>OZ014525.1:266775013-269184750 GCA_963966055.1 Lathyrus aphaca
TCGCCAGCCAGGCATTTTTATCCCGAAGGAACGGGAATGGTAATGCTGCACAAACCAGAAGAAAAGAAAAGGAAGGACACGTGTCCTGCGAACCAAAGAGACTGAGTTTGGGAGTCGGTTACGACCTTGGAAGGTATTAGCACCCCAGATCATCCGCCGTACCCGACGGGATCCACGCTTCCAAAGAAACTGTTTCAAAGGGTGAAGAAATGAAAATTGTTGAAAAAGCAAAGGAACTGGATAAAAGAAAAGAAAAGGGAACTGAAAGAGAAATGAAAAGGAAAAAATGTAGGGAAAATAAAGATTGTGCTCGAATGGGCCCTACCCCGCTGCCTACGTACCTCATCTGGACAATGAGGATCAGAGTCGCCGTAGTTCCCCTAACTAGGGGTAGAAAAGAAATTGCTTGTGAATTAAGGCTTGAACTGCCTATGCCAATGCTCAGGTGTTGCAGGCTCGAACGACGAGTGAGTTACCGTCTTGCAAAATGACAAGTAGGAGCAAGTTCGCGTACGGAGTGAATGAGATGAGAAAATAATTTTCGAAGGAGAGACACTTATTGTTTGTTTGTGTTTTTTATGAAGCTTTTATGAGTGTGTCACAAGGAAGTGAACCCAAGCTCTTTTCCATGGAATGTGCACTTGTCACTACATTGCAAGATGGAATAATAGAACAAGCACACACAAGTAAGGAGAAGATCCCCAAAAATTGAACCCAAAGATTAGGACCTAAGCTCACTAACTCATTAACTTATTAAGTGTCTTTTGGTATTTACAGTGAAGAAGTGTTTTTTATAATTTTTCTTTGTGAAGATGATATCTTGATCAGACTTGTACATCACAAGATAAGCTTGTACTATCCCAAGATGGGAAGACTGCAAGTACCTCATAGGATAAGGCTATTGCTCAAGGTATCACTTCAAACTTTATTAGGTGTTTTCTTTAGGATTTTGAGATGAGAAGAGAGAGGAAACCAAAAGGATCACAAATGGCAAACAAGTCTAATGGGAGACTAAAGAATCCTAAGTGTTGTCATGCATGGATATTCTAGGTTAGTGTGGCTTACTATCCTAAAGAAAGAAAGAAGAAGAGAAGAAGAAGAAAGAAGAAGAGAGGAGGAAAGTAAGGCCTAAGCCCAACAATCAAAGGTTAGCACAAGTAAGAATAAGAAGAGAAAAGATGAGATTTGGAGATGTAGGAATCACTTCCACACCTCTCACTTACCATAGCCCCTGAAAAGGTTAGTGACATAAGCAAACAAGCAAAAAAAATGAATATAATGACATGCCAACATCATACAAACAGAAGTGAAGTCATACACACAAATGCTCAATGCAAATGCAAGTCACAAGAATGAGAAGAGAAGCAATAAGTCAATATGAAGCAACATGAAACACATGGCAAAGCAAAGCAAACTTAAGAAGATGCAAAGCAAAATAAACAAAACATGAACTCAAGGCCCAAGACCAGAACCAAATCCAAGTTAAAGAAGTGCTTAGGAAGCAAGAGATATGAAGAGAAGAGAAGCACAAAGCTACACAATCACATTATGAGAGGAAAGAAGCAAAGAAGTGAGATGGATGCACATAAGAAAGAAAGAACTTCAAAGGTGAACCAAATGAAAAATTTCCAAAACACAAACCCTAAACCAAGATCAAAATGATATCAATACCCTAAAGAGACCCCAAATGAGATGAAGAAGTTGGCACAAGTGCCCTTCTAAGCTAAAAAGAGAACTTATGATCAAAAGGAAGCAAAATGGGACAAGTTAAGAACCAAAATTCAAATCAAATCAAATATGAACCCAAAAATTCCACAACTTTGGACAAATGATCTTCAATCATGATATAACAACATGCCAAAAGGATAGGAAGAAATTCAGAAGCTATGCAAGTCAAATGAAGGCTCAAACAACAACTAGGGTTAAGAAACTTCCATCACAAGTTAAGGACCAAGACCAAATGAAAAAGTTTCTAAAAATCAGGGAAAAAATCACACATGAACTAAATCTTCTTATGAATCCAGAGCAAAAAGAACCAACAAGAAATTCAAAATGAGGATCAATGTGGAAAATGGACAAGACAGCATGCACAAAAAGGAATTAAAATGACTTAATTACAAGAGGGAATTTATTTACACGTGGCTATTAAAAATAAATGGAAAAGAAAAATATGGAAAATTAAAGAAAACTCACATTAACCTTCATGAATTATTTCAGAATTTTTGGACACTTGGAACTAATTTTAAAAATTGAAAAGCAAAATGAAATAAAGAAATAAAAGAAAAAAAAGAAATAAAAATGAGAAAAGGCTGGGAGGGTGCGAATAGAAGGGAAAGCAGTTGAAATCAATTGGGCCCAGGAGGAAAGGGGGTGTGGATAGCAGCCTAAGCCCACTGTGTCTGCGCTGGTTCACAATATATTGGGTGGAAATTCAGGGAAAATGAAGGAAAAACAATAGCCAGAGGATCAAATGGACACATCCTGTGAGTCATTTCATTAAATGACGTGGCAGATTCATTGGACCAAAGCTGATGAAACATGCTAATTGTCATGGTATGCGCAACACAAAGATTAATCATAAGGAAATTATAAAAACCAAATGCACGTGAGGGAGAGGTGGTCATTAAATGACGTGGAAGCCTCATATGCGTTCAGATGAAAGATCCAAGTGCTAGACTCATCTTCAACCTCTGAAAACCCTAACATAAACGCCCATAATCCGGTGACCGGAGCTAGGGCTCCGGCACCGGAAAATGCATAACAAGAACAAAACCTAATAAAAATGAACAAAATTCTCCAGATTGGATAATTAAGGTATCCTGAATTCAAATATGGCACTGAAAATCTCAATAGATCAAAGGATTTTATGGATCGAAGACAAACAGTTTATACCATGAAATTTCAAATTCACATAACAAGCTCAATAATGCATCAAAGTTGAATCTAAAACCAGCAGAATGATCAGCATAACCAGAGGATTACAATGCACACAACTATTTTCATGTCTAGGTCTGAGGATTTTGAACTCACCTGAACTTGCAGATCTGAGAATAGCTTGTTAGAAGCCAAGATAATGATGCCAATCCACTCCAAATGATCTCTAGTTGCAAAATAAATGCAACTAGAGTCTTGAATCTTGCTGGATCTAAGTATTTGCAGCCAACTGCCCTGAAATGGCAAGGTGATGAATCTTGAGAAATAGCTTGCACAATGGATGGATTTGTGATCCTGAGCTCTCAAGGATGAAGGATATGTGGTTTGTTTGTGAAGAGAGCAAGTGTGTGAAGAGATTCGAATGAAGATGAAAATTGAGCAAAAACTTGAAAGCTGAGAAATGAGTCAGATCTGGATCCTTCTAAAACCCTAATTTACTTTTATATGAGGTCATGAATCAATGCTGAAAGAAAGAGGGTATTTGCACGTGTGAAGAGAGAGTGTGAGTGATTTTGCAAAATTGGCAAGTTTTGTGTGATCTCATGAAAACCTCATGCACTGCCTTGCTTCTTTCCCATGTGCACTCACCATCCCACCCTTGATTTCAATCCAACAGATCTTGGCCATTGGATGAGAGTGTCACACTCTTTTCATGTTCATGCAAAAATTACACTTAGGAAGTGAAATTCTCATTATGCATGAATTTGATGTAATTCTTGGAGCAAAGTGACCTATTGGAATTGCATTGTAACATTGGAACATTATTTGATTCATACCAACACCCAAAAATGAGATTCATGACTTTTTGCTTTGGTGCATAAATGAAAAACCAACTTTTGCCCTAGTTTTGCATGAATTTTCGAGGGCCATATCTTCTTAACCATGAAGGCTATGAAAAAGTACTTGTACTTTTTTAAAATGGGAGGCTTTAATCTCCAACTTTAATGTTTAACTTTGGTCCATTTGAATAATTTTTCACCAAGTTATGCTCACTTGAATTTTAGGGCAAAAACTTGCCAAAAATGGCATTTTCCATAACCAACTTAGCACCAATTTTGCAAAACACCTCAAAACCTCATGATTATTGATCTTTGAACTTTCCAAACCTCTTTTAACATTATAAAAACATCCCTTGGCTAGAAAAATGGGGTTGGACCCCTTGAAATCTCACAGTTGACGTTTATAAGGCACAGTTGACCAGTTTCTTCATTTACAAGCAACTGAAGAAATACTTGACTTCCACAAGGAATTTTCTCACCAAATTTCATCCCTAGGATCCTCTTAACATATAGAAGACTTTGCCCAAATTAAATGGCCAAAGTCTTGAGGTTTTCATGCTTGAAACTCAAACCCTAATTTGGGACCATTATGTAGGAGCCTTGCCCTAGCCTGGATTCCTTGATGATCCTCCAACCTTATGAGCTTTTATGAATGAACTTAAACTTTTAAATGCAAAGTAGACCCCTCATAGGACTTGTACAAATCCATTGGGCCCCTTGTCATGGCTTGTGATGCTTCGAGAACCTCCACATATGATCATATGCCAAATGCTAAGTCATGAGAAATGTTATGCCTCATCTTTCCATGCTAGGATGCTGAAAATATGATATGTTCATGATGAATATAATGTGATATGATGCTTAAAATGAAGAGGGGAAATTTGGGGTGTTACACGCGGCTCAAAAGAGAAAGGAATTTGAATCAACCATACCTGAGCGCCGAACTTGATCTTCGGTAAAGAGTCCGGCATCTTTATTTTCTTCGTCGAGCGACATCGTCATCGAGCTCTCGACTATATTCTTCGCCATTAAATCGAGGTTCCGATTCAAGTTGTTCCATCGACAAACGAGAGTCTCCTATTTCACTTCATTCGTCTGAATAATCATCGTCGTTACCTATCAAGCGGAGCTCTTAAATCGCTCGTAACCGTCATTGAAGTTCTCCAATCCAGGTACGAATCTGAACGTCCTTTGGATATAGTTGATTGTTGCTTGTTGTTGATATGTTGTTCTTGTTTTTGATTGTGTTAATTCGGTAGCCCTTTCGTTTCCATGTGATTTTGTTTCGAAATTGAGGAGAAGAGGGAGTAGATAGATTTGTGGTCCGGTTTTCAATTTGGAATAGAGTTAGGTTCTATGATTTTGTTTCGGACTTGATAGAGAAGAAGGTGATGTTGGCGAGGGAGGATGTTGACGGAGGCGGATTAGAAGAAGGAGATGAAGGTGATGGGACGATGGCGGCGTGAGGGAGAGAGAGGAGAACTAGGGTTCGTTCGGTTCTTCATCTTTTCTTTGTGTATTCTTTTCTTTTTTTTGTTTTATAATTTTAACAGTTAACAAGTAAGTTAATAGAAGGATTAAGAGTTAATTAATAGGGTATTAGGAGTAATGAGGGAAATTAATGGCAATAAAATCCATTTTAATTCAAATCAAACCACTGTTTCAATATTCAATGCCATGAGATAAGTTTGGTTGATCTTTGGATTCCCCGGCCACACCGGCGGTGACACTTTTCATCGTCCGGTAGGCTACGCCAACGGTTATTCACGTGTGGGTAGTACACCATAAGTAGCCATGTTCATGCATTTGTAAATCGTTTGATTAGAATGCCCTCAAGATGACTTGATCATGCGGTCCTTAGAGAGTCAAAGGTTGATTGAGATTCCACTGCATACACCCTCAATTCCTGCACCCTTGGGCCTTAAAATTTCACTATTCGCACCCCTGTTCTTGTAGGCCCATTGCATTTTAACTTCAAAAACTTCTAGATGCACCCCCTTCCTTTTATTTCTTCTTTTTAATTTCTGTTTTAGTATTAGTTTTATTTTATCCATAAAAAATATTAAAACACTCAATAAAATTCTACAAAAATTATAGGAGGTTTATAACTCATTTTAGAAATTTGTTGCATTTTTACTTTCTGAATTTTGGCATTTTTCAATTTAATTTCTATTTTCCATTTAATTAGTGTTATATTGAATTCTTTCATCTATACTTTATTTTGTGCATTTTCTTTCTCCCACCTCCTGTAGGATTTTTGGCCCATTTGTTTTGCTATGGTTAGAGGACTGGTAATAGGACCTGGAATAATTTTTGTTGTATTTTTTAGGCCATTTTATCCACTGTTTTGGTAGCTTAGTTTGTGTAAAATTGTGATTAGTTCTTAGGTAGATTTAAGTGACTATTTGGCATAGTTAGGCTTAGATTTTTTAGGAGATTTTTTAAAACAATACTAGGTTCAGGTTATAGACCCTAGGAATTTTTTTTCATATTTTTTTCCAGGAATTTTACTATATTTTTTAGTGCATTGGGTTTAGCCCATTTTTACATTGTAAATCCTTAGTTTAGTTTAGGATTTTATGGTTTATTATGACTTAGACTAATTAGGTTTAATCTTAGGATATTAGGATGACTTAGTATAGTTTAGCTACTGATTTTAGAATGATGATATTGAGTAAATTCCTTTAGTTTTAGGACTTAGGATTAGAATTCCCATTAAGAATGTTTACATGAGGTTTAGCCTTATTTTTAGTTTTTATGCTTTAATATGCATTTATTTGGAATTAATTTCTTCTTCCTATTTTCATGTTTTTGCCTTAATATTTGTTTTTTACTTGTATAGGCTTCCCCCTTCTCTTAGAACCAACTTAACTTCCTTAGGAAGTAAGTTGAGTTCTAGTAGTTTTTTAGTTCTCTTTTCTTCCGTAGGATTAGAAAACTTCACAAACCATTAGGACCACTTTTTGAATATAATGACTAAATTAGGGTTGAGTCTTAGTCTCTTAGTTTTATCCTTTTGCAACTTGAGTCTTTCTTTCTCTTCTCATAAAGAAAATAATAAAAAATGCTTAATAAAAATTGAACGTTCTTATACGCCATGAGATTTTGTTGCGGAGTACTTATACGCGTTCTGTTTCGGGGCGAGGTATAAGTATTTACCACGATGGATAGGTCTTAGTATGAAAATGTTCACAAACAAATTCAAAATACTTCTCATAAAAGACAAAAACAAACAATAAGCGACTATCCTGTGGGAACTTCTCTTTCTCATCTCATTCATTCTGAACGCGAACTCGCGACGACTTGTCTCGCATGCAAGACGGTAAACGCACTCGTACCAGACGAGAATGAAACACCTGAGCATAGTCATACGCATTTCTAGCATAAAAAACACGAACAAATAGTTCTCGCCTTAGTTAGGCGAACTACGTCGACTCTGATCCTCATTTTCCCGATGAGGTACGTAGGCAGCGGGGTAGGGCCCGTTCGAGCACATTCTTTATTTTCCCTACATTTCCCTCTTTCTTTCCATTCCAGTTCCATTTATCATTTCAGTTCCACTTCCAGTAGCAGTTCTTTCTTCAGCAACATCTTATTTCCGCACCCTTTGAAACAAAACAAACAAGCGTGGATCCCGTCGGGTACGGCGGATGGTGTGGGGTGCTAATACCTTCCCAGGTCGTAACCGACTCCCGAACCCAGATCTTTGGTTCGCAGGACCTCATGCTTTCCTTCTTCCTTAGGTTTGTGCAACATTACCTTTCCCATTCATTCGGGATAAAAATGTCTGGCTAGCGACTCTACCTTTTCCGCGCTACTTTCGCGTTTGTACTAGGATGAAAATCCCGGGAGCGACAGCTGGCGAATCTGCTGGGGATCGAACCCAGAATCTCTGGTTTCCCTCGTAGAGTCAATCCTAGCGCCTGTTTGGTTTTTTTCTTTGGGTTTTTATATGTTTGTTGCTGTGTGCTTTATTTTATTTACTGTTTTCATTTACAGTTTACTTTACATCATTTATTTACTGCTTTCAGTATTTATTTTCCATGCATCATATTATACTGGACTGTCTGGATGTGCTGGTTTTCATTTTTTCTGCGAGATGGGAGTTACTGTGAGATAATCCAAATACCCAGCTTGAGTGCACTATAGGATTAGCATGGACAGACATTGTACTTCCATGGTATCTCACCATGATGAGTGGTGATGTGCTCCACACCCAGATTACGACCGTCTTGGAACTATTTTGTGTGAGGATTGCCCCACTTCAGGGTACGACCTTGATAGTTATGTGCATCTGGTGACCGATCTTCGAGGACCTTAATAGGAACACCCCTCTCTAGTGATGACAGTGGCAGACCATATTTGTTGGCAAACCCACTCGCATCTGAGGGTCCATTGGGAACTCGCATAGGATGTCCTGGTTCTCTCATAGGAACCCAGTTAAAGCAAACCGTTCGTATGACGATAGTATTGTACCCTCCAGGATGAATGTACTATTGTTTCTCGATTCAATGCTTGAAGTTGGGGACTGATGAGGGATGCTTGTTTTTCCAGACTCAGCTGAGACCTCCCTGAGTAGTACATAATACCAAACCGATTCCCTGATTTGGTCATGAGCCATTTCTCGGAAATTGTGAATGTATTATTGCTATTCGGCTTTGAGAGTCCGTGATGTTTGACCCGAGTAGCACACCCGTGAGATTGGGAGGGGTTTACAGGTTTGCAGGAACCCTAAGACTTTCAACATACCCGCTTTGCCAGTGGTTCAGTTTTGTGATCTAGTTCGCTTGTACTTTGGTTCTAAGAGATGGATCCCGGGTCAGAAGGATTGTTATTGTGATATGTTGACATTGTGACCATGCACCGACACCTAATTATATGATTGGCATATCACAGGCACGTCATTGATCACATGCCTCGCCTTGCATAAGCATCATAACATCATTAATCATTTGTGTTCTTTTTATTCTCAGGGTTCGTACTACTCTCGGTTCCTGGTCGTATCCTTGCTTCAAAGATGGAAGATGTCAGAAAGAAGAATGTGTTCTACAATTGTTTTGATACCAAGGTGGATTTGCTCAAATAGATGGTATCTCTTATTACCCCGGGTCATTTGGGATATTTCAAAGAGCGATATGATGATATTATGGACCTGGTTTTCAACCTGGATAGTTCAAAAAGGAGTGTCATCCATACCTTGCTACAGTATTATGACCCTAGACTCTGATGTTTCACATTTCCTGATTTCCAGCTAGGTCCATTGCTAGAAGAGTATGTTGAGATTTTGGGAGTGCCTCTCAAAGATCAAATTCCCTTCAATTCAGAGATGACAAGACCGACCCATTCTGACATCGCTAAAGCTCTTTATTTGAGCTCATCAGAGATATTTGTTAATCTGACTTCCACCAAGGCAGGAGTGATTGGTTTTCCTTTAGAGTTTCTGGTCAGAAGGGCTGAAGAACGTGCCATGGAAAAATAGTGGGATTCAGTTTGCGCCATCCTGGAATTATCTGTATATGGGATAATTTTGTTTGCTGACATGGAGAAGTTTGTGGATATGAATGCCATTCATTTGTTCGTGATGAAAAATCCCGTACCCACTCTCTTGGGAGATTTGTATTATTCAGTACACTGTAAGAACGAGAAGAAACGAGGTGTCCTGGTTAGGTGTTGTGCCTCGTTATTCTACACATGGTTTATGAGACACATCACCATTACTGGAGTATTCACTGATCCCAAAGTAATCTGGTCGCAAAAGCTAAGCACCTTGACTGCCAAAGATATTAGATGGTTCACCTTAAGGCTAAAAGGGAAAGAGCTTATCTCCAGCTGTGGAGGGTATCCTAATGTTCCCCTCTTAGGAGTAGCCGGGGGCATCAATTACAACCCCATACTCCTGAGAAGACAATTAGGATACGCTCTAAAGAATGTGCCCAAATATTCGGAGTTGACTCATACTTTCTATTTCCCCGTGAAGGACAATCTCACAAATTGTAACGGTCTGTGGGGAGGAGGATATCTTCATTAGTCATTTGGCTTCGTTTAAATATGTAGATATGGACGGTGAGATAGTGGAAACTTCGTGTCACGCTTTTGAGCCCCTGAAGACTGGTTTGGCATCTTCATCAGCAGCTTCTTCTGAAGAATCAAAGAAGGGGACTTCCATAACTTCTTATAAGCAAGCTTTGAAGGTAGTGGAATCAGGAACATGAGTAGGCTAGGCCAGTCTAGTAGAAGTGTCAGAAAAGAAGGATATGTTTGGTGTTGGCTACCATCTTGGGCAGTCATCATCTGAATCGAGCGCTAGAGGTCGTCAAGGCCCGATTACCTTCACGAGTGCGGGAATGGTGGATTATGGAAGCATCATTGCCGTGCAGGACGACACAGTTGATAGTGACTGTGACTTAGATGAGTGGATCAGACCTTGTGCTCCAGAGACTCAACTCAGCAATTGGTCGTCTGAAAGGCTTATCTCAGTCACCTCCTTTGAAGAGTAATGATTTTTGCTTTTGCTTTCATCCATGTTGTTCCTTGTCTTTCATTTTTGCTTTTGTTTTTCAAAAAAAAAAAGTTTTAAAGTGGCAATGTTTCTCATTTTCTCAAACTCTTTCTAAAGCCTTGCATGAATCACCATTCATGCAGGTGCTCGTCACCGGATCTTATCAATGACGACCTTGCTATGGCTAAGTATGACTTTGACAATCCGATTTACCAAGCCAATGAGGAAGGTGAAGAAGATTGCGAACTACCTGAAGAGTTAGCCAGACTGCTTAAACAAGAGGAAAAGATGATTCAACCGCACGAAGAGGCTAAATAAGTGATAAACTTGGGTACCGAAGAGGACAAGAAAGAAGTCAAGATTGGTGCTGCATTAGAAGAATCTATCAAGACTCGTCTAAACGCCATGCTTCGAGAATATGCTGATGTTTTCGCCTGGTCTTACCAGGACATGCCTGGTTTAGACACTGTCATTGTGGTACACAAGCTGCCTTTGAGAGAAGATTGTCCGCCAGTGAAGCAAAAGTTGAGGCACACACGCCCTGATATGGCAATCAAAATCAAAGAGGAAGTACAAAAGCAATTCGATGCTAGTTTCTTGGTTGTGACTAGTTACCCTCCTTGGGTTTCTAATATTGTGTCGGTCCCTAAAAAAGACGGTAAAGTCAGGATGTGTGTAGACTACAGGGATTTGAACAGGGCCAGCCCTATAGATGACTTCCCTCTACCTCATATAGATGTGCTTGTTGATAATACTGCTCAGTTTTTTGTGTTCTCTTTCATGCACGGGTTTTCGAGTTATAACCAGATTAAGATGTCTCTTGATAATATGGAAAAGACTACCTTCATCACGCCTTGGGGCACCTTTTGTTACAAGGTCATGCCGTTTGGTCTTAAGAATGCTGGAGCCATTTACCAACGGGAAATGGTTATGCTATTTCACGACATGATTCATCATGAAATTGAGGTTTATATTGATGATATGATAACAAAATCCCAAACAGAAGAAGAGCATTTGCTCAATCTAGAAAAATTGTTTGACAGACTCCGGAAGTTCAGATTGAGGTTAAATCTAAACAAGTGCACCTTTGGGGTCCGTTCCGACAAGCTACTGGGCTTCATTGTTAGTGAGCGGGGAATTAAGGTTGATCCAGCCAAATTAAAAGCCGTCCAAGAGATGCCTGAGCCAAAGACTGAAAAGCAAGTGCGTGGTTTCTTAGGGAAACTAAACTACATTGCACGGTTTATCTCTCACCTAACAGCCACATGTGAGCCCATCTTTAAGCTTCTGAGGAAGAATTAGGCCATCAAATGGAATGAAGACTGTCAACAAGCCTTTGACCGAATCAAGGAGTACCTGCTAGAACCTCCAATTCTCATGCCTCTAGTGCCAGGGAGACCTTTGATCATGTATCTTACTGTGCTTGAAGGATCAATGGGATGTGTGCTTGGACAACATGACGAGTCTGGTCGAAAAGAGCATGCCATTTATTACCTTAGCAAAATGTTTACCAATTGTGAAACACGCTACTCACTACTCGAGAAAACTTGTTGCACTTTGGCATGGACTGCTCGCCAACTAAGACAGTACATGCTAACTTACACCACTCTCCTAATTTCCAAGATGGATCCTTTGAAATATATCTTCGAGAAGCCGGCTCTAACAGGAAGGGTAGCCCGATGGAAGATGATTCTAACAGAGTGTGATATCCATTACACTTCGCAAAAAGCAATCAAAGGGACTGTATTGTCAGAATACCTGGCTCAGCAACCAATTGACGATTATCAACCCATGAAATTCGAGTTTCCGGATGAGGACATCATGTTCCTCAAGTTGAAAGACTGTGAAGAACCACTTCTGGAGGAGGGGCCAGACCCTGAATCCAAATTGAAGTTGATGTTTGACGGAGCTGTGAACATGAACGGAAGCGGAGTAGGTGTTGTCATCATCTCACCAGAAGGGGTCCATACGAATTTAGCTGCTCGGTTGACTTTTGAATGCACTAAAAATCCGGTAGAGTATGAAGCTTGCATCATGGGGGTTGAGGAGGCAATTGGCTTATGAATCAAGAACCTTGAGATCTTCGGAGATTCTGCTCTGGTTGTGAATCAGGTCAATGGTAAATGGTTAGTTCATCAACCTCACTTGGTTCCTTACAGGGATTATACTAGGAAGCTGCTAACTTTCTTCACCAAAGTCAAGCTGAGTTATATTCCTCGAGAAGATAATCCGTTCGCTGATGTTCTAGCAACTTTGTCATCTATGATTAAAGTTTGTCAAGAGAATTGTGTGCCTCGAATCATGGTCTCCCGTATTAAAAGACCTGCTTATGTCTTTGTAGTTGACAGTGGTGAAGATAACAAACCTTGGTATCATGATACAAGCACTTCTTAAAGACTCAAGAGAACCCGATTGGGGCATCCAGTAAAGACAAGAAGACCCTCAGAATATTAGCAGGTGGTTTCTTCTTGAATCAATATGGTATGATATACAAGTGAAACTTCGACATGGTTCTGCTCAGATGCGTGGATAGACATGAAGCGGACTTGTTGATGCAAGAGGTTCATGAAGGCTCCTTCGGTACCTATGTTGGAGGACATGCTATGGCCAAGAAATTGTTGAGATTGGGATATTATTGGATCACCATGGAATCCGATTGTTGTGAATACTCCCGTAAATGTCACAAGTGCCAGATTTATGCTGACAAGGTCCATGTACCTCTAACTCCTTTGAGTGTCATGTCTTTGCCTTGGCCGTTTTCCATGTGGGGCATTGATATGATTGGAAAGATTGGGCCAACAGCTTCCAACGGTCATCGCTTCATCCTAGTTTCCATGGACTATTTCACGAAGTGGTTCGAAGCGGCGTCTTATGCCAACGTTACTAAACAAGTGGTAGCCCGGTTTATTAAAAGAGACATCATTTGCCAGTACGGAATCCCGAAAGAATCATTACTGATAATGGTTCTAACCTCAACAACAAGATGATGGATGACTTGTGTCGGGATTTCAAAAAAGAACATCACAACTCTTCTCCATATCGCCCAAAGATGAACGGCACCGTTGAGGCAGCCAACAAGAACATCAAGAAGATCGTGCAGAAGATGGTTGTGACATACAAAGACTGGAATGGGATGCTACCATTCGCACTACATGGGTACCGAACGTATGTGTGCACCTCAGCAGGGGCAACCCTATTCTCATTGGTATATGGTATGGAGGCAGTCTTACCAATTAAAGTGGAGATCTCCTCATTGAGGTTAATGATGGACATTAAGCTAGATGAAGTTGAGTGGCTTTGATCCAGATACAATCAACTGAGCCTCATTGAAGAAAAACGCTTAACAGTTGTATGCCATGGACAGTTGTATCAACAGCGCATGAAACAGGCCTTCGACAAAAATGTACAACCTCAAAGGTACATACCAGGTGACCTGGTTATGAAAAGGATTATTCCTCCTCTTAACGATCACAGGGGAAAATGGACACCTAATTATGAAGGACCATTCGTGGTTAAAAAGGTTTTCTCAGGTGGAGCCTTAATGCTAACAACCATGGATGGAGAAGACTTTCATTCCCCTATCAACACAGACGCGGTAAGAAAATACTTCGTGTAAAAAGATCCGCTGGATAAAAACAGAATAAAGACCCAGGAAAAAATGGGCATCCTGGCGAGCCAAAAACAAAATAAAAGGCTCGGGAAAAAATTAGGGAAATCTTGAAAAAATATGTACACCCGCTGAGTTGAAAAGCCACATTGGACAGCTCGTGCAAAAAAGGGTATCCCAGTGGATTGAAAACCTGAAAGGGCGATCCACACAAAAGAGGGACTAACACGAACGACTGCAATCTGCGAAATTCGTAATCCATCTGCAGCTAAGGTTATTCTAAGGGTTGAAGACCATTCCAATTACCTTTTGTAGATGTTTAAGAATTGGCAGAATTTTTGACCAAACAAGAGATGTTAAATTCAGTTCAGAATGTCCTATCAGATGTTGGGACATTATCAAACAGAGTATATGAACTTATTTCAGGATGTCCTACCAGATGTTGGGACATTGTGTAAATGACTTAAGTTCAGTTTTTCAGGATGTCCCAACAGATGTTGAGACATCTCAAACCTGCTTCCAGAATTAATTATTGATTAACAGATCAGAGATTTTTAAGGAGAGTTATCTGGAATTAATTAATGATGGATAAAAACAGAACAAGGCGCATCTGTAGGGAGTTTTATATTGAAGATTCAGTTTAAAACAGAAGACCTAAAAGCACCTAGAATCTAGGAGGTAACAAACCCTAATTCAAGGTGGAAGCTGCTGCGTATTAGGGCTGGATCATTCTACAGAAAGCCCAAAATTCAGATACCTATTTAATCAACAGAAACTCATAGAATTGAGTACGAATTTCAGAAGACCAAATAGGGTGTCTAGTGTTTTTAATAGCAGGTGTTTTTTTATGTACCACTTTATGAGCTTTTAAGCAAAAAGTGCATTTGTGACTTGATTGAAACTGTGAAGTAAGATCAAGCTGTATTGTTTGAAGGATGTCTTCAATTTCAGTAAACTTGTAAACTTGATCACTGTGTGATTGAGGGGGAGTGAGTAGGGTACTCTTATCTAAGGTGTGTCTTAGGTAGAAATTGCATTGGGTAGTTATTAAGTGATAGATTAAACAGGGTGGTTTAAGTCTAGAATTAATATTACTTATAGTGGATTTCCTCCTGGCTTGGTAGCCTCCAGATGTAGGTGTGGTTATACACTGAACTGGGTTAACAAATTTCTGTGTTGTTTACTTTTCTTGCTATTTAAGTTTTGGTTAAATTTGTCAAGTGTCCTATCAAGTGTTGGGACATATCTTAGGACATCTCATACCTGATCACAGAATTTCAATTGGCATCAGAGCAGGCACCCTGCCTGTTTATACTGGGTGAGATCTAGGGAAAACAAATTCTGTAACATGGACAGAGATATAGGGTCAGTAAATAGACCACCTATACTGGATGGATCTAATTATGACTACTGGAAGCCAAGAATGATTGCATTCTTAAGATCACTTGACAACAGGGCATGGAGAGCAGTAAATGTTGGATGGGATCATCCTGTCCAAGACACCAAAGATGGATCAAAAGTGCTGAAACCTGAAGAAGAATGGAGTAAGGAGGAAGAAGATTCAGCACTAGGCAACTCAAAAGCCTTAAATGCCTTATTCAATGGCATTGATAGGAATATTTTCAGACTTGTGCATCATTGTGAGCTGGCCAAAGATGTTTGGGACACTCTCAAAACAACTCATGAAGGAACATCAAAAGTAAAAATGTCAAGACTTCAACTTCTCACCACCAAGTTTGAAAACTTGAGGATGAAGGAAGATGAATCAATTCATGAGTTCTACATGAACATCTTGGATATAGCCAATACTTCTGGAGCTTTGGGAGAAAGATGACTGATGAAAAGCTGGTAAGAAAGATTCTCAGATCTTTGCCAAAAAGATTTGACATGAAAGTCACAGCAATAGAAGAAGCTCAAGACATATGCTCCATGAAAGTTGAAGAACTCATTGGCTCCCTTCAAACTTTTGAGATGGGAATGAATGAGAAAAATGTTAAAAAGAACAAAAGCATAGCATTGGTGTCAAATACTGATGAAGAAGAAGATGATGAATCAGAAAATGGTAAAAGCTTATCAGAAAACCTAGCTATGCTTGGAAGACAATTCAAACAGATTCTCAGAGGAATGGATGGCAAATCCAAATCCAGTGGAAAATACACAAACTCTTCTGAGAACAGGAGACCTTATGATGCTAATAAAAAGTCAAATTATGCTGAAAAGACCAGTCAAGAAGGAATCAAGTGCCATGGATGTGAAGGATATGGACACATCAAGAAGGAATGTCCTACCTTCTTAAAAAGACAAAAGAAGGGACTATTTGTAACCTGGTCTGATGAAGACTCAGGAGGAGATTCAGAAGAAGAATCAGCTAAGCATATTACTGCTTTAGCTGGACTGTGTGAATATGATAGTGATTCCAGTTGTGGAGAGCTTACTTATGCAGATCTTGAGCAAGCTTTCAAAGATCTATACAAGAGAAGCACTGAAATATGCAGTGAGGTTATAAAGCTAAAGAAGCAGAATGAGGTATTAGAAGATGAAAAAGCAAGTGATCAAGTAATCATTGATACCTTGAAAAGTGAATTAACTCTTCTCAACTCTAAGTTGGAACATATGTCCAAATCTGTTAAAATGTTGAACAGCAGCTCAAATACACTGGATGTTATTCTCAGCAATAATAAACATTCAGGGGACAAAAGTGGACTGGGATATAACAGAGATGAAGCCAGCTCTAGCAAAGCTACTGCAAAAACTACACAGTCAAACAAGATGTCCCAACAGATGCTTCAACATCAGAACACAAAGACAAACATAATGTTCCAACAGATGTCTCAACATTCTGGAAAGAACAAAATGAAGAAGAAGTATCAAAGATGGAGATGCCATCACTGTGGAAGATTTGGACATATCAAACCTCATTGTTATAAGTTGCATGGATATCCAAATCAGATGTATCAGCAACCTTCCAAGAAGAAAATAGAAGTTACCAAGAAAGTGCTGCATAAACATCATAGTAATCAGCAACCTCCTAAGCAGAAGACTGAAAACTTCAAGAAGGTATGGAAACCAAAAGCTAGCACTGAAGCTGATCAAAGCTACAAGAACAAGATCAACAATCAAGCTTGGAGATCAGCTGATAAACAACACACAGGGCAGAGGCATCAAAAGAAATCTCAACTCATCTGGTCAAAGAAAAGTACTGCATACATAGCACATACATCACTGAGAGTATCAGCTAAAGAAGACTGGTACTTTGACAGTGGATGTTCAAGACACATGACTGGATTGAAGAATTTGCTAGTAAACTTAAAATCACATTCATCCAGGTATGTGACCTTTGGAGATGGAGCTAAAGGAGAAATCAAGGGAGTTGGAACCTTGGATTGTCAAGATGTTCCAAGACTAGATGATGTGCTGCTAGTTAAAGGTTTAACTGCTAACCTGATCAGCATAAGTCAGTTATGTGATCAAGGGTACAGTGTAAACTTTACCAAAACTGAATGCATAGTGACTAACAATGAACAAGAGGTTGTCATGAAAGGATCCAGATCTAAAGACAACTGTTACATGTGGGAACCACAAGACTTCAGTCTCACTTCAACCTGCTCTCTAGCTAAAGAAGAAGAAGTGAAACTGTGGCACCAAAGACTAGGTCATCTTCATTTCAGAGGCATAAAGAAGATCATATCTATGGATGCTGTAAGAGGTATTCCTAAACTGAAGATTGATGATGGCAAAATATGTGGTGAATGTCAAATAGGCAAGCAAACCAAGATGTCCCATCCAAAGCTCCAACATCTGACAACTTCCAAAGTTTTGGAACTTTTACATATGGATCTTATGGGACCTATGCAGGTTGAAAGTCTTGGTGGTAAGAGGTATGCTTATGTGGTGGTTGATGACTTTTCAAGATATACATGGATAAATTTCATCAAAGAAAAGTCTGATGTATTTGATGTATTCAAAGAATTATGCCAAAGATTACAAAGAGAAAAATCCAGCTGTGTAATCAGAATAAGAAGTGATCATGGAAAAGAATTTGAGAATCAAAAGTTCTTAGATTTCTGCTCTTCAGAAGGAATCAATCATGAATATTCTTCACCAATCACTCCTCAACAGAATGGGATTGTTGAGAGGAAGAATAGAACTATTCAAGAATCTGCAAGAGCTATGATCCATGCTAAAAAGTTACCACTGTACTTCTGGGCTGAAGCTATGAACACTGCCTGCTACATCCATAACAGAGTTACCTTGAGAAAAGGAACTTTGTCCACAATATATGAAGTCTGGAAGGGCAGAAAACCCACTGTTAAGTACTTTCATGTGTTTGGAAGTAACTGCTATATTCTGGCAGATAGGGAGCAAAGGAGAAAAATGGATCCTAAAAGTGATGAAGGGATTTTCCTTGGATACTCTATAAACAGCAGAGCATATAGAGTATTTAATTCTAGAACCAAGGTTATCATGGAGTCCATAAATGTGATAATTGATGATGCTTCTACAGATGTCCCAGAAGATGTTAGAACATCTGCTGATATCAAGATTGAAGCTGAAGAAAAGAATGATCATTATAACTTCACTCAAACTGATACAAGAACAGAAAGATCAAGCAAACCTCCCTCCATCAGAATACAGAAGGATCATCCCAAAGATCTGATAATTGGTGATCCCAACAGAGGTGTGAGCACTAGATCAAGAGAAGTGATTTCAGGTTCTTGCTTTGTTTCCAAAATAGAACCTAAAAACATCAAGGAAGCTCTTACTGATGAATACTGGATTTGTGCTATGCAAGATGAATTAGGTCAATTCACAAGGAATGAAGTGTGGAATCTTGTTCCTAGACATGATGACATAAATGTGATTGGAACAAAATGGGTGTATAAGAACAAGTCAAATGAACAAGGAGTTGTTACAAAGAACAAAGCCAGACTTGTAGCTCAAGGATACACTCAAATTGAAGGGGTAGACTTTGATGAAACCTTTGCACCAGTAGCAAGGCTTGAATCAATAAGACTACTGTTGGGAATTGCTTGTATCTTGAAGTTCAAGCTATTTCAAATGGATGTGAAAAGTGCTTTTTTAAATGGCTACCTTAATGAAGAAGTATATGTAGAGCAGCCTAAAGGATTTGTTGATCCAAGCTGTCCAAATCATGTATACAAACTAAAGAAGGCACTTTATGGGTTGAAGCAAGCTCCAAGGGCATGGTATGAAAGACTGACCACATTTTTTATCAAGCAAGGATACAGAAAAGGTGGGATTGATAAAACCCTGTTTGTTAAAGATGAAGAAGGAAATGTCATGATTGCTCAAATATATGTTGATGACATTGTCTTTGGTGGGATGTCTGACAGGATGGTCAAACATTTTGTCAAGCAGATGGAATCTGAATTTGAAATGAGCCTAGTAGGAGAGTTAACCTACTTTCTTGGTCTGCAAATAAAGCAAATGGAAGACTCAATGTTCATTTCCCAAAGTAAGTACTCCAAGAACATAGTCAAGAAATTTGGAATGGAAAATGCTTCTCATAAAAGAACTCCTGCCCCCACACATTTAAAGCTGACTAAAGATGAAAAGGGTGAGAATGTAGATCAAAGCTTATACAGAAGCATGATTGGAAGCTTGTTATACTTGACTGCTAGCAGACCAGACATTGCATTTGCAGTAGGAGTTTGTGCAAGATATCAAGCTGATCCAAAAGTCAGTCATCTCAATCAAGTCAAGAGAATTCTTAAATATGTTAATGGTACTTGTGACTATGGCATAACGTAATTTCATGGCTGCAAACCAATTCTCACTGGCTTCTGTGATGCTGATTGGGCTGGAAGTGCTGATGACAGAAAAAGCACTTCAGGAGGATGCTTCTTTCTAAGAAACAATTTGATTTCTTGGTTCAGTAAGAAACAGAATTGTGTATTCTTATCTACAGCTGAAGCTGAATACATAGCAGCTGGAAGCAGTTGTTCTCAGTTGGTTTGGATGAAGCAAATGCTCACTGAGTATAATGTCCCACAGGATGTCATGACATTGTACTGTGACAACTTAAGTGCAATAAACATATCAAAGAATCCTATCCAACATAGCAGGACCAAGCATATTGATATCAGACATCATTTCATCAGAGATCTTGTAGAAGAAAAGGTGATTTCATTGGAGCATGTAGCTACAGATCTGCAGTTAGCTGATATCTTTACCAAAGCATTGGATGCTACACAATTTGAGAACTTAAGGGGCAAACTTGGAATCTGTTTGTGTGATATTTAGCAGTTAATGAGATGTGCCAACATGTCATATGACATTGTATGGCATAAGTTCCAGATGGCAAAACCAGTCTGGACAAGTTCCTTGGGAATTTCATTCCTAATCATGGGCACTGTAACGGCTACTTATTTAGTAAATGTTTATAAGCAGCTATCAAGATTCTCATCATTCTATCACAAGCGAATCACATTAACTAGCTATCCTACAGAAATCATAAACCCTAAAGCTGTTCATCCATATTCCTCAACAATGTCTCAAAGCCCTAACACAACTGAAGAAGTTCTCAACCAGGAAGATGTAGTTCATGCCACTCCCATCTCTGTGGTACCAATGCAATCAACACCATTGGACGAACTCAGGGGAAGCGTTTCTCACACTAAAAAGGCAAGAACTCCAAAGAGAGCTAAAGATCAAGTACGCAGCAAAGCAAAAGGCATTCCCTCTCCTGCTAACAGGCCCCCAAACTCTTCAAAATATGTTGATGATTCCATCAAGGAGATTGTCAACCAAATCCTCTTTGAACAAAGAGTGGTGAGTGGGATCTCTGTTCCTCTAAACACAATGCCTGCACCTCAAGAAGAACAAGCTCAAGCTGCAGAGGACACTGCTGCAGAACAAGATGTCCCAACAGATGTTGGAACATCTGAAGATAAGAAAAAGAACTCATCTGATGTTGATTTGGAACAAACTGATGAAGAAGTCTCTGAAGAACAGGCTAAAGCCTCAAATGAAGATCAAATCCCTGCTGATCAACCAGCTGAAGAGGAGGCTGCTCAATCTCCTCCAGTGGTCAACCAGGAGCAGGACTCTGATGCAGAAATCATAGCATCTGTTAAACCCAGCATAGCCAAAAGGCTCAGGTCCAGGAAAGGCAAGATGCAAGCTGAAGCAGCAATTCCTGAGAAGAAGAAAGCCTATCCAAAGAAAGGCAAAGCTAAAGCCACTTTTGGGCCATCAAAACAATGGAGTAAAGTCCAAACTCAGAAAAGGAAAGCTGTAACCCCATCTGACTCAGATGTTGAATCAGATGTCCCAACATCTCCTCCCAAGAAGAGACCAGCCCCATCTAGGGCTTCAACAACTGTTCCAGAAGCTCCATTAGACAACATATCTTTCCACCATGTCTCTAGTGTGAACAAGTGGAAGTTTGTGTACCAAAGAAGAGTTGCCCTAGAAAGAGAACTGAGCAGCAATGCACTTGAGTGCACTGAACTGATTGACCTCATCTCTGCTGCAGGACTATTCAAGACAGTCTCAGATTTCTCTCCCTGCTATGAACTTCTTGTCAAAGAGTTCATTGTGAATCTTCAGGAGGATTGTTCAAATGGTAAGTCCTCTGAGTTCAGAAAAGTGTTTGTGAGAGGTAAGGGTGTTGAGTTCTCTCCTCAAATCATAAATCAATACCTAGGAAGAGAAACAGATGGACCCAATGAGCTAGGTAAGACAGATAATCAAGTCTGTAAGGTAATCACAGCAAACCAGGTCAAGGCATGGCCTGTGAAGGGAAAGCTCTCAGTGAGCATGCTTACCAGAAAATTTGCCATGCTGAACAGGATTGGTACAGCTAACTGGGTGCCTACCAACCACACCTCTTCAATCTCCACTGGTCTGGCAAGATTCATCTATGCTGTGGGAACTCAAACCAAGATGGACTATGGAGCTTTTATCTTTGATCAAACCATGAAGCATGCCAGCTCCTCTACAACAAAGCTACCAATAGCTTTTCCTTCATTGCTATGTGGTATAATATTAAGCCAATATCCTGGGATTTTAACTGAGAAGGACACAACCTGCAAAAGAGAAAGCCCCTTGGCTTTTCACTACAAGTTATTTCTCAGTCATCATGCTGGAGATGTTGAAGCTCCTTCTGGGACATCTGCAGGATCCTCCACTGCTAAGACTCCAATCTCCAAGAAGGTTTTAATTACTGAACTCAAAAGCACCTGCAAAGAGCTTGAAGCTAGAAAGCAGAAGCTTGAAGAAATCATTCAAAGGTTGGAGAGTGAAGAAGACCAGAAAGCTGCCTCTGATGAAGACAGTGAATCTGATGAAGCAAGTGAAGCTGAAACAGAAGATGAGGAAGCAACTAAGAGTGATGAATCTGAGTGATCTTTGTAGGTGAGGAAATTGTAATGACAGCACTGCTTTGTATTTCTGGATAATAGTGTCTTTGGCCCCAAATTTTGTGACTAACAAGGGGGAGAACAACAACAACAAATTGTACTGCTGTTTAATTATAAATGAAAAATCTGTTTGTTTCTGCCTGAACTGAATCAGTATGTATTGATGAATATTTCTGTTGAAACAAGACTGGACACATATATGTTTGAGGGGGAGTAAACTCAAATATGAATCAACAGAAAAGTAATGCTATACTCTGATAATAAGAACTTCTGCTGCACTCTGATAACCAGAAAAGATGTTAGCCAAAAATTAGCCAAAGGGGGAGTTTGTAGATGTTTAAGAATTGGCAGAATTTTTGACCAAACAAGAGATGTTAAATTCAGTTCAGAATGTCCTATCAGATGTTGGGACATTATCAAACAGAGTATATGAACTTATTTCAGGATGTCCTACCAGATGTTGGGACATTGTGTAAATGACTTAAGTTCAGTTTTTCAGGATGTCCCAACAGATGTTGAGACATCTCAAACCTGCTTCCAGAATTAATTATTGATTAACAGATCAGAGATTTTTAAGGAGAGTTATCTGGAATTAATTAATGATGGATAAAAACAGAACAAGGCGCATCTGTAGGGAGTTTTATATTGAAGATTCAGTTTAAAACAGAAGACCTAAAAGCACCTAGAATCTAGGAGGTAACAAACCCTAATTCAAGGTGGAAGCTGCTGCGCATTAGGGCTGGATCATTCTACAGAAAGCCCAAAATTCAGATACCTATTTAATCAACAGAAACTCATAGAATTGAGTACGAATTTCAGAAGACCAAATAGGGTGTCTAGTGTTTTTAATAGCAGGTGTTTTTTTATGTACCACTTTATGAGCTTTTAAGCAAAAAGTGCATTTGTGACTTGATTGAAACTGTGAAGTAAGATCAAGCTGTATTGTTTGAAGGATGTCTTCAATTTCAGTAAACTTGTAAACTTGATCACTGTGTGATTGAGGGGGAGTGAGTAGGGTACTCTTATCTAAGGTGTGTCTTAGGTAGAAATTGCATTGGGTAGTTATTAAGTGATAGATTAAACAGGGTGGTTTAAGTCTAGAATTAATATTACTTATAGTGGATTTCCTCCTGGCTTGGTAGCCTCCAGATGTAGGTGTGGTTATACACTGAACTGGGTTAACAAACTTCTGTGTTGTTTACTTTTCTTGCTATTTAAGTTTTGGTTAAATTTGTCAAGTGTCCTATCAAGTGTTGGGACATCTCTTAGGACATCTCATACCTGATCACAGAATTTCACCTTTCTCAATGGGCAGAGCAAGCGGATAGTCTTAAAGATATACGACTCATAGCCGGGTCGAAACTTGATGAGATCCATTTTTCGCATTTCCAATAGGATAGTTTGTTTTCCTTGTAGGCGATTTCCTATTTCCAGGGAATTGCTTCCTGATGTAATGCCTATTCATGGTCATGTTCCAAATCAATAAAAATCCAATTTCAGTCAACTTGTGACTATTTACTCCTTGTTTTTGTTTTTTTATCTAACATTGATTGATTGTGAAAACGTCCAGCAAATTGTGATTTATATTGTGTTGTGAACATTTGAATGCTTTCCAACTCATGCAAGAGGACTGAAACATTTAATACAACTCTAAAAAGGTTAAGTGGCTGGGATGGTGATTCATACCATGAGCCTGGGGCATATAGGTCCAGAACTAACTCTCCATGTTGTAGGCACTATCAATTGTGTTTACGTAGGTGCAGGTACATGTGTTGCTTGCAGAGCTAAAGCAGACTTCCATGAAGAATATTTCAACAACATGTTTGAGCAAGAACATGTGCCTTTCCGTGTGTCTCCTGTTACCCCCCAGTAGAAGTGAAGTTGAAGTTTTTCCCCAGTGGTAATGGCAAGAGATGTTTATCCTTCCCAAGCAGAAGTTTTCTTTCAACACAGGGGCAATCCCCAGCAGTGCAAGGAGTTTCTTTCCTCTCCCATCAGGTTGCTTTCAGCAGTTCCTTACCTATGGTTCCCAGCCAAGTCAGAAGTGTCTTCATGTCCCCATCAGAGTGCAAGAAGGGTCCATCTCCAGCAGGGTCTTGGCTCTCCAATCTCAAAGTCCAATTTATTTTTGGTAGTGGCGGTAGTTCAGAGTCGGTGTATCATTAACAACCTTCCCCGCAGAGTTGTTTCCTCCTCACCAGGACTAACCAGATCAATAGCTCCTCGCCAGGATCAACCAGGTCAATGCAGTGATCATCATTCTCCCCATTCAAGCCACATGGGATACTTGCAGTCTCCTTGTCGGGAGATCTCTTTGCATTTTCATTTAGTAATCATCATTACATTTGCATCCTCCAAAGCGTAGCATTTCCATCATCATGGATCATTATGCCATAAATCCAAACATGTGCATGTCAGCATGGGCCAGTTTTGAGGTATATTACATACAACCTATAACATCTTCTCAATCTGAAATACTCCCCAAGAAGATACTTATACCATTTGTCGGGCACCTTTGTCTTTCCAAGTCAATGTTTGTCATCTTTGTGGCTTGATTCGCTCAGCAGTCACGTGTTAAGCCCTGTTTCGCCAACAAGCACCCTTTCTTTGTGGCTTGATTCACTCAGCAGTCACATTGTCACGTCTCATTCCGCTAATGGTCTCGTTAAGCTCTGTTTCGCCAACAGGCACTTTTCGTGGCTTGATTCGCTCAGCAGTCGCGTGTTTTCTTTGTGGCTTGATTCGCTCAACAGTTACATTGTCGAGTCTCATTCTGTTAATGGTCTCTTTAAGCCCTGTTTCACCAATAGGCACTTTTCGTGGCTTGATTCGCTCACCATTCGCGTGTTTTCTTTGTGGCTTAATTCGCTCAGCAGTCACATTGTCGAGTGTCATTCCGCTAATGGTCTCGTTAAGCCCAGTTTCGCCAACAGGCACTTTCCGTGGCTTGATTCGCTCAGCAGTCGCGTGTTTTCTTTGTGGCTTGATTCGCTCAGCAATCACATTGTCAAGTCTCATTCCGCTAATGGTCTCGTTAAGCCCTGTTTCACCAACAGGCACTTTCTGTGGCTTGATTTGCTCAGCAGTTGCGTGTTTTCTTTGTGGCTTGATTTGCTCAGCAGTCACATTGTCGAGTCTCATTCCGCTAATGGTCTCATTAAGCCATGTTTCGCCAACAGGCACTTTCTGTGGCTTGATTCGCTCAGCGGTCGCGTGTTTTCTTTGTGGCTTGATTCGCTCAGCAGTCACATTGTCGAGTCTCGTTTCGCTAATAGTCTCGTTAAGCCCTGTTTCACCAAAATGCACCTTTCTTTGTGGCTTGATTTGCTCAGCGGTCGCATTGTCGAGTCCCATTTCACTAATGGTCTCGTTTTAAGCCATGTTTCACCAACAGGCACCCTTTTTGTGGCTTTATTCGCTCAGCAGTCACATTGTCGAGTTTCGTTTCGCTAATGGTCTTGTTAAGCCCCATTTCGCCAACAGGCACCCTCTCTATGGCTTGATTCGCTCAGCAGTCACATTGCAGGTTATCGTTATGTACAATGACTCTATTCCACCCGGTTCTATTCCCGCTACCTATTCATAGGTCAAAACAAAAAACAAATAACACAATAAAGGCAGATAACATTTTCCTTATACACAGAGTTCAAATTTCCAGGTTTTATTCGAGTATTCAATCACTCCACACCTTGAACGTCTAAAAGTTGTTGCAATTATTCGTTCAGGCTTGCATATGATTGAATAGGGGCAGGGTGCACAAAATGATTCTTTGCTTAATGTATTCTTTATTTTGCAAAGATCCTATACATACACATTGTTGCTATATTTGTTTTACAAAATTTATTCCAACCTAAAAATACATAACTTACACAAATTATAGAAATATATAAAACTAGTTGATGTTTATGTTTCTTCTTGTTTTGATATTATAAAACATATGTTATCCAAACCCATTTTACATAGTCAAATTAGAAAATAGGAACTAGCATTAACTTAATATCCATTAACTTATAAACCCTTAAAAGTTATTAAAGGGCATGTGGTTGCAGACTTTATAGTTGACCATTGTATAAATGGAAGTCCTTTAATTATATGGAGATTGAGCCCTGGAAGTTATACTTTGATGGGTCTAGTCATAAAGATGGGACTGGAATATGGTACTTGTCATTTCTCCTAATAAAATTCCAACAATACTTAAGTGTAGAATTGAGGGTCGTTGTTCTAAGAACGAAGATGAGTATGGGGTTTTAATAGCTGGACTTGAAGTATTGTTGGAATTTGGGGCAACTCATGTCAAAATAATGGGAGATTCAGAGTTGGTAATAAAACAAGTCACCAAAGAGTACAAATGCATAAAAGAAAATTTAATTATGTATTTTGTAGTGGTAAACTGACTGTGAAAATATTTGAAGCAGTTAACTTTCGACACATTCCTAGACTAGAAAATCAAGTTACAAAGACTTGGCTGAAATTGCATCAAGGTATAAAATTTCAAAAGAAAAATTACAAAATGCAATTGAGGTCAGAGGAAAAGTTGTGTTAGTGGGATTGTTCTCATAATATTTAGAAGAGACTAAGCTTGGATATGCAAATCAAGATAGTTTTGCAATATTGGTAGTCGATAGCATAAGTGACAAGGATTGGAGAAATCCCATAGTGGACTACCTGGAGAATCAAACAGCTTCGACAGAAAGGAAGATCAGATACCAAGCTTTAAGTTATGTTCTCTTGGATAATGAATTATTTAAAAAGACTCATGAAGGAGTATTGCTTAATTGCCTTAACGAAGCAGTGGCATATTTAGCTCTCGCAACTGTCCATAGTGGGGCATGTGGAGCACATCAAGTAGGCCCTAAAATGAAGTGGTTGTAATTTCGACAGGGTATGTATTTGCCTACTATGTTGAAAGACCGATTGAATTTGCTAAAGGATGTCAAGAATGTCAAGTGCATACTAGCATTCAACACGTCCTTGTAAGTGAATTGCACTCCATAGTGAAACCTTGGCCCTTTAGAGGATGGGATTTGGACTTGGTTGGAGAAATTCGCCCAACATCTTCAAAGAATCATAAATACATTTTGGTAGGGATTGACTATTTTTCTAAATGCGTCGAAGTTATTCCATTGCTAAATGTTGATCAAGAAGATGTAATTGAGTTTATTCATAAGCATATCATATATAGATATGGGATCACAAAAACAATTACTATTGACCAAGGATCTGTGTTTACTGGTCAAAAAATGCATTAATATGCTCAGGCTAATGGCCAGGTCGAAGCAGCAAATAAAATAGTCATTAGTTT
Source organism: Lathyrus aphaca (assembly GCA_963966055.1). Taxonomy (NCBI): domain Eukaryota; kingdom Viridiplantae; phylum Streptophyta; class Magnoliopsida; order Fabales; family Fabaceae; genus Lathyrus; species Lathyrus aphaca. Next base: position 266,802,519 of record OZ014525.1, read on the forward strand.
GATTAAGAAACACGTGGGTAAGAAGCCGAGAAATTGGAATGAGATATTGGACCAAATCCTTTGGGCGTGTCGAACTTCACCCAAAGAAGCAACCGGTACTACTTTGTTTCGACTTACTTATGAGCATGATGCAGTATTGCCTGTTGAAATCTACCTTCAGTCCACACAAATTCAAAGGCATCATGACATTCCATCTGAGGTTAATTGGAATATGATGCTAGATAAATTGGTGGATTTGGACGAAGAAAGACTTCGTGCTTTAGAATTACTAAAAAGGCAGAAGAGAAGGGTAGAAAAATCCTATAACAAGAAGGTTAAGTTAAAGACTTTTTCAATTGGGGAATTAGTTTGGAAGGTAATCTTGCCTATGGATCGAAAAAGAAGATCTTTAGGGAAATTGTCACCCAAATAGGAGGGTCCCTTTAAGGTTACTAAGATATTTAGTAACAATGTCTATGAGATACATGAGATTGAAGATGATGCAAAGATCTTGAAAGTAAATGGGAAATATTTAAAAAAAAATATAAGCCAATGCTTCAAGAAATTCAAATAAAAGCATAAATTTTTTATTAAAACATTAAGAGTCAAATCAGGCTCAAAAGGGGCCACGGATGGCCTACAAATGTAGAAATGCAAAAACAAAAAAAAACATGGTTCAATAACAAGGAAAAACTACACTACTCATAATTTTTCCAGTCAATGGAGTTAAGAAAGGTGATGTAGTCTTCATCAGCTTCATCATTTGGATCTGGTCCTTTTGGAGCTTCCTTCTTGGGAATTTGTGACTTGACCTCTTTCGTTTTGGAGCGAGTAGTTACCCCAGTGAAAGTGATGGAAGAGGCACCACCCTTGTTTTCAGAGGTATTTGCTTGCTTGACTTGTTGAGCATAACACACTTTCTTCGAAGAACTGCTCATATTTGGTGTTTTGTGGAGAAGATGGACGCAGTTGAGAAGTATTTATAGAGGAAATTCACATACGTTGATTGACCAGTCAAAAGGCAGCTAAAAAGAACGTGAATTCTCCCTTGGGAATAGAACCCTTGCAGGTATTGCCTTTAAATGGTAATTTGTGCCATACGATTACATAAGGTATTAAAAGTTGTAGTGTTTCCACAGTAACCAAGATCAAGACAACATTGCTTTCAATCCAAGGTTAAAGTTGAATTTTCGGCTAAAAGATTGTTCGAAAGTCTCCTAAAATTTTACTTATGCAGAGATATTTAAAAAATGCAAGTAGAAGAATAGTAATTGGCTTGAAACACGAAGTAAAAAAGGCCAAAATGGCACCCAAATTGTCATTGCATGAAAGGCCTTGTCAGGACCAAGAAATTAATACATAGAGAAAATAAGAGGTCTAAATATTACAACAAAAGCCATTAGAATCAGAAGGGGAGCCTTTCTTGCAGCTGAATGAAGTTGACCTTTTGAGTTTGGAGGAAATTTTCACACAGAGCATTGTCAAGCTTGGCTGTTGCAAGCACTTTGTCAAGGTGTTCAGCAGCATCAATAAGGTCTATGGTACGCTTTAGCTCCTTCTCCAGTTCTGTGTTGGTGGACTTGCTCAACTCAGGATTGCATTGTCCAGCTTCTGAGATTTTTCTTTGGAGCTCTCAAATACCTTCTTCCATAATTCAATGGCTAGTGTGTTAGCAGTTTTCTCTTGTTCCTCTTTGGTCCTGATAAGCTCTAAGCTCTCGTCATGGCTCTCAACTTCCTATGCTTGATCCCAGGTTGCACTCCTTTCTAATCCATTTGTCTCAATGATGTCTTGGATTTTTGGAAGAGACCTAAAATCCTCAGGCATTTGGTTCACTAGAGCAGTCAGTTCCACGAGAAAGCTGGAAACCTTGGGATGAAGAGTCGAAAGTTCTAGTTTATGAAGGCTATCTTTCAGGAAGAGAGGGGAAGTTGGATCTACACTCAAGACGCTATGGATGTCCCTTGTGAATAATGTGTCCTTGATTTTCTTAAGTATAGGACCAGTGAATTCATCTAAAGGTGAATTCTCAGGAGTTGTCGAAGCACTACGCCCAGAAGAGCCACATCTCCTCCCAAGTTTCAATCAAGCATACTCTAGAGGATTCGACCACCTTAGAGCCACCAGGTGGTCCTCACTTGAGGTCTCTCCTGAGATTGAAGTTTGAAGAGTTTAATTTAGTGGGGGATTTTTCTCAGCCACAAGCGAAGTTTTTTGAGTTTCTTCAGTCTCTTTTTTGTTGTTAACTTCTTCCTTGTCATGGTCATCCTCTTCTTCGTCTTCTTATTCTTCTTGATCATCCATAGGATCATCTTGAGGATCAGGTTAGGTCTCTCCCATAGTCTCTGTCTCTTTATTTTTATTAGAGGGATCAGGGTCTTAGATGTTCTCTGGTTCTTCATTTTCTTCTTACTCAGCCATGGCTTTGTTTATCTCCCTGAAAATTTCTCTTGAATGGTCGAGAACTTGCTTGCTAAAAACATTGTCACTCTCGTGATCAGAATCATAATTGTGGGATTGTTGAGTGATAGTTTTAGCAGGAGAACTTTTATTTTATTCGACCATTAGGGGAGGAAGAGCTATTGTAGTAACATGTTGGTTAATCTCACTTAAAGAACTATAACTAAAGCCAAAATCAGAAGTTGGATGATAAGTTGGCTCACCTTGGCTATTTAGAAGGGTCGTAGGTGTGAGAGTAGCAGTTGATGGTGGTTGAGAACCACCTACCTCAGCCTGTGATAAGAAAAGTTTAGGTTGAAGTTAGGAAAAAGGATTGAAAGATGTTAGGCAAAAAGTTTAAATACCTCAGTCTCTTTAGTGCATGGGCTTGAGTTGGCACTTTCAGGACGGCAACCAGTTGGTTTCTCTACAGGAGTTGGAGATTATGCTTTGACACCACCCATAGCAGGTGCCTTCTCAACAACTTTGGCCGCCTTTGAGGAAGACTGGCCAGAAGTGCTTGGGGACTTCGCATGTTTCCTTTTCTGTTAGAGGACGTTTTCCTCAGGAGAAGCATCATCATCTGAGTTGATGATGATGGTCGAAACTTTCTTACCCTTCTTTTGGAGTGTTGGAGGTTTTTTTGTTGTCTGAAAGGGAATGAAAGTATTAGAAAGCAAGTATGTAAAAGATGCATAAATAAGGGGTGTGAAGTACCTTGGTGCCTTCGTTGTTTTTCTCAAATTTTATAACCATGCCTTTGGTGGTGTTGGGTTTCCTGGGGACAGCTGTAAATGACAAAGACAATTGTTATGAGTTAACAATTGGTCAGTCAGTAAGAAATATAAATGAATTCCTCAAACCTTCATATAATTTGGATTCAACATGAACGTCTTCGATCCTTATATGAAGGTGTCCTCTGAAACTTTCACGTGTATGCTTAGTTGCAACCATCTTTTTGGCTTTCGGCTGAGATTGTTGTCGAAGGATTTTTATTGAATCCCTATAGACAAACCAGTCTAGAAATGGAGGGGTAAGTGCCACTCCAAAATTAGTTGTAGGAAGTTGAGGAAATATTGGAGGAAAGAGTTTGAAAGCCATCTCATAACCCCTCTCAAGAGGAACGTTTGAAGGGATTTCCAGCTTATCCATTTTTTGTAAAAATTTCTCCTTCAAAGTGACAGCAGCCTCACGAAAGTTTAACTAAGATCATTTGGTTGATAGACAATTTCAAAGTACTTCTGAAAGGCCTATATTTCTTTGATGTGAGTAGACTTACTCTTCTTAACCTTGTCCTGCACATTAATAAAAGCATGGTCAAGCAAGGAGGAGAATTCAACAGTAGTGAGAAAATGATCACTGTAATATTTGTGCCACCAATCATTAAATGGGTGGGTGCACAAGATAGTAGGTTGAAAAACGACTGGAGACAAATTTTCTCTTTTAGCATTCCATCTGTCGAAATGAATAGCAGCACTGTGTTTGTCGAAGAGATGGGTGTGGAAGACTATGTGGCCTTTCTTGTCATAAAGGCATTGGGGGAAGCTTTGACCTAGTCCAAACTATCGAGAGACTAGATTTAGTTGGTAAGCAATTAGGACTGCATCTCCTTTCCCAACATTCGGCCTATGAATAATAAATCTGGGGATCAGAAAATCCTCCCAGACTGGAATGAATTCCAGGTGAAGTCTCCTTGAGGGAGAGTTTGAAAATGACCTGGTAAACCATTTAGGACAAAGCTTCCTCTCAGCAAAGGGATCCATGTGTGCTGTGAATTCATATTGATGTGCAAACATCATGATGTAACTAGAGAAGGACCTTTTTAGGGTATCTCCTTCATCATTTGGTGTGAGTTTGACCATTCGAACACCTTCAGTGCTTTTACGTCTGATTTCTTCAGAGTCTTCATCAACTTTCCCTTTCTGGGAAGGACAGATTCAAAAGTTGCATTCAGCCAAAGTTGAAGAAGCCAAAGAGGACCATTCAGGCTCATAGCACTAGAGGCTGCTATTGGATCCCTAAGTCGAGACACCCCCTCACTAATGGATTAATAGAGGATGGCTAGAATAATCTCACTTAGGCAAACTCCTCTATTATAATGGAGCAAGTTTTCTAGAGTCAAGTACTTCTTCGCCACCTGGAGAGATTTGGTGCAAAAGAAGTATCTCGACAGCCAGAGGGTAAGAAAAGCAATATGCTCCTTGTCGGAAACCTCTGGGTTGTTTTGCTTGAAATGGTGTTTAATGAAATGAGTGTATGTTAGCTTGGAGTCATTGAAGCCAATGGTATCCTCGGCATCATTTGAGGGGTCATAAGCTAAACCATCAAATCGAAGCCCTGCGATAGCGCCTACATCAAAAAGTGTGGGAGTGATCATCCCACAAGGGAGATGGAATGTATGGTGTGTGCAATCCCAGAAATAAAGGGAAGCATCCAGAAGATTCAAACAATATGGGATGTTGGTCTTCGACAACATGAGTAAATCATAGATCACTATGGTTTTCCAATGATCAGCCTTGAACTTTACCATCTTGTCCATCCAGAGATCAAAATCACTAAACTGGCTAATAGCCCTAACCAGTTTGGTACCGTCATAAAGGTACTTAAAATCCATTTGGGTGGAAGGAGGTTGCTTAGGTGAAGAGTCGTCTTCCTTAGGGATATTTTTGTGGCCTAAAGGATGTGACTTGCGATAACAAGGGAAATACTCAATAAGCTTATCACCATTTGTTTCAACTTTGGCCAAAGGGCCAGAGAATTCAAAAGCACGTTCATTAACAATAAAAGGAACCATTACCTGAGTTATACAAGCTCCTCACTTCAGCAAGCTTGGGTTTTGGTACAAATTGACGGTTCTTGACCGTCTTAGGTTCAGAGATATTGGTGAACAAAGAAAGAGTTTGTTTAAAAGCAAAGGCTTTTCCTTTTTGGTTCTTCTTTTCTGAAGCAGTAGCATGTGAAAACGCCATTGTTGAACATAGAGAAATGGGTGTTTTAGGGTTTCTTGGGAAAAAGTGGAGACTATTGTGAGAAAGAAGAAGAAAGGGTTTGCAAGATATCAGAAAAGATTTTTTTAGGTTGCTGATGAGGTTAGGGGGTTACAACCATACTTTCGTCTAGTGTGTGCAATCTCAGAAAAATTTCTCAGATCATGGGTTAGGTGGTTACAACCATACTTTCGTCTGGTCAAAAAGTTTGGCATCGAAATGTTAATATCAAAAAATGATATTTTCATCAAAATGGTTGAAAAGAACATTTTTAGGGGGAAATTTATTATCTCCCAAATATCGACGCTAACTTAGTCGGAATATTTGTCTTAGAAAAGAGTTTTTTCGTTGTAAGCTAAAAATGAGGTTTTTCGACCTTACTCAACGAAAGGCGTAGGTTGAAGGAGCCCTTACCTACAGATTTTGTACTTAGAGGAATTCTGAATTTGGAGTATTTCCTAAGTGTTGATGGAATTCATCCATGCATGGTTCGACTAGAAATGACAGTTATTCAAATTGCACACTCTCAAGCCTTGGAGGGAAAATGTGTAACCTTCAATTCAAAAAACAAGGACAAGTGGTGCAAGATGAAGTTTCTTCAATATGCAGCATGACAAGTTTCACAATCTTGGAATAAAACCGTCGAAAGTGGTTACATTGTATTTCTATAAATAGCTTAGTCTAGTGTTAGAATAAGGGTGCGTGAACATGTTGTACTAGTAACTCTGTGAACACTCAAAGTACTTGTGTGTAGAGAAACGAGTTAAATGAGAATGTATGTGATGTAAACACCACCATTTTCATCTTTAATGTCAATTATCCTTCAAGTAATTTATATTTTAAGTCTTTTATGTTAAAAGCACTTCACATTCTCTTTTCATTTACTTTTAAAGCAATTTACTGTCTTTTCTCTACATTTCCTGCCCTTTTATCATTCTTGCCTTGCATTTATCATTTCATTTATTTTGAAAGATTTCTCTTTTATCTTACTTTCTTGTTCTTTACTACTTTTTGAATCCTATCGAAGGATTCATGACATTTTCCCAAAATCATCATAATCAACAAACTATTAGCACATGTCATATGATCAATTTGGTCGATCATGTAAGCAACTAAGGGTGTTTTAGTATCCTTAGAAGACCGACGGTTGTTTACTAATTTTGGGGGTAAAAACCAGCATGATGATATCCCTTTTCCGACCATTATGGTATGGGTTTTTTGTAGTAGTGTGATAATTTACAAACAATCTTGTATCATTAAACTTCATTCATAATTATCAAGCTCATAAAGGATAAAGTACCAATACAAAGTACCAGAAATTATATTTATACATCAAAAAGATATTTAACTTAGCAGAGCACCAATACATCATAACATAGTTCCGAAAGACATCTAAGTTAATAGAATTCCAAAAGACAACATTACAACATCTATAAACTAAAACAACAATCATAAACCAAAACAAAGTCCCTAGTGGCATATAATTTGTCTTCTTGCTTGTTTGAGACAAATTAAGACTAGTGGCAGGGCATGATAATTTCCTTGTTCCACTTAACCTTGTTGTAAGACATGGTGATCCAACACTTCTTATTGGTTTCCTTATGGTTAACTTCTTGACAGGATTTTCCTTAATATTTCTTTATCCATTAGCATATGCAAGTCTTGGTCATTTTGCTTGTGCATTACTTGGTCCACTTTCCTTAGTAGATCTTTGTCCACTTGCCTTAGCCGGTTTTGTTCCACTTTCCTAAAATAGGTCATTAGAAAACCATCATGAATAACAGACAGAAAGCATACTTAAAAATACACAGATACCTTTTGTAAATTTAATATGAATGTAAAGGTAATACATTTACTTCTACCTCCAAGATCATCATTAAGTAGTTCCAAAAACTATGTCAAGATATCCTTTGTTTCACCCTCAACAACTTCAAAGGCTATTGGTATCATTTATTCACTTGGATCTCTTCTTATGGCTATGAATATTTCTCCTCCACATATACCATTTAAAAAAATCCATTAATTCCAATGATAGGCTTTCATAGTTTAAACTCTCCTTACACTGTGCATAATAGATGTATAATCTCTGGAAATGAGGGCTCGTGTAAACTGCATTATCTGGAACAGATTGGACATTCACCTTAATTGTTGAACCAGGATTTGTTCTAATAATTTGATGACACTAGTCATAAATTTTATTGTATTGTTCTAAGAAGGAATCATCAATCATTCTCTTAGCTGCACACCTAAGCCCTAACTATATTAGTCTTTTTATACGAACATTCCACTTCCTTTGGGCTTTTTTCTTGATGTCCCTAATTTTCATTTTAGGATTATCTTTCAATGAGTTCAGAATTCTCATACTTAACCATTTTATAATCATTGTCTTCACATTGTAAGCTCTTCTACATTTATGAATGTCCATCACTTTCCTGAATTGCCAAGAATCTTCATTTGGTAATTCGGTACAATAGACATTCCAATGACACCCTTCCTTACATATAATTTTAACTTCTTGTATTTCATTTTTAGCAAACTTAATATTATTTCCTGATTAGACTACATATGTTGTAATTACTTCCTTGAAATCATATTTGGTAGCAAAATATGTACCTAATTTCTACTTATATTCTTCCATGTTTTTTGGAAATTTGAAAATGGTGTATTTCTTCCTATTACATCCATTTTCTTCATTTGTTTTAGACCCACTTTTCAACTTCTCACTATCATTCTCACCTTCAACCTCGGTATCATTACAATAACCTAACATGTTTTTCATACCATCTTCAATTAAACCATCTCTACCACTACCTTAATGTGAGTTATCAAATGCAACATCTAAGGCACTGCCATACTGAAAGCTAGTATCAACATTATCATCATTTGATTCAATTCCAAAGATTCCAACATTATTTCCTTTAGAATTTATCAACTCAACATCATTAACCTCAACATCATTCATATCAATTATGGGAAAATTTTCCTCAGGATAATTGTCACAAACTATACCCTCATTCACCTCAACCACATTCATCTCAACCTCATTCACCTCAACCACATTCACCTAAACCTTATACAATTTTCCAATCTCATTTTCTTCATCAAGAATAACATTTTTATTTTATAATACCATCATAATACTCAGGTTGCGAAAGTGGGTGTTGTACATACATATGAACACTCAAATGTACCTTACATAAATCAACTACATCTTGGGCACTTTTTTCATCACTCAAATAAACTTACCAAATGTGGGGTCCTTAAATAATATTGTTCCAACTTATTTATAACACAAATCTTTAATTATCCATACCACCTTAGAATAACTTCACTTATCTACATCACATCTCAGCTCATAAACTAATCTTCCTAATTATAAAACTCATCATCTCCAAATGAACCTCAATGGTGGATATGAACATGTACAAGGTCATCCCTTTTATACCTAAAAGGAAAACCACTTAATAAGAACCAACAGATATTAATATTTTGAAACAGCACCAACACAAATTCGTAAAACCAACACAAAATCCTAAAACCAATAAAAAAAACATACAATCACGCTTATACAACACAAATTTACATTTTGAATAAGAACCAACAAAAACCATATACGAAGAATATACCCTGAAATAAATTTTATACATTAGAAAGGGACGAAATTTAAAGCCCGGTAAACCTTAAATTTGAAAGATGAAAAACATTGGACTTACTAGTAGACTTTGTTCTCGGTATTCGTTTCTTCGTTCTCAACTTTCGTTCCTACCTGCTGAATCGTTTGCATTCGCTTTTGCAACTCTCCAACGTTCCTTCGTTTTACTCGGGGACTTCCTTTGTTTCACTTGGAGAAAATACAAGAAATGAAGTGAATCAAACCCTAAGTCCCTTTAAGTATTCCAACTCTACAATATTGATCCACCTAGCAAATAATAATTCACCTAAGTAACATCTGGCATCATACGTTAACTTTGACTAACATCTTTGACGTCAAGGACAAAAGTGACTCTATTTAAATAATTGAGGGACCATAATGGACATTTTTTAAATTAATGGACCAATATGAACCCCAGGTAAAATATATGTGACAAAAAAGGATATTAAGTCAAATAAAACTTACTTTTATATTTATTTAATAAAATATTGTCCAAACAAATTAAAAATATGATTTATTTATAACTTAGAATGCAATTCAACACAACACATCCAATTAAAGTTTACTCATCTTATAGCTCTTATTTTGTTTCAAAAATAATTTGGATAGAAGTCTTACTGAAGGTACTTAAAAAAACTAATTAAGGGTTAAATATGTAAAATACATAAAAGTGTGAGTATAGATGATTATCCACTAAAATAAGTATAAGTGTGTACCATTACTTTAATACTCACATAAAATATATTTATATATTTAAATGTATATTGTTATATATAAAATATATCTCAATCAATTATAAAAAATACATAACTATTTTTTTAATACAAATATTTATTTATTTTATAATTTAACAATATAATTTTTTGAAAATAATCAATAATATTAATATTTTAAAAAGAAGCTAACAAATATAACTATTTGAGCTGCCTCCCTTCTTTTTTCAATCTTAGTTTTCTCTTTCTCTTCATCCACTAAAGAGGGGTAGCTTTAGGGTCAACTTTTTATGCAAAAATCAGTCCTCTAAATTCTTTTTTCTTTCCTTTTGATTCAAATAAGGTGATTTCACATATATTTTTAGTTTTTTTTATTTGTAATTTTTTTGTCTTAGTGCAACATTGTGTTGGCCATCGTATTATTGCATTGTTATTTTGTTTTTTCGTCTTGGTATGATATTTGTTTAGTTCAAATTAATATATTAGTTTCGACTCATTGCATATTCAATCAATAATTTTGACATCGTCAACACTGTAGACTCTGAGACATGGGTATTCCGAGCATTTCAATTTTGTCATATTTGTAGGCTTTGTCACGTATGTAGGCCTTTTTTCGTTATATGCTATTAAAGTGGGTAGTGTAAATTTGCTCGTAGATTCATCCTTTTCACTTTTATAGTGGTTTTGAATTTATATTATTTGATTTATTCTATCAATTTGAATGAATGAATGAATATCGTTTTTAGCGTTAATATATAGTGATTTATGGGTAGCTATAAATCAAACTCATACTCGTTTACCCACATTTGTAATAAAAAAATTATCGATCAGTTATAATTTATGATGTCATTTTAAGTTTTTAACGACGTTAAAAAAATCAAGTATGTTATTGTTGAGTTAAGAAATAAACACATATTAAAATGCATACAAGTTTAATATTGATGGAATAAAATTGATAAACATACTTGTGTATATAGTAATAAAAATAAAATATAAATATAAATATATATAGTATGGATATGGGGCGGGATGGGTACAATGGTACTCGTACCTGCGGCCATAATCGTTTATTTTAGTGGTTAATTGTTTTTGCTCATGCACGTACCCAATTGTAGGTTTTTACCATACTCATTGTAGGTAATTTTTGCGAGTACCCACCTAGGATGGATCAAAATTGTCATCCCTAACTAAGAGTGTCTTTGGATGAATAATTTTAATGAGAACAAATAATTTTTTGAGAGAATTTAAAATATTTTGACCAAATTTAAATAAAAAATATAAAGATTTGTTAAAATAGATATAAATTTATGAAATATTTTATTCAAGTTAAATTTAAATATTTCAAATTATACAATGTAAAAAATTTGAAAATATTTCTTAAATCTATATATTACAAATAATAAATTATTTATTATTAATTTTTTTGAATTTTAAAAGATGATGCTCATATTTTAGAAAAAAATTAAACTCATTTCCAAAATTTAAAAAAAAAACTGCAGATAAATCCATAATAAGTTTAAATTTTTCAAATTTACAAAAATTATAAATTAATCTCTATTTTTTATGTTATAAATTTGATCTAAAAATTTTGAAATTTGTGAAAATGACCCAAAAAATTTAATAATAAATTATTTTAATACTTCATCCAAACAAAAGACTTTTTTTTTAAAATGGATTTCAATTGAATCATTTGAATTGCTTAGAATTTTGATTTCCTTAAAAAAATTCAATTACCACACTACCAAATTCAAAAATCACTTGATCCAAGTCAATCATTTCCCGCAACTTAGATTTTGGGGGAGAATCATATGAATAATGAAAGCTTTTTTAGCATGTATATCACTTCAATATAAATGGGGCATGGTAATTTTTTTATACCTCCTTTCCTCTTTTTAGAGATGTTCAAAACCGAATCGATCCAATAGAAAATCGTTAATTGAACTAAACCAAATCAAAAACCATAAAAATTGCATTTGACTCAAATCAGTTTGGGCCACTTAATAATAGAACCACACAGTTCGGTTTGATTTGCGGTTTGTATTTTGCAAACCAAACCAAATCGCATTATGTTACAACTCGAACTTCACTTAATCACACACAACACAAACTCAAACCTATTATACTTTAACCTTACAATTATAAAATATTTTTTCTCCCTCGCACTTAGGATTTCAGTTACACCATTCTCAAATATATCCCAGTAATATCACTCCTTCTTCCCATCTTCTTTGTCAAGTACATCTTGCATTTTCTTCTCAAATCTCTTATACCTTATGTTCTTTCATTTTCATCTTTTCACTTATATGTTTTTATACCTTATGCTCTTTAATTTTTCATCTTTTCATTTATATATTTTGTTCTCTCTTTCAAACTCATTTTATGTAATACCCTGTATTTAATTAAATGCTCTGGATAATATTAATTGAATTTAATAAGGTTCTGGTGTACTCTAGGAGTTTTCAATTAAAATGATTAGAGTAACTGATGAACTTAAATTAATTAAGTACTATCTGACTCAGAGGTTTGTTAAATTTTCGACTCAGAGACCTTTTTTGGATACTTTCAATTTTTGACCCATTAGTTAGTCTTACTAACTAATGATATAAGATCTCTTTCCTCTTCTTTTCTCACTTTATGAAAACAAGGGTTTTGGAAACAAAGAAATGGAGGAGAAGAAGAGAAGGAGGAAAGGAAGAAGGAAATTCATAGAAGCTCAAGAGCAAGAATCATCATTCTTCTTCATCTTCTCCGCCAACTCCTCGTCGTTTGTAGAGGTGGATTCTTAGCTAGAAACTTTTGCTTTTAGTTTTGAATGAGTTTGTGAGTTTATGAGTTTTAGGTCAAAATGCTAGAATTCTTAGAATCGGTAGTTTGAACGGTTGAAAACCGATAAAAATGAATGAGTATATGGATATTAAGTGTATGAACCTTTGTTGGGTTTGTTTTAATGTTTGATGATGTTTTGGTGGAGTTTTGGAAGGTTTCTATTTTGTGAAAACGTGTTTTTCAGCTTTTGGTTCTGGTTAACCGGTTAACCCAAGGTGTTAACCGGTAAACGCAGTTGTTTCTTCACTTTTGTATTTTTGTTCTGGTTTGGTTATCCGGTTAACCTTAGACGTTAACCGGTTAACGCTGTAGGTATTGGGAAAATTTGTTTTGTTCCAAACTTTAAACATTCATAACTTTTTCCTCAGTTATCCGATTAAAGTGTCCTTTATATCATTTTGAAGCTAAATTATATACTATCACATGATGCCGAGAAATTATATTTTTTACCCGACTTTTCTAATTAACCGTAATTTTGTTAGTTAGGGAATTGTGAAAGGTATGCTTAATCATGATGATTGATTGAGAGTAGAGGCAATGAGATTATTTTGAGAATTGTTTAATGGTGGTAATTGAACTAAAATGTTAGAATTATATGTAATTGAAAACTATATAATTTAAAGGTATCAAGAATAGTGAAAGTGTGAGGAAACCTTATCATAACCAATTGAATGGCCTAGTATTGTGACTAGGAATTGAGAGATGGTATAACTTGTGAGGTAAGTAGGATTACCCTAGATTGATACAAAAGTGTACTAGAGACGTGACAATGCTTAGACGTCGATACTCGAATAGTATCCAGGTGCTAAGTAGTTGTGAACGCATGGAGGTTATGTTCACATCGCGTTAAAATCCTAATTTAATTATGTTTAGCTCGTGTTGAGGTCCCACGAGGCGGGACGGCCGGGAGACATAATTACTATGTGGATTCGAATCCCTTAATGGATGATCGTGACCTGTGCTCGTCCAGGTGTGGATGGGCGGGGAAAGTATCCATTAGGATAAGTAACGAGTGACCTGTGTCGAGATCTCTGTGTGTTGTATGGTCGGGGAAATTTACTTTATGGCAAGGTGTTGTGACCCGTGTTGTAGTGCCCTTGTTTGGTTGGGCGGGGAAAGTACCTTAGATAGATAATGAGTGACCCGTGTTGTAGTTCCCTTGTGTGGCTGGGCGCGGAAAGTTATCTATACGTTGAGGATCGAGTGACTCGTGCTCGTCTGCTACGACTACGGCTGAGCAGGGAAAGATGCCTCTAAGCACCTTGTATGTGCTCCGTTTTGTTTTACTTTGATGTCTCTAGTTTTATGTGAAGTCTAGGTTTTCCCCGACTTGAGTATTATTAATTTGGAACTTTTAGAGCCAAGAGAACTCTAAGATAGGGAACCCACTGAGATGTTGTTATCTCACCCCACTATTGTTGTTGCTTTTCAGGGTTCTTTTGCAGGTTTAATTTACAAGTGGAGCTATGCTCGAGATGTTTCAAGTAAAACATAGATTTAGTCTTCCTTTGTGTATTTTATCTTTGTACAATGATGGATATTGTATTGATCTTAGTATTTTATTTTAGTATAATTTTCATGTCTTGTACCATAGTTTGTATTATTTTAGATTTGGTCAAGAATGTGAATTATACTATTAGGCACTTATGATGGTGTCAATACCATAAATAGCACTTGTATGATATTATTATAGATATATATTATATGGGCGTTACATTTTATTTACATCTCTTATCTAATTTGTTAAGAAGAATTCCAAGCCCATTAGAGAAAATAGACGGTCAGTCCTTTTAAAAGATTTTCATTTGGACTAGGGAGGTGTTGTTATCATTTTATGTCCTTTTGGATAATTTATCTTAATTCTCTCCCATGGCCTTCTTAGTTAGGTTTTAAACCCTATTCATATATATATATATATATATATATATATATATATATATATATATATATATATATATATATATATATATATATTGTATTGTATTGTATTGTGGCTGCTAAATGAATATATGAAGAAAAGTTTGTTTTATTATTATCTCTTTTGCAACATGGATCTAACTTTAACATATTTTAAATCTATCATTAGTGTTTTCTTATTGCTAAATTCATGGCTCCCACAAAGCCACCTAATCCGTCCTCTAAAGAAATTGTGGAAGAAGTTGTCCACACTTCCCAAATTCACTTGGATAATGTTATGGCTCAAAATCAGCAACAACTAGATGAGAGATTGGGTAGAGTTGTTGTAGATTTGGAAAAACATATTTGAAACATTCACACCAGATTAGAGAATGATAAACATCTAGAAGATTCCATATTTGAACAAGTCATGGCTGCCATTAGCAAGATGACAACACAAAGGGTTCAGTAGCCTACTCCCATTTCCATGGCAGCAAGCTCTTCAGGTATAACCCACAACCCTCCTCATGTCTCATTATCGCCTTCACCAACACCCAATATCATTTCACCCACAAATACACCTATTAGAACACCCATTGTTTTCACTCACAACCACATCATTCCCACAGTTATAACCCTTCCACACACTATATAACACCCTTCTAACCCCACGGAATAAAATGCAACAATCACTTAATTAAATCAGAGTACTTCTCAGAAAGGTGCCACATTTTCTTCGTAAAACGTCTTAACAATATTTATTACTCCGTCAAACGGGTTTTTCAAAATATTTAAAATATTCATTTTTCTTTCATAAATCAATAATCAACAAAATTAAACAGCGGAATTATAACTTCATAAAACTTCATTTATTTCATCAACATACCAAGACCTTAGGTCATTGTCAACTATCATTAATAAATACAACTAGCATCTATTAACTCAAGAAAACCATTATAACAGACAACATATTGTTCACTCAAGCGTGACTCACCCGATGTTACATCTATCAGAGCAAGACACCATATCACTAAATAAGCGACTCTTAACAATACTTCCAGCTACATCCAAGCACCGAGTTAATCTTGAGCATCTGCAGGATGGCACAATAGACCATCGTCAAAGGCAGGCATGGTGAGTAATCACAAATCAATATAATCGACATATAGTAAAGATAATCATGCAACATACATCAAATAGAAATACAACATAAATCATCACCCATCACATCATAAAAACTTAACAAACATCTACTTAACACATATGCATCATGCTATGCCACCATGAATGAAAGGCTATTCTCCTAATATGCATGTGGTACCAATTTCAACATGTTATGGACATTGGGTCATCTACCCTCCACAGGGGAGTACAACATAAACAACATAAATAGTAACACTCCAATCCACATAATGGGATTGAATCCTCAATCATCATAAGTATCCCATGAATTCAACGATGCAACAACATCAACATAATCAACATTTGCATCAGCATTCATGTAATTATTCATCATAATCTTCATAAGACATTTATATATCAGAAATGTAATCTATCAACATATGCTCATTGTAAACACCCCAAATTTGCCCTCACTTTTTCTCACACCTTGGCTTGTGATCTTTCATTTTTGAATTAGTATAAGCATACCATCTCATATTGCATATTTGTTTCACTGCATAGTTCCTTTTTCATCTGCATCTAGGGTTTGTGATCTAAGCAATCCAAGGATCAATATGAGCGATCCCAAAGGTCTCAAAGCTTTCCAAGAGGGTCCATGTGTGTTCTATCATCATATTATGCTCCTAAAATTTCATGAAAGTCAAGGGATCATAAGAATTGGCAAAGGCATGGAAGCAGAGCTAGGGTTTTCACTACACAGATGACCAAAATTAGGGTTTTGGTTTCAGAGGCCTTAACTGCAAATTTTTGGGTAATTCTTGTTTCTAATGTTCTTAATATGTTATAAGGATCATGTGTACCAAGTTTGATGAAGAAACTCATTGTGGAAGTCATATGTTCACTGGGTAACTTCATGAGCAAGTTAAGTCAAAATCAGGGCATCTGAGGCCCCCAACAATGGAACCAAAGGGTTATTTTCATCAAATTGAAGTTATATGATCTTTATTTGATCTTAGAAGTGGTTGTAAGTTCACAAGATTGAAGAATTTTGAGCCAATTACAAACTTGCCATTTTTGGAAATGACTTGAAATGCAAACTTTCTATTTTGGGAAAGTTTTTCAACCTCCTCTTTCATAACCAAAATTGCTTCAAATGAAAATTTATTGGTCATGAAAGTTGTATATTAGGTCTTTCCCTTTTCAAAAAATACAATAACATGTCTTGATTCATCATAGAACTCAAGATATGGCCTTTCAAAGTTGGCAAATATCCTATAATTTCAAGTTTCATGTCAAAGAGGGATTTTGCATTTTGGCATGTTCAAGCATTCTAATGACCTATAATGTGCACAAACACTTCACAACATGTCAAATGAACTTCAAACAATCAGAATTGTGCATTGAACCTAGTGTTTCCATGACTTGATCTTCAAGAAATCTCAAAAGGGCCAAAACTCTCAAAATTTGCAAAATGCCTTGGATCCTTCCATCCACTTGTGCCAGCTGCATCAAACTGATTTTATGGCTCTCCATGAATATTGTTGAGGCCAGACACCCCAAAAAGCTAGCCCTGCCATGGCCCATACCTCAAGTACACATAAATTGACTTTTTTTGCAAAACACACCATACCAATCAGCCTGTGCCACAACAACTTTCTGATCAATCCCATTGGCTTAAATAAAACATCATGGATCACATTTCATAACACACAATAGCCTGAACACTCTCATACACTCAGATTCACAAAATCCATCAAAAACTTCCCTTCTTCGAATTTCATAGCTCAGCCACTAAAACTTCAAACTTCTTTCACCAATCAACACAAAAACACCTCAGGATCATTTCTCACCCATCACCATAGCCTAAAACACCCTCAAGCAAAAATACGATTTCTGCAACTTCAGAAACAAAGCATTCAAAATAGCCATTCTAAGCTTCATTCAAGCTTACCATTAGCTTCAGGAGGTCAAAGGGGGTGGATTTGCACCAAAGAAAGGATCAGAAAGCTCAAGAACACAAAGCTTCAACTCAGGTAGCCATGATGAACATTTTTTCCATAACTTCTTTTTTAAGTTTCTAAATGATTCCTCATGCTTCACTGATCACCCTGATGTGTTTAAAATTTAAAATGGTTGAGAAATAAGCATTTCATGATGTTCTGAAATTTTGCCCGTGAAATGATTTTTGCTTCGATTCATCATGTATGTCTGTTTTAAATGTTTTTTGATGCTTGATTCTTGCTTGTTGATGTTTAATGGTTGATTCTGGAGAGTTTGGGGGTTTCTCATAGCTTAGGGAGAGAGATAGTGTTTTGTGTTGGCCGGAGAAGATGACCGGAGCTAGCTCCGGTCACCTGAAAGTCATTAGAACCCTAACTAGGGTTAGCTGCCCAGATGCGTTCGTGGGCATTGGATGTTGATTAGGTTTAGGTCTGGATGGCTCAGATTGCGCGTATAAGCATTAATCCACTTAATTAATTATAAAACCTAATTAAAACTCAGTTTGAATCTCAGCCGTTAGATTGCGCGCGCAGTCAACTCTCCCCTGCCCAGTTTGAATCTGGAACCTTGGATCTGCATACTTTCACTTAAATCAATTTTTTTTTCATTTTTATTGCATTTTCTTTCTCATTTATTTTAAAATAGCAAAACATTTTCCAAAAATATTTCCTTTTGCATTCTGACTTTAAATATTTTTCTCATTTCGAAAATAATTTTATTTTATTTTTTGCATTAAAAAAGTATTTTTAAAATATTTAAATGTTATTTTTAATTAATTAAAAATACATTTAGGTTTCTAAAAATCACCAAAAAAATCATGAATCATCCCAATGCATTTAGAAACATTTTCAAACTCTTCACACAAATTTCTTTTTAGGTTTGATCATAGTTTGCCAATTTTCTTTGAATTAAGGGTCATAAAAATCATATTTTTAAACCCTAACTTTGAAAAATCATCTCTGCCTAACAAAGAAGAGTTTGAAGTTGATTCTTTTTGCATTGTGTTACATATTGCATTTAGTTTATAGGTCTTTTTCCTCATGAATTTATCTTGCATTTTCAAATTGATTTGCATTTTTCCCTTTGAACCACCAAAAAACCCTAGAAAACTTAGGAAAATCATAACTTTTTGTAGGTTAGGCTTCTGACCTGCTCCTTTGGGGTGTGACCTAATATGGGGTTAGGGTTTGTTTGAGCTTGATTGCAAATTTTTATCATGTCATTTGCTTATGTTTTATCCATTTACATCTCACATGTTCATGTAACCCTAATTTCTCATGTTCATTTGCATTCACCTTGCATATGCAT
The DNA here is from genome assembly GCA_963966055.1 of Lathyrus aphaca. Lineage (NCBI taxonomy): Eukaryota > Viridiplantae > Streptophyta > Magnoliopsida > Fabales > Fabaceae > Lathyrus > Lathyrus aphaca. The sequence goes on from OZ014525.1 coordinate 266,821,442, forward strand.
CATTACATGAACTTGCCATGACATTGCATGCATTCATATGTCATCTTAGACATCTTAGGACATGTTAGAACCTTGTTTGATCATTTCTTCATTCATTTGCCATGATTATCATTCATTTCATTTCATAAACTTTCATGTGTTTTCACACTTCAAAGCATGCCTCCTTTGCATCTCATCTTTGTATGATCACACATATGCATCTTGTATGACTTTGCATCATCTTACATGACATTTGCATTGCATAAAAACTTCTGACTTTGGTAATTTCATTTCATTTCATCTAATTTCATCTCATTTCACTTCATTTCTTTATGCTTTACACTTTATACATTCATGCTAACACTTTCAGGTTTGGTAAGTTATTTTGGGAGGTGGATTTGCCTTCACCTCTCACTCCTTCTTATATCTTTCATATGTATATTTACATATCATTGAATTGAATTTGATTCACTTATGTTCCATCTCTCTCACTTTCTTTCTTTAAGTTACTCATCTTCTTCAATGAAGTAAGTAACTTATTCTCTTGTTTCCTCCTCCTTTCATCTGCTTCTTCCATTGGTGGCTTCCTTGGATATCTTTATCAAGTCTTACAAACCATAGGAACATCCAAGCATGATAATCTTAGGGTTGTGTTTAGTCCCCCTTAGACTTTTTACCTTTGAGTCTCCTTGATTCTCTCTTCTCACCTCAATAATCAGAGACTAAACTCTTAAAGTTTTAGGACTTTGGAATTAGGGTTATGCATGCATCCTTCTCTTAGGATGGAGTGTATAACTTTAATCCTAAGTGTTAAAACTTTAATTTGTTTAAACCTCTTAATCAAATCACCTAATAATCACCAAGACTTTATCTTGTAACTTGGGCTTTACATTAGGGTTCTAACTCTTCCTAATGGTTAAGAGGGACTAACCCTAGTGTTTAATGGACAAGTCCCCCTCAAGTTGTCTTACAACCCTAAAACCCATTTCTTAATCGCATCCCTTAATTAAATCCACTTAATAAATGTTTTGTTATATAATGAATTTAACCCCTGACCATGGATTAAGTTGAGGTATCTTCCTCAGCTTAAGTGTTCTCATCTATTATCCTTCTATTAGGATGGTGTAATGAGTTCACTAATCTGTGATCAGAGATTAAACTCATTACTTAACACTAAACAAAAATCCAAAAACATCTTAATAATCACAAGTAGGTTAATGATCTTAATCCTACATTATCATGGCAATTAAGTTGAGATGCTTATCTCATAATTAAGTAGGCTCATTATCCCTAATCAAGGGAGGATATAATGAGTTTACAAGCCCTTGATTTAGGCTTAAGCTTATTGACTTATGCAAAACACCAAAAGCAATAACAAAAACTGAAAACACAAAAACAAACAATAATCGTCTCCTTCGGGATTCTTCTCTCATCACACTCATTCTATAAACTAGAACTTTCTCCTTCCATCTAATGCAAGACAGTTAGCACTTGAGCCAGACGAGTCATGCACTTGAGCATAGGCAAGCAAACAGTTCATAGTCAATTCATTTTCAGTCTCTTTGAGTCGAACTATGGTGTTTTTACTTCCTCATTGCACGAGAGGATACGTAGGCATAACTTAACTATTATCGAACAAAAGTCTTTGTGTCTTCCCCCTCTTTCAACATTCTCTTTTAAGCCTCATTCCTGAGCAGTTCACCTTCTTGCACTGACACCTATATATTCTTTTCTCAGCTTTCGCACACAGATAGCACATACACCTACCCCTTTAAACACAATCTTTTAAGCGTGGATCCCGTCGAGTACGACGGAAAATCTGGGTGCTAATACCTTCCCAGGTTGTAACCAACCCCCTTTCTCAGTTTCTCTGGTTCGCAACCGTCTTATCCATCTTTTCTTAGGTTTATGCAGCATTATCTTTTCTTCAGGATAAAAATGCCTAGTTGGCGACTCTATTCATCTTCACCTTCATTTCTCTTTTCGTCGACCGTTCGCGTGTGTACCTTGTTTGACCTGGTGTCTTTTCGGGGGAGCGACATTCATCATTACATAGCAATCATAAACATCATAATATAACCTCATAACTTCATCTCACACTCAATCATCATAATTCATCTTATCAACATATTCGTCAATTAGAAAATATAAACATCAATTATTCACAACTTTTATTTACTTTTTCATAGCATCATTATTGTAGCATCATCCACAGAACTCGTACCATCATATAAGTCAACACATAATCATCATAATTCCTCATTCATATACCTACTACTTTACATACTCATGTCATCATTACTACATATCATCATGATACATCATATTCACCTTAACATCATTTCATCATAAATTCTTACACATTTAGTATGTCATAGCATGGCAAGAGTTCACGGTAACATCATAGCAACACAAGGCAACAAAATGAGTCATTTTGATTCATTCAAGAAAGGAAAATATTTTCCAAAATATTACAGGTCTCACTAAGCGAGCTCGTCGCTCGCTATGCGAGCTACTCTCGGGCTAGAGAACTCTCAAGGTTTCACGTTCTTGCTAAGTGAGTTACGCGATTTTCACAAATCTCAGTCTACGAACAACAGCAACACAGTTACAACATTTTACCCCAAAACACAGTTTTTTCATCATTTAATCACTAATTCAACAACAGAACATCAAAACAACATACATACGACATATACAACATAAAATACAACACCATTCATCACTAATTCCTCAATTCTATTCATCAAATCCTAGGTTTTCTCTAAAAACCCCAAATTCTCCCCATTACCTAAACTCTATGTCAAAATATATTGAAAAGCAATACTCCCTATACCTTAGAGTGAAGCTTTTCCACATTCTTCGTCAAAAATCTCTGGAAACCTCTTCAATAATTCGCTCCTCTTCAGACCTCTTCTATCTTCTTTTCCCAAAAGCGAATGCAACTGATCATATTCCAAACCTCAATTCTCTTCTTGTCAAAATTTCCCCTAGGACCCCAAATACTATTTTCCATCTTTTCCCTAAACTTATTCTCCATAATTACCAACATATCCTCAAGACCTCTTCTTCTTTTATTTTAATTAAATAATAATAATTTGAATAATCTAAAATAATTACCCTTAATATTATTATTCACTAAAATAATTCAAATAATCTCTTCATCAATGGAACAACGGTTGTCTACACCAAATAATCGACAATAACAAGCTACATAATTAAATTATGAAATATGGGTGTTATAACTCTCCCCTACTTAAGGAATTTTCGTCCTCGAAAATTCTCCAAAGAAAATAGAGTCAGGTCCAACTTCCTTATCAGATCTTCATGTTCTCATGTTTAACACACAAGTCATCAAAAAATTCAATCCTTGTCTAAATCAAACTTTTCCAAACTAGATAATCCCCTACGTCTGACCATCCGTCTGCGGATGATAAACAGAATTCAACCTCAACTTAGGACACGAATCATCTTGCAAATTCTTCTAAAACCTCGACATAAATCGCAGATCTCTATCCGACGCAATCATCGAAGATATCCCATGCAACTTCACAATTTCCTCAATGTATATCTCCGCTAACTCCTACATAGGATGACTAATCTTCATCAGCAAGAAAATGAGCTGACTTAGTCAATCCATCTATGATCACCCGAATCAAACCATTCCCTTTTATTGTCTTCGACAATCCTGACCCAAAATCCACAAGAATACTATCCTTTTCCCATCAGGGAATATTTAACGGGCGCATCATACTTAAAGGCCTCTGATGTTCCATCTTCAATCTTTGGCAAATCAGACATACACACACAAACCCAACAATATCCTCCCTCATAATTGGCCACCGAAACAACTTCTATAAATCCTTATATATATTCGTAGCATCAGGATGAATGTTTAACCTACTTCGACGTCCTCTCTTTGAAATACTCTTCTCAATCTCTGATACATCTGAAATACACACCCTAACACGAAACCTCATCGCATCATTCTCATCAATTCGGAATTCACATTCGTCCCCCTTGTTAATCAAAATCAACTGATCATCCAACCTCAAATTAGATTATTGTTCAACTCAGATCCTCTCCCCAATATCACTAGTCAATTTCAACATTCTTAACTTCACTCTATCAGAAGTAGTCTCACACAACAAACTCATGTCTCCGAACGGTTCAATTATATCAAGTTTTCTCACCAATCATCGACATATGCAATGTCTCCAATCTCAAATCACCTTCACCAACATTTGCTTTACCCAAATGGTAACTCAAGTCAAATCGAAATCCTTAAACCATTTTATTCGTCTTTTTTGTCTCATGTTTAACTCCTTCTAATCAACAAGTGCCTCAAACTCTTATAACCATTGAACACCTTATTTCTAGATCTGAAAAGATAATGTCGCCAAATCTCCAACACCAACACCATGGCTGCCAATTCTACAACATAAGTAGTATAATCTATTCACTGATATTTGACCTGAGAAAATAGAACAAGAATTATGGAGCAAATGCAGGAAGAGTTGGCTGAGTTGAGGGCACATATGATTCAATTCATGACTTTGATAACGGGATGAACCTGAACCAAGAAAGGATCCGAGAAATGGTGGAAAGAACTAAAGATACTCCATAGGGTAATATAGGTAATGGTATTCCAACTTCTCAGGGTAATCCTGTAGTTACCCCTGCTGCTAATATGAATGGTGCTCCTGGAAGAGACATGGGTCGTCATGGTGCTTACGTAGATGGTCAAGAAGACCAATTTACTTTGGTCGATGGAGAAATGGATGCATACAACACTGTTGTGAATCGTATATATGATGCAATTGCTGAGAGGATTTAATCTATCGAATCTCAAAACTCCCTTAGTTTTGATGTGTCTGATTTGGGGTTGGTTCCAGGAGTAAGGATTACTCATAAGTTCAAACCACCTACCTTTGAAAAATACAATGGCTCGACTTGTCCGAAGACACATTTGCAGTCTTGTGTGGGAAGAATTGTTGCCCACATTGATGACGAGAAGTTATGGATGTATTATTTCCAAGATAGCCTTACTAGGGTATCGCAGGAATGGTACATGAAGCTGAATAGAGCCTCTATGAGAAGCTGGAAAGAGTTGGCCGAAGCTTTTGTGAAACAATATCAGTACAACATGGATATGGCACCGAATCATACTCAGTTCCAAAGCATGACACAGTCTGTGAAAGAAAGTTTCAAGGAGTATGCCCAACGCTGGCGCCAACTTGCTGCTAGGGTTCAACCTCCCCTACTAGACCGTGAAATGGCCGACATGTTCATGGGAACATTACAAGGGGCATATCTTGACAGATTAGCTGCATGTCCGTCAATAGGGTTTGCTGATATTGTTGTTGTTGGTGAGAGGATTGGGAACTTATTAAAGATGGGTAAGATTCAAGATATTATCAGAGCAAGTTCTCAGGAGCGAGAAAGCCTTTTTCTGGTCCTCGGAGTAGGAGAGAGGGGGCAACTAATGTTGTGTACGAAAAAGGCAGGGGCAGAGGCCGCCCTGAGAATTATTCACAATGTTTGTTGTGATTATTCCTACCCCACCTGCTCAACAATAAAAGTAGCAATGACCATAGCAGAATAACCAACAGCAAAGACCGTATTAGCAGCGTCAACCTCGACAAGCTGATCGGGTCATTGAGAAAATTCCTATGACATATGTTTCTCTATTACAGAGATTGTTGGAGTTGAATATGATTCAGTTAATAATATTGGCGCCTCTAATGGGACCTTTACCTCAAGCATATGATGCTAACAATGGGTGCGCTTTCCATTCAGGTGCTCCCGGGCATACAATCGAGAAATATAGGGCTTTGCAATGGAAGGTCCACGATTTAATAGATTCGAAGACCATCAATTTTTCTCCTCCCCCAAATGTACTCCATAATCAAATGCCTAATCACGATGGAGCCATAGTGAATGTTGTGGATGATGGTGAGGGTTTGAATCTTGTATCTGATGTGAATCGAGTGAAAACTTCTTTGTTTGTGGTATAAAAAATAGATTGCTGAAGGGACAGGTGTTCCCTGGTTACAATGAGAATTGTGTTGAATATGTTGGCCAAAGTAATGGTTGTGATCAATTGAAAGCTGGAATTTAGAGGTTGATGGATGAGGGTGGCCTACAGTTTGACCAGTTGAACAGAGAAAAAGATGACGTGTCGACTATGACCATATACTATAACCCTGTGGACATTCAAGTGCTAGCTAGGCCGCCACCTGTTAACATTGTTGTACCTGCTGAAACAAGACCAATTACTATTATGGTACCTGGACTTGTTCCCTATACCAGTGAAAGAGCCATCCCTTGGGATTACGGTGCAGACGTATATGTCTAGGGACAAAAATAGGAAGAGAAAGCTACAGTGGGGAGTGGTTCAAGTGTTGATAATGTTGGTAGATTAAGTGGATTCACGAGAAGTGGACACTTGTTCGCGCCACAAACTCTGAGGATTAACGCAGAAAAGCACGCTTGAAAAGGAAGTAGAAGAGTTTATGAGGATCATTAAGAAGGGTGATTACAAAGAGGTGGACCAGTTAAATCAGACACCTTCAAAAATCTCCATATTATCTCTGTTGATGTATTCCCAGGCCCATCGGGAAGCATATTTAAAAGTGTTAAACATGGCATATATGCTACATGAAATTACTGTCAGCCAATTGGAATCTGTAGTCTCTAATTTTAATTTTAGCCACGGGTTGGGTTTCACAGATCATGACTTGAATTCAGAAGGTTGTAACCATAATAAGGCCCTGCATATCACCATGGAGTGCAAGGGCGTTGTGTTGTCTCATGTGTTGGTGGATACAATCTCGTCCTTAAATATATTTCCAATAAAAGCCTTGATGAAATTGGACGTTGATGGAACCATTCTTAAACCGGTTGATTTGGTAGTACGGGCTTTTGATGGATCAAAGAGCTACTTGTGAAAATTGGGGGAGGTGGAGCTACTTGTGAAAATTGGTCTCCAGACTTTCAAGTACATATTTTATGTCATAGACATCCAACCGGCGCACAGTTGTCTTCTGGGAAGGCCTTGGATTTATGTTGTAGGAGCACTAACGTCTACCCTGCACTAGAAGTTGAAATACATGTTTGACGGCCAGGTGGTAACGGTTTGTGGGGAGGAAGATATATTTGTGATCCATTTGTCAATGTTTAAGTATGTGGAAATGGACGGTGAGATTAATAAAATTTTATGTCATGCCTTTGAGGTTGTTAATGTTAGTGAAGTCTCTCTTAAAACATTGGTCCAAGGTAATGAACAAGTGGGTACCTCCATAGATTCTTACAAGCAAGCATTGGAAGTAGTTCAAGCAGGCAATGCCCAGGGCTGGGGAAACGTGGTTGAGGTGGCAATGAAAGAAGATATGTATGAAATAAGCTATCAATCGGGTCAAATAGCTGCTCCAGAGAACAAAGGGATAATTACCTTCTCCAGTGGAGGTGTCATCAACCCCAACCAGATGTGTGCTGCTACAGGGAAAGACATTGACAATGACTGCGACCTGGACAACTGGGTATGCCCATGTATCCTTGGGAAGGAGCTAAGCAATTGGTTTGCAGAGGAAATAATCCAAGTTACTCTTCAAACATAGTAATTTTTTATGTTTTTATCAATTTCATTTGCATGTCAAGTCCTACATTATGCCCAAGTGTCGCTCCCGGGATTTTCATCCTAGTACAAACGCGAAAGTGGCGCGGAAAGGTTAGAGTCGCTAGCCAGACATTTTTATCCCGAATGAATGGGAAAGGTAATGTTGCACAAACCTGAGGAAGAAGGAAAGGACAAGGCCTTGCGAACCAAAGATCTGAGTTCGGGAGTTGGTTACGAATTGAGAAGGTATTAGCACCCCAATCCGTCTGCCGTACCCGACGGGATCCACGCTTGCTTGCTTGTTTCAAAGGGTGAGAAACAATATGCTGCTGAACAAATGAACCGCTAACTGGAATGGAAATGAAATGAGAATGGAACTGAAATAAGAATGGAAAAAAGGGGAAATGTAGGGAAAATAAAGAATGTGCTCGAACGGGCCCTATCCCGCTGCCTACGTACCTCATCGGGATAATGAGGATCAGAGTCGACGTAGTTCGCCTAACCTAGGCGGGAACTATTTGTTTGTATTTTTTACAGCTGGAACTGCGTATGTCTATGCTCAGGTGTTGCAGGCTCGTCTGGTACGAGTGCGTTTACCGTCTTGCATGCGAGACAAGTCGCCGCGAGTTCGCGTTGTGAGTGAATGAGATGAGAAGAGAAGTTCCCGCAGGATAGTCGTTTGTTATTTGTTTTTGGCTTTTATGAGTTTTGTATGAATTTGGCACAAGGAAGTGAATTCAAACTCTTTTCCATGGAATGTACACTTGACTCTACATTCCAAGATGGAATAATAGAACAAGCATACCCAGCAAGGAGAATTTATCCAAGACTGGTTTCCTAGGATTAGGGTTTAAGTTCACTGGCTTGTTGAACTTTATTAAGTGTTTTTGTTGCTTTTGTGAAGAAGTGTCTTTTAAGCTTGCTTTGTGAACAATTCCTTGATGAGACTTGTGCATCATGATAGACAAGCTTACACCACTCCAAGATGGAATGAATGCAAGTGCTTCATGGAATAAGGCTATACACAAGGAATCCTTCCATTTATTTATTAAATGTTTTTTTGGATTTTGTTTGAAGATAAGAAGAGAATGACTCAAGTTGAAAAAAAAAAGAAAAATCTAAGGGACTAAGACTCAATCCTACTTTTGTTTATTTATTTACAAAGTGGTCCTAATGGTTAGTGAAGTTTTCTATTCCTAATGGAAACTTAAAAACTACTAGAATTCAACTTACTTCTTAATGAAGTTAAGTTGGTTCTAAGAACACAAAGGGGGAAACCTATTAAAGTTGTAAGATCAAAATAAGGCAAAACAATGAAATCAAATATGAGAAATAACATTCTAAAAATGCCTTAAAGGCATGAATAATAAATAGTCTTATTTTATTTATTCTAATTCTAAATGAAAATGAAACTATCTAAGTACTAAATCTAAGTCAATCTTAATATTCATTCTAAACAAACAAGCTCTAACTAGCCTAAGTCTAAATTAAATGATATGACTAAACTACACTATTATTTTTATAGTGAACTTTATTTATATGGCTTAAAATAAAGGGAATATGCCTAACTAGGCCTAAAACTAATATTCTTAAAAAATATTAAATCTCCTAGAAAAATTATAAAACTTAAACTATAGGGTCCTAACACTATATAAAATATGGTATTAAGAGGGATCCTAAAAAGTCTTATTTTTTCTATGCCTAGCAATTAATTATTTCAGCTAAGGTTAACCATTATTTCCTAAGGATTATATCACTAAAACCTAAGATAAAAGCTCCTAAAAATTCCATAAAAAATATTCTAAGAACTATTATGAGTCCCCTAATTACAGAAAAAAGAATGGCTCAAAAAGGTTGCTGGAAGTTACTTAAATAAAATGAACAAAATCCAGCATCATTAAAAGAAATACAAATGAGGCTAATTAAAAGAATAATTCAGAATTTATTCAAAAATAATCAAATTCCAGAAAATAAAAATGTCACAAATTTCTAAATTGATTTATTAAGCCACTTGATTTTTTTGGGAATTTTCTTAAGCATTTACCTATTTTTATTAGATTTAATTTGAAACTATAATTAAACTAAAAATCAAATCTAAAAGAGATAATGCAGGGGTGTCTTTAGTATATTTTTCTAGTTCTTTTCATAAACTGGGCTTAGAAATGGGGTACTAATAGGAAAAGAAATAGGCCCAATTCGCAGCCTTGAGAGGGGGAGGTATGTTCAGCAATTATTTACAGTTCACTTTTTTATGGGCTTTACAGCAGGGGTGTTGATAACAATATTTATTAATTAACCATATTTTTTAAACATATTTTAGGAATTAAACATATTTTTTTAATTAACTTAAAAATGAAATGGACTAATCTTAAGATAATATTTTTCCTAAAACCTTAGCTTAAGATTATTTTTTATTGAATTATTTCTAATAATCTTGTGAATTAAACCTTAATCTAATAATAATATTTTTTTTATAAATTTTTAATCTTAGAAAATGAATTAAATTCTAAACTTATGATTATAAACTAAATAATACTCTTATGATAAATGCTTCTAAATAATAATCTTATGATAAATGCTTCTAAATAATAGTCTTATGATAAAATGCTTCTAAATAATAGTCTTATGATAAATGCTTCTAAATAATAATCTTATGATAAATGCTTCTAAATAAAATCTTAATTTAAGTTCTAATAGTCTTGATTTAAGCAAAAATGAAGTAAACTAATCCTATTATAATATTTTTTCCAAAATCTTAATTAAAGAAAAAGAATTAAACTAAACTTAATATTTTCTAACAATCTTAATTTAAACTAATGAATTAACTAATCTTATTATGAAACTTAATCTAAAACCTTAACTTAGGAAAAAAAATGAAATAAATTTCTAATAATCTTAACATAATATTTTCCTAAAATCTGAAATTAAACCATAGTTTCAAAAAAAAAGAATTACCTTAAATAATAAAAAAGAGAATTAACTAATAGTTTTATATGAATTTAATGTTTTAATTTAAAAAAATGAAATTAAACAACTTATGATTAAAATTTCCTAAAGTCTTAAAAAAAAGAGTAAAATTTTATTAATCTTGTGAATTGATATTTTCCCAAAATCTTAAATTAAACTAAAAAGAATTAACCTAAGTTAATATTCTTTAAAAATCTTAATTAAAATATAGTTTTTTATTATAATATTTCTTTTTATAAATTCCTAATTTAGAAATCAATTAAACCATTAACTTATAATAATATTTTCTAAAATCAGAATTAAACTAATCTTTATGATAATATTTCTAACAATCTTAATTAAATTATAGTCTTATTAAAAATGAATTGAACTTTTAATCTAAAATATTAATTAAACCCTTAATCTTAGAAAAATGAATTTAATACTAAACTTATGATTATAATTTCCTAGAATCTTAATTTACACTAATGAATCAACTAATCTTATAATAATGTTCAAATTAAAATCTTAATTTAAGAAAAGGGATTAAACTAGTTGAATATTTTCTAAAAAAACCTTAAATAAAAAAATGAGTAAAAATCTAATAATCTTGATTTAAGCAAAAATGAAATCAACTAAACCTATTATATTAAAGAAAATGAATTAAACTAAACTCAATATAATATTTCCTAACAATCTTAATTCAAATTTATATTAAACTATTTCATGATTATATCAACTTACTATTTTAACTAAACTTACCAAGATATTTTTCTAAAAAAGGTCTTAATTAGAAAAATGAATTAAACCTTAATAACCTTGATAATATTTTAATGACTTGAATTAAACTATAGTTAATTATAATACTCAACTAAAATATGAATTAAACTACAGTATTAATATTTAAATTGAAATTCTATAAACTTCTAAATTAACATTAAATTAGATCTTTAATCTAAAAAAAAGAAATAAGCTAATAATCTTATTATAATATCCTCATTTAAGTTCATAAACTCTTATTAAATTAAAATTAAATGAATCTATTTATATTTTACAACATAAAAATAAGAAAAACTGAAAAACAACTCTGAATCATAACCCTAGCTCCTCTCTTCTCCCTTCATCACCCTTCCGCCGTCAACAACCCTTCCGCCTCCTTCTTCTCATCTTCTTCCTATGAACCCGCCGCTGGATTAACACAGTCCACTCTTTTCCTTCTTCAAATTCACAAATCAAACCTTAAACCTCCTAAATCGGCCGCGACAAAGTTAATTTACGAAAACCCTAAACTACAACACTCCTCTTCTCTTCCCCAAATCCGTCTTCCTTCCTTCACCATCACCGTTCCCGTAATCCTTTCTAAACCTAATTCCTAATTCTCCAAACCAAAATCAAAACACTTCAAGGCCTAAAAATCTTCATCTCGAACCCTAACACCTTTTGGAGCATCAACAACATAACAGCAAGGAAATAATGAACACTGACCGACACGGACGAAGCTCGTACCTGGAAACGATCGAAGCCAATGGGTGATGAGAGCTTCGTTTGATGAAACGCGATAGGAGCTTTATGTAATGCTTCAGGTAAGCTCAACTTGGCCCTGCTCTGCGCATTCTTGATGCGATGGTTTTTGTCTTCAAATCTCTTGATGATAACTGCTCAGAATTCTTGACGATTTTGACGATTTGATTCAATTGCAGGTTGCCGGAAATGTCTGTGTCGTTACGGACGATGAAGGTTTGATGGAGGATTGGAAATTGAGGTCACAGATTGAAATTGGTGAGAGGATTTTCTCTAGGTAAGAAAATTCTACCAGAATCAATTTTCCTCATCTTTGGCATAATTCTGATCCATACCTGTTTCTCTGAATTCACAGGCTCATGAAGATGATGGCCAATCATCAAAATGGTGATGAATTGATGAAGATTGGAAGAGAAGAACGGAGAAAGAGAATAAGATTGGAGAGTGTGGTTGAGGAAAATGAGAGGGATCCAGGATTGGGGTCGATGGAGAATTTCTGGAAAATGGTGGAAGAAGCTAATGAAGAGCAATGCTTCCGATCTTATAGAAGCTAAACTTCTGGATTCTTCTGGAAGACTTTCAGGTAAATTCTAGAATCTTTCTGTTAGGATCAGTTGGGATCAGTTGAAGGTTGTTATGAGATTAGTTAGGGTATGAATGTTTGTAACTTTTGTTGCGAATTGGCTTAACAGCTAAATGATTTTTTATTCTGATACTCCCTCTTGCAATTCTGTTTGCCATATTACCAGCTTCTTATCAGTTGGAGTTTCTAACTGTTTTATTTTCCTTTATCTGAATTGTTTTTTTATTGATGTGCAACTGAAATCATGAAATTACAGGGTCATTGGATCTTGCTGAATTGTGGCAGTGGATTTGAAGGTTGATAATGGTTAATGAAGATGCGGGCAGAATGTTGTGCAAGGTGATCTCTCTTATTCTCTCTTCTTTTGCATTTTTGTTTCTCTTTGCTATTTCCATAACTCTCTCTTCTTCTGATGTTTCGGGATTTCTCGCAGGACTATGAAGATTTGCACAAGAGTTTTCAAAGGAATTGTAACAGACCCGAGGCCTAACACTGAACTTGTATTTGGCTTAAACCAGAATGGTAGAAACTGAAGTACAAAAACGAAGCTGCGGTTGGTGACAAGCATTGGATATTATGGAATCGATTCCCTTTTTTTTTCTTCTGAAATTTTTTGGAGAGTTTTTTATAATGTCAACACTTCTGTTTCTGAGTTCTTGGATTAATTATAGATCCACTATGTAAGTAGCTATTTGTGGTATGCATTTTGGGAGTGTCAACGTGATACTTGGAATGGATGCAACATCACCATTTCGAAATTTCATATGTGTCTGTTTTGTAACATTTTATGACTTGTAAATTTTTTAGTGTAAAGTATATTGAATGAGCTTTTGATGACATAACCTTCCTTGGGCCTTAACTTTCACATTTACACCCTTAACTCATGATGTAATTATATATTTGGGCTTGAGTTGTAGATTTGGGCCAAGAACATTATTTGCACCCCGAATTGGATTTTCATATACTATGCATACTCTCATTTGAAATTCTTGATCCCACACCTAATCTTGGCTTAATCTTGAAAAAAGAAACCCACATGAATCCAATGTTGAATCTTAATTCGAAAACGATTTTGAACCTTAAAATCAAACCAGAAATGCATAGGAACCTGGATCACTTTCTAACGAAAGGCGCCACAATCATGAACCCCCCGCAGTTTTCTTCAGCTCATACCCAATCTTACAATGCTCCCCAAAATCTTTGATAAAGTGAATGAAACTCTTGTGGACCGATGGATGGCTAGCACTCAAGTCAATGCTCCTCTGAACCAATCTTCTCATGAATTATAATGCCCTGATTAAACCAACAATCCAAGATCACTACCACATCTTTATTAATCCTTTGCCACGCATGAAGGACTGCATCCTAAAAATGAGCCCAACTCCAACCCACGGGCCTCAAATCAGTGGAATTCTTCCAAGCTCAATTCGGCGAAGCATTATATGGCTTCCAATATATATACATATATATATTTTTTAGAGGAACCAGAACCCTGATAGATACGGATAAAGTATGAAACCCTAATCCTGTAGAGCCTTAATCACATGCCTTATGCAACAATGAAATGCACTATTATGATGTTAATGAATTGATGAGAAATGCCAATGAATGCAAAATGATGAGCCAATAGAGGGAATAAATATGAGGGAAAATTTTGAGGTATTACAGCTGCCCTTATTCAATCAACTGCAGACCTGAACGGATGATTGCAACAGCTTTTAGGCGTTCAAGGTATGGAGTGATTGAATACTCGAATAAAACCTGAAAATTTGCACACTGAGGGTAATGGAAATGCCATCTGCCCATTTATTTATTTATAATTTTGTTTTGACCTCTGAATAGGTAACGGGGGATAGAACCAGGTGAAATAGAATCAATGCAATCACTGCGACTGCTGAACAAACCGAAACCACAAGGAGGGTGTCTGTTGGCGAAACAGGACTTAACGCAACATCAACCGATTTGCGACTCAAATAAGATCAACCGATCTAACATGGAGATGGTATCAACTGATCCATAACCAAGAAAAACGAGAATGTAATATCATCCGATTTACAACTCGAAGAGAAATGATATCAACCGATTCATGACTCAAATAAGATCGACCGATCTAACATGGAGATGGTATCAGCCGATCCATAACCAAGAAAAACGAGAATGTAATATCATCCGACTTACAACTCGAAGAGAAATGATATCAACCGATTCATGACTCAAATAAGATCAACCGATCTAACATGGAGATGGTATCAACCGATCCATAACCAAGAAAAACGAGAATGTAATATCATCCGATTTACAACTCGAAGAGAAATGATATCAACCGATTCATGACTCAAATAAGATCAACCGATCTAACATGGAGATGGTATCAACCGATCCATAACCTAGAAAAACGAGAATGTAATATCATCCGATTTACAACTCGAAGAGAAATGATATCAACCGATTCATGACTCAAATAAGATCAACCGATCTAACATGGAGATGGTATCAACCGATCCATAACCAAGAAAAACGAGAATGTAATATCATCCGATTTACAACTCGAAGAGAAATGATATCAACCGATTCATGACTCAAATAAGATCAACCGATCTAACATGGAGATGGTATCAACCGATCCATAACCAAGAAAAACGAGAATGTAATATCATCCGATTTACAACTCGAAGAGAAATGATATCAACTGATTCATGACTCAAATAAGATCAACCGATCTAACATGGAGATGGTATCAACCGATCCATAACCAAGAAAAACGAGAATGTAATATCATCCGATTTACAACTCGAAGAGAAATGATATCAACCGATTCATGACTCAAATAAGATCAACCGATCTAACATGGAGATGGTATCAACCGATCCATAACCAAGAAAAACGGGATCATTGTACTTAAATGATAACCCGAGACGCGATTGTTGTACTTAAACGGAGACGCGAAAAAATGAGACTGTTGTACTGAAACAAGACTCAAAGACGAGACCATTGTACTTAAATGGAGACTCGAAAGGAACGGGATCGTTGTACTTAAACGAGAGCCCAAGACGCGACCATTGTACTGAAACGGAGACGCGAAGAAATGAGACTGTTGTACTGAAACAAGACTCAAAGACGAGACCATTGTACTTAAATGGAGACTCGAAAGGAATGGGATCGTTGTACTTAAACGAGAGCCCAAGACGCGACCATTGTACTGAAACGGAGACGCGAAGAAATGAGACTGTTGTACTGAAACAAGACTCAAAGACGAGACCATTGTACTTAAATGGAGACTCGAAAGGAATGGGATCGTTGTACTTAAACGAGAGCCCAAGACGCGACCATTGTACTGAAACGGAGACGCAAAGAAATGAGACTGTTGTACTGAAACAAAACTCAATTGGGGATAACAACAAGACGTGGTAGAAGTAACCACCCTGGGAAACGAAGTTGCATTCTGTGGGTAACACTTCAATCTGATTGGAGATGTAACGGGTCTTATGTAATATACCTCAAAACTGGCCCATGCTGGTATGCATATGTTTGGATCTATGGCGTAATGCTCCATGACGATGGAAACGCTACGCTTTGGAGGATGCAAATGTAAGGATGATTACTATATGTAAATGCAAATGCAAAAGGGGTCTCCTGATGAGGAGATAACAGATATCCCAGATGGCTTGACTGGGGAGGAGCTGATGATCATTGCATTGATTTGGTTAATCCTCGTGAGGAGTAGACAACTCTGTGGGGAATGCTATTAATAATTCACCGGCTCCGAACAGCCGCCACTGCCAAAAATAAACTGGACTTTGAGATTGGAGTGCCAAGACCCTGCTGGAGATGGACCCTTATTGAACTCTGGTGGGGAAGTGAGGACTTCCTGAATTGGCTGGGAACCCAAGGCATGACACTGCTGAGGAAGCAACTGCTGGGGATGCAAAACACTCCTTATACTGCTGAGAATTGCCCCTGTCTGAAAGGAGAATTCTTCTTGGGGACGACACCCACTCTCTGCTGCCTTGCTGGGAGAGATTTCAACTTCCACTTTACTGGGGATGACAGATAATGTCAATGATAAAGCTGAAGATAAGAGCTCAAGTTGCCACTTGCTGGGGATAAAAGATAAATCCTCTCATGTTGGAATGAGAGATGTAAGGCGTCTCATGCCGGAGGTGAGAGACGATGATACTCTTCTGCTCAAGAAGCAACCTTCCATTTGCCGCACTAATGGAGAAGGGATTGTCTAATGAGACTTGCTAAGGAATTCTGATCGATGAAGTCCACCGACGAAACAACTCTTGAAGTACCGTGCTGACAATGGCTTTGCCCCTAGCCCTGGGTTGATAGGTTGCCAACTAACCATGATCGAATAATGGTTCTCTGAAATTTTCGCCTCCGACTAAGGTCCATCGGAAGAAAATGTCTCAAGAGGATTTTACAGAAAACATGACATATGAAATGCCTCAGTGTCTTCAAACTCTTGGAGAGATTCATCGGATCTCGAAATAACTGCCCCAGACTGCATGGTATGTGCAAGAATTTGCCTCGCAAGGATTCATGAAAAACCTCATATCACTGTGAGATATTCTGCCCCAGTATATTGAACTCCGGATAGGTGCTTTTGATAAACCGTCTTCGGGAGAGAATAACTTCTAGTGCTCTTGGGGTGACCTGCCCCAGTACGAGCCTTGAAGTGATCACCTCTGAATGACTGTGCTTTGAAGAAAACACACGGATCAATTGTTCTTTGAGAGATTGGATCTCGAAGTAATTGCCCCAGCTTGGCTGAATTTTGAAGAGATTGCTCGACATGATTGCCCCAGATTAATTGGCTCTTGCTACGAGTGTTGGTAAAATCCCTACTCAATGGAGTTTTCTTGAAAAGTGCACCTCGACAGATTGTCCTTCGGAAGTTTCAGACTTCTCAACTTGGCAAGATTAAGCTCCTGGACTGAGATTCCATACATGGACTTTTATGATGCCAAACAAATGTATGCAAGCAGAAAATGTTTATTTTAAGAATGAAAATTCTAATGCAACACACATATTAATCTTGAAGTTTTACTAAAAAAAGATGTCGCAAACCTTTGTGAGCGAATCACTGGTTAAGATACGACATTGATTTTTGAATAATAGAAAGCATGCACATGCAACACCAACAAAGATCTTTCAACACCACTCATAGGAGTCAGGAACGCAGTCTCGTGGTAGTACGCTCTCAAAAATAACCCTGTTTCAGTTAGGACTTTTGAGGGTTGTATCGTGGCCTGGTTCACGGTTATAAAAACAAAGGATATAGGCTCGAAATTTATTTGTGCCCACCCATCTTCGTGATGTTCTCCGTTTCTACGTTCAGCTAGTTTAGCACAAGCGCTCACCTTTCGAAAAGGGGTTCTGTGATGATTGAGGAACCAATTACACTAACGGTTTAAGCACCACTCAGGTTGTCATTTGGAGTCAGTCACACCTTTGTCTTTCGTGTCTGTATCACACGACTTTGTTCTTGTTCAAGGATCTTTCTTGTGTAATCCTTTTCGTTTTTTGCTTTTGCATTATTTTTCTTATCCCTAACTTTTGCCTGGACTGATTCTTGTGAATCTTTGATTGTGAAGTCCAGCGGGATGCCCTAATTTTTGCCTAAGTCGCTTGTTTTCAAGTTTCGACTTAGCGGGCTTTCTCATTCATTTTTTTTTCAATTCTTTTTTTTTGAACAAATCGTGTGACACTGTTTGTCTTGAATGCTTTGCGAGGGTCGTGACTGTCTCACTCCTTTGTTGTTGAGGAATAACCATTGTGGTCTCCGGTCTTTGGACCTCTTGATTGGGATAACCATTGTGGTTTCTGGTCATTGGACCTCTTGATTTGGTACAACGAAAGGTAATGGATTCTCAGATTTGCACTCCTTTTTGAAATTTGAATGCTCGGTCAAACTAACTGACGCCTACCCTGCCCCTGGGTTAAGTGCGAGGGTTTTTTCATGCAAAAAGAAACTCCTACTTCAAGGCTCAAATGGGTTAGCGAGGGTCTATCTCCCTTATATCTCCGGTGTTTAGGATTTGAAACAATGCCTGTACATCGTCAACAAGGTCTTTCTCAAAAGCACACAATTAGAGATTCATGCATTTTCATTTCGTCATCCTTCCTGATAGAGTTTAAGCTCAACAGTTGGTATTGCAATGCACATACACAAAATCATGAGTGAATACGAATGGATTACTTCAAGAAAAACATGTGCGTTATATTATGATTAACATTCAAAAACAAATAAGTTTCATGCATGCATACAAATGTTTAAACAAACAATATAAACTACAAATGAAAAATGCAGTAAAGAAGCTGAACATTGCCGTCATTGAGGAGACTTGACTCCGTATGGACTTATTGCTTCTGAAGATGCCTTTGCATATTGGGAGACCCATTTGATGAGGAGACTTCAATATGTGAGCAGACTTTCTGGCATGATGACCTTTGAATCGATCAACTTCGGGACCTTGTCTTCACCTTTGCCTCTGAAAGACTTGAAATCTTCAATTAAAAGGTCGGGTGCCCCAGAATGGTAATCATACTTGGCATTAAAACCCCAAAGGAAGCTTTGTCAGAGATGATCCTGATGCAATTAGCTCAACCACTTCGAATTTGCGTAAATAAGGAAACTTGTTGCACGTACGTCATCAGAATATGATCAAACTTATGCTTTGCCCGCTGCACTCTCTTGGGAAGCTGAAATTGGATGCCGACAAATGACGTCTGGAGGGAAGAGGTTGATAAATGAAGTTGATAAATAAAGTTGCTCGGAAAGATCTTGCACGATCTCCTGCCTACGTATCTCCATTGACCAATGGAGAATCAGAGCAACGTAGTTCCCCTCAATAGGGATGAAAATAGCTTTGTTCAGAATTTCCATAACCAAGCTCATCTGAGTCTTCATCTGGTTGACTTCTCCTTTCAACAACTTCTGATTCTGAAGTAAGGTTTACACCTCTGTCCTGAATGGCCTCAGCTGGGTCTTCCTTCGATTACCTCCGCCCGGAGTTGCTTCAAATGTGATTCAAGTTGTCCATTCTGATGAGAAATCAAGTCAGGAAAAGAATTTGTCTCTGAACACCTGTCAAGAATGCAAGGATGTATGCAAATGCCATGTTCAATTATTTCTGAGGAATCTAGCTGCTTTGATTCATGTTTTGGCACAGAAAATTCCAACAACATTATTCAGATATGTGATCCTCGGAAATAACTGAACATGTGTGCAGAAATGCTATGATGTCATGTATGCAGCAGTCATGTGATCAATGGTCTGATGTTGGTGTTGAGCAGTGAACCAACTGTCTGAATAGAACCATAATAGCAGCACCATCTCTGTATAGAACCCCATAACTGAGAACCCAATAACTGTAGAACTGGATCACATAATTGAACAATCACTGATGGTGTTGAAGTTGAACAACGAGCCAAGTGTCTGTGGAGAATCATAATAACAGTCTCAATATCAGGGTCACCATGGTAATCACAGTAACAATCTCTCTGAATAGAAATCTCGGATCTCAGAATCAGAGAACCATAGAACACGGAACAATACTGACAAAGTAGGTATGTTGAAGTTTAGGGTTCCTGCAAACCTGTAAACCCCTCCCAATCTCACGGGTGTGCTACTCGGGTCAACATCACGGACTCTCAAAGCCGAATAGCAATAATACGTTCACCATTTCCGAGAAATGGCTCATGACCAAATCAGGGAATCGGTTTGGCATTATGTACTACTCAGGGAGGTCTCAATTGAGTCCGGAAAGAACAAGCATCCCTCACAAGTCTCCAGCTTCAAGCACTGAGTCGAGAAACAATAGTACATTCATCCCGAGGGGTACAATACTATCGTCATACGAACAGTTTTGCTTTAACTGAATTCCTGTGAAAGAACCAGGCCATCCTATGCGAGTTCCCAGTGGGCCCTCGGATGCGAGTGGGTTTGCCAACAAATGTGGTCTGCCACTGTCATCACTGGAGAGGGATGTTTCCACAAAGGTACTCAATGATCGGTCCCCTGACTGCACATAACTATCAAGGTAGCGCATCAACCCAGAAAGATTCCGGTATCAATACATTCCCGAGAAGGTCGCAAGTCAAGGTGTGGAACTCACTACTACCAACATAGCAAGATGCCATGAAGCCAAAGTGGAACCACTCTAAGTCCTAGGGTGCACTCGAGCCCCGGTTACGAGCTCATATCACAGTAACTCCCAACCCACAGAAAAAATGAAAACCAGCACAGCCAGACAGTCCAGTATAATATGATGCATGGAAAATAAAATACTGAAAGCGATAAATAAATGCGATAAAGTAAAGCTGTAAATAAAAGCTGTAAATAAAAACATTAAAGCTAAACTTAAAGCACACAACATCAAACAGATAAACACCCAAAGAAACAAAACCAAACAGGCGCTAGGATTGACTCTACAAGGGAAACCGGAAGAATCAGGTTCTCCCCAGCAGAGTCGCCAGCTGTCGCTCCCGGGATTTTCATCCTAGTACAAACGCGAAAGTGGCGCGGAAAGGTTAGAGTCGCCAGCCAGACATTTTTATCCCGAATGAATGGGAAAGGTAATGTTGCACAAACCTGAGGAAGAAGGAAAGGACAGGGCCTTGCGAACCAAAGATCTGAGTTCGGGAGTCGGTTACGAATTGAGAAGGTATTAGCACCCCAATCCGTCCGCCGTACCCGACGGGATCCACGCTTGCTTTCTTGTTTCAAAGGGTGAGAAACAATATGCTGCTGAACAAATGAACCGCTAACTGGAATGGAAATGAAATGAGAATGGAACTGAAATAAGAATGGAAAAAAGGGGAAATGTAGGGAAAATAAAGAATGTGCTCGAACGGGCCCTACCCCGCTGCCTACGTACCTCATCGGGATAATAAGGATCAGAGTCGACGTAGTTCGCCTAACCTAGGCGGGAACTATTTGTTTGTATTTTTTACAGCTGGAACTGCGTATGTCTATGCTCAGGTGTTGCAGGCTCGTCTGGTACGAGTGCGTTTACCGTCTTGCATGCGAGACAAGTCGCCGCGAGTTCGCGTTGTGAGTGAATGAGATGAGAAGAGAAGTTCCCGCAGGATAGTCGTTTGTTATTTGTTTTTGGCTTTTATGAGTTTTGTATGAATTTGGCACAAGGAAGTGAATTCAAACTCTTTTCCATGGAATGTACACTTGACTCTACATTCCAAGATGGAATAATAGAACAAGCATACCCAGCAAGGAGAATTTATCCAAGACTGGTTTCCTAGGATTAGGGTTTAAGTTCACTGGCTTGTTGAACTTTATTAAGTGTTTTTGTTGCTTTTGTGAAGTGTCTTTTAAGC
The DNA here is from genome assembly GCA_963966055.1 of Lathyrus aphaca. NCBI lineage: Eukaryota > Viridiplantae > Streptophyta > Magnoliopsida > Fabales > Fabaceae > Lathyrus > Lathyrus aphaca. Next base: position 266,843,431 of record OZ014525.1, read on the forward strand.
TTGCTTTGTGAACAATTCCTTGATGAGACTTGTGCATCATGATAGACAAGCTTACACCACTCCAAGATGGAATGAATGCAAGTGCTTCATGGAATAAGGCTATACACAAGGAATCCTTCCATTTATTTATTAAATGTTTTTTTGGATTTTGTTTGAAGATAAGAAGAGAATGACTCAAGTTGGAAAAAAAAGAAAAATCTAAGGGACTAAGACTCAATCCTACTTTTGTTTATTTATTTACAAAGTGGTCCTAATGGTTAGTGAAGTTTTCTATTCCTAATGGAAACTTAAAAACTACTAGAATTCAACTTACTTCTTAATGAAGTTAAGTTGGTTCTAAGAACACAAAGGGGGAAACCTATTAAAGTTGTAAGATCAAAATAAGGCAAAACAATGAAATCAAATATGAGAATTAACATTCTAAAAATGCCTTAAAGGCATGAATAATAAATAGTCTTATTTTATTTATTCTAATTCTAAATGAAAATGAAACTATCTAAGTACTAAATCTAAGTCAATCTTAATATTCATTCTAAACAAACAAGCTCTAACTAGCCTAAGTCTAAATTAAATGATATGACTAAACTACACTATTATTTTTATAGTGAACTTTATTTATATGGCTTAAAATAAAGGGAATATGCCTAACTAGGCCTAAAACTAATATTCTTAAAAAATATTAAATCTCCTAGAAAAATTATGAAACTTAAACTATAGGGTCCTAACACTATATAAAATATGGTATTAAGAGGGATCCTAAAAAGTCTTATTTTTTCTATGCCTAGCAATTAATTATTTCAGCTAAGGTTAACCATTATTTCCTAAGGATTATATCACTAAAACCTAAGATAAAAGCTCCTAAAAATTCCATAAAAAATATCCTAAGAACTATTATGAGTCCCCTAATTACAGAAAAAAGAATGGCTCAAAAAGGTTGCTGGAAGTTACTTAAATAAAATGAACAAAATCCAGCATCATTAAAAGAAATACAAATGAGGCTAATTAAAAGAATAATTCAGAATTTATTCAAAAATAATCAAATTCCAGAAAATAAAAATGTCACAAATTTCTAAATTGATTTATTAAGCCACTTGATTTTTTTGGGAATTTTCTTAAGCATTTACCTATTTTTATTAGATTTAATTTGAAACTATAATTAAACTAAAAATCAAATCTAAAAGAGATAATGCAGGGGTGTCTTTAGTATATTTTTCTAGTTCTTTTCATAAACTGGGCTTAGAAATGGGGTACTAATAGGAAAAGAAATAGGCCCAATTCGCAGCCTTGAGAGGGGGAGGTATGTTCAGCAATTATTTACAGTTCACTTTTTTATGGGCTTTACAGCAGGGGTGTTGATAACAATATTTATTAATTAACCATATTTTTTAAACATATTTTAGGAATTAAACATATTTTTTAATTAACTTAAAAATGAAATGGACTAATCTTAAGATAATATTTTTCCTAAAACCTTAGCTTAAGATTATTTTTTATTGAATTATTTCTAATAATCTTGTGAATTAAACCTTAATCTAATAATAATATTTTTTTTATAAATTTTTAATCTTAGAAAATGAATTAAATTCTAAACTTATGATTATAAACTAAATAATACTCTTATGATAAATGCTTCTAAATAATAATCTTATGATAAATGCTTCTAAATAATAGTCTTATGATAAAATGCTTCTAAATAATAGTCTTATGATAAATGCTTCTAATTAATAATCTTATGATAAATGCTTCTAAATAAAATCTTAATTTAAGTTCTAATAGTCTTGATTTAAGCAAAAATGAAGTAAACTAATCCTATTATAATATTTTTTCCAAAATCTTAATTAAAGAAAAAGAATTAAACTAAACTTAATATTTTCTAACAATCTTAATTTAAACTAATGAATTAACTAATCTTATTATGAAACTTAATCTAAAACCTTAACTTAGGAAAAAAAATGAAATAAATTTCTAATAATCTTAACATAATATTTTCCTAAAATCTGAAATTAAACCATAGTTTCAAAAAAAAGAATTACCTTAAATAATAAAAAAGAGAATTAACTAATAGTTTTATATGAATTTAATGTTTTAATTTAAAAAAATGAAATTAAACAACTTATGATTAAAATTTCCTAAAGTCTTAAAAAAAAGAGTAAAATTTTATTAATCTTGTGAATTGATATTTTCCCAAAATCTTAAATTAAACTAAAAAGAATTAACCTAAGATAATATTCTTTAAAAATCTTAATTAAAATATAGTTTTTTATTATAATATTTCTTTTTATAAATTCCTAATTTAGAAATCAATTAAACCATTAACTTATAATAATATTTTCTAAAATCAGAATTAAACTAATCCTTATGATAATATTTCTAACAATCTTAATTAAATTATAGTCTTATTAAAAATGAATTGAACTTTTAATCTAAAATATTAATTAAACCCTTAATCTTAGAAAAATGAATTTAATACTAAACTTATGATTATAATTTCCTAGAATCTTAATTTACACTAATGAATCAACTAATCTTATAATAAAGTTCAAATTAAAATCTTAATTTAAGAAAAGGGATTAAACTAGTTGAATATTTTCTAAAAAAACCTTAAATAAAAAAATGAGTAAAAATCTAATAATCTTGATTTAAGCAAAAATGAAATCAACTAAACCTATTATATTAAAGAAAATGAATTAAACTAAACTCAATATAATATTTCCTAACAATCTTAATTCAAATTTATATTAAACTATTTCATGATTATATCAACTTACTATTTTAACTAAACTTACCAAGATATTTTTCTAAAAAAGATCTTAATTAGAAAAATGAATTAAACCTTAATAACCTTGATAATATTTTAATGACTTGAATTAAACTATAGTTAATTATAATACTCAACTAAAATATGAATTAAACTACAGTATTAATATTTAAATTGAAATTCTATAAACTTCTAAATTAACATTAAATTAGATATTTAATCTAAAAAAAAGAAATAAGCTAATAATCTTATTATAATATCCTCATTTAAGTTCATAAACTCTTATTAAATTAAAATTAAATGAATCTATTTATATTTTACAACATAAAAATAAGAAAAACTGAAAAACAACTCTGAATCTTAACCCTAGCTCCTCTCTTCTCCCTTCATCACCCTTCCGCCGTCAACAACCCTTCCGCCTCCTTCTTCTCATCTTCTTCCTATGAACCCGCCGCTGGATTAACACAGTCCACTCTTTTCCTTCTTCAAATTCACGAATCAAACCTTAAACCTCCTAAATCGGCCACGACAAAGTTAATTTACCGAAACCCTAAACTACAACACTCCTCTTCTCTTCCCCGAATCCGTCTTCCTTCCTTCACCATCACCGTTCCCGTAACCCTTTCTAAACATAATTCCTAATTCTCCAAACCAAAATCAAAACACTTCAAGGCCTAAAAATCTTCATCTCGAACCCTAACACCTTTTGGAGCATCAACAACATAACAGCAAGGAAATAATGAACACTGACCGACACGGACGAAGCTCGTACCTGGAAACGATCGAAGCCAATGGGTGATGAGAGCTTCGTTTGATGAAACGCGATAGGAGCTTTATGTAATGCTTCAGGTAAGCTCAACTTGGCCCTGCTCTGCGCATTCTTGATGCGATGGTTTTTGTCTTCAAATCTCTTGATGATAACTGCTCAGAATTCTTGACGATTTTGACGATTTGATTCAATTGCAGGTTGCCGGAAATGTCTGTGTCGTTACGGACGATGAAGGTTTGATGGAGGATTGGAAATTGAGGTCACAGATTGAAATTGGTGAGAGGATTTGCTCTAGGTAAGAAAATTCTACCAGAATCAATTTTCCTCATCTTTGGCATAATTCTGATCCATACCTGTTTCTCTGAATTCACAGGCTCATGAAGATGATGGCCAATCATCAAAATGGTGATGAATTGATGAAGATTGGAAGAGAAGAACGGAGAAAGAGAATAAGATTGGAGAGTGTGGTTGAGGAAAATGAGAGGGATCCAGGATTGGGGTCGATGGAGAATTTCTGGAAAATGGTGGAAGAAGCTAATGAAGAGCAATGCTTCCGATCTTATAGAAGCTAAGCTTCTGGATTCTTCTGGAAGACTTTCAGGTAAATTCTAGAATCTTTCTGTTAGGATCAGTTGGGATCAGTTGAAGGTTGTTATGAGATTAGTTAGGGTATGAATGTTTGTAACTTTTGTTGCGAATTGGCTTAACAGCTAAATGATTTTTTATTCTGATACTCCCTCTTGCAATTCTGTTTGCCATATTACCAGCTTCTTATCAGTTGGAGTTTCTAACTGTTTTATTTTCCTTTATCTGAATTGTTTTTTTATTGATGTGCAACTGAAATCATGAAATTACAGGGTCATTGGATCTTGCTGAATTGTGGCAGTGGATTTGAAGGTTGATAATGGTTAATGAAGATGCGGGCAGAATGTTGTGCAAGGTGATCTCTCTTATTCTCTCTTCTTTTGCATTTTTGTTTCTCTTTGCTATTTCCATAACTCTCTCTTCTTCTGATGTTTCGGGATTTCTCGCAGGACTATGAAGATTTGCACAAGAGTTTTCAAAGGAATTGTAACAGACCCGAGGCCTAACACTGAACTTGTATTTGGCTTAAACCAGAATGGTAGAAACTGAAGTACAAAAACGAAGCTGCGGTTGGTGACAAGCATTGGATATTATGGAATCGATTCCCTTTTTTTTCTTCTGAAATTTTTTGGAGAGTTTTTTATAATGTCAACACTTCTGTTTCTGAGTTCTTGGATTAATTATAGATCCACTATGTAAGTAGCTATTTGTGGTATGCATTTTGGGAGTGTCAACGTGATACTTGGAATGGATGCAACATCACCATTTCGGAATTTCATATGTGTCTGTTTTGTAACATTTTATGACTTGTAAATTTTTTAGTGTAAAGTATATTGAATGAGCTTTTGATGACATAACCTTCCTTGGGCCTTAACTTTCACATTTACACCCTTAACTCATGATGTAATTATATATTTGGGCTTGAGTTGTAGATTTGGGCCAAGAACATTATTTGCACCCCGAATTGGATTTTCATATACTATGCATACTCTCATTTGAAATTCTTGATCCCACACCTAATCTTGGCTTAATCTTGAAAAAAGAAACCCACATGAATCCAATGTTGAATCTTAATTCGAAAACGATTTTGAACCTTAAAATCAAACCAGAAATGCATAGGAACCTGGATCACTTTCTAACGAAAGGCGCCACAATCATGAACCCCCCGCAGTTTTCTTCAGCTCATACCCAATCTTACAATGCTCCCCAAAATCTTTGATAAAGTGAATGAAACTCTTGTGGACCGATGGATGGCTAGCACTCAAGTCAATGCTCCTCTGAACCAATCTTCTCATGAATTATAATGCCCTGATTAAACCAACAATCCAAGATCACTACCACATCTTTATTAATCCTTTGCCACGCATGAAGGACTGCATCCTAAAAATGAGCCCAACTCCAACCCACGGGCCTCAAATCAGTGGAATTCTTCCAAGCTCAATTCGGCGAAGCATTATATGGCTTCCAATATATATACATATATATATATTTTAGAGGAACCAGAACCCTGATAGATACGGATAAAGTATGAAACCTTAATCCTGTAGAGCCTCAATCACATGCCTTATGCAACAATGAAATGCACTATTATGATGTTAATGAATTGATGAGAAATGCCAATGAATGCAAAATGATGAGCCAATAGAGGGAATAAATATGAGGGCAAATTTTGAGGTATTACACCAAGGTGTATGGATCCATTTGTAGGGCCACCCTTTGCATATTTGCAAGTTTATTTTATCATCAATAAAGGATGTTTTTCATTAAAAATTGTATTCTCTTTCTTTCTCATCGATTCGAACCCTTGATGCATCGATTACGCTCCTACTAAGACACGAAAATCCCTGCACCAATGAGTCACAATGAATTTGGATAATCACTTACACTCCATCCGAGACATAATTATCCCACCCACCATACATGCATATGAAAAAATCGATTATGCATACCAAAATACATGCATGAACATAATCATACATAACACAATCCTCTTGATCCTCATAAGTTACCACACACCCCATCATATGGGTCACATAAAAATCAGACAATAGTTAATATACATTATCAATATGATCCATATGGTTCATCATCATAAGTTATATAAATCAACTTAATCACATATATCTTGCACACTAATTATCGGTTATCATATCCATGAACTATTCATTAATCCCATCCTCAACTATTTCCCATATATTTACCCAACAGAACATGATCCTTCCGATCCTCATAAATCACCAAACATTTCATCATATGGTTTACACAAAGCATACAATCGACAATGTCCCCAACCAACACGATCCAATTGATCCATTACAAAATCATACAAACCAACACAAGCATATAGAACTTAGACACTAATTATTATTTGTCGTCTCATAGGAACTATCCATTAATACTATCCTCAACATCTTAGAATAATGGGACAAGTATTGAACAAGAAATTGGGACAAAACCATTTTAGAATATGGAAATTTTCCCAAAACAGAGGCCTGACACGACCCCCCGTGTCACCTGACACGACCCATATCACATGGCCTGAACTCTTCCTTCAAAAATCAAAATCACGCAAAATATAGAAGGTTGACACGGCCACCCGTTTCACGCAACACGGCCCGTGTCGGACCACCTGTAACCCAAAAGTCCAAATTTCAAACATTTCAATAACTCAGAAGCCTAACATGGCCCCCGTGTCAGCTGACACGGCCCGTGTCAGAGGCCTTGCGCCAAAAAATCAGCTTTTTCCAAAAATCATTTTTCATTCCCAATTTCATACCATTTCGAATTCCATTACTTATATCTCACTTTTATCATCCAAAACAGTCCAAATATTGTTCTTATACTCATTTTATACATCTAACACTACATTATCTTTTCAATCTAATATTACATATCAATTTAGGGAATTCTAGGTTTTACTCCATCATCCCAATTTGTATCATCAACAACACTTTCCATAGGACAGATTTCATACCAAACGTATCATCCAATCCAAACAACAAAGTATCCCCAACACAAACAATCAATAATATGATTCTCACACATATCATAATTTCATCAAATAAACCAAAATCACATAATCCCTAAGAGAGTAAGGAACTCTCAACTACCCTTTTATGTTAGATCACCAATATAGAACCCTTTCTCCCCCCTTACCTCGAATTCGATGGATTCCTTGCAAAATCTTGATCTTGGGGCTTTAGGTCTCTTGCACTTCTTCTCCCTTTCCACTTTCTCCAGAGTCAGTTTTCTCCTATTTCCACAAAAACACGATGAAATGAAAAATGACTCATTTTCTCTTCTCATAAAACCATACCAATTTACCACCTTGCCCCTTAGAACTCCAATTCTTAGTATTTTATTTATTTAATAATAATATTTAAATAATACCATATTATTATTATATTATTATTTAAATAAACAGTTCTTTACTTACACTTTCGAAAAATACCACCTATATCCATAATAATTATTTTATTAAATAAATTATAAAATCGGGGTGTTACAACTCTCCCCCACTTATATTATTTTCATCCTCGAAAATTGTACTCAATGGAATTACTTAGATATAATCTCTCACTCGGTTAATCACTCCCTTGCCAAAACCGGCAACTCTACAAATAACCCAAAACAACAACACTAGTGCCAGGACAACTACCACAACAACAAACACCATCATCATCAATTCACAAGACACATGTATACACCTAAAGTAGAACACAACAAATATCTCTACCATCACCATAGGTAACACTTCCTTAATCCTCATCAGAGGAATTAGTTACTCGCACTTGTACTATCACCATAGGTAACGAGGCGACAACAATGACAAAAACCAACATTTCACGATATACATCGTCTAGATACAACACTGATAACGGACTAACCTTGTAGTTTTCTCCACCGAAATGACATAATCATAACCCATCGATGAAGCACATACATCACACATATTAATATCTCTGCATATCCCGCAATCCCCGATATGTAAATAACCTCTTACCATTACACATCCATTCTGGGACGTCCAATAGTCTCAATATCTCAACATGTCTCATCGCTCAATATATTGAGCCTTTACTAACCATTTACGTATAAACAGTTACACCAATTTAATCTTCCGTTGCGCACTCTAATTACCCGCAGCTATCCATTTCATGAAGTTCACAACTAACTTTAACTCTTTCTAACCTTCACCGCAATCATAATAATTCACTTAGCATACTTAAATATCCGAACGCAAGTCTCTTGACTGATAACTCAATTTCAACTCTTTACCTATCAATGCAAACATAGGAAAATTCCCGACTCCCTACCTCAGACATTCCGACTATCTTAGTCGTCTCATATTACACTATATCCGATCAATTCGGAATTGTATACTCATGTGATTACCAAACACTTAAATCTCCAATCATAACAACATTATTATCGGATACTTAACACAATTTCACTCTCATCCACTTCCAATTCGTGGGTAAGATAAATACTTCCATAATTCCTCTCATCGTATAATACGAACTAAGATTTTACGATCAGTTACTAATAACTTATTAGCTTATCACAATCATTATCCAACATTTTATCCACAACTGGTCAGAATCAAACAAAATCAGACTGTAACCGTAGCTAACTCCTACTCCGGCTCTCCAGCACTCTCTCTCACAACAACCCTTCTCAACGAACAACTTATCTTTCACAAGTTATCCGAACAACAAAATACGAACTTGGGAAACTTTTTATAACCTGCAATAACAACCAACTAAGACCAAATACATTCTAATCTCTTATAACTTACTCGCTTCCATCATTGTAGATCCACATCTACTCCGGACAGACTCATACCCATACCTTCCTCTGAACAACACAATCAAACACATCCACACTTTTTCATAAAAATCATCCTTGATAGCTTAGTATATAATTGTATCTTTTCCAATTCTTATCTTTTAATTTCCAACATCCTACAAATCCTTTTTCTACTTTCATCATAATCATGACATCTTCCAAAAGTTACCATCTCGAAATTATCTAAGTAAATACGAAAGGCACAACTCATACTCTATACCCACCTTAATACATACCAGTCACCACTATCTCTTACACAACATCCATGGTCATTTCACGACTTCACATTACATTTACTCCCTCGTTGGATCATCCTTCCAGCGTTTCAAATTCCACATTAGCTAGACCCTTAATTTATAAATTCCATAAATATAAATATTGCACACTTACTATTTTACTTTTGTCTCAATAGTCCAACACATACAACGATACTTATATTTCGCTCGCTTCACCCCATAATAACCACGACAGATAGTTTTTAATCGATCTCGTAACTCACGGTTCACCGTCTCCAAATCATCTATGAAACTATCCATACACTGTATTAACATATGCCACACTCCTAAGGCAACGACTCAACATCACTACATTGCAAAGACACACGGTTATAATTAATTTCCAACAAAAATTACACCTTCATACTTTCGAAGACTCATCCTCCTCGGATCATACCATGCCAAAATATAACTCAATACTTACATCTGAAATTTTCATTCCACATCTTTCATAGAAGTAAATTCATCCAATATGACCTATCAACATTTGGTTCCAATTACCACATTCTCGTTATACTATTCTTACAAAGTCCCAATTGACTCCAGGTTCTGGTAGACACGATAATCCAACCCACAACAACAGTAATACCACGGAAGAATTCTAGATCACTTTTGATCCTTTATCAATTGAATCCAGTATATTCCCATTACAACTGTGAATTCTCATAATATTTACTAATCAACATGCAACTTCATATTTTCATCTTTCTATATCAATAACACTGAATTTCTCCCAAGAAGACACCTTTGCTCCCACAATTCCTTTTTGTCGATGAATCCTCCAACTATTCCTCTTAGCACCAGGGCCGACCAAGGAATAGTTCCCTCTTTCCTTATAACAACACCTCTAATATATATTCTTCAAAACACCAATACAATTCGTACTCTACAGGCAGTCCATTGTTGTAACCTTACTCCCAATCAATACCATATATGCAACAAAATCGGACATCAGAGTCCCCTCTCAAAAGTTCCTCTACTTACTCAGTAGATACAACGTTCAACTTTTCACAATCGTCGATCTCAATTCAGTTCTTACTCACAGGTGAGTAACCACTAGTAATATCCAATCAACATACCCAATCCTCAAATCCATCTCTTTTCCGGATACCGGAATCTGCAAGTATTCCTTTAAACCTCTAATAACTTTGGCTTAACTCCAAACAGTCTACTGAACATACTATCTCAGCTGAAAAATATGTCTTTTGCATCCAACACGATTTCGTCTACTATTAACAATGGATTGAGGGTGATCGGTTCCTCAATTTGTCAATAGATAGCCGACAATCATGATGGTCATAAGCCATATTTCTCAACTCTAATAGCGTTCCTCTCGCATCTTGTGAACTAAGTTGATTCACTAGCGAATCCATAGATAACACAACCCTTAACAACCTTTGCGCCCCTGCAATTCCAACACACTACAAGCCAACACTCCAGAGAAGCAATAGCTTCTCCCCCACTTATATCCAACTAACACCTGTAACAAAACAGTTAGAGAACAAGAAAGTACTGATAGTGTATCATACACATATCGCGTACTCGGGAACAAACAACATGCGACAACCTGGCCGGATGGACCGACCTGCTCTGATACCAATTGTAACACCCATTATTCCCAATTTGTAAAAGTTATTAATTTCTCAATAAAATCATAGTTTTAATAAAAGTGGAATGCTACTTTTTCAATAAAAACCAACAAACATAGTTCTTTACTAAAATAGCGGAAGTAAATAGTTCACCATAATTCTTTTTATTAAAATAACGAAAAATCTCATTTTTATTCATCATACGGCAACTGCCAATATGATAACAATAATAAATAAACATCAAAATCCCTGAATCCTCTGTTACGTATCAGAGCGACTCCTAGGTTTCAACCAAGTAACTTGTACTCCGAGCGTACTCAAGTACCTGAATCATCTGTACTTCCGAAGAAGCACAGATGTAACCATCCAACAAAGGGATGAGAAAATAATTCAATATATAAACGGTGCATATAACATCTTACAGGGTAATCTCACCTCTATTCATCAACACACATCATATATCATTCAATCAATCAAATGCAAAGTGATTTTTCATGACACAATGCAAATGTGGTACCGACTCAACAATAGTTCATCGATTTGAACCCTGGATGCATCGTTTACGCTCCTACTGAGACACGACCATCCATGCACCAATGATTCACAATGAATTCAGATAATCACTTACGCTCCATCTGAGACATGATTATCCCACCCACCATACATGCATATGAAAAACTCGATTATGCATACCAAAATACATGCATGAACATAATCATAAATAACATGATCCTCCTAATCCTCATAAGTTACCACACACCCCATCATATGGTTCACATAAAAATCAGACAATAGTAAATAAACAATATCAATACGATCCATATGGTTCATCATCAAAAGTTATACAAATCAACATAAGCACATATAACTAATTATCGGTTATCATATCCATGAACTATTCATTAATCCCATCCTAAACTATTTCCCATATATTTACCCAACAGAACACGATCCTTCCGATCCTCATAAATTACAAAACATTTTATCATGTGGTTTATATAAAGCATACAATCGATAAATGTCTCCAACCAACACGATCCAATTGATCCATTACAAAATCATACAAACCAACACAAGCATATAGAACTTAGACACTAATTATTGTTTGTCGTCTCCTGGGAACTATCCATTAATACTATCCCCAACATCTTAGAATAATGGGACAAGTATTGAACAAGAAATTGGGACAAAACCATTTTAAAATACGGAAAATTTCCCAAAACAGATGTCTGACATGGCCCCCCGTATCACCTGACACGGCCCGTGTCACATGGCCTGAACTCTTCCTTCAAAAATCAAAATCACGTAAAATACAGAAGGCTGACACGGCCACCCGTTTCACGCAACACGGCCCGTGTCAGACCACCTGTAAGCCAAAAATTCCAAATTTCAAACATTTCTATAACTCAGAAGCCTGACACGGCCCCCCGTGTCAGGGGCCCTGCGCCCAAAAATCAGCTTTTCCAAAACTAACTTTTCGTTCCCAATTTCATACCATTTCGAATTCCATTACTTATATCTCACTTTTATCATCCAAAACAGTCCAAATATTGTTCTTATACTCATTTTATACATCTAACACTATATTATCTTTTCAATCTAATATTACATATCAATTTAGGGAATTCTAGGTTTTACTCCATCATCACAATTTGTATCATCAACAACACTTTCCATAAGACAGATTTCATACCAAACGTATCATCCAATCCAAACAACAAATTATCCCCAACAAAAACAATCAATAATATGATTCTCACACATATCATAATTTCATCAAATAAACCAAAATCACATAAGCCCTAAGAGAGTAAGGAACTCTCAACTACCCTTTCATGTTAGATCACCAATATAGAACCTTTTCTCCCCCTTTACCTCGAATTCAATGGATTTCTTGCAAAATCTTGATCTTGGGGCTTTAGGTCTCTTGCACTTCTTCTCCCTTTCCACTTTCTCCAGAGTCAGTTTTCTCCTCTTTCCACAAAAACACGATGAAATGAAAAATGACTCATTTTCTCTTCTCATAAAACCATACCAATTTACCACCTTGCCCCTTAGAACTCCAATTCTTATTATTTTATTTATTTAATAATAATATTTAAATAATACCATATTATTATTATATTATTATTTAAATAAACAATTATTTACTTACACTTTCAAAAAATACCACCTATATTCATAATAATTATTTTATTAAATAAATTATGAAATCGGGGTGTTACATATTATACACAGTTAAATTATTGAATGTAGTTCTCAGTCCTTTGTTGTTTGTTGCGTATGTGCTTCGTTGGAAGTATAGATGATTCAGGTACTTGAGTACGCTTGGAGTACAAGTTGCTTGATCGAGTCTTGGGAGTCGCTCTGATACGTAACACGGGACTCGGGGATTTTGATGTTTATTTACTATAATTATTTGCTAAGTATCTCATTTTTGTTGGAAACCTTGTACATCAAGTGATGTTATGGAATATTGTTGACATTTGGCAAATTGCCGTAAGATGAATAAAATAAAATAAAATTGTTGATTTAATATAAGATTTTTTGTTGAATATTATTGTTGATGTGGCATTCCACTTTGTTTAAAATTTTGATTTTACTTATTAAATTGTTATTTTCTAAAACGGGAAAAGTGGGGTGTTATAATTGGTATCAGAGCAGGTTGGTCTGTCCGGCCAGGTTGTAGTGTGTCGTTGTTCCTGAGTGCATGATACGTGTGTGACATACTATCGGTACTTGCTTGTTTTCTAACTCTTTGTCTGCATGTGTTGGTTGGAAACAGATGGGGGAGAAGCTATTGCTTTTTTAGAGTGTTGGTTGTAGACTGTTGTCTTGTTTTGCATTGGAGTTGCAGAGGTGCAAAGGTGGTTGAGGCTTGTGTTAACTAAGGGATTATTCGTGAAGCAACTTAGTTCACGAGATGCAGTGAACGCTATTGGGGTTGGGAGATATGGTTTATACCCATCACGATTGTCGGCTAACTATTGACAAATTGAGGAAATGATTACCCTTAATCTCTTGTTAATAGTAGACAGAATTGTGTTGGAGGAAATAGACATATTTTTTAGCTGAGTTAGTATGTTCAATAGGCTATTTGGGGTTAATCCAGGAGTTATTAGTTGTTTTGGGGGAGTTGATGTGGATTCCTGTATCTGGAAATGAAATGGATTTGAGGCTTTGGTGTGTTGATCAGATATTACTAGTGGTTACTCCTCAGGGAGTAGAGAGTGAATTTGAATTCGACGAATATGAAACGTCAAAGGTTGTGTCTACTAAGTACGTAGAAGACTATTTTAGAAGAGACTCTGATGTCTGCTTTGGTTGCATAGATGGTATTTATTGGAAGTAAGGTCACAACGATGAACCGTCTGTGGTGTGTGAATTACAATTGTGTTTTTGAAAAATATATTAGAAGTATTGTTATAGAGAGAGATGGGACACTCCATTGATCGGTCTTTGATACTAAAAGGAGTCGTCCGGGGATTTACCGATAAAAGGAATTATGGGAGTAAGGGTGCCTCCTGGGAAGACTTCGGTGTTTTGGATATAGAAATGAGGGAACGAAGTTGCATGTTGATTGGTGAATATTATTGGGAATTCACTGGTGGTATTACTTTTGTTATGAGTTGGAACATCGTGTCAACAGAAACCTTGAATTAGTTGGAACTGCATAAGAAGGGTAAACATGAAATGTGGTCATCAAAATCAGGGGTTGATAAGTCATTTTAGATAAATTTCTTGTGTTGATGGATGTGAAATGATGAGATTTATGATGTTAGTATTGAGTTATGTTTTGCATAGTATAATAAGAGGTGGACAAGTCTTTGGATGTATAAAGAGATGATTCCCTATCAAAGACTAATTAGAACAATATGTCTTTGCAATGTGGTGATGTTGGGTTGTTACCACAGGAGTGTTGTATGTGTTGACGCGGAAAATGGATGGTTTCGTGGATGTTTTCGAGATGTTGGACCACGAGATATTGAATTGTTTGCAAACTACTTGTTGTTGTTGTAGCGTGAAAGAGAAGTATAAGTATCATTGTATGCATTGGATTGGTAAGATAAGAGCAAAATAGTAAGTGTGTCATATTTGCTTTTATGGAACTTATGAATCAAAGGTTTGGTTAATATGGAATTTGAAACATTGGGAGGATGATCCAATGAGGAAATAAAAGTAATTAGAGACCATGAATCGATCATAGACGTTGTGTAGAGGATAGTGATGACTGGTATGTATTAAGGTGTGTATATGGAGTATGAGTTGTGCCTCTCATATTTACTTGAATAGGTTTGAATTAGAGATCCTTGAGGATGTATTAATCTATGATAAAAGCAAAAGAAGAGTGTGTGGAATGTTTAAGAATTGAAATATAAGTATTGGAAAAGATATAGTTATATATTAAGTTATCGAGTGTGATTTAGATGAACAGATGTGGATCTGCTTGATTATGTAGTTCTAAAGAAGGTTTGTTATAAGTCTGTGTGAAGTAGATGTGGATCTACAATGAAGAAAATCGGAGTAGGTTAAAGATATTAAAGTGTATTGGGACTTAGTTGTTTATCACTACGGTTTACAAAAAAGTTTTTCCAAGTCAGTATTTTGTTCTCTCAGTTAACTTTCGAAAGATAAGTTGTTTGTTGGGAAGGTTTGTTATGAGAGAGAATTTTGGAGAGCTAAAGTAGCAGTTGAATACAGTTATAGTTTGATTTTTCCCGATGTTAGCAAACTATGGGTGGAGTGTTGGTTATGATTGTAATGAGTTGACAGGGTGTTAGTACTTGACGGTAAAGACGTAGTTTATGATTTACAATAATCAGTGAGTTATAGAAGTATCTATAGTATTCATGGATTGAGAGTTGATGTGAGTGGAGTTGTGTTGAGTATTCATTAGTATTGTTGTTATAATTTGAGATCAAAGGGTCGATAATCGCAAGAGTATACAATTTTGGTTTGGTCAGAAATAGTGGAGTGTGAGACGACTACTAGTATATTTGTATTATATTTCCCAACAAGGTTACAATGGATATTATTTGTTCCCATCAGAGTTTAATAGGGACATTTCCCTATTTTCCCCAAAGAGTTTGGAAGATTTAGTGTTGCTAGTGTTTTCCCTAACATGTTATCCCCTTAGAGTAAATTTTTTTAATTATTGAATACTGCTTTGTGGATTGGATCCCCAACAGTATTTCCTCGCCATGAGTTAAGCTTTGTAGCAGGATTGTATTCCTTTGATGGCTTTTGTTTATCCCCTGTAGATTTCAAGTTGAACCTCCAGTGAGATTCCCCGGCATTGTCGCTTTGGGATTAGCCGAGTATCCGGTTGTTGTGGTGTTTAGGTCACTTGTTATGTATCTTTATGTCTATTTTGTCAGCATATTCATATGCATAACATGCATCTGTATGTGCATAGCATCATATGTTTTCATTCTTGCATTCTTTGATACATCTTTGTTCTCCTCTCTTTGGTGTGAAGTTTCCCCACAGAGCGCGTGTGTTATCTTCCCTCATGTTTAGAGTGCCGACCATTAAGTAGAAAGTGTTTATACTTTCTCATTCCCCATTGAGTTTGTTTCTAGTGGATTATTTTGATTCAGTTTCCTCCCTAGTCTATTATTTGCATGGAACTTTCCCCAGTTGAGATGTTTCCTCCTTGGATGATTCTTATTTGACCATTTCTCTCCAATTTATTCTTGGATTGAACTTTAGTCCTCTTGGGGATGTATTACATTGGTTTAAACTTCACTTTGATGGTAGTTGGTAATATTCCTCCCTTTATTTGAGCTTATTGTTTTTGCTCCTTGTAACACGGTGGGAGAAATGACTTTCTATAATGTTGCGGATAACAAGAGTCGCCACCGACTTTTATTTTATCCAAAAGGAAAGGACATAAAAGAACAGGAAAGACCTTAAAAAGATTTTGAGTTCGGGGGTAGGTTATACAAAGGGAAGGTGTTAGCACCCTTTATATCCATGGTTATCCATGGGCTCTTAGTTACTTAGCTCACTTTGAATTGTTTTGAAAGGGTGTAGTGTGTGATTAGAAACTTTCTAAGTACTTTGTAATGATCCTCGTATGGATGTATACAAAGACTTATTTTTTTGAAAATTTGTTTGAAAAAGTGTGGTGTGAAGAGTATTTTGAAAGGTGAGCAAGTAATTAAGAGAAACCTACCCTATATTAAGTCTTTACTGTTCTTATGTTATTTTCATGGTAAGACTATCCCAATTATTAAGGAATAGGTAGTCATTACCTTGGATTTGTAAGGGACATATGTAGGGACATCTGAATATAGGCAACTGTAAGGTGTCTTTAGCAATTCGTAGGGACTTATCATCTTTTATTCGAAGGGACAAGATCATTTATCGTAGGCAACCTCAAAGGGACTTGATCTTATAAACTGAAGGGACTTGATGATATTTGTGAAGGGACTTTTCTTAAGACACCTTACTTGACCTTTTGAAATAGGCAACTGAGAGGTAACCCTAGGAAGTGCAAGATGGCGATTAAAGATCGACTTACGTGTGTGCATGTTTATATTCAAATATTTATCTTATTTAAGTTAATTATTCTAAGTTAATTTTTAATTACAAATATGTTATTCACACCCTAGAATTACTAACCACACAATAAACACATTCATAATAAGAATAAAGCAAAAAATATAAACCTAAACTAATACAAAGCTTCGGGACAATTACAATATAATCGAGAAATATAATAAAGAGAAATAATAATAAATAAGCAATAATACCAATAATAATAAGAAATAAGAATAAAGGTTAGAAAAATAAAAATAAAAGAAATAAGAAATTAGCAAAACAAATTAATATTAGAAAAGATTTTTTTAGATTTAATTAAGAAAATAGGTTTTAATAATAATAAACAAATACTAAATTATTCACATATTTTAAAAAAATGATTAATGATTCATTATAGTTTATAAAGAATTAGGTTAAATTTTCAAATTAAGAAAAATTAGGGTTAGGGTTAGGGTTATGAAAATTAGGGTTAGGGTTATAAAAATTAGGTTTAGCTAAATTAGGGTTTTGGTTATTAATCTAAACATAATTAATTTATTTACAAAAATATATATAATAATAATAATAATAAATATAAATTTATAAAATACATATAACAATTTGATTTTAAGAAAAAAAATTGAATTTTAAAATATAAGCTTTTTGTAGAAGAAAATATTATAAACATTTAGAAATCATTTTTTAGAAATTAATTAAATTAAGTAAATATAAAATAAAAACACAAAGAAAATTGAAAAAAAAACATACCTGGGGCTGGGTTTCGAACCCAGGCCCTAGGCTTCCATCCTTCAGTCCAACAACCACTACCACCAGCCCAAGCGCGTCTTGGTGTTCATAGGATGAGCAGCAATCCTTTTATCATAACCTGTAATAAATAAATAAAAATGCAACAAAACAAAATGGCCTGGGGGGAATCGAACCCAGGACCATCACATTCACACACAAAGACACAAACCAGCTGAGCCACATGGGGCGCGTTCAATATATATTCAGTAATAAAACATTTTATATTAAAACAAGTTTTGAATTTGAATTTTGGCGCCACTCAGACTTCGCCTTCTTCCTTGGTTGCTGCGAAAATACCTGCGAAATTACATACAAGATTTCCTGCGAATTTTCCTGCACACGAAAACCTACAAAATTCATAACATCTTATATACATACGATTTTGCCAAATTGATCATGCCAACATGATCAATACAGTTCACTTAACTTATTTATGTTATTAGAATGTATTTATGTTAGCCAAATCAAGAAACCCTAATTCAAAGCTTGAAACCCTAACATGGCATTCTAATATTTAGTCACGGTTTCTACAATATTTTTGCCCAGAAATCATCTAAACATGATAACAAACAAAGTTAGAAGAACAAAAACAATGTATAATGGATAAATTAATGGAATCGAAAATCAAAACAAGAGGAAGAACATGCGTTCGGTTTCCATTATTCATGAGGTTATGGATGCTTATGATGGTGCAAATAGTATCAAGAGAGTCCAAGGATCATGTGTATGTCCTTAGAATACCTTCAATTGGCCTGTAAATATGAAACCGAAAATTGAAATTTTAGGGAAAATTTTGAATGTGAAAAGTGTTTTTGGAGGCTGCCAAATCGTCCCCCCTTGCTTGTGGTCACTTGTATACATATATTAGAAGCAAATTAGGTCAGAAAGTTGTAGGTTTATGGGCTTTTTAGAGATTACTTGATCATGAAGATTCAACTTGCTATTTTGGTCAAAAAATCACACAAATCCTTTCCCCTTTGGTTGAGCACGAATTTGAATCTCCCAATCAGCTTTAAATCATGTTTATGAATTTCTAGAATGAGAATCATATCAAATATTGAGCTTTTCATATTTTATTTTGATTTAAAATGATTTTTAATGTATAAAATCAAAATTAATAAAATAAAATTAATAAAAATCTTAATAAATGATATTTGATTCGTGCATGATGTCATGATAGTGATTGGGTCATAAAAATGCAAGCCCATGTGGAAAGAATTGGTTTTAAGACCCCATTTGCTCAATAAACCTCTCAAAAATTTCCCAAGTTTGCAAAGACACAAATCCCTCAATTTTAAGGCTATGAAGGTGTTCTTGGACATTTTGGAAAGCTTAAAGAGTCCTCTAACAAACCTCTTTGTTATCATGTCCATATCTTTTACCATTTTCAAGTTATGCCCTTTGGAAGATGTTGACTTTTTGTTGACTTTTGAAATGACCTGTAATGTTTTGGCTCATACCTTTCAAATGAAGCATTTTTGGGCTTGGCTTGTGAGACACAAAGTTGTAGAGAATTAAATTTTCTTAAAAATGAGCTTTGGATGGTAAATTTTTTATGAAACATGTGAAAGTTATGGCTGGTCAAAGTTCAGTTGACTTTTCCTATGAAAACCCTAATTTAGAAACTCCTGATTCTTGATGATCTGAATTCTCCTTGATGAATCATGATCAACCTTTGATCAAATGATGAATTTTAATTAATATACTTGATGTTGGCAAAAAATCATGAAGTTTGACTTTGGTTTGACCACAGTTGACCTTAGTTTGACTTTTTTACTGCTTTGACTGATTTTAGCCTATATGATCATCTGACTGAGCAAACCTTTTGGGAAAGCCTTGAAACTTGACATAGGGATTCTTGAAGACATATTGGATGTTATGAAGCTCATTTAAAGCCTTGGCAATCCATTTAGCCTGATGAAACTCAAAACCCTAGTTTAGGTTGCATTGCTTAGGAGGAGGCTTTGTCTGAGGGAACTTCCAAGCTTTTTGACTAATTGTGAACCTTGTGAACCTCTTGGGATACCTTGGTACACAATATCTTGTCTATGTGAGGGAAAATTTTGGGGTGCAACACTCCTACCCAGTAAATTTGGTAGTTGAGATTCTTTTAACATCTAAAGATTTTTCTACCTAATAAACAGGTAGTAGATGTTATTTCTCTTTTTTTTGCTCCTACCCAGTAAATTGGTAGTCGAGTCTATTATCTGCATATTTTCTACCCAGTAAAATGGTAGCAGGTGATTGTTCTTTTGATGTTTATCTAGTAAATCGGTAGTCGTCAACCTTCTTACCCAGTAAATCTGTAGTTATTAATTTTTCTACCAAGTAAATCGGTAGAAGATGATTGTTCTTTTGATGTTTACCCAATAAATCGGTAGTCATTAACCTTCCTACCCAGTAAATCGATAGTTATGAATTTCTCTACCCAGTAAATCGGTAGCAGATGACTCTTTCCCAATTCAGGTTCCTCCATCTATTGGATTTGAATGTTTTGTTTGGTTGATGTTTCCCCGAAGGAGTTTTACTCTTCCCTGTTGAATTCTTTCTTGATTGTGTTTTCACATAATTATTCCCCAAGTTGAGACAGTTATCCAGTGATTTATTTTCCTGGTTAACTCTTTTGTTGTCTCTTGTTTTTCCCTAGTGGAATTTTCCTTTTGTGTCCCCAAGCTTATTATTTCTTTTGTTGGTTGTTTCTCCCCACAGAGATCTTGGGTTTGCATATCATATCATATTCATATCATATCATGGTCTCTTAGGGCCAAAAATTGGGTTTTCTTTATTTAAGTCTCACCTATCTTGTACAAACGGAGATGTCAATATTCATATCTCCATATTGAATAAACTTAAATAGGGGCAATTGTAATACCCTAATTTTTTTTTCCTAAGTTTGTGTTTTCATTTGTATCATTTTGCATACAAGCAAGATTGTGCACTGGTTCCTCGGTCATTTTTTGTTGCAGGTTTATGCCTCACAGGGAATTACCATTGCTTTTATGTGTTTTTATTTGTTTATGTTTACTAACCATTAATTAAAATCCAAAAATATTTTGTTTTCTTTTTTTAACATTTTAAGGGGAAGAACAAGTCAAAAATGCCAAACATAGTAGTCCCGCAGCTCGAATGAATTTCACAGATAAAAGTTGAAGTTGATATGTAAACAATTCAAATTTATTTGATCGAGGATTTCCCAAATTAATTGATTTATTCAAGGAATTCCAAGGTTCATATGTTTATATCCATGCCTTCTTCTACAAGCAAAAGAATCGAGCCGAAATAACCAAGCAACCAAAAGAGAACAAAAATTTCAAACTTTGACTTGGTTAACCAGTTAACTAGTGTGAAATTTTAATAATTTGTTCAATTTCAGCACATCCTAGCCTTTGATCTCACTTGGAATATTCTAGATCCATTTCCCTCTTAATCCTCTACATCACTTTGATCATATCCCACCATAAACCCTCACTATTCACCACTCTTTTATGAATTTCTCTCCAAATTTGAATTTCAAACCTAATTTTAATTTTCCAAAGCAAGCTCCATTCCATCAAATTCCCATACCTAAAGTCTTTAAATAGCACCCTCATTTCATTCATTCACAATCTTTTGAAAGCCAAAAAATCCCTTGCAAAATACATCCTCAAACCACAAAAATCACCTAAAGCTCATTTTCTTCCTTTGAAAGTTATCAAGAATTTGCATTGAATTCTTGAATAACTTGAGTTAAACCTTTGTCCTTTTCATTTATCTTCATCAATTTCAGTAGATCAAGCTTGCTAGTGGAGTAATTTGAAGTTTGTTCTTGGTAATTCATATTCCTCCATTGTTACACCTTCATCACCATCATTCAAGATGTAGATCTTTGGTACTTTTGGTTATTGATCCTTTGGATCATAAATTATTGTTTGATTACAGGGATCTCACTGTTTTTACACTTTAAAATTTGTGCCAATTCAGTTCATGATCATAAGGTGTTTGAAAGTTGTTTTAAAAGAGGATAATGCTGAATTTTGGCCAATTTTTTGCTACTGGTTCAGTGTTAACTAATTAACCATTTTCAGTACAAAATGGTTAACCGGTTAACCAGTGTATTTTTGCGCCAGAATTCAAAATTTTCATGTGTTAACCGATTAACACTACCATTATTTTTTTGTACATATTATTACTACTATTACTATACAAACATTTTAATTTCCTCTTGCACCTTATCCTCTTTATTTTTATCCCTTGCTCCCTATCTCCTTTACTTTTATTATGTTTTATCATTCATTATCATGTTTATATTCTTGTGCTTTTTTTGTCCACTTGGACATAAAAATATTAATAAAGGATTAAACCTCTAAAATCTTGTGATCTTGATCTTGGACTATTGGTTATTATTCGTTGCATTAGAATTGGAGTTTTGGACTTATATTCTAGGACACTTTCCCTTTGCTTTGATCATCATGGAGTTAGTACTTTAGCCTTAATTTGGCCATTTTATAGTTTATGCTTATAAGGATGGAACTCATGTGCTTATGCTTCGAAGTCATCAAGATGGTTAGATCTTTCCTCCTTTATCTCTTTTATATTCTCTTTTGGATAGCCTCTTCATCTCTTCCTTTTCTTCAATTTTCAAAACTTCCTTCTTTTTCAAAGGATTCTTGTTTTAAAAAGCATCACCTCTTTAATAAATAAAACCTTGAATTTTTGTCAAGTGGTTTTACAACTTGTTTTCTTTTAATAAATGTCCGTGAATTTAATCATTTTGACTTCAATTCAAAAATAAAAAGAACCAAACTCATTAAAGTTGTTTTGTGCCTTTGTGCACCTTTTTTTGTTTTCTTTGCGAGTTTAGACTATTAATCATTCTTCTCTAGTCGGGTGCAAGTCTCTCAATCTCCATGGTTGTAGTTTGATGTAATTGAGTCTCTAGTCATTCGTGGGGGTTTAGTGGCATACTCTTCGATTTTATCCGAGTTGGCACCCTCTATTACAAGGATAGAGTGTTTATACCTGACATTCTATAACTTTGACAACAGATCCTTCATGAGTACCATGTTACGCCGACAGCTGGTCATGCAGGCGTGAAAGCCACTCTAGCTCAGATTGCGTCATCCTTTTGTTGGCCAGGAGTGTATCTAGAAGTGAAGAATATGGTCAAGGTTTGCACTAATTCCAACATAATAAATATGACACACAGAAAAAGAAGGGTTTGTTACAACCTTTGCCAATCCATGATAAGGTCTGAGAAGATCTGACTATGGACTTCATCACTCAATTACCAAACTCCTTTGGTCACAATGTCATCTGGGTGATATGTGATCACTTGTCCAAATATGTTCACTTCATTGATTTTCCTTCTAAGTTCTCTGCCAAAGACCTTGCTTCCAGATTCACTATCGAAATTTTTAGGCTTCACGGTCTCCCAAAATCAATAGTCTCTGATTGTGACCTTGTTTTCCTTAGCTCCTTCTGGAAAGAATTTTTCAAGATACAAGGTACAACTTTAAAACACAATACCTCTTATCATCCAGAAACGGATGGATAGACGGAAATTGTCAACAGATCTTTGAAAGTGTGAGAAAAACACAAGAAAGGGGAGATTGAATTGAGGTTTTCACTCTTGACTACTTTTCACACTTTGATGAGTTGCATCAAGTTATGTTATGAATGCATTGCGGAAGCATAAAATAATTTAAAGTATAAAGCAAGAGTAAAGAACACATGATATATCCTGGTTCACTTGAGAACTTCTCAAGGTAATCCAGTTCACCCTCCAACGTGTTTTCGCCTTAAACAAGGACTTAATCCACTATAACCAAATCATTATGATTACAATCGCACATCAGCATTATGACTCACTCAATGAACCATCCAGGGATCCAACTAAAAAGGACGTTCATTGACCCAACAGAACCTCTACCAGGATTTCCTGCGCTGCAACCTTCTGTGACTAACTGCATAACACCATGTGTCGTGATTTCCTGTGCGGCCTACAAACGTGACTAACTGCATAACAACCTGTCGTGACTTCAGGATCCAGAACCAACTGTTCTGAGTTGCACCAGAACCTTAGCCCCATAATATATCAACAGAACACATAGTTCTATGAATGCACTAGCAACTAATTTTTGTGTCTTCCTAAAGTTCTGACCTTCACTCAGTCCTTTAGGGAAAAGGTTGTTTACATATGTTTTTCTTCTTACATAAGCAGATTGTAAACTCTTTCAGTACATCAGAAGAACCTAAATACACACTAAGAATATAACATTTTATTCTTTCTCCGTTGTGTGGTCTTCTGCTTCTTCAAGTTGCTTCTTCATTGAGCACTTGAAGGTTGAAGTCTTCTTCTTCAAAATATTTGCTAGCTTGATCTTCAATTGAGCTTGAGAAGGACTTCTTCGTCTTGATTCACTTAAGAACATTTATGGACAACAGCCCATGTTCTTCTTCCAATGATCACGTTGGTTACACAATAGTCTTATTGTGGATTTGTAGCTGGAACTTCCATGATCATCTTCATTATTTTCTGCGACTTTGCAAGTCTTTTGCAGCATATGAAGTTAAGCACATTGTTAATTCAAGGTCTCCTAATATGTAGAGGTATTCTATTAGATAGTCGAATAGGATAAAGGAATCATACCTTGTGTTTGAAGGATCTTCATGTTGATTCTTTATCTGAGTGCTTTCTATTTTGATTCTAATTCTGACTTGAGCTTCTTCTTTGCAGAGCTTCTGATTCGCTTTTCTTCATTCAGGTTCTGAAGGTTATTCTTCTTCCGAATGTTGACTCTGGTCTTGGTGATCATAACTAGTCTTCAGATCAGAACAAATCTTAGAACTTCTAAAGGTTTTCCTTGCAGCGTCCTTAACATAAAAACATTCATCTTCTTATCAAGAACTTATTGACAAGAAACTGAATATCAAAGGATCAAAATTTCCATTAGCTTGAACATAAACTTCTGAGAGGTTATGTGCTAGGGAGAATTAATTGACATCTCCTGATCTTCTGATTCTGCTTCCTTGCACAGATACGAATCTTTGTCAGATACAAGTATCAACAAACCTTAGACATGTTTGAGTGAGAATCTTATTCTTGCAATACTGAGCTAACTTGATCAGAGTTAGTTCAACAAAGATCGACAACATATCTTCTTCTGAAAATAATATCTATTGATTTCTTCAAGGTGAATAATATCATTGATTTAAATTCTTTCAACTCAGAATAGATGACTTTTTTCCCAGCATATCTGATTCCAGAATCCATTCCCTGTGAATTTCTGAATAGAATGTTGGATAACATCCTGAACAATTTTAGTTTGTTCAATTGAGATAGAGACTCAATTTAACAGAAGTTTAACTGTCAGAGTTACTTCCATCAAGTTCTCAGAATACTCTATTAATGAAGTTCTCTAGGAACCACTAAGTTTTCTTCTTTCGAATACACAAAGTATTACTTAGAAGCATAGCAAAGGAAATATCATTCAATCAACATTGAATCTTATAACTGTTGAAATAGTTAGGTCTTAGACGTTCAGACAAAAACCATTCTCAGACTTTGACATCCTTTGTTTATGATTTCTGAATTCTTCTGCAGACTTCAGCATGAAGTTCTTATGAATCGAAATCATACCTTAACAATCATCCTTTTCACTTCAGAAAAACTTCCAATAAGCTTAATATGAGAAATTCAAGGGTGAACTAATTTGTTTCTTGAAGACATCACATACTCATTTAGAAATAATCTTCAGTAAACAAGATTTCTTGTTTTCAGATGATTTGATTCTTGAGCAAAATACGTTGACCAATCATTCGTATTTAAGATAAACATTCAACATATATATATATATATATATATATATATATATATATATATATATATATATATATATATATATATATATATATATATATATATATAACCTTATCTTTAGAATCTATCTTGTCATTTGATTCCTCCAAATTAGAGACTTTCTCAATTTAATTTGTTTAGCTATAATTCAGTATCCTCTCAGTATCATCAACTAATATGAGACTGAAATTGTAAGTGGATTAACTTTCACCTGAGATGTTTTCAACATACAACAATGGATCTTTATCTAACACTGTTAAGTGTTTGATATCCATTAATAACAGAACTGGAGCTCTAATACCAATTGAAGGTGTGAGAAAAACACAAGAAATGGGGGATTGAATTGAGGCTTTCACTCTTGGCTATTTTTCGCACTTTGATGATTTGCATCAAAATATGCTATGAATGTGTTGTGTAAGCATAAAAGAACGTAAAGCACAAAGTAAGAGTAAAGAACACACGATATATCCTGGTTCACTTGAGAACTTCTAAAGCTAATCAAGTACACCCGCCAAGGTGCTTTCGCCTTAAATAAGGACTTAATCCACTATAATCAAATCATTATGATTACAATAACACAACAACAATATGACTCACTCAATGAACCGTCCAAGGATCCAACCGGATATAACGTTCACTGACCCAACAGAACCTCTGCCAGGATTTCCTGTGCGGCAACCTACCGTGACTAACTGCACAACACTGCGTGTCGTGACTACCTGCGTGGCCTACAACTATGACTAACTGCACAACAACCTGTCGTGACTTCCAGCTCTAGAACCAACTATTCTGAGCTTCACAGGAACCTTAGCCCCATAACATATCATCAGAACACATAGTTCTATGAATGCACTAGAAACTAATTTTTGTTCCCTCCTAAAGTTTTAACCTTCACTCGGTCCTTTAGGGAAAAGGTTGTTTACATATGTGTAGCGGTAAAATCGTGAGTGTAAGTTATTAGTTAACTTAACTCAAAGTAAACAGAGTCGTCACCGCGCTTTATTTTCATTCCAAGAGGAAAAGGAAAAAGAGCGAATAAATCCTAATGAATCTAAAAGCAAAAATCTAAAGAAACACAACAGAGAAACAGGTAAGGGGATATGTTACACAATGGGAAGGTTTTACGCACCCAAAATGTTTGTGGTACTGCACGGGAGCCCTTTGAAATATTTATTGCTTTTGGTTCAAAAAAGGTTTGTTAAATGAGAGTGGAGGGATGAGAAAATAATTATTTTTTAATATTTTTTGTGTTTGGAGAGGTTACACCTCATGCCTCCGTACCCACAAAGTGAAATGAGAGATCAAAACTCCGTAGTTCGTGGTACAAATAGTGAAAAGGGTGGGTTGTAATTAATTTTATTAAGTGAAGAGAATTTGTCATCTTCAAGTGGATGGCCAAACAAACTACCATGAGAATGAAGGCATGGACTTATACATCATTATGGGGAGGGCGCCAACTCGGATAAAATCAACGAGTATGCCACTAAACCCCTACAAATGACAAGAGACTCAATTACATCAAACTACCACCATAGAGATTGAAAGACTTGCACCCGACTAAATAATAATGACTCATAATCGGAACTCTTTTAAAGAAAATACACAAAAGTGCACAAAGGCACAAAACAACTTGAATGAGTTTGATTCCTTTTATTTTATTTTTTTGAATTAAGGTCAACATGCTTAGATTCATTGATTTTAAAATAAAAGAAAAAAAGAGTAAAAAGACACTTGACAAAAGTCAAGGTTTTTGTTTATTAAAGAGGTGATGATTTAAAAAAGAAGGAATCATTTGAAAAAGGGAGAAGATTTTGAAAATTAAAGAAGGGGAGGAGATGAAGGGACTATCCTAAAAAAATAAGAAGATAAGGGAAGAAAGATCTAACCAAACTTGATGATACTTAAAATTATGAGCATAAGATTTTCATCCTTATAAGTTAGCAAAATGGCCAAATAAAGGAAAATTCCAATTTCATGAAGATCAAAGCAAGGGAGAGGGATCCTAAAATCTAAGTTCTCCATTCCAATGCCAATGATAGTAACCAAAAGTCCACAAATTGAAGTCACAAGTTTTTTAGAGGTTCAATCCTTTATTAATGTTTTTGTGTCCAAATGGAGAAATGAAAAATAACAACAAAATAAGAGCAAATAATAAACATGATATGGATGAATAAAGCATAATAAAACAAAAAAAAAATAAAAGCAATAAAAGTACAAGAAATTAAATGTTAGTAGCAAAAGAAATTAAAGTGCAAGAATCTAAAATATTAACAATAATAATAGTATAATAATATTTACATAATAATAATGGCATGGTGAACTTAATCAACCAAAACCAGAAAGAGTAACCAAAATCGAAAGGCAATCGAATCCGCTTAGCATTTTACACTATAGCGATTAATCAAGGCAAACCGAACCGAATTCAATGAAATTTGAAAGGCGATTGGGAGACCCAAAGCACCTACGCATCAAATATTCATAAGTCTTGATTATTAATGCAATATGATTAATCACTTTGGGATTACGCGACCAACAAGAGATCCGGTCCACGAAAGTACAAGTACCCAATTAGATTTTTATTCCGAAGTCGGGACACATTTAGGTCTATGTTAAGCAATCGCCGAGTAATTTACGAAGTAATTACCCTACAAATGAGGTTGGCCACCACCAATTAAGGTGCATAATGTAAGTGTTAATGCATGTGAGATAAACGATATGTAAATCGTTATCCAGACGCAATACGGCACGAAACTAAAGGTGAATACCAAATTGAGTTGCACTCATGGTATTCTTCCATCCTTAAGTTAAATCACTCATCTCGGTGGATTCAAGCATGAAAATGTATCACTAATTCAAAGTACCTTAAATGAATTAAATAATCCACTTAAAGGTAGTTTTGAATTAATGAACATTAACTACTCTAATCTACACCCAAAGTTCATTGAAATTAAGGAGAAATCACTCCCAAAAGTGCTTCCCAAGGTGAAAATAAAAAGGAGAAAGAAGAAGGAGAAAGAGGAACCAAAAAGGGGCTTGAAACAAGCCAAAAAGTCAATTCTAACTTGCGTTAATTGGTTAACGCATATGGTTAACCGGTTAACGCTGAAGCAACAGCAAAAAAGTGCAGAAATTCAGCATTGATCCATTCTTAAAACCTTTTCTCAAACATTTGATGATCATGATCTGAATTTGCACGAATTTTAAAACAAAAATACAGTGGAATCCCTGCAATCAAACAACAAATAAAGATCCAAAGGATCTAAAATCAAAGGCACCAAAGATCTACATCTTGAATGTAGATGGTGAATATGGGTTTATGGAGTGAGAGGAATTACCAAAAGCACTTCTTTAAATTGGACCAAATCAAGCTTAGATCTACTGAAATTGATGAACAAAAGAAGGAAATGATGAAGTTTTAGCTCAAGGTTAGTCAAGAATTCAATGTGAATCCTTGATAACTTCAAAAGAAAGAAAGTGAGCTTTGGAGAATTTTGGTGTTTGGGAAGTATTTTGCAAGAGGTTTTGTGGCTATCAAAAGTTTGGTGAATGAATGAAATTATGGTCCTATTTAAAGGCCTTAGGTATGGGAATTTGGTGGAATGGAGCTTGTTTTGGTAATTAAAATTAGGCTTGATAATTGCAATTTTGGTGGGAAATGGAAAATAGTGGTGATTAGAGAGGGTTTATGGTAGGAAATGATCAAAATGATGTAGAGAAATAAGAAATCAATGGATCTAGAATATTTCAATTAAATCAATGATCTAAGGGTGCTGAATTTGAATAAAATATTCAAATTTCGCATTGGTTAACCGGTTAACGCATTTGGTTAACTGGTTAACCAAGCTGAATTTTGAATATTTTATTCAAATGAGGCTGCTTGGTTGTCGTGGCCTGATTCCTTTTGTACGTCGAAGAAATAAACACATGAACCTTGGAAATCCTTTGAATGAATCAATTAAATTAGGAAATCTTTGATCAGATAAATTTGAATTATTTGCGGATCAACTTCGACTTTTGTCTGTGAAATTTACTCGAGCTGCAGGACTGCTATTTTTTGCATTTTCCATGGTTCCTCTTACTTAAAAATGTTAGTAAAAGGAAACAAAAATATTTTTTTGATTTTGATTAATGGTTAGTAAACATAAACAAATAAAGTAATTTAAATACAACAGTGATCCCCTGCGAGGCATAAACCTAACCCGAGAATAACCGAGAAACCAGCGCGATCTTGTTTGTATGCAAGATGCAGATGAAAATGAAAAGAAAACTTACGGCAAAAATTAGGGTGCAACAATATGTTTTGCTTCTTACATAAGCAGATTGTAAACTTTTTCAGTACATCAGAAGAACCTAAATACACACTAAGAATATTACATTTTATGCTTGCTCTGTTGTGTGGTCTTCTGCTTCTTTAAGTTGCTTCTTCATTGAGAACTTGAAGGTTGAAGTCTTTTTCTTCTTCAAAAGCTTTGCTAGCTTGATCTTCAATTGAGCTTGAGAAGGACTTCTTCGTATTGATTCACTTAAAAACATTTTTGGACAGCAGCCCATGTTCTTCTTCACTCCAATGATCACGTTGGTTACACAACAGTCTTGTTGTGGATTTGTAGTTGGAGCTTCCATGATCATCTTCATTGTCTTATGCGACTTTGCAAGTCTTCTACAGCAAATGAAGTTAAGCACATTGTAAATTCAAGATCTCTCTACTTTCAGCAGATTGTTGTTAAAGAGTAATCAGTTAGAAGAACTGCATATTCAATCAAACTTTTTGCGGCTTATTCCAATGTTATCTTTGTTTATCATCAACCTTATCAACAACATGGTTCAAAGACCATTTGATAACTTGGTTGTATGTGTATTTAAAAACCTTTCGGTTATATCAATCAATACCAACACATAAACCAAATGATTGTATCATTGATTACATCATATAAAAGAATATCCAATTTGTGGATAATCAACCAGATTAAGTTCCTATTCAAAATCAACAACACCCAAGAGTGTGGTTGTTCCTATGAACAAAATAGGAATCAACAACATCAAGCATGTGGTTGTGTTTCCATTAGGAATTAACAACATCACAAAGCATGTGATGTTTTCCTTTTATAGTCAAAACATAAAAGAGTCGTTACAGCCCAATTCGGCTACTGAGGAATCTGTTACACAAAGAATTAAATAGTACAACCATGTATTGTCCTTTTCCACAATCCAAAGATAGTGGAGAGGTAGTGGGATAAAGCATTATCGTATTTTATTATCCTTGCCAACGGTAACATTGTCATTTGAACTCCAGAGGCTTCTGATTATAAATCAATGAATGAAGCATGAGATAGAGACGATGATACTTAGGTTTTCAGAGAACCTAAGTCTTTAAGTCTTCAAAACTTAGTCACATAGAACTACGTTCTTCAGGACTTCAGCACTTGGCTTGAAACCCATGATCTTCAGAACTTCAAATCTTAGAGTCTTCAAAACTTTGTTCACATAGAACATTGTCTTCAGAGTCTTCAACACTTGGTTCTTCAGAATCTTAATCTTCAGAACTCGTAAGTCTTCAGAATCATTCAGGAACTTTGTCTTCAGAAGTTAAGTCTTTAGAACTTTAAGTCATCAGAATCTTCAGAACTTAGTTCTTCAGAAGATTAATTTCAGAAGCTTCGCTTCGCTATCTGATCAAAACCATGTTCATAACAGCATCCACAAGAGCATTTCCAACGCAACATCCTCATCCTTAGATCTTTTTGATTGTGTTCAGATTCAGAAGCACACTTACTTCTTCAGCACGCTTGTGAATAATGTCACACATAGTAACTTTGCTTATTCATGAACTGCAATTTAACATACATCAGAACATAAAATGTTTCTTTCATAAATACTCCATCGTTGTCATCAAAATAGAGAGATGGAATGCAGAGACAACTCTTATTCTTACAATCTTTAGAAACGTACCTACGTTGTCTGGCTAACGACAACCCTCGGGAGTGGTACAAATTTTTGCACTTGGTCGAGTATTGGTATAATATATCCCTTCACTCTGCAATCAAGATTACATCATTCAAGGCATTATATGGTTGTGACCCTCCCAATCTCGCTGATTATTTGGTCGGAACTACTTCTGAAGGATCCTTGGACATCGACATGCAAAACAGAAAGAAAATTTTTTGTGAACTTAAAGAACACTTACGGAAAAGCAGAACTCAAATAGAAAAGAAAGCTAGCGTCAAACACATAGATTTTACCTTTATTATGGGTGATTTAGTATGGTTGAAACTCCAATCATATCGTCAATTGATTGTGGCCCACTGTTCTTCACAGAAGCTATCTCAACGGTATTTTGGTATGTTTAAGATCATCAAGCGTTTGCATACATGCTCAACCTTCCTTCTTCCTCCTGAATCCACCATTTCTTTCATGTCTCTTTACTCAAATTATTCCATGGACCTTTCAATAGTACGATCGTGAACCCTCTTCCGCTACTCCGCGATTTTTCCAATTATTCGGAGCTAGACACCGATTCCGCAACAACCTAGGATCTTTTGGTTGATGATCCAACGATTAAGGAATCCTCTCATATAAAGGGATACTCGAATGATGGTGTTACAAGCAAATAAAACAGTTATCAGGCTTTGCATGTTGAAGAAAAAAGAAGAGATGAGAAGTTTGTTTTAAAAGATACATAGAAAATATATGAAACAAGAGAAGTTGAGAGTGGTAATGGAAAAGAGAATAACGAAATTTCTCTAAGTGATGCACTTAAGCTAAGTACTTCTCATTTACCTATACCCCAAGTACCGTGTAACTTAACACCTTCTGTTGTTTCACGTGATACTTGTCCCATACACAATCCCTATTTTACCCCTACAAATCCCAACGGTCGTGAACAAAGCTCGGACTCCAACCACTACCCACACCCATGTGATAAACCGCCCTTTTCAAATACCCATCTTTTTAATACTACAGATGTTTCCAACAAAGTTCCCATTTCCCTAAACAACTTTATTTCACATCCTTCCATCCAAAAGGATATAAAATGATAACAATGCCTCCTTAGTCCAAATAAAAATCTTTTAAACAGACTGATTGTCTCTTTTCTATAATGGACTTGAAATTCTTCTTAATAATATTTACAGACCCACAAGAAACCTTATCCTCTAAGTTCAAGGTTGAGTATCCCGCTTAAGGATTTGCATGAAATAGGTTAGATCGATAATTGGTGACACCCGAAAGTGTGAAAGTTGGGACTTTAGGGTTTGGCAAGTGGGGAAGCGATGGAAAAGTGGGGCAACTGGCATTGATCAGACATATATATATATATATATATATATATATATATATATATATATATATATATATATATATATATTATTGTGGCCGTTGAATGAAGATATTATTGTGGCTGCCTCTTTGGGGTCCGCGGGGAGTTCATCCTTTGTGAGATAGATGTAGATGGGTGTCATCCAGCAATGAGCATCCCCGATCACGTTTACCTCGAGCGGGGGCGGCGGCCTTTCGGTGTTAAGTCGAGGAAGGATTTCCTGGATTACTGATTTGTTTCCGCCTTTCTTCCTCGTGCTGGCGAGTTTCGACAGGACGTCCGCTCGCGTGTTATGTTCGCGGGGCACGTGTTGGACCTCCCACTTCTCGAATTTTTTGAGTATTTCCTTGACCAATGCCAAATATTCGATGAAGTTGTCGTTCTTGGTTTGGTATTCTCCATGTACTTGTGATGCCACGAGTTGGGAGTTTGTCGATATTTTTACTTCCTTTGCTCCTAGGTCTTCGGCTAATCTTAGACCGGCGATGAAAGCTTCGTACTCGGCTTGGTTGTTGGAGGTTGGGAAGGCTAATGCCAGTGAGACCTCGATCAGGATTTCGTCCTCGTTTTCGAGGATGATTCCTGCACCGCTTTCGGCCGAGCTAGAGGCACCGTCGACGAAGATCGTCCATTTGTGGGCGTCGTTTGCTGGCTTCCGGTTGTGCGTCATTTCTGCGACGAAGTCGGCCAGGGCCTGGACCTTCAGAGCTTTCATGTTCTCGTATTCGATGTCAAATTCAGAAAGTTCCAGCGACCATTTCAACATTCTGCCGGCCATGTCTGGTCGACCAAGGAGTTGTTTTATTGGTTGATCGGTTCTCACCTTGACCGTGTGGGCGAGGAAGTAGTGACGTAATCTTCTCGCGGCATTTATGAGGGCTAGTGCGACCTTTTCGATTTGTTGGTATCTGAGCTCGGGGCCTTGGAGTGCTTTGCTCGTGAAGTATATAGGCTTTTTCCCCTCGTCGATTTCTCTGATGAGAGCGGCGCTGACGGCCTCGGTTCCCACGGACAGATATAGGTATAGGGTCTCCCTTTCCAATGGTCGGGACAGGACTGGGGGTTCGGAGAGTGCCTTCTTCAGATGGAGCAGTGCCCGTTCGCATTCGTCGGTCCACTCGAAGGTGGCCTCTTTTCGGAGGATTTTAAAGAAAGGTAAAGCGTGTTGAGCGGATTTGGCGATGAAACGGGAGAGTGAGGCGAGCACCCCGTTGAGGGGTTGAATGGATTTTTTAGACTTTGGGGTCGGGAACTCTGAGAATGCCCGACATTTGTAGGGATTGGCCTCGATTCCCCGTTCAGTGAGGTAGAAGCCTAGGAATTTTCCTGCCCGGACGCCGAACGTGCATTTCTCAGGGTTAAACCTCATTTTGCATTGTCTCGCCTGCTCGAAAACCTTGCGGAGGTGTCGTGCGTGGTCGGTTTCCTCGTGTGATTTGACGATCATGTCGTCCATGTATACTTCGAGCAAGTCCTTGATTTCTCCTCGGAAGACTTTATTCATCATACGCTGGTACGTGGCCCCGACATTCTTTAGCCCGAAGGGCATTACGTTGTAATAGTAATTGTCGGTCGGGGTCATGAATGTCGTGTGTCTCTTGTCCATGTCCAACATAGGGATTTGATTATATCCGATGTATGCGTCCATGAAGGACAAGAGTTTGAAACCTGCAGAATTGTTAACGAGTTTATTTATGTTAGGGAGAGGAAAAACATCTTTGGGGCAAGCCCTATTAAGATCGGTATAATCAACACACATGCGTCATTTTCCATTATTTTTCTTAACGAGGACTACATTAGAGAGTCAGGTTGTGTACTGGGTTTCAGAAATAAAATTTGCCTCTAGGAGGTCTTTTACAGCTCGCTCGGCAGCCTCCGCTTTCTCGTGGGACTACTTGCGCCTATGTTGTGCTACGGGCTTGATCGCCCGGTCTAAAGCTAATTGGTGACAGGCGACTTCAGGGTCTAGGTCGGGCATCTCTGTGGCGTTCCATGCGAAGAGGTCAGCGTTCTCCCTGAGGCATATCGCGAGTTGCTTCCTTGTTTCCTCGGGCAGGCCCGTGCCTATCTTCACTGCCCTGTCGGGGTCATCGCCCAGCGGGACGAGCTCGAACTCTCCGTCTGGGACTGGGCGGAATGGGTGAGTGGGAGCTTGCCCCTCGACGGGTCTCTATTCTTCAGCTTCGTCGTCGCCGATGCGGCAATCGAGGTTGATGGCGTTGATTCCCTGGGGGGAGGCTCTTCGACCCTGGGCTTCATGTTGTTTTTTGTGTTGATTGTGGCCTATCATTTTACTGCCGCATTGTAACACCTTCGGGCGGCCTCGATGTCGCCGTGGATTGTGATCACACGGCCCAGTTTGGTGTAGTACTTCATCTTCAGGTGAACGGTGGATGGGACCGTTGTCAGCTCAGCTAGAGTCGGGCGACCGAGGATGCAGTTGTAAAGGGAGAGGCATTTTATGACCAGGAACTGGATCTTGATTTCTCTGGCCGTCTCTTACTCTCCGAAGGTGACAAGGAGCTCGACGTAACCCCACGGCTTTTTCGTGGCCCCGTTGAACCCTTGGAGGTCGGATCCGACGTAGGGAGATAGGTTGGTCTTGTCCAGCTTTAGGATTTTGAATAGGTGGACGTACATGATGTCCACCGAACTGCCTTGGTCGACCAGGATGCGTCGGACGTCGAAGTGAGTCATCTTGGCTCTGATCAGCAGCGGGATGCCCGAGTTGGGGGAACCGCCCGGAAGCTCCTCTAGGAAAAAGGATATTGGATTGGACTTGCCTCGGTATTTTGTCAATGTTTCCTTTTGCTCGGGCGCAGTCAGCAGGAGTTCGTCGAACTTGCGTTTTACTGAAAGGGCGGCGCTTTCGCCGTTCATCCCTCCCCCCGATATGACAAGGGCGGTTGGGAAGTCTTCCCAAGGGCTGAGAGCAGTGATCCGCCCTTCTGGTGGCGAATCGGGGAAGATGAAGTCCTCTGGTCGTGATATGCATAGGGTCACTTAATAAGAAGAGTCGTCGGGGGGAGTGTCCTCGCGAGGTCCCTTCTTTTCTTATTATTCGTGTTTGAAAGCTTCGTTCTTCCTGGTGTATTGTTTGAGATGGCCCTCTTGGATCAAAATTTCTATTGCGTCCTTCAAGTGGACACAGTCTTAAGTCACGTGCCCATGGCTTCTGTGGAACCTGCAGTACTTGGATTTGTCAGTGTGGGGCTTGGGTGCAGAAGGTTTGGGGAACCTCACCCTGCCCTGCTTGAAATCGGAGTTGATGCATTCGGCGAGGATGCGCTTGCGGGAAGCTGTCTGCAATGTGTATTCACTGTATCGGCCCGCGGGTCCTCTTCCTTCACGAGGCTCGCGAGGTTTCTCCTCCCTTCGCCTGTCCCCGTTGCGACGGGGAATGTTCGAGTCCTCGCGCTTGGGATGGTCGATTTCCCTGGCGTTACGACTGCTTCGAGCGTTGTGGGCGACCTGTTTTTGTTCATATCTAATGTAAGCCTGGGATTTATGCAGGAGGTTATTCAGGGTGCGGGGAGGCTCTATCCCGACTACCCTGCTAAGTTCACTTCCGGGCAAGAGTCCCCTCTCGATGAGGTGTTTCTTCATGTGTTCCGTGGTATCCACCTCGACAGCCTCTTGGTTGAATCGCTCGATATATGAGCGTAGTGTTTCATTCTTCCTTTGCACTACGGCTTCGAGGGTCGCATCGGTCTTGGGATGGCGTCGGGAGGCTGTAAAATGCCTCGTGAACATGGATCTCATGACTCTCCAGGATGTGATGGATTCTGGGGCTAAGCTTTTGTATCAGGTCATGGCTCCCTTTTTTAGAGTTGTCGAGAACAACCTGCATTTGAGGTGCTCGGTGATGTCGTTGCGGTAGTCGAACATCGCATTAACGTTGTCGACGTGATCGTCGGGGTCAGTGGTCCCGTCGTAGATGGCCAAATTTGGGGGCTTCTCCATGCCCTTGGGGAGGGGCATCCATTATCGCCCGCGAGAGGGGGCAATGCGGGTCTTCTTCGTCACTCCTTGGTGGGGAGAGTTCATTATTACCAGGGCTCCGGTCGCGCCTTGGCGAGGTCCCTGATCGGCCGGAATCACGGCGCGCTCGTGACCTGCTCTTGTTGGGTTCCGGGGAGCGTCGTCCCCGCTTCTTCGCCGCTTCTGGACGTTATTGCGTCCTTCTTTCCTGTTGAGGTCGGCTCTCCTGTCGGTCAGCCTCCAGGGCCATGATTCTTTCGTGTTGTTGGTAGAGCATGGAGTTGGCCTGATTAAGGGCGTTCACCATAGCGATCATGGTGGCATCCCCTCGATGGGCACGGGGATGGGTTGGAATGTGTTGATCGCCTGGACCTGAATCTGAGGTTAGTTCCCATTATCCTCGGGTTCAGGGGACGGGGTGGAAGGGCTCCCATCTCGGGCGTCAGATTCATGGTAGTTCAAATTGTTCTCCATCGTGTAGTCGACGAGGGGACGGTTGCGGTCGTTCGGCTGTTCTCCGGACATGCCGAAAGGATGGAGTAGTTGAGCTTTGATCTTCTGCTGTGGAAGAAAGGAAAGCTAGTTTCCCACAGACGGCGCCACTGATATTACCTGATCATGAGGGTCTTCCAGCAATGGGGTGCAACAACAAGTGGATGGAATGAAAGGGGGTGTACATGCAAGGCGTTCCGATGCCAAAGTTAATAGAGGTACAGCAAATAGGTAAGTTAGAAGAATGGATTCCAAATACCTGACCCTTTAGTAAAAAAATGGTATTTATAGAGAGCCTCAGTGCTGGACCAAGGTCCTTCCTTGGGCTGGATCAGCTAGGCTCAATGAAGAACTGCCAAGAAACACGTGAGAAGCGTGAAGAACTAGCTAAGTGATCAGGTCCTTGGTTCAATTGCCCCTGTCTTTCAGGAGATAATGGGGACAGTGGATGAGGTGGCGAGTGAACTGGCTGACATGCTCTTTGCTCGTTCTAAATGCGTGCCCGACATCTAGGATATGTGTCTGACCGTTAAGCACTCATGCCCGTCTATCAGATGTACCTGCCCGAGCACATGGGCCTCTACTCGACATATTGGACCATAGTCCAATACAGTCCGGAGGCCCAGTCCGAAACATCTCTTTTACAATATAAATCTAACTTTAACCTATTTTAAATCTCTCATTCTTTAGTTTTTCTTCTATGTTTTTTATTCCACTTTAAAATTTTTGTATATTAAATAAAAAGTTGTTCGCTCAAATAGATAAATTATTTATAATTTTATAATGTATGAATGACTAAACAAAAAATTAGTGTCCTCATTATGTGTATGTATAGCTTAATAAAAAACTTGTAAAAAAACCAATCTAACCTGCATTGGTTTAATTTAATTTGATTTTGATTTTGATTTTTAAAAGTCCAGTGAAGCAAACCGAGTGAAGCAAACCGAATCGCACGTTCTCTTCTCTTGCGATTCATGACTTTTTATATCAAAAACCACCAAAATCATGCCAACACACCTACTTCTTTCTCTTATAAATCTCAGCCACAATCTAAGTCAACATATATGCAATGTAAGAACTGAAACCTGTCCACCTTCTAGGGTTAAAAATTGTTTCAAAAACATGGATAATGCAAGGCAATCAACAATATTTGTAATCTTTACCAAAACAGAAACCAAAGTAACAAATAAAATAAAAACCTACAAATAAGAACCGTAAAGGTAATTGAAAGTAAGTATCTTCACCTATTTCTCACAGCAGTTAAGAATTCTGAAAACTAGTAAGTAGTAACGGTGACAATTCCTATGCTACGGGATGTGTATCAATATTCCAATGCTTCCACTAAGATATAATAATCAATGAAAATAGTGTACTTTACAATAACACGATTCTGAAATTTACAATCTGTTGGACAGTTGGCCGCCTCCCTGGAAAGTTCCAATCCAATCAAAGAAAATTGTTCCAATTAAAGTGCAGTAGGGCATACCTGAAATAATATTTATACCACACCAGTTTAGTGCAATTCGTGTTGGGATTACGGAACAACTATATAAGAGGTGCCAAGATATAGAAATCTACAAGATAGACTGCTGATATTCCATAATCAAGTGAATAATAGAATGTGTCACAATCTGACTCAAAAATGACACCACAAAAAGAAAATACACGTTATGTTGTTAACATCCCAAAATAAAAAGTAGAGTGGGCCATGGTCCCAAATCAAAAAATGGATGAAATACAAGTGTCTGAAGCCACAGATATTTAAATCAAACAAGAAGAAATCTACATTTTCAAGGTTACAAATCATGTAAATAAAGCCAAAAAGGCATACTCATGAAACCCGGTCCCGCTTTCAATCACCAACTAGAATAGTTTCTGGGCAGAAGTTAAACAGAAATAACAAATGATGGATACAAAAGGAAAGGAAATCACACATTCAGCTCAACTTAAATGCACACTCCAATGGATCAAAAAAACATCCATCACTTATTCCAACACTGCTATATATTAAGTATATTAAAATTTAAAACAATTCATAAACTCTATAGATGGAAGAAACACAATGATAGAAATTAGAATGTAAGGTATTGAATATTTTTATAAATTGGGAGTGAAAATGATAGGTTCCCTCTATCTACAACCGTAGGTCCAATTGTTCAAAGGCCCACTTAAGTGAGAAACTAGGAAAGGGTGAAGAATCATTTACGTGGGCGAAAAAGAAAGTTGAATTGGTTATATAGGTTTGGTAGAAGGGTATTTTCAGTATCTTTTATATTAGGAACTGCATTATGGGTTGGGCATTATGTGATGAGCTAGGCTCTGAGAATACAAGGGATCTCTTCTATAATATTTCTTACTTGTTTTAATTAATAATACAATTTCAGTATTTTAGTTAATTTGGGTTCCTCTCAATTGGTCTGACCAGTCGGATCTTTGAGCAGAGTCAATGTTACTAGAGATGGGAGAATCATACACAAG
Organism: Lathyrus aphaca; assembly: GCA_963966055.1. Taxonomy (NCBI): domain Eukaryota; kingdom Viridiplantae; phylum Streptophyta; class Magnoliopsida; order Fabales; family Fabaceae; genus Lathyrus; species Lathyrus aphaca. The sequence continues at coordinate 266,883,690 of OZ014525.1, forward strand.
TAGTTATTGAATGAAGTACAAGTTTTTATGAGGACAGATTCTGTTGGATGGATCGTGAGGGCTGAAAGGTTCTTTGAGGAGAACAAAATTTGCACCTGCAATAAACTCCAGTTGTCGTTCATAAGAATGGAAGGAGTATCTATGCCAGGTTCTAAGATGCGCGCGGACACCTTCAGGAGTAGATGTGTCCCGGTGTAGGTCATGGTAGAGGTCATGCTGAAAGGACGATTATCATGAAACCAGAAGAACGAAGAGGGGAAGAAAATATGCTCGCATGCTCGGAGAGACTTGAAGTCAAGACACAGATCAAGAAAGTTCCTGATCATGCTCCTAAATCACACAGCCACTAAATCATGCACAACCAAACTGGTTTGTGGTTCTTGAAGTTCCCAAACAACCTTGTAACATAGTCATAATTCACACAACAGAAAGTACCTGCAGATCATGCTCCCACAACCACCAGACGTGGGCTCACGGGATATGGCTATGCTACAACAACGGATGTCGAGGGCCCACCTCCTTGCAACAAGGAACAATTTTGTTCCGGTGAATATGCCGGATCAAGTATGTCTCAAAAATCTTGCACATAGAAGGTTCTAGAGAAAACAGGGGAAGAATGGATAATTCACAAAAATGGGTGATTTGATCTAATGCATCAAAGCTCAAATGGATCTGGTATTTAGGTATAAGCCTATAATGAAGAGGGGTTGTAAATCTGTCTATTAAAGCTAAGTGTTGAACTAATGGGCCAAGATTGAGATGGTGTTAGTTGGTTGAGGGAGGCATTTAAAGCTTGGGCTGATATAGATGTACAAGAGTCAACCCAAGGAGAGAGAAGTAATGGGATGCCAGACCTAATGCCTATGGTGGACAGATGGCTTCACCAACAACCTAACCTCTCCCACAAAGGTCTCACAGTACTATCATCTACACAACCCCTTCTGGTCTCAAATTTAACAAAAATTTGGAGCAAATACATAACTATTATTGACCCAGTTTTGCTTATATTTGAGACCCAGCACTAAGCTTTTCAACCCCGGTCACCCCACTTTTCAACATTTTTGTCAGTTGACCACGGTACTTCCATCACTCGGTGTCTGTTAGTATTCCAACTGCAATGGATTGCGCTGATCTTGTGCCATGCATGCCTGGGGTCCAGCTGCGGTGTTGTCCTGATACCAGTGGAAGCAACCATGCGGCAGAAAGTATGTATCAGCCAAGTTGTTGTGTGTTTACTAGAAAGAGTTATGTAGCTGGTTGGATTCTAGAAAAAGAGGAAGTAGTAATAAGGACTTTTTCCAAGGTGGGTCAAATTCTAAATATCATGGACCAACAAAGGTTTCATGTCCAAAAGATTAATAGAAAGAATACCAACAATTTTCTTGCAAGTTGTTGTGTGTGTTTACTAGAAAGAGTTATGTAGCTGGTTGGATTCTAGAAAAAGAGGAAGTAGTAATAAGGACTTTTTCCAAGGTGGGTCAAATTCTAAATATCATGGACCAACAAAGGTTTCATGTCCAAAAGATTAATATAAAGAATACCAACAATTTTCTTGCAAGGGAAATTTAAGTTCTCATGACCCCACTGTGTAGCATTCTCCAATCTGGTGCAGTATTAAAAAGAAACCAAAGGTTTCTTTCAGCTTTCAATGTTGGGTTAATTCATTCTACTTTTTGAAAGTCAGATATCAGTTACAGTAAGGATGTCATTTTTTCAACGCAGAAAATACTTTTGCCATTGTAGCAGCTTCTCTTAATGCAGTTGTAGTGTCAACTTAGACACTTGTTGCAGCATCAAAATTTAGTAGTGGTCCAGTGGAAGGCTTAGAGACTCTTTGGGGTATCATTGGTACATGTGGCAGTGCATACTACTATCCAGCTTTAGGCTATCATACCCCTCTGTCCCTCATTACCTTATTTCTTTCTTACTTCCCCTTCTTCCCCCAAGCCATATCACCACATCCACCCATGTTGTTGATTTCCCTAGTTACTCATTTGGCAGCGCATCCCAATTGTCCCATTATCATTTTTGTAATTTCTTAAGGAACTTACTTTCCTACCGATCCTTTTATAACTGCCTCTATGTAAGCATTGCTCCAATTTTTGTATCCCCCCTACCCATTGCTTTGAGCTCCTAGTATAATAAGCATTGCCTACAGGTCTATCACGTGAAGAACCTTGGAAGAAAAAGGCCTCATTTTGGATAGAACAATTAGTTGAGAGTGAAATTTATTTATGACAGCGGAGATTACACAATAAATAGAAAATAAGCAACTTAATAGTGTTAAGCTCAGAAAATGGAAGGGGAACCCCTAGAAATTTTCTTTGCTGAAGGAGAGGACAGGAAAAATAAAACTAATTTACTATCACAGCCTTGTAAAGGTGTAATAGTGGATATTTTTAAATACCCAGTTCTGCAAAACAGTGGCAAATGGAGGTATCAGAGAATGTAGAGCGTCAGATAGAAGTAGTTGTGGTGGAAGTGAGCTATGGTGAAGGGTACCAAGTGGTTGTGGCAATGGTGAACAGTATAGGGCGACAGTGGTGTTGAGGGTGGATGGTACCAAGCAGTAGCAGAGGCAATGCAAGGTGCCCGATGGAATGACATTGGTGGAGGGTGCTTAGCAGCAGAGGTGGTGAAGGAGTGATGGTTGACGGTACGTACCAAGCAACATAAGCAATGAAGGATGCTCAATAGCAACAGCAACGGTAAAGGGTTTCAAGCTATGATGGTGGAGGGTATCAGGCAACAGCACTGGCAGTAGTGATAGACTAAAGGATTCTTAGCCGCCGCAGCAGCAACAGCAAGTGCCAAGAAAAAAAGGAAATAACAGAAGGTGTTCAATACTGGTGATGGTGGTGATGGTGGTGGTGGTGGAACTGTGCGGCAGTTACAGTAGTGGAGGTTGCCTGAAAGCAATATGTTGGTGTTTGGCAGTAGCAACAATTGAAGGTGCCTAATGGTGGCAATGATGTAGGGAGGTGGAGGATAGTTTTGGATTTCTACATATTTTAATCAGCATACTTAAGATATTCAAATTCATTTCTCTCCTTCCAAATCCTTCTATTATTAGAGGGTAGCCAAAAATTAAGGAAAAAGACATTTTGTGACCTCCATTCCCCCGTCTCCCCTTTGGCTTCCAATTCCCCTGAACCAAATACTATGGCACATTTCAATCAGATGCCTATCACTCTATAAGTCTATAACATACACAACACCTCTCAATCATTTCAACGTGCCAATGGATTTTAAAATTATTGTGCATAAGCAAAAATGATCAAGCAATAGGATATGAATATATATATATAAATGTTATGGAAGAAAGCACTCACATCCAGTCCAGCAAATTTTATGTGAACTACAGCTCGCTGTAATTGCGCCATACAGCGCGAAATTCTTCACGGAATGTGTTTAGACGTGCTTTCAGGTTAGGTGTTCTAAGGCTTGCATGCAGGATGGTAGCTGAAGAAGCGAGAAAAAGCAACTTAAAAACAAGAATAAAAAGGCTAAACAATATTAAGATTAAATTTCTCAAAATGCAATTACCAAGAAGACCAATAGCAAGCGCCCATAAAACAGTGAGGAGACCCGCCGAAACAAACCAAAGAAAGAAACTTGCTGGAGAAAGGGGGTAAAAGGAGAATTGATGTCAAAAAAATGGAAAAGCATCAAGCATCGGGCAAACATCCAAAAAAATTAATATGGAGAAAAAAGAATTATTAATGAGAAAAACTATAACTGTTTCACAGACTCATTTACCAGAAGAAAATATCAAGACGAACACCCAACGAGGCCGGCCACAAATAAAAATTGCTCTCTTAGCTGATGGACGTCCACGAATAACAGGCCTAAAATTTAAAAAATTACTAAGATACAGAAAAATCCAAAGATCCACGAACATAATAAAGTCAAACATACTTACGTAAGCGGAGGTCTCATTTTGGCGGCCAAATGAGGTGAAAATTGCCTAACTGTTCTTGTCACTTTCTCACTAAAGGTACCTGCAAAGCTGCAGAAAGAAACCCATTAGATTGATGTGGAATAAATATAGAAATTCAGCATTTCTATATCGATTATAATAAAACTGGAACAGATTTGGAAACTAAATGAAGACTTTGTATATTAAATCTTGTCATACTCATCAATTCCCTGAACTTTATAAATTGTCTAAAGAACTAGAAAAACATAATTGTCTAATAGCCTAAGCCTTCGGAGTATAACTTTTAGGAAGCTTATTATATTCAGCAGCTGTGTCATAACCTGTTGGAGTTCTTTTGTCCTCTTTTTGGTAACCATGAAATATCACAGGCATGTATAAATGATTTCACGCCTATACTTTACCTCTCTAAATACTTAATAATAAGAGAACATCAATACCCTCTATATCAAAGTCAAGAGTATTAATGCAATTGGTTCCAGTAGACATATGCAGAGCATAATCTAAAATACTGCAGTCTAATAGTCTAAACTTGATTAAAACCTTTCATTTTCCATCATCAGTACCTTTCCCGTATTCTGGATTAAAATGTATTTGTTTGTTTATTTTTATTCATCCCTTTAAAAGACGAATAACATGTACTTCCCATAACAATCAAGGTAAAAATACTATGTTGGTGATTTTTTAAATAAAACAAGTTGCTATCCTGCTACAAGCTGACAGTAAAACTAAACTACCATGTGACTCATCATTTTATTTTCATGATAGGATTAATTATAGGGTTTGGTCCAACAATTATAGTAAATCTATATCATCTACAAAACCAAACCAGACACACTATTTAAGCATAAAGTTACACTATGCACAAAGCATATAGTACTCGGCATTCTGCTAAAGGCAGCACAACACTTTCTTAACACGGAAACCGCCACAAAATATGACATGTGAACTGATGACACAAACCTATGAATTAAAAAGAATAACTTAACAAAATAAATTGGGGAAAACCTTTATCCATCCTCACATTTCTAAAATCCCACACATGACTCTTGAAAGTACATATCCAGACAGAACAAAACTGCTTGAGGCCGGATGTACACGCCCAGACAGCACAAAACCTCCGTTTTTTCCAGATGTGTACATCCAAAGTGCTTTTGGGTTGGGTAAAGTTCCTCATTATTCCCTTAAAAGTTGAAGCATAAATCATCTTTGTCGCACAAGAAAAGAAATCAGATTCACATCACAAAAACTGGCATCCAATTTCTAAAGTTCTTAACTGATGTAAAACACGCACGCTTAAATAGCACAAAGAACAACACCTTCGGACCAAGATAAATGTTAAAACAGCAACAACCAAGCCTTATCCCACTCGGCTACATGGATCAAATAATTTAAAATATAATATAGAAAGAGACCGTAAATAACACACTAAAACTGCTTACCTGTCATTTAGAAAGGCAATGCTTAGTGCTGTAAGAAGCGCAGCCACAATAGCAAGCGGCCTCCGAAGAAACCCCAATACTGCAAAATTCAATATGTGTGTGTAATTAGACTGTTAGGCAAAACACAGCAAAAAACATGAAAACAAAAAATTAAATCTGAATAAATAAATAAATAAATTCAACACATCATGCTCACTTACTGAGAACAGAAACAATCAAAATGAAGTAGTTGGTCCTGTAGCTGCAAATACAATCACAACCATAGTTACTTTCCATTTTCCAACCCTAAAATCCACTACAGTTATTACTTAACAATTCAGAACACAACAAGTAATTCCCCAAATACTACTTGATTAAAATTTTATCATAGAAATTAGAATCATCTATACAAAATAAAATGAAACAAATCCATTTTCCGTTATAGCAGATATATACAGTGTAAGGAAAATCGCAAAAGCTCAAAATAAGTTCATCAACATACAAACATCAGTAAAACAAAGTGCATGCAAAAACCTAAATAACAAAGCGATTCAAATTGATTATAACTGATTCAAATTTGATAAGTAAAAGTGAAAAACGAGAACGGAAGGAGGATTGGTACTAGTAGAGATTGCATTTGAGACGGCTGTTCCATTTGGAGGAAGATCTTGGAACGGTGAATCGGGAGAAGAATTCGGAGAGAGGACGCGGCGGCGATGACCAATCAACTTCGCGGAGAGCGTCGACGAGATCTTCGGCGGTAACGTTTCCCCAATCCATTGATTTCGGAGAGAAACTTAGATGGAGTGGTGATTGAAAATGGAAGAAAGGAATATGAAGTGAAACGGAGGGTGATATTGGAAAGGAAAGAAGAAAGTTAGGAACAAGTGAAAGTGAAGAAAAGGGAAAAGAAAGTGTTGTTGCGTTTTGCTTCTGACTTTTCTTCTTAAGGAAAAGGGTAAAATGGTAAAAATGAGAATTGATTTAAAAAAATATTTGTCTGAGCCCGGGTTCGAACCGGGGACCTCTAGTGTGTGAGACTAGCGTGATAACCGACTACACCACCCAGACATTGATAAATCCTTGGAAGATAACTGATTATTGATTATTTGACTATAAAACAATCACTACTTAGTAATATAATTTGATTTTGGGAACAATTGTTATCAATTAAAAAATTTCATATATAAAAGATTTTTTGCTCTTTCATTTAATGAATAATATTTTTTATATTAAATTTGTATAATTTTAACTACATTTCTAATTGACAATTACTTTTTTTCTCCCTTGATGTTAGATTTTTATTTTATTCAAAAAAAAAAAGTCGTATATTCTTGAGTCTATTTATTCATTTTCCTTTTCGATGTTGATGATCTTTTTAAAATTGTGTTCAATTTGATATTATTATTGTAGATTGAATTTAGCCTTGTATTTATGTTTTGAGAAAATACAAATAAATTTTGATTTGTGTTTTTTGAATTTTTATTGTGTATTAATATAAAATTTGTTTAGGAATTAATTTTTTTTAATTTGATTCAATAATATTGGTGATGTATGTGGCCATAAAAAGTGTATTTTATGAATTGTGATTATGGTTTGTGGTCGTCTTTGGGTCAAAATGACCATGTGGAACTTGGAAAATGACTAAAACATTATAGATTTTTTTATGATTGATCAATATTTATTATCTATTTATTATATATTAAAATAGACATTATAAATAAGATTTCTAATATTTTCACACTTCATCAACTTACCATTTAGAAAATAATTTGTCTCGATTTATTTGTTGAGTTGGCTTTGATTTATTATTAAAACAAATTATAACATGTTGATCGTATATAATAATGACATTCTATTATATTCATTATTGTGGTATTTTGATCGAACTCTAATGTCGACAAAGGTAATTTCATGGTTCGATAAAAAATTAACTTGTGATTCAAGTATTAGATTTTTGTGAACCAAAACTCAAATGATAGATTTCATCACATACTACAAAATATTCAACTACATGAAACTTCAATTCTTCATGGATTTTAAGTTGGAGGGTGATCAAAATCAAAACAAAAAATTAAAAGTTTCAACACTTAGACAAAATCTATCTAAGTTAAAAAAACAGTCAAAACACCAAAACTTGGAGGCTTTTTACACATAGTTCCAAGCTAATTCAGATCTTCATGTAAACACTAATGTTGTCACAAATCATACCAATAATTTAAAGAACCAATTGGCATGAAAAGATCTCATTTGAGCATGAAGAAATCTCTTGTCAAACACACCATGTCACAACTATTTTGCAAAAACAGTTTTGAACCAAAACTTGAAATTGAGATTTTATGAGTCAAAGATAAGATCAGTTGATCAAGACCATCTTAATCATCATTACAAACCTGAGCAAATATGCAAATTCATGATCACAACCAAGAAGCTTCCATTTTGCATTCATGAAATTCAACACTTATCACTTGATTCAAGGGCCAAAATTATTCAAAAAGACATATCCTATAATCTTATGAACTTCAGCGAATTTGCCTTCATAAACAAATATTAAAATCTCTACAGAATGTGAATTTGGCCAAGGTTGGACTAATCTGTTTTAGATAGCAATTGAGTGTCTTGAGTAGCAAGTAATGATGCATAATAATGACTAAGCTCCCAAGCCTTATCCCTTAAGCAAAAGGAAAACTACTTCAACAAGTCTCTTCCCCTATAAATAGACTTTCATTGATCATAAAAAAGACACCAAAGATTACAATTCTCAGCTTTTTCTTCATCACTCCAAAAGACTCAAAACTTGATATTTTTAGCAAACACCATCGGGTTTTGAGTTGTGGCCACAATCAACTCAAATCAATTGCTCAAACACGCCATATATGATGTAAATGAGGTGTTCAAACACTTAAACTACCTCTGGAACACCTCTAACCAAAAATAACTCCTCAAAATCAGTCATTATGCATTCATTTTGCAACTTGGATACCATAACTTGATCCAAGAATTTTCAAAAGAGTTCAAAGCTTGCAATTCACTCAACATCATTCAATGAAGTTGTCCAGATCAACAAGCAACATATGTAACACCTCCTTCATCAAAATAAAATTGCTCGTGCTTCAGCAACATTCAAGTAAGCCTAAACTTAGCCTTTTCATAATCCATGCATATTTTCTCACACTATCTTTTTGCCAATTGTTTATGAACATATTTTAAGTGTTTTTCCTCAATCAATTGCACAAAATCATCCATGTATAGAATTTCATGAGGCTTAGACCAAAATTAGGGTTTATTTGTTCATGTTCATATATCTCTGTGCATTAAAAATAAATGAAATTAATGTGTTCCATCATGTTTGTGGGATCAAAACACACAACTTTAGTCTTTATTTCATCTCAAATGGATGCTTATTCCATGAGATAGGATTGTTTTTGCAATTTTGGACCAGATGAAGAACATACGTGTGTTCTTCATATGTTCTCTGGTTTTTTAAAAATTTGAATTTTTCAAAAATTCAAAACTTTGAATTTTTGAATTTTTAAATTATTTTAATTTATTTCAAAAATTAATAACTCTGGTTTTTTAATCATTTTTTATTGATTCTTTCTTCAATATTTCACAAAAAAAAAGTTTAAATATTTTATTCCATGAAAAAATCACAAAAAAATCTATTTTTTAATATATTTAAATTTTCTCAAAGAATTCATTTTTATTTGTTTTTCAACATTTTTAAATTATTCTTCTTCTTGATTTTTCAAACACAAATGAATCACAAGTTATCTCATGGATAAAACATAATTTTTCAAACCTTGATCTAAGTTTATAACTTGTTTTTCTTTATTGTTTGAAATTTTCAATCATTTTATTATTTTTAATTCAAAAATATTCATTTAAAGATAGAATTTTTTGTTTTTCAACTTACACCCTCAAATTCATTTGTTTTTACACACATGGGCCTCTATTAGAGTGTAAGACCCAACCCATTTTTGAAATATATACCATTAGGGTTTATACCTGCTATTTTTTAAAACTCGACGCAATCGCCTTTTTCACTAAATTGTAAACTTCTTCTGTGAATTTCTTTTTTGAATTTTTACACATGCCTTTTGATAACGAGAAATCGCATTGTATTATTACTATGTTTTTAGTCTGTTTTTATCATACATTAGTCCTTTTAACTCCCGATTGTTTCGAGTGTATATGCCACATTGCAGGTACAATATATCTAGAGCCAAAATTATGGAAAAAGATCAAAGGAACAAAATTTAGCATGAAAAGAAAAGAGAAGAACTCAATTCTGCTAAAACTACAGAATTTGTTGTTGTCACGGTCGTCACAAGGGTCTAACGACCGTGACGCACCTTTTCAAGGTATTACGATCGTCACAAGGGTCTTACGACCGTGACGCGCTAAACATTGGAATTCTGCCCGTTACACACATGTCACGATCGTAGGCTTATTTAATTAATTTGAATATAACTGAAGGCGTGCATTGGAGGAAGTCTTTGTTGACTCCGTATTTATCTCCTCCAACTGAACCAAGTAAGCATGTTCTCCTGGATTTTCTCAACAACTGAAGAACCGAAGCCCACGTTCTCATTCTTCAACTGTTAATTTCTCCTCTATAAATACCAAATTTTGTGCGAAAGCTCTGCCAATTTCTACACCCATTTTTACAGTATTTGTTTTTTCTCTACTTCAGTTTATTTTCCCTTACCTTAATAACAATTTCCAACATCAGGAAATTGTTATCGCATTTATTTTCTTTTAGCCTCAGAATTTAGTTACTCTATTTAATTTGGATGCTCCAAGCTTGCCAGATTGTGGAAGAGGGAGCAGAAGAGTTTATTTGTTCAGGTTTTAATTTGCAATTAATATTAAGTTTTATTTATTTATGTTAAGTTCTTGTCGTCATTATATAATGCATGGTTTAATGTCTATTAATTTCATTTTGTGTTTGTCTGTTGTTTTAATTAATATGAGTAGCTAAATTAACTGAGTCGGTATGTAATAAAGCAACCAAACAGATGAATCGAATCTAAGCTAAAAACATTTACGAACTTATATTCTGGCTGTGACTTTTTATAATTAAAATCAAGCTTTTTGTTACGAGAGTAAGAGAAGTAAAATAGGTTAGGTCGAGACCACGAGAGTGTGAGATTTTAACCGGATAGCTAAAGTTAGGCATTCGATTTAAATACAGCGAGAGCGCTTTAAAACGAGTTAGACTTATTAAGTTTTCAAAAATTATTTTCTAAACACTTATGGGCTAGCGAGAGCAGACATGGGGCTTTAGGAGTATGATCTAAGATAAGACCACGAGAGTGTGAGTCGAGGATTTTTAAACTAGTAATCTCTACAGAATTATTTAAGTGAAACATCTTTATAAGCTTAGACTAGATTGATCCGCATAGGTTAATATTATCACATACCGACCGCCTTATCATTATTTCTTTAATTAAGTTTAGTTTCCCGTTTTTAATCCTTAAAACCATAACCGTGACAAATTTCCGCCTTAGCTAAACTAGCAAATCTTCTAGCACTAGAGTGATTACAGTCCCTGTGGGTTCGACATCTTTTTATTACTATTGCGATAGGCTGTGCACTTGCAGTTTAGATACCGTTAGACACATTAGGTCTTCGACCATCAAGTTTTTGGCGCCGTTGCCGGGGACCTTGATTTAGTCACTAGTGCACTATTAGAGTAGCACTGTCTAGACTAAGGCAACAATTTATTATCCCTAATCTAATTTACCTATTGTATGCCAAGTACTCGCTCTCAAGGCGAAGACTTGCAGCCTCAAGTCCTTGAATTAGAACGCTTCTTACATTTAAGAAGACGAATATTAGAATACCAGCGAAAATACAACATTTCAGATCTTCAAGTTGATCCACCTGAACCAGTTGGAACATCGAAAGGCGCAGAAATGGCTGAAGAACAACATCATCCGCTCAAGTATTACGCTAGTCCTTCACAAGCTGAACCGCATTCCAGCATTGTCGCGCCAGCTATCAACCGAAACGATTTCGAGTTGAAACCTTCGCTGATATCAGCCGTGCAACAAAACCAATTCGCCGAAAATCCTACCGAGGATCCGAACCTTCATCTTTCGATATTTGTGCAGTACGCAGATACAGTGAAAGCTAATGGAGTTACCCAAGAAGCAATCAGATTACGCCTTTTTCCTTTCTCGCTACGAGACAGAGCAAGAGCCTGGCTTCAATATCTACCCTCGAATTCAGTAACTACATGGGAGGAACTGAAGAAAGTTTTCTTAGCAAGATATTTCCCACCTAGCAAGATGGCTATGCTAAGAGCTCAAATCAACGGATTTAAGCAAAAGGAAAACGAGTCACTTTTCGAAGCTTGGGAACGATACAAAGATATGCTGAGACTTTGTCCACATCATGGTTTAGTTGATTGGATGGTGATTCATACCTTTTACAATGGTCTCTTGTACAACACAAGAATGACAATAGACGCTGCCGCGGGGCGACGCATTGATGAACAAAGAATATAACGAAGCTTATACACTTATCGAGAGTATGGCTCAGAATCATTACCAATGGGGAGTCGAGAGAGTCGCAACTGAGAAACCAACGAAAGGAGGTATGTACGAAGTAAGTAGTATGGACCAAGTTAATGCAAAGTTTGATGCACTTAATCAAAAGATCGACAACTTGGCCATAACACCAATAGCCACCGTGGCTGTTGTAACACCTAACTGTGAGTTATGTGGAGTTCCAGGACATGTTGTCCCTGATTGTCAACTATTAGCAGAAATTCCCACAGATCAAGTGAATTATGCTCAAGGAAACCCGTACTCGAAAACATACAACCCAGGTTGGAAGAATCATCCGAACTTCTCTTATAAGAACAACAATGCCTTATACGCACCAGGACAAGCTCCAGCTACACCACCAGGATATCAAAAGATTGCTCCTAATGTTCCTAGAAAATTAAACATTCAATTAATAATGGAGAGCTTCATAGCTACCCAATCTCAAACAAACAAGGAATTCTTGAACCAAAACATACACACTAGCGAGCAGATTAAGCAATTGGTGAGCAAGGTAGATGCATTAGCTACACATAACAAAATGCTTGAAACTCAGATTTCACAAGTAGCTTAACAACAAGAACCTACCGCTGCCCCAGCTGGAGTATTTCCTGGACAACCCCAACCTAACCCAAGAGGACAAGCCAATGATGTGATACTAAGAAGTGGCAAAGAACTTGACGGACCTGCTGATCCAAGACTTGACAATCCAGCCATGTGCCAAAAGCAGGATAAGCCGACTGAAAAGGAGAATGAACCAGAAGAAAAGGAAGATAATAATCAAGAGGCAGTGGAGAAAGAGAAGCCTTATGTGCCTCCACCACCTTATAAACCACTGATTTCGTACCCTCAGAGATTAACCAATTCCAAGACGATGGGCCAGTTTAAGAAATTTGTTGAACTTCTGAAACAGTTAAATATTACTATTCCGTTTACAGAAGTTATCACTCAAATGCCCTCGTATGCTAAATTTCTAAAGGAAATCCTATCCAATAAGAAGAAGATAGAGGATAACGGAACCGTTACACTTACTGCTGAGTGTAGCGCAATCATTCAGAACAATATGCCCCCTAAGTTGAAAGATCCAGGTAGTTTCTCCATACCCTGTGTAATTGGAAAATTCGTCATTGACAAGGCTCTATGCGACTTAGGAGCCAGTATCAGTGGTATGCCCTTAACAATTCGCAAAAGGCTAGATATGGGAGAATTAAGACCTACTAAAATGTTTGTTCAATTAGCTGACCGCTCTATGAAATATCTTGTAGGCATACTAGAGAATGTCCCAGTACGGATAGGTCAATTCTACATCCCTACTGATTTTATAATCATGGACATCACTGAAGACTCCACTACACCTATTATACTAGGAAGACCGTTCTTAGCTACCGCTGGAGCTATTATAGATGTAAAGAAAGGAAAGCTAACCTTTGAAGTAGGTGAAGAGAAAGTTGAATTTATTTTAACACAATTCTTACAATCAACAGCTATAGAGGACACATGCTATTTATTAGATGTCATTGACGAGTGTGTAAGAGAGATGAGAATGAAAGAAACTACTTATTCTGAAATTATGAAAATTCAAATCCCTCTGATTTTCGAAGATGACAATTGGCGTGCACCGTATCAAGATGATAGTCTAAGCGAAAGTTTAGCACTTACACCGGACCCCATGCCAAGCAAGAAGAAACCTCAATTAGAGTTAAAAACCTTACCTAAGAACCTAAGATACGAATTCCTAGACATTGAATGTACGCGACCAGTTATAATCAATTCCGGTTTAGGAACACTCGAAACGAAGAAACTTTTAGATGTCTTAAAGAAATACCCAACTGCATTAGGATATAACATATCTGATCTCAAAGGAATATGTCCTTCAATCTGTATGCATTGTATTATGCTAGAAGAAGATTGCAAAACCTCTAGAGAATATCAAAGAAGAATTAACCCAATCCTTAGCATTGTAGTAAAAGAAGAAGTTAAGAAACTACTAGACGTTGGAATAATATATCCAATCTCTGATAGTCAATGGGTTAGTCCAGTACATGTAGTACCAAAGAAAGGAGGTATCACTGTTGTGAAAAACGCTAAAGGCGAATCGATATCACAAAGAGTAGTGACCGGACATAGAGTGTGCATCGATTATCGAAAACTAAACAAAGCCACTCGAAAAGATCATTTCCCACTACCTTTTATAGATCAAATGTTAGAACGATTAGCCAAACACTCGTATTTCTGTTATCTAGATGGTTACTCAGGATTTTTCCAAATCCCTATTCACCCAGATGATCAAGAGAAGACTACATTCACATGTCCTTATGGAACGTTCGCTTATAGACGAATGCCATTTGGATTATGTAACGCTCCTGCAACCTTTCAAAGATGTATGATGTCAATCTTCGCAGATTTCATAGATAACATCATGGAAATGTTCATGGACAACTTCTCTGTATGCGGGCAAAGTTTTGAAGGATGTCTACCAAATTTAGAAATGGTGTTAGAAAGATGTGTAAAAGTAAACCTCGTACTTAATTGGGAAAATTGCCATTTTATGGTCAGAGAAGGAATCGTACTAGGACACGTTATATCTGACAAGGGAATTGAAGTTGATAAAGCTAAGATAGAAGTCATAAAAAATCTTCAACCCCCTAAGACCGTTCGAGAAATACGAAGCTTTTTAGGACACGCCGGTTTCTACCGACGATTCATCAAAGATTTCTCGAAAATTACTAAACCTCTTACCGGTTTATTAATGAAAGACGCTGAGTTCATATTCGATAAAGATTGTCTTAAAGCATTCGAAACTCCAAAAACAGCCCTCATCACCGCACCAATCATGCAACCACCTTACTGGAGATTACCTTTTGAAATCATGTGCGATGCGAGTGACTATGTTGTAGGCACAGTTCTAGGACAAAGGAAGGACAAGAAACTTCACGCAATTTACTATGCCAGTAGAACTTTAGATTCTGCTCAATTGAACTGCGCCACTACTGAAAAAGAGTTGTTAGCAGTTATCTTCGCGCTTGATAAATTTCGTTCCTACCTAGTAGGAGCAAAAATAATCATCTACACAGACCACGCTGCTATCAGATATTTACTAACCAAGAAAGATGCCAAACCAAGACTCTTGAGATGGATCTTACTCTTACAAGAGTTTGATCTCGAAATCAAAGATAAGAAAGGCACTGAAAACGTCGTAGCAGACCATTTATCTAGAATAGAAGGTATTAAACCCGAACAAGTGCCGATTAACGATGATTTTCTGTATGAACAGCTGGTAGCACAAATAAGAAGCGACCCAGCTCGGTTAGACATAAATGAACCAAAAGTCGTGGAAGCAATCCAAACAACCGTAGGACTGCCATGGTACGCTGACATTGTCAACTACTTAGCTGCAGGAGCACTTCCACTGGACTTAACCTATCAGCAGAAAAAGAAATTCTTCCACGATCTCAAGTATTACTATTGGGACGAACCATTATTGTTTAAGAGAGGACCTGACGGAATCTTCCGTCGGTGCATACCCGAAGAAGAAATAGAAGATGATATTGCTCATTGTCATTCATCTCCTTATGGCGGACATGCAAGCACTTCCAAGACTTGTGCAAAAATCTTACAAGCCGACCTATTTTGGCCTAATCTATGGAAGGACATCCACATCGCTGTTATAAATTGCGATCGGTGTCAACGCACCGGTAACATTTCAAGACGAGATGAAATGCCTCAAAGAGGAATATTAGAAGTAGAAGTCTTTGATGTCTGGAGAATCGATTTCATGGGACCATTCCCATCTTCTTTCGGTAACAAGTACATACTCGTAGCTGTCGATTATGTTTCAAAATGGATCGAGGCTATAGCTTCTCCTACAAATGTCACACGAGTAGTAATTAAGCTTTTCAAGAATATAATCTTTCCAAGATTTGGTGTGCCTAGACTTGTCATTAGTGACGGTGGCTCGCATTTCATTTTGAAAATATTCGACAAATTACTATCTAAGTATGGAGTCAGACATCGTGTAGCAACACCGTATCATCCGCAAACAAGTGGACAGGTCGAAGTCTCGAACAGAGAAATAAAACAAATTCTAGAGAAGACTGTCGCCATATCTAGGAAGGATTGGTCATCTAAACTTAATGAAGCTTTATGGGCTTATAGGACAGCCTACAAGACACCCATAGGAACTACACCCTTCAAACTAGTGTATGGGAAGGCCTGTCATCTCCCGGTTGAACTAGAGCACAAAGCATATTGGGCGATTAAAACACTCAATATAAACTACACTACCGCTGGAGAAAAGCGAATCCTCGACATTAATGAATTGGAAGAATTAAGGTTGGACGCATACGAGAATGCTAAGATATACAAAGAAAGAACCAAGCGTTGGCACGATAAGCGCCTGTCTAGGAAAGAATTTAGTGTCGGAGACGTTGTGCTCCTCTTCAATTCAAGACTTAGGCTCTTTCCTAGAAAACTAAAATCTAGATGGTCAGGACCCTTTGAAATTACTAAAGTGTTCCCAAGCGGAGCAATAGAAATTAAGGGTAGGAATAGTGAACCGTTCACAGTAAATGGACAACGATTAAAACATTACCATAATATTGAAAACAGATATTATGCGAATAATTTCAAACTTTTAGAGTTGTCTACTAACTTTCCTGATTAATCTAGCACTAAGCACTACGTCAGGCTTATGACGATAAAAACAGCGCTTAGTGGGAGGCAACCCATTTTATTGTTTTATTTCATTTTTATTATTGACTTTATTTATCTATTTCTTTCCTTATTTTCTTTATTTTTAACTTTCGTTTTCTAAATCATTTTTAAAATTGCCATGCTACAGATTTTCTAAAGTCTTTTCTACCTTACCTCTTTCTCCCCTGATTTGTTTCTCCCGCTTTAACACTAACTATGGCTAACCAACCAAGGAACTTCATGGAAACCATATTTAGAGGAAGGAACCAAAGGAGGAAATTTGAAGAATTATCACAGAGACACATGGACTTGACTCTGTATTATGATGAACAAACTATGGAAACCTTAGGTATCAATGATAACATCCTATACATGTTTAACCAGCTTGGATGGGAGAAAGCTCTCATAAAATATAAGTTTGTCACTTACCGCGAGCTCACCCTTGAATTTTTAAGCTCCCTAGTTTACCTACCTGAGCGCGGATTTGGACCACGGAAAGGATTTATTAGTTTTCGACTATTCGGTATCGAATATGTCTATAACCACAAGGAACTAGCTGACCTACTAGGATTTCCTAGCGGACCTTTTGCTTTTACTACCACCCAGGTAGAACTGATGGATATCGAGCTAGATTTCTTCTAGGGAACTTTAACAGGAAACTACCACCCTGAGCCGGATAGCATGGAAAATAATGAAATACACAACCCCGATATCCGCTATTTTCACAAAATCCTTGCCCACACCTTGTTTGGAAAGGAAGAGAACCTTACTGAAGTATCTAAGGACGAGATATTCATAATGTCCTGTTTGACCCAAGGCAAACCCGTAAATGTTGTACCTTTCATGATGCAGACCTTTACCCGCATCCAGGAGGAACCTAATCTACCAATAATGGTAGGAGGCCTAGTCACCATGATTGCTAACGCCCTCGGACTTAGATATCAGTTACACAAGTGCACCCGTTTCGGTACCATTCGCCCTATGAATTTGAATTTCTGCTTTAACCGCTGAATAATAGGAAACATAGGACAACCACCATTCGAGTACCTGATTAGGAATGAAATCGTAACCTTGTTCACCTTGCCAAACCATGCTAAAGTCAGTGTTCACAATAGAGATAATTGGCTTTATGAGCTTACTCCTCCTGACCATCCAACAACACCTGAGACACCACAATCCTACCAAATTAGGGATGATATGATGACTGATGAAGAGAGTGACCCTGAGACCCCTCCTGGTTACCATGACATCAACCACATTGATAAAGATATTAAGACCCCTGAAATCAACAAAGTAGGATATGCTGAAAGCTTGAACAAAATTTTGACGACTCTTGAAGTATACCAAGCTGACATTAATGTTGTTAAGGATGAAGTTAAGAGCATGAGATTGGACATTATAGGCCTAACTGATTTAACGTGTGAACAATTTTACCATATGAATTCCGCACTTGAAGACCTGAAGAAACGACTTTGATGAGCTGTAGTGATTTGCTCAATTTTACTTTTTGTTTCTTTGTTTCTAGTTAGTTTTAAAACTTCTGCAACATTTCAAAGTTCATTTTTATTACCGCACATTTAAGTTTCTGCAATTTCTTTATGTTTCTGTCAAGAACAAAGTATTTCAATTAATGAAATTTTTCATTCAGTCTATTTACGTGTTTTCATAATTTAGTGCATTTACCAAAATTCTCACTGCATGTTTGATTAGTATTGTGTGCAATTTGTTACTATCAGTAATAACATATATTGATACTTCATATATCAAAATTGATTGCTGGATATTTTGATGAATGTGTGTGTGATGAAATTTAATGCTCTTATATATTGATTCATTGTTATGTTGTTATGTTGGAATTAATTAATTAATGTGATATGAATTATAAATGGATTGAAATGAGGTGAATATTCTGGTTGAATTTCAAACTTTGTTAACATAACGGTCGTAACCCACCTTTCACGATCGTAACGGGAAAATGAGCGCGTTACGACCGTAACCCATTCCTCACGATCGTGACGACCTGAACGCACGACCTCTGAGTTACAGAGGTCGTTCTTCTTCCTTTCTCCACTTCTATTTTCCAGATCACTCTAACCGTCCATTACCCCATTTCTCTCCCGTAACCACCCATAATCACCATTAATTCCTCCACTCCATTCCACTTCCCCATTTAATTCCAACTCCACAAATTCCTTTTCACTCCACTATAAATCAATCCACTTTCTTCACATTATCATCACACATCCTCCAACCAATATCTCACGCTCAAATTCCTTTGCATGCAATGGCAAACATCACATTTAGAGAAGGCGAACAAGGAATAGCACAAAGAGCTAAGTTTGAAAAGTTTCAAACCCGCGGGCTCCAAACGACTTGGTACGTCGACCTCGACTGTCTGAGAGAGTTAGGCATGTTCGAAGGCGTGAAGCAACTTCTTGAAAAAGTCGGCCTATGGGACTTATGCAGCCAACGCAACCAACATTTGAAACCCTCACTCTGGAGTTCCTGAGCTCTTTCCAATATATCACACCCTCTGGATCCACAAACCAACTCACAGGTATAGCAAAATTCCGAATGTTTGGTAGAGAGTTTGAACTCACACAAACTAGATTCGTAGAACTTCTAGGCTTCAGTCACGGTGACGGTGCCCACCTTCGTGTGCCAGACAACTTTAATGAGAGAGCTTTTACTTTGTGGTACAACATTACCAATAGCCGTGCTTCAGCCTATCATAGTCTCAACGCCACTCACATTCACAATCCAGCGATCTGGTACTTTCATCGTATCATCTGCAACACCATCTTCGCAAGGGAGAGCAACCATAAGCTCAATTCTAAGGAGCTCCTGTTCTTGCATTGTGCTCTGAATGACGAGCAAATCAACACCGCTCCATTCCTACTGGCCCACATTCAATCCGTAGCAACAAGAGGCGCCACACCCTTCTATATTGGCGGGATTGTCACTTCCCTAGCTCTACAGTTGAATCTTGGTGCCAACCTCACTAATCTGCCTTTTATGGCACCAGAGCTTCTTACAATGAGCTACTGCAAGTCTGCACACATGATCTCTCAGCGTGAGGATGGCAAGTTTAACCCTGTGATACAAGGCACCATTTATCATAACATCGTTTTGCCTTGCAGGAACAGAATAGATCCATCAAACAGAGCCAACTGGCTATTTGATTTACCAGCTCCCACAGACCATGTTCCAATTGTTGAAGACCAGCCTGATGCACCTGTGGATGAGATGCAAGATGAGATGGATCGTGCTGAGCCAGTTCAGGACATACCTGAGACTTCTACCAGGCAGTCGCCTTCACTTGAGATCACCCTTGAAGACATCCTCCGTGCCATTCACCAGCAAAACCAGATAAATGCCGCACTTGAGCGAAAGCAACAGGAGTAGTATGCTGCACTCCTTGCCACTGTTGTCAAAAACCAGGAAACAACGGATGAGAAGTTAGATGAGGTCTTAAGCGAGTTAGAAGCTATGAGGAGAGACGTCAACGCTCTTACTGTCAATGGTTCCGATGACGAAGCCACTCCTACCAGACGTTCCCGCACCAGAAGCCGAGGCCGTGGTCGTTAGTAGCATTAGTTTTTCTTTTTAATTTTGCATTCTGTTTTTGTATCGTATTTCCCCGCTATTATATCACAACATTGAGGACAATGTCTGATATAGTGTGGGAGAGGTACCTTTCCGTTTTCCATTCCTTGTATTTTCCCTTTCCGCATTTTCAATTGAACAAGTAATACTGATGATATTTCTTAAGTTTCAATTCTTCCCCGCTTTATTTAGCCATACAAAAAAAAATTTGCTTTATCTTCGCATAACTCGACATACCTATGAAATCGTAGTTAGGAAGCTGAGAAAGATCCAACAAGATCAATACAGTCTTGACACCTTAGACTTCCTACTTAAGCAATCCATTTCGATAACTGTTATGCCTATATCTTAAGTCTTAGTTCTAAAGTAACCCCTAGTAGTTTATTATAGCAGTCAGCACCGTCTAGACACAAACCACGTGGGGAGCCGATGAACATAAGTGTTTGATGCCTAATCTATAAACAATCCTTCATATCTCGCTACCATAAAAAGAGAATTTGCACCAAAGTACACAGTCGCATATAAGAGATGAGTAATAGAAGAAGGAGTCCATTGCTGGTTGGTTCAGAGGTATCTGGTTCTGAACTTGGTAGGGCGTGCTACGGCTCGATCCCCCACAACCTCCAATTTGGATAACATGTAAAGGGTTGCCACATTCGTGTACCAGACCCCGTGATAATAAAGGATCAAAGTCACTAACCGGCTACTCCACTACGTGCGTGCTAAGACAAAGGGCTTAATGTGATTACGCTAGAACGAAACCCGGTGAAATAAGAACGAGGGACTCTAGGTAGAATCATAACAGAATTACTGAATGTTTCGTTTAGAGGGAAGTCGACGACTTAGCTTGTTGCTTGTGTCATTAGTGTATCGTTAGTGTTCTACTCTAGTATCGGTCTATCTAACTAATGACTTCTCGTATGGTATGTTATGTGTATGCGTCTGATGAAATTTGTCCGATCATTTTTCAATTGATTATTTGCTTGAGGACAAGCAAAGGTTTAAGTATGGGGGAGTTTGATAACGAGAAATCGCATCGTATTATTACTATGTTTTTAGTCCGTTTTTATCATACATTAGTCCTTTTAACTCCCGATTGTTTCGAGTTTATATGCCACATTGCATGTACAATATGTCTAGAGCCAAAATTATGGAAAAAGATCAAAGGAACAAAATTTAGTATGAAAAGAAAAGAGAAGAACTCAATTCTGCTAAAACTGTAGAATTTGTTGTTGTCACGGTCGTCACAAGGGTCTTACGACCGTGACGCGCCTTTTCAAGGTATTACGATCGTCGCAAGGGTCTTACGACCGTGACGCGCTAAACATTGGAGTTCTTCCCGTTACACACATGTCACGATCGTAGGCTTATTTAATTAATTTGAATATAACTGAAGGCGTGCATTGAAGGAAGTCTTTGTTGACTCCGTATTTATCTCCTCCAACTGAACCAAGTAAGCATGTTCTCCTAGATTTTCTCAACAACTGAAGAACCGAAGCCCACGTTCTCATTCTTCAACTGTCAATTTCTCCTCTATAAATATCAAAGAGTCAGTTGAAGAAAGGGGGAGTTTTTTATTACCAAATTTTGTGCGAAAGCTCTGCCAATTTCTACACCCATTTTTACAGTATTTGTTTTTTCTCTACTTCAGTTTATTTTCCCTTACCTTAATAACAATTTCCAACATCAGGAAATTGTTATCGCATTTATTTTCTTTTAGCCTCAGAATATAGTTACTCTATTTAATTTGGATGCTCCAAGCTTGCCAGATTGTGGAAGAGGGAGCCGAAGAGTTTATTTGTTCAGGTTTTAATTTGCAATTAATATTAAGTTTTATTTATTTATGTTAAGTTCCTGTCGTCATTATATAATGCATGGTTTAATGTCTATTAATTTCATTTTGTGTTTGTCTGTTGTTTTAATTAATATGAGTAGCTAAATTAACTGAGTCGGTATGTAATAAAGCAACCAAACAGATGAATCGAATCTAAGCTAAAAACATTTACGAACTTATATTCTGGCTGTGACTTTTTATAATTAAAATCAAGCTTTTTGTTACGAGAGTAAGAGAAGTAAAATAGGTTAGGTCGAGACCACGAGAGTGTGAGATTTTAACCGGATAGCTAAAGTTAGGCATTCGATTTAAATACAGCGAGAGCGCTTTAAAACGAGTTAAACTTATTAAGTTTTCAAAAATTATTTTCTAAACACTTATGGGCTAGCGAGAGCAGACATGGGGCTTTAGGAGTATGATCTGAGATAAGACCACGAGAGTGTGAGTCGATGATTTTTAAACCAGTAATCTCTACAGAATTATTTAAGTGAAACATCTTTATAAGCTTAGACTAGATTGATCCGCATAGGTTAATATTATTACATACCGACCGCCTTATCATTATTTCTTTAATTAAGTTTAGTTTCCCGTTTTTAATCCCTAAAACCATAACCGTGACAAATTTCCGCCTTAGCTAAACTAGCAAATCTTCTAGCACTAGAGTGATTACAAAGTCCCTGTGGGTTCGACATCTTTTTATTACTATTGCGATAGGCTGTGCACTTGCAGTTTAGATACCGTTAGACACATTAGGTCTTCGACCATCACCTTTTGTTTTATAAAATGAATAGTCAAAATGTGTCATGGGGAATCCTTTGTGTTTAGGACCCATTATTTTATTTTAAACTTTCTCTGGTCTGTTTTAAAACTCTGTCAGACTTCTGTATAAGTCCTGATCCCTTCAATTGTTCTTTTAAATAGTTTTCAATCTCCTAAACAGAGATTCATGGACCATTTGTTTACAAGTCCCGTTCCTTTTCTTTTTTCATCTTTATGACTAAAGATCTAATACACTCGCTATTATACTGAGTTTCACTCCGGTGAACTGCTTTCTAGGCAGTAGACAACTTTTCAGCACACAAGTCATATCTTGTGTCTGAAATCATCATATAATAAAATACACAAACTTCCATAGGCATCTGTAACACCCTAATTTCCCCCCTAAGTTTTTTTTTCATTTGCATCATTTGCATACAAACAAGATCATGTATTGGTTCTTCTATCCTTCTTGGTTGCAGGTTTATACCTCACAGGAGATCATTGTTGCTTTTATGTGCCTTTTATTTGTTTATGTTTACTAACATCTAATCAAAATCCAAAAATATTTTGTTTTCCATCTTTTACTAACTTTTTCAGGAAGAAAGCAAGAATATCAAAACAGTTCCTCAGCTCGAACAAATTTCTTCTTAACAAAGTCAAAGTTGATCTACAAGCAATTCAAATTTATTTGATCAAAGATTTCCAGGTTTTGTTGATTATTATTAAAGGAATTCCAAGGTTTATGTGTTTATTTCCATGCCTTCTTTGACAAGAAAAATAATTGAGTTGGAGCCACAGTAGTACAAGAAAAGCAACAATTTTTCAAAATTTATATTGTGTAACCAGTTAACACCCAAGTGATAATCGGTTACCAGCGTGAAATTTTGAAAAATGGCAGCAAATTCAAATTTTGTGATTTTGACACCAATTTCATTTTGATCACATGTGGAATATTCTATACCATCTTCATTTAATTCTCATATATCATCAAAGCTAATTCCCACCATGCACCTTCATTAATCACCACTCTTTTGCTAATTTCCCTACAAATTTAATTCACAAGCCTAATTTTGACATTCCAAGCCTAACACCAATCAACCAAATTTTCATACCTAAACTCTTTAAATAGCACCCTCATTTCACTCATTTTCTCAAGCTTTAGAGAGTCAAAAACCTCTTGCAAATTATATCCCCAACCACCAAAATTCACCAAAGCTCAATTTCTTCTTTTAAAAGTTATTAGGAATTCACATTGAGTTCTTGATTAACTTTGAGTAAAACCTTCATTCTTTTCATTTTTCTTCATCAATTTCAGTAGATCAAGCGTGCTTTTGGAGTAATTGGAGTTGTTCTAATCCTTGAAGTGGTAATTCATCTCACACCATTATTATAACTTCATCTTTATCATCCACAATATAGATCTTTGGTGACTCTTGTGCTAGATCCTTTTAGATCTCTTTTTATATTTTGATTGCTGGTTTTTACTGAGTTTTTACTTTAAAATTCGTCCAAGTTCAGATCTATTATCACAAGGTGTTTGAAAAATATTTTGAAAGGGGATCATGCTGAATTTTACACTTGTTTTTTATTTTGGGTACAGAGTAACCGATTAACACATATGTGATAACCGGTTACTTAGTGTTAAATTTGAAAAATGGTTGCGCTTTTGAACTATGTAACCAGTTAACACCTATGTGATAACCGGTTACACCTGAAGCAGAATGTGTTTTTGCCTTGTTTTTGGGGTTGTTTTGCTTTATTTTGTTTTTTCTCCTCTCCTTTCTTATTTTAAACTTGGATTACATTTTTAGATGAATTCCTCTTTAATATCAATGGATTTCGGATATCGATTAGAGTGGATTAACATTCATTAGTTCAAATCCATCTTCAAGTGAATTGTTAAATTCATGAGAGGTGTTTTGGATTAGTGATATGTTTTTCAAGCTTGAATCTATCAATTAAAGGTGATTGATTTTAAAGATGGAAGGACTTTAAAAGTGAATTTCAATTTGGTTCTTATCCATCTCCCTCCCATTAATTCTCCTTTTTATTTTTGATCGATAAAAGTCTTATGGATTGTGGGATTCCTTTGTTGAATTCATAATCAAGACTATATCGTTACCTTACTAGACATGGGCAGGTTGCTTGAAGACTTTGCTAAACAGGGGCAAGTTGTGTCCCAATTTGGTACTTACACATTCTGATCATCCCTAAAAGGATAAGTATTGAAGACTTATTTGTGCCAAATACAGTTAATCTGGGGCAGTTACGTCGAGATTCGACAAATCTCTCCAAGAGTTTGAAGACACTGGGGCATTTTGAATGTCAAGTCGTCTATAAAATCCTTTTGAGATGATCTCTTCTCACAAACCATTTTGTGGCTGCATGACCACGTGTTTCCCTAAGCAAGACGTTCTTGCGATCTACCTTGCAAGTATCTCCAGATGATGGGTCTGTACGCCAGGTTGCTATGATGTGTTAGGGGCATGACTCGGTATTTTCTGATGGATTTCTTTTACTACTTAGTGCTTCCAGTGAGATATTAAGTCTAATATCTCCAATTGAACCTTGATTCAAGTTTCTACAGCTGAATACGGTTTTCTTCCCCATCGGAGTATAAATCTACAAATCCCATGGCAAAGTAGTTTGTATGATTGTTTCCTTCTGATGGACATTGAAGCTAGAAGACTTGTTTGGGTTTATTTCCCGATTAAAGTATCTTTCTCTCCTCGAAGAGATTTGAGCCTTGTAGCAGGACTTTATTCCACGGATAGCTCTCTACCCTATCTTCAGTGATTTCGTACACTTTGACGAGATTGGTCGAGTACCCGTTTGTTGTGATGTTTATTTCGTCACCAGTTTATCTCTTGTGTATGTTTTGTCTATTTGTCAGCATAAACATAACGCATATACATACATGTAAATCATAAATGAATTCATATTCATGTTGCATTTATTAATGCATACTTCATCCACCTTGGTTGTATTTATCCCCAAGTTATGTGTCTCTCTCCAAACAGAGTTGTCAACCTTAAGCAGAAAGTGTACATTCTTCCCCCACTGAATTTTTTACCCTCGTGGAAGATTTTTGCTTTAGTTCTCCTTTCCACACTTGGATAGGATAAATCCCCATTTGAGTTCATTCCTCATTAGGTTAGTGTCTTGCTTGACATTTTCTCTCCAGCTCGTTCCTGAATTGAATTTGGTCTTTGACAATTTTGATGATTTATTTTTCGGACGGAAAGTGCATTTATTTTGCACCTTTGAATACTCTGTCTCCCAGAAGGAATTTATTAAAGACTCCCCCATTGAAGACAAACATTGTTTTCCAGCAGTGTTACTACCACATTCTCTTGGAGTACTATACCTGACAACAAGTGGCAGTCTCTTTATTTGAGAAGCTTGTTTTGTCCTTAAACTTCTGAGTGAATCAACAGATGGCAGTCTCTTTTCGAGCAGCTTGTTCATCCCCAACAAGGTTATTGTTCTATCAAATGGCATCTCCCCTGTTCGGCGGAGAAGTTTGGTATGAACTTATATTTTTCCAACAAATGGCATCTCTCCCAGACAAGGTGAGAAGTTTGTTGTGAATTTCCAATTTTCGTCAAATGGCATCTCTCCCAGACAAGGTGAGAAGTTTGAGTGTGAAGTTGTTCTCCATCATATGGCGTCTCTTTCAGAAGAAGGGAAGTATGATGAGGGTTCTATCAAATGGCATCTCTCCAATACACGTTGAGAAGTTTGGTATGAATCTCATTTTTCAAGCAAATGACATCTCTCCCAGACAAGGTGAGAAGTTTGTTGTGAATTTCCAATTTCCGTCAAATGGCATCTCTCCCAGACAAGGTGAGAAGTTTGAGTGTGAAGTTGTTCTTCGTCATATGGCGTCTCTTTCAGAAGAAGGGAAGTATGATGAGGGTTCTATCAAATGGCATCTCTCCAATACACGTTGAGAAGTTTGATATGAATCTCTTTGTTTTCCAACAAATGGCATCTCTCCCAGACAAGGTGAGAAGTTTGTTGTGAACTTTCAGTCTCCGTCAAATGGCATCTCTCCCAGACAAGTTGATAAGTTTGAGTGTGAAGTTGTTTTCCATCATATGGCATCTCTTTCAGAGGAAGGGAAGTATGATGAAGGTTCTATCAAATGGCATCTCTCCATACATGTTGAGAAGTTTGGTACGAATCTCTTTGTTTTCCAACAAATGGCATCTCTCCATACATGTTGAGAAGTTTGGTACGAATCTCTTTGTTTTCCAACAAATGGCATCTCTCCCAGACAAGGTGAGAAGTTTGTTGTGATTTTCCAATTTTTGTCAAATGGCATCTCTCCCAGACAAGTTGAGAAGTTTGAGCGTGAAGTTGTTTTCCATCATATGGCATCTCTTTTAGAGGAAGGGAAGTATGATGAGGGTTCTATCAAATGGCATCTCTCCAATACATGTTGAGAAGTTTGGTACGAATCTCTTTCTTTTTCAAGTAAATGGCATCTCTCTCAGACAAGGTGAGAAGTTTGTTGTGAATTTCCAATTTCCGTCAAATGGCATCTCTCCCAGACAAGGTGAGAAGTTTGGGTGTGAAGTTGTTCTCCATCATATGGAGTCTCTTTCAGAAGAAGGAAAGTATGGTGAGGTCTCTATCAAACGACATCTCTCCAGGACACGTTGAGAAGTTTGGTATGAACTACTTACTTTTTCAAGCAAACGACGTCTCTCCAAGACATTGTGAGAAGTTTGCTGTGAATCCTTATTTATTATCAAAATAATATCTTTCCAAGCCTCGTCAGAAGGTGTTTCCTTTTATTTTTCGGCAAGTCTCAGCAAAAGATTTTCAGTCTACCTCGACAAGAGGTATTTACTTTTTGGGATGACAGTTGCATCCTTAGTTAAATCACGACAGAAGATTTGGCAACAGGTGTGTCCTCAGTTAGTATTTGACAGAAGATTCCTAGCATACCTCGACAGAAGGTATTTCTTTCTTAGATTCGCTGGAAAATCTCGACAGTAGATCTCCAACAGACTTCAACAGAAGATGGTTTTCTCCCCAGGATCTCGACAGTAGATTTCTGGTTCGCTTTGATACCTCGACAGAAGGTATTTCCAAATGATGTTCTAAATCTCAGCAGAAGACTTCTCTAATGGGATTTGTCCAGGGATTTCATTTTGGGACTTGTAGATAGTCTTCGCCTGACTTTCGCCCAGGAAAGAATCTCTCGTATGGATTGTACTTCAGTCATGTGTGTCCAATCCCTAGTAATGTCAACTTTCTTTTCCAGTAGCGTTGTAGCCTTTGTCTTGCATTTTGCATTGTGTATCATATCATTCCATCCGCATTTTCAGTCAAAATTATAGGTATTCTGATATTTAATCCTCTTCCACCTTGAATGTCCAAAAACATATTTGTTACCCGTACATTCAGGTTCAGGATGATTAAATAGGGGAAGCTGTCATACCCTAAATTTTGACCAGAAATTTTCAAATTTTTGTTCATCTGACGCATCTTCGTCGAAATATTGATAATCAATCATTTTTGCATTTTTAAGTTAATCATCTCTTTATTCATTAATCATTCATTTTTTCGTTGATTTTGGTTATTGTTATTATCATAAATTCTAGAGTTTCGCTTCAGTGAATTTTTTTAATTTTTTTTATATATATATAATTATTTTAGTTTATACTAATTTAAGTTTATTTCATTAATTAAAAATTTTAATCTTTATGTTTAATTAGTTTTTTTTAGTTTAATTTTAATTTTAATTTTATTTTATTTAGACTTTTTATTTTTATTTTTATTTATTTTAATCTACAATTAATTCAATTAATTTATTATATTTAGTATTTACTTTATTTCAAATTAGTTTACCTCTTTTTCTTTTAAAGGAAATTAAAAAAAATATGTTTGGTATTAGTTTAATTAGTAATGATAATTTATTTTCAATGTAATTTGATTTGCTTTTAATTTTAATTTAATTTAATTCAAAAATAATTTTCTCAATGTTATTAGTTAAGTTTTATGGTTTGTTCATCTGGTTTCAGTAACTTATTAAACCAGATGTACAATGACCCCACAACACAACAATATCACATCTTTTTTTCAGAACTACACAAAACTTTTCCTCAAAAAAAACTCTGCATCATTGACTAAAAAATACCACAACCCCACGCCAACTATACACACTACTACACACTAGCTCTGCTTTACATAAAAGGAGAAAAAAAGGACTCTGCAAAAAAAAAGAGTAAGGAAGAAACTCTTCATGAAAAAACCACAAAAACATGTCAAACCATATAAAACCATTTTCACACGCATTGCAGATACCCTCCGGACATAACAATGACAACACGACTATCCACCTGCTGTACACAACAATATAACCAAAAACCATTCTGAAAAATCTTGGACTATAAACAAGAGGGGGGAGCGGATTCAGGAGGACAGAGAGAAAAGATTAAAAAAAATCAAAATAACCTAGCAACAATTTCATAACCTCTCCTAGCACAACCAAATCTACCTTCATCTTCTTAAAGAAAACCACCATTCCTCACGACATATTCACTCTCATGAACACTTCACAACCACCACCGTGATTCACTAATTTTATTGCTGTGAAAAAAGATATTCAAGATGAACCATCCCAGACATACGAAGCTACAAGGCATACATCATGTCTCTGTTTAAAGCAACACAACAACGAAACAATAACAAGGTCTCTATCAGTCTCGCGCTCGGTTCAGAACGATAATAACATTTATGCTCACCTCGTTTCCAGTTCGACAGTGAAAACATCAACACATCACACAACATGGAGCAACCTAAGCGGATCTTCCATCACCTCTTATGCTCCTCCATTCACAGCACAACAGCAAGAGCATCTCCTACAAAGTTTCTCCTAAGCGGATCAAAGTTCTGATTCCGTTCAGCCCTTGTAGAAGTGACAATACAACCACTACAACAACAACAATACTCGCCAAGATGGTTTACGCCTTCGATTTGAAGTTGTCGGCCAATAAACTCAGTTTTGTAAGCGCAACTAAGTCTAAGCTTTAACAACGGATTCAACTCCATCACTCAACATCAACAACTTAACAATTGGCTCGAGTTCGCTTTCGCTTTCGGTTGGTGATTTCTACCAGTTTGTGTTTGTTTCATTTGTGTTTATGCTAGCATATCGTTTTTTTTTGTTTTGGCTCTGTTTTCAATCCATGGTTTGTTTCTGTGTTCGTTGCTTATTATTTCTCTTGTTATTTCTATCGTTTATTTTGTTTCATAAGTTGTTGGAAATTGGTTTAGAAGCCAACATCATATGCTTATGACATTGACTTTTCTTTTATGTATTGATATTGTTTTAAAATAAGTTCATGATGATGTTTATACGTGTTTTTTTTCTCTTTAATTTTAAAGGGATCTTAATCTGCTTTTTATTATTATGTTTTGAATTGTGAATAAGTTTTGATCGTCTAATTTTCTGAAATATAGATATAGTTATACTACTAGTTTTTTTCGGTTACAGTAAGAAAAATATATATAACTTTGACTTTGGATTTTAAGTATGTATACATATCTATTAATTTAAGTTTTTATTGGTTATAATATATATAGTTTTTTTATTAGTTAAGTACATAATTCTAATACTTCTTTTTCTCTTTTAGATATATGTATATAATGGAAAGTTGTTTTAGTGTAAGTGATTTATAAAGACCATGTCTTTTATGTACATAGTTTTTCTTCATATCACTATGTTAAAGTTTTTTTTAATACTGCTATTAAAGTTTTAGTAAATTGAATTGAAAATTAGTAGTGGATTTTTTCTATTTTACTCATCTTTTCTTGGTTTGTGATTTTGATTTGGTCTTTAGGTCCTTCTTGACTATTTTCTTATACACATTCAATATTAATTTACACCCCTTTTTGTTATTAATAGCTACCAAGTTGCTTATTTCTATTATTTATTTTGTTAATTAGAATTTTTATTAATTGTTAATGAGTTTTGTTGATTTTTGTTGATGATTCTGATTGATAATTTTGGATAATTTTCTTGTGTTTATTAATTGTGATTAGTTTCGTGATAGACTTTAATCGGCTTTTTGTATTAAGTTCTTGTTAATTTTGTTGAATTTACTTGTTAGAATTTCACTTGAACTAATCTTGTTGATTTGAGACATTGAACACTTGAGGATTAATGGTGAAGCTTCTGACAAGTATTATGGAGTTTTTTATTTACGCGTGTTGAAGAGGCAACAAACCTTCTCTGTTAGGTTGAATAATGATTAAGTCTTGTTGCGATTGTGATTAGACGCCTCTGTTTAATTCTCGATTTTTGTTTGAGTTGACCTGGTTGATTCTTGATGTTGAACGCTTGAAGATTGATCGTGTGAAGTTTCTCCTCGATGTTTCTTGAGATTGTTTGCGCGTATTGAAGAGGTAACTGACCTTTTCTGTTAGGTACCTAAAAAAATTCGAATTTTATATCTTTTGTGCCTCATCATAGTCTTGATGTCATGTTAGTGTTTCGTTGTTCACTCATACCTCACCATCGATTCTAAATCCTAAGTCTCTTAGAACAAATACGACTTTTATCAAACTTTCAAATTACTTAATTTGCGAAAGAACTGAACCCTGGAGTCTAGCACTCCACGAGTTCTTGAGTGAATCACTCATGGGTCAGCCCCACGCGACGTGGTTCATTCGCCCTTTCGTATTTAAAATATTTAATTCACATAATCAATTAAACAATTCCTACGCCTACATTTGCACACACGTAAGTCGGTCACCTATGTGATCGCCATCTGCATGACTTTACGCGTCTAAATTAATTAATGAGGAATTGAGCTTCGGAATCTAGCATCCCGCGGGTCTTTAATGAACCACGCTTGGGCTAGCCCCACGCGTAGTGTTTCATTTACTCCTTCGTTACTAAAAATATCAAACCCTAAAACAAACGCACCGCGTCTTAATTCACAAATCAAATAACGAAGGAACTGGATTCTTGAGTTTAGCATTCCACATAATCCTTGAATTAAATCACTCCTGGACTAGCCCCACGCGACGTGATTTATTCACCCTCTTGTTCCAAAAACACGGAAACATTTAATTATACGAAGAACTGAACTCAGGAATCTAGCATTCCTCGGGTGCTTGAACTGAATTACTCTTGAGGCCAACCTTCGAGTTGTAATTCATTCACTCTTTCGTATTCAAAACAATTCAACAACCTTAAAGGATTAGACATGTTTCATCTCCATAGGAAAGAAATCTCTTCTATCTCCATAAACACAAATCAAATCTTACAAATAATTATTCTCAAAGGAAGAATGTGGCATTGCTTGTCGATACTCATATCCAAGTTTAAAGCTTCTTCCGATTTTATTTTTTAAAGAAATAATGTGGCATTGCTTGTCGATCCTCGTATCCAAGTTTAAAGCTTATTTCGATTTCTCTTCCTCAAACATTTTTGGTGGATTAGGCGATATATCTCCCTTAAAGATGATGACTTGCCTCTTTCTTTAAAATACAATTTAAAACTTAACAACCAATTTAAATCATTTTCATAATTAATCAACAAAAGAACAGAGCTCCGGAGTCTAGCACTCCGCACGTTCTGGAATGCAATCACTCCTGGGCTAGCACCACGCGACGTGGTTCATTCGCCATTTCGTTTAAAACACTTTAATAAAGATCAAACATCTTTTCTCAAAACGAACATTGTTTAAATCTTTCTATCTCGCAAACAAGCTAGCGCTTCAACCTCCACCGCGAGTAAAAGTCAACACTTAGCAGATTAGAAAGCATTTTCAAACAATCCTTCAATAAAAAACACAAACTGTAGTAGCACGAACTACGAAGCTCTGACTTTTCCATTGCACAAAGGAATACGTAGGCACATGGATTTGAATCCTTCGCGAGCACAATAATAAAAAATTTAACCTTTCCCCATAATAAATAATAACTAAAATATTTCCTTAAAAGCAATCTTAACAAAAAGAAGACAATATCATAAATTAACATTTAAGCGCAAATTAGACTAAGAGGTTCCCGTTGAGTACAACGGACGTGAGGGGTACTTAATACATTCCTCTTGCGTAACTGACTCCCGAACTTAGATTAGTGGTTTCGTTGACCATTTCTTATCCGATTTAGGTTATGTCTATATCTCCATTTTCTTTAGTTAGAATACATAGAATTAGGTGGCGACTCTGTTGTTTGTTTTAGGATCGTATTTTTCGAGGTACGACAAACATAGCGTTACATTTGTCTCTCTCTCTCTATCATTATCGGCATTTGTACTTTTGTGGCCCAAATATTACTTGGTTGCGCAAGCCCAAACATAGTTGATCTTTGTGCTAAGTTCATAATTCTCAAACTTGTTGTTGTAGAGGATTTGATTCTATCAATCTTCTGACAAGTTTTGTTAATCAAATGGCTTGAGTACATAGGTCAACCATATAGTGCAAAACGTGAGACATAATTCAGTTGTCGCTTTGAGATTTTGGCTTTGTTACTTTTGTAGATGATTAAGTTCACCGTATTATTTTGTATATTATTATATTGCTTTTATTTCCTTCTTGCTCCCTATCCGTTTTATTTTACCTCTTGCTCCCTTCTCTCTTTTATTTGTTATTATGCTTTATATCATCCATTATTATGTTTATGTCATTATATCTTTGGTGATTTTCTTTTCTTTTTGTCCTTTGGACACCAAAAACATTAATAAAGGCCTAAACACTTTAAAAGACTTGTTCTTAATTGTGAACTATGGTTACTATCCCTTGCTTTTGGAGGAGTTCTACATCTTGGACCTATGGACTTAGTATTAAGATTATTATCCATTTGCTTATGGTGTAATACCACGTAAATTATTTAATGCTCTGGATAATATTAATAAGGTTCCGATGTGCTTTGAGAGTTTTCTACCAAAATAACTAGAGCAACCAATGAACTCATATTAATTCATTAATATTAATTGACTCAATGGTTTTATTAAATAAGTGACTCAGAGACATTTTTGGATACCCTCAATTTTGGATCCATTAGTTATTCTTACTAACTAATGGTATAATATTACGTTTCTTTTCTTTTCTCATTTATGCAAACATAGTAACTTTGAGAGAGAAAAAGAAGAGAGAAGTTGGAGAAGAGGAAGAACTTGAAGTTGTGGAAACCTTTGGATCATCAACCCAACCTTCATCTATTCATATCATATTCTTCATCATCTTCTTTCTAGAGGTGAATTCTAGTTAGTACTTTTGTTTTAGAGTTTGAGTTTTAGAGTTTCTAGGTTAGAAATGATAGATTGTGTTAAATCGAAATTTCTAACGGTGGGATTGATGTTAAAATGCATGAGTATAATCATTGCAACACCCTGATTTCTAGATTAACTATTTATTTAATTAATTTAACGTGAATATGTGAATTATATGAGTCAACCTGAAATATTTGGGCTCGGTGATGATTTGATGACGATTAAGATGATGGTTTTAAAGAATTTCGGATTTATGGGATGTTTAAGTACGTCGAAGAATTATTGAGTATTTTTTAATAATTGAAATAAGGGTTAAATATGTTTTGGTCCCTATAAATATATCAATTTTCATTTTTAGTCCCTATTACAAAAACAATAAATTTTAGTCCCTAAAAATTTTGTATGCATGCAATTTTAGTCCCTGTTGTTCTATAAAATTTTGAAAATTGTTTAATTACCCTTAAACTTTTAAATTTTTGAATAATTGTTTTCATCCATTTTTAGAATTCTATAAAATATTTCTTTACTAAATTTTAATTTTTTTTTTAAAATGAGAAGAATTAAATATGAATTTTTTAAATTTCAAAATATAATGATAAAAGTAATGAAAACTTCGACTTATAAATCAATTTTTGAGTTCTTTTTTTTTCCCGAGAATCTTTTTATAAGATTCTAAAGATGATTGTAAAATAATCATTTTAAAATACACCTTGGTTTAACAGGAGGGACTAAAACTACTTGCATAATAATTTTGTAAGGATTACAATATCGTATTTTTTTAATAGGGACTAAAAATGAAAATTGAGATATTTATAGGGACTAAAAACATATTTAACTCTTGAAATAATTGTTTGGAAATATATTAATAAAAATTAGAATAAAATGAATGGGAGGACATAGGGGCATGATGGTAAATGGTGAAGATTAAGTGAGGGCATTATTGGAATATCATATGGAGCTACTAGGGTTATACAAATAAGTGGGAGAGTTTTCTAACTCATACCCTTTTTGGTACGTGCATGGAAAAGAGACAGATGAAAAGAAACTAGGAGCTAGGGCATGGAGGAAACAAAGGATGATCGGGAGAAGGCAAAGAGGAGCTTTTAGTCGATGATAATCAAAGGTAAGAGGTTTGTAATTATCATTATTATGATTTATTTAAGTGATAGATTATCGGTAGGGTTTTGGTTCTGAAATGATGAATGATTAACATAATGTTTTGGACGAGTTTATTGAGGATAGGTGAAAAAAAATTGTATCAAAGAATATAATTTGGTGACTAGTGATGTAGTAAATTGTGTATTGTGAATTAGTGAAATAGAATTGTAGAATCAAGTACTGGAATGAATTTACGTGAAAGAGAAAAGTGGTGATTGATATTATTTTGAGAAAGATCGTGATTAACCGAAACCCAAGAAAGTTGAATCGGAGGCAAGCGTTACTTGGGAAAATTAGAGATAACACATTTCAGAGGTCCTTGGGCATGCAAGGGTGGCTTGTTTCACCCTCCCCTTCCAATAAAGGTGGCTTGCGCCACTTGGGACCCACTTAGTGGTGGCTTGCGCCACCTGGGTGCCCAAGGAAGTGGCTTGCGCCACCTAAGGAGAAATTAAGGTGGTTGGGGCCACCAAAGCCATGGCTTGCACCATGTATATGTTATTGGGGTGGCTTGCGCCACCTAGGAGGAATTGTGGTGGCTTGCGCCACCTGTTAATGGATTGGGGTGGCGAGTGCCACCTCTGTTAATTCTATTTTACTATTTTACGCATAATTTCCCCTCTATAACTCGGTTTGGCATGTGTAACACCCCCAAATTTGCCCTCTCATTTTCATGGCATTTAGCAAGTCGCATTTCATATCCGCCCATACATTGCATAATAAATAATAAAAAATAAAATAATTTATGCAACATTGGTTAGCGTGCAAGGCATGTGATCAGGGTTCACTCAATGCAAAGATCAAATGTCAGAACCCAAGGTTGAATCTGGATCAGAACAGACGGTGGAGATGCATTCTAAGTATTTCCCACCAAAAGGAGGGAGAATTCAAAATTTTCATCCGTTAACCGGTTAATGCCAGGGGTTAACCAGTTAACGCATGCGAAAATTGGGCAAAATTTTCAAAATTCAGTTGGTGTTTCTCTCTTTCTCCCACTTTCCACTTTGTTTTGTGTTTCTACCAAGTTCTAGCGCTTTCTACCAAGTTCTAGACCCTTCTACCACTTTCCTATGGAATATTCCAAGGAATATTCTAAGGAATAGTCTAGAAACCCTAACCAACTTTAACTAACTCCTAAGCTAGCTCTTAACCTCACTTTCCAAACCCATTGAAACTGGGGGTAGAGTAAAAGGGTTATGACAGGGCCTTTTTGAGGTGTGTCAGGGCTTGCTCGCACTCTTCGGTCCATTCGAAGGCTGCCTTTTTATAGAGGAGCTTGTAGAAGGGGAGTGCGTGTTGAGCAGACTTTGCTATGAAACACGACAATGATGCCAACACTCTATTCAAAGACTGGATGGATTTTTTAGATGTTGGTGGGGGCGTTTTGGAAAATGCCCTACATTTGTCGGGATTAGCTTCTATTCCTCGCTCGGCCAAATAAAACCCGAGGAATTTTCCCGCGCACACCCCAAACGTGCATTTATCAGGATTAAATCGCAGCTTGCACTTGCGTTCCTGGTCGAAGAGTTTCTTTAGGTGAAGGGCATGATTGGTTTCCTCGTGGGATTTAACGATTATGTCATCCATGTAAACTTTGAGCATGTCTCCGATCTCTGCTTGGAAGACCTTGTTCATCGTGCGTTGATAAGTAGCGCCCGCATTTTTCAAGTCGAAAGGCATTACGTTGCAGTAATAATTACCCGATTCGGTCATGAATACGGTGTACTTTTTGTCGGTCACAGCTATGGGTTTTTGATTATATCCGGAATAGGCGTCGGGAACGACAAAAGTTTAAAACCTGCAGAGTTATCTACTAATTTATCAATGTTAGGTAGTGGGTAAGCGTCTTTCGGGCAAGCCCGGTTAAGATCGATGTAATCAACACACATTCTCTATTTTCCATTACTTTTTTTAACAAGTACAATGTTTGAGAGCCAGTTGGTGTACATGACCTCAGTTACAAAATGACCCTCTAGGAGGTCTTTCACAACTTGCTCAGCTGCTTCTACCTTCTCTTGGGACTGTTTCCTCCCCCTCTGTGCAACTGCTCGGACGACAGGATCTATAGCTAGATGGTGGCATTCTATCTCCGGATCTAACCCTGGCATTTCCGCAGCGCTCCATGCAAATAGACCAGCATTTTCCCTTAGGCAAGCTTTGAGTTGCTTTCTGGCCAGGTCGGGGAGATCTGCTCCGATTTTGACTCCCTTAGCAGGATCCGCACCTAGCGTTACTAGCTCAAAATCAACGTCGGGGATAGGACGAGCGAACGATGAGAGTTTGGCCAACATCTGCAATTGTTCTTCTTCCTCGGTGAATCTACTATTGAGGTCGATGGAGTCCACGCGAGGCAATGCCTTCGGCTCTTCAGAAGTGCAAGGGAGTATGGCCTTGGTTAGTTTCGGTTTTGCGACAATAGTGTTGAAGCCTTTGGAAGCGGTTTCGTAGCACCTGCAAGCAGCTTCTATATCCCCGTGAAGGGTGGCCACTTGTCCTGATGAAGTGTAATATTTCATCTTCAGATGTACTGTAGAAGGTACTGTGATAAGCTCACTCAGGGTTGGTCTCCCTATAATGCACTGGTACAATGACGGGTAGTCTATCACAAGGAATTGTACCTTGATGTACCTTGTCGTTTCCCCTACTTCAAAAGTGACGATCAGGTCCACATAGCCCCACGATCGTGATACCGTCCCATTAAAGCCTTGGAGGTCTGAACCGACATACGGTGTCAGGTGTGTTTTGTTTAGCTGCAGGGTAGCGAACAACTGAGAATACATGATATCGACCAAGCTCCCCTGGTCGACGAGAATTCTGTGAACATCAAAATTTGCCATCTGAGCGTGAACTATAAGGGGAATGCTAACGTTGGGCGCTCCTCCGAGGAGATCTTCCTTGTAAAAGGAGATTGGAACGGATCCTCCATGGGGAGGGTCGAGGGTCGAACTTTGATTCGAGTTGGTGCTGATTAACTAATCGAACCACCATTTGACTGATCCCACTGTAATCTTGTTGGGTCCTCCCCCGGATATGACCATTGCAGATGGAAAAGATTCCCATGGGCTATATGCAGAAAATTATGATGGACCAATATATGGTTCGGGGACATAAAAATCTTCTGGTCATGTAATGCTTAGAGCGACTTGAAGATTTGTCTCCGCAACCGGTGGGGTAACATCTTCATCCTTTCGGGCTTCTTGGACTTCTTGCCTAGGGGTGTCCTTATTCTTAATGAACTGCTTGAGGTGATCATCCTGGATGAGTATCTCAATAGCATCCTTCAGGTGTATGCAATCCTCAGTATTGTGCCCGTGTGATTTATGGAAGCGACAATACTTGTTCTTATCAGTATCCGGCTTGCTCGGCAGCTATTTCGGGAATATGACCCCAGCTTGGTGGAATTCAGAATTCGCGCATTCAAATAGGATCTTTTCCCGTGTCACCGTAAGTAGAGTG
This sequence comes from Lathyrus aphaca, assembly GCA_963966055.1. Taxonomy (NCBI): domain Eukaryota; kingdom Viridiplantae; phylum Streptophyta; class Magnoliopsida; order Fabales; family Fabaceae; genus Lathyrus; species Lathyrus aphaca. Next base: position 266,922,346 of record OZ014525.1, read on the forward strand.
TAGTTGTGGAACCTCCCAACGGGTCCCTTGTGCTCCCGCAGTTCACGGGAGCGTTCTTCCTTTCTTTTGTCATCTTCCCATCGTGATGTCGAGGTGTCATCGTGTTTGGAAGGTTTTGCGTATTCATTGCGCCGAGTATCATGGTCAATACTTGTTGCTTCTTTATCCTCATATTGTATGTAAGCTTCCGCCTTAAGGAGAAAGGCGTCGAGTGTGGCTGGTGTCTCGATCCTTACAGCCTTCTGAAATCACTTTGAGGTCGGAGTCCTCGCTCCAAGAGGTATTTTTTCACGTCGTCCGTGGTCGAAACCTAGATAACTTCTTTGTTAAACCTATAAATGTATGCTTGGAGGGGCTCTTCTTTTCCTTGAACGATTGCTTCTAAGGATGCATCGGTTTTGGGATGACGTCGGGAGGCTGAAAATGTCGAGAGAACGTCATCCTCAGCTGTCTCCATGAGGTGATGGACTCATAGGGGGTCTTGTACCAGGCCATGGCTCCCTTTCTCAAAGTCGTGGGGGAAGAGGCGACATTTGATAGCCCCCCGGACGCCTCGATAATCCAACAAATCATTGATGTTCTCGATGTGTTTTTCCATATCAGTTGTATTATCGTAGGTCCCCAAGGGCGGGGGCTTTTCAAGCCCTTTTGGGAGCCTTGTAGACATGATTTCCTCGGAGAGAGGGCCGCAAGGCTCATCCTCTTCGCTGGAAAATGGGGTGACTGAGCGGGAACGATCATCACAGTGTCTGCGAGGAGGAGATCTTGATCGATTTTTGGTACCTTCGGGGGATGGTCGTGCTCCAGGCTAGAGGTTCCTGCATGTTTTCTTTGTTTACGGGGATTTGTTTCGCCTGGGAGACGAACGAGTCCTCTTCTTGATAGAACCAGAAGCTTCTGGTTGATGATCCCTCCTCTGTCTGGGCGACCTACTGCGGGACCGACGATGCTTCCTCGTTGGGGTGGGGGATCGGGAGTGTCTTGACTTCTCAAGAATATCCAACATTTCACTCTGGCATAGAAGGAGAAGGTTGATGGTGTTGGTCGCTTCGACCAACACTGCTAGTGTTTGGTTTGTCCCCTCTGGAATGGGGATCAAAGCAAGATTAACATGCATGATATCTGGATGATGAGAGGGTTCATGGGATGAGGATGTTGTCCGTCCATCCTGGGAACGATCCGGCTCCCCGAAGGGAGGGTTGTTCAAACCATTGTCCCGTTGCTTAATGGGGACACTGGTGAGAGCACGAGCGGCGGCGAAATCTTCTTGGTGAGCCATAAAGAATGAAATTGGAGAGTGACGTTTTTTCTTCACGAACAGAAGATGAAAATACGGGGAGACAACGTTACCACAAACAACACCATTGATCTTACCGAGAGATCAGAACTTCAATGGATGATGACTTGGATCTTTGAGTCTTCTCGTGCGATGAGGAGAACGGGAGGGGTGTACCTGCAAGGTACTCCGATGCCAAAGTCAGAACGGGCACAAGAGTAGGCAAGTACGAGTAAAGTATTTGAGGAGAGAATATTTTATACCTGTCCCTCTCAACTGAGAGGGTTTATATAGAGAGCCCCCAGCGCGTGGCCAACGGTCCCTATTTTTGGGTCTGGACCGTGGATCCCCTAAAAATAGGTAACTGCCATGAATTGGGCGATGAACGAGCATTATGTTCGGGGGGTTACGTGTCGGGTACGAGGTCTCCCGAGCAAGTGTTGTCCCAGCCAATCCTGGGCGGTCTCTACTGGTGTCGAGCAGAGACCAAGAACAAGGAGGGATGGATGACCATTATGGCAATGGGTCCCTTGGACTTTGGGTTACCGGGTCGTTTCATGGGCCAGAAAGGATTGGGCCATATCGAATCATTGGTCCAGTCCATAACACTTCCTTTAAGCCGGAGGCCTTATTTTCAGAGGATCAATAATTCCTTAGCTTAAACATAACCTTCTGAGAATTTACCTGCTTGAGAAAATTATTGACATTTCCTAACATCTTCTGACATCATTTCTTTGAACAGATGCAAAATCAGTTCAGATACAATTATCATCATATTTGAATATACCACATGATACAGTCTGAACGACAATCTTGTTCTTGCAATGTTAAACTATCTTGCTTAGAGTTAGTTCATCATATATGCTTCTGAAAAAGGATGCTTACTGATTTCTTCGATCTGAACAAAATCAATTATTTAAATCCTTTTAGAATAGAATATATGACTTATGTCTTATATCTTCTGATTCCAGAATTCATGCATCAAAAGTTTCTGAGAGGAGTATCAAATAACATTCTGACAATTTTCAGTTTGTTCAACTGAGATAGAATCTCAAATTAACAAGACTTTACTTGTCTATGTTACTTCAGATTACATTATTGATCATATTCTTGATCAATATGACTTCAGATGTTCTTACTTGGAGAAATCATTTCTTAGAGTTTTTACTTCATCTGTTTATGATTTTTGACTTCTTTTACACATTCCATCAAGAAGTTCTTATGAATCAAAACCATAAGTCAACAATCATTCTTCTTTACTTAAGATAAATCTTTAATGAGCTTCATATGAGAAAGTCAAGGTTGGACTAATCTGTTTCTTGAAAACATCTCATACTCATACATGATTTAATCTTCAAAAAACAAGATTTCTTGTTCCTCTGATGATTTTTTTAGCAAATATGTTTTTTTAACCAATCGTATTTTCTGAGATAAGCATTCAGCAAATATTACTTCTTATCTGATGAATCTATCTTATCAACTGATTCTTCATTCTTATTGCTTCAAAGAAGAGGATTTTTTTGATGACAACTTCAACTTCAAGGAATCGGTGACTTGCTCAGAGAATTTGTTCGGTTACAATTTTAGTACTCAATCATCTTCTGATATGAGACAAAATTGTAAGTGGATTGAGATTTCACCCAGAGTATTTCTTCACACCATATATGGATCTTTTTCTGACATTGTTAGGTGTTTGATACCAATTGATGGTGCGAGAAATGCAAGAAAAGGGGCTTGAATTTATTTCATCCTTTTAATTCTTTTGCTTCTTATCTTTTTTGTGACTGAATGATTATCAGAGTCTATAAACTAGATTCTGAATAGTGATGCAAAAGCATAACAGATAAGCATACCAGAGTCTGCAATATAGAAGCATAAACAATAAGGCAGAAGTAAAGGACACATCATATATCCTAGTTCACTTGAGTAACTCTCGAGCTAATCTAGTTCACCCTTCCAAGGTAATTTCTCCTTGATCTTAAGGTCTCAATCCACTATAATCAGAATCAATTATTATAGATGCACGGGCAATTACCAGTGATTAACCCATAATGAAATTTTAAGGGATCTGACCAGATATGATGTTCATTAACCTAAATGAATCTGATCAACATGATCTTCTGTTTAGGATTTCCTACAATGATACCCATCAGGGATCTCACAAGAGTATGACCTTCATTTGATCCTCTTAGAGATATGACTATCATTTTCTTCTCAAGTCTTCTTATCTTCACTTGATCACTTTAGGGAATCTTAATTCTAACATAATTAATATTCTGGAGATTACATTTGATGCTTCTCAATAAGCAAATAAACTCCTAAGTTTAAGTACAAGCAAACACAACTCTGTTTGAGCATGATATGAGCAACATCTCCATGCTTTCTTCAGAGTCTACGATGATGTATTTGATTGACAGTTGAATGACATCTTGTAGAACTATTTCATCTTCTTCATTGAGCAAGCTTCGAGAAACAACTCCTTGCTTCAGATCTTCAATAAGCTCAGATGATGAAGTGGTTGATGACTTGATTGTTTTCCAACAATATTTGCATTTATCAACTCTTGTGCTTTTTTATTGTTGTTGTGTTGATTGATGATCTTTGAGTTTCAACAACAATGGCCGTGTTCCAACTGCAACAATAATGTTGATCTTTCCAATTATTTCCGACGACTATGAAAGCACGAAATCCTTTTCTTTAAATAGCCAAGAAAATATAGTTGTTGAAGAGTTGTTGGCTATTTGAAAAAAAGACGTTATACAGTGATGAAGTAGCAAAATCACATTTGTTCTTTTCCATACTTTCCAGCTAGTTGAGAAGACGTAAGACTAACTCTTAGTGTACGATCACTACTAACGGTAACATTTGTCTTCTGAACTTCAGGGGCTTCAGATGATAGTGTATGAAGCATGAGTAGAGACACAATCGTTTAGGTCTTCAGAATATTAAGTCTTCAGTCTTCAGAACTCGCTCATTCAGAGTCTTATCTTCAGGACTTCAACAATTTTTTCTTTAAACATTTATCTTCAGAATCTTCAAGTCTTTGGAGTCTTCATAATTATGTTCACTATGAATGTTATCTTAGATTCTTCAGCACTTGATCTTTGGAAACTTAATCTTCAGAACCGTTAGGTCTTCAAAGTCTTCTGCAATTGGTCTTCAGAGCCTTTAGCCTTTCGATCTTCAAGTCATTAGAATCTTCAACACTTTAGTTCTTTAGAAGATTATTCCTTTAAAAGCATCGCTAGCTTCAGAATCCGAACCACTTCTCATAACAAAACCACAAGAGCATTGCAACCGCAATATACGACATCTTTGGAACTTTCTGATTGTGATCAAATAGAAAAGCATAATTGATTCTTTAGTACGCTTGCAGCTTGTGTCACACATAGTAATCTGCATATTATCTTTGGCACACATCCTGATGGTGTTTATTTAATCTAATATCTTAAATGAATAAGATGTGTACATAAACACACATTAGAACATAAAAGGTTCTTTCACCAATACTCTTTGTTATCACCAAAACCTAGAGATGACTTCCAGAACAGATCTTGTTCTTACAAGTAAAAGAAGTCTCTTTCCTGCATGCTTGAGTATTTAAGTCTCTTGTCTATGCACTTTAGCAGTAAAGTTTCTTTATATGTTGATTAAGCTGAAGTCTCTTGCAAGGTTTCTTGAGCATAAGTCTCTTTCTAGGTTGATTGAGCATTGAAGTCTCTTGCAAGTGTGTTTGAGCAAATTGTAACTTGTTTGATTATCATGAAAATATCTTGATGAGGCAAGGAGAATAAAGTACTCTCATTTAAGGAGATGAACTAGGATAATCTTTGTATGTTGCTTGCTTTTACTTATGATCCCTTTATTTTTGCTGATATAACAAACTCTGATATCAGACTTTGAATGTGTTTCAAAGTCTGAAGTTCTATCATTAGAAGTGAAATTATTTTTATTGGCATACACAAATCAAACCCCCATTCTTGTTTATTTTTCGCACCTTCAAAGCAAATAGGGCTAATAATATGCTCAAAATATGTTAGTAGTGCAAAAGATCGCATGGGTAACATCATTTATAACAATCATCAATATATGACTTATTCACAACAACAACATACTCATACCTCAATCGAGCACAATTAAACAATAAACAATTCACTAATATCATTCACACAATACACTAATTATAATAATAGCTCGATCAGACGACAAGTATGTATGCAATGCATTAACTCCTCAACTCTTTGTGCATGTGGTACCAATTAGGACATTATAGGTATGTTACTCAATTAGTCCACTCACCAATGGCCCCCTCTTTCTGACCATAAACATCACGATTTTATCATCTATTGTGCATTTTTGGTACTATTATGAAGTTAGATATTCTGTTTTATAATCCATGCATAAAATGCTTGCCTAATAGAAATTATCTGGTGAGTGGAACCATAAGATCAGTGTTATCCGAAATAGGGAATTGTTTAGAATTGAAAAGAAGAAACACTGGTAATACCCAATACACCATAATTCTGAGGTAATTGAATCAAGGGAGTGAAAGTTAGAATTTCCTAATTAATGTCAATGCGTAGTTCAAAACATAGGAGAGTAAGTCCTATTAGATGAAAGGTAGGAGAAATCTAGATATTGCCTTGCTAGACAAGTCTTGAGAGAAGGCGGTGAATAATTTCCGAAAACCACCTTATAGGACTTAGTTATATTAGAAAACCTCACCATGATGGACGGCGGGTTTTCGATAGTCAATGACGTTCAAAACACTAGTTGGACTTGAGGTTCATCAAAGACTTCAATGTAATAGAACTTGAGTACTTTTTCTTGTGCTTGCTTCATGGCTAATGATGCTTTATTATTTATCCTTTTTTGTTTAGTTTTTATCAGCAAAAACCTTTACATGACATTACATGCACAATATATAGAACCACATGCTTGTCGAGTTTTGTGTTTACATTGTTTGGAACAACTACATGTTGGAAAGAAAACCAACAATCCATACTCATTTTATCTACAAAGGAACAACTACAAGTTGGAAAGAAAACCAACAATTCATACTCATTTTATCTACAAATTAACTGAAGTATATTTTCCTAATTTAAAAGGTCAAGGAAATTATTTGATTAATATATATAAATGAAGAATTACAAATGTGTGAAATTATATTTTGATAATCAGAGTGCAATCTATTTGACTAATAATAGAGTGTATCATGATACAACAAATCACATTAACATCCATTTGCACTTCATTCAAGACATGTTGAGAGTCTTAATTGATAATTAATCAATCAAATATATGATATCTTCTTTAGAGTAGATCTTTTAGATCAAATTGGATAAATAATTTCTCTGTGTCTTAATTCTTTACTTTTATTTTTGTTCCTATTAGTTTGTGATTTGATTACATTTAGTTGATAGATTAACTAATTCTTAAAAGTACTGCATATAATTTAATTTGTTCTACATATTTGGTGTGTTTGAATATCTAATTTATTTATAACATAAATAAACTTTCAAACACAATAATTCCATTAAACTACTGCAACCTAACAATTACATTAATTTTTAAAGTAGTACAATAAAATAATATTAAAAAAATATAAATTAAACGAGTACATACCTAAAAGTATTTGAATGAAATGACATAAATATCTTCTAACTTAATAAGAGGTCCTAAGTTTAAATTTAATCATGATAACGTAGTAATGTTAAATAATTTTGAGAGAGAATTCTAGCATTATTATAATAAAAATGCAACTTAACTGTGATCGGGAAAAGATTAAAACCATTTGATATTAGAATTGATTTCTGAACAAGATTATATATAGTGATGAAAATCGAAGAAAAAAAACAACTACGTTAAAAATAATTACATTGACAACATTTATACAATGAGTCAACTATTTCATAATACTACACCTTCGTAAAAACTGATGACAACACATTACTAATTAATGTTTTAAAAAATTTAGAACATCTACCATGGTGGGTAAATATATTAAGTAATTAAAAATGCTCTAAATGTATATATAGATCCACGGTAGAATCAGAATCTTTCAGAGTGAACGGTGAAGTAGTACTTATTATAATAGATTTGAACTTATAATACAGTGGAAATATGTCTCACTTGCAAAATTAAATTAGTACTTCAACATTCAAGTTAATAAGAAAATAAAAAATGATGTAAAAATAAAAATCAATTTGAATACTTGAAAAGTAGTGAGTCTTTCCTCTTAAATAATTGAGACAATTCTCAATAGAAAGCATGGAGTCAAACATGCATCATGGTTAACTAATATGAAGTGTTAATAGAGATCTATACGTTCTATATGCATTGCTACTTTCACTTTGCCATTGGGACTTCGTCTTAGGCCTTAATAGTTTACCATTTTTTTTTATAAATATTAATACTTAATTGGGACTCAATTATTTCAACTCAACATCTCAAACAAATATTATTAATGTTGTCGTTAAGTTGAACTTTAAATCAACATATTATATATAATTAACTCAATTATCACATGTCATTTGAGCTACCACATCTCCATTATCACTTCAATAATTTGATATTACTCTCTCATCAATTCAATAATTTTTGAATTTGTGAATTACTAATGAAATGAAATCTTTTTTTGACATGAAATTAAAATTTGAAATAAAAATCACATGGTTAAATGTTATGGCGTGCTTCATTAATTTATACCCACAAAAAGAAACCCAATCTCAATAAATATCCCAAAAGACCCACCCACCCACACGATCCATAGATAGATATAGATACAATAATATTCTACGCGTCATGTTATGCTGTTGTTGCGTACAACTGTTTCAATTATTGCTCTAGTACGAATTTTCAACCTCCAAAATCATATATAACACCAAATTGAAACACCAACACTAGTAGGGAACAACAACATCACACTCACTTCGCCGCATTTACCTCACTGCTCTACTATACTGGCATTTTCTCCCAACAAGGTACACTTCTTTCCCTTAATAAACCCTTTTTCTTGATACCTTTTTCATTTTGTACCTTACTTTCATGTCCTAAGTTGTTTTACTTTCATTTTAGGAAAAAAAAACATTTTTTTTAGAGTTTTAGTTGATTTTAACATTATTCCCAGGAACATGCATTTGTTTGTTTCAATAATTTGTTTTGTTTGTTAGTTGATTCCTTGATTACCAGGAACATGCATTTGTTTGTTTCAATAATTGGTTTTGTTTGATTCATTGTTTCTTGTAGGTTCATTTTGGGGTATGATCTGTTTTGGTTTCATTCTTACTTGTTGAGCTGGTGATAGGATATAACAGATACTTTTTTTTTTTACTAGGGAGTGGTTTTGTGGTTGAGAAAAGTTGCGATTTTTATAGGAAAATGGAGGGTTGTTCTTCGAATTTTGGGGTGGGGCGTGTTGTTTGTGTAGGGAAAGAATCTGTTTTGAGGAAGAATGTAAGTCAATATTCAAGTTTTAGGAATTTGATGTTCTTAAATGAGGCTGCATTTCCATCCATTTGTGTGAACAAGTGTGGCGGTGGTGGTGGATTGTATGTGTCTATACAAAAGAAACATAGGTTTTTGACAATGTGTGTGTTGCAGCCGCCGGCTGAGTCACAGCCTGGTGTAACTAGGATCGAGTTGTCGGGTGAGGGAGGTGATAGTAATGTGGGAAAGGAACTCAAAATTTCGGATAGTGAGTTGGATTCCAAGAGGGTTGGAAATGGAAGTAATGGAGTTGTGGTTGATGGTAGTGGTGGTAATGGGAGCTTTGGAAGTGGTGGAGCGGGAGGCGGTGGTGGTGGTGGTGGTGGTGATGATGATGGTGACGATAAAGAAGAGGTGGAGTTTGGGCCAATGCTAAAATATGAGGAAGTATTGAGAGAGACGGAGGCACGCGGTGTTACTCTTCCGATTGATATGTTGGAGGCTGCTAAGAGTGTGGGAATCCCAAAGTTGCTTCTTCTTAGATATTTGGAGTTAGAGGTACACTTTCTTTCATTGGAAAGAGCGTGTTTTTGTGCAAAACAATGAGAATTACATTGGAGTTTAATGTTGTTGTTTATGATATTTTAAATTGCAGGGATCTTTTTGGCCTTTAGGATTTGCAATGAGATCATGCTCTATCCTTCGTAATCGAATGCTGGCTGATCCGGCATTTCTTTTCAAAATTGGCTCAGAGGTCTGTTTGGAGATTGTCTTAGTTGTCTTGATGCTAGTACTTGAGTATCTTAAGTAATCCGATTTCGCTCATGATATGCAGATTGTAATTGATTCTTGTTGTGCTACTGTTGCTGAATATCAAAAGAGAGGCAAAGACTTTTGGAATGAATTTGAGTTGTACGTTGCAGATCTTCTTGTTGGGTTGGTTGTTAATGTTGCTTTGGTAGGAATGTTGGCACCTTATGCTCGAATTGGAAAACCGTCAATATCTAAGGGATTCATCGGAAGTATGCAGAAAGCTTATTCAGCTTTGCCTAGCAGGTTACTCATCATAACATTAAAAGAACCTTGCTTTTGACGTCGATATATTTAATATATATCTCTTATGTATACATATGGATTTGGATTGGCTGCAATCTCAATCTCACACATTTCACGCATTCACGCAGTCAACACATCGATGGCCGTTGAATCAAAATTAGATGGTCTCAATTTCAACACAATTTTGATATTTTTTTCTTCTAATTTTCTATTCGCTTACTTTATGCAGTGTATTTGAAGCTGAAAGGCCAGGATGTAGATTTTCTGTACAGCAGAGACTCGGAACATACTTCTTCAAGGTAATGAATGCAAGGTTATTTCTTTGGTAAACCAAATTATGGGAGGCTTCATTATTTCGATCAATGTTGTTAAATAGCTACTATAGTGATGCTATACCGCTAAGCATAGCGAAATTTGGACATACTGCTATTTTTCTGTAATATACTATTTGATAAAAAATGTTGTCAAATAGTTGCTATAACACTATTGCATAGTGAATTTTAACAATCCACTATTTTCCACTATCCGCATTAGCAACTGACAACACTGATTTTGATTTACCTTTTTGTTTCCAGGGTATAATGTATGGAGCTGTTGGATTTGGATGCGGTATTATAGGCCAAGGCATTGCAAACGCGATCATGAACGCAAAGCGGTATGGTTTCTTGTATACATTTTTTGCACGATTTACACCCAAAAGTAACTTTCCATGTTCAGACAAAAACAGCGGTGTTCAAACTGAATGATACTTGCACAATTTTCCGTAAACTGATATACTTATTTTCTTGCACGATTAATATTTCATCTCATATGGCTACCAGGAGCATAAAGAAATCAGAAGACGACGTACCAGTACCTCCTCTTTTGAAGAGCGCTGCTCTTTGGGGTAAGAAATCGTTGGTTTTTAAACTTATTTCTATGATTTCTATCTATTTTCTATCTAGCTAGAAAACACTAACAGTTCGTTTTTATCGAGTTGTTAGGAAAATACTATAGTAATGTTTTGTCACACTGACTATATGTGTATCTCGCTGCTGCATGTGACATGTTTCTTGAACATCCGTGCAGGTGTGTTCCTTGCGGTATCTTCAAACACGCGATACCAAATCGTCAATGGACTGGAACGTTTGGTAGAAGCATCGCCAATGGCAAAGCAGGTTCCACCAGTTGCTTTGGCTTTCACAGTTGGCGTGCGTTTCGCCAACAATGTTTATGGTGGAATGCAGTTTGTTGACTGGGCTAGGTGGAGTGGAGTACAATAGTTGCTTTCATTTCCCTGTTTTGTAATGTGTTGTAATCATGTATTGTAGTCTTGTAGATGTAATTTTCAAGCCATAACTTTTGTTAAGGTTGAAGCTTAAATTTCTACCTCAGGTTCATGGATCTATAATGGATGACCAATGGTTATGGGTTCTATGGTTTCAGTTAGAAAAGTTTTAGGCAGTGATTTGGAGGACGAGCATTTGTTCCCTCCATTTTAATAATTAACATTCACGATGGAGTACTTTTTTTTTCTTTTGTCTTAACCGTCGGGTTTTCTGGGGAGGAGTTTTTATCTGCTGATATTTGCGAGTATAAATTTAATGCATGTTCATCTGTGATAAATATTTAGTTCAATTAAAAAATATCGATAATGTTACGATGAACACATTCTTTCATATTCGAAACTTAAATTTCTCAATTATATATATATATATATATATATATATATATATATATATATATATATATATATATATATATATATATATATATATTGTATGATTCAAATTTTATCCTGTCAATTACATTTTTAAGGTCTGTTTAGGTCAAATGAAGGGGAGGAGAATGAAGAGATTTTAGTGAAGGGGGAGGGAAGAAGAGGGGAGCTGGAGATTTTTTAATTTATATTTTTATTTTTATGATATCACATAAATCATATGATATTTATAAATTAATAAATAAATTTTAGTAATAACATATACATAAATAATTAAACATAAAATTTATATTTTTTTAGTGATTAAGAAAGAAATAATTTATTATATAATATTAAAAAAAATTAAGCACACTTGATTTACAATATAATTATCCGACATAAATTAAATTATGTATTGATAGCAATTTTTAAATTATGATAAATCATCTAATAAGAAAAATACATAAAATAATTTCATTACTAATAGGATAACAAATTAAAAAAAAAAAATCATAAAAAACTATAAAAAAACAAAAAAAAGAATGAAGGAGTATAATTTATAGAATTAAATGTTGTTTATCCCGCCATGAGTAATTCAAGTAATATTAAATAAAATAGATTTTGATATATTAATTATAAAGGTTCATAATAAAATTAGGAGAGCTAAGAAAATCGATTATAAAATTTTAAGTGAAAATGTAAAATAAGTGAAAAATTCCAAAAGATTCCAATTTTATTGCGATTTAATTTAAATGTGAGTTTTGAAATAAGTAATATAAGTGAAAATGTTCAATCATGAAAATGTGAAATAAATTAGACAAGTAAAAATGTTGAACCATGAAATTGTAAAGCAAGTTTTAAAAAAAAATTCTAATCAATTTATTTATTATTTCATGTCTTTTTTATGCGTGTGTCTTTGTCATCGAAGAGAATCATCTCTACAAGTTTATATCGTTGTAGTAATTTGAAAATTTATGTGTGAATGTGATTCGTATTTAAATTATTCAATAAGCATTTATCATGTGTATTATTTTTTATTTTTCTAATTTTTTTTAATCTTGTTTATGTAAATCTCATGTACACACAATTAAAAAGTCAGAAAATTCTATGATAACATTTTAGTTATGAGAATGTTTATGAACAAAAATAAGTGCATGAGAAAATTGTAGGAATATAGTGTCCAAAACAAAGTATGTTTTTATATAGGATTCAAATTGTATATTTTTAATTAACATTAGAAAATTAAATATATCTTTATATTTATTGTTAAGCACCCAATTCATTTTATAAGGCTATTTAAGTAGTGGATAAGTTTTTTTTTAAAGAATAAAAATTGTTTAAATTTTTATTAGAGACTAAATGAGCTCTCAATTTTCTTATAGTGTTATTTGAAATAAAATTTTATTAATAATGTTTAAAGGTTATAATATATGAAATTAATATAACATATTAATTTAAGAATAAGTAGAAGTATAAAAACTATGGAAATAGGAAGATGTTTGTAGTTACATTTTTTTCATAAAAAGTTGTGCATAAAGAAAATAAAGTGAAACTATAATGTAACATTTTTTTGAGGTATAATCATTGGGTGTTGAATATGCAATTTATACACATAAGCAATTAAGATGACGTGAACTAATTAAAAGATTTAATTGATGATGTGTCACAATATTGTTTAATGCATTAGATTTAATATATTTTAATAGATAATAGATGTTAAGCTCCTTGTGCCTTTTATATATTTGTTTAACTTTTAAGGTTATTAATTAAAAAAAATTTAATGCATCATATATATTACATTACGTGAAAATACTAAAATGTTTCAAAATTTTGAAGATGCATTTTTAGACACATCACTATCGTTCTAGATTTTCATCCTATTACAAACGCGAAAGTGGCGCGGAAAAGAAACATAGTCGTCAGTCAGACATTTTTTCCCAAAGAAAAGGAAAGATAATGCTGCACAAAGCGAAGGAAAAGGAAAGAACCAGGTCTTACGAACCAAAGAGATTGGATTTGGGAGTCTTACGAACTGGGAAGATATTAGCACCCCAGATCGTCCGCCGTACCCGACGGAATCCATGTTTGCTTGAATTGTTTCAAAGGGTAAGAAAAACTATTGCTGAACTAGAAAGAAATGAGGAATGGGAAAATGTAGGGAAAATAAAGAATGTGCTCGAATGAGCCCTACCTCACTGCCTACGTATCTCATGGGAAATGAGAATTAGAGTCGACGTAGTTTCCCTAACTGGGGAGGAAATTTGCTTATGCCTATGCTCAGGTGTTGTAGGCTCTCCTTGAACGAGTGTGTTACTGCCTTGCAAAGAGACAAGTCGAAGCGAGTTCTTTCGTTAAGAGTGAGGAGATGAGAAGAGAATTCCCGAAGGAAAGACGTTTATTGTTGGTTTGAATGCTCTTAGAAACTTTTATTGAATTTGGCATAGGAGAATGCATTCATGTCTTATTCAAAGGAATGTGTACTTCTCACATCACTCTGAGATGGGGTGGATAAGAAGTACACCTAAGTAAGGAGGAAATCCCAAAACCTAGTTCCAAAGATTAAGGCCTAAACACATTATCTTAATTTTGTTTATTAAGTGTTTTTTGTAGTTTGGATGAATAAGTGCTTTTTAGGTGTTGTTTGTGAAACATCCTCATGCTAAGACTTGTTCATCATGATAGATACCCTACACCTCATCCCCATATGGAATGTGTGCAAGTATCCCATGGCAAAGTCCATTGGCACATGAAGAAACTTACCCTTTATTAAGTGTTTTTGAGTTGTTTAGAGATGAGAAAGAGAAGACTCAAGTTGAGAAAGAGAAAACACTAAGGGAAACTAAGACTCGCCCTATGTTATTATGTAATGGAGATTCTAAGGTTAATGTGGTATTCTAATCCTAAAAGAGAGAAAGAAGCAAGTCCTAACTCACTTCAAGGATTGAAGATGAGATTATAACTCAAAGGGATGAAGAGAAAGGCAATGTCAAAAAATCATAAGATGCTTGTCGCAATCACAAAGGAGAAAACTTTTAAAAGAGGAGGGAAGGAGGTAGAATGTAGGACCACACTCACATTATATACTTACCATTAGCCCCTAAAAAGGTTAGTAAAATCAATTATTTATGAAATCAAAGATGATAAAGAAGAAGACAATTAAGTACCAAACACCTCCTAAAATGAATAGGGTTCAAACTATACTCAAACCTAAAGCTAAGGGTACCTAAAGGCTAGATAAATTCTAAAGTCAGCAGCTACAACAACGCTTAAGCACACAATCAGCTATCACATGCAAATGACATACAAACAGCCTATTACAGCTACCTAACAACATGGCAACATGTGTAAAAAGTGCAAAAACAATGCAAGACAACATACATTTAACAGCTTCTGTTCAGAAAATATAGTAGTGAAATGCATGGCAGAATTGAGTCATTTAACATGTAAATGCATGAGTAACAATACATGGTTATGCACCAAATAACAACATCAAAGAATGCAACATGATTAATATGAACACGAATGTGTGAGGATGTAAACATTTCAATCATTTTACACCAATGGATTTTCTCAAACAAAGCGATGTTCATTTTCCAAAAGTGAACATTTAATGTAAACAAGCAACCACAAAGTGTGAACTTACATCACATTCATCCTAGCCTAATGCAAGTATTGACAATGAAATGCAAACA
This sequence comes from Lathyrus aphaca, assembly GCA_963966055.1. Taxonomy (NCBI): domain Eukaryota; kingdom Viridiplantae; phylum Streptophyta; class Magnoliopsida; order Fabales; family Fabaceae; genus Lathyrus; species Lathyrus aphaca. The sequence continues at coordinate 266,937,476 of OZ014525.1, forward strand.
TAAGACAAACATGTAATCAAGAATGTGTGTAAGCATATTTGGATCATGCACTTTTATCAATTAATACGCAACATGTTCAATTATGCACATGAGTGTCCAAAACATGCATCGATCTCGAAAGAAATGCAAAACAAGACTTTAAATAATCATTAGCATGCTAGCCATGAGGTTCAAACATGGGAAAAACATTCATAACACACCATGAACATAAATTCACATTTATACAAAAAATCGGAAATAAACAACACGCGCTTCGAAAGATATCGAAGCTATATGAACCTGCACCAAAACAGCTCCTAAAAACTCCCTAAAATCATATACTAAAGATCCATGATGATTGGAGGGGGAATGGATAACTAAAATGCAAGAAAAAAAATAAGAATTTTTCATTCTGGTTCAGTGGTAACCGGTTACTCGTTCAAAAAATGTTGTTTTCTGTACAAATTACAACAGGTAACCGGTTACTACCAGAGTGGTAACCGGTTACTCTGAGACCAGAATAAAAAATTCTGCAATTTCTTGGAAAAATCAGCACCAACTTATTCATATAAGCTCTAATGTAATGCCTATCAATTGAACACGAAAATTACACCTAAATTCAACAATTTAACACCCATTGGAACCACAAACACATCAAGATTCTAAACCCTAACGATTCAATCAATTAAAGCATAAAAAATCAACAAAACACGAAGAGCACGCACATCGAGAAAATGCGAAATAACTTAAAACATAAGTGATTATGAGTTTCACCAACCTACAAAGCCTAGGCTTGCTTTGGTAATCGTTGCAAAGAGATATCAACACGCTATAGAAGAGAAAACTGTAGATCCGAAGCTCTTCTGCGAGAATACGCAACATAAATGCGATTTGACCAAAACCTTGATGAAATCTTCCAAGAATCACTTCCAAAATGTGAAATAAACACCAAAATAGTAGCAAATCCTTCAATAATCCATGAAATTAATGCAATGATGGAGGTTTAGCTTCAAATTCTTCAAGTTTCAATGCAAAACTTGAAGAATTTTGGAAGATGAAGCTTTGTGTGGGGTTTTGGAAAATGAGAGAAAAGTGAGAGAAATATGAGAGTGATGATAGAAAAATGTGAAAAATGAATTGTTGTTGTGAGGTTTGGAGAGAAAAAATGCTTATATACATGCTAGGATTGGAGTTTTATTTAGGTTAGGAGTGAGGCTTGGACATTAGTTTGAGAATTAGGTTTGAGATTATGGTTAGGAGTTAGTTAGGAAATCTTCTAGAACCTTCCCTTGGAAAGTGGTAGAATATTCTAGAATATTCCCTTGGAAAGTGGTAGAATGAAAGACAAGGTTGGAGTGAAAAATGTGGAAAATCCCTCCATAAGAAATTAGTTGATTTGTGAGGTTTTAATGATAATAGGCTGGAAAACTTAATTAGAAGGGTTAATCAGAATTTTGTAAGAGGAGAACAAGTCTTGAGGGAGAACAAGAGGCTAGGTTTGATTTACGTAGAGATTGTTGTTGTGAATTCGAGCTGCCTTCAATCCAAGGTAAGGGCGGGGTTCGAATTCCATAACCTGGATTAGATAATTTGTATGTAGGTTGGGGTTTCGTATAATTATTGATGTGTTTTCGTATGATCTGTTGCTGGAATTCGTATGAATCCGATATGTATAAAATGTTGTTCTTGCCGTGTTGCTGTCATGAAATTTGTTCATGTTGTTGGATATGTTGTTGTATCTATTGTTGTGTTGCTGGACTGGTTGTTGCAGGAAAATCGTGTAGAGAAGGAGATTAGGATTCGTAAAATTTTGACGTCTAAAATTGATGTAGAAACCCCATTAGGTTTGAATGGAGTGATGAAGTTGTGTGATTCGTAGCAGAAGTAGGAATGGTATGCATTCTGGTGATTCACATGATAGATCTGGTATTACGCGTAATAGGAGGAGGCATTACGCGTAACACATCCTAGTTATGTAGGCATTACGCGTAAGCGAGGGTTGAATTCAAGGCCCTCTGGCCATTTGCGTAGGAATTACACATAATAAGCGAGGCTTACGCGTAAGAGGTGGCGTAGAAGCAAGTCGTTACGCGTATGGGTTACCCATGACGCGTATGGGCAGAGTGGTGGGCAGAAAATGCAGTTTTTGGCGATTCGTCCTGTTTGCACATCCGTTTCGAGTTGAGCTGATCTTGGACTTTAAGTAGGAATGTAATAAGTTGATTATAGTAGATTTGAGGACTAAAAAAAATTAATTTAGAAATTTAATTGATTAAGCTGTCACTAGTTGTTTTCCATGTCGAAGTTGTATTAAGTTGTTATAAGTTGTGTTGTCCCGATTTTGGGGAAAATTATTAAGTTGCAGGTCGATTGACTAATGTTGATTCACGTTGTTGAGTTGTTAAGTCGTTAATTATGTTGTTTTTGTTGTATGCCATTCATTGTTGCATACATTTCATATTTTCAAGTTGGAGCGAATGCTCAATTCAAGTTGGCCTGGATTGGAAAATGAGTTGTTGATTCCTCGATAAATTGACAAGATTTTCAAGTTGGGAGTTTTACTCAAAATGGTACCACATGCATATATAAGTCGAGTCGCATTTTATCTATGTTGATATTGTTGTTCGTTGCGAGATGTACATTGATTTTCTAGTTATGTGAAGTGATGTGATTGTATGATTTCTTGCTTACATATTGATTATCATACTCTTGTTTATGTTATTCGATATCTCACCCCTTCTGTTTGAACATTGCCCTTTGTTGGTAACGTGCAGGTAACCAAGAGTTAAGTACTTCTTAGTAGCTCCGAGTTGGTGTTTGTCGCTCTAATACGTAGCACTTCGCGGGGATGAACGCATGTTTTATTTTATGTTGGATTTATATTTAGTTGAAACATTGGTTTTAGTTGTTTCATGTTGAAAACCATGTTGAAGTAGTTTAAAGTTCCAAGCATTGAGGTTATTTTAAAGTTGTAATATGTTGAATCCGCTGCGTTGTTTTCGAAGTATTTTATTAATGAAGTTTATGTTATTTGATTATTCAGTTGAAAATGTAATATCCCATGTTTGTTGAGGAATTTTTATAACTCTGATTTAAATTATAAAGTCGGGTAGAATGGGGTGTTACATTAGTGGTATCAGAGCAGGTCGGTCTGTCTGACCAAGTTGTCAATTCGTAGTTGTCTAACAATCAAGTATTGTTATGTGGATCTAAATTTTGTTGTGTTGTAGTGTTAAGTTGAGATGGATGGAAGCAATGATGTTGCGATGGTTGCTGTAATGCAAGAAATGGCTCAAGCTGTGCAGAATTTACCGAATGCTGGTGGGAATGATGAGTCTTGTACTTTTGCGACTTTTTAGAGAGAGAATCCACCTACCTTCAAGGGAAAGTATGACCCTGATGCTGCATTGGTTTGGTTGAAATAAATTGAGATAATTTTCCGTGTGATGGATTGCACTCCAGCACAGAAGGTTCGTTATGTAACTCACATGTTGGCAGTTGAGGCTGATGATTGGTGGTTGGAAACCAGAAAAGGTTGGAAGCTGTAGGTGAAGAAATCACTTGGGTTGTTTTTTGTAGAGAGTTTATGAGGAAATATTACCCTGAAGATGTGTATGGTAAGAAAGAGATTGAATTCCTTGCGCTGAAACATGGGAATATGTCAGTGAAAGATTATGCTGCAAAGTTTATAGAGTTGTCGAAGTTCTATACGCACAATGATGTAACAACTGCTGAATTTTTGAAGTGCATCAAGTTTGAGAACGGGTTGTGTTCAGAGATTAAGAAAGTTATAGGGTATCAAAAGATTTGTGTTTTTTCTGATCTAGTTGATGGTTGCAGGATCTTCGAGGAAGATAAAAATGCTCACTACAAGATTGTTACTGATAGGAGGGGAAAGAATCAACAAAACCGTGGCAAGCCTTATGATACTCCAGCTGGTAAGGGTAAGCAGAAAGTTGCTTCGGGTTAGAGAACTAGTGGGGTAGATGCTCCTGCTGGTATTGTTTGTTTCAAATGTGGGCAAGCTGGACATAAGAGTAATGTGTGTACTGCTGAGGTGAAGCGTTGTTTCTCTTGTGGAAAAGTTGGGCATGCAATATCTAATTGCACGCATAAAGAGATGATTTTCTTTAAATGTGGTGAAGAATGGCATATTGGTAGCCAGTTCCAGAAGCCAAAGAAAGCGAAGTTTGGAGGAAAAATGTTGGCTTTAGCTGGGACTCATACAACTAATGAGGATAAGCTCCTCAGAGGTACATGTTTAATTAATAGTATTCCGTTAATTACTATTATTGATACAGGTGCTACCCATTGTTTTATTGATGCTGATTATGTTAAGAGATTGGGTCTTGAGTTGTCTGCTATGAAAGGAGTAATGGTCGTAGATATTCTGGCTAAGGGATCAGTGACTACTTCTCTAGTGTGTTTGAGTTTCCCATTGTCTACCTTTGATAAAGAATTTTATGTTGATTTGGTATGTTTACCTTTGAATGGGATGGATGTAATCCTAGGTATGAACTGGTTAGAGTATAACTATGTTCATATTAATTGCTTTCGTAAGTCAGTAAGGTTTTCTACTCCAGAAGAGGAATGAGTTGGATTGTTGTCGTTTAAAGAGTTACAAAAGATGATGGAAGAGGATGCCCAGATGTTTTCATTGATGGTGTCATTATCTGTAGAGAGTAAAGCTAAGGTTGAAGAGTTGCAAGTAGTGAATGAATTTCCTGAGGTTTTCCCTGATGAAATTCCTGGCGTACCGCCAAAAAGAGAAGTTGAGTTTGTTATTGATCTTGTACCTAATACTAGACCTGTTTCTATGGCACCATATAAGATGTCCGCATCTGAGTTGGCTGAATTAAAGAAGCAGTTGTAAGATTTGCTTGAGAAGAAGTTTGTAATACCAAGTGTATCACCGTGGGGAGCTCCAGTTCTGTTAGTTAAGAAGAAAGATGGAAATATGAGGCTTTGTATGGATTATAGACAATTGAACAAGGTGATAATTGAGAACAAGTATCTGTTACCAAGATGTTGTACCCCAAAATGTTCCCTCCCGTATTCAATAAAATGTGTCTCAAGAGGTCTCATAGTAGTCACAAGATTCATAATTGCTCAAAAGGATTCAAGGTTTCATCAAATAAAACCTCATCCTAAGCAATGGATCTGAAACTAGGGTTTTGAGTTTCTCAAAGAAAAATGGACTTCTAAAGCCTCAATTGGACTTCATGACATCCCACATACTTCAATGAATCCTCATGTCAAGTTTCAAGGCTTTCCCTACAAGTTTGGCCAGTCAGATGCTCAGGATATCAAAAATATGTTAACTTGGTCAAAAAGTCAATTGTGGTCAACACAAAGTCAAACTTCAAGATTTTTGTTAAACATCAAGATTATGAGCTGAAATTCATCATTTTATCAAGGTTTGATCATGATTAATCAAGGAAACCTCAGAATTATAAAGAATCAAGAGTTACTAAATTAGGGTTTTGTACAGGAAAAGTCAACTGTACTTTCACCAGCCATAATTTTCACACACTTCATCATAAATTTCCCATACAAAGCTTATTTTAAAGGAAATTAAATCCTCTACAACTTTGTGTCTCACAAGCCAAGGCCAAAAATGCTTCATTTGAGAGATATGAGCCAATACATTACAGGTCCTTTTAAAAATCAACAAAAAGTCAACTTTTTCAAAAGCTCATAACTTAAAAATGGGAAATGAAATGGACATGGGACCAAAGGGAGAAGTTAAAGGACACTCTAAGCTTTCTAAAAAGTCCTATAACACCTTCATGGGATAAAAATTGAGGGAGTTATGCATTGTTGAAGTTGGACAATTTTGAGGAGGTGTATGAAGTAAAAAAAGACCATAACTCAAGTTTTCTTCAAATGGGCCCATAATATTTCAATCCAAACTCAAACATGAGACCATTCACGACCCATTGTTCTTATTTTCTGATTTTCATTATTTATTTTATATTATATTGAATTTTAATAATTTAAATTCAATTTTAATTGAAATAAATCATTAAAAATCAAATATTTGATTCCAAAATTATTTTGGGATCAAATATTTGATGATTATATTGATTGATCACATCCAAATTCGTTCAAGACTAAAATGGCATGATTACATGTGATTTTTTGACAAATTTGGAAACATGGTTTCTTCATCTCCAAGCAATTCAAAATCCATCATAAAAAAGTCCAAATTTTGACCTAATTACATCATCTATAAGTACATGACAAGAACACAATGCAAGGAACGAAAAATTCAGAGCTCAAGAACCGTATCAAACTTAAAAAATTCAAGAGAAAATTCAAATTCAGTTTCATCCTTTGAGCCACTTTAAAGAAGTTTTGAAGGTTGAAATAGTTTCCTTGAGGTGTTTAGAACATGTCTCCATCATTACCATCCTCAAAAACATGATGAATTGATCAAACCGAATTCATGTTTATGTCATATTTTCACTTTTTCGATTTCATTAATTCATACATTTTTAATTGATTTTGATTGTCTAACATTATTTGTTTCATTGCATAGAAGCTTTATGGACAATTGGTTTCAAGTTTTGATGCAGGGAACGTAAATCACCATGGCTAGGGTTTAGAGCTTGAGATCGGGGTTTCTTGATTGAGACGATTTAAAGACTGTTTGATGACGTATTTGAATTGTACAATTCATGGGCAATCGATTTGTATAATTAGATTGGACTAATCGCACGTATTTTGAATGTTTGGAATTCGAAGATTTTTTAGCTATGAAAATTTCGTAGCTAATCTATAGCAAAGTCGTAGCTAAATTTGGAGTCTGAAGGTTGAACACGAAGTTGTTCGTGCGCTTCCCAGATTTCAAAATTTGGATTTCCTTTATAATTTAATTGTTATATCTTACTAACACCTGCACGCTGTAAACACCCCAAATTTGCCCTCACTAAGTTCACACCATGGCTTGTGATCTTTTCATTTACATAAGTTTAATCATACCACATCATATTGCATTTTTGCTCATTGCATTAGTTCAAGTTCATCTGCATCTAGGGTTTGTGATCTGAGCAATCCAAGATCCTTCTGAGCCACTCCAAAGGTCTTCAATCATATCAAGAGGGTCCATGTATGTTCAATCATCATATTTTATCCTCCAAAGATCAAGGAAGTCAAGAATCACAAGAACTGGCAAAGCATGGAAGCAGAGATAGGGTTTAACTGCACAGATGACCTGAAATTAGGGTTTTGGTTTCAGAGGCCATAACTCCATTTTTTTGGTCATTCTTGTTTCTATTGGTCTCAATATGATATAAGGATCATGCATACCAAGTTTGATGAAGAAATTCATTGTGGAAGTTATCTAATCACTGGGTAACTTCTTGAGCAAGTCAGAGCAAAATCAGGGCATCTGAGGCCCCCCAACATGGAACCAAAGTGGATTTTTCATCAAATTGAAGTTATATGATCTTTATTTGATCATTGAAGTGCTTATAAGTTCACAAATTTGAAGAAAAGTGAGCTAAACCAAAAGTTGCCAAAAATGGAAATGACTTGTAATGTAAACTTTCCATTTTGGGAAAGTTTTTCAACCTCCTCTTTCTCAACCAAAAATGCTTCAAATGAAAAATTGTTGGTCATGAAAGTTGTAGATTGGATCATTCCCTTTTCAAAAAGTATAAGAACAAGTTCTAATTCATTATGAAACTCAAGTTATGGTTTGTCAAAGTTGGCAAAAATCACATAATTTTCAAGAATGCACCAAAGAGGGATTTTTGCAAAACCACTTGCCAAGCCATTTTGTGACTTCAAATACACTTCTAAGCATCATCCCAACATTGTGCAATGTCTAAAACTCAGAATTTCCCAAAGAATCTCAAGTTTTCATGCCTTGCCCATGAAGAAATCGCAAAGGGGCCAAGCTTTCTCCAAATTGCAAAACACCCATTACTTTGTTTCAACTTGCTGAATTGCCTCAAGATTGATTCTATGGTCATCCTTAATCTCAGCTGCACATGGACATGCCAAAAAGCCAGCTGCATTCTTGCCCATACCTCAAGTACAACCAACCTTGACTTTTTGCAAATCACCCCATACCAATCAGCATAGCCCACACCAACTCCACAGACCTATCACAACTTGATATGTGGACTTTATGCAAGCCATAACACACAACACACAAGCCTGAAACACAGCCATAGCTCAGATTTCCAAAATCCTCTCAAAACTTCATCTCTTCGAAACTTTCAAACCAACCATCAAAACTTCAAAATTCTTTCACCAATCATCTCCACATAACCCCAGGATCATTTCCCACCCCTCACATTGGCCTGAAACCACCTCAAACAAAAACACGATTTTCATCACTTCTGAACTGAAACCTTCAAAACACTCCATATAAACTCCTTTCAAGCATTCCAGAAGCATAAGGGGATCAAGGGGAGTGGAAAAGCACCAAAGAAGAGCCCAGAAAGTGCCAGTTTTGAAAGCTTCAACTCAGGTAACCTCAAGAACAAATTTTCCAGAAATGAAATTTTAAGCTCTTAGATTGTTCTCCATGCTTCACTGATCACACTGCACCTTTTGGTTTTGAAAATGATTGAATATTAAGCATGTATGAAGCTTCTGAAATTTCTGAGTAATTTTCCGTTTTGCTTCCTGAATCTTGTTTAAAATGAGTTAGGGATCATTTCTGGAGAGTTTGGTGAGTTTATTTTACGAATTGAGAGAGTTAGCAAGTTTGAGTGGCCGGAGAAGATGACCGGAACACTGTTCCGGTCACCTGAAAGAGATTATGGCTAATCTCATTAATTAGCTGAGTTTAAATGTGAGCCCTCAGATCCTGTTTCCCATGCGTGTTTTAATGGCCCAGATTCTTTCATTAACCCTAATTTCTGTTTAATTTAATTAATCCAAATTAATTAGCCAGGTGGAATCTCAGCCACCCATTCATGCACCAGTCAACCCTCCCCCCTTTAGTTTAAATCCTGGCCTTAGGATCAGCTGACTTTTCCTTTCCTTTTATTTCATTTTATTTTATTTTTTATCCATTACTTTTCATATAATTATTTAAAATAGTAAAAATGACCAAAAAAATCTGAAATTTTTTATCAAGCCTTTTATTAATTTTCAGAAACCAAATATTTTTTTTTGAATTAAAAAAGTATTTTTAAATCATTTAAATGTTTTATTTAATTAGTTAATTGATTTTAATTAATTAAAAATATATTTAAGTATTTAAAAATCACCAAAAAAATCAGAGAACATTCTTAGAAATTTAGAAACATTTACAAACTCACCACACAAATTTCTTTTTGGTTTTGATCATGCTTTGACATTTTTCAATGAATTAGGGTTCTTAAAATTGTTCATTTTCTAACTCTAACTTCAAAAATTCATAACTTTTAAACCAAGTTGAGTTTGTGAATGGTTCTTTTTGCATTGTTCTATGCATGGCTTCTTGCATCCAAAAACATTTTTGTTTCATTTTTATCTTGCATTTTCAAATTATTTGGCATTTTACATTGAGGATCACCCAAAAACACCCTAGAAACTTAGGAAATTCATAAATCCTTCTAGGTTTAGCTTCTGACCTCCCCCTTTGGATGGTAACCTAGTATAGGGTTAGGGTTCCTTTGAGTGCATTTTAAATTTTTTATCATGTCAGTTGCTTCTGTTTTTGAGTTTTGCATCTCATGTTGCATGAAAGCCCTAATTTCTCATCTTCCTTTGCATACATCTTACATAAGCATTCATATAAGAACTTGCCATGACATTTTATGCATTCACATGACTTCTAAGACATCATAGGACACATTAGAATCATGTTTGAGCATTGCATCATCCATTTGCCATGTTATGCATTCATTTCATTTCATGTGCATTCATGAACTTTCATGCTTCTTTCATGCTTCATTTGCACTCTCATCCTTTGTATGATCATCCATAGCATTTGGCATACATTTGTACCATCTCTTAGCATCATTTGCATCATGAATATGCTTGTGGTTTTGGTTTTCATCCTTGCATTCATTTCATTTTCATTTCATTTCATTTCCTTTTACTAACTTTTCAGGTGGTAAGTTACTTTGGGAAGTGAATTTGCCTTCACTTCTCACAATCTCTTTTCATCTCTCTTATGCATTCATTGCTGCATTTTGTATTTGTATTAGAGTGAGCTTGCTCATTCATGTTCCTTCTTCACCTTCTTTCTTCAAGCAACTTATCTTCTTAAGTGAAGTAAGTTGACTTGTTTCTTCTGCTTCTCCTCCTTTCATTTGCTTCTTCCTTGGTGGCTATCCTTGAAGATCTCTTGCAAGCCTCATAAAACCTAGGAACACCCAAGCATGTTAACAATTAGGGTTTGATTATTCCCCCCATTAGTTTTACCTTTGTGTCATCTTTTGTGTCTTCTCTTCTTATCTCATAATCAGGGACTAAACCTTCAAGGTTTTAAGGCTTTGAGATTAAGGTTATGCCTGCATCCTTCTCTTAGGATGGAGTGTATAACTTTAATCCTAAATGTTAAACCCTTGATGTGTTTAAATCTCTTAATCAATCCATCTAATAATCAATAAGATATCAAGCTTGTAACTTGGGCCTTGCATTAGGGTTCTAATTCTTCCTTAATTGGTTAAGAAGGACTAATCCTAGTTTTAATGTACAAGTCCCCCTCAAGTTGTCTTACAAACCATAAAATTCACTTCTTAATCTTACCATTAATTAAAATCCACTTTAATAAAGGCTTTGTTTTGTCATGAGGTTAATCCCTAATCATGGTTTAAGTTGAGGTATCTTCCTCAGCTTAAATGCTCTCATCTATTATCCTTCTATTAGGATGGTGTAATGAGTCCATTAAATCCTTGATTATGGCTTAAACTCATTACTTAACACTAAATAAAAACTCCAAAAAACATCTAAATAATTGCAAGTAGGTTAATGATCTTAATCCTACATCATGGTGATTAAGTGTGAGGTGTTTACTTCATACCTAAGATATTCTCATTACCCCTAATCAAAGGGAAGATGTGATGAGTTTACTAACCCTTGGTTTAGGCTTAAGCTCATTTTCTTATGACAAACACAAAAAACAATAAAAGATTGAAAACACCAAAAACAAACAATAATCATCTCCTACGGGATTCTTTTCTCATCTCATTCACTCATAAACGAGAACTTGCTTCTTCCGTCTAATGCAAGACAGTTAGCACCTGAGCCAGACAGGTCATACACTTGAGCATAAACAAGCAAGCAGTTCATCAGTCAATTTATCTTTCAGTATCTTTGAGTCGAACTACGGTGTTCTGACTTCCTCATTGCACGAGAGGATACGTAGGCATAACTTAACTGTTATCAAACAAAAGTCTCTATATATTCCCCCTTTTCTAGCTTTATTCTTTTAAGCCTCATTCCTGAGCACCTCACTTCACTTTCTTGCACTGACACCTGTACATTCTTTTCCAGCTTTTGCACACAGATAGCACTGACACTACCCCTTTAAACACAAACTTTCAAGCGTGGATCCCGTCGAGTACGACGAACAATCTGGGTGCTAATACCTTCCCAGGTTGTAACCAACCCCCTTTCTCAGTTTCTCTGTTTCGCGATCGTCTTATCCATCCTTTCCTAGGTTTATGCAACATTACCTTTCCTTCGGGATAAAAATGCCTAGCTGGCGACTCTTTTCAGTTCACATTCATTTCCTCTTTCGCCGACCGTTCGTGTCTGTACCCCTTCTGACCAGGTGTCATTTGGTGGGAGCGACAGCTTGGCGACTCTGCTGGGGACCCTTATACTGCAACCAGGGCTTCTGGTTCTTTTTGTGGGTTCCTCCTAGCGCTTGTTTGATTTGTGTTTACTGGGGTGTTATGTGCTATTTGTGTTTATTTATCTTGCTTTATTTATTGCTTTATGTACAACTTTATTTTCTGCTTTCTTTATAGTTTTTTATACATCATACTGTCATTATCATTGCTGGATCTGGTTTTTGTTTTGGTGGGTGGGGTTCCACTGAGTGATTAAGGTCCTATACATGGGACCTGAGTGACACCTAGGCTAGAGTGGTTCATGTTCTTTCCCATTCCATTTAGGTCTGGTGCGGGAATATGAAACACGGTTCAGATGTGGGTTTCTTCTTGAGAACTCTGTGCTACATATTTCCTGTAGTACTAGGGCTATCTGGGAAGCCTGCTAAGTCTGGATGACCTTTATTTTGACCTTCAGAATCTGGGGTGAATTAGAGGAGGATCCTTTATGGTTATTGTAAACACTGTACCTCCGGGTTAGAAGTGTTTACACTTCTCATAATTGATCCAAGTCTGAGGATCCTTGTTCTAGAACATTACATGTGAGTGGGTTGGGTTGTTTACAGATTTTGCAGGAACCCTTGACCACATCATACCCTGTTACTGTTTTATTTAAGAATACTTCACTTTGGACAGTTCTTCTGATTAACCCTGGACATGTGACTCTTTATTTGAGTCCCCCACCCTGGTCACTGGATTTCTGAGCCTCCATCTAGACCTTTGAACATACATGGGCCTTATACCAAGACAGATAATCAGATCCAGCTCTTGATCACAAACCCTTGCACATCATTTGCATATATCATCATTGCATCATTTAACATTTGTTTATTTTTTTTCCAGGGTATCCATCATATCATACTTGGTTTGGTTTTGACCCCTTCTATTGCTTAGACCTCTGCTTCAGTCATCTTCTTTAGCATCTGCTTCAGCACCTCCTTCAGTATGTCAGAGACTCACCTCCTTCAGTCTGTCAGAGACTTATCTTCCAGCTTTTCAGTCATTGATCTTCATCAGCATTTGTCTTCTGCTTCTTCATCAGCACTCATGGATATTCCAAGGAAAAGCAACATATCTTATCACTTCTTTGAGCCCATATTGACTGGTATCAGGCAAGTCCAGTCACTCATCACACCTGACCACATCCCACTGTTTAGAGAGCACTATGGGGGTATTTTGGACATGGTTATGGATCTTGATTCTTCTCAGAGAAGCATGATCCACACATGCTTGCAGTTTTATGACCCTCCACTCAGATGCTTCACCTTTCCAGATTTCCAGATGGGGCCTCTGTTGGAAGAGTTTTCCTTGTTGATTGGAGTGCCTATTAGAGGAGGGATCCCCTTCAACCCAGAGATGACTACTCCCAGAAGTGAAGAGATAGCGAGGGCATTGCACTTGGAGCCTGCCCTCATTGAGCAAAACATGACAACAAAAGCTGGGATTCCTGGTTTACATCTAGACTTCTTAATTTCTCAAGCCATCCTGAAGGCTGCAGTGGGAGAATGGAGGGCAGTCTGTGCACTATTAGCCCTCAGCATATATGGGGCTATATTGTTTGCAGATGAGCCCAAATTTGTGAGTAAGAATGCTATCCACTTGTTTCTGCTGAGGAATCCAGTGCCTACATTGCTAGGAGATTTTTACTACTCCATCCATCAGAGAAATGAAAAGCAAAGGGGGGAGCTAGTTAGATGTTGTGCTCCCTTGTTCTACTCTTGGCTACTCAGGCACCTGCCTAAATCAGATGCTTTCTTGAACTCACACCAGCAAAAGAATTGGGCCAAAAGGTTCATTTCCTTAACATCAGATGATATCAGATGGTGCACCCAGAGCACCAAAGGTAAGGATATTATTACCAGCTGTGGACAATACCCTAATGTGCCTCTGATAGGAGTAAAAGGTTGCATCAACTACAACCCTTTGCTTTTTAAGAGACAATTGGGATATGCCTTGGTTCACCCTCCCAGGGGACAGGATTTAGCTGAGACCTTATACTGTGAAGTGCAACCTAATTCAGCTGTTGTCAGGTAAGCTGCCTGGGCTTGAGACAACATCCAAACCAAAGGGACTGTCATCATTGGAAGATGTAACAATGTTGCTTCAGCCCAATATTCTGACTGGTCCCGTACTAGAGCTCAGATTACCAGGATGCCTTTCACCTTGGAAGACACACCTGGACCTTCTACAGTACAGCCTGCAGCAACTGTTAGCCTGGAGGAATTTGAAAAGCTGAAAGAGAGGAATAATCAGCTATCTGAGGCCTTGAAGAAGACTCTTTGGGAAAGAAATGACGGTCGTCTGGACATTGAAAGATTGGAAAGACTCAAGACTGAGCATCTGACCAAGATTGAGAGGACATATGACTACATAAGGAAAGCAAAAGCCGGGGAACAGATATTGAATAATGCCTGTAAGGAGGCCAAGATTCAGAAAGTTAGGGCTGAGCATTACCTGGAAGAAAGCCAGGCTAGGTGGATCAGGATCACCGAAGCCCGTGCACAAGAAGACCAGAGGACTCAGGCCAAGATTGAGCAGCTGGAGGCCAATGAGAAGAAGCAGCAGGAAGCTCTGTTGGCAGCTCAGAAGGAGATATCAGAATTGAAGCTCCGAGCGGGGTTAAAGAGATCAAAGGATCAGGATAGGCATAAGAAGCTGACTAATGCCATTGCTACCAGGAACCTCCTCATTAGGACCATTACAGAGCACCTAGCTGGTCCGGTGACTGAGGCACTCCTGAAGGAAGTCAGGGAAGATGACTATGGATTGGATGTCTGATTCCTTTTGCTTGTATTTCCTTTCTTTTGATGTACTTTTCCTTTTGGTTGTATCTTTGACCCACCATGGGCTTGTGTTGTAAACAAACTATGTATTTTCATTATTTGTAATATATAGGTTTGTTTTATTTTAGTGGGCTTTCTCTTAACATTATCAAGCATCTCCTCGAGGTCTGGAAAGGTCAAAACCAAGAACCAAACCGGATACCTTGGAAAACAAATAAGCACATTGCATTGCATACTAACTCTTTCTTTGTTTTATAGGTTTTGTTTATTATTCGTTTCTCACTTTGTTGTGGTTTCAGGAAACATTGCTCGTCGCAGAGTGTTCCCTGTCAACCGCACACATCGGTACCCAACGCGAAACAACCTTCCAGGAATTCAGATTGATCAGGTACAGCAGGACCTGAATGAAGTAAGAAATCAAATGGCAAACGAAAGGTTCAAAATGAGAAACCAAATGACCCAGTTTATGGCTGTGATGATTGGCCTAGCCCAGAGCCAAGTGAGGCTGAGAGAGCTGGTAGAAAGGCAGACACCTGAGGAGCCCCATCTTGGAACAGGGGGAACCAACAATAATGAACGGGGACAACCTCGTATCAACCCACCAGAGTATGGACCCCATTTGAATCTGGATGTTAATGGCACAAGGAATGTTCAAGGTAATACTGCTGGGGGCAAAATCCTGCAAGAGGATCCCCAAGAAGAACAATTCACTGTTATTGGGGCTAGAGATGAGGTGTATGACAGAAGACTGGATGAGATTGCTGAAAAGCTAAGGTCTTTGGAATCTCAGAACTCTTTAGGCTTTGACGTAATGGATATGGGGCTGGTAGATGGGGTGAGAATTCCCCACAAATTCAAACCCCCTTGCTTTGAGAAATATAATGGTACCTCATGCCCGCATACTCATCTGCAATCCTTCTTAGGGAGACTCAAGGCTTGAATGAGTCACAAATATCCTCAGATCAAACTACCAAACCATCTAGATCAAGAACTCCACAGGTCAAAATACCAGATCAATACATACAACTGTACTGGCAGTGGGTATGATGAGGTTAAAAGGGTTCCTGCAAACCTATAAACCCCTCCCAATCTCACTGGTGTGCTCCGGGTCAAACATCACGGACTCTCAAAGCCGAATAGCAATAATACTTTCACCATTCTGAGAAATGGCTCATGACCAAATCAGGGAATCGTTTTGGCATTATATACTACTCAGGGAGGCCTCAGCTGAGTCCGGGAAAAACAAGCATCCCTTATAAGTTCCCAGCTTCGAGTGCTGGATTCGAGAAACAATAATATATTCAGCCCGTAGGATACAATACTATTGTCATACGACCAGATGCTTTTGACTGAGTTCCTATAAGAGAACCAGGCCATCCTATGCAAGTTCTAAGTGGGCCCTCGGGTGCGAATAGGTTTGCCACAAAATGTGGTCTGCCACTGTCACCACTGGAGAGGGATGTTTCCACAAGGTTCTCAATGATCGGTCCCCAGCCGCACATGACTATCAAGGTGGTGTAATGAAGTAGGGAAGATCCCTATATCAAGACATTTCCAAGACGGTCGCGAATCTGGGTGTGAACGCACTAATACCCCCATGACAAGATGACATAGGGCCAAAGTGATTGTCCATGCTAAATCCTATGGTGCACTCAAGCCGTGTATTTGGCTAGTCTCATCTCACCACACACAAGTAACACCCAAGTCCCGCCAAACAGAAAACCAGTCCAGACAGTCCAGTATCATATATGATGCATGAAAAATAAATACTGAAAACTGTAAATAAAGCTGTAAATAAATCTGTAAATAAAATAACAGTAAAATACATAAGCAACAACAAACAAACAACACCCAATGAAACAAAAACACACAAGCGATAAGAGAGACTCTCAAGGGAACCATAGATACTCTGGTTAGGAAGTCCCCATCAGAGTTGCTAGTTGTCGCTCCCTGGATTTCCATCCTGGTACAAACGCGAAAGTGGCGCGGAAAAGGTAGAGTCGCCAGCCAGGCATTTTTATCCCGAAGGAACGGGAATGGTAATGCTACACAAACCAGAAGAAAAGAATGGAAGGACACAGGTCCTGCGAACCAAAGAATCTGGGTTCAGGAGTCGATTACGACCTAGGAAGGTATTAGCACCCCAGATCGTCCGCCGTACCCGACGGGATCCATGCTTGCAAAGAAACTGTTTCAAAAGGGTGAAGAAATGAAAGCTGCTGCAAAGAAAAGGAACTGAACTGGATAAATGAAAATAAAAGGAGAAAATGTAGGGAAAATAAAAGAGTGTGCTCGAACGGGCCTTACCCCACTGCCTACGTACCTCAATGGGAAAATTAGGATCAGAGTCGCCGTAGTTCCCCTAACTAGGGGTGGAAAAGATTGCTTGTGTCTTAAGGGTTGAATTGCCTATGTCAATGCTCAGGTGTTGTAGGCTCGGACGACGAGTGCGTAACAGTCTTGCAAAATGACAAGTAGTGACAAGTTCGTGCGCGGAGCGAAGGTGATGAGAAAAGAAGTCCCGAAGGAGAGACGATTATTGTTTGTTTGTGTTTTTAGAAGTCTTTTAAGAGTGTGGCACAAGGAAGTGAAGGTAAAGCCTTTTCTAAGGACATGTCCTTATTACCACATCCCAAGATAGAATGAGTAACAAGTCCATCAAGAATGAAGAAGATCCTCAAACTTGTTTCCTAAGATTAGGATTTAAATTCACTAGTTTGTTTGTATTATTAAGTATCTTGGTGGATTAAAGTGAAGAAGTATTTTTTAGGATTTTCTTTGAGAGGGTGACAAGAGGGGAAAGGTCACCTCAACTGTTATTAAAGCTTTTTATGATTTGCATTGAGATGAGAAGAGAGAGAACCAAAAGGAACTTAAAGGTAAAACAACTAAGGGGGCCTAATGAATCCTAATGTTATCATGCAAAAGTGGTCATATGGTTAGTGTGGTTTGAACTCTATCCTAAGAAAGAGGAAGAGAATAAGAAGAGAGGAAGAAAGAATTAGAGAGCAACTTACTCCTCTAAAGGAGATAAGTTGCTTCTAAAGGAAGAAGAGAGAAGAAAGCACAAGATGGCACAAGGCACATCAACAATTACAAAATAGAAAGCAAAGATAAATAAGAGATAAAGAAATGGAATGTGGGTGACATCCACACTTCACCTACCATGAGCCCCTGAAATGGTTAGTAGCATAAACAAATGGTAAGACAAAGAGAAGTGAAATCAAATGAGATACAAATGAACAAAAGATCCTACTAAATCATCATAACCGGAAATGAAAGCAACCATTTAAATGCACTAAGATAAATAACTAACACAAACCAAGCAAGATGTAAAGCATGCAAACTCTCACCAAGCTTCACAAACCCCTATGAAGAAAGCAAAACTCAAATGAAACACAAAAGACCCCACAAGTTAGACAAACACCAAGCAACACAAGGTCAGAACCTTACCATTACAAGAATGAACATACACAACAAAAGAGCCCAAGGTAAATATCATACAAGTTCAATCATGGACATCACAAGAAAGAGAAGTGAAGTGGACAGGTGCATAAGTGCAAGAACAAACAAATGATCATCCAATCAAAAAAACAACATCACTTGAAAACCAAGAGCCTAAAAATGTTAAAATGTGCCTAAGAATCAAGACCAAGCATGGGAAGAAGCACACAAACTCCATCATAAGCATTGAAGAGAAGGGATGAACAAAGGATGTGAGGTGAACATGCATTACATATGTGAGAAACTTTAAAGGTAAGAAACAAAGAAAAATATCAAAGCACACACCCTAAATAAGGACTAGGGATAAAACCTCATACAAAAAGGACCCTAAACAACCTATAGGAGTTGGCACAAGTGCCCTCCTAACCTAAGAACTAAGCATGCCAACAAGAAGAAGCAAAATTAAGGCAATCTCATATGAAAATTCAAATCAAGTCACAAACTCATGCAAAAATTATGAAAATAAACACAAGTATTCATTAATCAAGTGATATCATCATGTCAAAAAGCCAAAGTCAGAATCAATAAGCAACTAGGTCAAAGGACCTCAAGAACACTCATTAGGGTTTTGAAACCTCACACACAAGTCAACCATCAAAATTAATCACACAAGCTTCTAAAAATCAGAAGAAAAATCATCCACAAACTAAATTTTAATATGAATCAAATGCAAAAAGAACCAAGTCAAAATTCAAATTGATGATCAAGATATAAATTCTACAAGTCAACATGTATTTAAAATGAATTAAAAACAATTAATAAAAGTGGAAATTAATTCCTACGTGGAAAATAAAAATAAATGAGAAATAAAAATATAAAAATTAAAGAAAATTAAAAGGATCATTCATGAATTTTTCTGGAATTGTTTAGAACTTCTAACTATTTTTAAAAATTTAAAACTAAAATGCAAAAATAATGGAAATAAAAATAAAAGACAAATGATAAGGGGTGCAGTAAGTAAAAGGATTTAGTTAAAAAGATTGGGCTTAATAATACAGGGGGTGTTAAGAGCAAGTCAAGCCCAAAGTCAGCACAATCAACCAAAAACAGTAGAGTATGTATATACAAAGGCTCAAAAACAAAGTCAATGCAATCAATGGTCCTAAGCGTGAGTCAGCAAGACCTAAAAGTCCTCAGATCCAAAGGCCATGAATTAATCTTTCTAATTAAATGAAAACCTAAGGTCATGTTTTAAAGATATAATAAACCTGATTAATTAAAATAATAAATGTAATTAACCTGATTAATCTAGATCCAACGGCTAGGATTAAAACTGGAAAACTAAAACCCTAATTATAAACCCTACCGGCCGGAGAAGCGCCGATCACCTTCTCCAGCCAACCAAAACTTGCAGAACATCAAAACGTCACCAAATTCCATGATCCAGTTATCAAAATGATCCTTAAACTACATAGAACTCAAATCCAACATCAAAAATCATTAATCTAACACACACAAGCCAAATCGAATAGGATAAGTTTGAATCTAAAAAACACAGATCCACGGTTCTTGCTCATTTCTTCACTATTTCAAAATCTAATCATATCCACATGTTCAGGACAACATAAGGAGCACAATGCACACAAGAAAATTCAAATCCAGAGTGATGAATTGTGAAGCATACCCGAGCTTGCAGAACCTTCAAACCTCCAAGAAAACCAATCACCAGCTCCAGATGATCTTCTAATAACTTCTATTCACAAAATAAATGTGAAATGGACTCTTAAGCATCTTGGATCTAACACTTTGCAAGCATCTGATCTAGAATTGAACTGGTGCGAAATCTTGTCTATAGCTCAAAACAATGGTTGATCTATGACCTATGAAGCTCAAGGATGAAGAATCTGAGGTTTGTTTGGTGAATGAGTGTATGGATGAAGAGATTCGAATGAAAATGCATCAAGAGCAAAAACTTGGAAGGGAGAAAATGGTGATGATCCCCTCTGAAATGAAACCCTAGCTGGCTTTTATATTGTGTCCAAATTCACTCCAAAAAGAATGAGAGGCAATGCACGTGGGAGGAGTGTGATTGATTTGAAAATGCAAATATTCATCAAGTGTGTAATGGAATGATTTACTCGTGCCTTGAACTTTTGCCTTGCACATATTGATCACATCTTCCTTGCTGATCACAAATGAATCAATCTTGGCCCTTGGATAAGCTTATGTTATGAGTTCTCATGCTTATGCATAATTTGCACACGGAATGATACCATGCATACCATGCACGATTTCCATGTGTTTCCTTGAGCCAATCCTTTATCATGACATGTATGGTGATGTAGTGATCTGAATTTGCACATAGGATAATTCATAAATGAGATACATGAGTTTTTGCTCATTGGTAGAAACTTGAATTTTAAGGTAAACCCTAAAAATAAGTGAACTTCCAATGGCCATAACTTTCAAACCATGAGGGCTATGGTCAAGTTCTTGTACTTTTTAGAAATGGGAGACAATATCCTAAAACTTTCATGTTCAAGAAAATTCCATTTGAGATCATTTTGGTCATGAAAGAATGGCTTGAAGATTAGGGCAAAGCTTGCCAAAAATAGTAACTTCCGTTACAAGTCACATGCCAAAAATTGAAAGTCTCTCAAAACCTCTTGATTCTTGATCTTTGACTTTGCCAAACTCTTATATGACCTTAAGGACATCCCTTGGCTTGAAAAATGGGATTGGAACCCTTGAATTGCCATAGTTGACTTTTCAAATAACCAGTTTGACCAATTTCTTCTTATGCAAGCAACTGATGAAATAATTGCCTTCCTCAATGAATTTTCTCACCAAATTTCAACCATATCCTTCTCATATCATATGAAGGACTTTGCCCACATGAAATGGTCAAAGTCACAAAGGATCCCTGCTTGACAAGAAACCCTAATTTGAGTATCATTTGTGTAGTTTCTTGCCCTTCCTTGGATCATATGATAACCTCCCAAACCTTTGGGCTCTTGTAAAAGATCTTGAGCTTGTATAAGACATAAGAACACCTTGTGAGAATTGGCCAAGGTCACTTGACCTCTTGCTTTGACTTGTAAGGCTTCAAATGTACCATTGATTGATCATATGCCCAATGCTAGGACATGAGAATGTCATGCTTCATTTTTCTATGCAAAGATGCTAAACATATGCCATGCTTATGATGATTATGACATGAGGATGATGCTAGAAACAAGAGGGAAAATTTGGGGTGTTACAAATATGTACCAATATTTACATAAATTATTTTGGTGGTAGGGTATGAAAAGAGATATTGCTAAATATGTGTATTCGTGTTTGGTTTGTTAGAAATCGAAGGTAGAACATCATAAAATGTATGGAACGATGCAACCGTTGGATATTCCAGAATGGAAATGGGATAGTATTTCCATGGATTTTTTGTCGAGTTTTCCGAAGACTGCGAAGGGAAATGATTCTCTTTGGGTGATTGTGGATATATTGATTAAGTCGACTCATTTCTTGCCAATGAAAATTAATCATTCTATGCAGAAACTAGCTCAGATGTATATTGAAGAGATTGTGAATTTTCATGGAATACTGTCGAGTATTGTATCAGATAGAGATCTGCGATTTACATCGAGGTTTTAGAAGAGTTTGTAATATGCTTTGGGTACTAAGCTGATAATGAGTTCCACATATCATCCACAGACAGATGGTCAAATAGAGAGGATTATCCAATCCTTAGAGGATTTGTTGAGGGCATGTATGCTGGACCATGGAGGAGCTTGGGATAATCATTTGTTATTGATTGAGTTTACCTACAATAACAATTTTCATGTAAGTATTGACATGACACTGTATGAGGCATTGTAGGGTAGACGTTGTTGAACTCCTTTGTGTTGATACAAATAAGGAAAAAGTGTTGTACTTGGACCTGAGATAGTGCAGGAGACAATCAAGAAGATTAAGGTGATCCAAGAGAGAATGAAGGCGTCGAAGAGTCGCCAAAAGAGTTACCATGATAAGAGAAGGAAATCACATGAGTTCCAAGAGGGAAATCATGTGTTCTTGAGAGTTACTCCAGTAACTGGTGTCGGGAAAGCTTTGAAGTCTAGAAAGCTCACTCCGTGTTTTGTTGGTCTGTATCAGATTTCTCAAAGGATCAGAGAGGTAGCCCATCGGATTGCGTTGCCATCGTCGCTTGTGAATTTGCTTGATTTGTTTCATGTGTCGCAATTGAGGAAATATGTGTGTGATCCATCACATGTGATTAAGATGGATGATGTACAGGTAAGAGATAACTTGACTGTTGAGGCTTTACCCATAAGGATTGATGACCGAGAAATGAAGAAGTTACGAGGGAAAGAGATTGCCTTACTAAAGGTATTGTGGGGTGGACCAACATGTGAAAGTTAGACTTAGGAGCATGAAGATCAGATGAAGGAGTCATATCCGAATCTGTTTACTTCAGGTACATTTTCAAGGACGAAAATTCTTTAAGTGGGGAGAGTTGTAACGCCCCAACTTCGTGATTAAATGTTGTAGCTTGTTGTTGACTAGCTGATGTTTCTTGAATTGTTGTTGTGTTGGTTGATGAGATTAATTGAATTATTTAATAAATATTAATAGTAAGGGTAATTATATTAGATTATTCCGAATTATTATTATTATTTAATTAAATAAAATAATTAGAGGTCTTGAGGACATGTTGGTAATTGTGGAAGTTAAGTGGAGGTTATTATGAGGAATGAGTATTAGGGGTATGTGTTATACTGAGTATTGAAAAGAGTTTGAGGTATCATATCATTTGTGGAGAAAAGGTAAGAAGAACAAGGAGAAGAGGCTAGGGCCAGAGAATCTTCAGTTATTTTGAGGGGAGATGATTAGGAAGCGATAATCTAAGGAATGGGAAGTATCGCTTTTCAATGTTTACAATGTACGGTTGAGATATGTGGGTATTTGGGGTTTTGGGTAGAAACCTAGGATTTTGATGAGTCTTGGTGAATTGATGGTTGATGTTTGTTGGTAATATTGTATGTGTAATAGGTATATGATTTGATGATGATTTCTTTGGTTAAATGTGCAAATTGGATGAGTTTTGGTTTAGATTTTATGGAAGGTGCGATGCTGTTATTGTAGGGGTTTCTGCCAGAATCGTAGAGCCCGCTTAGCATGATCGAGCTCACTTAGTGCGTTCTGGAGAATTTTCGCTTCTTCGAGGCCGAGAGCTACACACTTAGCACAGAAGCCAGGGCGCTTAGCGTGATCTGGAAGTTGAAAAATGTTGTTTTAATTGTAGAAAATTAGGGAATAATACGTAGACATGATGTAATGATGCTATGATGTATTATACTTGTTGATATATGTTGTCTTGTATGTTTTAGAAGATATTTGATGATGTTTTATGAGGAATACTATGTGAAAAATGTTCTTTATGTTTCGTGATGTATATATGACGTGTTGAGGAGTATGTTGAATGTTTACAAAAAATCGTTCATGAATGCTGATGTAATTGTTGGTTTAACATGTTGATATGATGATGTAGTTGCATCTTGCATTCATTGCATACCTATGTCGATTTGAGGCTTCGAATCCCATTGTGTGGATTCAGGGTAATGTTGTTTATGTTGTGCTTCCTTGAGGAGAGTAGATCACCTAGTGTCCATCATATGTTGGAATTGGTACCGCATGCACCTTCCAAATTTGCATTTAATTCTTGGTGGCATATCATGAAGCATTTGTTAACTTGATGTTTTGATGAGCTGTGTAAGAGCTTGGATGGGATCATGATGTGTTGTTATATGATGAATGATTACTTGCTTAATATTTGAAGCATGTTGAACTATTTAAAGTTTTAATGATTATGACTGGAAGTTTTGAGTTTATCGTTGCATAGTTAATGAGTAAATGAATATACATGATGTAACCCGTGTTACAGGACATGACATAGTTGTATTTGATGTTGTTTGAAGTAAATGTGATGCCCTTTATGGTTTTACTCTGATTTAATTGATTAATTTTTCCGTATAATTGTTGAGGGGTAAAAAGGGTGTTACAATTCCGCCTTAAATAAGGACTTAATCCACTATAACCAAATCATTATGATTACAATCGCGCGGCCAACTACCATGATTAACAACACAAAACCCTTGCGACTTCCTACGCTGAAACCTGGCTTGACTAACTGCATAACACCATGTGTCATGACTTCATGTGCGGCCTATAACTGTGACAAACTACACATAACCTCTGTAACTTCCTGCACGAAATCCTGCCATGACTAACTGCAAAACATAGCATGTCGTAACTTCAGGGTCCATAACCAACTATTCTGAGCTGCACCAGAACCTTAGCCCCAGAACATATCATCAGAACACATAGTTCTATGAATGCACTTGCAACTAATTTTTGTGGCTTCCTAAAGTTGTGACCTTCACTCTGTGCCTTCCTAAAGTTCTGACCTTCACTCAGTCTTCATATTCGAACAGATCTTAGAACGTCTGAAGGTTTTCTTTGCAGCATCCTTAAAATCAAAACAATCATCTTATTATCAAGAACTTCTTGACAGGAAACTGAATGTCAGAGGGTCAATAATTCCATTAGCTTGAACATAAACTTCTGAGAGGTTATATGCTATGGATAATTAATTAACATCTCCTGATCTTCTGATTCTGCTTCCTTACATAGATGTGAATCTTTGTCAGATACAAGTATCAACAAACTTAGACAAGTTTGAGTGAAAATGTTGTTCTTGCAATACTGAGCTAACTTGATCAGAGTTAGCTCAACAAAGATCAAAAGCATATCTACTTTTAAAAAGAATATCTACTAATTTCTTCAAGGTGAATAATATCAGTGATTTAAATTCTTTCAACTCAGAATAGATGACTTTTGTCCCAACATCTATGATTCCAGAATCCATTCATCATGAATTTCTGAGTATAATATTGGATAACATCCTAAACAATTTTAGTTTGTTTAACTGTGGAAAAAACTAAATTTTTAACAGAACTTTAACTGTCAGAGTTACTTCCATCAAGTTCTCAGAATAATCCATTAATGAAATTCTCAAGGAACCACTAAGTTTTCTTCTTTTGAATACACAAAGTATTACTTAGAAGCATAACAAAGGAAACATCATTCAATCTGTATTGAATCTTCTAACTGTTAGATTAGTTAGGTTTTGGACGTTCTGACAAAAATCATTTTCAGAGTTTGACATCCTCTGTTTATGATTTCTGTCTTCTTCTGCATACTTTAGCATGAAGTTATTATGAATCTAAATCATACTTTAACAATCATCCTTTTCACTTCAGATAACTTCCAATGAGCTTAATATGAGAAATTCAAAGGTTGACTAATATGTTTCTTGAAAACATCCCATACTCATTTAGAAATAATCTTAAGCAACCAAGATTTCTTGTTTTCTAATGATTTGATTCTTGAGCAATATACTTTGATCAACCAATCATATTTAAGATAAACATTCAACTGATATATAACCTTATCTGGAGAATCTATCTTGTTAGCTAATTCTGCCAAATCAGAGACTTGCTCAATGTAATCCATTTGGTTACAATTAGTATCCTCTCAATATCATCAACTAATATGAGACTGGAATTATAAGTGGATTAAATTTCACCTCAGGTGTTTTAAACACACAACAATGGATTTTATTTGACACTGTTAAGTGTTTGATATCCATTAATAACAAAGTCGGAGCTCTGATACCAATTAAAGGTGTGAGAAAAACACAAGAAAGGGGGATTGAATTGAGGTTTTCACTCTTGCCTACTTTTTGCACTTTGATGAGTTGCGTCAAGTTAAGCTATGAAAGCGTTGCGGGAGCATAAAAGAATGCAAAGCATAAATCAAGAGTAAATAACACACTATATATCCTGGTTCACTTGATAACTTCTCAAGCTAATCCAGTCCACCCGCCAAGGTACTTTAGCCATAAACAAGGACTTAATCCACTATATCCAAATCATTATGATTACAATCGCGCGACAAACTTCCGTGACTAATAGCACAAATCACCTTTACTATTTCATAACCAACTCTTCAATGTAGCATGAGCATACTCAATTCAGATTGTTTTTGTATTCCCAAGGGTTCTAACCTGATCGGTCCTTGCACACACAATTTTATACTTCACCTGATAAAGAATTGTGCTTTCAACACATTTCAACAAATCTGAATATTTATTTCACGTCTTCCTGAAATGTATAACAAAATTGACATATAACTCTTTAGTAGAAACATTTACTATAATATTCCATGCATCCATTATTTTTTCCACTATCAGACTCACATTCACCATTATGACATTAAATCTGCATTTATTATTTGCCAACATATAACCATGCGACTTAAAGGAACACTCACATTTTCTTGAACCAGTGTCATCTCGTTTAAAATTTTGGAGAGGAGGTATATATTTCCCACTTCTTTCACATGTCATTGTCACAAATGCACATATTTTATCCGAACCATGATTGTAACTTCCGATTACCACGCCAAATTCTAATTTAAAGGCCTTTGTACGAATCCACTGAAACACGTGATCACGAAATTCAAACTCTTGCTTATTTTTAAATTGGTTGCCAACATCTATTGCCTTCACAACAACACCTTTGGCATCCATAGATACAATATGTTTGGAGAAAACATCGGGATGCACCATATCTAATTGAAAAATTACAATAAAATACTTAATAAATGCTAATACTGTAAACTAAGTGTCGCTCCCCGGATTTCCATCCTGGTACAAACGCGAAAGTGGCGCGGAAAAGAATAGAGTCGCCAGCCAGGCATTTTTATCCCGAAGGAACGGGAATGGTAATGCTGCACAAACCAGAAGAAAAGAAAGGAAGGACACGGGTCCTGCGAACCAAAGAGACTGAGTTCGGGAGTCGGTTACGACCTGGGAAGGTATTAGCACCCCAGATCGTCCGCCGTACCCTACGGGATCCACGCTTGCAAAGAAATCTGTTTCAAAGGGTGAAGAAATGAAAGTTGCTGCAAAGAAAATGAACTGAACTGGATAAAAGAAAATGAAAAGGGGACTGAACAAGAAATGAAAAGGAAAAAATGTAGGGAAAATAAAGATTGTGCTCGAACGGGCCCTACCCCGCTGCCTACGTACCTCATCTGGACAATGAGGATCAGAGTCGCCGTAGTTACCCTAACTAGGGGTGAAAAAGATTGCTTGTGAATTAAGGCTTGAACTGCCTATGTCAATGCTCAGGTATTGCAGGCTCGGACGACGAGTGCGTTACCATCTTGCAAAGTGACAAGTAGGAGCAAGTTCGCGTACGGAGCGAAGGAGATGAGAAAAGAATTCCCGAAGGAAAGACGCTTATTTTTTGTTTGTGTTTTTTATGAAGCTTTTATGAATGTGTCACAAGGAAGTGAACTCAAGCTCTTTTCCATGGAATGTGCACTTGTCACTACGTTCCAAGATGGAATAATAGAACAAGCACACCCAAGTAAGGAGAAGATCCCCAAAACTTGAATCCGGAGATTAGGGCTTAAGCTCACTAACTCATTAACTTATTAAGTGTTTTTGGTATTTACAATGAAGAAGTGTGTTTTATGATTTTCTTGGTGAAGATGATACCTTGATCAGACTTGTGCATCACAAGATAAGCTTGTACTATCCCAAGATGGGAAGACTACAAGTATCTCATGGGATAAAGCTATATCTCAAGGCATCACTTAAAACTTTATTAAGTGTTTTCTTTAGAGTTTTGAGATGAGGAGAGAAAAGAAACCAAAAGGATCACAAAGGCAAAAGTCTAATGGGGGACTAATGAATCCTAAGTGTTGTCATGCATGGATATCTTAGGTTAGTGAGGTTTACTATCCTAAAGAAGAGAAAAAGAAGAAAAGAAGAAGAAGAAAGAAGAAAAGAAGAAGAAGAAAGAAGAATAGAAGAATAGGAAGTAAGGCCTAAGCCCAACAATCACAAGGTTAGTACAAGTAAGAATAAGAAGAGAAGAGATGAGATTTGGAGATATGGGAATCACATCCACACCTCTCACTTACCATAGCCCCTGAAATGGTTAGCAACACAAGCATACTAGCAAAACAACATGAACATAATGTCATACAAACATCATACAAATAGAAGTGAAGTCATACACATAAAGGCTCAATGCAAATGCAAGTCACAAGAATGAGAAAAGAATCACACAAGTTAGTATGAGGCAACATGAAACACATGGCAAAGCAAAGCAAACTTGGTAAGATTCAAAGCAAAATAAACAAAACACAATCTCAAGGTGCAAGACAAGAACCATATCCAATGTTAAAGAAGTGCTTAAGAAGCAAGAAAGATGAAAAGAAGAGAAGCACAAAGCTAAACAATCACATTATGGGAAAAAAGAAACAAAGGAGGTGAGATGGATACACAAAAGAAAGGAAGAACTTAAAAGGCAAAAAAATTACAAGATTTCCAAAACACAAACCCCAACCCAAGATCAGAGAGGTACCCAAGCCCTAAAGAGACCCTAAACAGGATGAAGAAGTTGGCACAAGTGCCCTTCTAAGCTAAGGAGAGGACTTATGATAAAAAAGAAGCAAAATGGGACAAGTTAAGAACCAAAATTCAAATAAAATAAAAAATGCACCCAAAAATTCCACAACTTTGGACAAGAGACCTTCAATCATGATATAACAACATGCCAAAAGGATAGGAAGATATTCAGAAGCTATGCAGGTCAAATGAGGGGTCAAACATCAATTAGGGTTAAGAAACTTCACTCACAAGTCAAAGGCCAAAACCAAATGAACAAGTTCCTAAATATCAGAACAAAAATCACACATGAATTACACTCCATCAAGAGTCCAGAGCAAAAAGAACCACTCAAAAATTCAAAATGAGGATCAATATAGAAAATGGACAAGACAACATGCTTGGAAAAGAATTAAAATGAATTAATTAAATGGGAGAATTAATTTACATGTGGTAGAATGAAATAAATGGAAATTAAAAATATTAAAAATTAAAGAAAACTAAAATTAACATTCATGAATTTTTTCATAATTTTTTGACACTTAGAACTATTTTTAAAAATTAAAAATCAAAATGATATAAAATTAAATAAAAGAAAAAAGAAATAAAAAGAAAAGAAGCCAGGAGGTGCGAATAGAAGGAAACCTAGTTCAATTGAATTGGGCTCAAGTTAAAGGGGGTGGGGATAGCAACCCAGGCCCACCCAATTCAGCGCAGCCTACAATATATATGGTGGAAATTTATGAAAATCTGGAAAAAATAGAAACCAATGGATCAAAGGAAAGGACCAGATCAGTCCACTCATTAATTCAAGTCATCCAAATGATTGGTCTGGAGAGAGTGTACACACTAATTAACATGGGGTGCGTAACACAAAGAATAATCAGAATGAAAATTACAAAATGAAATGCACGTGAGAGGGAGCATCTCATTAAATGATGTGGCAGCATGAGGTGCGTTGAGATGGAAAGATCCAAGGGTGTTGGTATCATCTTCTTCCTTCGAAAACCCCAAACATATCAGCCCAGATTCTGGTGACCGAAGCTAGGGCTCTGGCACCGGAAAACGCAAATAATGATCAAACACCAATAAATAAACATCAAAAGCTCCAGATTAGGTCATTGAACCATGCTGATTTCAAAAATGGCAACCAAAATCACAAATGAACAAAGAATAAGCTGGATCGAAGAGAAACAACTTTCACCATGAAAATTCAAATCCACATATAAAGCTCAATAATGCACCAAATTTGAATCTAAAGCAAGCAGAATCATCAACAACAACAGAGGATCACAATGCACACTTCTATTTTCATTTCTAGATCTGAGAATTTGGAGCTTACCTAAGACTTGCAGATCTTGAAATAGCTTGTTAGAAGTCAAGAAAAAGGTGTCAATCCACTCCAAATGCACTCTAGTTTCAAAATAAATGCAACTAGAGCCTTGAAAGTTGCTGGATCTAGGAGTTTGAGGCTTGCTTCCCTGAAATGGAAAGGTGTGAGATCTTGAGAATTAGCTTGAATAATGGATGGATTTGTGATCCCGAGCTCTCAAGGATGAAGAATTTGTGGTTGGTTTATGAAGAGAGCAAATGTAGAGAAGGATTCGAAAGAATTTGCAAACTGAGCCAAAACTTGGGAGTGATGAAATGAGAGAGATCTCAACCTTTCTAAAACCCTAATTCTCTTTTATGTGAGCTCATGAAGCAATGCTGAAAGAGTGAGGGCCTTTGCACGTGGGAAGAGAGTGTGTGAGAGAATTTGCACAATTTGCAAGTTTGTTGTGATATCATGAAAACCTCATGCATTTCCCTCTTTCTTGCCCATGTGCATCCACAATATGACCCTTGATTTCAATCCCAAAAGATCCTGGTCATTGGATGAAAGTATCACACAATTCTCATGATCATGCAATTTTTGCACTTAAGGAATAAAATTCACATCATGCAAGAATTTGGTGTAATTCTTGGAGAAAAATGGGCCATTTGCATTGATTTGTAACATTGTAACCTTATTTGGTATGTACCAACACCCAAAAATAAGTTTCAAGCCTTTTTGCTCTTGTGTACAAATGACAAATCAAGTTTTGCCCTAGTTTTACCCTAATTTTCGAAGGCCCTATCTTCTTAACCATGAAGGCTATGAAAAAGTACTTGTACTTTTTGAAAATGGGAGACTTTAATCTCCAACTTTCATGTTTGACTTTGGTCCATTTGAAGAATTTTTCACCAAGTTATGATCACTTGAAATTTAGGGCAAAAACTAGCTAAAAATGGCATTTTCCATAACCAACTTCACACCAATTTTGCAAAACACCTCAAAACCTCATGATTCTTGATCTTTGATCTTGCCAAACCTCTTTTAACATTATAAGAACATCCCTTGGCTAGAAAAATGGGGTTGTACCCCTTGAAATCTCACAGTTGACTTTTCTAAGGCATAGTTGACTAGTTTCTTCATTTACAAGCAACTGAAGAAATACTTGACTTCCACAAGGAATTTTCTCACCAAATTTCATCCCTAGGATCCTCTTAACATGTAAAATACTTTTCCCAAATGAAATGGCCAAAGTCTTGAGGTTTCCATGCTTGAAACTCAAACCCTAATTTGGGATCATTGTGTAGGAGCTTTGCCCTAGCCTGGATTCCCTGATGATCTTCCAACCTTCTGAGCTTTTGTAAATGATCTTGAACTTGTATATGCAATGTAGACCCCTCATAGGACTTGCACAAATCCCTTGGGCCCCTTGTCATAGCTTGTGATGCTTCAAGAACCTCCACAGATGATCATGTGCCTAATGCTAGGTCATGAGGATGTTATGCTTCATCTTTCCATGCTAGGATGCTAAGAATATGATATGTTCATGATGAATATGATGTGATATGATGCTTAAAAAGAAGAGTGAAAATTTGGGGTGTTACAGTTGCCCCTATTCAAGCAACTGTTAATCTGAAAAGGACGGTAGCACGGGCTATCGACCGTTCAAGATAAACTGTGGTTGAATACCAAGAAGACCAAAAATTTGCACTCTGACGAAGAATGCAGAAACTGGGAAATAAACCCAACCAAATGACACTTTGGTGACTGAAGTGGAGAGAAAGTAGACGAGCTTCTTCCAAGTTGAAACTAATATCTGGAATCAAAATACTTTGACAGACGAGTCTTCTTCGAACAATTCTGTTACGCCAGGAACTGGACATACGAGTCCTCACACTCTGCAAGACATATAACTTGAGACATACGAATCTCCTTCGGATAAACCTGTTATGCCAGGACCGGTGATGCACTAAAGTCTGTGGGATAGACATGCATAAACAAGGTAGACGAACCCTCCTCATATATTATCCGTGGATATATGATATAAGACAGACGAGCCTTCTTCGAGCAAACCTGTTACGCCAGGTGCAACATTCATAAGTGGTGCCTGACACGGACGAGCCTCCTTCGGATATACCTGTTACGCCAGGACCGGTAATCATTTTGACATTTATTCCCACAGTCAGGATTTTAAACCTCTTCAGTACAGAAGAGTATTGGATGATCATCAAGAAAACACAGACGAGTGCCAAAAGTCAATGATACAAACGAGTATCAGACGATTATCTAAGAAACACAAACGAGTGCTTCAGGCAATGATACAGACGAGTATCAATCACTGGTACAGATGAATACCAGAAATTCAAACACAGACGAGCATTTGGAGTAGCAATACATACGAGTGTAAGGGATGATACAGACGAGTATCCAAACAGTGTAGACGAGCTTCAAACAGATAATAAAAACAGACGAGTGCTAGGGAATGCAGACGAGCAATACATGTATGTTCAAACACGGACGAGCGTTGGGAAGTGCAGACGAGCAACATCAAAGTGATAACACAGACGAGTGTTGGAAAGCGCAGACGAGCAATAGCAAAGTGATAACACAGACGAGTGTTGGAAAGCGCAGACGAGCAATAGCAAAGTGATAACACAGACGAGTGTTGGAAAGCGCAGACGAGCAATAGCAAATACAACCATGGGCAACTGTTGGGGAAAGCAAACGAGCAATACCAAAGTGATAACACATACAAGTGTTAAGAAATGCAGACGAGCGGCAATAAAGTATGAACACAGACGAGTGCTGGAGAATGTTTACCTGATGGTTGGGAAGATACCTCCTCCTTAATCTTCACTGCTGGTGACAAGAGTTCTGACAAATAAACTCTATGGGGAATGGGCCTCCCACTGCTTTCTGGGCATACTCCATTGGGGAAATAAACTGCTTGGGCTACCTGCCTAGACTTAGCTGGGGAAACTTCTGCTTGGGAGAATGTGACGCCATCCTGCAACCTGCAACAACAGAAAACACATATGTGCCCCGGGGACTTGCATGGTATAATCTGTTCATCCATCGTCACCCGACACTCAAAGAGGATTTTACATGTTCCCCTGCAATGTCATTTTCTTTCAAATTATCACCATGTTTTAAATGCAATGCTATTTTTGCCAAAAATTCAGGACATTTTGCAAACAAAAATAAACACAACACAACTTTTTGACTGAAAATATTCTTTTTATTGAAAGGCCTCTGAATAGCCAAAGATTTACATCAGGAAGCAACCACCTGGAAAGAGATAGCCACCATAAAAATGAGAAAACAAACTATCCTAATGGCAATGGGCACGGCGTCCCAATGAGTTCCCTTTCTGCTATGACCAGCATGTCTTCAAAACTTTCCATTCTCACCTTTGCTTTTTGAGAAGATGAGGGGACTGATTCCTATCCTTCTGATATTGTCAGGTTGTACGAAACGATGATTTGGTTCAGATTACTCAGATCGCAGTTGTTCGCTTATTCCCTTGTTTTGCGTGGATCGCCCTTTCGGGTTTTCAATCCACCGGGATACCCTTTTTTGCCTGAGCTGTCCGATGTGGCTTTTCAACTCAGCGGGTGTACTTTTTTTTTAATTATTTTCCCTAACTTTTGCCCGAGCTTTTTATTCTGTTTTTAGCTCGCCGAGATGCCCTTTTCTTGCCTGGACTTTAATTCTGTTTTTGCG
This sequence comes from Lathyrus aphaca, assembly GCA_963966055.1. Taxonomy (NCBI): domain Eukaryota; kingdom Viridiplantae; phylum Streptophyta; class Magnoliopsida; order Fabales; family Fabaceae; genus Lathyrus; species Lathyrus aphaca. The sequence continues at coordinate 266,971,028 of OZ014525.1, forward strand.
TCCAGCGGGTCTCTTTATGCGAAGTATTTTTTAACTGCGTCCGAGTTAACAGGGGACTGGAAGTCTTCTCCATCCATAGTGGCGAGCATCAGTGCTCCTCCTGAGAAAACTTTCTTCACTATGAATGGTCCTTCGTAGTTTGGGGTCCACTTGCCCCTGTGATCTGAACCTGGAGGAACAATCCTCTTGAGCACAAGATCTCCTACTTGATACTCCCGAGTACGTACTCGTTGGTCGAATGCTCGCTTCATTCTCCTCTGATAAAGCTGACCCTGACAGATAGCCGCTAATCTCTTTTCCTCAATTAGACATAGCTGATTGTATCGAGCACGCACCCATTCAGCCTCATCAAGCTTCACATCCATCATCACACACAATGAAGGAATCTCTACTTCAATAGGCAAGACTGCCTCCATACCATATATCAATGAGAAGGGGGTTGCCCTGGTTGACGTCCTGACTGACGTTCGGTACCCATGCAGCGCAAACGGTAACATCTCATGCCAATCTTTGTAAGTGACAACCATCTTTTGTACAATCTTCTTGATATTATTATTTTCCGCCTCTACCGCACCATTCATCTTCGGTCGGTAAGGAGAAGAATTGTGATGCTGGATCTTAAAGTCCCGACACAACTCTGCCATCATCTTGTTGTTTAAGTTAGAACCATTGTCAGTAATGATTCTTTCGGGCACTCCGTATCTACAAATGATGTCCCTTTTCAAAAATCTGGCTACCACTTTACGAGTGACATTGGCATAAGATGCTGCTTCAACCCACTTAGTGAAGTAATCGATCGCAACCAGGATGAAGCGATGACCATTTGAAGCAGTAGGCTCTATCTTCCCGATCATATCAATGCCCCACATAGAAAAGGGCCAAGGAGATGACATGACGTTGAGCGGGCTTGGAGGAACATGAACTTTGTCTGCATAAATTTGGCACTTGTGGCACTTGCGGGCGTATGAACAACAGTCTGCATCCATTGTCATCCAGTAATACCCCGATCTCAGCAATTTCTTTGCCATAGCATGCCCTCCTGCATGGGTACCGAAAGATCCTTCGTGGACTTCCTGCATTAATAGGCTTGCTTCGTGTCTATCCACGCATCTGAGCAAGACCATGTCAAAGTTTCTCTTGTATAAAACCCCGTCTGTATTCAAGAAGAAGTTAGAAGTAAGTCGCCTTAAGGTCTTCTTGTCATTGGTAGATGCCCCAGCTGGGTATTCTTGCTTTTCCAGGAATAGCTTGATATCGAAATACCAAGGTTTCTCGTCAGACACTGCGTCTATAGAGAAAGCATGAGCTGGAGCGTCAAGCCTGGAAATGTCAATTCTGGGCACATAATTCCAACTCAAGACTTTGATAGACGAAGAAAGAGTAGCCAATGCATCGGCAAATTGATTTTCATCACGAGGTATGTACTGAAGCTTAACTGTCGTGAAGAACGTCAACAGTTTTCTGGCATAATCCCTGTAAGGAATTAGATGTTCTTGATGCGTATACCACTTGCCGGTAACCTGGTTAATGACGAGAGCTGAATCTCCGAATATATCGAGGATCTTAATCCGAAGATTAATAGCCTCCTCTATTCCCATTATGCATGCCTCGTATTCCGCTTCATTGTTGGTGCAGCCAAATGTAATTCTGGCAGCGAAGGGAAAGTGAACACCTTCGGGAGTGATAAGAACATCACCAACTCCATGTCCATTAATATTGACTGCCCCATCAAGCATCAACTTCCATTTGGATTCAGGGTCTGGCCCCTCCTCCGGAAGTGGTTCCTCGCAATCGTTTGCTTTGAGGTACATGATGTCCTCATCAGGGAAATCAAACTTCATTGGCTGATAATCATCTTCAAGAGGTTGCTGTGCAAGGTAATCTGACAATACACTTCCCTTGATGGCTTTCTGAGAAGTATACTGTATGTCATATTCTGTTAAGATCATTTGCCACCTAGCAACCCTTCCAGTTAACGCTGGTTTCTCAAAGATGTACTTGACAGGATCCATTTTGGAAATTAGCAGTGTGGTATGAGTCAACATGTACTGTCTCAGTCGGCGAGCAGTCCATACCAAAGTGCAACAAGTTTTCTCGAGCAGTGAGTAACGGGATTCACAGTCGGTAAACTTTTTGCTAAGGTAATAAATAGCGTACTCTTTTCGACCAGACTCGTCATGTTGGCCTAGAACACACACTATTGACCCTTCTAGCACAGTCAAGTACATGATTAAAGGTATTCCTTCAACTGGAGGCATAAGAATTGGAGGCTCCTGCAAATATTCTTTTATTTTATCAAAAGCTCTTTGGCAGTCCTCATTCCACCTGACCGTTTGCTCTTTTCTTAGAAATTTGAATATTGGCTCACACGTGGTAGTTAGATGAGATATGAACCGTGAAATGTAGTTCAATCTCCCTAAAAACCCGCGCATTTCCTTTTCTGTTCTCGGTGCAGGCATATCTTGAATTGCTTTTACTTTTGCAGGATCTACCTCAATTCCTTTCTGACTAACAATGAAACCCAGCAGTTTCCCGGAACGCACTCCGAATGTGCACTTGTTTGGATTTAACCTCAGCTTGTATTTTATCAGTCTATCAAAAAGCTTCTTGAGATTGACTAGATGCTCTTCTTCATCTCGGGACTTAGCAATCATATCGTCCACATAACACTCTATCTCCTTGTGTATCATGTCGTGGAACAATGTGACCATAGCCCGCTGATAAGTTGCCCCGGCGTTCTTCAGACCAAAGGGCATGACCTTGTAGAAGAATGTACCCTACGGGGTAATGAATGTTGTTTTCTCCATGTCTTCCGGTGCCATCTTAATCTGGTTATATCCGGAGAAGCCATCCATGAAGGAAAATACCGAGAATTGAGCAGTGTTATCTACCAACACATCAATGTAAGGTAATGGAAAGTCATCTTTTGGGCTCGCTCTATTTAGATCCCGGTAATCAACGTACATCCGGACCTTGCCGTCCTTCTTTGGTATAGGTACAATGTTAGCTACCCAAGGTGGATAACTAGTTACGGCAAGGAATCCGACATCCCATTGCTTCTGAACTTCCTCCTTAATCTTCATCGGCATGTCAGGACGATTTCTTCTCAACTTTTGCTTCACAGGAGGACAATCTTCTCTCAGTGGTAACTTGTGCACAACGATGTCGGTATCCAACCCTGGCATATCTTGATACGACCAGGCAAAGATATCCACATACTCACGCAGCATACCAATCAGCTCTTTCTTTATTTCGACCTGCAGACTGGCCCCGATCTTGATCTCTTTCTTCACATATTCAGTGCCGATATTGATGATCTCAATTTCTTCCTGATGAGGCTGAATAACTCGTTCCTCTTGTTTCAACAATCTGACCAATTCTTCAGGGAGTTCCCAGTCTTCCTCAACCTCTTCATCAGCTTGGTAGACAAGATTGTCAAAGTCATGCGTGGTCATAGAAGGAACGTTATTAATGGAATCTGGATGATCAACACTGCACAGATGATGTGCTTATTTCAGAATCTGCTTATTTTTCAAAAGAGACGCAAACACAAAATCAAAAAGGAAAAAAACACATTGCCATTTTTATGTTTTTGTGAAAATTTTAAAACAAAAGAAAGAGAACACAATTTGTCTGAAAATGGCCTTTATTTCATGGTAAAATAAGTGCATAACAAACATGGTGGCCCATACAATGGATCCTAGCACCTTGGGCAGAGTGCAGGATTTGACAATGCAGCATGATAAGAAAAAGGAAACAAATAAATTACTCTGAGTGCCAGGTAACTTGGACGATGTCTTCATCGGACCAGTTCTTCAGCTCCTCTCCGGGCGCACACGAATGAATCCAGTTGTCCCAGTCACCATCACTGTCTCCCTCTTCATTAGTTGCACAGATATGGTTGCGATCGAGCATCCCAACGCTTGTAAAAGTAATAGCTTTACCACTTGGAGACCCATTAGACCCACTAGGCTGATAACCCAAACCAAACTTGTCGTCTTTCTTCAATTCCAGCAATTTGCCCCAGCCTTGGGCGCTTCCCGACTGAACCACTTCCTTTTCCTGCTTGTAGGAATGAATGGAGGTACCTTCTTTCTCACTTCTTCTCTCTACAAGAGTCAAAATGCTGACATTAACCGCTTCGAAGGCCTGGCATAGAGTCTCATGGATTTCTCCGTCCATCTCTACATATTTGAAGGTTGATAAGTGACTTACAAAGATATCTTCCTCTCTGCACACAGTGATTACTTGGCCATCAACCACATACTTGAGCTTTTGATGCAGAGTGGATGTTACAGCTCCGGCAGCATGAATCCATGGACGTCCCAATCAGCAACTGTATGCGGGCTGAATATCCATGACGTAGAAGGTGCTTTTGAATACTTGAGAACCTATTTTCACAGGTAACTCTACTTCTCCAAACACTGACCTTCTCGACCCATCAAAAGCCTTAACTATCAAGTCACTAGGTCTTAGGACAATACCATCAACATTGAGCTTCATTAATTCTTTCTTCGGAAGTACATTAAGAGAAGAACCTGTATCAACAAGGACATGTGACAAAACAGCACCCCTTCACTCCATAGTAATATGCAGTGCTTTGTTATGGTTACGGCCCTCTGAAGTAAGGTCTTTATCTGTAAAGCCCAACCCATGGCTTGCATTCACACTGCCCACTACAGCTTCCAGTTGATTAACAGTTATTTCTTGAGGAACATAAGCCATCTGTAACACTTTCAACAAGGCTTCTCTATGTGCGGGAAAACACATCATCAAAGACAAAATTGATATTTTGGAAGGTGTCTGGTTCAACTGTTCGACCACCTTATAATCACTCTTCTTTATTATTCGCATAAATTCCTCCACTTCTTTCTCAAAGGTACCCTGTCCAGCAGCAGGAGTTGTCATTTCTTCAGTCGTTGTTTGCTTTCCTTTAGCCTTTGCCGAAGCCTCAGCCTCAGGATCTCCTCTCAGACCCGAGGGAGCAAATAGACGACCACTTCTCGTAAAACCTCCGACTCCTCCGACGTTCACTACAGTTGGGTCAATATCAACAGACTTACTCTCCACTTTATGTCCTTCCACGTACACATCTGAACTGTAATGCCATGGAATGGCTTTATCATCTATATAAGGAACAGGCCCAGGCACAGTGATAGTCACAGGACTAACTTCAGGAGCATAAATGGTCACAGGTTCTCTTCTAGCAGGCATCTCAGCTGGATCATAGAAAATGGTTGTAATGGACACATCATCAATTTCATTATCAACTTTGTCAAACTGCAAGGATCCTTCATCAATCAGATTCTGCAATCCCATCTTCAGGTCTTCACAACCGTTCACTGAATTCACACATTTCTCACAATCAAAACTGCATCCCGGAAACACTTGTTCTTTTAGCAGCCCCTTTTTCACTACCAACAGCGGAGTCTTCACTTCTTCTATGCTCAGAATAAGACTTAACTTCTCACCACCTTCAACAACATTTATTCTAGCCCCTCCGTGATTCGGAATAGGGTTTGAAGTAACATTCGGTGGTGGTGCGACGTTAATTGCCTTGGAGTCGATCAAATCTTGAACTTTGTGCTGTAGCGCCCTGCACTTATCAGTTGAGCTCCCGGGTTCCTCTGAATGGAAAGCGCATCTAGCATTGACATCGTACCCCACTGGAAGCTCTCCAGGTGGTGGTGGTGCCAAATTCCTCAGTTGTATCAAATTCAGGTCCAACAATCTTGGTAGCAATGCAGCGTATGTCATAGGAATTTCCTCAAGCACCCTATTAGCCGGGCGTGTCTGCCTTGGCTGATAAGGTCTTTGTTGATAGTTGTTACATTGTGGCTGCTGTTATTGCTGTTGTTGTTGAGGTTGCACCTGCTGCACAGGGCTGGAGGGGATTGTGACAGCTGCCACTTGCTCGTATGATCTTCTATATCCTCGGCCCCATCCTCGGCCAAACACAGCATTGGTTTCACCTTCCCTTCTTCTCGGGGGTCCGCTGAAATCTTTTCTTACTCCACTAGAACTGCTCGCGCTTGTATCCTGAATCTTTCCCATCTTTAACAAAGTCTCGACCATCTCTCCATCAATTACTATATCATTGAACTTGGTGGCCGAACAAGACGCCAATCTTTCGATAAACACTCCTTGCAATGTCCCCATGAACATATCAGCCATCTCATTCTCCAGCAGTGGTGGTTGCACCCTGGCAGCAAGCTGACGCTACCTTTGAGCATATTCTTTGAACCCCTCCTTAGAAGCTTGAGACATGTTTTGCAATTGAGTGCGACTTGGAGCCATGTCCAAATTATACTGGTATTGCTTCACTAAAGCCTCTGCCAGGTCCTTCCAGCTCTTAATGTTGGCTCTACTTAGCTTCATATACCATTCCAAAGAGGCCCCAACCAGGCTGTCTTGGAAATAGTACATCCATAGCTTTTCATCATCAGTGTGGCCAACAATCCTTCCTACAAAGGACTGAAGGTGAGTCTTTGGGCATGTTGTGCCATTGTACTTCTCGAAAGTCGGGACCTTGAACTTGTAAGGGATTCTAACCCCTGGAACCAAGCCCAAGTCAGTAATGTCGAACCCCAAAGAGTTCTGAGATTGAATAACCTTGATATGTTCTGCCATCTCCTTAAACTTCCTGTTCATTTCATCCCCCTGGCCTTCAGTTTCGTCTAGCAGTGTGAACTGTTCGTCTTGACCGTCCATCTGTACATTGTTCAGTCCATCATTGATTATGGTAACCCCTGGCTGTGCTATAGGGATTTCCAACCAACTCACGCAGACGTTCCTGATTCTAACCCAGCCCTGCCATAAGGGTCATAAAATTGTCCATCCTCAATCTCAAGTCAGCTAAATCAGCCTACATTTGATCCATGACTCTTTCTCTATTGACCTTTGTGGGATATCTGTGTGCGACTGGTTGTTCTCGAACTTTCCTGGGAGATATAGTGCCTGAAACAACAAGAACGTTAGAAACTGAAGCACTACCTGCAAAACAAACAAACACGTCATATGCATGCATTGTAACTGCTAATGTTCCCACGTTTTGAGCATTTGTATGCCCCAGTTCTGGTATTTGCTCCAGACAGCCACTTTGAGTATTAACTTTCAGACTTTCTCTTTGAAGAGTATTCAGATATTAGCAGTATCAGACAAATAAGCCTTGCATATTCAGAAATGATAATTTGCATACTAACACTGTATATCATGGACAACCCACTGCCGACCAAAAGTTAGAGCATCAACAAAAATATTCCCCGAAGGGTTACAAGTCATTACATAAATAGACAAAAGAAATAAAGCAAGACTCCTACAACAAGTCTGTAGGTAGTCTGAAAAAAACTAAACTAGAGACCCAGGCTCCTCTGCAGCCACCTCTGCTCTGCTCTTCTTTACACCTACTCTCAGCTTGAGCTCTTCAATCTCCTTCCGTGCATCCTCCAAGGCTAACTGGCTTTGTGCTAACTGCTGAGTCTTTTCTCTCTGTATGTTATGGAATTGCTCCACCTCTTCCTTCTTAAAGGCTATTTGCACCTCGAAGAACTCTTCTTTTTCTTTAAACTTCTTTTTCTCTTCCTCCCTTTGGCCTTGCAACCAAATAATGGACTGGCGAGCTTCCTTGAGAGTCTTCAAAGTCTTTTTGCGTTCATCTTCTCTTTTTGCTTCCATCATACCCAACCTTTGAAAGTGAGCTTCCCTTCCGGAAAAGTCCTTCTCTTTAGCTTCCAAAGAGGCTTGTATCTTCTGCAGCTTTCCTTCTGCTTCATTTTTTGCCCGGTTCGCAAGATGATACAGGCTAACCATTTCAGCATTCTCCACTCGAACTTCATGCAGCTGAGCTTCCAATTTCTTGTACTCTTCAAGGGAGACAGTACTCTGGCTTGGCACTTCTTTTGGATAAAGTGGAGCTTCTACTGAGAAAGGCATGAGAACCTTTTCTACATGTTTTTGCAACCATGTAGTAAAAAGAGGATACGTCTTGGGATCTACTCTGCCAAAGTCTTTCTTACCCTTCCTTATCCTGTGAGCCCAAGCCTGGGATGCTTGTAGAACTAACTCCTTGTTTCCTTCCACAGGAAAATACAAAGACTCAGCAAACTCTTCCATCTGTGGTGGATCTCTCAAAGGGTAACCAAATTGCTTCCTGGCTAATGTTGGATGATAACTGATCACACACTTCCTTCCTAGCAAAGGCACTCCAACAAATCTTCCACAGCTGACCATCAACTCTTTTCCTAGCAGATCTCTGTCATATCCCCAGGCTATATCCTCAACAGTTAACCCCGTCAACCTTCTAGACCATCTCCACTCATCCCTCATTTCCTTGAAAGCACCTGATTTTGGTAACTGTCTGGTAAACCACTCAGCAAACAATGATGCACAACAGCCTACTAGTCCACCTCTACCCTTCTCATTTCGGTAATGAACGTTGTAGTAGAAATCTCCCAACAGAGTTGGCACAGGATTGCCTTTAGCAAAGATAGAGATCACTTCACAGCTTACAAATTCTTTCTCTCCCGGGAACAAGCTAGACCCATACACCATCAAAGCCAACAAAGCACCAAAGTCACCCCATTTACCCTCTTTGGCATATTTCTCAGCCTCTGGTATGAGCACACTCCAAGGGAGTCCTTTGCCTTCGCTATCCTTCAGAGCCTTCTTGACTGTAGCAGCTGGTAAACGACAAACTTTGGCTATGTCTTATTCCTTAAACACCACCTCAGACCCATATAAAGGCAAGGTATCTCTGACTGGAACATTCAAAATGCTGGAAATCTCCTCCAAAGTAGGAGCCAAGATGTAGTCTGGAAACATAAAGCACCGCAGCAGGGGATCATAAAACTGAAGCAAGGTATGCAAACTGTCCTTCTGGTCTACAGTGGGTTTGTCCACATACTTCAATATCTGGCCATATCTTTTCCTGAAATTCCCCAAGACTTGGTCATTCATCAGACATGCTAATTTCTGAACACTTCTGACTTCAGGCTGAAGAAAAGTATAGTGAACATTCTTTTTCCTTGTAATTTTTCTGATATCTGCCATCTGGAGATAAGATTTACCAGAACTGGGAGCTGATTATGAACAATGACCTGAAAAATGGAAACATAAACAGTTAATGCAAGAATGATGCAAATGCAAATGCAATGCAGGCATATGATCAATCTGGGACCATCTGGATACTGGACACTGAACACAAGGACCCTCTGAATACTGGTAACCAAAATCCTCTGAGTCACAACCCTCTGATAGAAATCTCAGAACCACAGTACCAAGAAAACCAGAACACCAGAACCATAGGACCAAAATCATAACAAGGACCACTGATAAAGAGGGTATGTAGAGGCCAAGGGTTCCTGCAAACCTGTAAACCCCTCCCAATCTCACTGGTATGCTCCGGGTCAAACATCACGGACTCTCAAAGCCGAATAGCAATAATACTTTCACCATTTCCAAGAAATGGCTCATGGCCATATCAGGGAATTGGTTTGGCATTATGTACTACGCAGGGAGGCCTCAACTGAGTCCGGGAAACAAGGTCATCCTATGTAAGTCCCAGGTGGGCCCTCGGATGCGAATGGGTTTGCCACAAAATGTGGTCTTCCACTGCCATCACTAGAGATGGATGTTTCCACAAGGTTCTCAATGATCGGTCCCCAGCTGCACATAACTGTCAAGGTTATGAAATGAAAGAGGAAGATCCCCAAATCAAAACATTTCCAAGACGGTCGCAAATCTGGGCGTGGAACTCACTACTACCCTCATGACAAGATCTCATGAGGCCAAAGTGGAACCACTCTAAGTCCTAAGGTGCACTCGAGCCGTGGTAATGAGCTCATCTCTCAAAAACAGTATCACCCAAACCCACCAAACAGAAGATCCAGTCCAGACAGTCCAGTAGTAATATGATGCAGAAAATAAATACTGAAAACTGTAAATAAAGCTGTAAATAAATTGTAAATATAATAACAGTAAGATACAACACACAACAGCAAACAATCATCACCCAAAGAAACAGAAACAAACAAGCGCTAGGAGAGACTCACAGGGAAACCAGAGATTCTCTGGTTAGGAAGTCCCCAGCAGAGTCGCCAGCTGTCGCTCCCCGGATTTCCATCCTGGTACAAACGCGAAAGTGGCGCGGAAAAGAATAGAGTCGCCAACTAGGCATTTTTATCCCGAAGGAACGGGAATGGTAATGTTGCACAAACCAGAAGAAAAGAAAGGAAGGACACGGGTCCTGCGAACCAAAAAGACTGAGTTCGGGAGTCGGTTATGACCTGGGAAGGTATTAGCACCCCAGATCGTCCGCCGTACCCGACGGGATCCATGCTTGCAAAGAAATCTGTTTCAAAGGGTGAAGAAATGAAAGTTGCTGCAAAGAAAATGAACTGAACTGGATAAAATAAAATGAAAAGGGGACTGAACAAGAAATGAAAAGGAAAAAATGTAGGGAAAATAAAGATTGTGCTCGAACGGGCCCTACCCTGCTGCCTACGTACCTCATCTGGACAATGAGGATCAGAGTCGCCGTAGTTCCCCTAACTAGGGGTGGAAAAGATGGCTTGTGTGTTAAGGCTTGAACTGCATATGTCAATGCTCAGGTGTTGCAGGCTTGGACGACGAGTGCGTAACCGTCTTGCAAAATGACAAGTAGGAGCAAGTTCTTACGTAAGGAGTGAAGGTGATGAGAAAAGAAGTCCTGAAGGAGAGACGCTTATTGTTTGTTTGTGTTTTTTAGAAGCTTTTTATGAGTGTGTCACAAGGAAGTGAACTCAAGCTCTTTTCCATGGAATATGTACTTGCCACTACATTCCAAGATGGAATAATAGAACAAGCACACTCAAGTAAGGAGAAGATCCCCAAAACTTGAATCCAGATATTAGGGCTTAAGCTCACTAACTCATTAACTTATTAATTGTTTTTTTGTATTTTTGATGAAGAAGTGTGTTTTATGATTTTCTTGGTGAAGATGATATCCTGATCAGACTTGTACATCACAAAACAAGCTTGTACTATCCCAAGATGGGAAGACTACAAGTGTCTCATGGGATAAGGCTATTGCTCAAGATATCACTTCAATCTTTATTAAGTGTCTTCTTTAGGGTTTTGAGATGAGAAGAGAAGAGAAACAAAAGGATCACAAAGGTAAAAGTCTAATGGGGACTAATGAATCCTAATGTTATCATGCATGGTAATCCTAAGTTAGTGAGGTTTACTATCCTAAAGGAAGAGATGAAAGGAATAGAAAGAGAAGAAATAAGAATAAAATAAGGAGGAAGTAAGGCCTAAGCCCCATCACAATCACAATAATAGTATCAATAAAGAAAAGAGAAGAGATAAGAATAGGAGATGTGGGAATCACATCCACACCTCTCACTTACCAAAGCCCCTGAAATGGTTAGTGACACAAGCATAAATGCAATACAAAATGAACATAATGTAAAATCAAAGTCACACAACCATAAGTGAAGTCATAAACACAAATACCAAATGCAAAATTAAAGCACAAGAATGAGAAAATAAATACAACTCACAATGAAGCATTATGAATCACCATGACAAAACAAAATGAACATGAGAGAATATAAAGCAAGATAGTCAAAGCAACATCACAAAGTGCCAAACCAGAACCCTAACATGTTGAGAAAGTGCCCAAGGATCATGTGAGATAAAGAGAAGAAGTGCACATAGTCAAATATTCACATCATGAGAAGAAAGAAGCAAAGGAAGTGAAGTGAGCATGCATAAGTGTGGATGAACTTCAAGAGCAACCAAACACAAACTTTCTCAAGGCACAAACCACAACTCAAGATCAGAGGGGTATCAACAACCTAAGATGGCCCTAAACAACTTGAAGAAGTTGGCACAAGTTCCCTTCTAAGCTAAGGTGTTGCAGGCTCGGACTACGAGTGCGTTACCGTCTTGCAAAGTGACAAGTAGGAGCAAGTTCGCGTACGGAGCCAAGGAGATGAAAAAAGAATTCCCGAAGGAAAGACGCTTATTGTTTGTTTGTTTTTTATGAAGCTTTTATGAATGTGTCACAAGGAAGTGAACTCAAGCTCTTTTCCATGGAATGTGCACTTGTCACTACATTCCAAGATGGAATAATAGAACAAGAACACCCAAGTAAGGAGAAGATCCCCAAAACTTGAATCCAGAGATTAGGGCTTAAGCTCACTAACTCATTAACTTATTAAGCGTTTTTGGTATTTACAATGAAGAAGTGTGTTTTATGATTTTCTTGGTGAAGATGATACCTTGATCAGACTTGTGCATCACAAGATAAGCTTGTACTATCCCAAGATGGGAAGACTACAAGTATCTCATGGGATAAGGCTATTGCTCAAGGCATCACTTCAAACTTTATTAAGTGTTTTCTTTAGAGTTTTGAGATGAGGAGAGAAAAGAAACCAAAAGGATCACAAAGGCAAAAGTCTAATGGGGGACTAATGAATCCTAAGTGTTGTTATGCATGGATATCTTAGGTTAGTGAGGTTTACTATCCTAAAGAAGAGAGAAAGAAGAAAAGAAGAAGAAGAAAGAAGAAAAGAAGAAGAAGAAAGAAGAATAGAAGAAGAGGAAGTAAGGCCTAAGCCCAACAATCACAAGGTTAGTACAAGTAAGAATAAGAAGAGAAGAGATGAGATTTGGAGATGTGGGAATCACATCCACACCTCTCACTTACCATAGCCCTTGAAATGGTTAGCAACACAAGCATACAAGCAAAACAACATGAACATGATGTCATACCAACATCATACAAACAGAAGTGAAGTCATACACATAAAGGCTCAATGAAAATGCAAGTCACAAGAATGAGAAAAGAATCACACAAGTTAGTATGAGGCAACATGAAACACATGGCAAAGCAAAGCAAACTTGGTAAGATTCAAAGCAAAATAAACAAAACACAATCTCAATGTGCAAGACCAGAACCATATCCAATGTTAAGGAAGTGCTTAAGAAGCAAGAAAGATGAAAAGAAGAGAAGCACAAAGCTAAACAATCACATTATGGGAAAAAAGAAACAAAGGAGGTGAGATGGATACACAAAAGAAAGGAAGAACTTAAAAGGCAAAAAAATTACAAGATTTCCAAAACACAAACCCCAACCCAAGATCAGAGAGGTACCCAAGCCCTAAAGAGACCTAAACAGGATGAAGAAGTTGGCACAAGTGCCCTTCTAAGCTAAGGAGAGGACTTATGATAAAAAAGAAGCAAAATGGGACAAGTTAAGAACCAAAATTCAAATAAAATAAAAAATGCACCCAAATATTCCACAACTTTAGACAAGAGACCTTCAATCATGATATAACACCATGCCAAAAGGATAGGAAGAAATTCAGAAGCTATGCAAGTCAAATGAGGGGTCAAACATCAATTAGGATTAAGAAACTTCACTCACAAGTCAAAGGCCAAAACCAAATGAACATGTTCCTAAAAATCAGAATAAAAATCACACATGAAGTACACTCCATCAAGAGTCCAGAGCAAAAAGAACGACTCAAAAAATCAAAATGAGGATCAATATAGAAAATGGACAAGACATCATGCTTGGAAAAGAATTAAAATGAATTAATTAAATGGGAGAATTAATTTACACGTGTCAGAATGAAATAAATGGAAAATAAAAATATTAAAAATTAAAGAAAACTAAAATTAACATTCATGAATTTTTTCATAATATTTTGACACTTAGAACTATTTTTAAAAATCAAAATGATATAAAATGAAATAAAAGAAAAAAGAAATAAAAAGAAAAGAAGCCAGGAGGTGCGAATAAAAGGAAACCTAGTTCAATTGAATTGGGCTCAAGTCAAAGGGGGGTGGGGATAGCAAACCAGGCCCACCCAATTCAGCGCAGCCTACAATATATATGGTGGAAATTCATGAAAATCTGGAAAAAATAGAAACCAATGGATCAAAGGAAAGGACCAGATCAGTCCACTCATTAATTCAAGTCATCCAAATGATTGGTCAGGAGAGAGTGTAAACACTAATTAACATGGGGTGCGTAACACAAAGAATAATCAGAATGAAAATTACAAAATGAAATGCACGTGAGAGGGAGCATCTCATTAAATGATGTGGCAGCATGAGGTGCGTTGAGATGGAAAGATCCAAGGGTGTTGGTGTCATCTTCTTCCTTCGAAAACCCTAAACACATCAGCCCAGATTCCGGTGACCGGAGCAAGGGCTCCGGCACCGGAAAACGAAAACAATGATCAAACACCAATAAAAAAACATCAAAAGCTCCAGATTAGGTCATTGAACCATGCTGATTTCAAAAATGGCAACCAAAATCACAAATGAACAAAGAACAAGCTGGATCGAAGAGAAACAACTTTCACCATGAAAATTCAAATCCACATATAAAGCTCAATAATGCACCAAATTCGAATCTAAAGCAAACAGAATCATCAACAACAATATAGGATCACAATGCACACTTCTATTTTCATTTTTAGATCTGAGAATTTGGATCTTACCTGAGACTTGCAGATCTTGAAATAGCTTGTTAGAAGCCAAGAAAAAGATGTCAATGCACTCCAAATGCACTATAGTTGCAAAATAAATGCAAATAGAGCCTTGAAAGTTGCTGGATCTAGGAGTTTGAGGCTTGCTTCCCTGAAATGGCAAGATGTGAGATCTTGAGAATTAGCTTGAACAATGGATGGATTTGTGATCCTGAGCTCTCAAGGATGAAGAATCTGTGGTTGGTTTATGAAGAGAGCAAGTGTAGAGAAAGATTCGAAAGAATTTGAAAACTGAGCCAAAACTTGGGAGTGATGAAATTAGAGAGATCTCAACCTTTCTAAAACCCTAATTCTCTTTTATGTGAGCTCATGAAGCAATGCTGAAAGAGTGAGGGCCTTTGCACGTGGGAAGAAAGTGTGTGAGAGAATTTGCATAATTTGCAAGTTTGTTGTGATATCATGAAAACCTCATGAATTTCCCTCTTTCTTTCCCATGTGCATCCACAATCTGACCCTTGATTTCAATCCCAAAAGATCCTGGTCATTGGATGAAAGTATCACACAATTCTCATGATCATGCAATTTTTGCACTTAAGGAATAAAATTCACATCATGCACGAATTTGGTGTAATTATTGGAGAAAAATGGGCCATTTGCATTGCTTTGTAACATTGTAACCTTATTTGGTATGTACCAACACCCAAAAATAAGTTTCAAGCCTTTTTGCTCTTGTGTACAAATGACAAATCAAGTTTTGCCCTAGTTTTACCCTAATTTTTGAGGGCCCTATCTTCTTAACCATGAAGGCTATGAAAAAGTACTTGTAATTTTTGAAAATGGGAGGATTTAATATCCAACTTTAATGTTTGACTTTGGTCCATTTGAAGAATGTTTCACCAAGTTATGATCACTTGAAATTTAGGGCAAAAACTTGCTAAAAATGGCATTTTCCATAACCAACTTCACACCAATTTTGCAAAACACCTCAAAACCTCATGATTATTGATATTTGATCTTTCCAAACCTCTTTTAACATTATAAGAACATCCATTGGCTAGAAAAATGGGGTTGACCCCTTGAAATCTCACAGTTGTCCTTTCTAAGGCAAAGTTGACCAGTTTCTTCATTTACAAGCAACTGAAGAAATACTTGACTTCCACAAGGAATTTTCTCACCAAATTTCATCCCTAGGATCCTATTAACATGTAAAAGACTTTGCTCAAATTAAATGGACAAAGTATTGAGGTTTTCATGCTTGAAACTCAAACCCTAATTTGGGATCATTGTGTAGGAGCTTTGCCCTAGCTTGGATTCCCTGTTGATCTTCCAACCTTCTGAGCTTTTGTAAATGATCTTGAACTTGTAAATACAATGTAGACCCCTCATAGGAATTGCACAAAACCCTTGGGCCCCTTGTCATAGCTTGTGATGCTTCAAGAACCTCCACAGATGATCATGTGCCTAATGCTAGGTCATGAGGATGTTATGCTTCATCTTTCCATGCTAGGATGCTAAGAATACGATATGTTCATAATGAATATGATGTGATATGATGCTTAAAAAGAAGAGGGCAAATTTGGGGTGTTACACTAAGCTGAAATAAGGATAATTGTAAACACACCAAATTTGCTCTCACCCATTCACACCATGGCTTGTGATCTTCTCATATGCATAAACACAATCATAGCATCTCATATCACATTTTTGATTCACTGCATAGATTCTAAGTCATCTGCACCTAGGGTTTGTGATCTGAGCAATCCAAGAGCTTCTTGAGCCACTCCAAAGGCCATCAATCACTTCAAAGGGGTCCATGTATGTTCAAGCATCATATTATATCCTCTCAAAGTCAAGAATGCCAATAAATCACAAGAACTGAGAATGGCATGGAAGCAGAGCCAGGTTTGACTGCATAGAGGACCTAAAATTAGGGTTTTGGTTTCAGAGGCCATAACTCCAAATTTTTTGGTCATTCTTGTTTCTATTGGTCTCTATATGGTATAGGGAGTATGCATATCAATTTTCATGAAGAAATTCCATGGGGAAGTCATCTGATCAAGAGTTGACTTTTCAAGCAAGTCAGTGCAAAATCAGGGCATCTGAGGCCCCCAATGACCCAACCAAAGGGTGTTCTTCATCATTTTGATTGTATATGGTCTTTATTTGATCATGGAAGTTGTTATAAGTTCACAAAATTGAAGAATTTCAAGTCTTTTGCAAAGTTGACTTTTTGGGCAAGTTTGACTTTTAATGAAATTGTCATTTTGGGCAACTTTTTCAACCCTTACTTTTTGATTCAAGAAAGCTTCAAATGAAAAAACTTTGGTCACGAAAGTTGTAGAATAGATCTTTCCCTTTTCAAAAAGTACAAGAACATGACCTAATTCATTTTGGATCAAAAGTTATAGCTCATCAAAGTTGGCAAAAATCACTAAATTTCAAGTTATGCACCAAATGGAAAACTTGCAATTTCTCATGACAAGCCTTTATGTGACTTCAAAATGATCTCTAATTATCATACCCTTGCTACACATGACCTAAAATCAGATTTGGCCCAAGAGATTTCTCATTCATTTGCCTTGATTTCCATATTTTTCATAAGTCATTTTCATAAAGATGCAAAGAGGGATTCTTGGCAAAATCATTCTACAAGGAGTTATGTGATCACTAGTTACTTTCTATGCATTGCCATGATCAAATGAAACATCATGCACCAAAATTCAGCAAGAAGTATCTCATGTGCATAACCAAAAATCATGAGAAAACACAAGTGGGCAAGTTGCAAAATCTATCACAGCTCATGATCCACATGCTGCAGACATTCACAAGCAATCTAAGGGTCATCCTTGACTCAAGCTGAAGCAAGACAAGCCCTTAGACAGTTGCTGCCATGGCCCATGCTGCAAGTACAAATCAACTTGACTTTTTGGCCAAAACCCCCATACTCTTGGAACAGTGAGCAGCCACCTCTATTGACCTGCTCCACAGGCTACTCATACATCTTGGGAGTGTTATAGCAATGCATTGGCCATTGAAACAAGACACAACACAGCCTTCACAAAAATCTGTCAAAAAACTCCTCTTCTTCGAATCTCTTTTTCTAGCCATCAAACACCCATTTTCTCTTCACCAACAAATCATACACACTCAAGAGAACCAGAATCCACCATTAAAGCAGCTTGAAACCCTACAAATCACAACTGTGAAACCTGCCATATCAGAACTCAAGCTCTCAATCTAGCCACCAACAAAGGATTGTGAGCATTCCATTGGCTTCAGGGGGTTCAGGGGAGGCATTCTGCATCAAAGCAAGGTCTGGAGAGCTCATATCCATAGTTCATCACTTCAGGTAGCTTCAAATCTACAACTTTTCAGAGCTTGTATTTTATGTTACAAATTGATAGTGCATGTCTTGCTGATCATGATGGTGTCTTTAGAATCAAAAATGGTGAAGAAATGAGTATTTTGTTGCTCTCTGAAATTTCACCCGTGAATCTTGTTGGCTTCGATTCTCTCTGATTGTGAATGATAAATATTGTTTGAGGGGTGGTTTGAATGGGGTTTGGGTAGAGGATCATTTCCCTGCTTTCAATTTGGTGAATGGTGGCCTGTAGCGTGTTTTAGGGTTTCCAACCCGCCGGAGAAGATGACCGGAGCTTCCCTCCGGTCACCTGAAAGTCATTAACCCTAACCCTAATTAATTTGCCAGATGCGTTCTCAGCCATTGGATGTGGATTAGTTTAAGTTATGGATGGTCCAGATGGAGTCATTAAACCCTAACCTGTTTTAATTAATTTAATAAATCATAATTAATTTAATTAAGCCAGAAATGATCCTGACCCTTGATTCACGCGCGCAGTCAAGCCCTTTCTCCCAGATTTGAATGTCAGCCTTTAGATTGGATTACTTTTCATTTTTATTAATATTAATTCATTTGTTTTGTATTTCTTTTGTTCATTTATTTTAAAATAGCAAAAATTATTCAAAAATTCTGAAATTTTTTATACAAACTTTTATTTAATTTCAGAAACCAAAAACATTTTTATTTTTATTTTTTGCATTCAAAAATATTTTTAAATTATTTAAAAGTTCATTTTTAATTAATTAATTAAAAATACTTTTAAGTATTTAAAAATTACCAAAAAATTCATGAAACATTTAAAAACATTTAGAAACATTGTCCAACCCTCAAACCAAATTTCTTTTTTGATCTTGATGCATTTTGATAATTTTCCATGGAATTAATTCATTTTCAAAGCATTATTTTGATCCAAACTTCCAAAAAATCATTTCTGCCTAACCATTGAAAGTTGGACTTTGATTCTTTTTGCATTGTGTTTAGCATATCATGTAGTTTGTGAGATTAAATTGGCATGATTTGATTTTTCATCTTCCATTTGTTTGGCATTTTTCTTGTTAAGGTACCCTAAAACCCTAGAAAACTTAGGAAATTCATAACCCTAATTAGGTTAAGAGTTAGAACCCCTCCTTTGGGAAGTGAGTTTGTATAGGATTAGGGTTCCTTTGAGTGCATTTTCAATTTTTTATCTTGGTGTTTGCTTCTGATTTTGGTTTTTGTTTGATGCATTGATCTTAAACCCTAAATTTGGGCTTCCATTTGCATACATCTTGCATTTGCTTGCATACCTTGACTTGCCATAGCATTTTGTGCACCCATTTGATTCATTTGACATCTTAAGACATATTGTAAACATGTTTGATCATTGCATCCTGCATTTGCCATGTTGTATGCCATTTGCATCTCATAACCTTTCATGTATGTTCATGGTTCTTAACTTGTTTCATTTGCATCCATAAGTTTGTATGAACATCCCCATGCCTTGTTTCATGTTCACATCATCCTTTAGCATCATTAACATCACATATGTGCTTCTGGTTTTGTTTTACATCATGCCATTTCATTTCATTTTGCATTGCATTGCATTCCTTTCACTAACTTTTCAGGTGGTAAGCAACTTTGAGAAGTGAATTTGCCTTCACTTCTCACATTTTCTTTTCATCTCTTTTATGCATCCATGCTGCATTTTGTCTTGTGTATTGGATTGAGCTTGCTCATTCTTGTTCATTTTCACTTTCTTTCTTCAAGTGACTTGTCTTCTTCAATGAAGCAAGTTACTTTGCTTCTCCTGATCCTTTCATCTGCTTCCTGGTGGTTCTTTTGAAGATATCTCTTGAAAACCTCACAAACCTTAGGAACAACCAAGCATGACAATGATTAGGGTTTTGATTAGCCTCCCCACTTAGTTTTACCTTTGTGTCTCATTGGGTCTTCTCTTCTCACCTCATAATCAGGGACTAAACCCTAAAGGCTTTAAGGCTTTGTGATTAAGCTTATGCCTGCATCCTTCTATTAGGATGGAGTGTATAACTTTAATCCTAAGTGTTAAACCCTTAATGTGTTTAACTCCTTTAATCAATCCATCTTAATAATCACCAAGACATCAAGCTTGTAACTTGGGCCTTGCATTAGGGTTCTAATTCTTCCTTAATTGGTTAAGAAGGACTAACCCTAGTGTTAATGGACAAGTCCCCCTCAAGTTGTCTTACAAACCCTAAAAATCACTTCTTCATCATATCATTAAGTAAAATACACTTAATCAAAGGCTTGTTTTGTCATGAGTTTAATCCCTAATCATGGATTAAGTTGAGGAGCTTTCCTCAGCTTAAACATTCTCATCTATTATCCTTCTATTAGGATGGTGTAATGAGTCTGTTTAATCCCTGATTATGGCTTAACCTCATTACTCAACACTAAACAAAAACACCAAAAACATCTAAATAATCACAAGTAGGTTAATGATCTTAATCCTACACCATGGTGATTAAGTGTGAGAAGCTGACTTCACACTTAAGGTATTCTCATTACCCCTAATCAGAGGGAAGATGTGATGAGTTTACTAACCCATTGGTTTAGGCTTAAGCTCATTAATTTATGACAAACTACAAAAAGTAGTAAAAGACTGAAATCATCAAAAACAAACAATAATCGTCTCCTCCGGGATTCTTTTCTCATCTCATTCACTCACAAACGAGAACTTGCTTCTTCCGTCTAATGCAAGACAGTTTGCACCTGAGCCAGACAGGTCATACACTTGAGCATAGACAAGTAAGCAGTTCACAAGTCAATTCACCTTTCAGTCTCTTTGGGTCGAACTACGGTGTTCTGACTTCCTCATTGCACGAGAGGATACGTAGGCATAACTTAACAGTTATCGAACAAAAGTCTCTGTATATTCCCCCTCTTTCTAGCATCATTCTTTTAGCCTCATGATCTTGGGCATCTTATTCCTACACTGACACTGTACATTTACACTCTTTATTTCTCTTACACTGACACCTGTACATCCTTTCCAGCTATTTTATACACAAATTGCACTGACACTACCCCTTTAAAACACAAATCTTTTAAGCATGGATCCCGTCGAGTACGACGGACAATCTGGGTGCTAATACCTTCCCAGGTTGTAACCAACCCCCTTTCTCAGTCTCTCTGGTTCGCAACCGTCTTATCCATATCTTTCTAGGTCTATGCAGCATTACCTTTCCTTCGGGATAAAAATGCCTAGCTGGCGACTCTTTTCTTTTCTTGTGAGTTCACTCCTGTGTGTTCTCACATCCTCCTTTTTCGCCGACCGTTCGCGTCTGTATCTTATTTGAGCCAGTCTCATTTATCGGGAGCGACAATAATAAACAAATACTGGAGATGCATTTCTGGAAGAGTTCATACTGGTTTTAGAGATGTATCTCCAAATTAAACACACGGTTTTCAAACTTAAAACAAAATTAATGTCAGTAATGAGACTTGAAATAAATGATCTTTACCTAGAATTCCAACTTCTCTTGCTCCCTTTGATGTGATGAAACACAAGATTGAAGATTTGGAGTGAAAATATGAATTGAGAATGGAAGGGTTTTTGGTAAGGGTTTGGACTAGAAAATAAGTATGGTTGTGTGATTATGCAGGTGAGTGTTTTGTCAAATTATTCCAGATATGCATCTTCGGAAATATCTGACACACAAAGTTTACATAAATTTCAAAATCCCGCCCCAAACCTCTGTAGATGCATCTCCAGTATATACTCTAGGTTGTTGAACTATCAATATATTTGTTTAAAATTCCTAGATATGCATCTCCAGAATAAATTTTTGTATTAATCTAGGGTGTCACTCGTTTGGTACGTCATAAAATTGGTGCATGGTCTGTTCTGAGACATATCTCTGAAATCTGAGGGGTACTTTCTATTTTCCATAGGATGTTTTCCACCCTATAGGATGTTATAAGAGATTCCCTTAATATGTAGTCTAATAAAGTTTGAATACATTCAATGTACTATGCAATTGATTTACTATAAGATTATACCATTTATCTTAAAGGTGTCACTTTTACTTTTCTTTTGAATGTAAACTTATATTCTTTTAGAGAAGTAATTAATATATTTTTCTAGTTTGGTGCCAAGTCTCGAACCGTGTTTCACAAGGATGAAGACTCAACTTTTAATCATGTGCCTTCACTGAAACATGCAGAAATAATTAATAATAGAGAGGAAATATAATCCACTCCCATGAGTTTTTTCCCTTGTCGAACTCCATATATTTGAGTGAAAATATTTGAAAGCTTTATTAGAATCATGCACATCATTCCCAAACTTCAAAGTGTATTATTTACATAGAATGCAATTATCACAAAATTCTACATGATTTAATTTTTGACCTTTTAGAAAACCTTTCTTAACAAGTTTAACTAAACATAACATAACTTACATTTTTCAAGAAGGTCTTGACTATATATTGATGCATGACCTGTAAGGATGGAACTATCCAAAATATACAACCTACACATTTTGGACCCATTAGCCATTATCACCGCACCTTGTGAAATTTTCAACACACCTTATTCAATTATAGTACAATAGTCTAGATCATCAAACATGCTTATGGACAATAAATTTTCCTTAAGTTCAAGAACATACCTTACATTGCATAGAAGGAAATCATAGTCATCGAACATTTTTCAGTCTGATTGCACTAATACCATAAACTTTGCAAGCCTCGCTGTTTCAAAGTTGAATAACTCCACCTTTTTTCAGCTCCAAAGTTTTAAAATATTATTTTCTTGAACACATGTGATAAAAGAAACCTAAGTGCATAACCTAGTTATTCTCTATTTTCAATCTTGTTACCACTAGTGCATCAACACTTTCATAACCATATTCGTCTAAGGCAATCATAATTTGAACAAAATCACCATTGTTTACTCTTTCGTGAAAATCTTTCTTGAAGGAACCAATTTGTGACAGGTAAAATATTTAAAATTTTACTTATAAAAAAATTTGGACTTGGAATTTGACATGAATCTCTTCCCCTTTTGGTTTCCTACATTCCCACTTCTTTCTTTGAGACACTTAAGCCTTCACCACTATCGTCAACCATTAAATCATTCAACTTTGGTAACTCATTTAATTTTACGGCTGCTTGAAATTCATTCAAAGTGACAATATATCCCTTATCATAAAGAATGACATCCTTAAAATGATCAAATGATTTAGGTATTGAGCTTAACAAGAGTAGAGCATTGTCATCTTCTTTAATTTTCACCTCAATATTTTACAAATCATTAATGATCTTATGAAATTATTACACATACTCCACAATAGAAATATTATCCACCATATGAAAATAATAAATTTTTTGTTTTAGATGCAATTTGTGAGCATATAACTTGGTCATATACAATGATTCAATATTGACCTAAATCTCAACCACAACCTTCTCACTTTCAACTTCCCTTAATACTTTATCCCTGAGAGACAATATAATGACACTTTTCGACCTTATTCACCACGTCGGTTTTCTCAGATTGTGTTAGGCTTGCATGTATTAATGCATGCCCCTTCAATGCTTTTACACACCTTTGTTGAATTAGTATTGCTTGCATCTTCATTTTCTATATAATCTTAAATCATTGTCTATGAAAAACTTCTTGATGTGACATTTGGAACCCATCATGCTCAATTATAAACTTAACCATTATGCCCCAAAGTATGTGCCACTTATTGAAAATGAAATTCTAGATATGCAGATATTCCAATGTCCTATCTTAATGTTAAGACAATGATTACTGCACTTTTATTAAATATGAGAATAACACAGCTGTTGTTTTGAAGTAGTGCAACACAAATACCAACTGATGTCAAGACAACATGTTGGAACATCTCAGTAAAGAACATACATAAAGAAAAATTGTAAATCTACAGAATATAAAGAACACAGTAATTGTTGACCCAGTCCGGTGTTTACAACTTTGGCTCCTAATCACTACCCTAATTAACATCCTTACCAAAGTTAAACTCTACGGTTTACAACCTTGATATGAGAGACCACTCACATCCTTTACAACCTGCGTTGCATTTGTCTTCTGCCATCACATAACCTGTCACAGTTTCTTGACCTACAATTTATCTTGGACTTGCTCAAAGCTTCGTCCAAGAACAATAAAACAACCATTACCTAAAGGCTTCTGGAAGTGTACATGCACCTATGTCTTCCTCTCTGTATCCCATATTGCAGATTGGAACTACAACCCTAAGAGCCAACCAATCTCAAAACCTAAACCCTTATTTTTAGAAAAGAGAACTAAGTTACAATTCTTACATAAGTCATATTGTCATCCTAGGTCTAAGTCATATTTTATAGTCTTCTGTTTTCTTTCTTGGGCCTTCTAACTCTGTCATGATCCATCCTCTAAGAGCGTAAAAAATCTTAACTAGTCTTGTTTTATAATTAATTTGCTAAATTAGTAAGACAACCTGTCAACTGTTAGGACATCTCCTTCGACATCTTTGTCTAGATTTCTTCATCTTTATCATCAATGTATTTTACAAAAATTTTAGTCAAACTTTAGGAGCTTTCAATCTCCCCTTTTGATAAATTTTGGCTAAAACACTTCTTGAATGTCTCTTCACCCTGAGTGGGGGATATGATTGGAATACTTAGAAGACGATGTTCATGTTGGTGTACATGAGGAAGAAGATAATATCAACTCCCCCTAAGTCTATGAAATAGTACTTCCACCCTCGAGGAAAGTAGGAAGCCAAAATAAGCAAGATAATAGAAGGTTTTGATATCCCAAAGATACCTTTTTCAAACGAACTCCTCCTCGGGAGAATAGTTGTATACATAGTAGATCTGAGGATATATCACATGTAACTCAGATCACTAGGAATAACTTTTTTCTTCAACTCAGATCACCAGACACAAATAGGAAACTGACATGCATAATGTTATAGCTTCCTGTTTAACATCCTTGTAGAGAACCTGCAAGAACATCCCATGTACCTTCAGAACTAATATCCCATACTCCCTCTTTTTAGCCAAAAATTGGCAAAAGTAACCAAGGGATCCCATACCCAACCAATACAAGCCCAGATTTGAACAAACATTTTGAGATGAATACTTCAAAGAATCTGATACTAATATGAACTGAACCAAGAACCTCTTTATATAGCCAAGAATCCTCTTAGATTGTAACGAAATCTTAGAGAAAAATAGAAGAAATTTATGAAGATGTAATTCCAAGAATTTAACTCCATGCAAAATACTGTGCACCGACCAAGATTACTTTGACTGTTTCTTCTAAGGGAAACCGTCCAACAAAAAGTAAGTAACAAGAAACATGTTTCCCACGCACATGTTCTCCACTGGTCAAGGCCAACCATCCATAAGCCCAATTGCTCAAAATTATGTTGTATGACAATGTTAGACATAATGTCAGGACATTGTCAAGCTTCCAAAGATTTTTTTATTAGACATGTCTAGAGCATCCTCACAGGAATCTGCAGAGAAAAATAAATTCTCCCAGACTGGTCAACGATTCTTTAAGCATCCAACAAGAATCATATATTTTATATTGTTAAGTCTACCCCAACTTTCAAAAATACAATGTCAAGACATAAAAATTGACATCTTCACCCCTCCTAGATGGAAAAGCTCTACTTGTTACTCACCACAATCTTGGTGTTGAAGATCCTTAGATCAAGAGGCAACTCCCCTTAGCTAAGATAAATTCTGCTCCTCCTGAGCACTTGCATAGGAATGAATGAAAAACATAAGACGCATATTCAATGTCTTCAAGAGCAACACTCTCTGTCAGCCACCTACTAAAACACATTCATTTTGGCACCACTATCCCTTCTAACAAGAAATAGCAGTCACTCACACATAAAAACCATCATGCTATCCGTGAGGCACATAAGGATCACCATCCTCATTGTAACAAACTATTAGAACAACATCAAAATCAATTTGTTTTCAATCCATTAGTGTCAGATACTGGACACATGCTATAAAACATCATGACATTCTAGACAAAGTCCTTCCACAAGTTTTTTCAAAAAAAGAAAATCATCCAACACCTTCAAAGGCAGTCATTCCTATCATTCTTCTGTATGATAATTTGGAATACTCCTGACAAATTATTGATTATACACATGTAGACTTCCAAACAATCAATACCTGATCTACTTCAATCTTCTTTAAATTCTCCATCCTTGGCTGACATGCAGGCTAACCATTCCCAAATAATGTCTAACAAAATGTTAGAACATCTTCCACACACCAAGATAAATTTTTGATATGCTCCACCAACTGGACTTACTATAGCAAAGTAATCCAAAGAATGAAGAACCTTCAATCAATACTGCACCACCAGCTTGAATAAGAACTCCAAAAAGAGAGTAACCTCTCATCCACCTTCAAGAAGAAAATTAATCTTCTTGATCCTTCAACTTGTAACTCTTCTGCCCAAGAGTAACTCGTTCCAATACATAACCTCAAGACTAACCAACTTCCACATTCTAATTATCTTGATTCTTCGAATCCACTTCTGAGATCAACCAAATGCCACATTTTGAGTACCTCCTTTATGAATCCCCATATGAATAAGCCAATTGCAACATATTGTCTTCTTCACGTATGTCAGAACTCTCACAAAGATATCTTGATCTACCAACTGAACGTGATCCTTAAATTACATGTATCCACTTGCTCAATCGCAATACACACTTAGACTCCCTAATCCATGGATAATGTAACATCTTCTCTTTCCTACAGCTCCCGCAAACTTCCATGAGACCGATCTTTTTGAAGCATCCATGTTCATTCCTGTAGATCACCCTATCTTTAGTTGATGTTCCACTCCACCAACTGAGATTCTAATGTTGAAACTAAATGTCAGAACATTGTAATTTGACATCTAGCTGTTAAAATCAACTCCTTTTTTTCCACTTGAAATAACTTCCTCCTTTTACAGAACAAGAGTCCCATGCACTCATAAACTTGATTCACCAACCAAGTTTTAGTAGACAACCTCCATTATGTTGATTTTGCAGTTATTCCAAACAATCTCACACATTGATGAATACCTGCTGGTGCGTTTTCAAAGACTTAAAATTTGTCACTGTTTGAATATCCAAAAGGACTAGTTAGAAACTAACCACCATAGATGTACTAAGGATTCCACCTTTCCTTGAGTAGAGCCGTCTTCACGAAGTTGCTGATATGCCACCTATCTGAACTCCATGATGAGCATTCTGGAATTCCTTAAAGTAGCTGGATCAGAAATAAACCAATCCAAGCAGTCATCAAGATTATGATGTCTTGATAGTCTTCCATCTCCATCTTAAAAAAATGCATCACCGTCTGGACAAGTCTCAATACTTTCTAGGAAAAGATGCGAAGCCAATACTCCTAGGTCAAAAGCCTAGAAGACTTCTGAATGAATGTAGAACCCCTCCCATGATTCTTCAAACCTATGATGAAGAGATGTTAGAACATCTGATATACCATCCTCAATATTGAATCACAAGGATGATCAAATCTGCACTAAGCAATTGATCTTTAATCCATGTTGTGATAACCCTTGTCTGATTCCAGCATATTCTAAATATCACATTGATATTCCTCTTCATGTTGTCTTCTTTGTTGTTGTGCAATTTGTTTAGATATTAAGGTTACCCCCTTGACTCAAAATTTTAAGATTCTCTCTGAATGAACCTAATTACCTTATTTGTGTGAACACATCGTTAGGATTAAGAAGTATGAGTTCTTCCTCGCACGCTATTTGTGAATGATAACACCGAATTACACCGTGTTTTTCACTCGAATTGCACATGTTTCTTAGGTTTTTATTATCGTTTTCTTGTGTTATGTTTGTATTTTGTTTTGTTTTCAGATTCTAAGTGTTTCCAGATCCATTCTTGAAATGAAGAAAATCGAGTAAAAAGCCTGTTTTTGAAGGAATTGCGCACATGGCATTCACCATGGTGAACGCCATATGGTAGGCCACAAGAAGAATGTTTCTCAACTTCTGAAAACTGCCACGTCTCCCACTTCTTTCCACCCTGGTTCACATGGCGGGCGCCATGAGGGGGTGGCGGGTGCCACCTTTGGCGTATTTTTCCCTCCTAAAAGAAGTTGGAGGGCGTTTTTGTCTTTTCATGCTTTTTCCTTAGCCTATAAATAAATGGCCTTATATTCATTTCAAACCATCCAAACTTAGTTGCAACACTTAGGCATAAATAATCAAGAGTTTGTAAGTGATAATCTTCTCACATCGGGAAGTTATCATATTTGTGTAATCGAGTCTGTAATCGAGTTTGGATCACTTGGTAGAAGTTAATCATGCTGCATTTTCATTTCAAGTTATTTTCCAGTTGTTTTCAAATACCAAGCCTCTGATTGGAGAAGGTTTCTATTTATGAGTTCCGCTTTTATTATTTAATTTCTTACACCGCTTTTATTTCGTTTATTTCTCGCACCGCTTTTACTTTATTTATTTTCCGTATCGTTTTACTTTCTTTATTTCCTGCACTGCTTTAAATTCTTTTATTTCTTGCACTCACTTTAAATTATTTATTTTCCTCGCACTCGCTTTTAATTTACTTTTAGCATGCTCCACTTCAACATGTTCATTTACGTTTCCATGTCTAGCTAAATTTTAAAGGATAGAATGTAACGATCATGGTAAAATAATGTTTCACATGATATGGTAATAAAGTTACTTAGGGGATATTTTGATTTTTAAACAAGTTTTGTGTACTTTAATTATGTTGGGTAAGATCGAAAGTCGTCCAACCTTTAATAAACTTGGTTAGTCTTAACTGTTCAAAGGAAGTGACAGTGCTTTGTTCAGTTAAGTAGGAATTTTTAATACGTTAGAAAAATGATTTCAAAACTATTTTCGGACGCGTTAGTGGGTTTAAAATCCAGTTCGTTTGAACCTCTTTTGTTTAAGAGTTTCAAATAAAAATACTTTTCAACTTAGTCAAGAAACTATATTTCTTAAAAATAGGTTTATCACTTTAACGCGATGCGCACCTTTTTTATAAGTAACAATAAGAGGGTTTGCTTAAAGGTTAAACTCGGTTCTGAATACGTGAAAGCGACAATTCTCGTTAAATTAGTTCTTTTCATAAAGTGGAAAACATTGCCCATAAGTAGTTATATTAACAAACATTCAAAACATTATTAAACTGTGTGATTTACATTCAAGCCCATTGTTTTATTTGAACTTACATCCTCATACTTTATTTTCATTGTGTACTATTTACTCCCATATTTGATTTGCCTTAGATAAACATCATAATAATAGGATTTGATAGATTGACGTTTGGTCTCTGTGGGATCGATAATCTTTTATATTACTCTGACGCGATTCATATACTTGCGAAAACACCGCACCAAGTTTTTGGCGCCGTTACCAGGGACCAATTACGTCAAATTTAGTACCCTGTTGTTACACGGTCTAGACTAAGGCTTAAACTAGCTGGTCAATGCGAAGAAATTATAACACTAGTAGTTTACTAGATCCTTTAGTGGAACCCGAATGTTATGCTTGCACACGTATCTTACTTCGTAGAATTAAGAAAGTTATGCTCGAAGATCGTAACCAAAGACCCCTTAAAGATTTTGCCCAACCATCAGATGAGGAACCCAGTTCTAGTATAGTAAATCCTGTTATTCTTGCCAATAATTTCGAACAGAAACTCTCTATATTACAATTAGTACAACAAAAACAATTTGCGGGTATACCTTCAGAAAACCCAAATCAACACCTAAAAGTCTTTATACAATTAGCTGATACTTTCAAAACCAATGGAGCTACTCCTAAGGCGATTCGTCTAAGACTATTTCCTTTTCCCCTCAGAGATAAAACCCTTACATGGTTAGATTCCTTTTCAACCAATTTTGTAACAACTTGGGAAGACCTTAGGAGAGTGTTCCTTGTCCGATATTTCCCCCCAAGTAAGACTGATGTTCTTCGGAACCAAATAACTAGATTTACCCAAAACCAAGGTGAATCACTCTTTGAAGCCTAGTAGAGATATAATGACCTGTTAAGAACATGTCCACACCATGGCCTGGAACAATGGTTGATTATTCATATCTTCTATAATGGATTTCATTATAACACTAAAATGACCATCGACGTTGTCGATGGTGGCACTCTGATGAATAAACCTTACCCTAAATCTTGCGTTCTCATCAAAGATATGGCCCAAAATCATTATCAATGGGGGACATAACAAGCAACAATGGAAAATAAAGAAGCCCAAGGAGAAATACATGAGATAATTTTTATAGACATGGTGCCAGCCAAAATGGACGCGTTGGCCCTGAAAGTTGAGCATATGCCAACAAACCCAGCCACTGCAGCAGCAGTCACATAAAAATGTGAACTATGTGGAACCAAAGGAAACCAATAAGCAGAACGTAATATGTTAAACAAGACTCACCCAGACCAAGTCAACTATGCTCAAGGAAACCCATTTTCAAATACTTATAACCCTGGATAGAGGAATCACCCAAACTTCTCATGTAATAATAATAACCCTATACAAAACCCTGCACCTCAAAGACCACCAGGTTTTCAAGCCCAGAGACAAAACCAACCTATGCAAGTTCTACCACCAAAACCTATCCTTGAGAAAATTGTGGAAAATTTCATCTCGGCTTAGTCCCAGCAAAACAAAGAATTCCAAAACCAGAACATTCATGTAAACAAAATGATCACCCAATTAGGAACCAAGGTGGACCATATAATTACTCATAATAAGATGCTTGAAACTCAGATCTCTCAGGTATCTCTAAAACAAGCACCCGAGACCACATCGGGAGGACGATTCCTTGGACAAACTCAACAAATCCCTCGAGGACAAGCCAATGTCATTACCTTACAAGGTGGGACCACTTACAATGAACCACCTAATCCGGCATCGTGTGAACCCAAAAATTCTAAGAAATGTGCATTATCTATCGACGAAGTAGAGGAACCACTTGAATCTAAAAAACAGAAAGACAAAAATAAGGGAGAAGCTATAGATAAAACTTATGTACTGCCCCGCTATACAAACCACCAATACCATATCCGCAAAGACTCAAACAAACCAAAATCAATGACCAATTTTAGAAATTCATCAAAGTTATAGAAAAAATTCATGTGGAGGTCCCTATCACTGAAGCCATCACCTAAATACCATCTTAAGAAAAATTCCTCAAAGACATCCTTACCAACAAACGTAGACTTGACGATCCAAAACCCTTGGAATGCAATTTCATTTCCGAGAATAAACTTGCCACAAAAGATAAAGATCCTAGAAATTTCTCCATACCTTGTATTTTGGGGAGTCATGTCATCGATAAAGCTTTTCTAGACTTAGGATCTAGTGTTAGCTTAATGCATCTAGTAGTGTGTGAAAGGTTAAAACTAGTAGAACTGCAACCTACTATGATGTCTCTTCAATTAGCCGACAGATCTGTCAAATATCCGATAGGCATATTGGAAGACATCCTAGTCAGGATTGGTCAGTTGTTTATCCCTACTAATTTTGTTGTCATGGAAATTAAAGAAGATGACGTCATCCCGATTCTCCTAGGCTGGCCATTCTTATCAACTGCTGGAGCCATAATAGATGTCAAGAGAGGAAAGTTGACTTTTGAAGTAGGTGATGAAAAGATAGAGTTTATTCTTTCGAAATTCCTTATGGCACCTGTGATTGGAGATGCATGTTATGCCATAAACATCATTGATGAATGCATTAGGGAATTAGATCAAGAAGAACTGATGGGCTAAAGACGTGTCTAATTATGCGTCTAGCGGTATCTTAACTGCAAGTGCACAGCCTATCGAAGTAATATTTAAGATTATCGATCCACAGGGATTCTATGGTTACTTAGTGCTAGATGAACTTCTAGTTTAGCTAAGGTGAATGGTTGTCACGATTTTTTGTTGATTTTAAGATATTAAAGGCGGAATTAAATTTAAGTTTTAATAAAATAATACTAAGGCGGTCGGTATGTAATTATACTAACTTAGGTGGGTCAATCTAACCTAGGCTTATAAAGGTGTTTACTTAATCTATTCGGTAGAGGTTACCAGTTTAAATACCCTCAACTCACACTCTCGTGGTCTTATCTCAGATCTTATCCCTAAAGCCCTATGTCTGCTCTCGCTAGCCCATAAGTGTTTAGAGATAATTTTTGGAAACTTATCAATTCTAATTTATTTTAAAGCGCTCTCGCTGTGTTTAATCTAAATGCCTAACTTTAGCTATCTGGTTAAAATCTCACACTCTCGTGGTCTTGACCTAACCTAATACTCTTTTCTTACTCTCGTAACGAAAAGGTCGATTTTAATTAAAAAGTATCAGCCAGAATGTTAAGTTATTAATTATTTTTAGCCTATGGTTAAACTTTACCGATTAAGTTGGATCTAACTACATACCGCCCTAAGGTAATTAGCTACTCATTGATGTTGAACCAGACAGAGACAGAAAAACAAATAATAAAATACTCATGGCAGAAAAATAAATAAACATTATAAATATTATAATTGCAATATAATAAAAAACCTGGTTAACAAATATTATAGCGGACTCCTTCTTCCACAGACCGGAAAGCTTGGAGTTGGCGGAAATCGAAAATAAACGAATGCTGAAGGTTTAGAAACAAATAAATGTATAACAATTTCCTGATGTTGGAAATTGTTATATGTTGGGTTTGGATACAATAAGAACGAAAAACTGAAAATAATGCTGAAATAAAAAAGGGCGTAAAATAATTCGGCAGAGCTTCCGCAGAAAATCGAATAAAAAATGCTCTCTGGTTTCTTCATAAAACTTGTGCTATTTATAGAATCCTTAATGGGCTGAAAATTGGACTTTGTTGCATTGGGCCTTGCTGAAGTGGTGGAGGGAATGTAGGAACGTGGCAAAAAAGTAGGAGAAAAGTTCTTCACGTAATGCCTTGACGTGGTCTCAGTCAATAACCTATTTTTACCCTTGTCACGGTCGTGACAAGGTCTTCACGCTCGTGTCCTGTGGCTTTTAAGTGTCACGGTCGTGACAATTCTCTCACAGTCGTGATGGCTTCTTTTGGGGTGTCACGGTCGTGACACCCTGGTGACGACCGTGGCTACAACAAATTATGCAGTTTTGCAGGCTTCTTCATTTCTTCATCTTTTTATGGTTGCTTTTGTTCCTTTTTCTCTTAATTCATGATTTAGCTCCATATAATGATGTACCTGCAAAATGGTAAGAAAAACTCGAGAAATCGAGTGTTAAAACGGTGATTATACGATAAAACGTCAATGAAACCTAGCAATATAATCGATACGTTTTCTCGTTATCAAACTTCCCCAAACTTAAACCTTTGCTTGTCCTCAAGCAAATAGTCGGTTGAAAATCGGCGGACAAGTTTTTATTTACGCATACTCATAACAAATCGTACGAGGGATCGTTTTGTCGGATAATCCGGTACTTTGATAGAACACTACCGATACACAAATGACACAAGCAACAAGCTATGTCGTCGACTTCCCGTTAAACGAAACAATCGGCAATTACTTTACGATTTCACCTAGAGTTTTTCGATCTTATTTCGCCCGGTTTCATTCTAGCGCAATCACATTAAGCCCTTTGCCTTAGCACGCACGTAGTGGAGTAGCCGGTTAGCGACTTTGATCCTTTTTGAGCACGGGGTCTGGTACACGAGTGTGGTAACCCTACATATATTATCCGATTTGGAGGTTGTGGGGGATCGAGCCGTAGCACGCCCTACCAAGTTCAGAACCAGTACCTCTGAACCAACCCGCAATGGACTCCTTCTCATATTTCTCGTTTCTTGTATGAGACCGTGTACTTTGGTGCAATTTCTTTTCATTTGCATCGAGATATGAAGGATCATTATTGATTAGGCATCAAACGCTTATATTCATCGGCTCCCCACGTGGTTTGTGTTCAGACGGTGCTGACTGCTAGTATAAACTACTAGGGGTTACTTTTGAACTGAAACTTAAAGTGTACTCGTAATGATAATCGGAATGGAATCGCTTAAGTGGGAAGTCAAAGGTGTCAAGACTGTATTGGTCTTGTTTAATCGTTCTCGGCTTCCTAATTACGATTCCGTAGGTAAGTCGGGTAATGCGAATAACTAAAGATTTTTTTGGTATGGCTAAATAAACGGGGAAAATTCGAAACTAAAGAAAATAGCATAAAGATTTGCTCGTTTCATTAACTTGCGAAAAGAAATACAACGGAATTTGAAAATACAACGAAATGGAAAAGTGCGGAATGGAAAAAATGCGGAAATGAAAGGTACCTCTCCCACACTATATCAGACATTGTCCTCAATGTTGTGATATAAATGCGGTAAAAGTACAGTACAAACGACAAAAACGAAAAACAAACATAAGTAAAACTAGATCTATGGCTGCTGAGGACCGCGGGGTCGGCTTCTGGTGCGGGAGCGACGTCTGGAAGGAGTCGCTTCAGGATCAGAACCGGTGCTGGTGGTCGCAGTGATGTCGATACGTAAGGCCTCTAACTCGCTAAAAATTTCTCCAAACCTCTCATTAGTAGCTGCCTGGTTTGCTGCAATAGTGCCGAGTAAAGCATCATACTGCTCCTTATGCCTTCGCTCCAGTGCGGCGTTCATCTGGTTCTGCTGATGAATCGCACGGAGGACGTCCTCAAGAGTGAATTCCTGTGCAGGAGGCTGTCGGGTAGATGACTCTGGTATATCCTGGACAGGCTCAGCTGCATCCATAGCGTCCTGCATCTCATCCGCTGGGGGATCTGCCTGATCATGGATAGGAGCGTGGTCGGCAGCATCTGGTAAAACAAAGAGCCAGTTGGCTCGGCTGGATGGGTCGATGCGGTCGTGGGACGGCAGAATGATATGGTGAAATATGGTGCCATGGACAACAGGGCTATACCTGCCATCCTCTCGCTGCGCAATCAGGTGAGCGTACCTGCAATAACTCTTGGTGAGGAATTCTGCGGCTAGGTGAGGCTGATTTGCGACCAAGTCACCAAGCCCCAACTGAATGGCGAGGGTGGTGACAATGCCGCCTATGAAAAATGGGGTGGATCCTCTATGCGCAATAGCCTGGATGTGATAAAGCATGAAAAGGGCAGCGTTGATCGGCTCGTCATTTGGAGCGCAGTGCAAGAATAGAAGCTCCTTGGAATTGAGCTTATGGTTGCTTTCTCGAGCGAATATGGTGTTGCAAATGACTCGGTGGAAATAACGGATTGCCGGGTTGTGAATGTGCGTAGCGTTGAGGCTTTGGAAGGCTGAGGCACGGGTATTGGTTATGTCGTGCCATAGAGTGAAAGCGGGTTCACTAAAATTATCGGGCACGCGGCGGTGAGCTTCAGTTCTGTGATCGAAACCTAGCAACTCGGCTATCCTGTCTTGCGAAAGGTTGAACTCTTGGCCATGCAATCTGAATTTTGCGAAACCGGTGAGCTGACTCTGAGAACCAGCGGGAGTGATGTACTGGAATAAGCTGAGGAACTCCAATGTCAGAAGCTCGAATGTGGGCTGAGGTTGACTGCAAAGATCCCACAGACCGACTTTTTGAAGCAGGCTCTGGACACTGGCAAGCATTCCGAGTTCCCTCAAACAGACATTGTCGATATAACATGTAGGTTGCACACCGCGGTTTTGGAATCGGAGAAATCGTTCTCTCTGGGTTTCTCCAGCATCACCTTCTCTAAATTGAATGGTATCCATTGCATGCAAGAGGTAGAGTGAAAGATGGAGATTTTTGATGTTTGTGATAAAATGATAAAATGAAAGAATTAATGATTCGGAATAAATAATGGAGAGTGAGAATGTGATAGGTGTGGTGATAATGGGGGGTTAATGAGTTTAAAGTTGGTAATGGGGGGTTACGGAAGTTATGGAGAAAATGGGTGTTTTTTGGAAGTTATGGAGGAAGAAGAAGAAGAGGTCACGAAGAGAAACAGTTCTGTTTCTCACGAATCCTGTAATAGGGGTTGTCACGGTCGTGACAGGGGTGCGACGGTCGTGACACGCTAAATGAGCACGTCACGATCGTTAGGGGGTGTGACGACCGTGAGGACTTGCTTCGTTGAATAATTTCCAGAAAACACTATCTCAATTATGTCACATACTTTATAATAATGTGTTTTCTTCACTTATCACTCATATTAAATTATAAACACCATATAATATATAATTTCAACAGAGTACTTTACTAACTTGCATGGCATGAGAGATTGTATATAATATGAATAAATGCAAGCATAACAGTACATAGAATGAAAAATATATAAATTGATTAAAATGGAGAAATTTTGGAATTAGAAGTGCATTGCATAAGGTAATTGAAAATGAAATTACATTAATGAAAATACGGTACGAAATTGTTTGCGAAAAGTAAAACTAACTAGAAACGAAAACAATGAGAAAAATAAACTAAATCACTTATAGCATTTTCAAAAGCGTTTCTTCAAATCTTCGATTGCGGAGTTCAAGTGATAGAATTGTTCGCAGGTTATGTCAGTCAAACCTATAATGTCCAATCGCATGATCTTAATGTCTTGCTTAAATGAATTAATGTCAGTTTGGTAAGCTTCAAGAGTGTTCATAATATTTTGTAAGTTGTTAGCATAATCTCCTTGATTCACTTCAGGGGTTTCATGTACTTCTTCAGTGTGGTCAATGTCATGGTAACCAGGAGGTGTCTCAGGGTCAGTTTCGACATCGGTCATTGTATCATCTTTTATCTTGTAAGACTGAGGTGTTTCAGGAGTGGATGGATAATCAGGTGGGGTTAACTCATAAAGCCAGTTATCCTTATTGTGAACACTTACTCTAGCATGGTTTGGCAATGTGAACAGGGTTACTACCTCGTTCCGGATTAGGTACTCAAAAGGTGGATGTCCTAAATTCCTTATGATATGTCTATTAAAGCAGAAGTTAAGATTCATAGGACGGATTGTACCTAAACGGTTGCACCTGTGCAGTTGGTACCTAAGTCCTATGGCATCAGCAATCATGGTTACAAGACCTCCTACTAATATAGGTAATTCAGGATCTTCTTGGATACGGGTGAAGGTTTGCATCATTAAAGGTACACCATTAACAGGCTGTCCATTAGTGAAACATGACATAATAAATATCTCATCTTTAGAAACTCCGGTAATGTTTTCTTCTTTTCCAAAGAAGGTGTGGGCAAGGATTTTATGGAAGTAACGGAGAGCAGGGTTATGGATCTCATCATTATTCATGCTATTTGGTTCAGGGTGGTAGTTTCCGGTTAAAGTTCCCCAAAAGAAATCTAGCTCGATATCCATCAATTCTACCTGTGTGGTAGTAAAAGCAAATGGTCCACTAGGGAATCCTAATAAGTCAGCTAGTTCTTTATGGTTAAAGTCATATTCTATTCCAAATAGGCGGAAACTAATAAATCCTTTCCTAAATCCGAAACCGCGCTCAGGTAGGTAAATTAAGGAGCTAAAGAACTCAAGGGTGAGCTCGCGGTAAGTCACAAACTTATGTTGGATCAATGCATTCTCCCATCCGAGTCGGTTAAACAAGTACATGATGCTATCATGTATACCTAGGGTTTCCATAGTCTGATCATCCGGGTACAGGGTCAAATCCATTTGCCTCTGTGATAACTCTTCAAACTTCATTCTTTGGTTCCTACCTCTAAATTTGGTTTCCATATGGTTTATGGGTTGGTTAGCCATGGTTAGTGCAAATATGGAGGAAACAAATCAGGGGAAGAAGGAAAGTAGAAAAGACTTTTAGAAAATCTGTAAAAAGTGATTTAAGATAAAAATAAGAAAATGGAATGCATAATGTAATGGCAATAATAGGTAATATAAAATAAAACTATAAAATGACAAAACAAATAAACAAATAGTAAAACGATAAATAACAATATGCTAAAAAGAATAGTTTAAATAATTAAATGAGTAAATGGGTTGCCTCCCACTAAGCGCTGTTTTTATCGTCAAAAGCCTGACGTAATGCTTAGGTTTAGATTAATCAGGGGAATCAGTGGACAACTCTAAAAGCCTTAGATTATTTGCATAATCTCTATTTTCAACTTTATGATAATGTTTTAAACGTTGTCCGTATACTATGAATGGTTCACTATTCCTACCCTTAATTTCTATTGCTCCACTCGGGAATACTTTAGTTATTTCAAAGGGTCCTGACCATCTAGATTTTAATTTTCCAGGAAAGAGCCTAAGTCTTGAATTAAAGAGGAGTACAACGTCTCCCACACTAAATTCTTTCCTAGATAGGCGTTTATCATGCCATCGCTTAGTTCTTTCTTTATATATCTTAGCATTCTCATAAGCATCTAGCCTTAATTCTTCTAATTCGTTAATGTCTAGGATTCGCTTTTCTCCTGCAGCATTATAGTTTATATTGAGAGTTCTAATCGCCCAATAAGCTTTGTGTTCTAGTTCTACTAGGAGGTGACAAGATTTTCCATAAACTAGTTTGAAAGGTGTAGTACCTATGGGTGTCTTGTAAGCGGTCCTATAAGCCCATAAAGCTTCATTAAGTTTAGATGACCAATCTTTCCGAGATATGGCGACAGTCTTTTCTAAGATTTGTTTAATTTCTCTGTTCGAGACTTCGACTTGTCCGCTTGTTTGTGGGTGATATGGTGTAGCCACACGGTGTCTTACTCCATACTTAGATAGTAATTTGTCAAAGATTTTTGAAATGAAGTGTGAGCCACCGTCACTTATGACGAGTCTAGGCACACCAAATCTGGGAAAGATTATATTTTTGAAAAGCTTTATTACTACTCGTGTATCGTTTGTAGGAGAGCTATAGCTTCAATCCATTTCGAAACATAATCAACAGCTACGAGTATGTAATTATTACCGAAAGATGATGGGAATGGTCCCATGAAATCTATTCCCCAGACGTCAAAGATTTCTACTTCTAATATTCCTTTTTGAGGCATTTCATCTCTTCTTGAAATATTGCCGGTGCGTTGACACCGATCGCAATTTATAACAGCGATGTGGACATCCTTCCATAGATTAGGCCAGAATAGACCGGCTTGCAAGATTTTTGCACAAGTATTGGAAGTGCTTGCATGTACACCATAAGGAGATGAATGGCATTGAGCAATGACATCTTCTATTTCTTCTTCGGGAATACATCGGCGAAAGATTCCATCTGGTCCTCTTTTGAACAATAATGGTTCATCCCAATAGTAATGTTTCAGATTGTGAAAGAATTTCTTTTTCTGCTGATAGGTTAGATCGGGTGGAAGAGCTCCTGCGGCTAGGTAGTTGACAATGTCAGCGTACCATGGCAGTCCTACAGTTGTCTGGATTGTTTCCACGGGTTCTGATTCATTTATGTCTAACTGAGCTAGGTCGCTTCCTATTTGTGCTATCAGCTGTTCATACGGAAAATCATCGTTAATCGGCACTTGTTCGGGTTTAATACCTTCTATTCTAGATAAATGGTCCGCTACGACGTTTTCAGTACCTTTTTTTATCTTTTATTTCTAGATCAAACTCTTGTAAGAGTAAAATCCATCTCAAGAGTCTTGGTTTAGCATCTTTCTTAGTTAATAAATATCGGATAGCAGCATGGTCTGTGTAAATGATTATTTTCGCTCCTACTAGGTAAGAACGGAATTTGTCAAGCGCAAAGACAACTGCTAACAATTCTTTTTCAGTAGTGGCGTAGTTCATCTGGGCAGAATCTAAGGTTCTACTGGCATAATAAATCGCATGAAGTTTCTTTTCCTTCCTCTGGCCTAGAACTGCGCCTACAGCATAGTCACTCGCATCGCACATGATTTCAAAAGGTAATCTCCAGTCAGGGGGTTGCATGATTGGTGCGGTGATGAGGGCTATTTTTAGAGTTTTGAATGCTTTAAGACAATCTTCATTGAATATGAACTCAGCGTCTTTCATTAATAAACCAGTAAGAGGTTTAGTGATTTTCGAGAAATCTTTGATGAATCGTCGGTAAAAACCGGCGTGTCCTAAAAAGCTTCGTATTTCTCGAATGGTTTTAGGGGGTTGAAGATCTTTTATGACTTCAATCTTAGCTTTATCAACTTCAATTCCCTTGTCGGATATTACATGACCTAATACGATTCCTTCTTTGACCATAAAATGACATTTCTCCCAGTTAAGCACAAGGTTTACTTTTACACATCTTTCTAACACCATTTCTAAGTTTGATAGGCATCCTTCAAAACTTTGCCCGCATACAGAGAAGTCGTCCATGAACACTTCCATGATGTTGTCTATAAAATCTGCGAAGATTGACATCATACATCTTTGAAAGGTCGCAGGAGCGTTGCATAATCCAAAGGGCATTCGTCTATAAGCGAACGTTCCATATGGGCATGTGAATGTAGTCTTCTCTTGATCATCGGGATGGATAGGGATTTGGAAAAATCCTGAGTAACCGTCAAGATAACAGAAGTAAGAATGCTTGGCTAATCGTTCTAACATTTGATCTATAAAAGGTAGTGGGAAATGATCTTTTCGAGTGGCTTTGTTTAGTTTACGATAATCTATGCACACTCTATGTCCCATCACTACTCTTTGCGATATCGATTCGCCTTGAGCGTTTTTCACTACAGTGATACCTCCTTTCTTTGGCACTACATGTATTGGACTAACCCATTCACTATCAGAGATTGGATATATTATTCCGGCATCTAGTAATTTTTTAACTTCTTCTTTTACTACAGTGCTAAGGGTTGGGTTAATTCTTCTTTGAGATTCTCTGGAGGTTCTGCAATCTTCTTCTAGCAGAATACGATGCATACAAACTGAAGGGCATATTCCCTTGAGGTCAGATATGTTATATCCTAACGCAGTTGGATATTTATTCAAGACATCTAAAAGTTTCTTTGTTTCTATAGTTCCTAAACTGGAATTTATTATAACTGGTCTTTTACATTCATTGTCTAAGAATTCGTACCTTAGGTTATGAGGTAAAGTTTTTAATCCTAATGTAGGTTTATCTTTACTTGGCATGGGATCCGGTGTAAGTGCTAAACTTTCGCTTAGACTATCATCCTGATACGGTTTACGCCAATTATCATCTTCGAAAATCGGAGGGATTTGAATTTTCATTATTTCAGAATAAGTGGTCTCTTTCAGTTCCATTTCTCTTACACATTCGTCAATTACGTCCAATAGATAGCATGTATCCTCTATAGCTGGTGATTGTAAGAATTGTGTTAAAATAAATTCAACTTTCTCTTCACCTACTTCAAAGGTTAGCTTTCCTCTTTTTACGTCTATTATGGCTCCGGCGGTAGCTAAGAATGGTCTTCCTAGTATGATAGGTGTAGTGGAGTCTTCAGAGATGTCCATGATTATAAAATCAGTAGGGATGTAGAATTGTCCTATACGTACTGGGACGTTTTCTAGTATGCCTACAGGATATTTAACAGAGCGATCAGCTAGTTGAATAGACATTTTAGTTGGTCTTAGGTCTCCCATGTCTAGCCTTTTGCAAATCGTTAAGGGCATAACACTGATACTGGCTCCTAAATCGCATAGAGCTTTGTCAATGACGAATTTTCCTATTACACAGGGTATAGAGAAACTTCCTGGATCTTTTAGCTTAGGAGGC
The DNA here is from genome assembly GCA_963966055.1 of Lathyrus aphaca. Lineage (NCBI taxonomy): Eukaryota > Viridiplantae > Streptophyta > Magnoliopsida > Fabales > Fabaceae > Lathyrus > Lathyrus aphaca. The sequence goes on from OZ014525.1 coordinate 267,012,487, forward strand.
ATTTTATTTTGAATTATGGCGCTACACTCGGCAGTAAGTGTAACTGTTCCGTTATCCTCTATCTTTTTCTTATTGGATAAGATTTCTTTTAAAAACTTAGCATACGAGGGTATTTGGGTAATTGCTTCTGTAAACGGAATAGTAATATTCAACTGTTTCAGAAGTTCAACAAATTTCTTAAATTGACCCGTCGTCTTGGAATTTATTAATCTTTGAGGGTACGGAATTGGTGGTTTATAGGGTGGTGGAGGCACATAAGGCTTTTCTTTCTCCACTTCCTCTTGATTATCATCTTCCTTTTCTTCTGGATCATTCACCACTTCAGTCGGTTTATCCGGTTTTTGGTACATGGCTGGATTGTCAAGTCTTGGATCGGTAGGTCCGTCAAGTTCCTTGCCACTTCTTAATATTACGGCGTTAGCATGTCCTTTCGGATTAGGTTGAGGTTGTCCAGGGAATACTCCAGCTGGTGCAGCAGTGGGTGCTTGTTGTTGAGCTACTTGTGAAATCTGAGTTTCAAGCATTTTGTTATGTGTAGCTAATGCATCTACTTTGCTCACTAATTGTTTAATCTGCTCACTAGTGTGAATGTTTTGGTTTAAGAAGTCCTTGTTTGTTTGAGATTGGTTAGCTATAAAGTTCTCCATCATCAATTCAAGGTTCGATTTTCTAGGGACATTAGGAGCAGTCTTTTGATATCCTGGTGATGTAGCTGGTGCTTGACCTGGTGCGTATAAAGCATTGTTATTCTTATAGGAGAAGTTCAGATGATTCTTCCAACCTGGGTTATATGTGTTTGAGTAAGGGTTTCCTTGAGCATAATTCACTTGATCAGTGGGAGTTCCTGTCAATAGTTGAGAATCAGAAACTTCGTGTCCTGAAACTCCACATAACTCACAGTTAGGTGTTACTGCAGCCACGGTGGCTGTTGGTGTTATGGCCAAGTTATCGATCTTTGGGCTTAGTTGGTCAAACTTCGCATTGACTTGGTCCATACTACTTACTTCGTACATACCTCCTTTTGTTGGTTTCTCAGTTGCGACTCTCTCGCTTCCCCAAAGGTAATGGTTTTGAGCCATACTTTCGATAAGTGCATAGGCATCATTATATTCTTTGTCCATCAATGCACCGCCCGCGGCAGCGTCAATTGTCATTCTTGTATTGTACAAGAGTCCATTATAGAAGGTATGGATGACCATCCATTCTATTAATCCGTGATGTGGACAAAGTCTCAGCAGATCCTTATAGCGTTCCCAAGCTTCGAATAATGATTCGCTTTCCCTTTGCTTAAATCCGTTGATCTGAGCTCTCAGCATAGCTGTCTTGCTGGGTGGAAAATATCTGTTCAAGAAAACTCTCTTTAGTTCCTCCCACGTAGTTACTGAGTTCGAAGGCAGAGATTGAAGCCAAGCTCTTGCTCTGTCTCGAAGTGAAAAAGGAAATAAACGTAGTCTAATAGCTTCTTGGGTAACTCCATTGGCTTTTACGGTATCTGCATATTGCACAAAGATCGAAAGATGAAGATTCAGATCCTCGGTAGGATTTCCGGCGAATTGATTTTGTTGCACGGCTGATATCAACGAAGGTTTTAGTTCGAAATCATTTCGGTTGATAGCCGGCGCGGCAATGCTTGAATGCGGTTCAGCTTGCGAAGGACTGGCGTAATACTTGAGTGGGTGATTCTGTTCTTCAGCCATCTCTGCGTCCTTTGATGTTACGACTGGGTTAGGCGGATCTAATTGAAGATCTGGAATATTGTAATTATTTTCGTAATCGAATATACGTCTTCTTACGTGTAAGAAACGTTCCGATTCAGGGATTAGAGGTTGCAAGTCTTCGCTTTTAGAGCGAGTACTTGGCATACACTCGGAGATTAAATTAAATTAAATAGTTGATACCTTAGTCTAGACAATGCTACCTAAATGCACTAGTAACTAAATTAAGGAATCCCCGGCAACGGCGCCAAAAACTTGATGGGCTAAAGACGTGTCTAATTATGCGTCTAGCGGTATCTTAACTGCAAGTGCACAGCCTATCGAAGTAATATTTAAGATTATCGATCCACAGGGATTCTATGGTTACTTAGTGCTAGATGAACTTCTAGTTTAGCTAAGGTGAATGGTTGTCACGATTTTTTGTTGATTTTAAGATATTAAAGGCGAAATTAAATTTAAGTTTTAATAAAATAATACTAAGGCGGTCGGTATGTAATTATACTAACTTAGGTGGGTCAATCTAACCTAGGCTTATAAAGGTGTTTACTTAATCTATTCGGTAGAGGTTACCAGTTTAAATACCCTCAACTCACACTCTCGTGGTCTTATCTCAGATCTTATCCCTAAAGCCCTATGTCTGCTCTCGCTAGCCCATAAGTGTTTAGAGATAATTTTTGGAAACTTATCAATTCTAATTTATTTTAAAGCGCTCTCGCTGTGTTTAATCTAAATGCCTAACTTTAGCTATCTGGTTAAAATCTCACACTCTCGTGGTCTTGACCTAACCTAATACTCTTTTCTTACTCTCGTAACGAAAAGGTCGATTTTAATTAAAAAGTATCAGCCAGAATGTTAAGTTATTAATTATTTTTAGCCTATGGTTAAACTTTACCGATTAAGTTGGATCTAACTACATACCGCCCTAAGGTAATTAGCTACTCATTGATGTTGAACCAGACAGAGACAGAAAAACAAATAATAAAATACTCATGGCAGAAAAATAAATAAACATTATAAATATTATAATTGCAATATAATAAAAAACCTGGTTAACAAATATTATAGCGGACTCCTTCTTCCACAGACCGGAAAGCTTGGAGTTGGCGGAAATCGAAAATAAACGAATGCTGAAGGTTTAGAAACAAATAAATGTATAACAATTTCCTGATGTTGGAAATTGTTATATGTTGGGTTTGGATACAATAAGAACGAAAAACTGAAAATAATGCTGAAATAAAAAAGGGCGTAAAATAATTCGGCAGAGCTTCCGCAGAAAATCGAATAAAAAATGCTCTCTGGTTTCTTCATAAAACTTGTGCTATTTATAGAATCCTTAATGGGCTGAAAATTGGACTTTGTTGCATTGGGCCTTGCTGAAGTGGTGGAGGGAATGTAGGAACGTGGCAAAAAAGTAGGAGAAAAGTTCTTCACGTAATGCCTTGACGTGGTCTCAGTCAATAACCTATTTTTACCCTTGTCACGGTCGTGACAAGGTCTTCACGCTCGTGTCCTGTGGCTTTTAAGTGTCACGGTCGTGACAATTCTCTCACAGTCGTGATGGCTTCTTTTGGGGTGTCACGGTCGTGACACCCTGGTGACGACCGTGGCTGCAACAAATTATGCAGTTTTGCAGGCTTCTTCATTTCTTCATCTTTTTATGGTTGCTTTTGTTCCTTTTTCTCTTAATTCATGATTTAGCTCCATATAATGATGTACCTGCAAAATGGTAAGAAAAACTCGAGAAATCGAGTGTTAAAACGGTGATTATGCGATAAAACGTCAATGAAACCTAGCAATATAATCGATACGTTTTCTCGTTATCAAGAACCAACAAAAATGATCAAGCTACCTTCAACCCTCATAATAGAGGATGATGAATTTAAGGAACCCTTCATTGATGATAAACTTTACAAATGTTTATCTGTTACCCCATATCTTATGCTATGGCCCAAGAAACCGACTTTAGAATTTAAAGAATTACCCAAAAATCTAAGATATGAGTTTCTAGATAAGGAAATGGACCGTCCGGTTATAGTGTGTTCCACCCTTATCCAACATGAAACAAACCAACTCTTAGATGTTTTGCAAAAATATCCCTTAGCCTTAGGATACAATATCTATGATCTAAAACTTATAAGTCCATCTGTGTGTATGCATAGGATTTCACTTGAGGAGGATTCAAAACCCTCTAGAGAGCATCAGATAAGAATAAACCCTACAATGAGTGATGTTAAGAAATAAGTTTTTAAGTTACTGGAGGCGGGTATAATTGATCAGATATCTGATAGTAAATGGGTGAGCCATATGCATGTAGTACCTAAAAAGGGAGGCGTCACAGTTGTGCAAAACGATAAGGGTGAACATGTAGCAAAACAAATAGAAGGAGGGTGGCGTATGTGCATAGATTATAGAAAATTAAACAAAGTAACTAGGAAGGATCATTTCCCTTTACCATTTATAGATCAAATGTTGAAACGTCTAGCTAGACACTCCTACTTTTATTATCTAGATGGATACTCGGGATTTTTCCAAATTCCTATTCACCTAGAAGATCAAGAGAAAATAACATTCACATGCCGTTATGGAACCTTCGCCTACAGACGAATGCCATTCAGACTCTGTAATGCCCCAGCTACTTTCCAACGTTGCATGATGTCAATCTTCGCTGATTACCTTGATGGAATCATGGAAGTATTCATGGATTATTTATCGGTATGCGGATTTGATTTCAAAAACTATCTCGCTAACCTTGAGAAAATTCTGCAAAGATGCGTGGGAGTAAACCTATTGCTAAACTGGGAGAAATGTCACATTATGGTTACCGAAGGTGTATTTTTAGGACATATAGTCTCCGAAAGGGGTATTGAAGTTGAAAAAGACAAAATAGAAGTTATAGAAAACCTAAATCCACCCAAAACCATTAGGGAAGTCCGACGTTTTCTTGGACACGCTTGTTTCTACCGGCGTTTTTATCAAGGATTTCTCTAAAATGACCAAACCTTTAACCGGCCTTTTAATAAAGGACGTTGAGTTTATTTTCAAAGAAAAATGTAATGAAGCGTTTAACCTCTTAAAACAAGCGTTAATTTTAGCACTTATTATGTAACCCCAAGATTGGACCGAACCCTTCGAAATTATGTGTGATGATAGCGATTATGCTGTAGGAGCTGCTCTAGGTCAAAGAAAAGATAAGAAATTACATGTAATTTACTATGCCAGTAGAACCCTAGATTCTTCTCAGCTTAACTTTGAAACAACTGAAAAAGAACTCCTAGCTGTAGTTTTTGCTAGATAAATTTCGATCTTATCTGGTAGGAGCCAAAATTATAATGTACACAAACCACACTGCTATTTGATACCTCTTAACTAAAAAAGACGCAAAACCTATGTTACTTTGATGGATACTGTTATGGAATGGCCTAGCACTTGCCCTACACCAAATTGAGGCCCAATCCAGAGTTCAACCGGGCATAGGCCCATTAAGGAATCAATAAGGAGATGACCTATGCTGGAAAAGAGTCGTTAGCATATAGTCGTTGGGGATATCCCCTTCACGCGCCATATTTCCCCCCACATGGCAAACTATGCTCCAGATTCATAGGAGGCAGCTATGCTTCTTAGTTAAGGCTACACACCTACAATCGGCGGGCATGTGCCCTTATAAATACCCTCCACCCTTGGCGGGTCAGGTATTAAATTCTAATCACCCAATTTCTTACGCTTTAGTTTGCCCCACACTGAAACATACTTGAGCACCGGAGTACCTTGTAGGTACACCACCCTTCTCCTACAAGCACCATTACAATCCTAGCTGAAAGCCGTGAAGACTTGTCCTGATTCTTTCTGTATAGTGGTGCGGTATGTGGGAAACCAACAGCTCCCCCATCTTTCGTGACCAATATTCTTTATTTCTTTCACCGCAAGATCAAAGCTCATCTTTTCGTCTTCATGGCTACCCAGATGAACGAGATTGTGAAAGACACCTCCACCATCATCATCAGTGACGGTGACAACACCGACAACCACGGAGTGTCCCAACTCATTGTTGGTCACATCGAAGGACACCCTCCTTCCCCTACTTCGAACAACCTAAAACAACCGCTAGTCATTCACGTGGATCCTATGTTTGAACCGATTCCCATCCCATTGGATGCATATGTTGGCACATAAGATCTCATTACCGCCCTCAACAAGACAAACCTCGCCCTCTTTCATCAGAGCAAACACATATAAGTGCTCGAACATAACCATCATTCCCCCTCACCATCCAGGAGACAACGTCGCAGATGCTCTCCCCGTCGTTCTCGATCTCCTCCACGAGGTGTTAAAGGGAACGATCCCAGGCAACCTTCTCCACCTAGAGATCAAGATCCTCCTAAAGATTCTCGACCTAAAAGAGCCAGAAAACACACTCGATCCCCTCCCTGTAAGACCAAGCACTCGCTTGAAGATCAGGATCGTAACAAGAAGTCCCGACACAATGAAGACCGTCATCAACGGAGCAGATCCCCATATCCTGATTCTGATAGCAGCGACGACGAGGATCATCATGGACCACTCAGTCACGAGATCACCGATCCTGATGATCACATCGAAAACCTTGAAGTCATGCTCCACTATCAAATCATGGAGGATGCTAAAAATGCAGGCTGTTTCCTATCACCTTGCGTAAATGTGCGATGTTGTGGCCCAAGCATCTTCCCGCAGGGTCCATCATATCATGGTAGATCTTGAAAAACCAATTTACTGGGCAATTTACAACATCTAGACAACATCCAAAGTTCGAGGCTACCCTCGGAGGAATCATACAGGGGAAGGAAGAACCCCTGAGGAACTACATCGACTGATTCAACAAAGAAGTCGTCAAAGTGCATACTACTGACCGCATGAAGAAGTATATTCTAGAAATGGGCCTACGCCCCAACAACGAATTTCAAAGAGATGTGGGTATCGAGCCTCCCCAATCCCTTGCTAAGCTTCTCCACAAGGCTCGGGATTACATCCAGTATGAGGAAAAGGAGGCCGCATACAAGACGCGAGATTCAAGGAACCAGGAGAATGCAAGACCTCACAAGCAGAAAGATAGAGATGAGGCCCCTCAGCGTGATAAACGAAGAGATGATCGTCTGCGAGAAAGTAGAGGACCAGCAGGTCGATTCTCAGAATAAACCCTTCTCACTTCTCTTCGCAAGAAGATTCTCAATGAGTGCATCAACACTGAGTTCAAGCAGGGAGGTGTTCGTTTCCCCAAACCAACTGCTTCCAAGCCCAACACCGACAAGTGCAAGTATTTTCGGTTCCACCGCAACCACGGGCATGTCACTGAAGACTTCATCCACCTCAAAGACGTGGTTGATATCCTCGTCAAAGAGGAACATCTCAAGAAGTACATCAAAGATGGAGCTTCTCGACAAGAGGAGACAAAGAGAGTCGACGAAGTCGCCGAGGAGGTCGCCCCCATGCAAGTTGCCCTGTCAGTCACCAGGCCCGATGATTTCTTCATTCCTCGTACCTCTTATGCATGAGATACTTTACATCACACAACCCTGGGAGTGCTTCCCATCATCCATGCTCATTTCGGGTGGAGGTTACATCAAGATGACTGTTGGATCCGTTAGGCTTAACCTCGAGCATCTGGTCAATTCATCACCGATTCAGCTTTCATCCTTCAAAAAGGTGAAGGGGAAATCCTATCCAATCACCTTCTACAGAGAGGAACTCCTTGGAGGGTCTCCAAATTTTCATATCCCCTTACTGATCCGCGCAAAGACGGCCAAGATAGATGTGCGCAGAATACTCGTCGACCAAGGAAACTCAGTCGATATCATGTACACTTTGCTCTTTCGAGCATTAAAACTTGACCAAAAACATTTATCCCCATACGTGGGTTCTGATTTGCAGGGATTCAAGGGAGCCACCGCCAAACCTTGGGGCTACGTTGAGCTGAACGTCACCTTCCTGGTGATTGACTGTCCATCGCTCTACTAGTGCATTCTATGGAGGCCAACACTTGCCAAACTCATCGCCGTCCCTTCAACGGTCCACCTCAAAATGAAGTATTACACAGAGAAAGGCCATGTAGACACTCTTCATGGTGACATTGAGGCAGTACGAAGATGCTTTGAAGCAGTAACCAGAGGCCAGACAGTGATAGAAACTGCACCAAACAGCAGTAAGCACGCAAGAGGCGAGGACTACTCAACTGAAGATATTCATCCCGAGAAGAAGCCAACACTTCAGATCAACAGGATCAACCTTGATCCCCGCATTCCCATAGAAGAAGGGGAAAACCTCTCTGTAGAGAAAGCAGTCGTTTTACACCCTTTGCTCGTAAGTGAATTCGAATTTGTAACCTTCGGAGACAACCCTAACAGAGGAGTCCGCATTGGTGTGGGACTTCCCGACGATGTCAAAGAACAACTGAAGCAATGCCTACACAACAACGTTGACCTCTTCACCTGGAGCTCTGCTGATATGCAAGGTATCTCCCTAGAAATTGCATTCCATGAGCTCTCCATCAACCCAACAGTCCACACACTTGCCCAGCACATGCGCAGGCAGTCCGAAGAAAAATATTTAGATGCTGAAAAACTATTCAAGGACCTTATAGAGGCCAAATTTGTAACTGAGGCCAGGTATACAACCTGGCTCTCAAACACCGTACTTGTGAAAAAATCTAATGGGAAATGGCGCCTCTGTATTCACTACACCAATCTTAACCGGGCTTGCCCGAAAGACTCTTACCCTCTACCCAACATAGTCAAGTTGGTAGATAATTCTGTAGGCTTTAAATTGCTATCCTTCATGGATGCATATTCTGGGTATAATCAAATACCTATGGCCGATAAAGATAAAAGGCACACATCATTCATGACCCCGACGGGAAATTATTACTACAACGTAATTTTGTTTGGACTAAAAAACACAGGAGCCACATATCAACGCATGATGAACAACATCTTCCAATCATAAATTGGGGACATGTTAGAGGCTTACATGGACGACAAGGTCGTGAAGTCCGTTCAAGAATCCGACCACACCTCTCATCTCCAGAGTGTGTTCGACCAAGCTAGGAAATGTAGAATATGTTTCAACCCTGACAAGTACACCTTCGGTGTAAGGGCAGGCTAGTTCCTCGGCTTCTATCTTACAAAAAAAAGGAATCGAGGCCAACCCCGAAAAATGTCGCACCTTCTTGGAATTTCTTACACCTAACTCGAAAAAGTCAATCCAATCCTTAAATGGTATGCTCGCTTCCTTATCTCAATTTATGGTAAAATCCGCTAAGCATGCCCCCCTTCTTCAAGCTGCTCCGCAAGGAATGCGCGTTAGAATGGATAGAAGAATGCGAGAAGGCCCTGCAACATCTTAAACAAGCCTTATCAGAACCTCTAGTTCTATCTAGACCAATGACCGGAGAAATCCTCTACCTATATCTGGTTGTCAATACCGAAGCCATCAGCGGGGCTCTGATAAGAGAGGATTTCGACGGGCAGAAACCCGTATACTTCATGAGTAAAGCTTTACAAGAGCCAGAACTTAGGTATCAGCAAATAAAGAAAGTCGCCATCGCGCCTGTAAATGCTGCCAGGAGACTACGACATTATTTCCTAGCACATACAATGGTCATTAGAACCGATCAGCCTATCAAACAACTTTTGGCTCGACGAGATATGGCCGACAGAATGCTAAGGTGGTCCATGGACTTATCTGAATTTGACATACAATACGAGGGTAGGAAAGCTCTAAAAGCTCAAGCCCTGACCAACTTTGCTGTGTAGATGACCCCAATAAAGACCACGTCAGAAAATGCCCACAAGTGGATCATTTACGTTGATGGGGCATCTGGACCTTCTGGGAGTGGAGCAGGGATCATACTTGAAAACAAAGAAGGTCTCGTGGTCGAGGTATCTCTAGTTCTCTCTTTCCCAACATCTAATAACCAGGATGAGTATGAAGCCTTCTTAGCAGGAATCCGCCTCGCGAGGGACATGGGCGCTCAAGAGGTCATGATCTTCACCGACTCGCAGATGGTTGCGTCACAGGTAAAGGGAGAGTATCAAGCAAAGAACGACAATCTGATCGAATACTAGGCTCTAGTCTAGCAAATGCTTACGCAATTCAGATCTTGGGACGTCTAACATATTTTGCGCGAGTGCAACTCTTGAGCAGACGTACTGTCAAAATTAGCAAGTACGCAAAGGAAAGGAGGGAGAAAATCTGTTATCTAGGAAACTCTTCCTCATCCTAGCAATGAAAAGACTAGAATTACCGTTGATGTCAACGTCATAGGTGAGAATGGTTGCTGGATGACTCCTATATTCCAGTATTTGACGATCGGGGAGCTACTCAAAGACAAGAAGGAGGCCAGTGCCACTAAACGCCACTCTTCCTCCTATGTCCTCGTGGATAGCAAGATGTACCACCGAGGATTTTCCATCCCACTCTTGAGGTGCGTCGAGGAGGAAAGCGTATCCGACATCCTACATGAAATACACGAGGGGATTAATGCTCAACATCTAGGTGGCATGTCTTTGTTCCGAAAAGCATTGCAAGCTGGTTACTATTGGCCGACCATGAAAAACGATGCCAAAGAACACATAAAGAGATGCAAGAAGTGCCAATGCCACAGAGATATGCACATCGCACCCCCGACGTTCTGAAAACAATGTCGTCACCATGGCCATTCGCACAGTGGGGCATGGACATCCTCGGACCCGTCACAACAGGTTCTTTCCAAAATAAATATATGATTGTGGTCGTTGACCACTTTACCAAATGAATAGAGGTTGAGGTCCTGGCCAGGATCACCGCGTTTAACATACAACGATTTTATAAGAGAAACGTCTTGGCCAGATTCGGCATACCACAATCCCTTATAATAGACAACAACACCTAATTCATGGATAAATTTTTTCAAGACTTTGTCGCCAAGACATGAACCAAACAACACTTCGTATCTGTCAAGCACCCCCACACAAATAGGCAGGCCGAGGCCGCCAACAGAGTCATTCTATAGGGCCTTATGTAAACACCCCAAATTTGCCCCTACTTTTTCTCACACCATGGCTTGTGATCTTTTCATATTACATTGCATAAGCATATCATCTCACACTGTATAGTTTATTTCATCTGCATAAGTTGCATAATTAGGGTTTGTGATCAGGAGAATCCAAGAAGTGATATGAGCTATCTCAATGGTCTTGAAGCATGCCAAGAGGGTCCATGAGTGGTCTATGATCTTAATACATCCCCAATAAGTCTTTGAAGTCACAAAATCACAAAGGATTGCACAGAGATCCAGGCATGCTAGGGTTTTTTGCACAGATGACCTAAAATTAGGGTTTTGGATTTGAGGCCCTTAACCTCAAATTTTTTGTTCATTCTTGAATCTAATGGTCTTAATATGTTATAAGGAGCATGTGTACCAAATTTTATGAAGAAATTCATTGTGGAAGTAATCTGATCAACTGGTAACTTATTGTGCAAGAAAAGTCAAAATCAGGGCATCTGAGACCACCACCAATGGTACCAAAGGGTTTTCTTCATCATTTTGAGGTTCTATGATCTTTATTTGATCTTATAAGTGATTAGAAGTTCACAAGATTGAAGAATTTCAAGCCATTTGCAAACTTACCATTTTTGGACATGACTTGTAATGGAAACTTTTTATTTTGGGAAAGATGACCGGAGCTTCCTCCGGTCACCTGAGAGTGATTAGGGTTTTAATTAGGGTTAGCGTGCCAGTTTGAATATGGACCATTGGATGTGTGATTAGTTTAAGACACGGATGACCCAGATCATTTCATTTAGCCCTAAACCTGATTAATCAATTTAATTAATTTTAATTAGCCAGATTCAATCCTAGCCTTTCAAACGTGCGCGCAGTCTCCCCCAGTTTGAATCTGGACCATAGATCTTGCTGACTTCTCATTTTATTTAATTTTTATTTCATTTTATTTCATTTCTTTCACATATTTATTAAAAATAGCAAAAACACATTTTAAAAATCTCATTTTCTGCATTTTCACTTCAAATATTTTTCTTAACTCAAAAACATTTTTATTTTTAATTTTTGCATTAAAAAAGTATTTTTAAATCATTTAAATGTTTTATTTAATTAATGAATTGATTTTAATTAATTAAAAATACATTTAGGTTTATAAAAATCACCAAAAAATCATGATGCATTCTCATACATTTAGAAACATTTACAAACTTATCACACAAATTTATTTTTAGGTTTGATCATGTTTTCACAATTATCTTTGAATTAGGGTTCATAAAATTCCTATTTTCTAACCCTAACTTAAAAAAAGAATTTCTGATCAACCATGATGAGTTTGAACTTGATTCTTTTTTCATTGTTTCATATATTGCATCTAGTATCTAGGTTATTTAACTCATAATTTTGCATTGCATTTTCAAATTGATTTTCATTTTCCCTTTAGAATCACCTAAAATCCCTAGTTAACTTAGGAAATTCATAACTTTCACTAGGTTTAGCTTCTGACCTCCACCTTTGGGGATTGTTCTTGTATAGGTTTAGGGTTTGTTTGAGTTCAATTTAAAATTTTTATCATGATGTATGCTTCTATTTTGGTCATATGCATCTCATACATTCATAAATCCCTAATTTCTCATGTTCATTTGCATTCATCTTTGCATATCATCCTCATGTGAACTTTCCATGACATTTCAAGCATTTGTATGACATCTTAGACATATTAAGACATGCTGGAACATTGCTTGATCATTTCTTCATTCATTTGGTATGCTTTGCATTCATTACATTTCATGTGTATCCATGTGTTTTTCAAGCTTCTAACATGCCATCTTTGCATCTCATCTCTTGTATGAACATTCATAAGCATTGTTCATGACTTTGAATCATCTCATAACACATTTTCATCATGTTTACACTTCTGGTTTTGGTCTTTGCATCTTTATTCATCCCATTTCCTTTTTCTTTGCATCTTATGCATTCACACTAACATTTCAGGGGCTTATGGTAAGTTGTTTGGGATGTGGATTTTCCTTCACATCCCACCTCTTCTCATCTCTTCATATGCATTCTTTACTTGTCTTTGAAGTGAACTTGCTTCACTTATGCTCTCTTGCTCTTCTCTCTTTCTTTTAGGTTACTTAACTTCTTCAGGAAGTAAGTAACATATTCTTCTTCCTCCTTCTCTTTTCATCTGCTTCTTCTTCCATGGTGGCCTCCTGAAGATTCTTCTCTTAAGCCTCACAAACTATAGGATATCCAAGCATGATAATTTTTAGGTTTGTATATAGTCTCCCCTAGCTTTTTACCTTTGAGTCTCCTTGAGTCTCTCTTCTCATCTCATAATTAGAGGCTAAACACTTAAAGCTTTAGGACTTTGAATTAGGGTTATGCCTGCATCCTTATCTTAGGATGGAGTGTATAACTTTAATCCTTAGTGTTAAACCTTTAATTTGTTTACACCTCTTAATCAAAACACCTAATAATGGTTAAGACTTAAGCTTGTAACTTAGGCCTTACATCAGGGTTCCATCTCTTCCTTATGGTTAAGAGGGACTAACCCTAGTGTTTAATGGACAAGTCCCCATCAAGCTAGTCTTACAAACATAAAATCCACTTCTTAATCTCACCCTTTAATTAAAATCCATTTAATAAAGGCTTGTTATATAATTAATTTAATCCCTAACCATAGATTAAGTTGAGGTATCTTCCTCAGCTTAAGTGTTCTCATCTATCATCCTTCTCTTAGGATGATGTAATGAGTTCACTAATCCCCGATTAGAGATTAAACTCATTACTTAACACAAAACAAAACCCAAAAGCATATTAATAATCACAAGTAGGTTAGTGATCTTAATCATACATCATCATGGTAATTAAGTTGAGATGCTTATCTCATACTTAAGTAGGCTCATTATCCCTAATCAGGGAGGATATAATGAGCTTACAACCCTTTGGTTTAGGCTTAAGCTCATTATCCTATGCAAAACACCAAAAACAATAAAAAACTGAAAACACAAAAACAAACAATAAACATCTCCTCCAAGATTCTTTTCTCATCACACTCACTTTATAAACGAGAAATTACTTCTTCCGTCTAATGCAAGACAGTTAGCACTCGAGCCATACGAGTCACACACTTGAGCATAGACAAAAAAGAAGTTCACACCAAAATCGTCTAAGTCTCTTTGAGTCGAACTACGATGTTCTGACTTCCTCATTGCACGAGAGGATACATAGGAATAACTTAACAGTTATCGAAAAAAAGTCTCTGTGTCTTCCCCCTCTTTCAACTTTCTTTTCTAAGCCTCAGTCTTGAGCATCTCACCCTCTCTTCTACACTGACACACTGTACATTCTCCCATAGCTTTTATACACAGTCAGGACATACACTACCCCTTTTAAGCACAATCTTGTAAGCGTGGATCCCGTCGAGTACGACGGACGATCTGGGTGATAATACCTTCCCAGGTCGTAACCAACCCCCTTTCTCAGTTTCTTTGGTTCACAACCGTCTTATCCATACCCTTCCAGGTTTATGCAGCATTACCTTTCCTTCGGGATAAAAATGCCTAGATGGAGACTCTATTCAACCTCAACCTCCAACATTACCGACCGTCCGCGTCTGCACCGGGACGTAAAGTCTAGGGAGCGACAGCTTGGCGACTCTGCTGGGGAAAATCTTTGCAACCAGGGCTTCTGCTTCTCTTGTTGGTTTCTCCTAGTGCTTGTTTGATTTGTGTTTATGGGGGTGTTATGTGCTATATGTGCTTTTGTTTTTGCTTTATTTATTTGTTTCTGTACAACTTTATTTACTGCATTTACTTTATCGCTTTCATTTACCTTTATGCATTTCATTTTATTATCATGTCATGTGCTGGTTTGTTGGTTTGCCTTGGTGGGAGGGGTATTCCAGTTAGAAAGGTCCAACACAAAGGCCTGAGTGACAAACATAGGATTATACTGGATTCATATTCTTTTCCATTCCATTTCGGTCTGGTGCGGGAATATGAAAACACGGTTCAGACATGGGTTTCTTCTTGAGAACTCTGTGCTACAGATTTCCGGTAGTGCTAGGGCTATCTGGGAAGCCTGCTAAGTCTGGATGACCTTTTTAGTGACCTTCAGCATCTGAGGTGAATTAGAGGAGGATTCTTTATGATTAGGGTAATTACTGTACCTCCGGGTTAGAAGTGTTTACATTTCTCATAATAGATCCGAACCTGAGGATCCTTGTTCTAGAACAATACATGTGAGTGGGTGGGGTTGTTTACAGGTTTGCAGGAACCCTTGGCCTCAACATACCCTGTTACTGATATTGTTTTTAAGGTTACACTATTTTGGACTGATCTTATGAAACCCTGAACTTGTGACTCTTTATTTGAGTCCTCCACCTGGTTACTGGTTCTTAGACCTTCATCCAGAATTCTGAACACTCATGGACCCAATCAAAAGCATCTGACAATCCAGCACCTGATCACAAACCCTTGCATATCATTCAACATACATCATATTGCATCATTTAACATTTTGTCTATTTGTTTTACAGGGTATCCACATCTTCTTTGGTTTGGTTTTGACCGTTCTTCTGCTCATATATCCTCTCCAACACTTCTTCAGCTATCTTCTACAACATCTTCATCAGATATCTTCTTCAGTTGTTTTCTCCAGTTATCTTCATCAGTACCCATTGTCAGTATGGATTCAACCAGGAAGAGCAACATCACTTACCACTTCTTTGAGTACCCTCTAGCAGGCATCAGGCAGATTCAGGAACTTATCACTCGTGATCATGTCCCCTTATTCAGAGAACATTATGGTGGTATCCTGGACATGATAATAGACTTGGATGCATCACAGAGGAGCATGATTCATACATGTCTTCAGTTTTATGACCCTCCTCTACGATGTTTCACTTTCCCGGATTTTCATATAGGCCCTCTGTTGGAGGAATATTCTATGTTGTTGTAGTGCTCAGCTTTGGCCTTCTGAATCTTAGCTTCTTTGCAAGCATTCTTCAATACCAGTTCTCCTGCTCGGGATTTTCTGATGAAGTCCTCTGTTTTCTCTATCTTAGTCATATGCTCGATACAGAGCTTCTCTAACCTCTCAATGTCTAGTCGACCATCATTCCTTTCCCAAAGGGTCTTCTTCAGAGCTTCAGAAAGTTGGGCATTCCTTTCTTTCAACTTTTCAAACTCCTCCAGGCTTACTGTAGCTATGGGCTCTACTGTTGAGGGCCCTGACACATCTTCCAGGGTGAATGGCATACGGGTAATTTGTCCTCTGACACGTGACCATTCAATGTACTGAGCTGAAGCTATGTTGTTACACTTTCCCAAAATAGCAGTTCCTTTTATCTGTATATTGTCCCAAGCCCAGGCTGCTTGTTGGACGGTGGCTTGATTATTCAGAATAGCACAATAAAGAGACTCTGCTAAGTCCTGCTCCCGAGGTGGATGTACCAGGGCATACCCCAACTGTCTTTTGAAAAGTAAAGGATTGTAATTGATGCAACCCTTTACTCCAATAAGAGGTACATTAGGATATTGTCCACAACTTGTAATTATGTCCCTGCCCTTGGTGTTCTGAGTACACCACTTGATGTCTTTTGATGTAAGGGAAATCATCCTCTTAGCCCAATTCCTTGACTAATGTGGGTTCAGGAAAGCTTATGTCTTCGGCATGTGTCTCACTAACCAATTGTAGAAAAGAGGTGCACAACATCTGACTAGTTTTCCCCTCTGTTTCTCATTCCTTTGATGCACTGAGTAGTAGAAATTTCCCAACAGGGTGGGGACTGGATTCTTGAGCATAAAGATATGGATAGCATTCTTGCTTACAAACTTAGGCTCGTCTGCAAACAAGATGATACCATAAATATTGAGAGCCAGGAGAGCACAAACAGTTTCCCACTTCCCTGCTGCAGCTTGCTTTGTAGCATGAGTGATTAAGAAGTCCAGATAAAGGCCTGGAATTACAGCCTTGGTGGTCATATGCTCATCAATGATAGTTTCCTCTAAATGCAGTGCTTTGGCTATGTCTTCATTCTTAGGAGCAGTCATCTCAGGGTTGAAAGGGATTCCTCTTCTGATAGGGACACCCAACAACATAGAATATTCCTCCAATAGAGGGCCTATCTGAAAATCCGGGAAAGTGAAACATCGTAGAGGAGGGTCATAAAACTGAAGACATGTATGAATCATGCTCCTCTGTGATGCATACAAGTCTATTATCATGTCCAGGATACCACCATAATGTTCTCTGAATAAGGGGACATGATAAGAGAGTCAGGCTAGATGAATCAGGATCACAGAAGCTCGTTTGTAAGAAGATCATAAGACACATGCTAAGATAGAGCAACTGGAAGCCAATGAGAAGAAGAGTCAGGAAGCCTTGTTAGCAGCACAGAAGGAAATCTCCGAGCTGAAACTTCGGGCGAGGTTGAAGAGATCAAAAGAACAAGACAAGTAACAGAAGATGACAAGTTCCATTGCAACCAGGAACCTTCTTATCAGGACCATCACAGAGCATCCAGTTGGACCAGTGACTGATGCTCTCCTGAAAGAAGTCAAGGAGGATGAATTTGGATTGGATGTTTGATTTATTTTACTTTTATTTTATTTTTGGTTGTACTTTAATTCTCCATGGTGATTTTGTTTGTATTCTTGACTTGATTGTATTCTGACCCACCATGGGAACTTGTTGTAATCATAAACTATGTATTTTGGCATTTGTAATATATGGTTTATGTATTTCCTGGATCTTCTTTTGAGCTTCATTCACTTCAACATCTTCATCATTCCCAGAGGTCTGGAAGCTCAAAACCAAAGAACCAAACCAGGATACCCTCTGAAGACAAATAGACATACTGCATTGCATGCTAACCTTATTCTCTGTTTTTGCAGGTATTTTTGTTGTTGTTTTCTCACTTTGCTGTGTATTTAAGGAAATATTACTCGTAGGAGAGTCTTTCCCGTCAACCGTATCCACCAGTATCCAACCAGAAACAACCTTCCGAGCTTACAGATGGATCAACTTCAGCAAGAACTGATAGATGTAAGGACTCAGATGACTGATGTAAGGACAAAAGTGAGGACTCAGATGAATCAATTCATGGTTGTGATGACTGGGCTAGCACAAACCCAAGAAAGATTGAGGAGTTAGTCGAGCGGTAAACTCCAGAAGAGAACCTTGCTGGTACTAGGGGTATAAGTAACAACGCACGCGACCAGTCGCAAGCAAATCCACCAGAGTTTGGACCCCATATCAACCCTGAAGTCAATGTTATTGGAAATACCCAGAGAAACACTGGAGATCGTGTTCTGCAGGAAGATCCTAAGGAAGAACAGTTTACAGTGTTAGGTGCTGGAGCTGATGAAGTTTATGATCGTCGTCTGGACGAGATATCTGAAAAGCTGAGATCCCTTGAATCACAGAACTCTTTGGGATTTGATGTGATTGATATGGGCCTAATTGAAGGAGTAAGGATTCTTCACAAGTCAAAACCTCCTTGCTTTGAGATGTATAATGGTACCTCCTATCCTCGTACCCATCTTCAATCTTTTCTGGGGAGATTGAAAGCTTACACCATGGATGAGAAGCTGTGGATGTTCTACTTTGAAGACAGTTTGACTGGGGCATCCCGTGAGTGGTACTCTCACTTATCCAGAGCAACAGTCAGGAACTGGAAGGACTTAGCAGAAGCTTTTATACGCCAATATCAGTACAACCTGGATATGGCACCCAACTTGAATTTGTTGATGGGTATGTCTCAGTCCTCGAGAGAAAGTTTCAGGGAATATGCCCAAAGGTGGAGACAACTTGCTGCTGCTGTCTAGCCACCAATTTCTGAAAGGTAGATGGCTGACATGTTTATGAACACATTATAGGGAACTTACATTGACCGACTTGCTGCTTTCTCTTCCATCAGTTTTGCTGATGTGGTTATAGCTGGTGAGAGAATTGAAAGTCTTCTGAAGATGGGTAAGATCTCTGACAACGGTGCTAGCTCCAGCAATACAAGGAAACCTTTCTCAGGACCTTGTAGGACAGGTGAAACTAACTCAGTTCATATGGGCAGAGGTAGACCCTAATACATGCAAAGATCAATAGTTGTTGTCACCATTCCCGCTCCAGCACCTCAGCAACAACAGTATCCACAACAACAACACTTCCCACATCAACAACAATTTCCTCAACAATAGAGATCTTATAACAACAACAAAAACCAACAACAACGTCCGTTCCAGCAAAGGCCTTCACAAATCAACAGGGTTATTGATCCCATCCCGATGCCCTATGCAACTCTACTTCCATAGTTACTGAAGCTCAACCTGATTGAATTAAGAACCTTTACTCCACCTAATCCTTTGAATCTTCCAAGGAACTATAATGTCAACGCCAGATGTGCCTTCCACTCCAATGCACCTGGCCATACAAAAGAGAAATGCAGGGCCTTGCACATGAAAGTTCAGGACTTAGTTGATTCAAAAGCTTTGAATTTTGCACCTCCTCCTAATGTCACAAAGAATCCAATACTGAACCACGGTGGACCGAGGATTAATGTCTTTGAGGAAGACCAACCAGCAGTCCTAATTGATGACATTGTAGACATTCAAACACCACTGGCCAAAGTTAAAGCTCAGCTATTGAAGTGCCAAGTGTTCTCGGGTTGTGAGGCCCATTGTGAAGCTTGCAAGATTTTTTCCAATGGTTGTAAAAATATGAGAAAGGGTATCAATAGTCTTATCAGGGAAGGCATTCTACAGATCACTTCAACAGTTCCGACTTCTACAACTTCAGCAAACATCTCTCCTACAACATCAGCAAACACCATTTCAAAGGAATCTCCTACAAATTCAGAAAACATCATTCCAACAGAGTCTACTACAACAAGAGCAACCATAAATGAAGATATTTCCACAGTCACCATTTATTATGATCCAACAACAGTCCATGTCCCTGATTCTTTCAACAGCTTTCAGCAACATCAACATCAACAACTTCCTGCATCTGTGTCATCTCCAATCAGACCTCTTGTCACCATCTATTATGACCCACAAACTGTCACAACTCCTTCTTTCGCATCAATCAGTCTAGTTACTATCACGGTGCCTGGACCAGTTCTATATGACAGCAGTAGTGTCGTACCTTGGCACTATGGCTCAGATCTTTATTGCAATGGAAAGAAAGTCACTCTTGATTCTTCAACAACACCACAGATTGATAATGTCGGGGGAGGCGGGGGCTTCACTCGAAGTGGACGTCTCTTCGCATCACAGTTCCCAAGAGTTAATGCTGAAGCAGAAGCTGCTGCCAAAGCAAAAGGCAAAAGTGTGGTGCCTGAAGATCCAGTTGCCAAAGAAACTCAGAAGATATCCTTTGATCGTAATGTGGACGAGTTCATGAGAATTATCAAGAAGAGTGACTATAAAGTTGTGGACCAGCTTCACCAGACTCCCTCCAAGATCTCTATATTATCTCTGCTCATGTGTTCCGAAGCTCACAGGAATGCATTGCTCAAGGTCTTACACGCAACTTACGTGCCTGAGGAGATTACAGTTAATCCGCTAGAGACAGTGGTTTCAAATGTCAATACTAGTCATGGACTAGGTTTCACCGATGTTGATCTGACTACGGAGGGCCGTAACCATAATAAGGCTTTACATATCACCTTAGAGTGCAAATGTGTCGTACTTTCTCATGTCTTGGTTGACACCGGGTCCTCACTCAATGTTCTTCCAAAGAAAGCCTTGGTCAAGATGGAATATGATGGTCTTGCACTCCGTCCAAGTAACCTGGTTTTGAGAGCCTTTGACGGTTCAAAGAGATCGGTTCTTGGAGAAATTGAACTGCCTGTGGTAATTGGCCCACAAATTTTCAAACTACCTTCAATGTGATGGACATTCAGCCTGCCTACAGCTGTTTGTTGGGTCGACCCTGGATTCATGCCGCTGGTGCCGTAACATCGACCCTTCACCAGAAGTTAAAATACGAGTGGGAGGGCCAAATTATCACAATATGTGGATATCCATTGAAATGTCTGGCCACTTACAACAACTGAAGTGTATGGTACTTCAATCTCTTCTTACAAACAAGCTCAGAAGTTTGTTGAAGACGGGAATTCCAAAGGTTGGGGCAAGCTACCACAAGTTCAGATCAAGGAAGACAAGTTCGGTTTGGGTTACAGACCATCCCAACAAGTTCCAGAGGAGGCTGCTGATGCTCCCAAGTTCATAAGTGGGGGAATGTTGACCCCGGATGCAATCAACAATGTGGAAGACGAGGTTGAAAGCGACTACAACCTAGGAAGCTGGATTCGTCCAAGAGTCCCAGGCCAACATGTCCTCAACTAGTCTTCCTAGGAAATTATAAGGGTTACTGCTGCAGAGTGATTATTATTTCCTGTTTAAGCATGCATCAAGTCCTGCATCTTGCCCAAGGTGTCAGGACTCATTTTGTAATAGGGCCATATATGTATTTTGTGCAAATGAAATATTAATGAACAATGGACATCTTTTGCAAACAATCTTTTCGCTCACTGTCTTTTCATTTTTGTTATTTTCGCACAAAATAATAAATGGAAATGTTTTCTTAATAAACTTCATTCACTTTTTCTAAAATAAGATAAAATCAATCACTAAAATGAACAAATATCAACCCTTGCAGAGATAGCCTTCCAAATTGCACCGACAACGACACTGCTATGACCTCGTATGACTTCGACAATCTGATTAATCAAGCAGATGAAGGGGTTGATGAAGACTATGATTTTCCTGAAGAGTTGGCCAGGTTGTTGAGACAAGAGGAAAAAGTGATTGCTCCTCATCAAGAGGAGGTTGAGATTGTCAATCTTGCTACCGAGGAAGATGTGAAAGAGGTGAAGATCGGGGCCAGTCTGCAAGCTTCAGTGAAAGAACAACTCATCAGTATGTTGCGAGAGTATGTCGATGTCTTCGCTTGGTCCTATCAAGATATGTCGGGTCTGGATACAGACATTGTCATGCACAAACTACCATTGAAAGAAGATTATCCGCCAGTTAAATAGAAGTTGCGCCGTACTCGCCCAGACATTGCCATGAAAATCAAAGAGGAAGTAGAAAAGCAGTGGGATGCCGGTTTTCTTGCTGTAACTAGTTACCCGCCGTGGGTTGCTAATATTGTACCCGTACCAAAGAAAGATGGAAAGGTGCGTATGTGTGTTGATTTCCGGGATTTGAACAGAGCAAGCCCGAAAGATGACTTTTCATTACCTCACATTGATGTATTGGTGGACAACACAACTCAGTTCTCAGTGTTTTCCTTCATGGACGAATTTTCTGGATACAATCAGATCAAGATGTCACTTGAAGACATGGAAACGACAACCTTAATCACACCTTGGGGCATGTTCTGCTACAAGGTAATTTCGTTCGGTCTGAAGAACGCCGATGCAACTTATCAACGAGCTATGGTAACATTATTCCACGATATGATCCATAAGGAAATCGAGTGCTATGTGGATGATATGATTGTCAAGTCCCTTACAGAGGAAGATCATTTGGTGAATCTGCTAAAACTGTTCAAGCATCTGAGGTAGTATCGGTTGAAGTTGAACCCCAACAAGTGCACATTCGGGGTACATTCGGGTAAGCTGCTGGGTTTTATTGTAAGTGAATTAGGAATTGAGGTGGATCCCGACAAAGTCAAAGATATTCAGGAAAGGCTTGCACCTAAGACTGAGAAAGAATTTTAAGGGTTCTTGGGTAGATTGAACTACATTTCAAGGTTCATATCTCATCTCACTGCAACTTGCGAACCCTTGTTCAAGCTGTTAAGAAAAGAGCAAACGATCAAGTGGAACGATGTCTGTCAGAGAGCTTTTGACAAGATCAAAGAATATCTGCAAGAACCTCCAATTCTCATGCCTCCAGTCGAAGGAACACCTCTAATCATGTATCTGACAGTATTAGAAGAGTCAATGGGGTGTGTGTTGGGCCAGCATGACGAGTCTGGTCGAAAATAGTATGCAATATACTACCTAAGCAAAAAGTTTACCGACTGTGAACAACATTATTCACTGCTCGAGAAAACTTGATGTGCTTTAGCGTGGGCTGCTCGCCGACTAAGACAGTATATGTTGACTCATACTACCTTATTGATCTCAAAGATGGATCCAGTTAAGTACATATTTGAGAAGCCAGCACTTACCGGAAGGGTTTCCAGGTGGCAAATGATTCTAACAGAATATGACATTCAATAAAACTCTCAAAAGGCCATCAAAGGCAGTGTATTGTCTGACTATCTGGCTGAGTAACCCATTGATGATTACCAGCCTATGAGATTTAACTTCCCTGATGAAGACATCATGTTCTTAAAAGTAAAAGATTGTGAAAAGCCTATTCACACTAAAGGGCCTGACCCAGAAGAAGCATGGACTTTGATGTTTGATGGGGCAGTTAATTGCAACGGTCGTGGGGTTGGTGCAGTGCTTATTACACCTAAAGGGGTTCGTATGCCTTTCTCAGCAAGGCTCACATTTGCCTGCACTAACAACGAAGCAGAATACGAAGCTTGTATCATGGGTCTTGAGGAAGCCATTGACCTCAGGATCAAAACCTTGAATGTATTCGGAGATTCGGCTTTGGTAATCAACCAGACCAACAGCAAGTGGTACACTCATCAGGAGCATCTGATTCCCTACCGTGACTATACGGGGAGATTATTGACCTTCTTCAGAACATTTATGCTTGAATACATCCCTCGAGATGAGAATCAGTTTGCAGATGCTTTGGCTACCATTTCATCCATGATCAAAGTATAAGCCGCCAATTATGTACCTCGGATTTTGGTATCTAGACTGGATAGACCGGCATATGTATTCTTTGTGAACACTGTTACTGACAACAAGCCTTAGTTCCACAAAATCAAATGCTTCTTAGAGACTCGGACATACCCACCTGGGGCATCCCCAAACGATAAGAAGACATTAAGAAGGCTAGCCGACAGTTTCTTCCTCAATACTGATGGTTCTTTATATAAGCGAAACTTCGATATGGTCTTGCACAGATGTGTTGACAAGAAGGAAGCAGACCTACTGATGCACGAAGTACATGAAGGTTCTTTCGGTACCCATGCTGGAGGACATGCAATGGCAAAGAAGTTATTAAGATCGGGTTACTACTGGATCACAATGGACGCGGACTGTTGTGCCTATGCCATAAAATGCCATAAATGCCAGATCTACACAGACAAGGTGCATGTGCCACTGAATCCTTTGAATGTAATGTCTTCACCTTGGCCCTTCGCCATGTGGGGCATTGATATGATTGGAAAGATTGAATTGACTGCTTCAAATGGTCACAGATTCATCATGGTAGCCATTGATTACTTCACCAAATGGGTTGAAGCAGATTCGTATGCAAATGTCACCAGGCAAGTGGTAGCCCGATTTCTGAAAAGGGATATCATATGTCGATATGGAGTTCCCGAGCAAATCATTACTGATAATGGTTCCAATTTGAACAACAAGATGATGGCAGAACTTTGTCGGGACTTCAAAATTCAACATTACAACTCTTCTCTTTACAGGCCAAAGATGAATGGCACTGTTGAGGCGGCTAACAAGAATATCAAGAAGATTGTGCAGAAGATGGTACTCACCTACAAATACTGGCACGAAATGCTACCATTTTCCTTGCATGGGTACCGAACCTCTATCAGAACATCTACTAGGGCAACACCTTATCAGCTTGTGTATGGTATGGAAGTTGTCATACCTGTTGAAGTTGAACTACCCTCCTTACGGGTAATGATGGATGTGAAACTGGATGAAGCAGAATGGGTCCGATCTCGATATAATCAACTGAGTCTGATTGAAGAAAAGAGATTAAAAGCCATCTGTCATGGGAAGTTATATCAAAAGCGAATGAAGAAATCCTTTGATCAGAAAGTCAGACCTCGGGAATACCAAGTGGGAGAGCTTGTTCTGAAAAGACTGTTTCCTCCTCATACAGACCACAAGGGCAATTGGACGCCAAACTACGAAGGCCCATTCATAGTAAAGAAAGTTTTCTCTGATGGGGCACTGATGCTCACTACTATGGATGGCAAGGATTTCATATCTCCTGTGAATTCAGATGCAGTTAAAAAATATTTCGCATAAAAAGACCCGCTGGACATAAAAACAAAATGTAAGTCCAGGCAAGAATAGGGCATCCCGGCGAGTCAAAAACATAATAAAAGACTCGGGCAAAAATAAGGAGAAATTAAAAAAAATGTACACCCGCTGAGTTGAAAAGCCACATCGGACAACTCAGTCAAAAATGAGTATCCCGGTGGATTGAAAACCCGAAAGGGCGATCCACGCAAAATCAAGGAATATGCAACAATTATCCAGTAACGTTATACTCGCTCTTCTTTATCAATTTCAACACCTCATCTTCACTATCTTTCAAACTGGAATAACCAAATTGGCCTGATCGAGCGACAACATCCTCAATCTGTTTACTCACACTTGTATCTTCAATTTTCCTCGGAGGATCTGAGGCATAAACTCTACCACTTCGAGTAACCTTTGTCACATCAGCAACGCTAACCACAGACTTTGGAGAAGGAATAGGAATTTCCTTACCATTTTCTATCATCATAGCATTATAATGGTACAAAACAACTTTATCAGACTCATACGACATTGGACCAGGAAAATTGATCACCAATGGAGTAACAACATATTTGCGACTATCAAAAGAAATAACCACCTTCTCGGAAACAACCTTCTCAAGAATATTGAACTGAGGAACAATAACATTCACTTCATTGTCATACTCGTCTCTTTTTCGCTGTCACTTCACTCAACTTATCATCCATCATCTTTTGAATGTCTCTCTTAAAAATCACGCAACCACGAGGGTTCACCGAACAAATACAACATCCAGCATAATCGTGGTCAATATCGTGATATTCACTTAAGAAATCATTCATCTCAACCAAAGACCTTCGAATATGGCGAACCCCATAAATCTTGATTAAACCAAGACAACCATCAACCATGTTCACAGACGTATTACCATGATTCGGAAGCAGATTCGTCTTCACATTTGGATTAACGTCATTGAAAGACAGAACATTGCTCCTTATCAATTTATGCACTTTAAACTTCAATGGATAACAATTCTCAATATCATGCCCCCAGGCAACCTTGATGAAAAGCACAGTGAGCCTCTGGCTTATACCACCATGGGATAGACTCCGGAACCGGAGGCGGAGAACGTGTTTGCACAAGATTCTTCTCGATTAGAGATGGAAGCAAATCTACATACAACATTAGAATGTGATCAAAATTCGGCTTAGCACGAACCTGTTGATTACCACTTTGTTCCATATAAGGCTGTTTATAACGAGAGTGATACTTTGGAGCTACTGGCACAATTGGAGTCACATTAATTATCAGAGTTACAGAAGCTACATGTTGCTGATGACGATTCTCACGACTATGAGGTCTTCTGTAACTTTCATGAGACACAACATTAGTCTCACCTTCTTTCTTCTTACCAAAGTTGAACCTCTAAAAACTTGAGCCAATACTACTCTCTTTGCTCAAACTTCCTTCACGTACACCTTCTTCTAAACGCATCCTCATACTCACCATTTAAGTGAAATTAGAAGGAGCACTGGAAATCATCTTCTCATAGTAGAAAAAACCTAAAGTCTTCAAAAAGATCTTCGTCATCTCTTTCTCTTCTTGAGGAGGAACAATCTGAGCTGTTAGCTCACGCCATCTCTGTGCATACTCTTTGAAAGTTTCTTTGTCCTTTTGGGACATAGCACGGAGCTGATCTCTGTCTGGTGCCATATCAACATTATACTTGTATTGCCTAACAAAAGCCTCTCCCAAATAATTGAAAGTCCTGATTTGGATGCTATCCAAACTCATGTACCATCTCATGGCTGCACCAGTTAAACTATCCTGGAAATAATGAATCAATAGCTGATCTTTGTCTGTCTGAGCAGACATCTTCCTAACATACATAGTCAAATGACTCAGAGGACAAGTGTTGCCCTTATACTTCTCGAACTCAGACAATCTGAACTTGTATGAAACCTTGACATTAGGAACCAAACAGAGATCATAAGCATCTTTATCGAACAAATCTTTATGTTTCAAGGCTCTCATCTCTTTCTGTAACTCAACAAAATGGCCTTGAAAATCATCAAGTCTTTCAATCACACCAGCGCTTTCACTGGGCTCAACATGGTAAATCACTTCATCATGGTGCGAAGTAGTGTGCATCAAAGGTGGTCCAGTAGTCATTACTGGCTGAAGAGTATTAAACGCAACAGCCTCAGGAGGAGGAGGATGATAACCAGCAGGAGTGAAATCAGTCGGTATACCCCACGGTGTTCCAGGAGGCATGTGATAGCAAGGAGAAATGACAACTTTAGCAGGAATCGATGCAATGACAATCTCAGAGATGAGTGTATGTTGAACAGGAGAATTAGGAACAGGGGGTGGCTGATTCTGAGCAGCCACCAAGCTTTCCATCATGCTAGTAACCCTTTCTAAACCATCCTTCAGATATGAAACTTCCTCGCGCAGCTCACGATTCTCTTGTTGTAAGGCTTCCGACATCTTCTTCCGATTAGCTTGAGTATCAACCTTGTGAGTCAGCTTGACAAGAGAACTGAATGAAGACCAAGAAACAACATAAGAACCCTGGACAACACTCAAAAAACAAGACCAATGCGGGCATGATGCATGGTATGCATATGCAAATGCAAAGATTTCAAAGGACTATAAGATAAATTGCAATATTTATAAAGAAACACTTTTTGAAGTACTTAAAACTCATTCTCATTAATATCAAAGTAAGGATTACAAGTGAAGTACAAGTCTCAACAATCCTAATACACGAGAGAAAAAGTAAACTAGGCCTAGGGTATCACATCTGAAGAAGATCCGAATCCTGGCTGGTACTTCATGTGAATCCTCTTAATCTCCTCCTTGTACTGATTCTCCATGTATTCCTTATTCTTCATCAACTGGTCAACAATGGAGCACTAGAGGAAAATAAATATTCTCTTGGCCTCTTCGTAACACACTACTCAATTAACTCAATGAGATCATATTTCTCCTTCAGTTGCTCTTGCATTTGCGTCTTCTCAAGTAGCCATTCATCTTTCTCTTTCTTCATCTTGTCCAAATATTATTGAAGAGAAATCTTCTCATCAACGGGAGGGAGAAAAGCAGACAATGATAGTATAGGAAAAAAATGCTCCTCAGGTGGATAAGACGTCTTGAGTTTGGAAGCCCGGGATCGAACCCACTGGATGTAACACTCGGAGGGAGCAAGGTGTTGTCTTCCCAATTGACCATTCTCTTTCCGATGAACCGCATGCCAAGAATGAGCAATCCTTTTCTTCATTTCTACATGATCTGTATCATTAAGAAAGAAGAAGCTGGATAATGAAAGGTTGCTTGGTATGTCCTTTGAGAAATATCCCAACTGTCTCCTAGCAAGAATAGGGTTCTAACTAATTCCCCCATGTGTACCAAGAAGAGGTACGTTAGGAAACTCTCTACAACTGTCAATAAGCACTCAAGTAACATAATAGGATCAATACCAAGTCATATCCTTATGAGAAATAAACATAATCCTTTGAGACCATCTTTGCTTCTCTCTATTATCCTTAAAGACATTAGACTTAGGTAGGTGCGAAATAAACCACCTATAGAGAAGAGGCGCACAACACACAATCTATCCATCACCTTTGGATGTCCTATAATGAAAGGCATGATACATGTCTCCAAGCAAAGTAGGTACCAGATTTCTCTTCAAGAAAATCTGAATGGCACTCTCGTCAACAATACCATCTAAGTTAGGAAACAAGACAATTCCATAAATGAGAAAAGCAAGAATAGCTTCAAATGCATCCTTATGACCCAAAGTAAGAGAAGTAGAAGCTTTCCCCATTAAGAACTTGGCATTAATACCATGTGTTGCTCCCGGGATTTTCATCCTAATACAAACGCGAAAGTAGCGCGAAAAAGGTAGAGTCTCTAGCCAGGCATTTTTATCCCGGATGAATGAGAAAGGTAATGCTGCACAAACCAAAGAGAAAAGGAAAGAACAAGGTCTTGAGAACCAAAGATTTGGGTTCGGGATTCGGTTACGACTTGGGAAGGTATTAGCACCCCAGACCATCTGTCGTACCCGACGGGATCCACACTTGTTAGTCTGTTTCAAAGGGTGAGAAATTAGATGCTGCTGAATAAAAAAACTGCTAACTGGAATTGGAATGGAAATGAGAAAGGGAACTGGCAAGAGAAAAGGGGAAATATAGGGAAAATAAAAAATATGCTCGAACGGGCCCTAACTTGCTGCCTACGTACCTCATCAAGAAAATAAGGATCAAAATTGACGTAGTTCGCCTAACTAAGGTGGAAACTATTTTGTGTTTTTTAGAGTTGAACTGCGTATGTCCATGCTCAGGTGTTACATGCTTGTCTGGTACGAGTGTGTTACCGTCTTGCAAATGAGACAAGTCGTCGCAAGTTCGCGTTGAGAGCGATTGATATGAGGAAAGTATTCCCGAAGGAAAAGACGTTTGTTGTTTGTTGTTTTTTAGAGAAGTGTTTTATGTTTATTGTTTGTGAACCTTCTCATACTAAGACTTGTTCATCGTGGTAGATGACTTACACCTTGCCCCAAAACGGGACGTGTATAAGTAACCCACAACAAAGTCTCGTGTCGTACGAGAAAACAAACCTTTATTAGGTGTTTTTTACTTTTCTTTGAGAGATGAAAAAGAGAAAGACTCAAATTGAAAAAGGACAAACTAGGGGGACTAAGACACAACCCTAAATCTTTTATTCAATGGAGGTCCTAATGGTTAGTGTGGTTTCTTATCCTAATGAGGAAAGGAAAGGAAAAAAAGGAGGAATGGAATACAACTTACTTCTTAATGAAGTTAAGTTGATTCTAACAAGGAGATTAGCATGAAGTTGTGATACTAAATACAAAAGCTAAATCAAACACACCTTGAAAGCATATAAAATGTAAAAAGAGATTAAGATTTAAGGACTTACCTCCACCTCCCTACAAAACAAGGGTTAGCATGGTAAAATATGAATAAGAAACGTGGTAAACAATTACCAAAAAATTCCTAAGGGATCTAGGACCTAAACTAAACTCAATCCTAAGTTTAATGGACCTAAAAGAAATGCAAAGCAAAATTCAGCAGCCTATTACAGCTCCAAAATGCACAAACAACAATGAATTACAATGCAATGTGAAAACATCTTTTTAGAGCTCACAATCAACATGCAAAACAAGTGTAAAATGTGTGAAAATGCAACAATCAACATACATTTTACAGCTACTGCATGAAAAAACAGCTATGAAATGCAAAATGCAGATTTGGTTTATTTTCATTTTTTATGCATAAGACCAATGGCAAATGCACAATTAACATGCAACATGATTAAATGGAATCAACATACATGATTAAATAAATATGATTATTTTTAATGAGTGGTTATGAAAGAATGCACCAAATGGCAAATATGCAACAAGTATGCACTCAATTATGGAGTATACAAGCATAATGGACATGGATTATGATCATGCATCAACATAAATCAACAACAATGACATGTAACTCAATGCAAAAAACAGAATTGGATTAATATGCAATTGTGATCAAAGATGCAAACAAAATGCAATAACATGTACATTTATGATTATATATTTTCAAGAATTTAACACAAATATGCAATACAATTATGCGTATAGGCTAACGAAACGTGTATGGATCATGCAAGGGATGCAAAAAAACAAAATGTAAGACATCCATTTTAATGCTAAATGATGCATCTGATCATGGCAACAAAATGTACAAAGTACTTTATGCATTATGAACAAATAAGCACAAAATATGCAAAGGGTACTTTATGCAATGGAATGAGATACCAACAATAGTCTTGAAAATTCCTTAAATTCATGCTCTATCACTACATGAAGTTTAAGACACAATGCAATACAAACACACAATGAAACAAAAACATTCTTCAAGTTTTCAACAGCGTTAACAGGTTAACACCCTAAAATTTTCAAATCCATGGGCATTTTTTAACATGTTAACTGGTTAACCAAATGCGTTAACCGGTTAACACTGAACATAATGGTGAAAAAAGTGTAGAAATAAGCACTTATGGTCATGAAACTACTTCTAAGAACCCCTAACACATACATGAACATGTTAACTCGAATTTTCTACTTAAAGGAGGTTTTCTAACCCCTATTAGGACCTAGATAAAGCTACAAATCTAGCTTCTAACAACCAAAATATGCAAATTGCAATCAAAACGTAATTGAACGGTAAAATGCAAACATAATCAATGAACTTGCAAATAATGCCGTTACGGCGAGACGAAGAGAATAAGTTAAAATGAAAAGCGGTTTTAGATCACCAACCTACGAAGCGGGGGATTGCTTCGGTGAGTGTTGTGGTGTAGATCGAAGTGCAAGCGAAGAAGAAAACCGGAGATTCTGCGAATGCAAAATAAATGCGATTCGATCTTGATGAACACTTGCGCAACCACTTCTAATGAGTTTAAAACCACTCCAAAAACATAATTTCTTCTTCAAATAAGCTCTCCAAGTTGATGATTGATGAAGGTTTAGCTCTTCAAATAAGCTCTTCAAGTTCTTCAAATTCCAATGAAGAATTTGAAGAACTTCTATGAAGAAGCTTTGAGAAATTTGGTGAAAAAGTGGGAGAATTGAGAGAGAAATGAGAGATTGAAGATGAAAATTGTGAGAATGAGGTTCTCATCCTTTGTTTTGGAATGATTTAGGTTTATATATAGTGTATGCATGGAGCTAGGTTTAGGTTTGGACTTTGCTTGGGTATTAGGTTAGGTTTGGACTTAGGTTAGGAGGTAGTTGGAGTTCTAGAATATTCCATAGAATATGTTAGAAGAGTCTAGAAGATGGTAGAAAACTCCAAGGTAAAATGAAATGTGAGTGAAATGTGAAAATAAGGTGAAAATGTGAAGAGAAAAGGAAATGGAGGGAAATGGAAACAAACTGACTTTTTGAATATCTTTCCCATTTTCGCGCCTGTTAACTGGTTAACCATATGCATTAACCGGTTAGCGGATGAAAAACTTGATTTTTCTCCTTTATTTGATGAGTTAGCTTGGAAATGCCTTGGATTATTTTTGTGCATCATCTTTCTTCTCTTAAACTCCAATACTCGACATGCCTCGCTCGATCACATGCCTCATGCACATGCAAATGATCATTATTTATGTATTAGTTTTTTTTTTTTAATTTTTTCGAATGTGATGCGATGCTTGGACAATCATGCAAAAATGAAGAAACATAAACCACTTGAGATTGAAAATAAATCAAGAGGGCAAATTTTAGGGTATTACACCACGAACACTCCCTTTTGGAAAAAACTTCCCATTATGATCAGACTCCTTGAGAAAAAGGGCTTTGGCGATGACTTTGGTCGTAAACTCCTTCTCTAAACCACTGAAAATAAATTCCTTGTCCAAAATAGGTAAACCCATCCAATGAGAGTACTCCTCTAAGGTCGGCACAAGCTGATAATCAGGAAAGGTGAAACAATGATGCAACGAATCATAAAACTGAGCCAAGGTAGGGAGAATCCCCTATGGTACATCGGTATCCAAGATAAACAAGAGCTTTCCATAACATTTCTGGAACTCCTGGGTGTCAATCACTAAAGCTCCTAGCTTTCTTAGCTCTACTAGATTAGTATCCTTGAAACTGTACTTCTTTGTGTTTCTCCTTTCAACATTTATAATCATAGACATCTGAAATTTTGCAAAAGTACCTATGAGTCCCTTGAAATCTCAAGAACAATGCTCATGAATGCATGAGTGCATGTATGCAACAACCACAAAAAAGATCACACAAAGCACACGGGTCTAGGTTCTGAGTCACGAGCATGAAGTCAAGGTAACAAAACACCTCCCACACAGGTAAGTACTAAGGTTTTGTCTTCATTGTACCTACAGAAAACCAAAAGGGTGCTAACAGAGGTGCCCGGAGTTAACAACCATCTTTAGAATATTGTCGGTATGTTAGATTACTCCCCAACCAATAACATTCTTAAAATAGACCTCGTCCGAGTGTAGTATCGCGTGACAACCACCTTCAGTTTACACCCGGATAGTTTCCGCATTACGTTCCTAAATTGGCTTGGATGGGTTAAAGGTTCTATGGTCCTCAGTATGATCAGCTCAAGGTCGGAAAATAATGCCACGTATGATTACTCATCATGACATTAATAATCCAAGAGAGCCTAACCAAGTGGAGATTATCAAATTGATATAGCTTTGGACTACTTCATCGCTTATCGCTTCGAATATCGCCGTCCTATCATAAGTTCAACTCAGATCCGGGTTAAAATCTATCTCACTCACAGAGGATCACAAAAATCGAAACAGAACAAACAAATAACAAACAAATCAAACCAAAGCAGTAAATAAATCAAAGTAGGCCGAATCCACTTAGAGATTACTCCTTAGCAGAGTCGCCACTTTTATGTAGAGGTAAAATCATGAGTGTAAGCTATTAGTTAACTTAACTCAAAGTAAACATAGTCGCCACCACGCTTTTATTTTATTCCAAAAGGAAAAGGAAAAAAGAGCGAATAAATACTAATGAATCTAAAAGCAAAAAAGCTAAAGAAACACATCAGAGAACCGGGTAAGGGGATAGGTTACACACTGGGAAGGTTTTACGCACCCAAAATGTCTGTGGTACTCCACGGGAGCCCTTTGAAAAATTTAATGCTTTTGGTTTGAAAAAGGTTTGTTAAATGAGAGTGAGGGGATGAGAAAAGAATTATTTTCTTAATATTTTTGTGTTTGGAGAGATTTACCACCTCATACCTACGTACCCACAAAGTGCAATGCGAGATCAAAACCCCGTAGTTCGTGGTATAAATAGTAAAAAGGGTTGGTTGTAATTGATTTTATTAAGTAAAGAAAATTTGTCATCTTCAAGTGGATGGCCAAAAAAACTACCATGAGAATGAAGGCATGGAATCATACATCATCATGAGAATGAAGGCATGAAAACAAAAAGTGCACAAAGGCACAAAACAACTTGAAATGGGTTTGATTCTTTTTATTTTTGAATTAAGGTCAATATAATTAAATTCATTGTTTTTTAAGAGAAAAGAAAAGAGTGAAAATCCCCTTGACAAAAGTCAAGGTGTTTTTATTAAAGAAGTTATGATTTTAGAAGAAAGAAAGAATCCTTTAAAAAAGAGAGAAGATTTTGAAAATTAAAGAATGGGAGGAGATGGAGGGACTATCCTAAAAAAAAGAAAATAAGGAGATAAAGGAAGAAAGATCTAACTTAACTTGATGATACTTCCAATTATGAGCATAAGAGTTCCATCCTTATAAGCTAGCAAATGGCCAAATAAAGGCAAGTACCAACTTCATGAAGATCAAGGCAAAGGATAGGTGTCCTAAAATCTAAGTCCAAATCTTCATTCCAATGCCAAAGATAGTAATCAATAGTCCACAAATTAAAGTCACATGTTCTTTAGAGGTTTAATCCTTTTATTAATATTTTTTTGTGTCCAAATGAACAAAATAAAAATCAACATAACAAAATAAGAGCAAATAATAAACATGATAATGGATGAATAAAGCATAATAAAGTAAAATAAAATAAAAGCAATAAAAGTGCAAGAATCCAAATGTTAGCAGCAAAAGAAATTAAAGTGCAACAATCTAAAATTTTAGTAGTAATAGTAATATAATAATATTTATATAACAGTGGTATGGTGAACTTAATCAACCAATACCAAAAGAGTAACCAAAATCGAAAGGCAACCGGATCTGCTTAGCATCTTACACTATAGCGATTAATCAAGGCAAACCGAATCAAATTAAATGAAATTTGAAAGGCGATTGGGAGACCCAAAGCACCTACGCATCAAACTTTCATAAGTCTCGATTCTTAATGCAATATGATTAAACGCTTTAGGATTATGCGGCCAACAAGAGGTCCGATCCACGAAAGTGCAACTACCCAATTAGATTTTTATTCCGAATTTGGGACACATTTAGGTCTATGTTAAGCAATCGCCGAGTAATTTACGAAGTAATTACCCTACAAATGAGGTCGGCCACTACCAATTAAGGTGAACAATGTTAGTGCAAATGCATGCGAGATAAACAATATGTAAATAGCCATCCGAACGCAATACTGCACAAAAC
Source organism: Lathyrus aphaca (assembly GCA_963966055.1). NCBI lineage: Eukaryota > Viridiplantae > Streptophyta > Magnoliopsida > Fabales > Fabaceae > Lathyrus > Lathyrus aphaca. The sequence continues at coordinate 267,047,462 of OZ014525.1, forward strand.
TAAAGTTGAATACCAAATTGAGTCTCACTCATGGTATTCTTCCATCCTTAAGTTCAATCACTCTTCTTGGTGGATTCAAGCATGGAAATGTATCACTAATGCAAAGTACCTTAAATGAATTGAATAATCCACTTAAAAGTAGTTTTGAATTAATGAACATTAACTACTCTAATCTACACCCAAAGTTCATTGAAATTAAGGAGAAATCACTCCTAAAAGTGCTTCCCAAGGTAAAAATAAAAAGGAGGAAGAAGAAGAAGAAAGAGGAACCAAAAAGGAGCTTAAAACAAGCCAAAAAGTCAGTTCTGACTTGTGTTAACCGGTTAACCAATTTGGTTAACCGGTTAACACAAGCAAATTTTGTGCAATTCTAAAGCTGGTTAACCGGTTAACAAATTTACACTATAAATGGTTAATTGGTTAACGGTGAACCAGTAGCAGAAAAATTGCAGAAATTCAGCATGATCCATTTTTCAAAACCCTTTTCAAACACTTGGAGATCATGATCTGAATTTGCACAAATTTTAAAACCAAAATACAGTGAAATCCTTGCAATCAAACAATAAATTGAGATCCAAAGGATCTAGAATCAAAGGCACCAAATATCTACATCTTGAATGTTGATGGTGAGTATGGGTTTATGGAGTGAGTGAATTACCAAAAGCACTTCTTCAAATTGGACCAAATCAAGCTAGATCTACTGCAATAGGTGAACAAGAGAAAAATAGGCTAAAGGTTTAACTCAAGTTAGTCAAGAATTCAATGTGAATTCTTGATAACTTCTAAAGAAAGAAAAGGAGATTTAATGAGATTTTTGGCATTTTCACATGGTTCCTCTTCCTGAAAAAGTTAGTGAAAGAAAACAAAATATTTTTGGATTTTTATTAATGATTAGTAAATATAAACAAATAAAGCAATTAAAAGCCACAGTGATCCCCCATGAGGCATAAACCTAACCCGAGAAGAACCGAGCTACCAGTGCGATCTTGTTCGTATGCAAGATGCAGATTAAATGCGAAGAAAACTTAGGGGGAAAATTAGGATGCTAAACCTTAGATAAACATTGTAACAATAAGATTTGATATATTGACGTTTGGTCTATGTGGGATCGATAATATTTTATATTACTCTGACATAATTCGTATACTTACGAAACCACCGCACCAGTGAACGGTGAAAATAAATCACCTCCACTGTCTTCACTTCCATGCTTCCAAGAAAGCACCTCCTAGTCCATATAATAGCTAGCAGACTCTAGAATACGGTTGAATCGTCTTGATTGGACTTGATCATCATATGAAGTGTCTTCAACAACTTAGCCAACAAGCAATCATCGAATCCATAGTCATGAGTTTGATAATTCAGTTTACCTCTTCTATCCAGTTTGACTTTAGCATACATGATGACGCCACTCAATCACATACAAAATCACATAAGACTCAATAATCACAATAACATCCCTTTGCTCCTGACTTTGGAATGCTATGTGTCTTAAAATCAATTGACATCTACAAGAACATAACCAGGTAAAGAAAAATACAAGCTTCTTCAATCAATACTCTAGTATCCCATACTACTGGAAATCTTCAATCAGAATATATGCAGCGAAATCATCTTTCAGGACACCATCCAAGAGAACTAGTCACTCCTCCTATTTGTTGTTGCATAACCCTTCAGAAAATAACTCCTCCTGTTTAATCACCAGAAAGTACTCCATGGATCTCATCAAGAAAACAAACCAAGCTCTGATACGAATTGAAATTCTGGTTATACAGATACTCTAATGTCTTATCTTAATGTTAAGATAATGATTACTACAATTTTAGTAAACAGGAGAATAACACAATTGTTTTTTTGAAGTAGTGCAACAAAAATATAAACTGATGTCAAGAAAACATGTTGGGACATCTATGTTAAGAATGTACATACATAAAGTTAAACAAACCTACATCTAGAGGATACCAATCTAGGATGAAGACTTCACTATATCATAGTATTATCACAAAGTTAAACACCCCCGTTTACAAATTTGGATCCTAATCACTACCCTAATGAACATCCTTACCAAAGCTAAATTATAATTTTTACAACCTTGATACGAGAGACCACTCACATCAATCACAACCTGCTTTGCATCTGTCTTCTATAATCAAATAACATGTCAGAGTTTTTTGACCTACAAGTTATCGTGTACTTGCTTTAAAGCTTGGTCCAAGAACAATACAATAACCATTACCTAAAGGCTTCTGGAAGTGTACATACACCTATGTCATCCTCGTTGCATCCTGTACTGCATATTGGAACTACAACTCTAAGAGCTAACGACTCTCTGTCGCTCCCACCAAATGAAGTCGGGTCAAATGGGGTACAGACGCGAACGGTCGGCGAAAGGAGGATGTGAGAACACACAGGAGTGAACTCACAGGGAATGAAAGAGTCGCCAGCTAGGCATTTTTATCCCGGAGGAAAGGCAATGCTGCATAGACCTAGAAAAAAGATGGATAAGACGGTTGCGAACCAGAGAGACTGAGAAAGGGGGTTGGTTACAACCTGGGAAGGTATTAGCACCCAGATTGTCCGTCGTACTCGACGGGATCCACGCTTAAAAGATTTGTGTTTTAAAAGGGGTAGTGTCAGTGCAATTTGTGTATAAAATAGCTGGAAAAGATGTACAGGTGTCAGTGTAAAAGAAGTGTGAAGTGTATAAATGATATGTCAGTGTGAGATCAGGAATGAAATGCTCATGACCATGAGGCTTAAAGAATAAGGCTGGAAAGAGGGGGAATATACAGAGACTTTTGTTTGATAACTGTTAAGTTATGCCTACGTATCCTCTCGTGCAATGAGGAAGTCAGAACACCGTAGTTCGACCCAAAGAGACTGAAAGATGAATTGACTGATGAACTGCTTGCTTGCCTATGCTCAAGTGTATGACCTGTCTGGCTCAGGTGCGAACTGTCTTGCATTAGATGGAAGAAGCGAGTTCTCGTTTATGAGTGAGTGAGATGAGAAAAGAATCCCGGAGGAGACGATTATTGTTTGTTTTTGAGTTTTCAGTCTTTTATTGCTTTTTGAAGTTTGTCATAGGAAAATGAGCTTAAGTCTAAACCAATGGGTTAGTAAACTCACCACATCTTCCCTCTGATTAGGGGTAATGAGAATACCTTAAATGTGAAGTCAGTTTCTCACACTTAACCACCTTTGATGTAGGATTAAGATCATTAACCTATTTGTGATTATTTAGATATTTTTGGTGTTTTTGTTTAGTGTTAAATAATGAGGTTAAGCCATAATCAAGGATTAAACAGACTCATTACACCATCCTAATAGAAGGATAATAGATGAGAATGTTTAAGCTGAGGAAAGCTCCTCAACTTAATCCATGATTAGGGATTAAACTCATGACAAAACAAGCCTTTGGTTAAGTGGATTTTATTTAATGATAAGATGATGAAGTGTATTTTATGATTTGTAATACAACTTGAGGAGGACTTGTCCATTAACACTAGGGTTAGTCCTTCTTAACCAATTAAGGAAGAATTAGAACCCTGATGCAAGGCCCAAGTTACAAGCTTGATGTCTTGATGGTTATTAGATGAATTGATTAAAGGATTTAAACACATTAAGGGTTTAACACTTAGGATTAAAGTTATACACTCCATCCTAATAGAAGGATGCAGGCATAAGCTTAATCACTAAGCCTTAAAGCCTTTAGGGTTTAGTCCCTGATTATGAGGTGAGAAGAGAAGACTCAATGAGACACAAAGGTAAAAACTAAGAGGGGAGACTAATCAAAACCCTAATCATTGTCATGCTTGGTTGTTCCTAAGGTTTGTGAGGTTTGCAAGAAGAATCTTCAATGGAACCACCAGGAAGCAGATGGAAGGATCAGGAGAAGCAAAGTAACTTGCTTCATTCAAGAAGTCAAGTCACTTGAGGAAAGAAAGTGAGAAGAAGAAGGATGAGCAAGCTCAAACTCAAGCACATATAAAAATGCAGCAAGGATGCAAAAAATAGATGAAGAGAAGTTATGAGAAGTGAAGGCAAATTCACTTCTCAAAGTTACTTACCACCTGAAAAGTTAGTGAAAGAAATGCAATGCAATGCAAAATGAAATGAAATGGCATGATGTAAATCTAAACCAGAAGCACATACATGATGTTAAAGATGCTATGAGATGCTACAAACATGTAACAAGACATGGGGATGATCATATGAACAAATGAATGCAAATGGAGCAAGTTTAGAACCATGATCATACATGAAAAGTTATGAAATGCATATGGTATACAACATGGCAAATGCAAGATGTAATGATCAAACATGCTTTCAATATGTCTTAAGATGTTAAATGAATCAAATGGATGCATAAAATGTCATGGCAAGTCAAGGTATGAATGCAAATGCAAGATGGATGCATATGGAAGCCCAAATTAGGGTTTATGATTAAAGCATCAAACAAAAACAAAAATCAGAGGCAAACATCAAGATAAAAAATTGAAAATGCACTCAAAGTATCCCTAATCCTATACTAACTCACTGCCCAAAGGAGAAGTTCCAACTCCTAACCTAATTCAAGTTATGATTTTCTTAAGTTTTCTAGGGTTTTAGGGTTCCTTAACAAGAAAAATGCCAAACAAATGCAAAATGAAAGATCAAATCATGCCAATTTAATCTCACAAACTACATGATATGCTAAACACAATGCAAAAAGAATCAAAGTCCAACTCTCAATGGTTAGGCAGAAATGATTTTTGGAAGTTTGGATCAAAATAATGCATTAAAATGATTTTAATTCCATGAAAAATTCTCAAAATGCATCAAGATCAAAAAAGAAATTTGGTTTGAGGGTTGGACAATGTTTCTAAATGGTTTTAAATGTTTCATGAATTTTTTGGTGATTTTTAAATACCTAAAAGTATTTTTAATTAATTAATTTTCATTAATTAATTAAAAATAAACTTTTAAATATTTAAAAATATTTTTTGAATGCTAAAAATAAAAATAAAAATGTTTTTGTGTTCTGAAATTAAATAAAAGTTTGTATAAAAAATTTCAGAATTTTTGAATAAGTTTTACTATTTTAAAATAAATGTACAAAATAAACATAAAACAAATGAATTAAAAATAAAGAAAAAGAAAAGTAAACACAATGGAAGGCCAGGATGGATTCTGGGAAGGAAAAGGTTGACTGCGCGCGCAATCCAGTGGTCCACATTCAAACTGAAATTAATTAAGTTTATGAATTAATTAATTAAGTTAATTGTGATTAGGGTTTCTGAAAACGCATCCTGGCCATCCAAAACACGCGCCAGTCAGCCTAAGTCAACGGATCCAACGCTCTAGATTCAAACTACAATTAATGACAGGATTAAACCCTAATCATTTTCAGGTGGCCGGAGAAGACCTCCGGTCATCTTCTCCGGTGGGAATCCCACCTGAAAATCCCTAAAATCCTCAAAACGTTACTAAAATGAAATCTAAAAGAACAGGAATCAACCCCACATCCCCCTGAATCAAAACCCTAACACAAACATCATTTATCTTTCATCAATCGCATGAATCGAAAGCAAACATTTTTAGGTCAAAAAAGTTTTAGAGCAAGATTAAATTCTCATTTCTTCACCATTTTCAAAACCAAGAACATCAGAGTGATCAGTGAATCATGAAGAACAACTTAGGAACTTAAAAAATCATTTCTGGAAAAAAAGTTCATGAAGCTACCTGAGTTTGAAGCTTTTCAGTCTGCAACTTTCTGACCTCTTTCCTTTGTGCAATCCACTCCTTTTAAGCCCTTGATGACATATTGATGCTTAGAAGGAGTTTGTGTTGGCTGGTTTGGAAGTTTGAACAAGTTCTGTTCAGTGGAGTGAGGAAATCGTATTTCTGTTTCTTGGAGTTTCAGGCTGCTTTGAAGGTTGGTTTTGGTTCAGTGAGGCATGGTGAGAAGGTTTGTGAAGTTTGTTTTAGTGTTTGTGGCCTGTGGAGTGAGTTTCGAATGCTCTTGCAAGTGAGGGTGAAAATGTGAATGTTGTCTTGTGGCTGGTTTCAGGCTTGTGTAATGTATGCTTTGTCTTGCTTTTGATTCACATAAACAAATCCTATTGGTCAGATGACATGACATGTGCTTTTGTGATTGGTATGGGTGCTTTTGCAAAATGTCAACTTTTGTGTAAGAGAAGCATGGGTCAATCTCTAGCCAAGTACAAGGTGGGTATGCTGCGCAGCATGGTGAGGTAAAAGGCTAGGGTTGAACAGCAAAGTAGCCAGCAAGTGGATGAGGAGTTATCATGTGTTTTGCAACTTGGCTTGCTTTTGGTTCTTCATGAAAAAGTCTTGCTTCACAAGCCATAAAACATGTGATCCCTTGGCCCATTCTGATTTTTAGGACTTGTGTGATGTTTGTGTAAAGGTTTGACATCAATTAGAAGTCACAAATTGCCTTGGTACAAGAATTTGCAAGTTTTCCATTTGGTGCATAACTTGAAATTTAGTGATTTTTGCCAACTTTGATGAGCCATAACTTTTGATCCAAAATGAATTAGGTCATGTTCTTGTACTTTTTGAAAAGAGAAAGATCTATTCTACAACTTTCATGACCAAAGTTTTTCCATTTGAAGCTTTCTTGAATCAAAAAGTAAGGGTTGAAAAAGTTGCATAAAATGACATTTTCATTAAAAGTCAAACTTGCCCAAAAAGTCAACTTTGCAAAAGACTTGAAATTCTTGAATTTTGTAAACTTCCAATCTCTTCTATGATCAAATAAAGATCATATACAATCAAAATGATGAAGAACACCCCTTGGTTGGGTCATTGGGGTCCTCAGATGCCCTGATTTTGCACTAACTTGCTTGAAAAGTCAACTCTTGATCAGATGACTTCCCCATGGAATTTCTTCATGAAAATTGATATGCATACTCCCTATACCATATAGAGACCAATAGAAACAAGAATGACCAATAAAATGTGGAGTTATGGCCTCTGAAACCAAAACCCTAATTCTAGGTCATCTGTGCAGTCAAGCCTGGCTCTGCCTCCACACCAATCTCAGTTCTTGTGATTCTTTGGCATTATTGACTTTGAGAGGATATAATATGATACTTGAACACATATGGACCCCTTTGAAGTGATTGATGACCTTTGGAGTGGCTCAACAAGCTCTAGGATTGCTCAGATCACAAACCCTAGATGCAGATGACTTAGAACCAATGCAGTGAATCAAAATGTAATATGAGATGTTATGATTGTGTTTATGCATATGAAGTGATCACAAGCCATGGTGTGAATGGGTGAGGCCAAATTTGGGGTGTTTACAGCTGCCCCTATTCAAACATGAGTTAGCTGTGCAGGATGTAAGCAACGGCTTAACAGGCTAACAAGATAACTTGTGGTTGAATACCAAAGACAGTCCAAAATTTGCACTCACAGAATGAAGAAGAAAAGGGATATAGATTGTAAAAGAAAGTAAAGCATATTGTAAAGTGTGGGCGACGGAGGACGACCGTCGAGCAGAGGACGACTACTGGGTAAAGAGCAATGACGGGGACGGCCGACATGCTGGGGATAAAAGAATTATGATGGGGACGACCATCAAGATAAAGTTGTAAGATTCTCTGGGGATAAAATGAGACATGACGGGGACGGCCGTCAAGCTCATAAAATAAAGTAACCAGCGATGGGGACGGCCATCGGGTTAAAAAGAAAAGGGACCACGACGGGGACGGCCATCGGGTTAAAGAATAAATGAAATATACATATGATGAGGTACGGTCATCAAAGGTGAAGGACGATCACCTAGCAGGGGACGGCTGCTCTGTAAGGGATAAGATGAGGGACGGTTATCTAAGGTGGAGGACGACCACCTGGCAGGGTACGGCTGCCGAAGATATCGCGACATAGGACGAATGCCGGATAAAAGGTCAACGATGGGGACGGCCATCGGATGAGCATGATAGAGGACGACCATCAAGAGGTGGAGGACGACCACCTAGCAGGGGACGGCTGCTCTCAAGGTTTTTCATGACATAGGACGAATGTCAGATAACCAAAATCAACAATGGGGACGACCATTGGATAAAATGATGAAGGACGATCATCAAGAGGTGGAGGACGACCACCTAGCAGGGGACGGCTGCTAAATATCACGACATAGGACGAATGTCGGATAGAAAATCAACGATAGGGACGGCCATCGGATGAGCATGATGGAGGACGACCATCAAGAGGTGGAGGACGACCACCTAGCAGGGTACGGCTGCTCTCAGGGTTTATCATGACACAGGACGAATGTCAGATAAGAAGGAAAAATTGCTTTGTTGGTGATCTACTGGGGAGTAGTAAACACGGACGAGTGTTTATATCCAAGAAACAAAAGGTATAAGTGTTTAGATGTTTGTGTATAGATTAAAGATGCGGACGAGCATCCTCAAGACTACGATACGGACGAGTATCAGGTAGAAACAAATACTGACACGTGCTCAGAGATGATGATACGGACGAGTATCAACTGGTTAACAAAGAACACAGACGAGTGTTGAATCTGAAGGGTCTCTTCTGGGGAACAGTAGACACAGACGAGTGTCTATATTCAAGAAGACAAGAGTGTTTGACACAGTGTATGGATTAAAGATGCGGACGAGCATCCTTAAGACTATGATACGGACGAGTATCAGGTAGAAACAAACGCTTGACGCGTGCTCTGAGATGATGATACGGACGAGTACCATCTGGTTAACAAAGAACACTGACGAGTGTCGAATCTGAGGGGATATAAATGGTATATACAAGATATGGACGAGTATCTGCATAAGTGTGGGTGGTGTATGGATGAGTGTTTACTCTGCTGGGGAGAAGTGACACGGACGAGTGTCAAAAGGAGTATAGTATAAACAAGTATCTGATGTACAAAGTGTTTATGTTACTGTACTAGGGAATGATGACACGGACGGATGTCCAGGAAATTATATATAAGTATTTGTGAGTGCAAGGAGGACGTCTTTGGCTTTTTGCTGGGGATATGACACGGACGGGTGTCAAAAGGTATCTGTAATGCGGGCGGTCTTGTTTGTAAAGATGTTCAGGTGACTTTACTGGGGAATGATGACACGGACGGGTGCCAAAGGGAGTATATACTGGTGTCTGTAAATGTGAGGCAACTGCTTTTGCTGGGGAATCTGGGGGTATTCTGTATATTGCTGGTGGATTGTTAATATTCACAAGTGTTTGATTCAAAACATGGCTTATGATTATGCTATATGTTTGAATTTTGCCATAATGCTCCGTATTAGACGAAATGCTACGCTTTGTGGGTGAATATGATGCAAATGCCATGATTATGCAAAGATACCAAATCGGGATTCGGATCCCGTTGCTGTGAAAAACTTTGGTTGATCTGCTTGAACTGGACATCCCAGTTGGGGATGAGATCATTGGTAGATCTGATGAGATACAACTGCTTGGGGAAACGGGTCAATGATAGACCTATTCCAGTAAATAAGAGACCCAGCTGGGGTTCGTAGAAGCTTTCGTCACTCTGTTGTGATTCCTTCATGCGTTGCTCTTCTGGATTGAGGCTGAAACTCTGTGGGGAAGTGGTTCCCTGACTTTTGTACTTGGCTGAGGAAGAATGATTGGCTACTCGGCTGGGAGAAGTAACAAGTGGCAACTCAGTTGGGGAGAAAGCACTTCGGGTGCTAAGACTGAGTGTTGATTTGCCAGCTGGCTGGGGGGAAGTTTTCATGCCCCGAGTTGCGTTTTGGATACCTGCAATCCTGCAAAGATAGGGAAACGCACAAGTAATCCCGAGGTATCCCTTACCGGATTCCGTCATAGGAGTTTAGACACTTCTGAGAGTAAGTATATTTCCTGCAAGCACGTAACTTTTATTCTTTGAAGATAAGCATCTGTATTCATGCAATCAGTTTTTTTTTATTTTAAAGACATCAGACATTTTTGCAAATAAAAATGTACAAGACGAAACATGACTGAAAATCTGTTTTTATTAATTCATGTGCTCTGAATTGGCAAGATACAGTCAAAGAGACAAACCCCCTAAAATGAGGAGATTGTTACAAATTGAGAAACAAAATGCTGGCAATGTTGACGACGCTTTGTGGAGCTTCCTCCTTTGCTATGACTTGTATGACTTTTGACGCTCTTCTCGTCTTGCTTTCTGAAGAAGGCTGATTCTGATTGAAGCTTGATCCTTTCGAAGCTTACCAAGTTGCAAGTGATACAGACGAATTCAGACTGCAGTTGTTCGCCTATTCCCTTATTTTGCATGGATCGCCCTTTCGAGTTTTCAATCCATCGGGATACCCATTTTTGCCTGAGTTGTCCAATGCGGCTTTTCAACTCAGCGGGTGTACATTTTTGCTTATTTTCCCTTATTTTTGCCCGAGTCTTTTATTCTGTTTTTGACTCGCCGGGATGCCCTATTTTTGCCTGGACTTACATTCTGTTTTTATGTCCAGCGGGTCATTTTATGCGAAGTATTTTTTAACTGCATCTGAATTCACAGGGGACGGGAAGTCTTCGCCATCCATGGTGCTGAGCATCAGTGCTCCACCAGAGAAAACTTTCTTTACTACAAATGGTCCTTCATAATTCGGTGTCCATTTGCCCCTGTGGTCTGTATGCGGAGGGAGGATTCTTTTCAACACAAGATCTCCTACTTGGTACTCTCGGTGCCTGACTTTCTGATCGAAGGCTCTCTTCATTCTTTTCTGATACAACTGCCCATGACAGATTGCCGCCAATCTTTTCTCTTCAATCAGACTCAGTTGTTCGTATCGGGACCGGACCCATTCTGCTTCGTTCAGCTTAACATCCATTAGTACCCGTAAGGAGGGTAATTCAACTTCAACCGGTAGGACTGCTTCCATACCATACACAAGCTGATACGGTGTGGCCCCGGTGGATGTTCTGATTGACGTGCGGTACCCATGTAAGGCAAACGGTAGCATCTCATGCCAGTCTTTATAGGTGACTACCATCTTCTGCACAATCTTCTTGATATTCTTATTAGCTGCCTCAACAACGCCGTTCATCTTTGGCCTGTAAGGAGAAGAATTGTGGTGTTGGATCTTGAAGTCCCGGCATAGCTCAACCATCATTTTGTTGTTTAAGTTGGAACCATTATCAGTAATGATTCGCTCGGGCACTCCATACCGACAGATGATATCTCTTTTCAGAAATCTGGCTACCACTTGTCTTGTAACATTTGCATAGGAAGTTGCTTCGACCCACTTGGTGAAATAATCAACGGCGACCAAAATGAATCTGTGGCCATTTGAAGCAGTCGGTTCAATCTTGCCAATCATATCAATGCCCCACATGGCGAAGGGCCAGGGTGAAGACATTATATTCAAAGGATTGGGAGGCACATGCACCTTATCCGCATAGATCTGGCATTTATGACATCTTCTGGCGTAGGCACAACAGTCGACATCCATTGTGATCCAGTAATAACCTGATCTTAACAACTTCTTGGCCATGGCATGCCCTTCCGCATGGGTACCAAAGGAGCCTTCGTGCACTTCATGCATTAACAAGTCTGCTTCTGTTTTATCAACACATCTGAGAAGTACCATATCAAAGTTCCTTTTGTACAAAGAACCATCAGTGTTCAGAAAGAAACTACCAGCAAGCCTTCTCAAAGTCTTCTTATCATTGGAAGATGCCCCAGATGGGTATGTTTGATCCTCCAAGAAGCACTTAATGTCATGGAACCAAGGCTTATCATCTTTGACAATATTTGTTGCGAACACATATGCTGGTCTGTCGAGTCTGGACACTGATATCTGAGGTACAAAGTTGGCAGCTTGAACTTTGATCATGGACGAAATGGTGACCAGAGCATCTGCAAACTGATTCTCGTCCCGAGGGATATACTCAATCTTGACCGTTGTAAAGAAAGTCAATAACCTCCTTGTATAATCCTTGTAAGGTATCAGATGATCCTGGTGGGTGTACCATTTGCCGTTGGTCTGATTAACTACCAGAGCTGAATCTCCGAATACAGTCAATGTCTTGATCCTGAGGTCAATGGCTTCCTCAAGACCCATAATGCAAGCTTCGTATTCAGCTTCGTTGTTAGTGCAGTTGAAGGTGAGTTTTGCCGAGAAAGGCATGTGAACTCCCTTAGGTGTAATGAGCACTGCACCAACACCACGACCATTCATGTTAACAGCCCCATCAAACATCATAGTCCATTCTTCCTCCGGGTCAGGCCCTTCAGTGTGAATAGGCTCTTCATGATCTTTCGCTTTTATGAACATGATGTCTTCATCAGGGAAGTCAAATCTCATAGGCTGGTAGTCATCAATAGGTTGCTCAGCAAGATATTCCGACAATACACTGCCCTTGATGGCTTTCTGAGATGTGTACTGGATGTCATATTCTGTGAGGATCATTTGCCATCTTGCAACCCGTCCGGTCAGTGCTGGCTTCTCAAAAATGTACTTGACTGGGTCCATCTTTGAGATCAATAAAGTGGTGTGGGTCAACATATACTGTCTTAGTCGGCGAGCAGCCCACGCTAAAGCACAGCAAGTTTTCTCGAGCAATGAATAACGTTGTTCACAGTCGGTAAACTTTTTGCTTAGGTAGTATATTGCGTACTCTTTTCGACCAGACTCATCATGCTGGCCCAGCACACACCCCATTGACTCTTCTAATACTGTCAAGTACATGATCAGAGGTCTTCCTTCAACTGGAGGCATAAGGATCAGAGGTTCTTGCAAGTACTCTTTGATCTTGTCAAAAGCCTTCTGGCAGTCTTCATTCCACCTGACCGTTTGTTCTTTTCTTAGTAGTTTGAACAAAGGTTCACAGGTTGCTGTAAGGTGAGATATGAACCTTGAAATGTAGTTCAATCGACCTAAGAACCCTCGAACTTCCTTTTCTGTCTTCGGTGCATGCATCTCTTGGATAGCTTTGACTTTATCAGGGTCAACTTCAATCCCTTTCTCGCTTACAATAAATCCCAGCAGCTTACTAGATCGCACCCCGAATGTGCATTTGTTGGGGTTCAACTTCAGTTGGTATTTCCTCAGACGCTTGAACAACTTTAGCAGATTTACCAGGTGGTCTTCTTCAGTAAGGGATTTGGCAATCATGTCATCCACATAACATTCGATTTCTTTATGGATCATATCGTGGAATAATGTCACCATAGCCCGTTGATACGTTGCACCAGCATTCTTCAGTCCGAATGGCATTACCTTGTAACAGAACGTGCCCCAGGGTGTGATGAAGGTTGTCTTCTCCATGTCTTTAGGTGACATTTTAATCTGATTGTATCCTGAAAATCCGTCCATGAAGGAGAATACTGAGAACTGAGCCGTGTTATCCACCAATACATCAATGTGAGGTAATGGGAAGTCATCTTTTGGGCTAGCTCTGTTCAGGTCCCGGTAGTCAACACACATCCTTACTTTACCGTCTTTCTTAGGCACAGGTACTATGTTAGCAACCCACGGTGGATAGCTAGTTACAGCAAGGAACCCGGCGTCCCATTGCTTTTGTACCTCTTCTTTGATCTTCATTGCCATGTCTGGGCGAGTACGGCGCAGTTTCTGTTTGACCGGTGGGCAATCTTCTCTTAAAGGCAGCTTGTGCACAACAATGTCGGTGTCCAACCCTGGCATATCTTGATAAGACCAAGCAAACACGTCCACATATTCTTGAAGCAGATCAATCAGTTGTCTCTTCACTGAGTCTTGCAAGCAGGCCCCGATTTTAACTTCTTTCACGTCTTCATTTGTACCAAGATTAATCGTTTCAATCTCCTCCTGATGAGGAGTGATAACCTTTTCCTCTTGTCTCAACAACCTGGCTAGCTCTTCAGGAAGCTCATATTCTTCATCAACCCCTTCATCAGCTTGATTGGTTGGATTGTCAAAGTCATACGAAGTCATAGCCGTGCTGTTGTCGGTGCTGTCTGGAAGGCACTCTCTGCAAGGGTTCAGTTTGTTCATTTTAGTGATTTGATTTTAATCTTGTTTAGAAAAGTGAAATAAAGTTGTCATTTTGAAAACATTGCCATTTATTTTTTGTACAAAAAGAAAAATGAAAAAACAGTGAGCGGAAAAGAAAAAGGCTCATTTGCAAAAAGATGTCTGATATTTCATTGATTAATCTTGTTGCACAAAAATTACAGATGGCCCGATTACAAAATGAGTCTTGTCATCTTGGGCAAGATGCAAGACTTGATGCATGCTATAAAAATACAGGAAATAATAATTACTCTGCGTGAGTAACTCTTATAATTTCCTGGGAAGACCAGTTTGAGATACTGCTCCCCGGGATCTTTGGACGTATCCAACTTTCCAGGTTGCGGTCATCTTCCGACTCATCTTCCAAGTTGTTGACAACATCAGGGGTGAGCATCCCCCCACTAACAAAGTTGGGCTCCTTAGCAGCCTCTGCTTGATCTTGTTGAGTTGGTTTGTAACCCAACCCAAATCTATCCTCTTTCTTCTCCACAGGTAACAACTTGCCCCAGCCATGGGCAGTTCCTTCTTCAACAACCTTCCGGGCTTGTTGGTATGATGTTATGGAGGTTCCAGGTACAGCAGATGTTTCATTAACATTCAGGGCCTCAAACCCTTGACTCATCGTTTCATGGATCTCCCCATCCATCTCAATATATTTGTAGGTAGCCAGATGGCTAACAAAAATATCTTCCTCTCCACAAATTGTAACAACTTGGCCCTCCCACTCGAATTTTAACTTCTGGTGAAAGGTTGAGGTCACGGTGCCAGCGGCGTGAATCCATGGCCTACCCAATAGACAGCTGTAGGCGGGCTGTATATCCATCACGTAGAAGGTCGTTTTGAAAGTTTGTGGGCCAATCGTTATAGGCAATTCAATTTCTCCCAGAACTGATCTCTTAGAACCGTCAAAGGCTCTCACTACCAAGTTACTGGGACATAATGCCAATCCTTCATACTCCGGCTTTACAAGGGCTTTTTTAGGTAAGACATTGAGGGATGATCCTGTGTCTACCAGCACATGGGAAAGAACTGCACCTTTACATTCCATGGTAATGTGCAAAGCCTTGTTATGATTGCGGCCTTCCGTAGTCAAATCAGTGTTGGTAAATCCTAGCCCATTGCCGGCAGTAACATTTCCAACTACAGCTTCCAACTGATTGACGATGATCTCTTCTGGCACATAAGCTGCGTGCAAGACTTTCAGTAGTGCGTTCCGATGGGCCTCGGAGCACATAAGTAGTGATAGAATAGAGATCTTGGAAGGCGTCTGGTGAAGCTGGTCCACTATTTTGTAATCACTCTTCTTGATGATTCTCATGAACTCATCAACTTCTTGATCAAAGGGTGTTTTCAAAGCCTCTCTAACAACTTGCTCTTCTTGCACCATGCTCTTCCCTTTTACTTTGGCAGCAGCTTCTGCTTCAGCAGTGGGTCTTTGAATTTGTGGAGCAAAGAGACGTCCGCTTCGGGTGAAGCCTCCGCCTCCTCCCACATTGTCTATTTGTGGTGCAGGTGTTGATGATTCAAGAGTGATTCTCTGTCCTTCGCAGTATAGATCAGAGCCGTAATGCCAAGGGATGGCATTACTGCTTTCATAAGGTACTGGCCCAGGCACTGTGATAGTGACTGGACTGATGGCAGCTGTAGAAGGGACTGTGATAGTCTGTGGATCATAGTATATTGTGACTGGTGCTCTGGTGGGAGTGGCATTTTGTGAGTTGTAGGCAGAGTCATTTTCAGGATCATAATAAATTGTAACTGTTGAGACATTTGCATTGTTTGTTGCTGATGTTGTATGAGACATTGTTGGAAGGATGGGTGTTGTTGTTGTAGGAGACTCTGAATGAAGGGGTGCTGAAGTTGTAGAAGGGATGTTCGTCGATATTTGGTGTGTTGAAATAACAGATGAAGCATTTGTTGATGAAACCGAAGAGTTGTTTGGAACAATGGTTGTTGCAGTTGTAGGAGATACTGGGATTATTGTTGACGAGATTGCTGGATTGGTAGGAACTGATGTTGTGATTCGAAGCAGGCCACTCTGGATGAGACCATCTATGCCATCCCTTAAGTTATCACAGCCGTTCACTGAAATGTTGCAATAAGCACACCCTAGCTCACATCCCGGGAATATTTGACATTCAAGGAGTTGAGCTTTAATCTCCACCAAAGGTGTCCGAATCTGACCCACACTAGTTATCAAATAAGACGGCTTGTCTTCTTCAATAGCATTGATTCTGGGACCACCATGGTGTGGCATAGGGTTCTTGTTGACATTCGGTGGTGGTGCAAAGTTTAGAGCCTTAGAATCTACCAAGTCTTGTTCCTTCATGTGCAAAGCTCTGCACTTCTCCGTACTATGCCCAGGTGCATTTGAATGAAAAGCACACCTGGCATTGGAGTCGTAATTTCTGGGCAGACTGACAGGATCTGGAGGTGCCAACGTCCTTAGCTCAACCAGGTTGAGTTTTAGGAGTTGTGGCAGTAATGTGGCATAGGGCATAGGGATCAGATCGATCACCCTATTGGCCTAAGAAGGTCTCTTTTGGAATGGTCTTTGCTGATTGTTGTTGTTGGTGTTGTTGTAGTTTCTCTGAGGAGGATACTGAGTTTGTTGCTGGTAACTTTGTTGCTGTGGTTGATAAGCTGGCTGTGGATGAACTGGAGCGGGAATGGTGACTGCTGCCACAGACCTATGAACATATTGGGGTCTGCCCCTGTTTGTATGGATAGCATTGGTCTCACCAGTTCTTCTTGGGCCTACAAAAGGCTTTCTGGTGTTGCTGGATGAGTTGGCACCGTTGTCAGAAATTTTGCCCATCTTTAACAGGCTCTCGATTCTCTCTCCAGCTATAACGACATCTGCAAAGCTGGTAGAAGAGAAAGCAGCCAGCCTGTCAATGTATGTTCCCTGAAGGGTGTTCATAAACATATCTACCATCTCCCTCTCTGACATAGGTGGCTGGACAGCAGCAGCCAACTGCCTCCATCTCTGGGCATACTCTCGAAAACTTTCTCTGGATGATTGTGACATTCCCATCAGGAGGGTTCTGTTGGGTGCCATATCCAAATTATACTGGTATTGTCTAATGAAGGCCTCTGCCAAATCCTTCCAACACCTGATGGTTACTCTAATCAGATGGGAATACCATTCCCTTGAGGCTCCCGTTAAGCTATCCTCAAAATAAAACATCCATAGCTTTTCGTCCATGGTATATGCCTTCAGCCTCCCCAGAAAGGATTGTAAATGGGTCCGGGGACAGGAAGTTCCGTTATACTTCTCAAAGCATGGTGGCTTAAATTTGTGGGGAATCCTGACCCCGTCCGCTAGACCCATGTCCATAACATCAAAGCCCAAAGAGTTTTGAGACTCCAAGGATCTTAATTTCTCAGCAATCTCTTCTAGCCTTCTGTCATAGGCTTCCTCCCCAGCTCCCATCACTGTGAACTGATCTTCCTGGGGGTCTTCTTGCAGCACTCTGCCCGCAGTAGCATTCCCTTGTGCAGTAGCAGGGATATTGATCTCTGGATGAAGGTGGGGTCCAAATACAGGGGGATTGACATGAGGTTGGACCCTCTCATTGTTGCTTGTCCCAGCAGTCCCTAGATGGGGATCTTCTTGATTCTGCCTCTCTACCATTGCTCTTAATCTCTCTTGGCTTTAAGCCATATTGTTCATCACCTCCATAAATTGTGTCATCTGATTCCTCATTTCCAACCTCTCGTTGGCCATTTGGTTCCTGACCTCTGTAAGGTCCTGCTGTACCTGGTCCATCTGTATGCCCGGAAGATTGTTACGGGTTGGATATCTGTGTGGACGGTTGAGTGGGAACACACGTCGCCGAGCAATAGTTCCTGACATCACAACAGAGTTAGTAACGAATAATCAAAAACCTACAAAACAAGGTAAAAGGTTAGTATGCAATGCAGTTATGCTCATTTGTTTCCAAGGTATCCGGCTTGGCACTTGGTTTTGACCTTTCCAGACCCTTTGAAGAAGATGCTGTTGATGTTGCTTTGAAGAATTCAGATAAAACAAACTGATGCATATATATTACAAAAAGTAAATGATACATAGTTTGGTTTTACAATACATGCCCTCTGAGGGGTCAAAAATACAACATAAAGAAAAGTACATGAAATGAAAGCAACAACAAACAAAAGTCAAACACCAAGACCAAACTCATCCTCCTGAACTTCCTTGAGAAGTGCTTCAGTCACAGGATCAGCTGGACGCTTTGTAAGATTCCTGATAAGGAGATTCCTGGTAGTAACAGCTGCAATTAGCTTCTTGTGTTGACTCTGGTCCTTTGACCTCTTCACACCAGCTCTAATCTTCAGCTCTGAGATCTCCCTCTGGGCTACTGCCAGGGCTTCCTGTTGCTCTTTTGCACTAGCTTCCAGCTGCTCAATCTTATCCTGAGTCCTCTTATCTTCCAGAGTACGAGCTTCGGTGATCCTGACCCACCTAGCTTGACTCTCCTTCAGATACAAATCAGTCCTGGCCTTCTGGAACTGGGCTTCCTTGCAAGTATTCTTCAAGATCTGCTCTCCATCCCTAGACTTCTTGATGTAATCCTCAGACTTCTCAATCCTAGCCAGATGCTCCACTTTCAACTTTTCTAACCTCTCAATATCCAACCGACCATCACTCCTCTCCCAAAGGGTCTTCTGTAGGGCTTGAGTCAGCTTCTCATTTCTCTCTTTTAGTTTCTCAAACTCCTCTAAACTGACAGTGATAGGAGGTGGTGCTGAGGATGGTCCAGGCATATCTTCCATGGTAAAGGGCATCCCCGAAAATTGAGCCCTGGCATGGGACCACTCATAGTACTGTGCTGATGCCACATTGTTGCATCTCCCAAGAATGGTTACTCCTTTAGTCTGAACATTGTCCCAAGCCCAGGATGCTTGCCTGACAATAGCCAGATTAGGCTTAATCTCACAGTAAAGAGTCTCTGCCAAATCTTGTGCCTTAGGAGTGTGGACCAATGCGTAGCCCAGTTGTCTTTTGAATAGCAGAGGGTTGTAATTCATGCAACCTTTGACTCCTATCAGGGGTACATTGGGAAATTGCCCACAACTGGTAATGATATCTCTGCCCTTGGTGCTCTGAGTGCACCACCTAATGTCAGCTGAGGTCAAAGAAGTGAGTCTTCTAGCCCAGTTCTTTTGCTGATGAGGATTCAGAAATGCATCAGTCTTTGGCAAATGCCTGAGAAGCCAAGTATGGAACAAAGGAGCACAGCATCTCACTAATCTTCCCCTTTGTTTTTCATTCCTTTGGTGGACAGAGTAGTAGAAATCTCCCAGTAAAGTGGGCACTGGGTTCTTCAGGATGAAAAGATGGATTGCACTCTTGCTAACAAACTTAGGCTCATCTGCAAAAAGTAAGACCCCATATATGCTAAGGGCCAATAAAGCACAGACTGCCTTCCATTCTCCTGAGGAGGCCTTCAGGGTAGCCTGAGAGATCAAGAAATCCAGATGCAAACCAGAGACTCCAGCCTTGGTAGTCATATTCTGCCCAATCAGAACTGGTTCCAAATACAAGGCCTTTGCCACCTCTTCATTACTAGGAAAGACCATCTCCGGGTTGAAAGGGGCACCACCCCTGATAGGTACACCAACCAATGATGAATACTCCTCCAATAAAGGCCCCAACTGAAAATCCTGAAAGGTAAAGCACCTCCGAGGGGGATCATAGAACTGCAGGCAAGTATGAATCAGGCTCCTTTGTGAAGGGTCCAAATCCATAACCACATCAAGTATGCCTCCATAGTGTTCTCTGAATAGTGATATATGGTCTGGAGTAATCGGGGTCTGAATCTTCCTGATGTCAGCTAGCTCAGGCTGAAAGAAATGGTAGGAGATATTACTCTTCTTAGGTGCCATGTTGTTGAAGAAGAGCTGATGGAGAAAAACACTGATGGTGGGCCACTGACAGGCTGAGACTGATGATGCAGGTAGCTGAAGCAGGTAGTAGATAACTGAAGTAGGGACTGCTGAAGATAGGTCTATGCTGATGATGGGGTCAAAACCAAGCCAAAAATATGATGGATACCCTGAAAAACAAATAAGCAAATGTTAAAATGATGCAATGATGATGTATGCAAATGATATGCAAGGGTTTGTGACTGAGCTGGATCTGATCAAGTGCTTTGATATAAGTCCATGTATGTTCAAGAAATCCAGATGGAGGTCTATAAGTCCAGTAACCAAGGTGGAAGACTCAAATAAAGAGCCACATGTCCAGGGTTTAGAATCACAAGAACTGTTCCAAGATGGAGTAATCTTATCAATAAAGTAACAGGGTACGCTGAGGTCAAGGGTACCTGCAAACCTGTAAACAGCCCAACCCCCTCACTGGTGGTGTTCTAAAACAAAGATCCTCAGACTTGGATCAGTTATGAGAAGTGTAAACACTTCTAACCCGGAGGTACAGTGTTTACAATAACCATAAAAGATCCTCCTCTAATTCACCTCAGTTTCTGAAAGCCAATACTAAAGGTCATCCAGACTTAGCAGGCTTCCCAGATAGCCCTAGTATTGCAGGAAATTTGCAACACAGAGTTCTCAAGAAGAAACCCATATCTGAACCGTGTTTCATATTCCCGCACCAGACCGAGATGGAATGGGAAAGAATATGAACCACTCTAGCCTAGGTGTCACTCAGGTCCCAGGTATATGACCTTAACTCTCAACAGAACCCCACCCACCAAAACAACCAAACAGATCCAGCCAGCACAGTATGACAATATGATATATGCAAAGTTATAAAGAAAGCAATAAAAAAAACTGTACATAAAGCAATAAACAAAAAGAAATATACAAGCACAGATAGCACATAACACCCCAGTAAACACAAATCAAACAAGCGCTAGGAGGAACCCACAAAAAGAACCAGAAGCCCTGGTTACAGTATAAGGGTCCCCAGCAGAGTCGCCAAGCTGTCGCTCCCACCAAATGAAGCCGGGTCAAATGGGGTACAGACGCGAACGGTCGGCGAAAGGAGGATGTGAGAACACACAGGAGTGAACTCACAGGGAATGAAAGAGTCGCCAGCTAGGCATTTTTATCCCGGAGGAAAGGCAATGCTGCATAGACCTAGAAAAAAGATGGATAAGACGGTTGCGAACCAGAGAGACTGAGAAAGGGGGTTGGTTACAACCTGGGAAGGTATTAGCACCCAGATTGTCCGTCGTACTCGACGGGATCCACGCTTAAAAGATTTGTGTTTTAAAAGGGGTAGTGTCAGTGCAATTTGTGTATAAAATAGCTGGAAAAGATGTACAGGTGTCAGTGTAAAAGAAGTGTGAAGTGTATAAATGATATGTCAGTGTGAGATCAGGAATGAAATTCTCATGACCATGAGGCTTAAAGAATAAGGATGGAAAGAGGGGGAATATACAGAGACTTTTGTTCGATAACTGTTAAGTTATGCCTACGTATCCTCTCGTGCAATGAGGAAGTCAGAACACCGTAGTTCGACCCAAAGAGACTGAAAGATGAATTGACTGATGAACTGCTTGCTTGCCTATGCTCAAGTGTATGACCTGTCTGGCTCAGGTGCGAACTGTCTTGCATTAGATGGAAGAAGCGAGTTCTCGTTTATGAGTGAGTGAGATGAGAAAAGAATCCCGGAGGAGACGATTATTGTTTGTTTTTGAGTTTTCAGTCTTTTATTGCTTTTTGAAGTTTGTCATAGGAAAATGAGCTTAAGTCTAAACCAATGGGTTAGTAAACTCACCACATCTTCCCTCTGATTAGGGGTAATGAGAATACCTTAAATGTGAAGTCAGTTTCTCACACTTAACCACCTTTGATGTAGGATTAAGATCATTAACCTATTTGTGATTATTTAGATATTTTTGGTGTTTTTGTTTAGTGTTAAATAATGAGGTTAAGCCATAATCAAGGATTAAACAGACTCATTACACCATCCTAATAGAAGGATAATAGATGAGAATGTTTAAGCTGAGGAAAGCTCCTCAACTTAATCCATGATTAGGGATTAAACTCATGATAAAACAAGCCTTTGGTTAAGTGGATTTTATTTAATGATAAGATGATGAAGTGTATTTTATGATTTGTAAGACAACTTGAGGAGGACTTGTCCATTAACACTAGGGTTAGTCCTTCTTAACCAATTAAGGAAGAATTAGAACCCTGATGCAAGGCCCAAGTTACAAGCTTGATGTCTTGATGGTTATTAGATGAATTGATTAAAGGATTTAAACACATTAAGGGTTTAACACTTAGGATTAAAGTTATACACTCCATCCTAATAGAAGGATGCAGGCATAAGCTTAATCACTAAGCCTTAAAGCCTTTAGGGTTTAGTCCCTGATTATGAGGTGAGAAGAGAAGACTCAATGAGACACAAAGGTAAAAACTAAGAGGGGAGACTAATCAAAACCCTAATCATTGTCATGCTTGGTTGTTCCTAAGGTTTGTGAGGTTTGCAAGAAGAATCTTCAATGGAACCACCAGGAAGCAGATGGAAGGATCAGGAGAAGCAAAGTAACTTGCTTCATTCAAGAAGTCAAGTCACTTGAGGAAATAAAGTGAGAAGAAGAAGGATGAGCAAGCTCAAACTCAAGCACATATAAAAATGCAGCAAGGATGCAAAAAATAGATGAAGAGAAGTTATGAGAAGTGAAGGCAAATTCACTTCTCAAAGTTACTTACCACCTGAAAAGTTAGTGAAAGAAATGCAATGCAATGCAAAATGAAATGAAATGGCATGATGTAAATCTAAACCAGAAGCACATACATGATGTTAAAGATGCTATGAGATGCTACAAACATGTAACAAGACATGGGGATGATCATATGAACAAATGAATGCAAATGGAGCAAGTTTAGAACCATGATCATACATGAAAAGTTATGAAATGCATATGGTATACAACATGGCAAATGCAAGATGTAATGATCAAACATGCTTTCAATATGTCTTAAGATGTTAAATGAATCAAATGGATGCATAAAGTCAGAGGCAAACATCAAGATAAAAAATTGAAAATGCACTCAAAGTATCCCTAATCCTATACTAACTCACTGCCCAAAGGAGAAGTTCCAACTCCTAACCTAATTCAAGTTATGATTTTCTTAAGTTTTCTAGGGTTTTAGGGTTCCTTAACAAGAAAAATGCCAAACAAATGCAAAATGAAAGATCAAATCATGCCAATTTAATCTCACAAACTACATGATATGCTAAACACAATGAAAAAATAATCAAAGTACAACTCTCAATGGTTAGGAAGAAATGATTTTTGGAAGTTTGGATCAAAATAATGCATTAAAATGATTTTAATTCCATGAAAAATTCTCAAAATGCATCAAGATCAAAAAAGAAATTTGGTTTGAGGGTTGGACAATGTTTCTAAATGGTTTTAAATGTTTCATGAATTTTTTGGTGATTTTTAAATACCTAAAAGTATTTTTAATTAATTAATTTTCATTAATTAATTAAAAATAAACTTTTAAATATTTAAAAATATTTTTTGAATGCTAAAAATAAAAATAAAAATGTTTTTGTGTTCTGAAATTAAATAAAAGTTTGTATAAAAAATTTCATAATTTTTGAATAAGTTTTACTATTTTTAAATAAATGTACAAAATAAACATAAAACAAATGAATTAAAAATAAAGAAAAAGAAAAGTAAACACAATGGAAGGCCAGGATGGATTCTGGGAAGGAAAAGGTTGACTGCGCGCGCAATCCAGTGGTCCACATTCAAACTGAAATTAATTAAGTTTATGAATTAATTAATTAAGTTAATTGTGATTAGGGTTTCTGAAAACGCATCCTGGCCATCCAAAACACGCGCCAGTCAGCCTAAGTCAACGGATCCAACGCTCTAGATTCAAACTACAATTAATGACAGGATTAAACCCTAATCATTTTCAGGTGGCCGGAGAAGACCTCCGGTCGTCTTCTCCGGTGGGAATCCCACCTGAAAATCCCTAAAATCCTCAAAACGTTACTAAAATGAAATCTAAAAGAACAGGAATCAACCCCACATCCCTCTGAATCAAAACCCTAACACAAACATCATTTATCTTTCATCAATCGCATGAATCGAAAGCAAACATTTTTAGGTCAAAAAAGTTTTAGAGCAAGATTAAATTCTCATTTCTTCACCATTTTCAAAACCAAGAACATCAGAGTGATCAGTGAATCATGAAGAACAACTTAGGAACTTAAAAAATCATTTCTGGAAAAAAAGTTCATGAAGCTACCTGAGTTTGAAGCTTTTCAGTCTGCAACTTTCTGACCTCTTTCCTTTGTGCAATCCACTCCTTTTAAGCCCTTGATGACATATTGATGCTTAGAAGGAGTTTGTGTTGGCTGGTTTGGAAGTTTGAACAAGTTTTGTTCAGTGGAGTGAGGAAATCGTATTTCTGTTTCTTGGAGTTTCAGGCTGCTTTGAAGGTTGGTTTTGGTTCAGTGAGGCATGGTGAGAAGGTTTGTGAAGTTTGTTTTAGTGTTTGTGGCCTGTGGAGTGAGTTTCGAATGCTCTTGCAAGTGAGGGTGAAAATGTGAATGTTGTCTTGTGGCTGGTTTCAGGCTTGTGTAATGTATGCTTTGTCTTGCTTTTGATTCACATAAACAAATCCTATTGGTCAGATGACATGACATGTGCTTTTGTGATTGGTATGAGTGCTTTTGCAAAATGTCAACTTTTGTGTAAGAGAAGCATGGGTCAATCTCTAGCCAAGTACAAGGTGGGTGTGCTGCGCAGCATGGTGAGGGAAAAGGCTAGGGTTGATCAGCAAAGTAGCCAGCAAGTGGATGAGGAGTTATCATGTGTTTTGCAACTTGGCTTGCTTTTGGTTCTTCATGAAAAAGTCTTGCTTCACAAGCCATAAAACATGTGATCCCTTGGCCCATTCTGATTTTTAGGACTTGTGTGATGTTTGTGTAAAGTTTTGACATCAATTAGAAGTCACAAATTGCCTTGGTACAAGAATTTGCAAGTTTTCCATTTGGTGCATAACTTGAAATTTAGTGATTTTTGCCAACTTTGATGAGCCATAACTTTTGATCCAAAATGAATTAGGTCATGTTCTTGTACTTTTTGAAAAGGGAAAGATCTATTCTACAACTTTCATGACCAAAGTTTTTCCATTTGAAGCTTTCTTGAATCAAAAAGTAAGGGTTGAAACAGTTGCATAAAATGACATTTTCATTAAAAGTCAAACTTGCCCAAAAAGTCAACTTTGCAAAAGACTTGAAATTCTTGAATTTTGTAAACTTCCAATCTCTTCTATGATCAAATAAAGATCATATACAATCAAAATGATGAAGAACACCCCTTGGTTGGGTCATTGGGGGCCTCAGATGCCCTGATTTTGCACTGACTTGCTTGAAAAGTCAACTCTTGATCAGATGACTTCCCCATGGAATTTCTTCATGAAAATTGATATGCATACTCCCTATACCATATAGAGACCAATAGAAACAAGAATGACCAAAAAAATGTGGAGTTATGGCCTCTAAAACCAAAACCCTAATTCTAGGTCATCTGTGCAGTCAAGCCTGGCTCTGCCTCCACACCAATCTCAGTTCTTGTGATTCTTTGGCATTCTTAACTTTGAGAGGATATAATATGATACTTTAACACATATGGAACCCTTTGAAGTGATTGATGACCTTTGGAGTGGCTCAACAAGCTCTAGGATTGCTCAGATCACAAACCCTAGATGCAGATGACTTAGAACCAATGCAGTGAATCAAAATGTAATATGAGATGTTATGATTGTGTTTATGCATATGAAGTGATCACAAGCCATGGTGTGAATGGGTGAGGGCAAATTTGGGGTGTTTACACTCTCAAAACCTAAACCCCTTATTTTTACAAAAGAGAACTAGGTTACAATTGTTACATAAGGCATATTGTCATCCTAGGTCTAAATCTTCTCTTATAGTCTTATGTTTTCTTTCTTTGGGCTTCTAATTTTGTTATGATCCATCCTCTAAAAGTGTAACAAATATTAACTAATTTCTTTTACCATTAACTTGCTAAATCAGTAAGATGTCTAGTCAACTGTTAGGACATCTCCTTCGACATATTTTTCTTTTTCCATATTTCTTCATCTTTACCATCATTGTGTTTTACCAAAATTTTAGTCAAACGTCAGGAGCTTTCAATCTCCCTGTTTTGACAAATTTTGGCTAAAACGCTTCTTGAACGTCTCTTCACCCTGAGTGGCAGATATGATTGGAATACTTAGCAGACTGTGTTCATCTTGGTGTACATGAGGAAGAAGATAATATCAACCCCCCCTAAGTTTATGAACTAGTACTTCTACCCATGAGGAAAGTAGTAATCCATGATGAGCAAGGTAGAATAAGGTTTTGATATCCCAAGGATAAGGATACCTTCTTCAAACACATTCCTCCTCTGGAGAACAGTTGTATACATAGTAGATTTGAGGATATAACACATGTAACTTAGATCACTAGGCACAAATTTGTTCTTCAACTCAGATCACCAGACACTAATAGGAAACAAACATGCATGATGTTAGAGCATCCTGTTTAACATCCTTGTAGATAACCTGCAAGAACATCCCATGTACCTTCTGACCTAGTATCCTATACCCCCCTTTTTAGCCAAAAATTGGCAAAAGTAACCAAGGCATTCCCATACCCACCCAATGCAAGCCCAGATTTGAACGAACATTTTGAGAAGAATACTTCAAATAACCTGATACTGATATGCATTGAACTAAGAACCTCCTTATATAGCCAAGACTCCTATTAGATTGAAACGAAATCTTAGAAAATAGCAGAAGAAATTTATGAAGATGTAATTCTAAGAATGTAACTCCATGCAAAATACTGTGCATTGGCCAAGACTACTTTGAGTGTTTCTTCTTAGGGAAATCGTCCAACATAAAGTAAGTAACGAGAAACAATCCACTGGTCAAGGCCAACCGCAAATAAGCCCAATTTCTCAAAATTATGTTGTATGACAATGTCGGACATAATGTCAAGACATTGTCAAGTCTTCCAAAGATTTTCTGATTAGACATATCCAAAGCATCTTCACAGGAATCTGCAGAGAAAAATAAATTCTCCCAGACTGGTCAATGATTCTTTAAGCATCCAACAAGAATAATATATTCTTTATTGTCAAGTCTCCCATAACTTGCAACAATATAATGTCAAGACATAACACTTGACATCTTCATCCCTCCTGGATGGAAAAGCTCTGCTTTTTACTCACCACAAGCTTTAGTTGAAGATCCTTAGATCAAGAGGAAAATTCGCATATCTTAAGACAAATTCTACTCCCTCTGAGCACTTGGGGTAGGAATTAATGGAAAACATAAGATGCATCTTCAATGTCTTTAAGAGAAGGACTCTATGTCAGCCACCTGCAGAAACACATTCAATTTGGCACCACTATCCCTTATGACAAGAAATAGCAGTCACTCACACATGAAAACCATTATGCTATTCGTGAGGCACATAAGGAACGCCATCCTCATAGTAAGAAACTGTTGGAAAAAAATCAAATCAATTTGTTTTCTATCCATCAATGTCAGATACTTGAAACATGCTATAGAACAACATGAATTTCTAGACAATGTCCTTCCACAAGATTTTTCTAAAACAACAATCATCCAACGCCTTCAAAGGTAGTTATTCCTATCATTCTCCCGTATGATAACCTGGAATACTCCTGACAAGTTGTTGATTATCCACATGCAAACTTCCAAGCAATCAATACATGATCTATTTCAGTCTTCTCTACATTCTCCATCCCTGGCAAACATGTAGGCTAATCATTCCCAGATAATGTCTAACAAAATGTTAGAACATCTTCCACACAACTAGACAAATTATTGATATGCTCTACCAACTAGACTTACTATAACATAGTAATCCAAAGAATGAAGAATCTTCAATCAATATTGTGCCACTAACTTCAAACTTATTGACATCTACAAGAACAGAACCATGTAAGGACAACTACAAGCTTTATTCTATCAATACTCTAGTATCCCATACTATTAGAAATATTCAATCAAAATATATGCAGTAGAATCACCAAAGAAAAACTTCAACTTGCCCTAGACAAGATGTCAAAACATCTTCCAGGACACCATCCAAGAGAACTAGTCACTCCTCCTGTTTGTTGTTGCAGAACCCTTCAAAAAATAACTCCTCCTGTTTAATCACCAGAAAGTACTCCCTGGATCTCATCAAGAAAACAAACAAGGCACTGATACTAGTTGAAATTCTAGTTAGGCAAATACTCTAATGTCCTATCTTAATGTTAAGACAATGATTACCACACTTTTAGTAATCAGAAGAATAACACAGTTATTGTTTTGAAGTAGTGCTGCACAAATACCAACTGGTGTCAAGACAACATGTTGGGACATCTCAGTCAAGAACATAATACAGAAAAATTGTAAATCAGCAGAATATAAAGAACACACTAATTGTTGACCCAGTTTGGTGTTAACAAACCTACATCTGTGGGATACCAATCCAGATGAATACTTCACTATATCGTACTATTATCACAAATTTAAACTCTCCATTTTACAACTTTGGCTCCTAATCACTACCCTAATAAACATACTTACCAAAGCTAAACCTTACGATTTACAACCTTGATATGAGAGACCACTCACATCTTTCACAACCTGCGTTGCATCTGTCTTCTGCAATCATAGAACCTGTCACAGTTTCTTGACCTACAATTTATCTTGGACTTTCTTCAAAGCTTTGTCCAAGAACAATACAACAACCATTACCTAAAGGCTTCTGGAAGTGTACATGCACTTATTCCGTCCTCTCCGCATCATATACTGCATATGGGAACTACAACCCTAAGAGCCAACGACTCTCAAAACCAAAACCCTTATTTTTACAAAAGAGAACTAGGTTATAATTGTTACATAAGGCATATTGTCATCCTAGGTCTAAGTCTTCTTATATAGTCTTCTGTTTTCTTTCTTGGGCCTTCTAATTCTATCATGATCCATCCTCTAAAAGCGTAACAAATCTTAAGCAAATTTGTGTTACCATTAACTTGCTAAATCAGCAAGATGTCCTGTCAGCTGTTAGGAAATCTCCTTCGACATCATTGTCTTTGTGCATATTTCTTCATCTTTATCATCAATGTGTTTTACCAAAATTTTAGTCAAACTTCAGGAGCTTTCAGAAAATATAACTACAAAAACTTTTAACTCACCAAAACTTTGATGCATGAGACAAAAAAAATGATAAACAACCAAATAACTTCATGCAACATAAAAAATAATAAGAGAGAACATAGAGAAATTGTTTACTCAGTTCAATTAAATCGATCAACATTAAGGGGAGATAACATCCATATCATTCACTATACTTCAAAAGTTGTTAAAAGAGGTTACAATATGAGTTACTAGAAAATAGCCTTTGGAGTTTACAAACTAAACCCTATTTTCTACCCAAATATTTTCTAATCTCTCAAACTTTCAATATAAGAATCACATAAACCTAAAATGTTTAAAGTGTTTCCCAAATCTATTTGATAATCCCAAAAGATTTCCAAATATTACTCATTAACAAATAGATTTGTGAAGAAATTCAAAAAAATACAAGAAGAACAACAACTAAGCGTTATCCCACCAAGTGGGGCTGGCTACATGAATCAACTTTCACCATAATGTTCTATCAAGAACATTGCTTCTATCCAAATGATTAATCTCGAGACATTTCTTAATAATTTCTCTGATAGTCTTTCTCTCCATCTAGTCTACCATCCTTACTACAAAATCTACCAATCTTCTCTCTACATGCCCAAACCACCTAAGTCAATATTCCACCATCTTCTCCACTATAGGTTCTACCATGACACTCTTTCAAATACTTTTATTTCTAATTTTATCCTGTCGAGTGTTACCACACATACACCACAACATACTCTTCTTTGTTACACTTACTTTATCCTCACACTAGTGCAAAAATGACTTTTTATATCGGGAAAAAAATGACTTCTTACATCGGGTCTGGGTCCAATGTAAAGTCAGGCGATGTAGTAAATCAAATACATTTTACATTGGGTTATGGTCTGATGTAAGAAATACACCTACCATATCGGTTTCAAAATGGCCTGATGTGATGTTTTACATCGGTTTTTATAATGGGTGATTTAAATGTGATGTTTTACATCGGTTTTTATAATGGGTGATTTAAAAAGTTGTTTTTTTAACATTGGTATAAATAATGCCCTGATGTAAAAAGTGATTTTTAACATCGGTTTTTTCCCTTAACCGATGTAATATGTGGGTTTTACATCACTACCTGAACGCGTTTGATGTGGTTTTTGCATCGTTTATCATGTTGGGTGATGTAAATAGTGGTTTTTTACATCAGTTTAAATAATGGCCCGATGTAAAAACTGGTTTTTTACATTGGTTTTTACCCTTACCCGATGTGAAATGTTAGGTATATTCTAAATACTTTGACTATTTTTTTTAGCAAAATCGAGGTGGATTCCCTGTGATTTTTTTGGTACCTAATTTTTCATATTTTTCCAATAACACATAGACCACATTTAGGTTGCTATTTTCCATAATTTTCCAACATCACATATACCACATTTAGATCATTATTTTCATATTTTTCTAACAAACCCAATTTAATTGCACCAAATAGGATACACATATATATTCGTCAAAATGAACAATTTATAAGTCCTACACAATGGACTACTACAAAAACAAAAGGAGGTTTACACAATGGACTAATACTACAATAACAAAAAATACAAAAATATCCAACCATTTATAATTCCTTTCCCACACTTGAATTACCAACTAGCAATCCACAAGAAGATGAGTTGTAGCTTCGGTAGGAAACACCAAAATCAAATTTACTGATAATAAATAATAACACCAATTAACATCAACAGACAACACCAAAGTCAAGAAATTCAAATCATATATACTCAAATCATATGTATGTATGAATGTATGAATGTATGAATGTATATATATATATATATATATATATATATATATATATATATATATATATATATATATATATATATATATATATATATATATATATATATATATATATATATATATATAACTCACCAGATAAAGCTTAATATTTATATAACTCAAAGAAACATGTTGCCCAATGGAGTCGCAAATCAAACAAATCATCTTCTTTTAATTATGTTGGGTCATCAAATACCTACAACATGTAAATAATAATAGAGTCATTCTCTTAAAATTCACATTAAGTTGCAAAATACAAAGTAAAAATAACAAAGTAAAGTTATTTTTATTACCTTCATCCAAGAATAGATTATCTTGGCAGAGACAATGTCCAACATATTTTTCTTCACATAGTACCTACAATCATTAGAGTCATTTTATTTCCTTGTCTACAAATGAATGACATTATTACTGAATAATTATATGATAAAATTAAATATATAAATATAATTTACACCATGCTTACTTTGGGTTGAAGCCACATAGCATTTTTTCTATTGCCATTTGCCGCTTGATGAACACCAAAAGCACTAATTTAGAAGAAAAAAATCCATATAAAGCCACATAAAATATGGAATTACTTTTTCAACAAATTATGTATATAGGATGAAGTGAACATAAAATATAAACTTACAATGTAAACATTTTTCTCATGGTTTGATTAAGTTCCCGATGAAGCGAACAAACGACGACCACTGTATTGTCTTTTGGACAAATGACTATTAATTGCCAATGACCTCTGTACGTGTGTGTGTGGAAACACAAAAGTCACAATTTCATGTTACCAAAATTGAAATATCCATGTAACCAAAATTAAAAAATATAAAAACACAATTTCATTCAAACTTACCAATGAAGAAATGGTAGCAAGTGAAACTCTCTATTTTCGTCACGTAACTTGTCTTGTATATATTTTCTACCATTTGCTTCAGTTTTTGGCACATTATCAACATATGAACAATTAGCAGGGTCCAACAATCCATATACTTCTGCTTGTGATGTATCAATACATATACGACGAATATACCTGAATAATTTTAAAAAAGAAAAAGTACGTACGTACACCAAACTTGAAAAGTAGACATGGCAAGCCAATGAAAACCCATCAACAACTCTCTAATACACTTAGCTGACATATAAAAATTAACGACACTCACATAATGACTTAATTTTATTTCCAAGTGACCGTCACCCATTCTCAGAACCCTTTTTACTAATCTCTCAAACTATTTTCTCCTTTCTTTGTGCTTACTTTTGCAACTAAACAACTTTCTTTTCCGCTTCAATCTACAACTTCCCTTTGTTCAATTCATTTATTAATTTCTGTGCTTTGGGAGATACCCATAGACCTATGTGTCTCCATGAAAGATTGTTGCATCGCCTTATGCTCTTCAACCAACTGTTGCGTAAAATTAGCTCTAATTTGTTCCTCTAATTCAGATGAAAAATATGCAAATTGTTCTGTTACATATATATCTTGTCGTTGAAGTGAAGATGATCTTCCAAAGAAAGTTCTTTATTTATGGTGTTTTCCAACACCACGAACACGACCTCCACGCTCAAATGTTCCAATGGTTGCCGTTAAGATATCGTGTTGTCCATCCGGAACAAATGCATCCTTTTCAACTTCTTTAACTAGAGAATCATACAAAATAAAAAAACCACAACTAATATCAATAGTTTTTATCAAACAAAACTATAATGATACTTGAAGAAGTTTCTTAATTTTACTTACAATTTTCTCAGCAACAACTTGTGTAGCCTTTGATGTGTATTCTACCCCTTTCTTTTATCGTGTTCTCTTACATAACTCATGGCGTGACGGTGGAGATGAGCTACCATTATCATATAATGTAGAATCATCTCTCGATGATCTCTTTTCACTTATCATTTTCTCCTCAAGCAAGCGATAGCCACCACGAGATAATACGTGTGGGTATACATTCTTAGCCATATTTTTTCCTATTATATATAAACTAAAAAATTTATTAATCACAAAACATAATAAAAAATATTATGCACAAAAAAATATTATAACTCCTACTAATCTTAAATTCGGAGGTATCTCGAGACTTCAGAAATTCTTTCCATACTTCTTATTTAATATAATTATATCTGAAATATGCAGGAGCAACACCTTCTTTGGGCTTTCTAATATATTCACTTGTGAGTTACATCTTAAAACCTCTCCATCGCTCTCCCATATATTTAATCCATTCTTTCTTCAACGAATCCATATTTGAATCTTGAGGTTCTGGAATAGTGAAATGAGCCTACACATATATTATATGGCTATAAAATATAATAAAGTGAAACAATTAAAAGTACCTGAACATCTGTCAAAATAGCCTCTTTTTTGTCTTTATCTATGTGTTTCCACTCAACTTTCAAAATACTACATCTCTGTCGTGCAAGAGACGCCATGTAACTCCTAAAATTTGAAGCATTTTTACCAACATCAGTACATTCAATTGTTCTTGGATCAAACTCAACCTTTATCTTTTCACTCGTTTGATGAACTTTTTCAATTTGTGCCATCAAAGTGGGACCTCTAACTCTTCTTTTTTTAGGGTGACTAGATGAAGACGGGTTGTCGGTTGAATCAATCATGTATCTATTTACACAAAATAAAAATAATTAGAAAGAAAATTAAGCACAAAATATAAACAATTAGACATCAAATTAACCACAAAATAAATAAATAAAAAACCTTACTAGTCTTCCCATATCCATTCTTCATGATCTACGCCAATAGCATGAACATCATCCTCTTCATTTTCTTCAATGAAGGTAGACATATTTGTTGAGAAAGGAGGAGTTTCGAAAATATCAAGGTTTGCATCTTGATTTTCATCACTATCATGCACCTTTCCGGGTACAAAGGTTTATCCTTGTCACTGCATAAAGTATCATACACACGTGCCTTCTTAAATGAATCTTGTCCAATATCACGCATCATGTCTTCCAGACGATCATCGATTTCTACATTAACATTATCTCTTTGGGACACATTTGACTTTGCTACTACCTCACTGTGCCATATCCATTGTATATAACTTTGACAAATCCCATGACAAATTAGATGATTCATGATTTCTTTCTTATTAAGTTTTGGTTCGCGATTTACACAAAGAACACATGGACAGAGAAAAAGCACATGAGGACTTTTTTCCAACATTACTTTTAGGAGGAGTAAGATTTTTATTAGCATTACTTTCAGCAAACTGTAGAAATTTCATCACTCCATGTGTGTACTCGTTAATCAATTAGCTCTCATCCAACTAATATTCATAACTATGTTCCGAAATTAATGCATACAGAGTTAAATCTTTGGGAAGCCTATAATAGTCCCTCTTTTGGACATTAGTGAGAACAAAAATCTCTATGTGCAAACATGTTGCATATAAGAAGAAGTTAGAAGTTATAAAGAATGAAAACAGAACCTGCAATGTCGTGGCGGCCGGATGACTCGTTGTTGAGCGAAAAAAGTGACGATAATGTCGACGTTCTCGTCGACACACAAATTTTGCAAAAAACACAATATCAACAAACTGAAGCAATTCAAACAAATTCAATCCATGAAAATTAGAGCATGTGGAAATCTCCAATTTATGAAACAAATTTAAAATTTCTATCATTTTTTCAAACATTCAAGACTCAAAAAATCATTCATAAGCATTATATTATCAAATACAATAGATAATACCAAAAAATGCTTAATTTTTTCTACCCTAAACCACTCGAAAAATATCATATTATTTTATTCAAAGTGCTCATGTGTTAAAATGTACTCTTTAGACACTTTTTTTAATATTTCAAAATCAAAAAATTTTTTAACAAAAAATACTAGTACTAAATCTTAACATTTTCAGTATATCAAATATATAAATCTTGATATAAAAGTGCAGTTAGATTACACGTTAATCCATTTCACTAAAATAAACTACATGATCTAATTTTTTCTGGTCATCGTTTGACCCCACACAACTGTTATATCATTTGACAGATGAAAAGATAATGGTACAATAATATTATGATGATTGGATGATATAAAGTGCACAATTTGAAAGTTTGTAGTATTAGAAATAATGAGGTTAGCTATCTCTAGGTGAGATTTTATGATGACATTGGAATTTTGTAGTATTAAAAATGCTTACCTAACGGAGGGAGGCCGCAACGGAGAGAGGCAGACCGCGACGGAGGGAGAAACACAAAGTTTAGGCCGCGACGGAAAGAGACATATGAAGTTCAGGTTGCGACAGAGGGAGCAAGCCGTGATGGAGGGAGACAGACGAAGTTCAGGCCGCGAACGGAGGTAGCAAGCCGCGATGGAGGGAGGCAAATCGTCTGTCAATTTTTTTTGTTAGGGTTTGAAAACGCAGTGAGAGGAGTTAAGAAGATCGAGGAACAAATGAGGAGAGAACAAATGACGGAGGGAGGCAAATCATATGCGTGTATCAAATTTTTTTGTTAGGGTTTTTACATCGGTTATATAATTGGATCGATATAAGGGCCTAATTTTTGTGGAAAAAAATTAATAAATAAAATTGTTATGTTTTTACATCATATAATAAATGCACCGATATAAAGTTTTATTGGGTTTTGACACCGGGTAATAAATGCACCGATATAAGAGCCTAGTTTTTGTGGAAAAAAATTAAAAGAAAAATTAAAAAATAAAATTGATATGTTCTTACATCGGGTATTAAATGCATCGATGTAAGGGTCACATGATGGGTTTTTACATCGCCTAAATATCTGGATCGATTTAAGGGCCTATTTTTTGTGAGAGATATTTTACATCAGCTAACATCAATGCCTAATGTGAAATCCCTTACAACAATTTTTTTAATTATTAACAAAACTGTCACCGCGTTATTTTTTATATTAGTGGAAATAAATACTTGATGTAAAATCATTTGACAAATATTTTTCACATTATATATTTTGAAGTCTGATATAAAATCATTTAACCAAATATCTTTTTTCTAGTAGTGTCATGTTGATTCTTAACCGTCCAACATTCTGTCTTGTACAAAATCGTAGATCTTACAGCAGTCCGATAAAATTTTTCCTTAAACTTGAGTGGTACCTTTGTATCACATAAAATACACAATGTCCTTTTCCGTTTCAACCTTTCAGCTTGAATCGATAATTTATATTTTCTTCTATTTCTCCATGATTTTGTATTATAGATCCAAAATATTAAACTATGTGACTTAATGAATAATATGTTTTTCACCTTCCACCTCTAAATTTGAAATATTTCATCTTTGTTAAACTTATATTCTATATACTTTGTTTTACTACTAGTTAAAGGAAAATCATGCATTTTTAAAACCCTTCCCCAAATTCGTTTCTATGTTTGAAAAATTACAATACAAATATATTTTGTCTTATCTTTACTCATAAAAATAAATTTACAATTTCTAAAAAACTACCTCCTAACATTATTATTTTTGAAATACTACAAATTATAGCTGGCTAGTTTCTTGGTCAAGCATATGTTTCTTTTGCACGTTTTATTTATTTATTGGTTAAAAATAGTAGTAAATTTGTTTTCTTTAGTCTAAGGCATGGACCACTTTACCACAATTAGATACGAGTTACGTTGTAAAAGTTGACCACTACAGGTTGGAGACGGTCTAACTGATTTCTTGTTTCAACTTAATTTTACACATGTCAAAAAACGGCAATAACCTTATGCAAATACTGAAAATTGAATGGTTAAATTCTCACTTGTGCGACCAAATTATAACCATCCCATTTTAAGAAAAAGTCGCATGCATGAAAATCTCCAAAGTTACTTATATATTTATAGATTATACACCTTCCAAATGAGTTTTAATGGCATACGTACATGTAATTTTAAGACATACCAACCAATCTATATTTTGTCGTAATCAAATGTTTGATAAAAAATATAGTTTAAGGGGCAAATACAAAACATGTGTGTTCTGGACTGGGCCTGGCATCAGGCTTGTCAGACACAGTTCAGTCCAATGGACACAAGTTCAAGACCCAATAGTTAATGGTGTGGGGAGAACACTTCTCCCACGTACTCTAGTCCTTCCGTCAACCGTCTCCTCTGCAGTAATCTCCTAAATTAAGAGAGTTGTTGGACCATGGACAAGACCATGTGCTAGGTCGTAATTACCTCTAAGAAGACCTTGGTAGTTTCCTTTGTGGACCTAGCTAATCCAGTCCACGAAGAGAACCTTGACCCAGTGTTGGGGGGCACATTATAAATACCTTATTTCACCATAGGGTCAGATATTCTATTCTCACTTACCTTTTATGTGCTTGCTCTTACTCCGTATCATATTCTCACTTTGGCATCGAAGTATCTTCCAGGTACACATCCCCTCTTTTAACGAAGCTTGGCCTCCTTAAAAGAAAACTCGTATATAGGAAAATGTGTTCCCCCGTACACCGAGAAGATACGTTGTTGGGGGCGAGGAGCAAAACAATCCCAATTCCTAGGAGCCCCCTCGACCAAGTCCTCCAAAATGGTGTATGCGCTACGAGGATACTGCACGAAGCGAGAAGACAAGTTGACCGCAAATTGAGAAGGCCCGTACCCTGTTCGAGCCAAAATAGACAACTCAGACTACAACCTTGAAAATTTGTACGGTGAAGAACTTGTTCGACCATGGAACGCCGAAATACTGCAGTATTGCAACTAGACGGCCCGCACGACTAAAACCCGAAAAGGGATAACAACGCGGCCGCATGAGCATGGGAGGTACTACTATGACTCCCCATCTCGATCGAAAGAGGATATGTATTCCTTGAGGAAAGACAGGATACCTCCCTGACAGAGGACACCTCAAACTAGCTCTCATGTTGTAGTACCACGCCGGCAGGACGCCCAGCTTGCGATGGGAAGGTCCAAGCCGCGGGATCAGGATCCTAAACGTGGTCCTAATCCCGTCACCCCACGGAAGAAAATTCCGCAACC
The DNA here is from genome assembly GCA_963966055.1 of Lathyrus aphaca. NCBI lineage: Eukaryota > Viridiplantae > Streptophyta > Magnoliopsida > Fabales > Fabaceae > Lathyrus > Lathyrus aphaca. The sequence continues at coordinate 267,085,439 of OZ014525.1, forward strand.
TCGACGGTTCCCTAAACCGTCGAGCAAAATAGGTCGAGCTATGAAAAGTTCAAAGTTAAACACTTAGAAACATACACAACATACTAGAAAATTTAGACTTCATTTAATGGGCCGACCGAAAAATGGTTGGCATCGAAAGTTCAAAAAAGTGGGGACTATGCCCGAAATTACAAAAGGGGCTACGCCCAAAGTACAAAATAATAAAAGGCACGTAGGTCGATAATAAGACTAGCGACACGCAGGCCGATAACAAAATAATAAACGAAACACAAGCCGACAACAAAACAACAATGTCACATAGGCCAGTAAACAAAAACTACTCTTCATCATCATCTTCATCCTCCTCTTCGACAAACTCCTCGACAAAGAAAATGATCTTCCCGTCGACCACGTCGAAGTTAAACCTAGTCTCGTCGGTCATAAGATCCACTCCAGGATTGACACGTCGGAGTTTCTCCATGGCATTGTCGAAACACAACTTAAGAGTCTACACACAGTTGTCCTCAAGCACTCATATCTGCGCAATCATGTCAGCTCGGGTCTTCAAGTCAGCATCTTCTTCCCCGTCGCCCTCAGTAGGGGCAACCAAGCGCCCCAGCTCCGCCACCCTCTCCCGTAGACGCTCGACCTCGACAATGGCTTCATAAAACTCAACTTCTTTTTTCCTTCATCGCTTTGTTCTCTTATGCTAAGGAATCCGGATCAATCTTGAGCTCCCCAGCTCAAGCATTAACCCTTCTTGGAGCTTGGAACATTATTTGTAATTCAAATAGTCAGCCTTGAACTTATCCCTCTTGAGCCTCATCGCCTTCAACATTTCTTTGACATCCTCCAACTCTGACATCTAGCAAGCATCGTCGTTCAAAACCAAGGTCGTCTCTATGACCCTGATCATAGAAGCAATCTCCTGGGACAAGTTCATATGCCTGGTCGACTTGTCCAGACCCATAATGGTCGTAGCATCTGCTTCAGACACTTCCATGGATCCTTCCTCTTCAAAAAGCCCTTGCGAAGATGGGAGGAGGGCAGTGTAAAAACTCTAGGATCCCCCGTCAGGTCCACAGCTGAGGGGCCACCAGCCAGCGAGCCATCGGCGCGCTTACGCTTACCAGGGAGAGTCACTGGATTAGGAGACTGGCTGGAAAGATAATTAGTTGCAGGAGGAGAAGGAGAAGGAGGGGTCGGAGTCGACTAGCCGCCGATCGTGTCTTCGACAATCACTTGTTCGACACGACCCTTAAAACCATACTTCGAAGCTCTGCCAGTTGCCTTGTTTGATAGCTTAAGAACTCGCTCCTTGGCAGTGGCCATCACCGCTACAGAGAAAGAACACAGTCAGTCACCAGATAAAATATAACTAAGACAAAATAAAGTCAACACAATCTACCTAGAAGTTTTAGGGAATCTTCATCCATTTTACATTCGAGCACCACCTTGGTATTGATCAGGCGAGCGTCATAGTGGGGCTCCCGGGACTCTAACAAGACGGGGTTGCCAAGTCGGTCCACACATAGGGCTGGGGTAAACTCTCGACAAAGGCCACCAACTTCTGGTAGGCAGCCGTATTCTCGACCCCTAAGTTCTCGGGCTTTACGAGAAATTGGTCGGTGGATCGGTTAAAATGAGCCCACTGTCACTTGATCGGAATGGTCGAGACAAGACGATCCATGCCATTGGCATCCCGCTGTGTTGCATATATGTTGTCGATGACCTGGGGGTAATTGTAACACCCCAAATCTACCCGGCGAAAAATCATAATCAGAGTTTCAAAATTCAACAATAAAACAGGATGCTACATTTTTTTCAACTTTAACAAGTTCATTTAATTTCATGAACATCGATACATAACACTTCAAATAGGATGAAACTATAATGTCAACTCTTATTCAGTTCCTTGAAACAATACAACTTTTACAAATAGGCAGCGGATCCACAAAATATTCAACTGTGCATCAGTTAACAACTTTTTCAACCTAACAACTTAGTAATAACATGTTTTTCATTGAGACAACTTAAAATAACAACAACTAAATATAACAACAAAACAATTAAGCGTTCATCCCCCCGAGTGTTACGTATCAGAGCGACAACACCGACTTTACTAAGAAAGTAAGCAACGCTAATCTGGAATACCTACACGTTACCAATCAAGGTAACATTCAACAACAGAAAGGGGTGAGATATCGAACCATATAAACAAGAGTATGATAATTAATATGCTAGATAGAATTATACAATTTTCATACTATCCCACAACAACATCTTACCAATCACCCCAAACTATCAACATGTTTTATCATCTTAATTCACACATCAACATAATCAATTCCAACTATAAACTTAGCATGGACACCTTCCCCAACTTCGACGAACATATACAACATACTCAACTTCTTCAATATCAGCATAATCTACTTTACGAACATAAACATATAAACAACTCAGGCAACATAATCATACATTCAACTAATTCAACATAATCACATAATTAACTTAGTAACATAGTCATATAATCAACTTAGAAACATAATCATATAATCAACTTATCCAACATCACCATATAATCAACTTATCCAGCATGAACCACTTACTCATCATAATCAACTTAAACCACATAATCCACTTAAATCTACATAAACAACTTATTCAACTTGAGCAACGTATACAACTTATCAACGTAAGCACAAGAACAACTTTATCAACTCGGCTACATAAACAACACAAACAACATAATTAATGCGACACGGAATGTGACTCGACTGTGCATATGCATGTGGTACCATTGGAGTAAAACTCCCAACTTAAAATATACCAGGTTATCGAGGTATCTGCAAGGCATAAGCCTTCAACTTAATAAATTTGCCAATCCAGGCCAACGTGGTGAGCATCCGCTCCAACTTAGAAATGTATTGTATGCCATGATACAACGACTCAACACATCACAACAATCAACTCCAACAACATACAACAAACAACATCGCAACTTTAATTCAACACCGATTCAACTTTGGCCATAGGCCTACAACTTTCAACGTTGGTCATACGACCTACAACTTGAATATCAACATTGGTCTTACGACCTACAACTCAAATAATCAACATGGGTCCTTCGACCTTTAACTTAAAATGCTCCCAAACCGGGATAGAACAACATACACAACTATAATAGAAAATACACACATTCAACACTAATTAACAAAGTACACCGACTAAGATCACCTATTTATTATTCCGAACTAACTCGACAATTTTCGTTAGATTCCGAACAACTAATTTTATCGCGTAATTTCACCCGGTCGACTAAATCGGTACTGCTTTTACTACTATTACTGCTACCAATAATTCCCACTGAATCTGTTAAATTTCATCTTACTGATACAAATCCTTTTTCTCTTCAATTATTCTATCATGAAATTCAACGAACCATTTTTCTGTCCAACTCCAAAACTCTATTTTTATCAAAAGACTAGTTAATTACCATTCTACAACATACTGGTATACGCTCATATACTACTTAAGTTTTAATTACCTTTAGTGCATTATATTATAAATCATGTTCTGTTTATACATGTCCCCAAAGTATCATAATAAAATATATTTAACATATATTATCCTACAAAATATAAACAAAAGATAATAAGGTTTTTATTAAATTTCATTTCCTTTTGTCTTTACCTGGTGGCCTGCGCCACATATCAAAGGCACATCCATGGCCTGTGCCATGGATTTCATGGCCCTTGCCATGAGATATATGGCCTGCGCCATATTTGTTTTATTTATAGTGGGTGGCCTGCGCCACCTAGTTGTGGCATGCGTCATCCTGTATGGCCTGCGCCATAACAAAATTAATGAATCGATTATAAAATCATTACAGTAACTTAATTTCTTTTCATGACAAATTCAAATCACCCAATCGACATCAACTCAACATTCAACAGCATAAAAATAATGTAATCCCAATCCCGTATAATAATTATCATAATCCCGAGTATGGAGTTCGAATCCCACCCTTACCTTAATCAATGACCGCTTCGAATCTCCGATCAAATTTCCAACCCCTTTGCATATGTGGCCCTTTTCCTCTCCTCTTTCATCCATGGAGATTAGAAATACGAACACGCTGCCATTGAGTTCCTATATTGACCAAAATTTAGCCATCATCACCATCAATCCTGTAACTACTATTTGACCAATTTCCAGCATAAACTTCCAAACTTCAAATGCGTTTTTATCCTTCAATATAGAACTTATTGACACAAAATTATATATCAAATCGAAGGGAATTTTGTAAGCTTTCCAGAAATTCAAGAATCGCTTTAATCAGAATTACGAGTAAAAAGTTATCACCTATTTAGTGGAAGCTGTACCGAATGTGCGAAAATTAAGATATAAACATGAATCCTTCTTTCTCCTTCTTTTCTCCCAAGTTGTTTTCTCTCCTCTAAAACCTTTATTTTTCTCTAAGACTTTTTCCTCGTTTTCCCTAATTTCCACGATTCCCTTTTCTCAACTTCTACTGATTCCAACTTCTCCTCTTGACTAATTCTCCTTTATTTTCTCTTTATTATAATAATAATAATAATCCAATTATAACTAATGGGCCTAACTACAACACCCCCTTAATTGCTATTTCCAAGACGGTTCAAGCCCACTAATTAAATCCACTACAACAATGATAATATTAACTCCGATATTATTTCTACGGCTTCCGACTTATTTATCTGACTTAACGACTTAATTCACCACAACACCAAAATTTAATTTAATAATTCACTATATAATTATTTTCCCCGGACTTAATTAGATTATCTTCCGATTATTAACCAAATGGTCCAGCGACCGGATCGACATATCCCACAATAAACGAAGATACTTCATATCGTCTATCACAACTTATATCAACTTAATTAATCAATTCAACTTGAACCAACTTATGAACATCAACAGAATATTCTGATATTTCAGAAATCAACTTAAATCAACTTCAAATACACAAAACATCAAAAATCAACACAACACAATACACTTATATTTAATTAAATAATTAATTAAATAAACGGGCGTTACAGTAATGGGTTTCACCGTATACCACTGGTCCTTGAAGTTCCGGACAGAGTCAACATGAGTTTTGAACAACCTCACTGGCTACTTAAACGATACCGAAATATGCCTCCCATGCGCAGACGAACATTGTAGATGAAAGAACCGGAAGAACAACGACAATGTGTAGCCGATCTGAGGATACTGCACGAAGCGAAAACCCATCTCCAACGGTTCCTCCCCGACCGATGACAAGTCAGTCGCAATGTAGGCAGCGACTGCGGGATCCTCTTTATGGGTATCGGGCATGTCTTCGTCCACTTCATACTGATCCGCCTTTACATCTCCATCCACTCCGTGCGAGTCCATCTTTACCTAAAAAGTATAGGAAACCAATGAATTTGACGTCACATCAAATCCACCCTTCCACCGAAGTTCTAGTGAAAGGGCGAGAAATAGAGATGGGGAAAGAAACATGCAACAAAGGGTAAACGAAACGTCCCTAAGAGGAGAGCCCTCCTCGGAAAATTCATATGTTGAACGAGGGATTAATCGGAAAACCCATGATCAACGCACAGGAAACGCATGCGCTGATTGGCAGATTCATCGGAAAATTCATATGCTACACGAGGGATTCATCAGAAACCCCATGACCAGCGGACGAGGAATGTCATCCTCGGCCGTTTCCGATGAATATCCACCGGAAAATGCATGCAATGATCGGAAAATTCATCAAAAAAATCATCTGCATATACCGAGGAGGGGCTTCCTCGTCTGCTCCGGTGAATTACCACCGGGAAAAAACCAAAGAGAAGCCTACCATTATTAGAGAAAAAGAGGGGGCTTACTTGAGTGTACGGTAGTGAGGAAACTTTCCGACGGAGGAAAAAAACTTTATGGTGGGAGCAGAGAATTATGGTGGAGGTTTTAGGAGATTTAAGGAGTGAAAAATAAAAGTGAGAGAAGTTCCCTCACTAACTCTTCTTATAGTACTCACACGGGGAAACACACCTAGACCATCATCTCCTAGGCTTCCTAGATTCTCCTAGGTAATCATGATATTTAATATGCCGCCATATAAGAAACGAGGGGACTGACATTAATTACCATTATGACACGAAAAATGAAGGGACATACACGTGTCACCTTTGAGTTCCCCAAAGGCCAAGAATTCCCATTTCTCAAAATATCGGGCGCGCGGTTCCCCTCGACAGTCAGAAATCACTAAGGGAAGAAACGAACGTATATGCCCGCCATGGCCAAACGACGTCCACAACAGGCCTCAAACAAACATTCTTCGTCGACACAAACCCACTTCACACCAAGAGTCAACGAACCGTCTCGTGCGACGTACCCGACAAAATCTCACTCTTAAGTCATCACTCCACACCAGATTTACGACTTAGGGGCTCCTGTTCTGGACTAGTCCTGACACCAAGAGTGTCGGGCACGACCCAGTCCAATGGAAACAAGTCCAAGACCCAGTAGTTAATTGGCATGGGGATAACACTTCCCCTATGTACTTCAGTCCTTCAGTCAATCGTCTCCTCCGCAGTAATCTCCTAGATTAACAAAGCAGTTGGACCAGGGGAAAAACCATGTGTTAGGTCTTAATTGCCTCTACGCAGACCCTAACAGTTCCCTTCGTGGGCCTAGCTGATCCAACCCACAAAGAGAACCTTGACCCAGTGTTGGGGGCACATTATAAATACCATCTTTCATCAGAGGGTCAAATATTCTATTCTCACTTACCTTTTTTGTGCTTGCTCTTACTCCGTATCATAAAAAATTGTTCAAAATAGCTTTTAATTTAAGCAAATATTTAAAATTTTGATAGTTCAAAAACGTTTTAGCAAAATGACAAATTTTTTAAAATAATATTTTGTATTTAATTATTTTAAATAATTTTTTTTTGAAATTCTCTTAAAATAAAAATATATAATATTAAAAATTATTTTTAAAAAAATAAGGATTAAATATATTTTTGGTCCCTATAAATATCTCAATTTTCATTTTTAGTCCCTAAAAATAATAAATTTTAGTCCCTACAAATTTTATATGCATGCAATTTTAGTCCCTGTTGTTTTCTAAAATTTTGAAAACTGTTTAATTATCCTTAAACTTTTAAATTTTTGAATAATTTGTTTCATCCATGTTTAGAATACTATAACATATTTCTTTACTAAATTTTAGAATTTTTTTAAATGAGAAGAATTAAATATGAATTTTTTAAATTTCAAAATATAATAATAAAACTAATGAAAACCTCGACTTAGAAATCAAATTTTGAGTTCTTTTTTTTCTTCGAGAAACTCTTTATAACATTTTAAAGATGTTTATAAAATAATCATTTAAAAATACACATTGATTTAACAGAAGAGACTAAAACTAGGTGCATAATAATTTTGTAGGGATTAAAATATCTTATTTTTTTAATAGGGACTAAAATTGAAAATTGAGATATTTATAGGGACTAAAAACATATTTAACCCAAAAAATAATTCAATAAATGCTCTTTTAACTAACAAAATTATTGTTGTTGAGACAAAAAAAACATGCTCTGGAGAAAAAAAACATTGTTCTTATTTGTTCATCACCGACTAATCGTTCCTTGATCAATTTCTTTGCATGAGATTCCATGGTTGTCACTATACCTTGGTCCTGTTTATTTGAAGATGCTACTCCATCCAAGTTCATAGAAGATCCTGTAAAAGAAACAACAAAAAAATGTTTGCTGAGGCGGTTACAAATGTTTGCAATATTCCGGTGTCCCAACTTCCTCAATCTTGTTTGAAGGGAGAGCGCTTAGAAATCTCAATCCCAGAGGAGGAATACCTTGCTGGTCTTGAATCTTGTAAACATAATCTACATGGTAGAATTATTTGGCCTAAAGGTTTAGCACCGCTAATGGTCATTGCCTTGAAGAACAAGTTTTCTCCAATATGGAAGGATTTAGATATGTGGGGAATTATCTCCCTTGGCAAAGGGGTTCTATGAATTTGATTTCAACCATAATAATCAGAAGAATACAACTGATCAGGTATGAGTTAAGTTGTATGGATTGGCACAGGAGTATTGGAGGACTAAGATACTTTTTACTATTGCTTTTAGCCTCGGGACTCCAATCTGCACTGACTCTATTGCATCCAGGCCTATGTTTCACAAAACATTTGGTCAGTATGTTAAAATGCTGATAGACTTGTACCTTTCTCAACCTCTTAAACAAAAGGTTTTGGTTGAGAGACAAGGATTTGCTTTCTTTGTTGAAGTAGACTACGAGGTAGGGATGAAAATGTCAACTTACATAATAGATTTCATAATTTGGATGAAATTTCAGAGGCGGTTGAAGTAGATAATGGGTTGAATCACAATCACACAAGAGAGGAGTAATCTAATGGTGGGAAATCAAGTGATGATTTTGAATTTGTGGATGCCAGTCAAGATGCAATGGGCACTGATCTATGATTTTCACTTTTTGTTTTTCGATATTGTTTGTTGATCATTTTCGTTAATTTGTGTTAAGTTGCATTGCATTTTATCGTTTTTCTAAGAGTTTTGTGAGTTTTAATCAAGTAAGTTTAGTTTTTACTTTATGTTATTTCTAGTCACTTTATGCTATGATTTGGTTCTAGTTTCGTGTTTTCAGGTATTCATGATTAGTCAATGATCGGATGCGCACACGATGAAGTTTTGGAGTCGCGAAAGGCCTTGTAGCAGCAGTTCAGAAGCCCGACACTAGCAGTATCAGAAGATTAGATGAAAGGGATGAAAAATTGGCAAGGCAGCAAGAAAGGCCTCCTGACACGGCTTCCTGTGTCACAGGACATGGTCCGTGTTAGGGCCTCTGAAGCGAAGAAGCGTAGGCAGTAGGAAATACCTCCTGACATGGCTACCCGTGTCACAGGACACGACCTGTGTCAGGAGCCTTGGAGGATGATTTTTGTGATTTTTTTATATTTTGTTTAAGTGTCTTCAAAGGGTATTTTGAGGATTTCTCATGATTTTATATAGACTGAAGCTTTTTAGGATGAGGGGAGAGAGGAAAAACACACTTTTGATGTTACGTAAGAATTTATGGATTGAAACTTATGCTCTCAGGAGTCTTGGGAGGAAGGAGATCTTTGAATGGCGGAAGCGATTGAAGATCAATGGAATCCCAATTTTAGTGTAATGGTCTATTCTTGTTTTTATTTTGTTATCATTGTTATTAAGAAGATGAGAGGCTAACCCCCCCCCCCCCCCCCCCCAATGCTAGGGGGTGCCCCTAAATTTCTATTGTAATGACATTGATCCTTATTTTCTAAAAATTTTACTTCTTTTTCATTATCACTTTGTTGTATGAATGTTCATAATGCAAACCTAAATTGGAAAATAAGGTTTAGATTTATGGTTAACTGTAGGTAGGAATACCCCAGTTAACGCTTTTCATTCAATAATATTTTATTAGACATCCCCAAGGAATCGAGATGCCATAATTTAACCGTAAAACTTTTGGTATTTTAAAAGCTTGGTATTCTTTCTATACAACCAAGGAATTGGAGTATAGAGGGAATACCAAACGGTTTTATTTCAAGGAATTTTTGAAAACTAATCTTGAAAGGAGGTAATGATATAGCCTTGGGGTGAAATTACTAAATCTAAGGAAATTTGTCATTATAAGGGTTTTCATACACCTTCCCTAGTGTTATTCTCATATTTTTCATAACAACTTATTTTTATTAAGTGCTTTTATTTTGTTTAGTATAATCTCAAAACCAATTTTAAACAAACCTTAAGATCTTTTGTTCAATTGATTTACATAAAACTTATTTATTCTTGCGCAGTCCTCAAGAGACCGACACTGGGGAAAACCCATTTTATTACTATAATCGATAAAATATTACACTTTCTATTTTACCAATCAAGTTTTTGGCGTCGTTGTCGGGGACTGCCAAAATTTAAGTTTGTGTTTGAAATTTTGTTGCTATGCGACTAAGATTTTTATTTGTAACTATATATCAATCTTTTTATTTTATTTTTATTTTTATTTTTATTATCATAAATGATTTGTATCTAAACTTTTATGCGAGGTAAGGCCTCAGCTGAATTTTCCTTTGACGCTGAACCTGGAAGATCACTACGCGAAAGACACCACAAGGCAAAACTTAAAAGACTGGCATGGTCAAGTTCTGGTCCTATTTTTTGTATCAGGAAAAAGAGGATGAGATACATGTGCATTTTGAGCACAGTGATTCAGACACTGATAGAGAAACAAATTTAGAAGGAGTTGACATGGCTGATAATCAACCTCCAGTAGAGAGATTGTTAGGTGACTATGGAAGAGCCAATGCTCCACCAAATCGGATGACCATTATGAACCAACCAGTGAATGTATCTCATTTTCAGTTGCATCCTTCAATTATCTGTTAGTTGGAAAGAAAGCCTTTCTCGAGAAGAATCAATGAAGATGCAAACAAGCATCTACAAAGATTTCTTACAACTACAACATAAATAGAAGGAGATTATGAGGAAGCTAAAAGATTGATTATGTTTCCTTTCACTCTGACTGATGACGCCGAAGAATGGTTTTACTCACTTCTAGATGGAAGTATCACCACTTGGCAAGAGATGGAAACTTCATTCCTTAATGAATATTTCTCTGCCTCTATATACATCCGCAAGAGGTATGATATAGTGAATTTCAAATAGTAGGAGGGAGAATAATTGGGAGATGCATACAAGATATTCAAGAGATGCTTGGTCGCATGTCCTACTCATAACATGGATGCGACTGAGCAAATGCAGAATTTTATGAATGGTCTCAGGATTAAGACAAAACAACTTATTGACACAGCTGTAGGTGGCTCCACAAATTTCTCAACAGCCACCGACATCAAGAAAATCATAGAAGCTATCATTGTAAATAAACACTTGGAATTATATGACAGAACAGTGAATCAACCTAAAGGCAAGATTGATTTGAAGTTTTCCAAACATGTTGTAAAGATGGAAGATCAGATTGCAACAGAGGTTGAAAGAAGGCTTAAGAAGATGAATCTTAAACCACAGACTATAGCACAGGTGCAACCGGTCCAAGCAGTTAACTGTGAGATTTGTAAGGGACCCCATTTTCCTATGTATTGTGTAGAAACACAAAAACAACTTGAAGTGATAAACTTCTTGAGGAAAAATAATCCTTACTCTAACACATACAATCCAGGGTAGAAAAATCATCCAAATTTCTCCTGGAAGGATCAACAAGGAAATTCTCAAAAGAAAGCTCAAGCTCCACAACAGCAACAATACCAACCTTATCAATATCAACAACCTCAGTAGCAATATCAACAATATGCACAAAGAAAAGTTGATTGGGAGATTGCCATCAAAAAAATGGTCGTTCAAAGCTCTCAATTCCAAGAGGAAATAAGAAGCGATCTTAGGAACACAGGTGCTTCAACAGAAAACCTTGAAGTTCAGATGAGTCAAATCACTTAACAACTTGCAAGTTCTCAAGCACCAGGAGCTCTTCTAAGTGCAACTGTTACTAATCCTAAAGATCAACATCATGTGAATGATGTAACTACAAGAAAAGGGAAATCCAATAAGGAAGTTGAAAAAAATTCTGAATTGGATGATCAAATACTTGAAGTTGAGTTAGAGATCAGGGAAAATGAGGTGGTTGAGGAAGAGTTGGTAGCATCGAAACCGGTGGTGAAAGAAAAAGTTGTTGAACCCAAACCGATGATCAAGTTCCCTTATCCACCTAGAAATAAGAAGAAGGGGCAGAAAGAGAAGAATTTTTAGAAGTTCATTGAGATGTTTAAAAAGCTTGAATTGAACATCCCATTCTTGGAGGCCATTGAGAAAATGTATACTTATGCAAAGTTCATGAAGGATATCATCGCAAAGAAGACAACAACTGATACAGAGCCGATTATTCTAACCGAAACTTGTAGTTCTATTTTGCAGGGTAAGAAGATTCCGGTGAAGAAGAAAGATCGAGGTTCCATCACAATTCCTAGCACAATTGGAGACCGGTCATTCAAAAGGGCTCTTATTGATTTGGGAGCAAGTATAAGTCTCATTCCATTATCCATCTACAAAAATTTGGGTATAGGTATTGTACACGACACTAGAATGACACTCTAATTTGCAGATCACTCGGTAAAGAACCTGTATGGGGTAGTCCAAGATGTTCTTGTGAAAGTTGGAAAATTTTTGTTTCTAGTATATTTTTTATACTTGAGATGCCAGAAGATGAAGAAATTCCATTGATTCTTGGAAGACCGTTCTTGGAGACCGTTAGAGTGATGATAAACATGAAGGGAGGAACCTTGACTCGAAAGGTTTATGATGAAGAATTGAAGATTGATGTAAGAGAAACCATTAAGCATAAAGAGGATTTTCGCACAAGTAGCAACATTGAGGTGTTTGATCATATGGATGAGAAAAAGAATGTTGAAAATATCTCCAAACTACCATTGGAGAAAGTGTTAAGTTTGTCAATTCTTGAAGATAATGAAGAAGTAGGGGAAAGAGAATTGTAAGTTCTAACTATTATGGAAGCCCAACCTCCGTTGAAGGGAGCCTGACCACACCAGTGGGAGGATCTAAGACAACCTCAATTAGTGGAAGGGAATGAAGAAACTAAAAAGGGAACGAAGTTGAAACAACTTCCAGAAAATCTCAAGTATGTCTTCCTCGACACCGATGGTAAATGTCTGACAATTATAAGCTCTAGCCTAAAGAGTATACAAGAGGAAAAGTTGATTGATGTTCTGAAAAAGTATAAGGGTGATATTGGTTGGAAGATTGAGGACTTGAAAGGTATTAGTCCAACGATTTGTATGCATAAAATTATCATGGAAGATGATCATAAACCGGTAGTCCAACCTCAAAGAAGACTCAATGCGACCATGAAAGAGGTGGTAAGAAATGAGGTAGTGAAGTTACTTGATGCAGGTCTCATCTATCCCATATATGATACTACTTGGGTGAGTTTGGTGCTTGTGGTGCCTAAGAAAGCAGAACTACCATCATCACAAATGAAAAAAAATGAGTTGATTCCTACAAGGACTGTCACCGGGGTGGTGTGTATTGACTACCGAAGGTTAAATTTGGCCACAAGAAAAGATCAATTTATGTTTCCCTTCATTGATCAAATGTTGGAAAGACTAGTGGGTCATGATTTTTACTGTTTCTTGGATGGATACTCAGGGTACAACCAAATTATGGTTGCATCGGAAGATAAAAAAAATGGCCTTTACATGCCCTTATGGAATATTTGCTTATAGAAGGATGTCATTTGGGTTCTGTAATGCTCCAGCCACTTTTCAGAGATGCATGAACTCCATTTTTGCTAACATGCTTGAAAAGCATATGGAAGACTTTTCGGTATTTGATTCTTCCTTTGATACTTGTTTAATTAAACTTTCTCTTGTTTTGGAAAGATGCCAGGAAAGCAATTTGATCCTGAACTGGGAGAAGTGCCATTTTATGGTTCGCGAAGGAATTATTTGGTTATAAGATCTCCCACAAAGGGAACGAAGTTGACAAAGGTAAAGTATAGGGGATATTAAAGCTCCCACCTCCAGTAAATGAAAAAGGTATAAGAAGTTTCTTAGGACATATGGCTTTCAACCGTCGGTTCATAAGAGATTTTTCTAAGATAGCCAAACCTCTAACCACCTTGTTGGTTAAGGATACAGCTTTTGTGTTCAATAAAGAGTGTGCCTATGCATTTGAAACATTGAAAAATAAATTGGTGTCGGCACCCATAGTTATTGCTCCCGATTGGTTTCTTCCGTTTGAGATCATGCGTGATGCAAGTGACATTGTAGTTGGGGCTGTTTTGGGACAACAAAAAGATAAGCTTTTACATGTTATTTATTATGCTAGTCATGTTTTGAACCCCACACAGATGAATTATGCAACTATCGAAAAGGAGTTTGTTACTATTGTTTATGCTTTTTATAAATTCAGACAATATCAGTTGGGTTCAAAAGTGATTATTTATACTGACTATGCTGCTTTGAAGTATCTTTTTGCTAAGCAGGATTCCAAGCCAAGACTACTAAGATGGATTCTACTCCTTCAAGAGTTTGATTTGGAAATCCGAGACAAGAGAGGGTGTGAAAATACTATTGCTGATCACCTCTTTCAGATGTCACCTATCAAAGAGACCAAGGATAAGCAGCCAATAAAGGATGAGTTTATTGATGAACACATCCTTGTTGTTATTGGTGCTCCTTGGTTCGCAGATTATGCAAACTATCTAGTGGGTGGTGTCATACCTGATGATTTTGATTCTAACAGAAAGAAAATGTTTGTTCATGATTGCAAGTTTTACTTGTGGGATGATTTGTACTTGTATAAAAGATGAGTGGATGGGTTGATAAGGAGATGTATGCCCGAAGAGGAACATAAGGACGTTCTGAAGGAATGTCATGACTCATAATATGGAGGGAATTTCAGCGGTGATAGAACTACATCAAAAGTCCTTCAGTATGGACTATACTGGCCCTCATTGTTCAAGAAAGCTCAGGAGATGGTAAAAGAGTGTGACAAATGTCATAGAACTGGGAATATCTCAAAGGGGTATCAGATGCCTCCGAATAACATGTTAGAGGTTGAGTTGTTTGATGTTTGGGGGATCCACTTCATGGGTCCATTTCCACCATCATTCGGGAAAAATTATATTCTGATAGCGGTGGATTATGTCTCTAAGTGGGTTGAAGTTGTCGCATTACCTACTAATGATGCAAAGGTGGTAGTGAAGTTGTTGAAATAGAATATATTTTCAAGGTTTGGAGTTCCTAGGGCATTGATAAGTGATGAAGGGACTCATTTCCTAAATCATCTCATGGAAAGACTTCTCCAAAAGTACAATGTAAAACATTGTGTTTCCACTCCTTACCATCCTCAAACAAGCGACCAAGGTGAAGTTTCAAATAGACAACTATAACAAATCCTTAAAAAGACTGTAAGTTCATCTCAAAAGGATTGGGAAACAAAGTTGGATGATGCTTTATGGGCCTACCATACGATATTCAAAACACCAATCGGTATGTCACCATATCAACATATCTGTGGGAAAGCTTGCCAATTGCCTTTGGATCTAGAACACCAGGCATTATGGGCATCTAAATTTCTGAACATGGATTTGTCTCGAGTGTAACACCCCAAAATTTTCCTTCTTATTTATCACCGTATCCGATTAGCTTATGCTTCATTTCCATGTCATCTTGCATATTCGTCCATACATTGCATATTAAAAAAAACATAGAAAGCATACATCATTGGTCGAGGCACGAGGCATGTGATCAAGAGTTTCTTGGTGACTATCGGGTCTCGGAAGGAAAATAATCTCAGGAAATATGACCAAGACCAGATGTCCAAGGTTTCCCACAAAAAAGAGAAAAAATTCAAGTTTTGGTTGAAGTAACTGGTTACGTCATAGGTAGTAACTGGTTACCTATTGAAATTTGAAGGAAAAAGGCCAGATCTTGTACTGGTAACCGGTTACCTCATAGGTAGTAACCGGTTACTTTGCACAGATTTTCAAAAATTCAAAAATCAGTTGGTTGCTTCCCTCCCTTTTCCATTTCCAGTTTGCTTTGTGTTTCCACCCAATTCTAGAACATTCCACACTCTTCCAAGGAAATATTCTCAGAATATGCCAAGGAATATCCCAAGAATATACCATGGAATATTCCCGATCAACCCTTAGCTTAGGACCGCAAAACAGAAGTGCTTAACCGAAGAAAAAGGCTGAAAGTGGTTTCACGAGAAAATTCATATCTCGCACTATGTTTATCCGATTGAGCTCATATTTTAACACGAGGTCACTGACTCATATATCTATCACTTTTCTGACAAAGTCGAGTCAAGATTATGCTCCAAAGAGGTTCACCTCGTCACATTTTCGAGTAGCGGACACCAAATAAACCGAAAAAACAACTTATTCAGTGACGTCTTACAGCTTAAACGTATTGACCGCACTCGATTTTGATCGTATGACATCTGTTCTTTTTGCGTTGCAATCGCAATTCAGAGGCGGACGATGTTGTGGAAGGCTCAAAGTCGAAATTTCTTGCCGAAGATATTGTTATTTTCACTTAAGCTGAAATTCTACCTTTTGCCTTTCATTTTACACTCCACTATATATTCTTTTGACCTACAATTTGTCTCATAACTTCAATCACAATTCACAAACACCAAAAACTCTCAATAACTCTCTCTAAAGAATCAAAGTTCATTCTCTCAACTCTTTCTCAAGAACACAACAACAACTTCATCAAGAACACAACAATTTTGATCAAGCTTCCGGTAGCCGAACCACCACCTCCGGTCAACTCCGCCACTGCATGAACACCATCTTCCGCCGCCGGCAACCACGCGGTCTCTCCTCCATTCGCGATCGCGTCTCACTCCTTTTGGATTCACTTTCTTCGTCGATTCTTCATTCGGTTAGCTTCTTAAACTTTAGTTCATGAATAATTGTTGAGATTATATGCATTAATTCTTGAGTTGATTGTTGATTAATGCTTATTTAATTGATCCTAATAATTATTGTGGTGAATAATTGGAAATACTTGTTAAAATTGACTTAGAATAATCAGTGCATGTTAGGTGTTTGATAAAATTCCTATGAGAGCTAATTGTTGTGACTTGATATTGATTGAAGTGCTTGACTTTTGAATTCATGCTTGTTTCAATGTGTAAATCCAGAATAGGATAGATTGATGCTTAATCGATGATGTTGTCCATGTGTCGCGTGTCGAGAATATGTTTTGATCATCACTTCATAACTGTAGCGCGTTTTCGCGAATGTGAATAGTGTAACTTGACTTTGTTGATTATTCTGGAGGAATTGGTGAACTTTTTAGTCAATTTCGGACAAAAACATTTCACCGTTTCGCTACTGCCAGCCGACGAAATTGGCCAAAAAGTCTCACATCTGAGCGGTATTTTCAAAAACTGATTGCATTTTTGAATCCGTTGGCACATTTTCAAGTTACCATGCGATTTTCGTTCAATTCTGAGTCAGTGATTTTTGACGCGTTTTTTTTTCGTTTTAAGGCTTTTTAAGTTCGGTTTGGTGCGATTTGATGCATTGATCTTGTTTTGACTTGTTCTTATGTTTGTTGATCATTTGTCATTCATTTCATGTAATTTACTCGATTCCGGTTTGAATCCGCATGTAGTTTATGTTAGTGCATAGGTGCTGCCTCGTTTTGAAACATACATTTCAATGCATGTCCATGACTCGTATGCTCATATTTCTACTTGATTTTGAGTTTTGAGGCATAGGTGCAACTTCCGGTTGCACCTCTTTTTGGTTTCTAATGCATTTGTTGAGTTCATGCAAGGTTCTCGCAAGAATCTTGGCAACGGTCAATTGGTTGGTGTTCCACTTTATTTGTGGGATACCGTTTGGTTTCAAATGATATTTTATGCCATTGTTTTTGTCTAGATTGTGTTGTGTGCAAGGCATTTGTGTGTTCGAATCCGACTTTCACATCTTCTGTGATTTATTTTCACTCCGATGACTTGAGCTTATATGGGAAATGTGATGTCCAACCTTCTTTGTTTGTGGATGCTAGCTTGTTCGAGCGGACCACTGGGTTTCTATTTTCTATTTAGCTTGTTGGTACTTCGGATTTACATCCGTGCGGTATAGTTTCTTATCCGATTTACTATTTCCGTACTATATTGCTTACATAGGCTGGAGTCCCGACCGTTTCTTTTTGGCGGACATTTTCTGGAAGACCTTCTTCAGAGGCTCTCTATGTGTTTGTTTACATTTGTGCCAAGACCTTAAAAGAGGCGCCCCATTCATATTCCCCTTGATAAGACCTCGAAGAAGGCAAGTGAAAAGGGCTCGTAATCAACCTCGCACTATCATTGAGTTTTTCATTAGCTCTCACTCTGTGTTGATGCTTTTGGATAAATTATATCTTGTTCTTGTCCGGTCAGTCTGTGGAAGAGGATCTCACTTTTTGGATCCCCACACTTTGTGTAGCTCACGTCCGTTGACGTTGACGTTTTGTGCTCGTATGCACATGATATTTCCTCCGGTCTGTTCTTGCTTGGTGAGATGATACCATGTATAGACATACTCTTTTCCCACAGTCACGAGCTCGAGGGGATCTCCTTGCTTCGTGTACCCATCCTGCCTGATCCTCGATATCGTGGTTAGGTGTCACCCCTACTTTTGTCCTGCTTCGATCCTCCATATCGTTGTTTGGCCCTCTCTTTGCCACTATGAAGACATAATCCACAGACGGATGTTTTCTACTCGAGTGATGTGGATACTCCTCGAGCTTGTTTTCTTATTTGTGTGATGCGATCCTCTCCCCATAGGATTGCTAGGTTTTCTATAGTCTCTCGTTTGCATGTTAACTTAGGTAGCATGATTCCTTCGTCTAGGACTACCTTTTTTGCATGAGAATTCCTAAAACACAAATTAAACTCTTTATTTTCTTTTCATAAGAACATGTTTATTCCTTCTACTCCAGGTGTGTGAGTCTCCAAAGTTCAAGCAACCGGTAGAATGTGAACTTAATATTGTTCAACTTAAAAAACTCAAAACAGACAAAAGTAGTTAGTCGAACTATGTTAACTCGGATTCCTGAAAAGGGGTATGTAGGCAGTGGGTAGGTCCCATATGAGCATAACACCTTCTTTTCCCTAAGTTATTTTCCCTTTCTTTCGCTGCATCCTAACCATAGTTTGAGGAAGGTATTTATGCCATCCTATTAGGTTTATCTTGATAAAGATTGTAGGTCACCTCTAAGAGGTACATTCTGACTTTTTTGATTGTGGTTGGTTTATGACCTTCCTCTTTGGTTTGTACTTATGCTTATGTGGTTCACTAAACTTTGTTTTGTAGGGGATTTTGGTTAGTCATGTGTGTGGGAGGGTATGCCACATACAACCAATTCCTTCATCTCTTTCTACTTTCAAGTTGTGATTGCCTTAGCATTGTGCTTTGCTTGTCTAACTTCATCACCTCCCTCTTAGAAACAACTTAACTTCTTTAGAGAAGTAAGTTGTCTTCTAACGTCTTCTTCTTCTCCTCTCCTTCTTCTTTCTTTTCTTTCCTTCTTCTTCATTAGGATATGCTTCAAAACTCACTAACCTAGGACTTCCATGCATGATAACATTTAGGATTGTTAGTCTCCTCTTTTAGTTTTTACCTTTGAGATCCTTTTGGTGCTCTCTCTTTCTCATCTTTAAACAAAAACCTAAAAAACATTTAATAATGGTTGAGGTGATCTCCCTTTGTCATCCTCTCAAAGAAAATCATAAGAAAACACTTCTTAATCAAATCACAAAACAGTTAATAAAGTCAATGCGTTAGTGAGCTTAGGCCCTAATCTCTTGAACCAAGTTTTGGGGATCTTCCTCTCACTTGGATGTGCTTGTTCTTCATTTTGTCTTGGAATATAGTAACAAGTACATATTCCATGGAAAAGGATCTGAATTCACTTTCTTGTGCCAAATTCAGAAAAGCTTCTACAAAACACCGAACAAAGAACAATTGTCCCTCCTTCGGAAATTCTCTTATCACCTCTTCACTCCAAATGAAAGAACTTGCTCCTACTTGTCTCTTTGTAAGATAATAATGCACTCGTGTCAGACGAGCCTGCAACACCTGAGCATTGACATAAGTAGTTCAATCTTTTAAAACACAAGCCATTTCCCTCCATAGTTAAGGGAACTATGTTGACTTTGATCCTCATGTCCAGATGAGTTATGTAGGCAGCGAGGTAGGGCCCGTTCGAGCACTCTTTTATTTTCCCTACATTTTCCCCCTTTCTTTTCTTTTCTTATCCAATTTCAGTCTTTCTTTTTCAGCAGCTTTCCTTTCTTCACCCTTTGAAATAGTCATTTTGCAAGCGTGGATCTCATCGGGTACGACGAACGATCTGGGGTGCTAATACCTTCCCAGGTCGTAACCGACTCCCGAACCCAGTTTCTTTGGTTCGCAGGACCTTTGTCCTTCCTTTTCTTTTCTTCGGTTTGTGCATCATTACATTTCCCGTTCCTTCGGGATAAATATGTCTGACTGACGACTCTACCTTTTCCGCGCCACTTTCGCGTTTGTACCAGGATGGAAATACAAGGAGCGACAGCTGGCGACTCTGCTGGGTATCGAACCTAGAATCTTTGGTTTCCCTTTGAGAGTCTCTCCTAGTGCTTGTTTGTTTCTATTTTATTGAGTGATTTATGTTTGTTGTTATGTGTTTATTTTTCTGTTTTATTTACAACTTTATTTACTGCTTTAAGTATTTATTTTCATGCATCATATTACTACTAGACTGTTTGGACTGGTTTTCTCTTGGTGGGTTGGGGGTTACTGTTACTGTGAGATGAACTCAATACCAAGGCTCAAGTGTACCCTAGGACTTAGAGTGGAGCCACTTTGGCCTCATGATATCTTGTCATGGGGGTAGTAGTGAGTTCCACACCCAGACTTGCGACCGTCTTGGAAATGTTTTTATTTAAGGATCTTCCCTTTTCATTTCATGACCTTGATAGTTATGTGCAGCTGGGGATCGATCATTGAAGACCTTTGTGGAAACATCCCTCTCCAGTGGTGACAATGGCAGACCATATTATATGGCAAACCCATTCGCACCCGAGGGCCCACTGGGAACTCACATAGGATGGTCTGGTTCTCTTATATGGACTCGATCAAAGCATCTGGTCGTATAATGATAGTACTATACCTTACGGGCTGAATGTACTATTGTTTCTCGATTTCAACGCTTGAAGCTGGGGAATTAAAAGGGGTGCTTGTTTTTCCCGGTCTCATGCTGAGACCTCCCCGAGTAGTATATAATGCTTAACCGATTCCCTGATTTGGTCATGATCCCTTTCTTGGAAATGGTGAATGTATTATTGCTGCTCAGCTTTGAGAGACCCTGATGTTTAACCCGGAGCATACCAGTGAGATTAGGGGGTGTTTATAGGTTTTACAGGAACCCTTGACCTCATCATACCCTTTGTTATTAGTGTGATCTTATGTTCTAATCTGGTTACTATGATTATGGAGTTCTTGATCCTTTGGTTCGGGGTTATTATCCGAGGTTATTATTTAGAGGACCTTTTGGATTTCAGACACTTGGTTCTTGGCTCAGTATTCCATATCCAGACAGATGCCAGCCATTGATCACATGCTAGTTGCATACATGGCATCATGGAATTTTAGCATACATGTTCAGTTATTTCCGAGGATCTCACATCTGAATCATGCATTTGGATTTCTTGTGTATCAAATGTGAATTAAAATAGATAGAGTCCTGGGAAATAACCGAACATGGCATTTACATACATCCTTACGCTCATGATAGGTGTTGAGAGAAAGATTCTTATCTTGACTTGGTTTCTCTTCAGAATGGCCAGCTTGAATCAGAACTCTCAGGGTATGGACTTGGAACAACTCTGGGCGGAGGTAACTGAAATGAAGACCCATATGGTGCTATTCAGAGCAGAAGTGCAAACCTTATCTTAGGTTCAGAGATTCTTGAAGGAAGAGTTTGACTTGATGAAGACCCAGATGAAGCTGCTTATAGGGATCATGAATGCTTTGTTGAAGCAAGAAAATGTTCATTTGTTTGCTTCTCCAATAGAAGGTCTTGTTTCTCCCATCTCTTTGGGATTTCCGCTGAATCAGGAGTTGTTAGGTGGAATTCCTCCACAGTTTGAGCCTTCTCACAAGCAATCACCACTTGGTGTCAAGAATAGCCCAAGATAGAGATTAGTTTCCCCTTGTCGGATACAAATGAGTTGAATGTTCCCACACCAGTTGTTACCAAAGAAAGGAGCGTTTTATTTCTTTATCAAGGACCCTCCTCGACTCCTACACCTTGGTCTCCCAGAGAAGGATTTCAGCAGGTTTCAGTTGTATCTCCTCCAGTGGCAGCAATCCGTTTTTGACAAAGGAAAGAAAGGGTTATTGATTATGTGCCCGTGTCTTATGCTAAGTTGTGCCCACAGTTGCCTAAAATGGGATTGATTGAGCATCGTGAACTACCTCCTCCTTCTGGTGAGCTTCCCCAGGGTTAGAATCCCTACGCTTACTGCATTTTTCACTTTGGAGCTCTCAGACACAATATTAATGATTGCAGGGCATTCATGCATCACGTGCAAGATTTAATTGACAGAGGAGTGATTAATTTTGGGTCGACTGGGTTGAAAGTGTTAAAAGTTAGTGCATGTATGAATACTAAAGAGATGGTTAACTTTTCCTCTTCTGGAGTCAATACTCAGGTTGAGTCTTCAAAGAGGTTACAACAACAACCTTCATTTGTTCCTTGATCGAATCCGGGTAAGAAAGTACAGGGGCCTGTTAGGAGCTCAAAGCAACATCAGCAACAAAATGCTCAACCACAAGAAAGGCCTTATTCACAGAGAATTCGACAAGATGATCATGTTCTTGGTCCGATCTCAATAACCTACACTACCATGTTGCAACAATTACTGATGTTTAATCTGGTGGAGTTGCGAACTTTGACACCACAAGTTGGGAATTGGCCAAAGGGATATGATGTGGATGCGCGTTGCAAGTTTCATTCAGGTGCTCCAGGGCATCCAACAGAGGAATGTAGGGCTCTACAAATGAAGGTTCAAGAACTGATCGACTCCAAGGTCATCATGCCAGATGGTCAGCTTGGGAGGCAAATAATGATAGACTAGGATTGATGTTTGTAGGCCTTAGTTTTCTTTCATGTATCTGGTTACCCTCGGGCTGGTTGAGGGAACCTTTATTATTGTTCTTATTTGTGTTTGTTGTCATCTTCTTTTTAGTACTTTGTATGATTTTGCTCTTGTGAGCCTTTCCCTGTTATGATGTTTGGATTTCTGATGCAGTGGTTTTCTTATTTCTCTTCAGAAGGAAATTTATACATCGACACCTGGTCACGGTTTGACTTTAAATTGGATATCCTACTTGCAGGGTTTCTTTTGAGAGTGTTCTCTCTCTCTCTCTCTCTCTCGATAGTTTTGTTTCGGAGCATTTTCATAACATAGCATCCTGCATACCATAGCATATTATCTTTGTTTTTCAAGTACACGAGCAGTTTCTCATCTCTATTCGATTTACAGGCAACAATGTTGGCAAAATAGAACTAGAATGGCAAATCAAGTACAAGCTGGGCTGGTGGAGTTAAGGGCTCATATGGATCAGTTTATGACCCTGATGACGGGGATGGATCAGAATCAGGAAAAACTAAGGTTGATTGTCGAGTGGCCAGAGATTGAGATTCCAGATGGTGGTAATCAGAGAAATCATAATGGAGCTCCAGGCGGAGACAGTGATAGTAATGTTAGTTATATGGATAGTCAAGAAGATCAGTTTACTTTGATGGATGAGGAGTTGGGTAATCAGAATGCAGTTGTGAATAAGAAGCTTAAGTAAATTTCTAAGAAGATAAAGGTCGTTGAATCTCAGAACTCTCTAGGTTTTGATGTGACTGACTTGGGCTTGGTGCCAGGGGTCAAGATTCCTCACAAGTTCAAGCCTCCTACTTTTGAAAAGTACAACGGCAACGCTTGTCCAAAAACTCACATCCAGTCTTACTTTGGGAAGAATTTTGCTCACATAGATGATGAAAAATTATGGATGTTTTACTTCCAAGATAACCTATATGGGGCATCATTGGATTGATATTTGAATCTGAACAGGACTGTTGTTAGAAGCTGGAAAGACTTGGTTGAAGCTTTTGTGAAACAATACCATTTTAACATGGACATGGCGCCTAACCGCATTCAACTCCAAGGTATTTCTCAGAAGAAGTCTGAAATTTTCAAAGAGTATGCTCAGAGATGGAGAGAAATGGCTTCCCGAGTACAACCTCCTCTACATGAGAGAGAAATGGCTGACATATTCGTGGGCACTTTGCTGGGTGTATTTCTGGATAATTTAGCCGCTTATACATCTACTGGATTTGGTGATATTATAATTGTCGGTGAGCGAGTTGAGAGTTTGCTAAAGCTTGGAAAGATTCGAGATTATAGTGCGCCAGGTTCAGACACTAAGAAGCCTTTCGCCAGTGGTCAGAGCAAGAATGAAGGGGAAGTTGGGGAAACATTTCATCAATGTGGAAAATATAAAGGATATCATCCATACCATCACCGGGAAGCCTTTGTGGCCACAACCCCAAAGAATCAGCCTAAGCGTCAGGCACGACAAAGGAATCCCCAACAGGGTCATCAACAGCAAAGGAGAGAATTAGTTTCTGATCCTTTACCAATGTCTTATACGGATATACTTCAGCATCTGCTTTAGTTGAAATTGATGGAGCTTCACAAGCTATCCCCACCTCCTTTTCCATTGCCAGAGGGATGGGATGACAACGCCCATTGTGATTTCCCTTCTGGGGCACCAGGACACCATATCGATGGGTGTAAAGCTTTTCACCGCAAGGTACACGATTTGATTGATTCGAAGGCTGTCAATTTTGCTCCATACAGATGAAGAGGAGGGTAGTATCCTGATTTGAAGTCTTGTTATCAGAGTTTGTTAGAAAAATAACTAAAGCAATAAAGCTGGAAGTATTCCATTAATCTCAGTAATGGCAGTCGTTTAATTTCTTCATTGCATTTTCATCCCTATTGAGGTGAACTACGATGGTCTGATTATCCATTGGTCTTAGGTCAATGGAGATACGTAGGTTGGAGATCGTCATGTCTTTGCGAGCAACCTTGTGTGTCAACTTTATCTCTCGGTGTTACTCTTTTTTATAGATGTTTTGTGTCAGTGTTAAACATTAGAGGATTAAAATCAGAATAATTGGGAATGAAGTATGGCTCTGGACATTTGGCCATTTAATTGAAGATTACAAGTTCATGGAAAATCTACCGCTCACTGAAAGTATTCAAGATTGATGAGTCCATTCGGAGTCAAGTCTCCTTAATGATGACAATGTTCTGTTTCTTTACTGCATTTTTATTTGTAGTTTTTTATGTTTGTTTAAACATTTGTATGCATGCATGAAACTTGTTTATTGTTGAATGTTAATTAATGAAATGCACATGTTTTTCTTGAAGTAATTCATTCGTATTTTACTTATAATTTTGTGTATGTTCATTGCAATACCAACTATCGTGCTTAAACTCTGTGATGGAGGATGACGAAATGAAAACACAATAATCTCCTATTTGTGTGCTCTTGAATAAGACCCTGTTGACGATTTACAGGCTTTGCTTCAAATCATAAACACCGAAGATATAAGGGAGGTAAACCCTCGCTAACCCCTTTGAGCCTTGAAGTAGGAGTTTCTTTTCACAAAAAACCCTTACATTTAACCCAGGGCAGGGTAGATGTCAGCTAGTTGGACCGAGCGTTCAGACTTTCACAAAGGAGTATACTTGAGGATCCATTGCCTTTCATTCCAGCACGTCAAGAGGTCCAAATACTAGAAACCACAATGGTTATACCAAATCAAGAGGTCCAAAAACCGGAAACCACAATGGTTATCCTTATCAACTGAAAAGTGAGACAGTCACGACCCCTTCAAAGCAATCAAGACAAACAGTGTCACACGATTTGTTCAAAAAAAAAAAGAATAAAAAAATAAAAAAAGGAAAAAAGGAAATAAAAAAAAGCCCGCTAAGTTGAAACTTGAAAACAAGCGACTTAGGCAAAAATTAGGGCATCCCGCTGGACTCCAATTGCAAAAGATTTAGAAGAATTAGTCCAGGAAAAATTTAGGGATAAGCAAAAGAACATAAATGCAAAAGACAAAAAGGATTACACAAGAAAGATCCTCAAACAAGAACGAAGTCGTATGATACAAACACATAAGACAAAAGATAATAGGGGTGATTGTTACTCCAACAATCTCAGTGGTGCTTAAACCTTTAGTAGAAATGGTACCTCAACCATCACGAAACCCTTAGGAAAGGTGAGCGCTTGTGAAAACTAGTTGAACATAGTGTAACACCCTAAAATTTGCCCTCATATTTATTACCTTAACTGGCTTACACTTTTCATTCATCTACATTCTTCCATTAGGTCATGACATTCATAATCATGCATTTCATTGAGTTCCTAAGACACGTGATCATGTATTTTCAGGTGACTTGAATTTTCCTATTCACAAGTAGTTCATCTGGCTATTACATTCAAGATCGAGATGAAGGTTGAGCTCACATCATCTTGAGCATATTCTTATAATGAGGTTTACCAAGTTCTAATATTCATCATGTTCAGAGGTTTCATTCGAAGTGTTGGATCAGGAGGTTATTGGTATGAATTTAGGTTTTTTCCCTAATCATGTGATACTCGACGGAGTTTCCTTGCGAAGTTTGTTCAAAAGTAAATCTTGTCATTCAAGGAGGTTCATTATTATTTGAGGCGAGTGTTATTGAAGATCCTGTGTATACATGGCCAATTAGGATTTCATATCAGGAGATCATTGGTCACCAAGATATCACGGGGATCGAATTGCCAAGCGTAAAGCTGTGGATTTCTGTTGGTGTACCTAGGCATTACTCGTATGGGATTTGTGTTGGTTGTTTGAAGTGTGGATTAAGGGCGCTGGTCATTCAAAGTGATTTAGTTTGCTTCGAATGCAAGATAATTTGGATTTACTGATTAAGGTCCATACTTAAGCATACTTTATCATCCATTTTTATTTTATGCAATCTCAAAAGCCCATCTATTTCATGTCTACATTCCAAACCATAGCATAATTACCCATTCAATTCCATCCATTTTGAGAACTAAGTATTGTTTAAATTGAACTCATATATCATGGCCCAAACCCACTTTTATTTCACATCCATTTGTTTAATTTTCGCTAAAACGCATACTTTTCACATTGATTTATTCAAGTAACATTCCTTTTGTTAAGTTCATTTTTTCATCCAAATTGTTTTCAATCCATATGCCGACAACCAGGTTTCTTCTGTATTACACAAGCATCATTATTTCTAAACTAATTAATACATTGCACTAAAAAACTTTCAAAACTATCAAATTTACCAGCAAAGCCTATTGCAAGTTCCAGAATTTCAGCCAAGAGAGCATCACTTAGTGGTGTGTGTGCCAAAGATGAAAAGGACAGGGAAAAACACATAATTGGTGATAGAGTTATCTCAATATCAAAAGCATTTGTCATTGGAGGTTCACGGGGTACAGAGCCTAATCCCACAATATTATCCAAATTAACTTCTGGTCAGTCAGTATCAACCAAGGAAAAATCAGTATCTTCCACATCTTCTAGTAGCATATTATCTGTTAATATTGCTAAATCATGGAGCAAGAAGTCCAAGTGAAAGACAAAACAAAGAAAATATTGGAAACAACAAGTTGTGAGATCTATCACACTATTTGGAAACAAAAAAGTTGATAACCAGAAAAATCCTCATCCAAGTCATTTTTATGAATCATTATATATTTCAATTAAGGCTTGTAGCGCATAGCAAAATATCAAAACCTCTACTGAAATACTCAAAGGTGCTTTTAAAAATGTTGAATATATGTCACAATTCACATAACAGAAATACAAAAATTTGGATAGTAGAAAAAACGAATATCAACAAGGGAACTTTATAGCAGAATATTTAGTTACACATACTACAAAATCTCATAACAGAAATACAAAAATTTAGAAAAAGTGTTATGCCAAAAAAAACTAATAGCAGAAATACTTATCACACCCTTCAATTTTCTCATTAATCATAAACATAAAAAAATCAAAGGAAACTAACTCTAACAGAATTTCCAATAGAATTCCTGAGAAAATACAAAAATAGCCTTCAATTTATCACCTATAAGAACATTACTTGCTGCAGATTGAAGGTTTCGGCATTCTCCCTTTTTCATTGATCCACCACCTTCAAACTTCTCTCTGACTCTGAGCTTTCAGAACTGAATCTTCATTAATTTCCATCACCATGAACATTCATCATCCTTCATCCTCAAATTTCCATCTCCTTCATTGATAATCACTGAATTGAAGCTTTCACCATCTACATAATCACATCACAGCTTCATCAGATAACAAACTGCAGAATCCAAGAACGCATCATCAACAACTTATAATCTCAACGATATCACAAGCAAGACAAGAAGAAGAAGAGGTGAAATCGAAGCATATACCTGAACGTAATTTCGCATCACTCGGAAGCGTCTTCATCGCATCCTCATTCATCAATCGGAATCTTCATCAAGCTCGCAGCATCGTCGAAGCAACGAAAGCGTCATCCTTCTTCATTGATATCGTCGATACGACTTTGATTCACAAGGTGCGAACCCGAATCTCTCACGTATACGAGATTGTTGTTGTGTATTGTTTATTGTTTGAGTGAATTTCTGAGAATCTATTTCGAATTTGAGATAGAGATTAACGATTAGGTTGTAGTTGTGTTATGATCTTGGATTTGAGATAGAGATGAAAACTAGGGCGGAGTTGTTTTGTTCTCCGGTGACGTTTTTGGTTCACGGCGGCGCTAGGTTAAGTTTGCGGGAGAAGGATTATAACGGTGGAGAGACAAAGGATTAGATTAGGAGTGATGTTGAGATTATAAATTAGTGATGAGGTCGCCAGAGTAGCTTTCTCTGTTGTTGTTGTTCGGCGGAGCTAGGGTTGATAGGTGAAGAGGATAACCCGCGGCGGAGAGGGAGAAGAGTTTTTAGGGTTTTTGATTTTTGTATATTTAGTTTTAATAGAATTGTTAAGAAAATATCATAAGAGTTTAATGATGATTTCAATGGATAAGGATTGAGAAAATCCCATGTGCGCTCATACACCATAATCATAGTATTCCCTCATTTTGTGAATCGTCTGATGAGAGTACTTGGACTGAACTTTGATCTAATGCTCCTTGTTCAGTCAAACCTTTGACCATGGAGCATGTAATGCACCCTCAGGATCTTCATCATTTGGGCTTGGGTCCGTGAGCTATTAACACCCCCGTCTAAGCCTATTCTCCTTTTTTCAGCTTCATAATTACTAAGTCCACACCCCTTCCTTTTTTCCTTGTTTTTCTAATTTCTTTATCACATAGTTTCCATTTTAATCCATAAAAAAATACTAAACTCTTGATAAAATTCTACAAAAATTACATAAATATCTTACTCATTCCAGAATTTTTGTGTGTTTTTAGTTTCTGATTTCATTGATTTTTCAATTTTTATTTTGATTTTTCATTTGATTTCTTTTCCATTGGATTTCCACATTAGCACCTCAGCTTGTCCAATTTAATTCTTCCATCTCAAGTAACATCTTTACACCATTCATTTTACATATTTTAAAAGACTCAGAAAGGAACATAAAAATATTTTTGTCATATTTTTAAACTCATTTTGTCCACAGTTTTGGAAGCCTTGTTTGTGCAAGTTTGCAAGTCATCATTAGGAAAATTTAAGTGACCATTTGGTGGAGTTTAATAGTGAATTTTTGGGATATATTTTAACACATTGTTGGCTTTTGGTTTGTAACTTTAGGGACATAATTTCCTTTTTTTTTCATGACCATTGTTATTTGTTTGGTGCCTTGCTTTTCAAGTAACTTTTTCTTCATGCTTCTTACTTCCCTAGCCCTAAAGTGGCCAATGTTGGCTCAATTATGGTTGATTTATGCCTATAATATTCCTGTAAACATCCCATCTAACTTCTGGATTTTGTATGGAAGATTCATCCTTCATTGTTCATTTTTTATTTGTGTTCCAAGTTAACGCTTTTCTTATGAGACCACTTGTCCACTTCTCCTCGTTTCTTTTCCATCTAATCTCTTACACTTTAGTATCCACTCTCATGCTTGTGAATACTTTAATTTGCTTTAAAAGACACTTCTAATGGATGTTAGGTTTTGACTTTAACATTTAACCATGGTTTAATACATGTTTACCTTGCACCTTCATTCAATCGTCTTCATCTAACTTCACCTTGAACTTCCTTGGTGTTTAGTCTTAGTTAGGGCATAGTTTGTTGTTGTTTGATATTATAACCTTAGAGCACATTAATAGGGTTTAGCTACTGACTTTAGAAGCCTTGTATCATTTAGGATCATTTTCATTTAGGACCTAGCCTTAGGGAACCCTTAGTGCTATTTCGTGACATGTTTGACTTTTGTTTTTGCTTATGCTTTCAATATGCAATGTTTATCTAACTTTTGTTTTGTAAGGGGTTATGGTAAGTAATGTGTGTGGGAGGGTATCCCACATACACCTTCTTCCTTATCCTTTTAAGCTTTCAAGTTGTGTTTGCGATAAGCATTTCGTGCTTCTGCGACATGTCACTTTCTTCACTCCCTCTAAGGTCTAGTATCATCTTCAATCATTGAAGTGAGCTAGAACTTTCTTTCTTCTTCTTTAGGATTAACAAACCTCATTAACCATAGGATCTTAATGATACACTAATTTAGGGTGAGTCTGAGTTCCCCTAGTTTTTTCCTTTCTCGACTTGAGTCTCTCTTTCTCATCTCAAAGAAAAAACAAAACACCTAATAAAGGTTGAACTTTCTCGTGCGCCAGGAGACTTTGCCATGGGGTACTTGCGCACGTCCCATTTCGGGGCGAGGTGCAAGGAATCTACAATGATGAACAATTCTTAACATGAGAATGTTTCACAAACAACAATATCAAAACACTTCTTTTAAAAGACTGTATACAAACAACAAACGTCTTTCCTGCGGGAATTCTCTCCTCATCTCATTCACTCTAAACGAGAATTTGCTACGACTTGTCTGTCGCTCCCAGGATTTTCATCCTAGTACAAACGCGAAAGTAGCGTGGAAAAGGTAGAGTCTCCAGCCAAGCATTTTATCCCGAATGAATCTGAAAGGTAATGTTGCACAAACCTAAGAGAAAAGGAAAGGACGAGGTCCTGCGAACCAAAGATCTGGGTTCAGAAGTCGGTTACGACCTGGGAAGGTATTAGTACCCCAAATCGTCTGTCGTACCCGACGAGATCCACGCTTGTTTGTTTCTTTCAAAGGGTCAGAAATAAAGTTGTTGCTGAATAAAACCGCTAACTAGAATGAGAACTGGAAAAGGGAACTGAAAAAAAGAGATCGAAAGGGGAAAATGTTGGGAAAATAAAAAGTGTGCTCAAACGGGCCCTACCCTGCTGCCTACGTATCTCATGGGAAATGAGAATCAGAGTCGGCGTAGTTTACCTAACTAAGGAGAAAACTATTTATTTGTGTTTTTTTATAGATAAATTGCTTATGTCTATACGCAGGTGTTGCAGGCTCGTCTGGTACGAGTGTGTTACCGTCTTGAAAATGAGACAAGTCGTCGCAAGTTTGTGTTGAGAGTGAATGAGGTGAGAAAAGAACTCCCGAAGGAAAAGACGAGTGTTGTTTGTATACTGTCTTTTAAAGAAGTGTTTTATGAGATTGTTGTTTGTGAACATTCTCATACTAAGACTTGTTCATCGTGGTAGATGCCTTACACCTCGCCCCGAAATGGGACGTGTATAAGTAACCCATGTTAAAGTCTCCCGGCGTACGAGAATATCAACCTTTATTAGGTGTTTTTTACTTTTATTTTGAGACGAGAAAGAAAGCAAAGCGAACCAAAGGCAAAAAGTCTAAAGGGAGACTAAATTCCTAAGTATTGTCATGCATGGATGGACCTAGGTTAGTGCGGTTTTCTATTCCTAATGAGAAAAAGGAAAGAAAATGGACTAGAAATCAACTTACTTCCTAAAGAAGCTAAGTTGTTTCTAAAGGGGATTAGCATTAAGTTATGTAAACTAAACGTAAAATGCTAAAGCAAAGACACTTTGAAAGCATAAAGAATTTTAAAAGAGGAAGAAATTGTGTGAACTTACCTCCACCTCCCTACAAAACAAAGGTTAGTAGGATAAACATGATAAAAGGAATGAGGTAAACAAGTACCAAACAAAACCTAATTCATCTAGGACCTAATCTAGACTCAATCCTAAGTCTAAGGGACTTAAAAACTTTGCAAAGCAAAAATCCAGCAGCTACTACAACTCCTATAGCACAAACAGCTACCAAATGCAAGTCAAAATGCAAACAACTTATTACAACTAGCAATCAGCATACAAAATAGGTGTAAAAAGTGAAAACAACATGAATACAACATGTTTTTACAGCTCATGTTTCAAAATGCAGCTATGAAAACAAGGCAGATTTGGATTAATTTTCAAATGCACAAAAATTATTTTTAATGCGAATCAAGTAATGAAAAAATATGCAAGTTAATTCAATAACATGCAATGGATTATTAAGAATGAAATGCAACAATATTATGCAATTAAGTGATGTAAACTACATGATTTATAAGTTTTTTAACAATATGCAATTTTCAATATGCACATGATTGGACCAAAATGTGAATGGCTTCAATGCAATGCAAAAACCAGAGGTGTGCACATTCACTATTATGCTATGAAGGATGCTAAAACATGAAAACTATGGTCACAAAGTTTTATAAACCTATATGCAACATTTATGCACAAAAATGGGAACTAACGAAACTCATGTCGAAAGTTACCTAAACTATAGAATCATACACCTAAAGTGATCCTGAAAATTCACTAAAATCATGATCTAACAATACATGGTGATTAAAAGATGAATGATTCACAAACATGCCATGAAACAAGAAAATTTCTCAAAATGGAACAGCGTTAACCGGTTAACGCTAGGGGTTAACCGGTTAACGACCCAAAAACAACAACAATCAGAAATGGAAAACACGTGTCAACCGGTTAACCCCTGGTGTTAACCGATTAACACTGAACAAAATGCTAAAAAATAGTTGGAAAAAGCACTTTCTAGCTAGAAACTTAATTCTAAAAGCTCCTAATGTATATATGAACATGATAGCATGAAAATTCTACTTAAACCTAGTCCTCTAATACCTATTAGCACCAAGAACTAGCTATGATTCTAGTTACTAACAAGTAAATCGAACAAAACGAGAGCAAAACGTAAAATGATCAAAATGAAAGCAACGATAAAACGATCAAAGAATGCCATACGGTGAGATGAAGTGAATAAATTAAAAGTGACAAGCGGTTTCAAATTCACCAGCCTACAAGGCGGAGGCTTGCTTTGGTGATTGTTGTGGGTTGATCGATGCACAAATGAAGAGAATACCACAGGCTTCAAACTTCGATTCGCAAGAATGCAAAATAAATGCAATCGATCCGAAACGCTTCGGATTGGTGAAATAAACACCGTAACTGAATTGGTGAAACTTTAAGGATCGTGATGAAGATGAAGCTTTGGTGAATGGTTGAAGATGAGAGAAAATTGGGAGCAAAATGAGAGAGATGAAGTGAAATTTGGAAAATGAAGTTGAATTCTTTGGTTTGGGATGAAGTGAACTTATATAGAGGTTAGGATTGGAGTTAGGCTTAGGTATGAAGTGAGCTTAAGGTTTAGGTTTGGAAAAGGAGGTTAGGACTTAGGCTTGGAGTTAGTTAAAGTTGGTTAGGGTTTCTAGAATATTCCTTGGAATAGTGCTAGAAGAGTCTTGAAGGTGGTGGGAAATGCTAGAATGTGGTAGAAACACAAAACAAAGGAAAAATGGAACAAAGTAAGGAAACATCAACTAGATTTTGAAATATTTTTCCAATTTTCGCATGCGTTAACCGGTTAAAGCCCTGGGTTAACCGGTTAACGGACAAAAAACTTGAATTTTTCCTTTTTGGATGGGAAACTTCAGGAATACATCCATACCGTCCATTTTGAGTTGATCTTGATTTTAAACCTTTCTAGGGCATTGTGGATGTCATTGCCTCTTGTAAAATCACTTGGCTCTTAGCTCGACTTTGAAGATCATGAATTTCCAACTGGTTGATCATACACCTTATGATTGTGATCATGGATGCTTATGCTTCATCGTTCTATGCAAGAATGTTTGAACATTTATGCTATATGCTATGCTATATGATATGAAAATGAGAGGGAAAATTTTGGGGTGTTACAGTTACCCCTATTCAAACATCTGTTAATCTAAAAAGGACGATATCGTCGGTTGTCGGTCGTTCGAGATGAACTGTGATTGATTACCAAAAAGACCCTGAAATTTGTGCTCTGCTGGAGAAGGGGAAGGAAATAAACCCAACCAAAGAGAACAACCATCTGATGATATAGGTAACCAACAGTAACAACTGAAAATGAGGAAATGTCTTTTGTAAGACGTCAGGAGACTACTGGCTTGCCACATCGACGGTGGACTTGGTACACTTCAGTCTGGGGAATAAACGTGTACAACTTCAAGATCCGTATTAACAAATATTTTATCTTGATCTTGATTAGAATTTTCATCTAGGCATGCACTATCTTGATTCTCTTCGTATAACCTAAGGTAATATATACGGTAATATGGTGCAATTATGAAAATCCACGTAATAACGCGCTATCTTGATCTTCTGCACTATTTTGAGAATATAACCCACTGTCAGGATCTGCAACCAGGCATGCTGTAACGCCCCGATTTTATAATTTATTTTTATAAAATAAATATTAAGACTATGGTGAGATATTTGGAATAATATGGGAGAAGGTATTTTTATGTAAATAATGATAATATGATGATGTGTATTATTATTATAATATTATTATTTAATAAAATAAAATAAAAGAGTAAGTTAGAGGTCTAAGGGGTAAGGTGGTAATTTGGTTATATTGTGAAAAAGGGAGAAAACGATAAATTTCTCATTATCGTGCTTTTTGACGAAGAACATAGGGCTCTAGAGAAAAGGGAGAAGAAGAGGGAGATCAAGAATCGTAGGATTTGAAGATCAAGATTCTCCAAGGATCAATTGAATTTGAGGTAAGGGGGAAAGGGTTTTATATTGGTGACCTAACATAGAAGGGTAATTGGGAGTTCCTTACTCCCTTAGGGATTTATGAATTTGGATTGAAATTGATGGATTTATGATATGTTTATGAATAATATGATGATTGTTGATATATGTTTGAGGTTGATTGAATTGTTTGTGTATGTATTGTGATATGTGAATTGGGTTATGGTTGTTGATGATGTTAGATGATTGGGGAAGATGAAGCCAACTACGATTTTTCATAATTTGATTAGTAAGTGTTAGGCTAATAACTTAGATGATGTTATAGGTATAATTTGATCCTAACAACCAGGATGGGACTGTTAACGAGTGAAAAATCCATGTAAAAAGAACTGAATTCGTACTGGTATCAAAGGTAGAGGAAAAGTTATTTTTGGGTGAAAAAGAAATTTTTGGCGCAGGCTCCCTGACACGGGTTGTGTCATAGGACACGAGCCGTGTCATAGGACACGAGTTTCCATGTTAGGCTATGGGAATATGATTTTGGATGGAATTTTGGGGAAGGGGCTTCAGGAGGTGAGACATGGGCGACCGTGTCAGCCCTCTGTCTTTCATAAAAAGTTGATTCGTTTGGGGTGCGCTCCAGGCCACCTGACACGGGCCGTGTCAGCGGACACGGGGGGATCATGTCAGGCCTCTGTATTTGGAAAAATTACGATATTTTGAGTCGGTTTCATCCTATTCTTCTAGTTGAGGTTCGTACCATTAATTTAAGGCATTGAGGATAATGTTTAGTAACAACCATAGGACCTGACAACCACCATTTAGTAAATAAGTTTTCAAGACCATTAACTTATGTTGATTATTTAAATGTGCGCTTTGTGTTTATATGATGATTGATGAATGATAAGGATCAAGAGGATCGTGTGAGCATAATTATATATATGCATGTTGATGATATTGTATGTGTGAATCGAGTTTTGCATACACATACATAATAGGGGAATAACCATGTCTCGGACGGAGCGTAAGTGATTATCGGATTCATTGGGAATTAATGGGTGGGGGATTATCGTGTCTCAGTAGGAGCATAAGCGATGCATCCGGTCCGAATCGATAGACATTTGTTGAAGACGGTACCGCATTTGCATTGTGTATAGAGTCACATTGCATATATATTTATTTGAATGTATGATTGGTGTTGTATGTTATGGTTGATGTGTAATTACTCCTTCAAATATGTTGTTTGCACCATTATGATATGAAATTGTTTCTCACCCATTTGTTTGTTTTGTTGTGTCTGTGCTTCTTCGGAATTCCAGATAACCCAGGTACCTGAGAAGTGCTCTGGTGTTGCTTGTTCGAGTCCTAGGATGCTCTGATATGTAACACAGGAATGGGGATTTTTGGATTATGCTATTTTACTTTGTTTTTCAACTTTGTTAAGTTACATATTGGTTTAATAAACTAGAGGACCCGTTTTATTTTGTTGGATTGTTTTGTCGTTGGGCACAATTGTTAATGAAAACATATTTCCGCTGCTAATGATAAAATGAATCAAATTATTGAAAGTTTTTGAAGTGTAATCACTCACTTTGTTATTTGAACTCTAATTTTAATAAAGATTTATGTTATTTTTGAAAATGGGAAAAGTGGGTGTTACAATTGGTATCAGAGCAGGTCGGTCCAACCGACCAGATGTAGTATCGAGTCAGCCCTTAGAATAGAAGTTGTATTATGTCCTAACCTGAGTTGTGTGTTGTATCAGTATGGCAGGAAGGAATAATGCTACTCTTGCTGCGGCTATGCAAGCCATGGCGCAAACGGTTGAGAACATCGTTCAGGTGCTGCAAGTTGGGCGTAATGCTTAGTCTCGTGCATTGGATCAATTCAGGAGTAACAAGCTGCCTAAGTATGAAGGTGGAATCCTTGATCCAGAGGCTACGCAGAAGTGGTTGAAAGATATTGAGAAGATCTTCGGGACCATGGGGTGCACTGATGATCAGAAGGTGAGGTTTGGCCGTCACATGTTGGAAGGTGAAGCTGAAATCTGGTGGGACAACAATCGCCAGAGGTTGGAAGCTGCGGGTACTGCAATCACTTGGGATGTGTTTCGTAGAGAATTCTTGGATAAGTATTTCCCGGAAGATGTATGCAGTGCTAGAGAGGTAGAGTTCCTGGAACTCAAGCAGGGTAACATGACGGTAGCTGAGTATGCTTCCATGTTTGAAGAGTTGGTGCAATAATGTGCACACTACAACACTGAGGAAGCTATGACCTCAAAGTGTCTGAAGTATGAGAATGGACTGCGTCCTGAAATCAAGCAAGGCATTTCTTGCCAGAAAATCAGGAATTATCCAGAGCTGGTGAGTAGAAGCAGAATATATGATAATGATAATTGAGCTCGGATTGCGCACTACAAAGTTGTGAATGACAAGAGGGGAAAGCAAAGATATGGTGGTACTCCTTACAGTGCTCCAGCTGATAAAGGGAAGCAGAAAGCTAGTAATGAGAAGAAGCCGAGTGGGGGAGGAAGTACTCCTGGTCCACTCAAATGCTACATATGCCATGGTACGGGACATTGTGCCAATGAATGTCTTAATGAAGTGAAGAAGTGCTTCAAGTGTGGGAAGTCGGGTCATGTGATGGCTGATTGCAGGGCGAGTGCACCTACTTGTTATAATTGTGGAGAGCAGGGTCATATCAGTACCAATTTCCAAAAATCGAAGAAGCAGCAGTCAGGTGGAAAAGTATTTGCATTAGTGGGAGCTCAGCCTACTAGTGAGGACCGATTGGTCAAAGGTACTTGCTTTATCAATAATGTTCCTTTATTTGTGATTATTGATACTTGTGCAACACACTCTTTTATTTCTTTGGAATGTGTAAAGAAGCTAGGATTGGAACCTTCCCAATAGAGTCGAGGAATGGTTATTGACACTCCATCCATAGGTTCTGTGACTACCACCTTGGTGTGTTGTAACTGCCCTTTAATTATCTTTGGTAGAGAGTTTGGGGTAGATCTTATATGTCTGCCACTCAGTAATCTTGATGTGATTTTGGGTATAAATTGGTTGGAATTCAACCGAGTTTATATTGATTGTTTTAGGAAGAGATTATTGTTTTTGACTCTGGAGGAAGAGGCTTTGGCCAATTCAATTTCTACGAAGGAACAGAGGGCCTTATTGGAAGACGAAGTGAAGATGTTTGCAGTGTTCGCTTCGTTATCTGTTGAAGAAATGGTTGTTATTGAAGAGTTACCAGTGGTTAATGAGTTTCAGGAAGTGTTTCCTAGTGACATTTCAGAGTTGCCTCTGATCCGTGAGGTGGAGTTTACTATTGATTTGGTTACTGGTACGAGGCCTATTTCTATGGTCCATACAGGATGTCTGCAACAGAGTTAGCTGAATTGAAATCTCATATTGGTGAATTACTTGATAGGAAATTTATTAGACCCAGTGTGTCGCCGTGGGGAGCGTCAATGTTGTTCGTTAAAAAGAAGGATGGTAGTATGCGTTTATGCATTGATTACCGATAGCTGAATAAAGTGACCAATAAGAATAAATATCCGCTTCCAAGAATTGATGACTTAATGGATCAACTTGTTGGAGCGTGTGTTTTTAGTAAAATTGACTTGTGGTCAGGATATCATCAAATTAGATTAAAAGAGGAAGATATTCAGAAGACAGCGTTTAGAACTCGATATGGTCATTATGAATATGCAGTGATGCCTTTCGGAGTTTCTAATGCGCCAGGAGTGTTTATGGAATATATGAACCATATATTTCACTCTTACTTGGATCAGTTTATTGTAGTATTCATTGATGATATACTGATATATTTGAAGTCTGAAGAGGATCATGCGAAACATTTGAGAATTGCATTTCAAGTGTTGAAAGATAACAAATTATTCGCTAAGTTCTCCAAATGTGAATTTTGGTTGAAGACGGTAAGCTTTTTGGGGCATGTGATATCCGGTGAAGGTATAACAGTAGACCCTTCAAAGGTCAGTGTTGTGCTTGAGTGGGAACCTTCGAAGACGGTAACCAAAATTAGAAGTTTTCTTGGTCTAGCTGGTTATTACCGAAGATTCATAGAAGGATTTTCTAATTTGGCGTTGCCATTGACTCAATTAACCCGGAAGAGTCAAGCCTTTATTTGGGATGCATCTTATGAGAAAATTGCATGGTGTACCGTCGACTATAGTATCGGATAGAGATATGCGGTTCACTTCTGAATTCTAGAAAAGTTTGCATGAAACTTTGGGTTCTAAGTTGAAATTGAGTTTGGCTTACCACCCACAGACAGATGGACAATCCGAGAGGACTATTCAGGCATTGGAAGACTTGTTGAGGACTTGTGAGTTAGAAAAATGTGGTGCATGGGATACTCATTTGTCACTAATTGTGTTCAAATATAATAATAGTTACCATTCGAGTATTGGAATGACACCGTTTGAAGCTTTATATGGTAGAAGATGTAGGATGCCTTTGTGTTGGTATGAGACGGGCGAAAATCTTATGCTTGGACCTTAGATTATACAACAAACTACCGAGACTGTTCAAAAGATCAAAGAGAAAATGAAAGCATCTCAGAGTCGACAGAAAAGCTACCATGATAATAGAAGGAAGAACTTAGAGTTCAGTGAGGGTGACCATTTATTCTTGAGGGTCAACCCGATGACTAGTGTGGGATGTGCCTTAAAATCTAAGAAGTTGGATCCTAAGTTTATTGGACCGTAACAGATTATGCAGAGAGTAGGTAAAGCTGCTTACAGAGTGGCGTTACCGTCGAAACGTTCAAA
Organism: Lathyrus aphaca; assembly: GCA_963966055.1. Lineage (NCBI taxonomy): Eukaryota > Viridiplantae > Streptophyta > Magnoliopsida > Fabales > Fabaceae > Lathyrus > Lathyrus aphaca. The sequence goes on from OZ014525.1 coordinate 267,125,005, forward strand.
TCTACACGAAGTGTTTCATGTGTCACAGCTCAGGAAGTATGTACCTGATCTGTCACATGTTATCCCAAGGGATGAGGTGCAAATTTGTGACAACCTTACGGTGGAGACCTTACCTTTGAGGATTGAGGATCGCAAGATGAAGCGACTACGAGGCAAGGAATCACCTCTTGTGAGAGTAGCTTGGGGAGGAGCTGTTGGTGGAAGTGTTACCTGGGAATTGGAGAGCAAGATGCGGGAATCATATCTAGAATTATTCCATTCAGGTACATTTTCGAGGACGAAAATAAATTAAGTGGGGGAGAGTTGTAACGCCCCGATTTTATAATTTATTTTTATAAAATAAATATTAAGACTATGGTGAGATATTTAGAATTATAGGGGAGAAGGTATTTTTATGTAAATAATGATAATATGATGATGTGTATTATTATTATAATATTATTATTTAATAAAATAAAATAAAAGAGTAAGTTGGAGGTATAAGGGGTAAGGTGATAATTTGGTTATATTGTGAAAAAGGGAGAACATGATAAATTTCTCATTATTGTGCTTTTTGACGAAGAACAAAGGGCTCTAGAGAAAAGGAAGAAGAGGGAGATTAAGAATCGTAGGATTTGAAGATCAAGATTCTCCAAGGATCAATTGAATCTGAGGTAAGGGGGAGAAAGGGTTTTATATTGGTGACCAAACATAGAAGGGTAATTGGTAGTTCCCTACTCCCTTAGGGATTTATGAATTTGGATTGAAATTGATGGATTTATGATATGTTTATGAATAATATGAGGATTGTTGATATATGTTTGAGGTTGATTGAATTGTTTGTGTATGTATTGTGATATGTGAATTGGGTTATGGTTGTTGATGATGTTAGATGATTAGGGAAGATGAAGCCAACTACGATTTTTCATAATTGGATTAGTAAAAGTTAGGCTAATAATTTAGATGAAGTTATAGGTATAATTTGATCCTAAGAACCAGGATGAGACTGTTAACGAGTGAAAAATCCATGTAAAACGAACTGAATTCGTACTGGTATCAAAGGTAGAGGAAAATTGATTTTTTGGGTGAAAAATTATTTTTGGAGGAGGCTCCCTGACACGGGCCGTATCATAGGACCCGGGTGGCCGTGTCAGGCTACGGGAATATGATTTTGGATGAAATTTTGGGGAAGGGGCTTCAGGAGGTGTGACACGGGTCGTGTCACACAACACGAGCGACCGTGTCAGACCCCTGTCTTTCATAAAAAGTTGATTTGTTTGGGGTGCTATTCAGGCCACCTGACACGGGTCGTGTCAGGGGACACGGGGGGTTCGTGACAGGACTCTGTATTTGGGAAAATTGCAATATTTTGAGTCGGTTTCGTCCTATTCTTCTAGTTAAGGTTCGTACCATTAATTTAAGGCGTTGAGGATAATGTTTAGTAGCAACCATAGGTCCTGACAACCACCATTTAGTAAATAATTTTTCAAGACCATTGACTTATGAAGAGTATACAAATGTACGCTTTGTATTTATATGATGATTGATGAATGATGAGGATCAAGAGGATCGTGTGAGCATAATTATATCTATGCATGTTGATGATATTGTATGTGTGAATCGAGTTTTGCATATGCATACATAACAGGCGAATAACCATGTCTCGGACGGAGCGTAAGTGGTTATTCGGATTCATTGGGAATTAATGGGTGGGGGATGATCGTGTCTCAGTATGAGCCTATGCGATGCATCTGGTCCGAATCGATGGACATTTGTTGAAGTCGGTAACGCATTTGTATTCTGTATAGAGTCACATTGCATATATATTTATTTGAATGTATGATTGGTGTTGTATGTTATGGTTGATGTGTAATTACTCCATCAAATATGTTGTTTGCACCATTATGATATGAAATTGTTTCTCACCCCTTTGTTTGTGTTGTTGTGTTTGTGCTTCTTCGGAAGTACAGATAACCCACGTACCTGAGAAGTGCTCTGGTTTTGCTTGTTCGAGTCCTAGGACGCTCTGATACGTAACAAGAGAATGGGGATTTTTGGATTAAGCTATTTTACTTTGTTTTTCAACTGTGTTAAGTTACGTATTGGTTTAATAAACTAGAGGACCCGTTTTATGTTGTTGGATTATTTTGCCGTTGGGCACAATTGTTATTGAAAACATATTTCCGCTGCTTATGATAAAATGAATCGAATTATTGAAAGTTTTTGAAGTGTAATCACTCACTTTGTTATTTGAACTCTGATTTTAATAAAGATTTATGTTATTTTTGAAAATGGGAAAAGTGGGTGTTACATATGCACTGTCTTGACCCTCTTTCAGAATCCATGTAACTACACGCTGTCTTGACTCTGATCTTCAAAATCCGTATAACAATACGTTGTCTTGATTTTGAATATGAAATAACCAATCTAACAAGTAGATATGTATTTCAAATAAAAGATCCATTGGGTTGGATTGTTGTCAGAATTCGTATAACAATACACTGTCTTGACTCTAATCTTCAAAATCCGTATAATAATACGCTGTCTTGATTTTGAATAGAATTTTGAACAAAAGATCCACTGGGCTGGATCGCTGTCAGAATCCGTATAACAATACAATGTCTTGATTTTTAATAGAATTTGTACGTTGTCTTGACTCTGCCTAGGATTTTGTACCTCTTCAAAGATCTATCCACTAGGCTAGATAGAGATATACTTTGTAGGGTAAATTCTTACTAGAACTCCGTTGGGGATGAAAACATCATGGGTGACATTATGCTGAGGAAATGAGATCGTGCCTTCTGTCAATAACCCCCTCTTGCTGGGGAATAACAAATGAACACTGAATCAACCTCGAAAACCCTGGCTGGAGATAACCATCTGCTGGGGAGAGATATGAACAAAAATGCATCTGGGCATGTGTTGCTTTGATCAGTCATGTCTTCCAAAAATAAATTGGCGACCTCTTGGGGAATATTTCAATCATTGTGTTGAATCCCAACTACACAACTTTGCAGGAATATGACAAACTTTCAACTTGATTGGGGAAACAATCTGCAGAGGCCTAGTTAGGGAGAGAATTCTGACAAATCTAACTCTGTGGGGAGACAATACCTTCAGTTGCTTGCTGGGAATGAAGACTCCGCTTGGGGAAGAGAACTGTTCGACTAATCTCGAAGTTCTGTTGGGAACACCGCCTATTTTGACACAGCTGGGGAAAGTTTTGTTTTAACTTTGTTGAGGATGTTGGGCATCACTCTTCTCTGCGGGAGATAAGAATTGTAAGGCCTCTCTCACTGGGAGGACCACTCTTCTAGGGGAATGTTGGCTGGTAACATCTTCCTGCTGACTACGACACCTGCAACAACAAGTTACATGCATATGCTTCGGGGAATTGCATGGTATGAATCAATCATCCCATGTCACCTGACATTCAAAGTGATTTTAAATTTTTTCCCTTCACATGTCATTTATAAAGCCACCAAGTTTGAATGCAATGTTCTTTTATAAAAAATTCAGGACATTTTTGAAAACAAAGCAAGATAAAAACAAGGATAAAGCTTTTTAACTGAATATTCTTTTATTGATGAGCCTCTAAATAGGCGAAAATTTACATCATGAAGCAATCACCTGAAAAGTGGTAATCGCTATAAATTGAGAAAAAAGAAACTATCCTAATGGCAATATGCATGACATTTCAATGAGTTTCAGTTCTTCTATGACCAGTATGTCTTCAAGATTTTCCGTTCATGCCTTTGCTTTCTGAAGAAGAAGATTGGACTAATTCCTACCCTTCTGATATTGCAAGGTTAAATGAAATGATGACGTGGTACAAATTAACCAGATCGCAATCATTTTCTTATTCCCTTATTTTGCATGGACCGCCTTGCGGGTTTTCAATCCACCGGGATACCCTTTTTTGCCTGAGTTGTCAAATGCGGATTTTTAGCACACCGGGTGTACGATTTTTATTATGTCCCTAACATTTTCCCGAGCTTTTTATTTTGTTTTTAACTCGCCGGGAAGCCCCCTTTTTGCCTGGACTTTATTCTGTTTTTGTCTAGTGGGTCTTTTATGCAAAGTATCTTTTGACTGCGTCTGAGTTAACAGGGGACTGGAAATCTTCGCCATCCATAGTAGTGAGCATCATTGCTCCACCTGAGAAAACTTTCTTTACTACGAATGGGCCTTCATAATTCGGAGTCCACTTGCCCATGTGATCTGAACCCGGATGAATGATTCTTTTGAGTACAAGCTTACCAACTTGATACTCTCGAGTGCGTACTCGCTGATCGAATGCCCGCTTCATTCTCCTTTGATAAAGCTGACCATGGAAAATAGCTGCTAATCTCTTTTCCTCAATTAAGCATAATTGATTATATCGGGCATGCACCCATTCAGCCTCGTCGGGCTTGACATCCATCATTACACACAAAGAAGGAATCTCGACTTCAACAGGCAAGACTTCCTCCATACCATATACCAGGGAAAAAGGAGTTTCCCCTGTAGACGTCCTGACTGACGTTTGGTACCCATGCAAGGCAAATGATAACATCTCATGCCAATATTTATAGATGACGACCATTTTCTGCACGATCTTCTTGATATTCTTGTTCGCTGCCTCGACCGCGCCATTCATCTTTGGCCGGTAAGGAGAAGAATTGTGATGTTGGATTTTGAAGTCCCGGCACAGTTCAGCCATTATTTTGTTGTTCAGATTGGAACCATTATCAGTAATGATTCGCTCGGGAACTCCATATCTGCAAATAATATCTTTCTTCATAAATCTGGCCACCACCTGTCTGGTGACATTGGCATAAGACGCTGCTTCGACCCATTTGGTAAAGTAATCAATTGCGACCAATATGAAACGATGGTCGTTCGAAGCAGTAAGCTCTATTTTTTCGATCATGTCAATGCCCCACGTGGAAAAGGGCCAAGGAGATGACATGACGTTGAACGGGCTTGGAGGTACATGCACTTTGTCCGCATATATCTGGAACTTATGGCATTTACGAGCATATGAACAATAGTCTACATCCATTGTTAACCAGTAATACCCCGATCTCAATAACTTCTTTGTCATTGCATGCCCCCTTCATGGGTACCAAAAGATCCCTCATGGACTTCCTGCATTAACATGAACGCTTCGTGTCTATCCACACATCTGAGCAGTACCATGTCAAAGTTTCTCTTGTACAGAACTCCATCTGCATTTAAGAATAAACTAGCAGCAAGTCGCCTTAAGGTCTTCTTGTCATTGGAAGATGCCTCTGTTGGGTACTCTTTATATTTCAAGAAGTGATTGATGTCATAATACCAAGGCTTATTGTAACAGCCCAGGCCCCTCGCAAGGCAATCTCGGCACTGCCACCTCACGATCTTCTCTACCCCCCTCACTAGTAGAGTTTTTGCCTTCCGTGGGAATCGAACCATGTACCCTGGGGTTCAAGTACATGTTCATTCCATTCCCACTACCACTTGAGCTAGTAGCTCAATTGGTAGTGGGAATGGAATGAACATGTACTTGAACCCCATGGTACATGGTTCAGTCGTCCTCTGCTCGACGGTCGTCCTCCGTCGCCCACACTTTACAATATACTTTATTTTATTTTACAATCTATATCCCTTTTCTTCTTCATTCTGTGAGTGCAAATTTTGGACTGTCTTTGGTATTCAACCACAAGTTATCTTGTTTGCCTGTTAAGCCGTCGCTTACATCCTGCACAGCTAACTCATGTTTGAATAGGGGAAGCTGTAAACACCCCAAATTTGCCCTCACCCATTCACACCATGGCTTGTGATCATTTCATATGCATAAACTCAATCATAACATCTCATACCACATTTTTGATTCACTGCATTGGTTCTAGGTCATCTGCACCTAGGGTTTGTGATCTGAGCAATCCAAGAGCTTCTTGAGCCACTCCAAAGGCCATCAATCACTTCAAAGGGGTCCATGTGTGTTCAAGTATCATATTATATCCTCTCAAAGTCAAGAATGTCAAAGGATCACAAGAATTGAGAATGGTATGGAAGCAGAGCCAGGCTTGACTGCACAGATGACCTAAAATTAGGGTTTTGGTTTCAGAGGCCATAACTCCAATTTTTTTTGGTCATTCTTGTTTCTATTGGTCTCTATATGGTATAGGTAGTATGCATATCAATTTTCATGAAGAAATTCCATGGGGAAGTCATCTGATCAAGAGTTGACTTTTCAAGCAAGTTAGTGCAAAATCAGGGCATCTGAGGCCCCCAATGACCCAACCAAGGGGTTTTCTTCATCATTTTGATTGTATATGATCTTTATTTGATCATAGAAGAGGTTGGAAGTTCACAAAATTGAAGAATTTCAAGTCTTTTGCAAAGTTGACTTTTTGGGAAAGTTTGACTTTTAATGAAATTGCCATTTTGGGAAACTTTTTCAACCCTTGCTTTTTGATTCAAAAATGTTTCAAATGAAAAAAACTTTGGTCATGAAAGTTGTAGAATAGGTCTTTCCCTTTTCAAAAAGTACAAGAACATGACCTAATTCATTTTGGATCAAAAGTTATGACTTGTCAAAGTTGGCTAAAATCACAAAATTTCAAAGTTTCTACCAAAGAGGCAAAGTTGCAAATTCACTTCTCAAGGCAAATCAAGTCATCAAATGCATTTTTAAACTTCACAACATGATCACACAACACTTAAAAATCAGAATGGGCCAAGGAGTTTCTCATTTTTGTGGCCTATGGATCAAGATTTTTTCATAAGACTCAAAAGCAAGGCAAGTTGCAAAACTCATCATAGTTTCTCATCCACTTGCTTGCTAGATTGCTGAACCATCCTAGGCCTTTCCCCACATCATGCTGCGTAGGACACACTCTTTGTCCTTGGCTAGAAAGTAGCCCATACCTCTCTTACACCAACTTTGACATTTTGGCAAAAAGGCCCATACCAATCAATAAAGCACACATCACTTCTTCTGACCAATCACAGTTATCTATACAAGCCAAAAGCAAGCCAAAGCAACCACAACACAAGCCTGAAACACTCCATAGCACAGCATTCTCATTTTCACCTCATCTTTCAAAAGCATTCGAAACTGCTTGCACAGGCCACAAACACACAAACAAACTTCACAAACAATCTCACCATGCTTCACTGAACACAAACCAACCCTTAAAACAGCCTGAAAGCCATTGAATCAAAAACACGATCACCACCTGCCATTGAACAGAACTCCTGCCATCTCTCAAACCAGCCATTTCAAACTTCAAACAAACATTGCAAGCTTCTTAGGAGGATCATTGGAGTGGATTTAAGCCAAAGAAACAGCCAGAAAGCTCCTGAATCGAAAGCTTCAGTTCAGGTAGTCATCTCAAAACTTTTTTCCAGAAACATGTTTTTAAGTTCTTAAAAGCTTCTATGCACTTCCCTGATCATGAATATGTGTTTACTTTTGAAAATGGTTGAGAAACCAGGATGTATGAATGTTCTGAAACTTTTTGCCCTAAAAATGTTTTGATTCGATTTGGCTGTTTAATGAATGAGAAATGATGTTTGATTGAGGGGTTTGATTCGTTTTTGAATGGGGATGAGTTCTGGGCAGTTAGATTTTGTTTTCATTGCGTGTAGAGAGAGTTAGGAGTTTGAGCTTGCCAGAGAAGACGACCGGAACAGTGTTCCGGTCGCCTGAAAGTCATTAGGGTTTGATTAATTAGGGCTAATCATAATTACGTGAGTTTGAATCTCAGCCCTTGGATGTGGCGCCAAGTCAAACGCGCGCGCTGCCAGTTTAAACCTAGGCCCTTGGATCTGATTACCACCCATTTAATTCATTTATTTTGTATTTCTTTTCTCCATTTTATTTAAAATAGCAAAACCTTTTCAAAAATTCTGAAATATTTTATATAAACTTTTATTAATTTTTAGAAACCAAAAACATTTTTAGTTTATTTTTTGCATTAAAAAATATTTTTAAATCATTTAAAAGTTTATTTTTAATTAATTAATGAGAATTAATTAATTAAAAATCCTTTTAGGTATTTAAAAATCACCAAAAAATTCATGAAACCTTTAAAATCATTTAGAAACATTGTCCAACCCTCAAACCAAATTTCTTTTTTGATCTTGATGCATTTTGACAATTTTCCATGGAATTAATTCATTTTCAAAGCATTATTTTGATCCAACCTTCAAAAAATCATTTATGCCTAACCATTGAGAGTTGGACTTTGATTCTTTTTGCATTGCATTTTGTTTAGCATGTAGTTTGTGAGATTAATTTGGCATGATTTGATCTTTCATTTTCAATTTGTTTGGCATTTTTCTTGTTAAGGTACCCTAAAACCCTAGAAATTTTAGGAAATTCATAACCCTAATTAGGTTAAGAGTTAGAACCCCTCCTTTGGGCAGTGAGTTAGTATAGGTTTAGGGTTCCTTTGAGTGCATTTTCAATTTTTTATCTTGATGTTTGCTTCTGATTTTGGTTTTTTGTTTGATGCATTGATCATAAACCCTAATTTGAGCTTCCTTTTGCATCCATCTTGCATTTGCTTTCATACCATGTCTTGCCATAGCATTTTGTGCATCCATTTGATTCATTTGACATCTTAAGACATAATAGAAGCATGTTTGATCATTGCATCTTTCATTTGCCATGTTGTATGTCATTTGCATTTCATAACTTTTCATGTATGATCATGGTTCTAAACTTGTTTCATTTGCATCCATAAGTTTGTATGATCATCACCATGCTTTGTTTCATGTTTGCATCATCTCATAGCATCATTATCATCTCATATATGCTTCTGGTTTTGGTTTGTATCACACCATTTCATCTCATCTTGCATTGCATTGCATTCCTTTCATTAACTTTTCAGGTGGTAAGTAACTTTGAGAAGTGAATTTGCCTTCACTTCTCACTTTTTCCTTTCATCTCTCTTATGCATCATTGCTGCATTTTGTTTTGTGTTTGAGATTGAGCTTGCTCATTCTTCTTCTTCTTACTTTCCTTCCTCAAGTAACTTGTCTTCTTAAATGAAGCAAGTTACTTTGCTTCTCTCTGCTCCATTCATCTGCTTCTTGGTGGGTCCTTTGAAGAATTCTTTCTTAAAACTCACAAACCTTAGGAACAACCAAGCATGACAATGATTAGGGTTTTGATTAGTTCCCCACTTAGTTTTACCTTTGTGTCTCATTGAGTCTTCTCTTCTCATCTCATAATCAGGGACTAAACCCTAAAGGCTTTAAGGCTTTGTGATTAAGTTTATGCCTGCATCCTTCTATTAGGATAGAGTGTATAACTTTAATCCTAAGTGTTGAACCCTTAATGTGTTTAACTCCTTTATTCAATTCACATAATAATCATCAAGACATCACACTTGTAACTTGGGCCTTGCATTAGGGTTCTAATTCTTCCTTAATTGGTTAAGAAGGACTAACCCTAGTGTTAATGGACAAGTCCCCCTCTAGCTGTCTTACAAACCATAAAACTCACTTCATCATCTTATCATTAATTAAAATCCATTTAATAAAGGCTTTGTTTTGTCATGAAGTTAATCCCTAATCATGGATTAAGATGAGGAGCTTTCCTCAGCTTAAACATTCTCATCTATTATCCTTCTATTAGGATGGTGTAATGAGTCTGTTTAATCCCTGATTATGGCTTAACCTCATTACTCAACACTAAACAAAAACAACAAAAACATCTAAATAATCACAAGTAGGTTAATGATCTTAACCCTATATCAAAGGTGATTAAGTGTGAGAAGCTGACTTCACACTTAAGGTATTCTCATTACCCCTAATCAGAGGGAAGATGTGATGAGTTTACTAAATCCATTGGTTTAGGCTTAAGCTCATTAACTTATGACAAATTCAAAAAAGCAATAAAAGACTGAAAACTCAAAAACAAACAATAATCGTCTCCTTCGGGATTCTTTTCTCATCTCATTCACTCACAAACGAGAACTTGCTTCTTCCGTCTAATGCAAGACAATTAGCACTCGAGCCAGACGAGTCCTACACTTGAGCATAGACAAGTAAGTAGCTCATCAGTTAATTTACCTTTCAGTCTCTTTGGGTCGAACTACGGTGTTCTGACTTCCTCATTGCACGAGAGGATACGTAGGCATAACTTAACAGTTATCGAACAAAAGTCTCTGTATATTCCCCCTCTTTCTAGCTTTATTCTTTTAGCCTCATAGTCTTGAGCACTTCACTCTGTCCTTACACTGACACTTCACTTATACACTTCACATTCTTTTTACACTGACATTTGCATCCTTTTCCAGCTCTCTTTATACACAAATTGCACTGACACTACCCCTTTAAAACACAAACTTTTAAGCGTGGATCCCGTCGAGTACGGCGGACAATCTGGGTGCTAATACCTTCCCAGGTTGTAACCAACCCCCTTTCTCAGTCTCTCTGGTTCGCAACCGTCTTATCCATATCCTTCTAGGTCTATGCAGCATTGCCTTTCCTTCGGGATAAAAATGCCTAGCTGGCGACTCTTTTCATTCCCTGTGAGTTCACTCCTGTGTGTTCTCACACCCTCCTTTCGCCGACCGTTTGCGTCTGTACCATATTTGGGCCATTCCCATTTATCGGGAGCGACAGCACGACTGCTGGGTAAAGAGCGATGACGGGGACGGCCGACATGTTGGGGATAAAAAGAATTATGATGGGGACGGCCATCAAGATAAAGCTGTAAGATTCTCTGGGGATTAATGAAACATGACGGGGATGGCCATCAAGTTCATAAAGCAAAGCAACCAACGATGGGGACGGCCATCGGGCTAAAAAGAAAAGGGACCACGACGGGGATGGCCATCGGGTTAAAGAATAAATGAAATAAACAGATGATGAGGTACGGTCATCAAAGGTGAAGGACGATCACCTAGCAGGGGACGGCTGCTCTGTAAGGGTTAAGATGAGGGACGGTCATCTAAGGTGGAGGACGACCACCTGGCAGGGTACGGCTGCCGAAAATATCACGACATAGGACGAATGCCGGATAAAAGGTCAACGATGGGGACGGCCATCGGACGAGCATGATGAAGGACGATCATCAAGAGGTGGAGGACGACCGCCTAGCAGGGGACGGCTGCTCTCGAGGTTTGTCATGACATAGGACGAGTGTCAGATAACCAAAAATCAACAATGGGGACGGCCATTGGATAAAATGATGAAGGACGATCATCAAAAAGGTGAAGGACGATCACCTAGCAGGGTACGGCTGCTAAATATCACGACATAGGACGAATGTCTGATAGAAAATCAACGATGGGGACGGCCATCGGACGAGCATGATGAAGGAAGATCATCAAGAGGTGGAGGACGACCACCTAGCAGGGTACGGCTGCTCTCAGGGTTTATCATGACACAGGACGAATGTCAGATAAAAAGAAAATTTGCTCTACTGTAAGTGTTTGGTGTTGTGTATAGATTAAAGATGCGGACGAGCATCCTTAAGACTATGATACGGACGAGTATCAGGTAGAAACAAATACTGACGCGTGTTCAGAGATGATGATACGGACGAGTATCAACTGGTTAACAGAGAACACGGACGAGTGTTGAATCTGAAGGGACTCTTCTGGGGAATAGTAGACACAGGCGAGTGTCTATATTCGAGAAGACGTAAGTGTTTGACATGGTGTATGGATTAAAGATGCGGACGAGCATCCTTAAGACTATGATACGGACGAGTATCAGGTAGAAACAAACGCTTGACGCATGTTCTGAGATGATGATACGGACGAGTACCAACTGGTTAACAAAGAACACGGACGAGTGTCGAATCTGTGGGGATATAAATGGTGTATACAAGATACGGACGAGTATCTGTATAAGTATGAGTAGTGTATATTTAAGTGTTCAACCTGCCGGGGAGAGTGACACGGACGAGTGTCGAAAGGAGAAGAGTATAGTATAAACAAGTATCTGACATACAAAGTGTTTACATTACCGTGCTGGGAAAATGACATGGACGGATGTCAAGGAAATGTATATGTAAGTATATGTGAGTGCAAAGAGGATGTCTTTGGCTTTCTGCTGGGGATATAACACGGACGGGTGTCATAAGGAGTATATACCGGTGTTTGGGAGAATGGGAGGCAACTGCTTTTGCTGGGGAATCTAGGGGGTATTCCGTATATTGATGATGGATTATTATTATTCACAAGTGTTCGATTCGGACCATGGCTTATGATTATGCAATATGTTGGATTTTTGCCGTAATGCTCCGTATTAGACGGAATGCTACGCTTTGTGGGTGAATATGATGCGAATGCCATGATTATGCAAAGATACCAAACCGGGATTTGGATCCCGATGCCGTGAAGATCTCTGGCCGATCTGCTTGAAGTGAACATCCCAGCTGGGGATGAGATCATTGGTAGATCTGATGAGATGTATTTGCTTGGGGAGATAGGTCACTGATAGACCCATCCTTGGTAATGAGGGGACCCAGCTGGGGTTTGTAGAAGCTTTCGTCACTCTGTTGTGATTCCTTCATGCGTTGCTCTTCTGAATAGAGGCTGAAACTCTGTGGGGAAGTGGTTCCCTGGCTTTTGTGCTCGGCTGAGGAAGAATGATCGGCAACTCGGCTGGAAGAAGCAATAAGTGGTAACTCAGCTGGGGAGAAAAACACTTTGAGTGCTAAGAATGAGTGTTGATTTGCCAGCTTGCTGGGATGAAGCTTACATGCCCCATGTTGCGCTTTGAATACCTGCAGTCCTACAAAGACAAGAGACGCACAAGTGATCCCGAGGTATCCCTTACCGGATTCCGTCATAGGAGCCAGACACTTCTGAGAGTAAGTACATTTCCTGTAAGCACGTATTTTTTAGAAGAGAAGCATCTGTATTTATGCAATCAATATTTTAAAGAAATCAGACATTCTTTGCAAACAAAAATGTACGAGACATTGTGTGACTGAAAAAATCTGTTTTTTATTAATTCATGTGCCCTGAATTGGCAAGATACAGTCAGAAAAACATATCCCCTGAAATGAGGAGATTGTTACAAATTGAGAAACAAAATGCTGGCAATGTTGACGACGCTTTAAGGAGCTTCCCCTTTGCTATGACCCGTATGACATTTGACGTTCTTCTCGTCTTGCTTTCTGAAGAAGGCTGATTCCGACAGAAGCTTGATCCTTTCGAGGTTTACCAAGTTGTAGGTGATACAGATGAATTCAGAATGCAGTTGTTCGCTTATTCCCTTATTTTGCATGGATCGCCCTTTCGGGTTTTCAATCCATCGGGATACCCATTTTTGCCTGAGTTGTCCAATGCGGCTTTTCAACTCAGCGGGTGTACATTTTTTTGTTTATTTTCCCTTATTTTTGCCCGAGTCTTTTATTCTGTTTTTGACTCACCGGGATGCCCTATTTTTGCCTGGACTTACATTCTGTTTTTATGTCCAGCGGGTCATTTTTATGCGAAGTATTTTTTAACTGCATCTGAATTCACAGGGGACGGGAAGTCTTCACCATCCATAGTACTGAGCATGAGTGCTCCACCCGAGAAAACTTTCTTTATTACAAATGGTCCTTCATAATTCGGAGTCCATTTGCCCCTGTGGTCTGTATGAGGAGGGAGGATTCTCTTCAGCACAAGATCTCCTACTTGGTACTCTCGGTGCCTGACTTTCTGATCGAAGGCTTTCTTCATTCTTTTCTGATACAACTGCCCATGACAGATTGCAGCCAATCTCTTTTCTTCGATCAGACTTAGTTGTTCGTATCGGGACCGAACCCATTCTACTTCGTTCAGCTTAACATCCATCAATACCTGTAGAGAGGGTAATTCAACTTCAACAGGTAGGACTGCCTCCATACCATACACAAGCTGATACGGTGTTGCCCCAGTGGATGTTCTGATTGACGTGCGGTACCCATGCAAGGCAAACGGTAGCATCTCATGCCAGTCTTTGTAGGTGACTACCATCTTCTGTACAATCTTCTTGATATTCTTATTAGCTGCCTCAACAGCGCCATTCATCTTTGGCCTATAAGGAGAAGAATTGTGGTGTTGGATCTTGAAGTCCCGGCACAGCTCAGCCATCATTTTGTTGTTCAAGTTGGAATCATTATCAGTAATGATTCGCTCGGGAACTCCATATCGACATATGATATCTCTCTTCAGGAATCGGGCTACCACTTGCCTTGTAACATTTGCATATGAGGCTGCTTCAACCCACTTGGTGAAATAGTCAATGGCGACCAGGATGAATCTGTGGCCATTTGAAGCAGTCGGTTCAATCTTGCCAATCATATCAATGCCCCACATGGCAAAGGGCCAGGGTGAAGACATTATATTCAAAGGATTGGGAGGCACATGCACTTTATCCGCGTAGATCTGACATTTATGGCATTTCCTGGCATAGGCACAACAGTCAGCATCCATTGTGATCCAGTAATAACCTGATCTTAGCAATTTCTTGGCCATGGCATACCCTCCCGCATGGGTACCAAAGGATCCTTCGTGCACTTCATGCATTAACAAGTCCGCTTCTGTCTTATCAACGCATCTGAGGAGTACCATATCAAAGTTTCTTTTGTACAGGGAACCATCAGTGTTTAGAAAGAAACTACCAGCAAGCCTTCTCAAAGTCTTCTTATCATTGGAAGATGCCCTAGATGGGTATGTTTGATCCTCCAAGAAGCACTTAATGTCATGAAACCAAGGCTTATCATCTTTTACAACGTCGGCTGCAAATACATATGCTGGTCTGTCGAGTCTGGATATTGAAATCCGAGGCACAAAGTTGGCAGCTTGAACTTTGATCATGGATGAAATGGTAGCCAGAGCATCTGCAAACTGATTCTCCTTCCGAGGGATATACTCAAGCTTGACCGTTGTGAAGAAAGTCAATAACCTCCTTGTATAATCCCTGTAAGGTATCAGATGATCCTGGTGTGTGTACCATTTGCCATTGGTTTGATTAACTACCAGAGCTGAATCTCCGAACACAGTTAATGTCTTGATCCTGAGGTCAATGGCTTCCTCAAGACCCATAATGCAAGCTTCGTATTCAGCTTCGTTGTTAGTGCAGTTGAAGGTGAGTTTTTCCGAGAAAGGCATGTGAACTCCCTTAGGTGTAATGAGTACTGCACCAACACCACGACCATTCGTATTAACAGCCCCATCAAACATCATAGTCCATTCTTCTTCCGGGTCGGGCCCTTCAGTGTGAATAGGCTCTTCACGATCCTTTGCTTTTATGAACATGATGTCTTCATCAGGGAAGTCAAATCTCATAGGCTGGTAATCATCAATAGGTTGCTCAGCAAGATATTCAGACAATACACTGCCCTTGATGGCTTTCTGAGATGTGTACTGGATGTCATATTCTGTGAGGATCATTTGCCATCTTGCAACCCGTCCGGTAAGTGATGGCTTCTCAAAAATGTACTTGACTGGGTCCATCTTTGATATCAATAATGTAGTGTGGGTCAACATATACTGTCTCAGTCGGCGAGCAGCCCACGCTAAAGCACAGCAAGTTTTCTCGAGCAGTGAATAACGTTGTTCACAGTCGGTAAACTTTTTGCTTAGGTAGTATATTGCATACTCTTTTCGACCAGACTCGTCATGCTGGCCCAACACACACCCCATTGACTCTTCTAATACTGTCAAGTACATTATCAGAGGTCTTCCTTCAACTGGAGGCATAAGGATTGGAGGTTCTTGCAAGTACTCCTTGATCTTGTCAAAAGCCTTCTGGCAGTCTTCGTTCCACCTGACCGTCTGTTCTTTCCTTAACAGCTTGAACAAGGGTTCACAGGTTGCTGTAAGGTGAGATATGAACCGTGAAATGTAGTTCAATCGGCCTAAGAACCCTCGAACTTCTTTTTCTGACTTTGGTGCAGGCATTTCTTGAATGGCTTTGACTTTATCAGGGTCAACTTCAATCCCTTTCTCGCTCACGACAAAGCCCAGCAGCTTACCAGATCGCACCCCGAATGTGCATTTGTTGGGGTTCAGCTTCAGTTGGTACTTCCTCAGACGCTTGAATAGTTTCAGCAGATTTACCAGGTGGTCTTCTTCCGTGAGGGACTTGGCAATCATGTCATCCACATAACATTCGATTTCTTTATGGATCATATCGTGGAATAATGTCACCATAGCCCGTTGATATGTTGCACCAGCATTCTTCAGTCCAAATGGCATCACCTTGTAACAGAACGTGCCCCAGGGTGTGATGAAGGTTGTCTTCTCCATGTCTTCAGGTGACATCTTGATCTGATTGTATCCTGAAAATCCGTCCATGAAGGAGAATACCGAGAAATGAGCCGTATTATCCACCAATACATCAATGTGAGGTAATGGGAAATCATCTTTCGGGCTGGCTCTGTTCAGATCCCGGTAGTCAACACACATCCTTACTTTGCCGTCTTTCTTAGGCACATGTACTATATTAGCAACCCACGGCGGATAGCTAGTTACAGCAAGGAACCCGGCGTCCCATTGCTTTTGTACCTCTTCTTTGATTTTCATTGCCATGTCTGGGCGAGTACGGCGTAGTTTCTGTTTAACCGGTGGGCAGTCCTCTCTTAAAGGCAGCTTGTGCATAACAATATCGGTGTCCAACCCTGGCATATCCTGGTAAGACCAAGCAAACACATCCACATATTCCTGAAGCAGGTCAATCAGTTGTTTCTTCACTGAGTCTTGTAAGCAGGCCCCGATCTTAACCTCTTTCACATCTTCATCTGTACCAAGATTAATCGTTTCTACCTCCTCCTGATGAGGAGTAATAACTTTCTCCTCTTGTCTCAACAATCTGGCTAGCTCTTCAGGAAGCTCGTAATCTTCTTCAACCCCTTCATCAGCTTGATTGATTGGATTGTCAAAGTCATACGAAGTCATAGCCGTGTTGTTGTCGGTGCGGTCTGGAAGGCACTCTCTGCAAGGGTTCAGTTTGTTCATTTTAGTGATTGATTTTAATCTTGTTTAGAAAAGTGAAATAAAGTTGTCATTTTGAGAACATTGCCATTTATTTTTTTGTACAAAAAGAAAAATGGAAAAACAGTGAGCGAAAAAGAAAAAGACTTATTTGCAAAAGATGTCTGATATTTCATTGATTAATCTTGTTGCACAAAAATTACAGATGGCCCGATTACAAAATGAGTCTTGTCATCTTGGGCAAGATGCAAGACTTGATGCATGCTTAAAATATACAGGAAATAATAATTACTCTGCAGGAGTAACTCTTATAATTTCCTAGGAAGACCAGTTTGAGATACGGCTCCCCGGGATCCTTGGACGTATCCAGCTCTCCAGGTTGAGTTCATCTTCCGACTCATCTTCCAAGGTGTTGACAGCATCAGGGGTGAGCATCCCCCCACTAACAAAGTTGGGCTTCTTGGCAGCCTCTGCTTGATCTTGTTGAGTTGGTTTGTAACCCAACCCAAATCTATCCTCTTTCTTCTCCACAGGCAACAGTTTGCCCCAGCCTTGAGCATTCCCCTCCTCAACAACCTTCCTGGCTTGCTGGTAGGATGTCATGGAAGTCCCAAGTACAGCAGATGTTTCATTAACATTCAAGGCCTCAAACCCTTGACTCATCGTTTCGTGGATCTCCCCATCCATCTCAATGTATTTGTATGTAGCCAGATGGCTAACAAAAATATCCTCCTCTCCACAAATAGTAACGACTTGGCCTTCCCACTCGAATTTTAACTTCTGGTGAAGGGTAGACGTAACTGCGCCAGCGGCATGAATCCATGGTCTACCCAACAAACAGCTGTAGGCAGGCTGAATGTCCATCACGTAGAAGGTCGTTTTGAAAGTTTGTGGGCCAATTGTTACAGGCAACTCAATTTCTCCCAGAACTGATCTCTTAGAGCCGTCAAAGGCTCTTACTACCAAGTTACTGGGACGTAATGCCAATCCTTCATATTCCAGCTTCACAAGGGCCTTTTTAGGTAAGACATTGAGGGATGATCCTGTGTCTACCAGCACATGGGAAAGAACTGCACCCTTACATTCCATGGTAATGTGCAAAGCCTTGTTATGATTGCGGCCTTCCGTAGTCAAATCAGTGTTGGTAAATCCTAGTCCGTTACTAGCATTAAAATTTCCAACCACAGCTTCCAACTGATTGACGGTGATCTCTTCTGGCACATAAGCTGCGTGCAAGACTTTTAGTAGTGCGTTCCGATGAGCCTCGGAGCACATAAGCAATGATAGAATAGAGATCTTGGAAGGCGTCTGGTGAAGCTGGTCCACTATCTTGTAATCACTTTTCTTGATGATTCTCATGAATTCATCAACCTCTTGATCAAAAGGGGTTTTCAAAACTTCTTTAGCAATTTGTTCTTCTTGCACCATGCTCTTCCCTTTTGCCTTGGCAGCAGCTTCTGCTTCGGCACTGGGTCTTTGAATTTGCGGGGCAAAGAGACGTCCACTTCGAGTGAAGCCTCCGCCTCCCCCCACATTGTCTATTTGTGGTGAAGAAGTTGATGATTCAAGAGTGATTTTCTGTCCTTCGCAGTATAGATCGGAGCCGTAATGCCAAGGGATGGCATTACTGCTTTCATAAGGTACTGGTCCAGGCACTGTGATAGTGACTGGACTGATGGCAGCTGCAGAAGGGACCATGATAGTCTGTGGATCATAGTATATTATGACTGGTGCTCTGATAGGAATGGCATTTTGTGAGTTGTAGGCAGAATCATTTGCAGGATCATAATAAATTGTAACTGTTGAGACACTTTCATTGTTTGCTGTTGATGTTGTAGGAGACACTGTTGAGTGGATGAGTGTTGTTGTTGTAGGAGATTCTGCGTGAAGGGGTGCTGAAGTTGTAGAAGGGATGTTAGTTGACATTTGGTCCGTTGAAGTAACAGATGAAGCATTTGTTGATGAAACTGAAGAGTTGTTCGAAACAATGGTTGTTGAAGTTGTAGAAGACTCTGGAACTGTTGTTAAGGAGATTGCCGGATTGGTAGGTATTGACGTTGTGATTTGAAGTAGGCCACTCTGGATGAGACCATCTATGCCTTCTCTCAAGTTATCACACCCATTCACTGAAATGTTGCAATAAGCACATCCTAGCTCACATCCCGGGAACATTTGACATTCAAGGAGTTGAGCTTTAATCTCTACCAAGGGTGTCCGAATCTGACCCACACCGGTTATCAAGTAAGACGGCTTGTCTTCCTCAATAGCATTGATTCTGGGTCCTCCGTGGTGTGGCATAGGGTTCTTGTTAACATTTGGTGGTGGTGCAATGTTTAGAGCTTTGGAGTCTACCAAGTCCTGTACTTTCATGTGCAAAGCCCTGCACTTCTCTGTACTGTGGCCAGGTGCATTCGAGTGAAAAGCACATCTGGCGCTGGCGTCATAATTTCTGGGCAGACTGGCAGGATCTGGAGGTGCCAATGTCCTTAACTCAACCAGGTTGAGTTTCAGGAGTTGTGGCAGTAATGTGGCATAAGGCATAGGGATCGGATCGATCACCCTATTGCCCTGAGAAGGTCTCTGTTGAAATGGTCTTTGCTGATTGTTGTTGCTGGTGCTGTTGTAGTTTCTCTGAGGTGGATATTGAGCTTGTTGCTGGTAGTGGGATTGCTATTGTGGTTGATAAGCTGGTTGTGGATGAACTGGAGCGGGAATGGTGACTGCTGCCACAGACCTATGAACATATTGGGGTCTGCCCCTGCTGGCATGGATAGCATTGGTCTCACCAGTTCTTCTTGGGCCCACAAAAGGCTTTCTTGGGTTGCTGGATGAGCTGGCACCGTTGTCAGAAATTTTGCCCATCTTTAATAGGCTCTCAATTCTTTCCCCAGCTATGACTACGTCAGCAAAGCTAGTGGAAGAAAAGGCAGCTAGCCTGTCAATGTATGTCCCTTGGAGGGTGTTCATAAACATATCAGCCATCTCCCTCTCTGACATGGGTGGCTGGACAGCAGCAGCAAGCTGTCTCCACCTCTGAGCGTACTCTCGGAAGCTTTCCCTGGATGATTGAGACATCCCCATCAGGAGGGTCCTGTTGGGAGCCATATCCAAGTTGTATTGGTATTGTCTGATAAAGGCCTCAGCCAAGTCCTTCCAGCACCTGATGGTTGCTCTAGTCAAATGAGAGTACCACTCCCTTGAAGCTCCTGTTAAACTATCTTCGAAATAAAACATCCATAGCTTTTCGTCCATGGTATATGCCTTCAGCCTCCCCAGAAAGGATTGTAAATGGGTCCGGGGACAGGAAGTCCCGTTGTACTTCTCAAAGCACGGTGGTTTAAATTTGTGGGGAATCCTGACCCCGTCCACTAAGCCCATGTCCATAACATCAAAACCCAAAGAGTTTTGAGACTCCAAGGACCTTAATTTTTCAGCAATTTCATCTAGCCGTCTGTCATAGGCTTCCTCCCCAGCTCCCATCACTGTAAATTGATCTTCCTGGGGGTCTTCTTGTAATACTCTGCCTGCAGTGGCAGTCCCTTGCACATTAACAGGGACGTTGATCTCTGGATGAAGGTGGGGTCCATAGACTGGAGGATTAACATGAGGTTGAACTCTCTCATTATTGCTTGTCCCAACAGTCCCTAGATGGGGGTCTTCCTGATTCTGCCTCTCTACCAGTGCTCTTAATCTCTCCTGGCTTTGAGCCATATTATTCATCACCTCCATAAATTGTGTCATCTGATTCCTCATTTCCAATCTCTCATTGGCCATTTGGTTCCTGACCTCTGTAAGGTCCTGTTGTACCTGGTCCATCTGTATACCCGGAAGGTTGTTGCGGGTGGGATATCTGTGTGGACGGTTGAGTGGGAACACCCGACGTCGAGCAATAGTTCCTGAAGTCACAACAGAGTTAGTAACAATAAAACAAAAACCTACAAAACAAAACAAAAGGTTAGTATGCAATGCAGTATGCTTATTTGTTTCCAAGGTATCCGGCTTGGCGCTTGGTTTTGACCTTTCCAGACCCTTGAGGAAGAGGCTTGTGATGTTGCTTTGAGAGAGACTCAGATAAAACAAACTAATGAATATATTACAAAAGTGAATGATACATAGTTTTTTTTTTACAAATCATGCCCTCTGAGGGGTCAAAACATAAGAAAATAAAAGTACATGAAATGAAAGCAACAACAAGCAACAGTCAGACACCAAGACCAAACTCATCCTCCTGAACTTCCTTTAGAAGTGCTTCAGTCACAGGATCAGCCGGACGCTCTGTGAGGTTCCTGATAAGGAGATTCCTGGTAGTAACAGCTGCAGTTAGCTTCTTGTGTTGACTCTGGTCCTTTGACCTCTTCACACCCGCTTTAATCTTCAACTCTGAGATCTCCCTCTGGGCTGCTAGCAGGGCTTCCTGCTGCTCCTTTGCACTAGCCTCCAGCTGCTCAATCTTGTCCTGAGTCCTCTTATCTTCCAGAGTACGAGTTTCGGTGATCCTGACCCACCTAGCTTGACTCTCCTTCAGATACAAATCAGTCCTGGCCTTTTGGAACTGAGCCTCCTTGCAGGCATTCTTCAAGATCTGCTCTCCAGCCCTTGACTTCTTGATATAGTCCTCTGACTTCTCAATCCTAGCTAGATGCTCCACTTTTAGCTTTTCTAACCTCTCAATGTCCAGCCGACCATCACTCCTCTCCCAGAGGGTCTTCTGTAGAGCCTGAGTCAGCTTCTCATTTCTCTCTTTCAATTTCTCAAACTCTTCCAAGCTGACAGTTGCTGGCGGTGGTGCTGTGGAGGGTCCTGGTACATCTTCAAGGGTGAAGGGCATCCCAGAAATTTGAGCCCTGGCATGAGACCACTCACAGTACTGAGCTGAGGCCACATTGTTGCATCTCCCAAGAATGGTCACCCCTTTAGTCTGGACATTGTCCCAAGCCCAGGATGCTTGCCTGACAATAGCCAGATTAGGCTTGATCTCACAATAAAGGGTTTCAGTCAGATCCTGTGCTCTAGGAGGGTGGATCAATGCATAGCCCAGTTGTCTTTTGAACAGCAGAGGGTTGTAGTTGATGCAACCCTTCACTCCTATCAGGGGTACATTGGGAAATTGCCCACAAC
The DNA here is from genome assembly GCA_963966055.1 of Lathyrus aphaca. Classification (NCBI taxonomy): domain Eukaryota; kingdom Viridiplantae; phylum Streptophyta; class Magnoliopsida; order Fabales; family Fabaceae; genus Lathyrus; species Lathyrus aphaca. Next base: position 267,147,003 of record OZ014525.1, read on the forward strand.
TAGTAATGATGTCTCTGCCCTTGGTTCTCTGAGTGCACCACCTGATATCATCTGAGGTTAAAGCAACAAGCCTCCTAGCCCAATTTTTCTGCTGGTGAGGGTTCAAGAATGCATCAGTCTTTGGCAAATGTTTGAGCAGCCAAGTATGGAACAAAGGAGCACAACATCTTACTAATCTTCCCCTTTGCTTTTCATTCCTTTTATGGACAGAGTAGTAGAAGTCTCCCAGTAAGGTGGGTACTGGGTTTCTCAGGATGAAAAGATGGATTGCATTCTTGCTTACAAACTTAGGCTCATCTGCAAAAAGTATGACCCCATATATGCTAAGGGCCAACAAAGCACAGACTGCCTTCCACTCTCCCAAAGAAGCCTTCAGGGTAGCCTGAGAGGTCAAGAAATCCAGATTTAGACCAGAGACTCCAGCTTTGGTAGTCATATTCTGCCCAATCAGAACTGGTTCCAGATACAAGGCTTTTGCCACCTCCTCATTACTAGGAAAGGCCATCTCAGGGTTGAAGGGGACTCCACCTCTGATAGGTATGCCAACTAATGATGAATACTCCTCTAATAAAGGCCCCAACTGAAAATCCTGGAAGGTGAAGCACCTCAGAGGGGGATCATAGAACTGCAAGCAAGTATGAATCAAGCTCCTCTGTGAAGGGTCCAAATCCATAACCACATCAAGTATGCCTCCATAATGTTCTCTAAAAAGTGGTATATGGTCTGGAGTAATCAGGGTCTGGATCTTCCTGATGCCAGCTAGCTCAGGCTCAAAGAAATGGTAGGAGATATTGCTTTTCTTAGGTGCCATGTTGCTGAAGAATAGGTGCTGATGATGACTGGTACCAGAAGATGGGCCACTGACAGGCTGAGACTGGTGATGCAGGTGACTGAAGCAGATAGCTGATAGCTGAAGTAGATACTGATGAAGATAGGTCTATGCTGATGAAGGGGTCAAAACCAAGCCAAAATATAGTATGGATACCCTGAAAAACAAATAAGAAAATGTTAAAATGATGCAATGATGATGTATGCAAATGATATGCAAGGGTTTGTGATCAAGCTGGATCTGATCAAGTGCTCTGATATAAGTCCATGTATGTTCAAGAAATCCAGATGGAGGTTCATAAGTCCAGTAACCAAGGTGGGGGACTCAAATAAAGAGTCACATGTCCAGGGTTAAAAATCACAAGAACTGTTCCAAAATGGAGTACTCTTAATCAAAACACAGTAACAGGGTATGATGAGGTCAAGGGTACCTGCAAACCTGTAAACAGCCCAACCCCCTCACAGGTGATGTTCTAAAACAAGGATCCTCAGACTTGGATCAGTTATGAGAAGTGTAAACATTTCTAACCCGGAGGTACAGTGTTTACAATAACCATAAAAGATCCTCCTCTAATTCACCTCAGTTTCTGAAGGTCAATACTAAAGGTCATCCAGACTTAGCAGGCTTCCCAGATAGCCCTAGCACTACAGGAAATCTGTAGCACAGAGTTCTCAAGAAGAAACCCATATCTGAACCGTGTTTCATATTCCCGCATCAGACCGAAATGGAATGGGAAAGAACATGAACCACTCTAGCCTAGGTGTCACTCAGGTCCCAGGTATAAGACCTCAACTCTCAATAGAATACCCACCCACCAAAGCAACAAAACAGATCCATCCAGCACAGTATGGCAGTATGATATATGTAAAGCTATAAAGAAAGCAATAAAACAACTGTACATAAAGCAAAAATAAATACAAATACAAGCACAAATAGCACATAACACCCCAGTAAACACAAATCAAACAAGCGCTAGGAGGAACCCACAAAAAGAACCAGAAGCCCTGGTTACAGTATAAGGGTCCCCAGCAGAGTCGCCAAGCTATCGCTCCCGATAAATGGGAATGGCCCAAATATGGTACAGACGCGAACGGTCGGCGAAAGGAGGGTGTGAGAACACACAGGAGTGAACTCACAGGGAATGAAAAGAGTCGCCAGCTAGGCATTTTTATCCCGAAGGAAAGGCAATGCTGCATAGACCTAGAAGGATATGGATAAGACGGTTGCGAACCAGAGAGACTGAGAAAGGGGGTTGGTTACAACCTGGGAAGGTATTAGCACCCAGATTGTCCGCCGTACTCGACGGGATCCACGCTTAAAAGTTTGTGTTTTAAAGGGGTAGTGTCAGTGCAATTTGTGTATAAAGAGAGCTGGAAAAGGATGCAAGTGTCAGTGTAAAAAGAATGTGAAGTGTATAAGTGAAGTGTCAGTGTAAGGACAGAGTGAAGTGCTCAAGACTATGAGGCTAAAAGAATAAATCTAGAAAGAGGGGGAATATACAGAGACTTTTGTTCGATAACTGTTAAGTTATGCCTACGTATCCTCTCGTGCAATGAGGAAGTCAGAACACCGTAGTTCGACCCAAAGAGACTGAAAGATGAATTGACTTGTGAACTGCTTGCTTGTCTATGCTCAAGTGTATGACATGTCTGGCTCAGGTGCAAACTGTCTTGCATTAGACGGAAGAAGCAAGTTCTCGTTTGTGAGTGAATGAGATGAGAAAAGAATCCCGAAGGAGACGATTATTGTTTGTTTTTGAGTTTTCAGTCTTTTATTGCTTTTTTGAATTTGTCATAAGTTAATGAGCTTAAGCCTAAACCAATGGATTTAGTAAACTCATCACATCTTCCCTCTGATTAGGGGTAATGAGAATACCTTAAGTGTGAAGTCAGCTTCTCACACTTAATCACCTTTGATATAGGGTTAAGATCATTAACCTACTTGTGATTATTTAGATGTTTTTGTTGTTTTTGTTTAGTGTTGAGTAATGAGGTTAAGCCATAATCAGGGATTAAACAGACTCATTACACCATCCTAATAGAAGGATAATAGATGAGAATGTTTAAGCTGAGGAAAGCTCCTCATCTTAATCCATGATTAGGGATTAACTTCATGACAAAACAAAGCCTTTATTAAATGGATTTTAATTAATGATAAGATGATGAAGTGAGTTTTATGGTTTGTAAGACAACTTGAGGGGGACTTGTCCATTAACACTAGGGTTAGTCCTTCTTAACCAATTAAGGAAGAATTAGAACCCTAATGCAAGGCCCAAGTTACAAGTGTGATGTCTTGATGATTATTATGTGAATTGATTAAAGGAGTTAAACACATTAAGGGTTTAACACTTAGGATTAAAGTTATACACTCCATCCTAATAGAAGGATGCAGGCATAAACTTAATCACAAAGCCTTAAAGCCTTTAGGGTTTAGTCCCTGATTATGAGATGAGAAGAGAAGACTCAATGAGACACAAAGGTAAAACTAAGTGGGGAACTAATCAAAACCCTAATCATTGTCATGCTTGGTTGTTCCTAAGGTTTGTGAGTTTTAAGAAAGAATTCTTCAAAGGACCCACCAAGAAGCAGATGAATGGAGCAGAGAGAAGCAAAGTAACTTGCTTCATTTAAGAAGACAAGTCACTTGAGGAAGGAAAGTAAGAAGAAGAAGAATGAGCAAGCTCAATCTCAAACACAAAACAAAATGCAGCAGTGATGCATAAGAGAGATGAAAGGAAAAAGTGAGAAGTGAAGGCAAATTCACTTCTCAAAGTTACTTACCACCTGAAAAGTTAATGAAAGGAATGCAATGCAATGCAAGATGAGATGAAATGGTGTGATACAAACCAAAACCAGAAGCATATATGAGATGATAATGATGCTATGAGATGATGCAAACATGAAACAAAGCATGGGGATGATCATACAAACTTATGGATGCAAATTAAACAAGTTTAGAACCATGATCATACATGAAAAGTTATGAAATGCAAATGACATACAACATGGCAAATGAAAGATGCAATGATCAAACATGCTTCTATTATGTCTTAAGATGTCAAATGAATCAAATGGATGCACAAAATGCTATGGCAAGACATGGTATGAAAGCAAATGCAAGATGGATGCAAAAGGAAGCTCAAATTAGGGTTTATGATCAATGCATCAAACAAAAAACCAAAATCAGAAGCAAACATCAAGATAAAAAATTGAAAATGCACTCAAAGGAACCCTAAACCTATACTAACTCACTGCCCAAAGGAGGGGTTCTAACTCTTAACCTAATTAGGGTTATGAATTTCCTAAAATTTCTAGGGTTTTAGGGTACCTTAACAAGAAAAATTCCAAACAAATTGAAAATGAAAGATCAAATCATGCCAAATTAATCTCACAAACTACATGCTAAACAAAATGCAATGCAAAAAGAATCAAAGTCCAACTCTCAATGGTTAGGCATAAATGATTTTTTGAAGGTTGGATCAAAATAATGCTTTGAAAATGAATTAATTCCATGGAAAATTGTCAAAATGCATCAAGATCAAAAAAGAAATTTGGTTTGAGGGTTGGACAATGTTTCTAAATGATTTTAAAGGTTTCATGAATTTTTTGGTGATTTTTAAATACCTAAAAGGATTTTTAATTAATTAATTCTCATTAATTAATTAAAAATAAACTTTTAAATGATTTAAAAATATTTTTTAATGCAAAAAATAAACTAAAAATGTTTTTGGTTTCTGAAAAATTAATAAAAGTTTATATAAAAATTTTCAGAATTTTTGAAAAGGTTTTGCTATTTTAAATAAAATGGAGAAAAGAAATACAAAATAAATGAATTAAATGGGTGGTAATCAGATCCAAGGGCCTAGGTTTAAACTGGCAGCGCGCGCGTTTGACTTGGCGCCACATCCAAGGGCTGAGATTCAAACTCACGTAATTATGATTAGCCCTAATTAATCAAACCCTAATGACTTTCAGGCGACCGGAACACTGTTCCGGTCGTCTTCTCCGGCAAGCTCAAACTCCTAACTCTCTCTACACGCAATGAAAACAAAATCTAACTGCCCAGAACTCATCCCCATTCAAAAACAAATCAAACCCCTCAATCAAACATCATTTCTCATTCATTAAACAGCCAAATCGAATCAAAACATTTTTAGGGCAAAAAGTTTCAGAACATTCATACATCCTGGTTTCTCAACCATTTTCAAAAGTAAACACATATTCATGATCAGGGAAGTGCATAGAAGCTTTTAAGAACTTAAAAACATGTTTCTGGAAAAAAGTTTTGAGATGACTACCTGAACTGAAGCTTTCGATTCAGGAGCTTTCTGGCTGTTTCTTTGGCTTAAATCCACTCCAATGATCCTCCTAAGAAGCTTGCAATGTTTGTTTGAAGTTTGCAATGGCTGGTTTGAGAGATGGCAGGAGTTCTGTTCAATGGCAGGTGGTGATCGTGTTTTTGATTCAATGGCTTTCAGGCTGTTTTAAGGGTTGGTTTGTGTTCAGTGAAGCATGGTGAGATTGTTTGTGAAGTTTGTTTGTGTGTTTGTGGCCTGTGCAAGCAGTTTCGAATGCTTTTGCAAGATGAGGTGAAAATGAGAATGCTGTTCTATGGAGTGTTTCAGGCTTGTGTTGTGGTTGCTTTGGCTTGCTTTTGGCTTGTATAGATAACTGTGATTGGTCAGAAGAAGTGATGTGTGCTTTATTGATTGGTATGGGCCTTTTTGCCAAAATGTCAAAGTTGGTGTAAGAGAGGTATGGGCTACTTTCTAGCCAAGGACAAAGAGTGTGTCCTGCGCAGCATGATGTGGGGAAAGGCCTAGGATGGTTCAGCAAGCTAGCAAGCAAGTGGATGAGAAACTATGATGAGTTTTGCAACTTGCCTTGCTTTTGAGTCTTATGAAAAAATCTTGATCCATAGGCCACAAAAATGAGAAACTCCTTGGCCCATTCTGATTTTTAAGTGTTGTGTGATCATGTTGTGAAGTTTAAAAATGCATTTGATGACTTTATTTGCCTTGAGAAGTGAATTTGCAACTTTGCCTCTTTGGTAGAAACTTTGAAATTTTGTGATTTTAGCCAACTTTGACAAGCCATAACTTTTGATCCAAAATGAATTAGGTCATGTTCTTGTACTTTTTGAAAAGGGAAAGACCTATTCTACAACTTTCATGACCAAAGTTTTTTTTATTTGAAACATTTTTGAATCAAAAAGCAAGGGTTGAAAAAGTTTCCCAAAATGGCAATTTCATTAAAAGTCAAACTTTCCCAAAAAGTCAACTTTGCAAAAGACTTGAAATTATTCAATTTTGTGAACTTCCAACCTCTTCTATGATCAAATAAAGATCATATACAATCAAAATGATGAAGAACACCCCTTGGTTGGGTCATTGGGGGCCTCAGATGCCCTGATTTTGCACTGACTTGCTTGAAAAGTCAACTCTTGATCAGATGACTTCCCCATGGAATTTCTTCATGAAAATTGATATGCATACTCCCTATACCATATAGAGACCAATAGAAACAAGAATGACCAAAAAAAATTGGAGTTATGGCCTCTGAAACCGAAACCCTAATTTTAGGTCATCTGTGCAGTCAAGACTGGCTCTGCTTCCATACCATTCTCAATTCTTGTGATCCTTTGACATTCTTGACTTTGAGAGGATATAATATGATACTTGAACACACATGGACCCCTTTGAAGTGATTGATGGCCTTTTGAGTGGCTCAAGAAGCTCTTGGATTGCTCAGATCACAAACCCTAGGTGCAGATGACCTAGAACCAATGCAGTGAATCAAAAATGTGGTATGAGATGTTATGATTGAGTTTATGCATATGAAATGATCACAAGCCATGGTGTGAATGGGTGAGGGCAAATTTGGGGTGTTTACAGGTTCGATTCCCACGGAAGGCAAAAAACTCTACTAGTGAGGGGAGTATAGAAGATCGTGAGGTGGCAGTGTCGGGATTGCCTTGCGAGGGGCTCGGGCTGTTACACGTATCATCCGATACTATGTCTACAGAGAATACATAAGTCGGTATATCAAGCCTGGAGATGTCTATCCTAGGAACATAATTCCAACTCATCACTTTGATAGACGAAGAGAGCGTAGCCAGTGCATCGGCAAACTGATTTTCATCTCGTGGTATATGTTGAAATTTTACTGTTGTGAAAAACGTCAACAGTCTTCTGGCATTATCCCTGTAAGGAATTAAATGATCTTGGTGTGTATACCATTTTCCGATAATTTGATTAATCACGAGGGCTTAGTCTCTGAATATATCGAGGGTCTTAATCCTAAGATTGACAGCCTCCTCTATTCCCATTATACATGCCTCGTATTCCGCTTCATTGTTGGTGCAGCCAAAAGTAATTTTGGCGGCGAAGGGAAAATGAACACCTTCAGAAGTAATTTGAACAGCACCAACTATGCGCCCATTGATATTGACAGCCCCATCAAACATCAATCTCCATTTGGATTCAGGGTCTGGCCCCTCCTCTGGGAGTGGTTCTGCATAGTCCTTTTCTTTGAGGTACATGATGTCCTCATCAGGGAAGTTAAATCTCATAGGTTGAAAATCACCGTCAAGAGGTTGTTGTGCATGATTGTCTGGGATCACACTTCCTTTGATGGCTTTCTACGAAGTGTATTGAATGTCGTATTCTGTCAGCATCATCTTCCATCGTGCAACCCTTCCGGTTAATGCCGGTTTCTAGAAAATGTATTTGACAGGATCCATATTTGAAATTAATAGGGTAGTGTAGGTCAACATGTATTGTCTCATTCGGCAAGCAGCCCATGCCAAAGCGCAACAAGTTTTCTCGAGCAATGAGTATCAGGATTCACAGTCGGTAAACTTTTTGCTAAATAGTATATTGCATGCTCTTTTCGACCAGACTCATCATGTTGGCCTAGAACACACCCCATTGATCCTTATAGCACAATTAAGTACATGATGAGTGGCCTCCCCAAGACCGGAGGCATCAAGACTGGAGGTTCCTACAAGTATTCTTTAATATTTTCGAAAGCCCTTTGACAATCTTTGTTCCACCTGACCGCCTACTCTTTTCTTAGCAATTTGAATATTGGTTCACATGTAGATGTGAGGTGAGATATGAACCGTACAATGTAGTTCAATCTACCCAAGAAGCCACGCACTTCTTTTTCTGTTCGCGGTGTAGGCATATCTTGTATGGCTTTGAATTTTGCAGGATCTACCTCAATCCCTCTCTGACTCACAATGAAACCCAGTAGTTTTCCAGAACACACCCCAAAGGTTCACTTGTTAGGGTTTAACCTCAGATGATACTTTCTCAGTCGTTCAAACATCTTCTTAAGGTTAACCAAGTTCTCTTCTTCGTCTCGGGATTGGCGATCATGTCGTCCATATAACATTCAATCTCTTTGTGGATCATATCATGAAACAGAGTCAATATTGCCCGCTGATAGGTTGCCCCTGCATTCTTCAGACCAAAAGGCATGACCTTGTAGCAAAACGGACCCCAAGGGGTAATGAACATTGTCTTCTCCATGTCCTTCGGCGCCATTTTAATCTGGTTTTAGCCGGAGAAACCATACATGAAGGAGAATACCGATAATTGATCTGTATTATCAACCAATACATCGATGTGAGGTAATGGGAAATCATCTTTTGGGCTTTCTCTGTTTAAATACCGGTAATCGATGCACATCCGGACCTTGACGTCCTTCTTCGGTACTGGTATAATATTAACTATCCATGGTGGATAACTAGTCACGACAAGGAACCCGATGTCCCACTTCTTTTGAACCTCTTATTTAATCTTCATCACCATGTCAGGACGGGTTCTTCTAAGCTTTTGCTTAACAGGAAGGCAGTCTTCCCTTAGTGGCAACTTATGCATCACAATGTTTTTATCTAAACCCGACATATCTTGATATGACCAAGCAAAGATGTCTAGATATTCTCGAAGCATGCCAACTAACTCTTCTTTTACTCCGGCCTGCAGGCTGGCCCCAATTTTAATTTCCTTCTTTGCATGTTCTGTTCCGATGTCGACAACCTCAATCTCTTATTGATGAGGTTGAATCACTCTTTCCTCCTGCTTCAACAACCTAGCCAATTCTTTAGGCAGTTCACAATCTTCCTCAACCCCTTCATTATCTTGGTAGACTGGATTATCGAAATCATACTTAGTCATAACAGAAGAGTTATCAAAGAAATCCGAATGATTGGGTCTGCACAATTGATGTGCTTATTTCAGAATCTGTTTTTATGACGAAAACAAAACAAAACAAAATAAAACATTGCCATTTTTATTGTTTTTAAAAGAAGTAAAGGGAACACAATTAGAATGAAAAATGTCCTTTATTCATGATAAAATAAATTGCATAACATGCAAGGTGGCCCTACAATGGATCCATACAACTTGGGCATAGTGCAGGATTTTGACATGCATATGATAATGAGAAAACAAAGAAAATTACTCTAGCAAGCAAGTGACTTGAATGAAGTCTTCTGCGAACCATTTCTTTAGCTTTTCCCCTGGAATACACGGGCGTACCCAGTTGTTGAGATCACAATCACTATCAACATCATCTTTGACAACACAGACTTGATTTGGGTCAATGACTCCCCTGCTTGAGAAATTGATTGCCCCGCTTTGAGACCATGTTTCTTGTCCCAGGATGTAGCCTATCCCAAACTTGTCTTCCTTTTTATCCACCTGGACTAGCTTGCCCCAGCCCTGGGTGTTTTCGGCTTCAGCCACTTCTCTGGCCTTCTTGTAGGAAGATATAAAGGTTCCCCCCTCTCATTGCTCTTGGTTGCAGAATTGGGAGCAACAATATTGACATTCACAGCTTCAAACGCTTGGCATCGCGTTTCATGGATCTCTCCATCCATTTCAACGTACTTGAATGTAGACAAATGGCTGACGAAGATATCCTCCTCCCCACACACAATAATCACTTGACCATCAACAACATATTTCAACTTTTGATGCAAGGTTGAAGTCATTGCGCCTGTAGTGTGGATCCACGGATGTCCCAGAAGGCAACTGTAAGCTGGTTGGATATCCATGACATAGAATATACTTTTGAAGACCTGCGATCCTATCTTTATTGGCAACTCAACCTCACCAAAGACCGATCTACTAGAACCATCAAAGGCTCTTACCACTAGGTCACTTGGTCTCAGAATTAGTCCGTCTACCTCAAACTTCATCAAAGCTTTCTTCGGAAGTACGTTCAAATAAGAGCCAGTGTCGACTAGAACGTGAGATAACATATCACCATTGCACTCCATAGTGATGTGCAATGCGTTGTTATGCTTTCTCCCTTCTGATGTCAAGTCTTTGTCTGTAAAACCCAGTTTGTGACTGGCATTGACATTTGCAATCACATTTTCAAGTTGCTTCACAGTTATCTCCTGCGGAACATTAGCCATCTATAGAACCTTCAATAATGCCTCACGGTGTGTTGGAGAGCATATAAGCAAAGACAATATCAAAATATTTGAGGGTGTTTGGTTCAGCTAATCAACCACTTTGTAATCGCTCTTCGTGATGATCCGCATAAACTCCTTGACCTCCTTCTCAAAGATACTTTTCTCTTTTGACGGAATCACCACTTATTCTGTAGCTACTTGTTTCCCTTTAGCCCGTGCTGCAGCCTCAAATTCGTTGTTTGTTCGGAGAGTTTGTGGAGCGAAGATCTGTCCACTCCTAGTGAACCCCCTACTCCACCAACATTTACAACACTTGGATCAATAACAACTGGAGACTTGTCTTCAACCTTCTGCCCCTTGACATACACATCTGAGCCATAATGCCAAGGCACTGCTCTTTCACTTTCGTAGGGGACCGGTCCAAGAACCGTGATAGTTATAGGGCTTATTGTAACTGGCCTTACCTCTTATGCTACGTAGATAATAACTGGTGTTGGTTGAGAAGGCATTTCTCCTGGAGTAAAATGTATAGTGACAGTAGACACATCGTCGCTTTGATTGTTTACCTTATCAAACTGCAGCGTGCCTTCCTCGATCAAAGCTTGGATACCCATTTTCAACTTATTGTGCCCGTTCTCATAAGTATTACACCCTTCACAGTCTTTTCTACATCTAGGAAACACCTGGCCTTTCAACAATCTTTCTTTGACAACAAGCAAAAAAGTCTTAACTTCACTAACATTCAGAATCAAATTCAAGGTTTTTTCTTCTTCGATAACGTTAACCCTTGCCCCCTCCATGATTGGACATAGGGTTAGTATTAACATTTGGCGGTGGTGCAAAGTTGATGGTTTTTGCGTCAATCAAATCCTGGACTTTCAGCTGTAAAGCCCTACATTTCTCAGTTGTGTGCCCTGGGGAACCTGAATGAAAAACACATCTGGTGTTGGAATCTTAGGCCGATGGTAGAGAATCCCCAGTGATGGGTTGTAGTGTCCTTAATTGAATCATGTTCATATCCAGTAATCTCTAAAGCAGTGCAGTATATGTCATCGGAATGGGTTCAATGACACGATCATATTGGCGTGAACGCTGTTGGTAAGGTCTTTGTTGACGTTAATTCTGTTTTTGTGGTTGTTGTTGAACAGGCCCTGATGGGATGGTAACTGCAGCCACCTGACCATGGTAATTCTGAAGACCCTGGCCATGGCCTCTACTGTAAACAACATTAGTTTCACCTTCCCTCTTCTTCTGGGGACCGTCAAAGGGATTTCTTGCTCCAGATGAGCTACTGGCACCGGTATCTTGTATCTTCCCCATCTTTAACAAATTTTCCACTCTTTCACCAGCAATGACAAGATCAGTAAATTTGGTGGCTGCACGGGAAGCTATATGGTAGATAAACACCCCTTGTAGAGTACTCATGAATATATCTGCCATTTCATTCTCTAGCAACGGAGGTTGCACTCTTGCAGCTAATTGGCGCCACCTCTGGGCGTACTCTTTGAAACTTTCTTTAGCATTCTGCGACATGCTCTGAAGCTGTGTACGATTTGGAGTCATGTCCAGATTATACTGATAATGCTTGACAAAGGCTTCAGCCAAATCCTTCCAGCTCCTGATAGAAGCCCTACTTAGCTTCATGTACCATTCTTGGGATGCCCCGACGAGACTATTCTGAAAATAGTACATCCACAGCTTTTCATCATCAGTATGAGCAGAAATTCTACCGACAAAAGACTGGAGATGGGTCCTTAGGCAGGAGGTACCATTGTACTTGTCAAAGATGTGAGCTTTGAATTTGTGGGGAATTCTCACCCCTGGAACAAGGCCAAAGTCAGTGATATTGGATCCCAAAGAGTTCTGGGATTGAATAGAATGAATTTGCTCCGCCATTTCCTGAAACGGCGATTGACCTCGGCACCCTATCCTTCCATATCCTCCAGTATAATGAACTGATCATCTTTATTATCTACTTGAGCAATACGAACGTGTTCAGGACCACCACCAGCATTAACAATAACCTCAGGTTGAGGTTGAGGGCCACCGTTACTGCCCAGAGTACCTGTACCTCTACGACCTCACCCATTGTTGTCGTTGCCATCCTGATTTCTATAAATCATCTCCCGGAGATGCTCCTTGTTCTGATTAATTCCCGTTACCAAAGTCATGAACTGGTCCATACGATTGTGCCGCTCTGTCAATTCAGCTTGCATTTGATCCATGATTCTGACCCTATTATGTTTAGTAGGATACCTGTGAACCTTCTTCATAGAAATAATTCCTGAAACAAAAGAGATGTTAGAAATTTGGGAATGTACCTACAAAATAGAGAAATAGGGTGATATGTATGCAACGCAGTTGTTTATGCTTTCAATTTCAAGGTCATTTATGTCCCGACTCCGATATTTAATAAAGAAATCTAGATGACTTTCGACCATCGACTTTGAAAAGACCTTCGCATGGAAATCAGATTCGGATGACCGTAACAGCCTAAGTGTCAGTGCACACAGGAAATAGAGAACTCAATAAAAACTGCGTAACATAGATCAACCCATAAGGCAATAATATCAAAATTCCTCGTATGGTATGAGTCTTACAAAAGGGAAAGGAAAAACAAAGCCAAGATTCCTACAACATGTCTATAGGTAACCAAATACAGAGGAAACAAAATAGAAAATGAGGCTACTGGTTAAAGATTCAGATCCCTCCCGACTCAGACCTAACCCTCTTAATTCCAACAATCAAGTTAAGATCTTCTATCTCCTGGAGTGCCACTTCAAGTGCCTTCTGACCCTGCTCCAGCTCTTCCTTCTTGGAAATCATCTGCAATTCATAAAACTCTTCCCTTTCCTTGTGCGTCTTCTGATCTTGAATCCTCTGATCTTGCAACCAGGTGAGGGATTATTTGGCTTCCCTGAGAGTCTTCTTAGTCTTTCTGAATTCCTCGTCTCTCTTAGTATCCATTAGGCCCCTTCTCTGGAAGTAAGCTTCTCTTTCTGCAAACTCTTTATCCTTAGTCTCTTGAGCTATCTGCATTTATGCAGCTTTTCTTCTAGGATTGTCTTAGAATGAGCCATTTGATGGTACAGGCCAGTCGTCTCTACATTTTCCACCCTCGACTTTTGCAGATGGGCTTCCAACTTATTGTAATTTTCTAAGGGGACAATTGTCTTAGGCTCAGTCACTGGAGGCACTGGAGGGGAGAATGGAAACAATACTGCTTGAGCTCTATTCTTTAGCCAGGTCTCATACTTCGGGAAAGTATGATTATTACACTTGCCAAAGCTAGCCACCCCTTCTCTTCTGATGCACTTCCAAGCTCCAATAGCTTTCCTCACCAAGGGCATATTATCTTTCACTAGGAAGTAAAATGTAGGAGCCAATTGTAATTCTTCTGAGACATCTCTTAAAGCATACCCCAATTTTCTCCTCAATAAGACTGAGTTGTAATTGATTCCCCCAGTCACTCCTAACAAAGGTACACTGAGGTAACTCCCACAACTGGTGATAAAACGTGTACCCTGAAGCCTCTGAGTAATCCATCTGACATCTCCGTCAAACAACTTCTCCAGCTTTTGAGCCCAAACCAAAGTATGATCACTGAACACCTTGGTACTAGGCAAGTGCCTTACGAACCACATATGGAACAAATGAGCGCAGCATCGAACTAAACCTCCTCGTTTCCTTTCAGTCTTATAATGCACTAAGTAATACAAATCTCCTAGCAGTGTATGCACCAGGTTTTTCAGCAAGAAAAGATGTATGGTATTCATGTCTATGAACTTCTCTAGATCTGCAAACAGATGATGCCATAAATAGAGAGAGCCAGAATGGCATACACAGAATCCCACTGTGCTTCAATAGTGATCTCTTCACCCTTCTTCACTAAGACTTCCAAAGAGAAACCTGGCATACCCCCTTTAGTAATAGTCAAAGAATTCACCACATAATGGCTCAAATAAAGAGCCTTGGCAATTGCTTCAGGTGCAGGTCTAACCATTTCAGCGTTGAATGGGATCTGGTCTTGAATATGAACTCCTGAGTGTCGCTCCCCCGAAAAGACACTCGGGTCAGATAGGGTACAGACGCGAACGGTCGGCGAAAAGAGAAAATGAAGGTGAACTGAAAAGAGTCGCCAGCTAGGCATTTTTATCCCGAAGGAAAGGTAATGCTGCATAAACCTGGAAAGAGATGGATAAGACGGTTGCGAACCAGAGAAACTGAGAAAGGGGGTTGGTTACAACCTGGGAAGGTCTTAGCACCCAGGTTGTCCGTCGTACTCGATAGGATCCACGCTTAAAAGATTTTGTTCAAAGGGGTAGTGTATGTGCTATCTGTGTGCAAAAGCTGGAAAAGAAATGTACAAGTGTCAGTGCAAAAGGGTGAATTGCTTAGGAATGAGGCTTTGAAAAGAATGTTGGAAGAGTGGGAAGACACAGAGACTTTTGTTCGATAACAGTTAAGTTATGCCTGCGTATCCTCTCATGCAATGAGGAAGTCAGAACACCGTAGTTCGACTCAAAGAGACTGAAAGATAAATTGACTATGAACTGCTTTCTTGACTATGCTCAAGTGTATGACTCGTCTGGCTCGAGTGCTAACTGTCTTGCATTAGACGGAAGAAGCAAGTTCTCGTTTGTGATTGAAGATGATGAGAAAAGAATCCCGAAGGAGACGATTATTATTTGTTTTTGTGTTTTCAGTTTTGTAATTGTTTTTGGTGTTTGTCATAAGTTAATGAGCTTAAGCCTAAATCAAAGGTTGTAGACTCATTATATCCTCCCTGATTAGGGATAATGAGAATACTTAAGTATGAGATAAGCATCTCAACATAATTACCATGATGATGTAGGATTAAGATTATTAACCTCCTTGTGATTATTTAGATGTTTTTGGGTTTTTGTTTAGTGTTAAGTAATGAGTTTAAGCCATAATCAAGGATTAGTGAACTCATTACACCATCCTAATAGAAGGATAATAGATGAGCACACTTAAGCTGAGGAAGATACCTCAACTTAATCGATGATTAGGGATTAAATTCATGACAAAACAAAGCCTTTATTAAATGGATTTTAATTAAGGATGAAATTAAGAAGTGAGTTTTACGATTTGTAAGACAACTTGAGGGAGACTTGTCCATTAAACACTAGGGTTAGTCCTTCTTAACCAATAAAGGAAGAATTAGAACCCTAATGTAAGGCCCAAGTTACAAGTTAATGTCTTAGTGATTATTAGATGGATTAATTAAGAGGTTTAAACAAATTAAGGGTTTAACACTTAGGATTAAAGTTATACACTTCATCCTAAGAGAAGGATGCAGGCATAACCCTAATTCCAAAGTCCTAAAGCCTTAAGGGTTTAGTCTCTAATGATGAGATGAGAAGAGAGACACAAAGAAGACTCAAAGGTAAAAACTAAGGGGGGACTAATCACAACCCTAACTATTATCATGCTTGGATGTTCCTATGGTTTGTAAGGCTTGCGAAATATCTTCAAAGAAGCCACCAATGGAAGAAGCAGATGGAAGGAGGAAGAGGCAGAAGAAATAAGTTACTTACTTCATTGAAGAAGATAAGTAACTTAGAGAAAGAAAATGAGAGATGAGCATGAATGAGCAAGCCCACTCAAAGACAAACAAAAATGCAGCAAAGATGCATATGAAGAAGATGAAGAGAAATGAGAAGTGAAGGCAAATTCACTTCTCAAATTAAACTTACCACCTGAAAATGTTAGCACAAGATGCATAAGGAAAGAAATGAAATGGAATGAAGCATATGCAATGACAAAGATCAAAACCAGAAGCATACACATGATGAAAATGATGTTATGACATGATGCAAAGACATATAAATTGTATATGAATGATCATACAAAGATGAGATGCAAATGGAAGCATGCTTTGAAGTTTGAAAGCACATGGATGTTTATGAAATGAAATGGATGCAAAGCATGGCAAATGTATGAATAAATGATCAAAAATTGTTCAAGAAATGTCTTAATATGTCTAAGATGGCATACAAATGCTTGGAATGGCATGGCAAGTTCATATGTTCATGTAATGCAATGTAAGATGCAAGTGAAGGTGCAAAACTAGGGTTACATGAAAGGATGAGATGCAAATGATCAAAACAGAAGCATATGACATGATAAAAATTTGCAAATAAGCTCAAACAAAACCCTAACCCTATATGATATCACACCCCAAAGGAGATGTTCTAACTCTTAACCTAAGGAAAGTTGTGATTTTCCTAAGTTTGCTAGGGTTTTAGGGTGCCTCTAAGGGAAAAATGCAAATCAATTTGAAAATGCAAGATAAATTCATGACAAAAATATCCTAGATACTTACATTCTATATTGAAAACAATGCAAAAAGAATCATCATCAAACCTTTCATGGTTAGGCAGAAAAGATTTTTCAAAGTTAGGGTTAAAAACATTGATTTTATGAACCCTAAATTCAAAGAAAATTGTCAAGTTGTGATCAAACCTAAAAAGAAATTTGTATGAAAGGCTTGACAATGTTTCTAAATGTGTTAGGATGCAACGTGAATTTTTTTTGGGATTTTTAGAAACCTAAATGGTATTTTAATTAATTAATTTCCATTAATTAATTAAAATAAACATTTAAATATTTTAAAAATGCTTTTTAAATGCAAAAAATAAAATAAAAAATGTTTTTGGATGAAGAAAAATATTTGAATCAGAAATGCAAAGTTTGAAAGATTTTGGATGAGTTTTGATATTTTAAATTAAATATGCAAGAAAAATGCAAAGAAAATAAAATAAAAATGAATTAAAAGGGAAGTATGTTGATCCTGTGGCCCAGATTCAAATTGGGGGTGGAGGGAATTGACGTGGCGCGTAAATGGAAGGCTGGGATGCGTTCTGGAAAATTTAAATACTAAACCTAATTAATTTAATTAATTAAGGCATAGGGTTTAAGTGAAATAATCCAGACTGTGGAAACACGCGCTAAGCAAGATCCAAAGGCTGGTATTCAAACTGGACGCTAACCCTAATTAATTAACCCTAACAACTTTCAGGTGACCGGAGCAAGCTCCGATCATCTTCTCCGGTCACTCTTCTTCCCTATCTCTCTCAAAACGCCATAAAAATGCCTCAAACTCTCCAGAAGTGATCCTCACACCACTCTAAACATGAATCAACCAACAAAATCCATTTAGTTCACATGAACAGCATGAATCAAAGCAAAACGGAAAAGCAATCAAAAATTTCAGACGCTCGTGAAATGCTTAAAACTCAACCATTTTCAAAACAAATCATATCATGGTAATCAGGGGAGCATGTAGAATCATTTTATAACATAAAAGAGAGGTTCTGGAAAAAAGTTTGAAGGTGACTACCTGAGCTGGAGCTTTCACTTCTGGAGCTTTTTGGCCTCTTCTCCTGTGCAAATCCACCCCAATGAACTCCTTGATGATGTTGAGAAGCTTTTCAAGAGTTTATATGGCTTGGTTAGAGAGATTTCAACTCAGCTGGTCCAAAATCGTGTTTGTGTTTGGCTGACTTTTAGGGCTTGGAAATTGGTGGTTTATGATCCTTGAGTCATTTTGAGATGAATGGTGGAAAAATATTTTAGGTTTGATGCTTGTGCAGTGTGTTTCGAAGAGATGAAGATTGAGGGTGATTTTGTGAAACTTGAGCTATGAGAGTGTTCAGGCTTGTGTGTTGTGTGTTATGGCTTCCTTTGAGTCCACATAACATGTCTTGATAGGTCAGAAGAGTTGGTGTGGCCTATTGTGATTGGTATGGGTTCATTTGCAAAAAGTCAACAACTTGTGTACCATAGGCATGGGCTTGTGCAGAAGTTGTTTCATGGCATGTCTGGCCTCAGCATGAATCAAGGAAGTCCATGGAACTTAGATTATGCAGCTGGCACAAGTGGAGGCATGGCTGCAAGAGGTTTTGCAAGTGTTATGCAATTTTGCCCCTTTGAGAAATCTTGTGATGCAAGGCATGAAATGTTGTGGTTCCTTGGACAATTCTGATCACAATGCATTGTAATATATTTGTATGATGCCTAGAGATGCATTAGAGGTCACAAAATGGCTTGGCATGTGAAATTGCAAAAATCCCTCTTTGGTATGAAAGTGAAAATTATGTGGTTTTTGCCAACTTTGCAAGGCCATATCTTGAGTTCTAGGAAGAATTAGATCAAGTTCTTGTACTTTTTGAAAAGGGAAAGACCTAATCTACAACTTTCATGACCAACAATTTTTCATTTGAAGCATTTTTGGTTGAGAAAGAGGAGGTTGAAGAACTTTCCCAAAATGGAAAGTTTCCATTACAAGTCATTTCCATTTTTGGAAACTTTTGGTTTAGCTCAAATTTCTTCAATTTTGTGAACTTTCAAGCACTTAAATGATCAAATAAAGATCATATAACTTCAATTTGATAAAAATACCCCTTTGGTTCCATTGTTGGGGGCCTCAGGTGCCCTGATTTTGCTCTGACTTGCTCAAGAAGTTACCCAGTGAACAAATGACTTCCACAATGAATTTCTTCATCAAACTTGGTACACATGATCCTTATAACATCTTAAGAACATTAGAAACAAGAATGGCCCAAAAATTTGGAGTTAAAGCCTCTGAAACCAAAACCCTAATTTTGGTCATCTGTGCAGTGAAAACCCTAGCTCTACTTCCATGCCTTGCCAATTCTTGTGATTCCTTGACTTCCTTGAATTTTGAGAGGTATAATATGATGATAGAACACACATGTACCCTCTTGGAATGCTTAGAGGCCCTTGGAGTGGTTCAGATGAACCCTTGGATTGCTCAGACCACAAACCCTAGATGCAGATGAACTTGAACTAATGCAGTGAAACAAAAATGCAATATGAGATGGTATGCTTATACTAATGCAATCATGAAAGATCACAAGCCATGGTGTGAACTTAGTGAGGGAAAATTTGGGGTGTTTACACCAAGATCAAAGCATACTCCTCCGGCAAAAGACCTAACTGAAAATCAGGAAATGTAAAGCATCTAAGCTGAGGATCATAGTACTGGAGCAGAGTGGGAACGACACTTCTCTCAAAGGGATATAACTCTATTACCACATCCAGAATATTCCCATAAGCTTTCCTGAACTCTCCCACATGATTGGACATAATCAGATCTATTATCTTCTTTAACATGCCAACCTTAGTGTCGAAAAACTTGAAATGAATGTTCTGTTTGTGAGGGTCTTCCATCTCTGAACAGTATACCGGAACCGAAGACAATAAGCTAAACATGAGAATGAAAACAAAATATGGTTAATGATGGGATGATACAATGCAAATGCAAGGACGTATGATCAAACTAGAACTGTCTGGAAACTGAATATCATAGCCAAGTGATCAGAAACCCCAAAATCCTCTAGATAACAGTCCATGTAAAACTCAGGTAGTCATAGATAAATCCAGATCAAAGACCACATAAACTCAAGAACTCTAGGATCAATGTAACCAGATTAACACATAAGATTGCACTAGTGACAGGGTATGATGAGATCAAGAGTTTCTGCAAACCTATAAACCCTTCCCAAACTCACGGGTGTGCTCCGGGTCAAACATCACGAACTCTCAAAGCCGAATAGCAATATTACATTCACCATTTCCGAGAAATGGCTTATGACCAGATCAGGGAATCAGTTAGGCATTATATACTACTCAGGGAGGTCTCAGCTGAAGCCCGGGAAAACAAGCATCCCTCATAAGTCCCCAGCTTCAAGCACTGAATCGAGAGACAATAGTACATTCAGCCCTTAGGATACAATACTATCATCATACGAACAGTTTGCTTTAACTGAGTTCCTATGAGAGAACTAGGCCATCCTATGCGAGTTCATAGTGGGCCCTCGGATGCGAGTGGATTTGCTAACAAATGTGGTCTGCCACTGTCATCTTTGGAGAGGGTTGTTTCTACAAAGGTTTTCAATGATCGCTCCCCAGATGCACATAACTATCAAGGTCCTATCTCGAAGTGGAGGAAATCCCCACACAAGATATTTTCAAGACGATCACAGTCTGGGTGTGAAACACATCGCCACTCATCATGCCACATGCGAGTACAACATGTCCACGCTAATCCTAGGGTGCACCCAAGCCGGGTATTTGGCTTATCTCACAGTAACCCCATCCCACCAAAAGAAGACCAACACAGTCCAGAAAATCCTGTATAATATATGTTCATGAAAATAAATACTTAAAACTGTAAATAAAGTTGTAAATAAAACTGCAAATAAACAACAGTAAAATAAACACACAATAGCGAATATCAAACACCCAAAGAAATAGAAACAAACAGGCACTAGGATTGACTCTCAAAGGGGAAACCAGAGATTCTGGGTTCGATCCCCAGCATAGTCGCCAGCTGTCGCTCCCAGGATTTTCATCCTACTATAAACGCTAAAGTGGTGTGGAAAAGGTAGAGTCTCCAGCCAGGCATTTTTATCCTGAATGAATGGGAAAGGTAATGTTGCACAAAACTAAGAGAAAAGGAAAGGACGGGGTCCTGTGAACCAAATATTTGGATCCGGAAGTCGGCTACGACTTGTGAAGGTATTAGCACCCTAAATCGTTTGTCGTACCCGACGGGATCCACGCTTGTTTGTCTGTTTCAAAGGGTAGGAAATAAAGTTGTTGCTGAACAAAACTGCAAACTGGAATGAGAACTGGAAAATGGAACTGAAAAAAAGAGATCGCAAGGGGAAAATGTAGGGAAAATAAAGAGTATGCTCGAACGGGCCCTACCCCGCTGCCTACGTATCTCATGGGAAAAGAGAATCAGAGTCGACGTAGTTCACCGAACTAAGGGGGAAACTATTTATTTGTGTTTTTTTATTATAGCTGAGCTGCTTATGTCTATGCTCAGGTATTGTAGGCTCGTCTGGTACGAGTGCATTACCGTCTTGCAAATGAGACAAATCGTTGCAAGTTTGCGTTGAGAGTGAATGAGGTGAGAAAAGAAATCCCGAAGGAAAATACGAGTGTTGTTTGTGTACTGTCTTTTACAGAAGTGTTTTCTGAGATTGTTGTTTGTGAAAATTCTCATACTAAGACTTGTTCACCATGGTAGATGCCTTACACCTCGCCCCGAAATGGGACATTTATAAGTAACCCACGGCAATGTCTCATGGCGTACGAGAAGATCAACCTTTTATAGGTGTTTTTTACTTTTCTTTTGAGATGAGAAAGAAAGCAAAGCGAACCAAAGGATAAAAGTCTAAAGGGAGACTAAAATCCTAAGTATTGTCATGCATGGATGAACCTAGATTAGTGCGATTTTCTAATCTTAATGAGAAAAAGTAAAGAAAAAGGACTATAAATCAACTTACTTCCTAAAGAAGCTAAGTTGTTTCTAAAGGGGATTAGCATGAAGTTATTTAAACTAAACGCACTAAAGCAAAGACACTTTGAAAGCATAAAGAATTTTAAAAGAGGAAGAAATTGTGTGAACTTACCTCTACCTCCCTACAAAACAAAGGTTAGTAGGATAAACATGATAAAAGGAATAAGGTAAACAAGTACCAAACAAAACCTAATTCATCTAGGACCTAATCTAGACTCAATCCTAAGTCTAAAGGACTTAATAATTGTGCAAAGCAAAAATCCAGCAGCTATTACAGCTCCTATAGCATAAACAGCTACCAAATACAAGGCAAAATGCAAACAACGTAATACAACTAGCAATCAGCATGCAAAATAGGTGTAAAAAGTCAAAGCAACATGAATGCAACATGTTTTTACAGCTCCTGCTTCAAAATGCAGCTATGAAAACAAGGCCGATTTGGATTAATTTTCAAATGCACAAAAATGATTTTTAATGCAAATCAAGAAATGAAAAAATATGCAATGGATTATTAAGAATGGAATGCAACAATATTATGCAATTAAGTGATGTAAACTACATGATTTATGAGTTTTTTTAACAATATGCAATTTTCAATATGCACATGATTGGACCAAAATGTGAATGGCTTCAATGAAATGCAAACACCAGAGGTGTGCACATTAACTATTATGCTATGAAGGATGCTAAAACATGCAAACTATGGTCACAAAGTGTTACGAACCTATATGCAACATTTATGCACAAAAACAGGAACTAAGGAAACTCATGTCAAAAACTACCTAAAATATAGAATCATGCACCTAAAATGATCCTAAAAATTCACTAAAATCATTATCTAACAATACATGGTGATTAAAAGATGAATGATGCACAAACATGCCATGAAACAAGAAAATTTCTCAAAATGGAACAGCGTTAACCGGTTAACGCTAGTGGTTAACCGGTTAACAGCCCTAAAATAATAACAATAAAAAATGGAAAACAAGTGTTAACTGGTTAACCCCTGGCGTTAACCGGTTAGCACTGAACATAATGCTGAAAAATAGTTGGAAAAAACACTTTCTAGCTAGAAACTTAATTCTAAAAGCTCCTAATGTATCTATGAACATGCTAGCACGAAAATTCTACTTAAACCTAGTCCTCTAATACCTATTAGCACCAAGAACTAGCTATGATTCTAGTTACTAACAAGTAAATCGAACAAAACGAGAGCAAAACGTAAAATGATCAAAATGAAAGCAACGATAAAACGATCAAAGAATGCCATATGGTGAGATGAAGTGAATAAATTAAAAGCGACAAGCGGTTTCGAATTCACCAACCTACAAAGCGGAGGCTTGCTTTGGTGATTGTTGCGGGTTGATCGATGCACAAATGAAGAGAATATCGGAGGCATCAAACTTCGATCTGCAAGAATGCAAAATAAATGCAATCGATCTGAAATGCTTCCGATTGGTGAAATAAACACCGTAATTGTGTCGAATCTTTGATTAACCAGTGAATTGGTGAAGATGATGGAGGCTAAGCTCCCGATCTATCTAGTTTCAATGTGAAACTTGAAGGATCATGATGAAGATGAAGCTTTGTTGAATGGTTGAAGATGAGAGAAAATTGGGAGCAAAAATGAGAGAAATGAAGTGAAGTTTGGAAAATGAAGTGGAATTCTTTGGTTTGGGATGAAGTGAACTTATATAGAGGTTAGGATTGGATTTAGGCTTAGGTATGGGGTGAGCTTAGGGTTTAGGTTTGGAAAAGGTGGTTAGGACTTAGGCTTGGAGTTAGTTATAGTTGGTTAGGGTTTCTAGAATATTCCTTGGAATAGTGCTAGAAGAGTCTAGAAGGTGGTGGAAAATGCTAGAATGTGGTAGAAACACAAAACAAAGGAAAAATGGAACAAAGTAAGGAAACATCAACTAGATTTTGAAATATTTTTCCAATTTTCGCATGCATTAGTCGGTTAACGCCCTAGGTTAACCGGTTAACGGACAAAAACTTGAATTTTTCCTTTTTTGATGGGAAACTTCAGGAATACATCCGTACCGTCCATTTTGAGTTGATATTGATTTTTAACCTTTCTAGGGCTTTGTGGATGGCATTGCCTCTTGTAAAATCAATTGGCTCTTAGCTTGACTTTGAAGATCATGCATTTCTAGCTGGTTGATCATATGCCTTATGATTGTGATCATGGATGCTTATGCTTCATCTTTCTATGCAAGAATGTTTGAACATGTATGCAATATGCTATGCAATATGATATGAAAATGAGAGGGAAATTTTGGGGTGTTACATTGTCTCTTTGAAAGACGGTAACACACTCGTACCAGATGAGCCTGCAACACTTAAGCATATACATAAGTAGTTCAATCATAAAAAAAACACAAACAAATTTCCGCCTTAGTTAGGCAAACTACGTCGACTCTGATTCTCATTTCCCATGAGATACGCAGGCAGTGAGGTATGGCCCATTCGAGCATACTTTTTATTTTCCCTACATTTTTTCCGTACCTTTTCGTTCTCTTTTTCCAGTTCCCTCTCTCATTCCAGTTCCAGTAGCGATTTCTATTCAGTTGCAGTTTTATTCCTTACCCATTGAAACAGATTAACAATTGTGGATCTCGTCGGGTATGGCAGATGATCTAGGGTGTTAATACCTTCCCAGTTTGTAACCAACTCTTGAACCCAGTTCTTTGGTTCGCAGGACCTTGTCCTTTCCTTTTTCTTAGGTTTGTGCAGCATTACCTTTCTGTCAGACCCTAATTTTTGACCCTAAGATTTTTCGCATCTCATCTGCATTTCGCATACAAACAAGATCACGCACTGGTTCGTTTATCCTTTTCAAGTGCAGGTCTATGCTTTGCAGAGGATCACCTTGTTTAATTTCTGTTATCTGTTCATATTTTACTGACTTCTAACCCAAAATATCAAAAAAAAAAATGTTGCAGTTGCCTCTTCTTCTTCTTCTGTGTTGCATGATTTCAAAGACAGGGTTGTGTTTCCAATCTAAATGCGTTTGTTCAGTCACAATTCGATTTAGATGGACGTTTGACCTAATTTTGGTCAAACTATCAAAAGATTGTTTCGACTGCAAGTTGTGTGTGCCAGTGGTTTGTTTCTCAGGCTGTACGTATTCAAAAGTTCAAGACTGTGTTATGTGCGAAGTCATCAGTTATCAGACAGTGTTTTTGTGTGAAGTTTGATTTTGAATATTCAGTGAGCATCAGATCACCAGTTTATCAACAATCCATTTGAGGATTTATTTTCCTCAACATGGATTCAAGTAATCGAGGCAAATTTCAGATGTTGGTTGTGGCTTGAGTTGTGAATTGTTCAGTGGATTTGTGATGACTGTGTTCATTATCAGTGGCTTGTGCAAGAAAAATCAGGAGTTGGTTACGGGCTAAAAAATCATCATTCATTAAACCATTTTCAATTTCCAATATCCATTTTTTGTCCCTCTCGGTTATTCATATATTACACCATTATCCAAATAAACATTTTTGATTTTTTTTTATCTTTTCATCAATTCCATATTCCAATTTATTTCCTTATTATCCATTATTTTTCTAATTTTTATTTTTTAATAACCATTTCCCAATTATCATCAATAATCCAATTCTTTTTCTTATATCCATTTTTTTTCATTTTTTTTTTCATTCTTCATCACAAAATAAATATAAATTTTAGAGCCCATCTATTCTATTATTAAATCCATTTATCTTCCCTTTTATAAAACATTTTTTGAGAAAATAAAGCAAAGCCCAATAATGCAAACATTTTCCAAACTTCCCACAAGCCAATTTCAGTTTCACATTTCCCAGCCACTTCCTACATTAGCCTAAGCCATCACTCCTGCGCATAGGCCCCACACCAAGACCTCATTTCACAATTTCCCTCAGCTGCCAATTCCACAAACAATAAGGCCCACACGCACGACAAACAAAGCCAAGCTTCAGCAAGCCAGTCAACTCCATCCGTACGCCATCATGCCTCAAGCCAATGCCTTGCACTTTTCCCCCCACACATCAACAAGCAGGCCCCACGTTCCATACACCACAAACAGCTTCCAAATACGAACAGCAAGACTTTCTAGCTACCTTTCCCAGCATCCAAAGCTGTAGCCACACGCTGCATCCCACATGAAATCTACAAACCATTTCAAACCAAAAATGCAGTAAACATTTCAAAGGGTTCCCGTGGAGTACCACGAACAAGTCGGGTGCTTAAAACCTTCCCGATTTGTAACCAATCCCCGTACCCATTCTCTGTTTGATTCTTTTAGCTTTTTAGCTTTTGAGATTCATTAAGGTTTTGTTCGTTCATTTTCCTTTTTTCATTTGGAAATAAATAAAAGTGCGGTGGCGACTCTGTGTATATCGAGTTAAGTTAATCAATAGATTACACTCATGATTTTACCGCTACAGAAAAGTGGCGACTCTGCTGGGGATTCTCGATCTCTAAGTGGATTCGGCCTACTTTGATTTATTTACTGCTTTAGATTGATTTGCTTGTTACTTGGTTGTTCTGTTTTGGTGATCCTCTGTGAGATAGATTCTAACCCGGATCTGAGTTGGAACTTATGATAGGACGGCGATATTCGAAGCGATATGCGATGGAGTAGTCCAAAGCAATATCAATTTGATAATCTCCACTCGGTTAGGCTCTCTTGGACTATCAATGTCATGACGAGTAATCGTACTTGGCATTATTTTCTGACCTTGAGCTGATCATACTGAGGACTGTAGAACCCTTAACCAATCTAAGCCAATTTAGGAACGTAGTGCGGAAACTATCTGAGTGTAAACTTAAGGTGGTTGTCACGCGATACTACACTCGGACGAGGTCTATTTTAAGAATGTTATCGGTTGGGGAGTAATCCAACGTACAGATGATATTCTAAAGATGGCTTTTAACTCCGGGAACCTCTGTTAGCACCCTTCTGGTTTTTTGCAGGTACAATGAAGATAAACCTTAGTACATACCTGTGTGGGTTGGTGTTCTGTTACCATGACTCCATGCTCGTGATCCGAACCTTTGAACCTGTGTGCTTTGTGTGATCTTGTTTGTGTTTGTTGCATCTACATATTCATCATGATCATCATCACAACCATTTTTCAAGGAAAATAATTCCGGTTATTGCAAATATTGGAATGAATGAGTATTCTTTTTTGTCAAGATTTTTCATGATAGTATTCTCGATGTTGACCATGTTTGCAATAATCGAGTTGTTTTTCTGAAACTGGAAGTGAATATTGCATATCATCGCATCCTCGCATATTCTTGCATTCGTCCGAGTTGTGTGGGAACTCATCCCGGTTGTTTCTTTCCTCAGTTGTCTGTTGATCCGTCAAGCTGACTCCTCACCACAGATACGGTACTAGAGCTGCTAACAGACGAAGAGCTATCAGATTGAGAATGGAACATCAAGAACATCATAACATGGAAGTTCGAATGGAAATTGACGAGTTGAAGGCCGGTATGACCAGGCTCACTGAAATGATGCAAGTTTTGATTGCTCGAGGTGAACCACCTCAAAGGACTGTTATCTCTGAAGTTTTTACTGCTGTTGTTGATCCTCCTGTTGTTCAGCAACCAGCTTCTACTTGGCCAGAATATGGGTTACCTCCGGATTATGTGCCAATTTCTGCTACTGCTCAGATAGGTGGTCCATCTGTTGTGCCAGTCTTTTCAGCTCCGACTTTTGTCGAACCTCAACCTGTTGTGCACGATACTGCACATACTACTTATCAGAATTCTCCTTTCTTGTACCAAGCTCCTGGTCAACAAGTTGAAAGTCAGGGTGAACCTGGATATATGGATGAAGTTAGAGAGCAGTGTATGACTCTTGAGAAGAGGGTAAGAGGTCTAGAAGGAAAAGATGTCTTTGGTTCTGCCGCAATTGACATGTGTTTGGTTTCTGACCTAGTTTTGCCTGATAAGTTCAAAGTTCCTGTATTTGAGAAGTACAATGGTCATACTTGTCCAAAGATTCATCTGCTGATGTATTGTCGCAAAATAGCTACGCATGCTAAGGATGACAAGCTGCTTATTCACTGTTTTCAAGATAGTTTGAGTGGTGCTTCTATGAAGTGGTATGTTGGACTTGAGAAGAGTCACATTCGAAGCTGGAAAGATTTATCTGATGCTTTTGTAAGACAGTATAAGTACAATCTGGACATGGCGCCTGACCGTCGTCAACTTCAAAACATGTCACAGAAAGAGAAAGAATCATTCAAAGAGTATGCTCACCGTTGGAGAGAACTAGCTGCTCAAGTTGAGCCACATTTGCCTGAAAAAGAATTAACTGGTATGTTCATGGACACTCTTCAACCGTTCTTTTGGGAGAAAATGGTCGGAAGTGTTTCATCTGGTTTTTCTGATCTAGTCACTATTGGAGAAAGACTAGAGGAAGGTATCAAGAAAGGTAAGATTACCAATTCTGAAGCTCCTAATGCTGCAAGAAAATCTTTTGGGAATACTCACAAGAGAAGAGATGGTGATGCTTATGCTGTTTCAACTGAGAGGAGGCCTTATCACCCGCAACAACGATATGTTCAACCATATGTAGCTGCAGTTGCTCCTGTTGTTAAAACTCAACTGGCTCAAACTCAAGTTCAAGGTCAGGCTCGACCAGCTCAAGCTCAACTTCAGATTCGAGCTCAAGCTCAGGTTCCTCATCCTGCTGCTGGACAAAATCAGTATCGCAATAGGCCAAACTTTGATCCTATTCCGATGTCTTACACTGAGTTGTTTCCTTCCTTGATTGAGAAAGGTTTAATTACTACTAGGCCTCCGCCTCCTGTTCCGAATCCTCTTCCAGTTGGTTATAGATCGGATCTTCGCTGTGAGTTTCATCAAGGTGGAACTGGTCATGACTTAGAGCGTTGCTTTGCACTGAAGGCTAAAGTGCAAGAACTTATCAGGAACAACATCCTTTACTTTAATGACCTTAATCCCAATGTTATCAAAAATCCTTTGCCAAAGCTTGGGAAGTGAATCTTCTAGAAAACTTCAATTGTCAATTTTTCTTCAAGGCTAGAATATCAGACGGGACAGCTCATCCTTGTTGTTGATTGATCACTAGGCCATTGTTTCTTTATGTTTGCAATTTTCTTCAATCATATTAAGTCGTTTGCTTTTAAGCTTGTTTGTACTTTCATGATGGTTTTAATGAAATGAGCATTGCTTTGTTTTGATTCAATTTCATTTATTATTTGCATCCCTATGCTTTACATTTCAAGTTCATTTAACTTTTCTCAAATTTTTACAATGATTGGAGGGAGGAGGATGAAAACGAGATACCCATAACTGTTGTTGGTATGCTTTCAATTGAGACTTGGATGATGATATACAGGCATTGTTTCAAATCCCAAACACTGGAGAAATAAGGAAGTTAATCCTTTGTCAACCCCCTTTGAGCCTTGAAGTTGGAGTTTCTTTCTATTCGAAAAAAACCCTCAATATTAACCCGGGGATGGTTAGTTCTCAATTAATTCGAATGTGCATTCAAGTACAAGAGAATCATTCAAGACACCTTTCAATAAAGGTTACAATCTCAAACTTTCCTTCATACACACATCAAGAAGTGTTGAAGATGTTTCTCAATTCAAAAGTCAATGATGGTTCATCGTAATCATTAAGCCATGCAGTCATTATCTTTCAAAAAAAAATGATATTGAAAAAAAATTATTGAAAAAAAATTAAAGCCCGCTAAGTCAAAACCTATGAAGGAGACTTAGGAAAAAACTAGGGCATCCCGCTGGCTGTAAGGTCAAATGACACAGTTCAGGCAAAAGTTAGGGATAATAAAAGAAAGACTTGTCAAGAGGTCATCAAAATCCTCAACAAAAGTAAGATGAGTTGACCAAAATCCTCACTGGAAATAACAAAAGGAAAGAGGTGATTGCTATCTCAAAATCCTTGGCTCATGAACCATCTTCATCTGTGCAATCCTAAATTTCTGGGAACTTGAATGCATAGGCTGAATTAATTGAATGTAAGACTGGAGTTCATCACGAAGCTAGGTTGGGTACAAATAACTTTGAGCCTATATCCTTTGTTTCATAAACCGTGAACCAAGCCACGTTACAACCTTCAAAAGTCCTAATTGAATCCAGGTTTCTTTTGAAAAGCATACTACAACGAGGTTGTGTAAACTGACTCCCAAGTTCTTTACCAATCATTTGTTTTCTTACCTTTGCTTTACCTTTAATTTTGTCTCAACCGCCGTGTTTTGACAATGTTTTCATTTTACTTTACATCAATAAATTCCATTCCAAAAATGATTCTTGATTTCAAACTTTGCATTGAACTTTGCATTAAAATTACCAGGTTTGTACAAACATTTTTATTTGCAAATAAACTTTCCTCATCAAGGAATTTTCAAACGGTTGAGAAACTTGGTCAGTGATCTTATCAGGGGCAAGTTTTCATCAGTTCCTATGGTTCAAGATGTCGCTGCTCAGTGCAAGTTGTTCCCAGATGTGGTTAGTCAGGAGATTCTCCGCAAGTTTAATATTGGGTTACTTTCTCAGCATTCATTTCAAGAACTGAAGCCATGATCAGTTTATTCTTCTCAACAGTTATCTCAAAGATCTGATTATTTTCTCCAGCAGTAATCAAGAACTGAATCCATTATCAGTTTACTTTCATCAGTCATTGAACTTGGGGCAACTTTCTTCAAGAATCCCCAAGTAGCTTTGCATGACTCCTCTCAAAAGATTTTCAACTTGGTACAGTTTACTGGTGTGACAGAGATTTGTGCAGCAGTAGTATCTCTAATTTCCGAGCAGAATGGCAGTGATCTCTATGTTGAGGAATCAGTCTTCTTTCTGTCCCACTCCTCTAAGAGTCTAAACTGGTTGTCAACATTTGCTTTCATATTATCTCCTTGGGTGTTTTATTCCCCAGTTTTGTTTGTATTTGCATAGTTGAGTGTTTTAGTCCTCATTATGCGTTTTCTCGGGTGTGTTATTCCCCAGTTTTGTTTATCTGTGCATATTTGAGTGTTTTAGTCCTCATTATGCATATCCATGGGCGTGTTATTCCCCAGTTTTGTTTATCTGTGCATATTTGAGTGTTTTAGTCCTCATTATGCATATCCCTGGGCGGGTTATTCCCCAGTTTTGTTTACCTTTGCATATTTGAGTGTTTTAGTCCTCATTATGCATGTGCTTGGGTGGTTTAGTCCCCATTTTCGTAAATGTCTGCATATCGAGTGTTTTAGTCCTCATTTGCATTTCTCGAAGTCTTGTTGTTTTCAACTGCTTACTTTTTGGTCAAAGTCCAACTTACTTGGTATTTGTTTTTCTCTCTAAAACTTTTTCTTCACCTACTTGTTGTGTCTTCTCAAATATTACACCCTTTTATCCGATTGTCATTCTCGTATGTCCATAGTAAAGTCATCATTAATTTGATGTACTGTCCTGGACCTTTTTCCATCTCATTCAGTTCTGTTCCTGAATGTTGTGATTCACATATTTTATCTGATTTCTATTCTCGGATGTTATGATCACATTCCCTTCCGATTGCCATTCTCGGATTTTCATGTTGGAATCTTCATTGAGTTGATGTGCTTTCCCGAACTTTTTCCCATTTCATTCAGTGTTGTTCCTGAATGTTGAGACTCACATATTTTATCTGATTGCTATTCTCAGATGTTGTGATTACCCTTTTCCGATTGCTATTCTCGGATATCCTTTTTAAAGTCAGTAATGTCATCCTTGGATGCTCCTGATGTACTGTTTCAGGACTTTTCTTACTTCATTCAGTGCCATTCCTGGATGTTGTGATCTTTTCGGTCCAATTGCCATTCTTGGACATTTTCACCTCAGCTAAGCCCTGTGTTGGGTTCTAGCATGTTGTTTTTTCTGTCGGAGTCTTATGATCCTTATCCCCAGCGTTTATTTTATTTCACGTGTCGTCTTGTCCCTCGCGGACTTCTCTGCATTTCATTTGGTTACAGATACATTTCATATCATCTCATAAATTTTCTCATAATTTTTCATATGCTGTCACATGTTTTCTCTGCATTTCATAAACAGTTTCATATGCTTCATATCATCTTCATATCATTTCACATCGTTCATCTCATTTCATTCCAGTTTTTGGCATCTTAGGATCAAAAATTGGGTTTTTTTGATATTTAAGTATCTTCCATCTTGTCGAAACGAAGATTTCCATCTTCATTATCTCTGGATTGAAGAAACTTAAATAGAGGCATCTGTCAGACCCTAATTTTTGACCCTAAGATTTTTCGCATCTCATTTACATTTCGCATACAAACAAGATCACGCACTGGTTCGTTTATCCTTTTCAGGTGCAGGTCTATGCTTTGCAGAGGATCACCTTGTTTAATTTCTGTTATTTGTTCATATTTTACTGACTTCTAACCCAAAATATCAAAAAAAAAATGTTGCAGTTGCCTCTTCTTCTTCTTATGTGTTGCAGGATTTCAAAGACAGGGCTGTGTTTCCAATCTAAATGCGTTTGTTCAGTCACAATTCGATTCAGATGGATGTTTGACCTAATTTTGGTCAAACTATCAAAAGATTGTTTCGACTGCAAGTTGTGTGTGCCAGTGGTTTGTTTCTCAGGCTGTGCGTATTCAAAAGTTCAAGACTGTGTTATGTGCGAAGTCATCAGTTATCAGACAGTGTTTTTGTGCGAAGTTTGATTTTGAATATTCAGTGAGCATCAGATTACCAGTTTATCAACAATCCATTTGAGGATTTATTTTCCTCAACATGGATTCAAGTAATCGAGGCAAATTTCAGATGTTGGTTGTGGCTTGAGTTGTGAATTGTTCAATGGATTTGTGATGACTGTGTTCATTATCAGTGGCTTGTGCAAGAAAAATCAGGAGTTGGTTACGGGCTAAAAAATCATCATTCATTAAACCATTTTCAATTTCCAATATCCATTTTTTTCCCTCTCGATTATTCATATATTACACCATTATCCAAATAAACATTTTTTATTTTTTTTTATCTTTTCATCAATTCCATATTCCAATTTATTTCCTTATTATCCATTATTTTTCTAATTTTTATTTTTTAATAACCATTTCCCAATTATCATCAATAATCCAATTCTTTTTCTTATATCTATTTTTTTTCTTTTTTTTTTCATTCTTCATCACAAAATAAATATAAATTTTAGAGCCCATCTATTCTATTATTAAATCCATTTATCTTCCCTTTTATAAAACATTTTTTGAGAAAATAAAGCAAAGACCAATAATGCAAACATTTTCCAAACTTCCCACAAGCCAATTTCAGCTTCACATTTCCCAGCCACTTCCTACATTAGCCTAAGCCATCACTCCTGCGCATAGGCCCCACACCAAGACCTCATTTCACAATTTCCCTCAGCTGCCAATTCCACAAACAATAAGGCCCACACGCACGACAAACAAAGCCAAGCTGCAGCAAGCCAGTCAACTCCATTCGTACGCCATCATGCCTCAAGCCAATGCCTTGCACTTTTCCCCCCACACATCAACAAGCAGGCCCCACGTTCCATACACCACAAACAGCTTCCAAATACGAACAACAAGACTTCCTAGCTACCTTTCCCAGCATCCAAAGCTGTAGCCACACGCTGCATCCCACATGAAATCTACAAACCATTTCAAACCAAAAATGCAGTAAACATTTCAAAGGGTTCCCGTGGAGTACCACTGACAAGTCGGGTGCTTAAAACCTTCCCGATTTGTAACCAATCCCCGTACCCATTCTCTGTTTGATTCTTTTATCTTTTTAGCTTTTGAGATTCATTAAGGTTTTGTTCGTTCATTTTCCTTTTTCCATTTGGAAATAAATAAAAGCGCGGTGGCGACTCTGTGTATATCGAGTTAAGTTAATCAATAGCTTACACTCATGATTTTACCGCTACACTTTCCCATTCATTCGGGATAAAAATGCTTAGATGGCGACTCTACCTTTTCCATGCAACCTTCACGTTTGTACAAGGATGAAAATCCCGGGAACGACACATAGAAATGGAAGGACATCATGAAGAGGGGTGGGTACCAATAAATTTTGAGCCTATAACCTTTGCTTTTATAACCGCGAAATATGCCACGATACAACCCTTAAAATTCCTAACTAAAACAGGGTTAAATCGAGAGCGTACTACCACGAGATAACGTTCCTGACTCCTACGAGTTGTGCTAAAAGATCCTTGTTGGTATTGCATATGCATGTGTACTTTCATAAAAAATCAGTGTTGTATCTTAACCAGTTATTCACTCACAAAGGTTTGCGACATCTTTTCAATAAAAGCTTCAAGATTAACATGTGTGTTGCATTAGAATAATCATTCTTAGAATAAAACATTTTCTGCTAGCGTACATTTGTATAGCATCATAGAAATACACATGCGGAATTTCAGTCCAGAAGCTTAATCTTGCCAAGTTAAGGAGTCTGAAACTTCTGAAGGACAATCATATCGAAGTGCATATGTTCCAAGAAGCTATTTTGAATATGGGTTCTTCTAACCAGTTG
This sequence comes from Lathyrus aphaca, assembly GCA_963966055.1. Classification (NCBI taxonomy): domain Eukaryota; kingdom Viridiplantae; phylum Streptophyta; class Magnoliopsida; order Fabales; family Fabaceae; genus Lathyrus; species Lathyrus aphaca. The sequence goes on from OZ014525.1 coordinate 267,181,126, forward strand.
GGTTATATGCAACCAACTCGGGGCAATCACGTTGAGCAACCTCCTCACATTTCGGCCAGTCTAGGGAAATCACTTTGAGATTTAAATCTCTCAAAGAACATTCAGTCTGAGAATTCCTTCAGAGCACAGTCAGTCAGAGGAAATCATTTTAAGGCTCGTGTTGGGGAAGGTCACCCCATGAGCAGGTGAAGTCACCCTCTACAGGCGATTAATCAACCTACCCTTGGTACATGATACTGGGGAAAAATATATGACGATGATGTGGGATCTTTCATGAATCCTATTGAAACAAATTCCTTCATAGACATGCGGTCTGGGGAAATTATTTCAAGATCAGACAAATCTCTACAAGAGTTTGAAAACACTGAGGTATTTTGAATGGCAAGTCTCCTGTAAAATCCTCTTGAGACGATTTTCTCGTAAACAAAACGGACAAAGGCTTGAAAGACATCATCATTCTTCAGCACGAAATAGTGTATAAATCTTGTTCCCAATCAGAGTCTGGATAGAATCGTCCACTCCTAATTGTCTCCTAAAGCAAGGTGTTAAAGGGTGGGGTGTTCCCCCCAAGCAGAGAATATTTCTATCTCTTTTCCCCAGCAAGAGACGCATTATAATTCTTATCTCCAGCAGAAGGGGTGAGTCCTACATCATCCCCAGTAGAGTTCAATATGGGACCTTCCCTAGCTGATTCAGAGTAGGGTTATATCTCCCAGCAGAATTTACAGATTAGTTGAACTACTCTCATCCCCAAGCGGAGTCTTTATTCCCCAGCAAGCAAATGAATGCTTAATTCCCCAAAGAGTTCAGAATGGCAGAATTCTTTTTCCCAACAAGATTATTTGATCAAGCATCTCCCCAGCCGAGTTGAAAGGTCGTCATTTCCCATAGAATTTCATGACTAGGATTCAACCGTATTGAAATATTCCCTAGTGAGGTTGCCAATTTATTTTTGGCCAATATGACAAGTGATGCAGAAAGTGTTCACATTCCGCATCCAGAGTCAAATATTGTCAGAGTATCTTGATCTCGTTCCTCAGCAGAATGTTAGTCAGAGCATTCTTATCCACAATGGAGTTACAAATGGTATTCTCCCATGCAGAGTCTTTACTCTCCTATCAAATCAAGTCTTCTTGAACCAATTGCCTTGTCCGGTGTCAACGGACTAATCATCTTGATCGCTTTGTCCCGTGTCAACGGACCTATTTTGAATGGATCTCTTGACACCATTTCCTTGTTAGATCGCTTGATCTTGCTTGAGTTGTAAAATTGCTTGATGATACTCCTCTTTCTGAGTCGTAAATCCTATGATATTACGTTCTCATATTCCCGGTTAAAGATCGCTTGATACCATTTCCATGTCAGATCGCTTGATGTTGTTTGAGTTGTAAATCGCTTGATGTTACTCCTCTTTCTGAGTCGTAAATCTTATGATGTTACATTCTCATATTCCTGGTTATGGATCGCTTGATACCATTTCCATGTCAGATCACTTGATCTTGCTCGAGTTGTAAATCGCTTGATGTTACTCCTCTATGTTTGATTCATAAATCCAATGATGTTACGTTCTCATATTCCTGGTTATGGATTGCTTGATACCATTTCCTTGTCAGATCACTTGATCTTGCTTGAGATGTAAATCGCTTAATGTTACTCCTCTATGTTTGAGTCGTAAATACTATGATGTTACGTTCTCATATTCCTGGTTATGGATCGCTTGATACCATTTCCATGTCAGATCGCTTGATCTTGCTCGAGTTGTAAATCGCTTGATGTTACTCCTCTATGTTTGAGTCGTAAATCCTATGATGTTACGTTCTCATATTCCTGGTTATGGATCACTTGATACCATATCCATGTCAGATCTCTTGATCTTGCTTAAGTTGTAAATTGCTTGATGTTACTCCTCTTTCTGAGTCATAAATCCTATGATGTTATGTCCTCATATTCCCGGTTATGGATCGCTTGATACCATTTCCTTGTTAGATTGCTTGATCTTGTTCGAGTTGTAAATCACTTGATGTTACTCCTCTTTCTGAGTCGTAAATCCTATGATGTTACGTTCTCATATTCCCGGTTATGGATCGCTTGATACCATTTCCTTGTTAGATCGCTTGATCTTGTTCGAGTTGTAAATCACTTGATGTTACTCTTCTTTTTGATTCGTAAATCTTATGATGTTACGTTCTCATATTCCCGGTTATGGATCTCTTGATACCATTTCCTTGTAAGATCGCTTGATCTTGTTCGAGTTATAAATCGCTTGATGTTACTCCTCTTTCTGAGTCGTAAATCCTATGATGTTACGTTCTTATACTCCCGGTTATGGATCGCTTGATACCATTTCCTTGTCTGATTGCTTGATCATGTTCGAGTTGTAAATCGCTTGATGTTACTCCTCATTTGAGTTGTAAATCCTATGATGTTACATTCTCATATTCCTGATTATAGATCGCTTGATACCATTTCCATGTCAGACCGTTTGATCTTGTTTGAGTTGTAAATCACTTGATGTTACTCCTGTTTGTTGGAGTCATAAATCCTATGATGTTACGTGCTCTTATTCCTGGTTGTGGATCATATGATTCCATTTCCTTGTTATGTTGGTTGGTTTTCAGATCCTATGATACTGCACGCCATTCTAAGGCCCACATCCCCGTGGCAGGCCAGTAGTCGTCTGGTTCATTATAAAAAACAATTCTTCATGGTTACTGAGTTAAGTTTTATCTCATCAGGGTTTCATCAAAGTCCACCGTTAACTGTGGCAAGCCATTAGTCTCATGGCGTCCTTCAAAAGACATGGTTTCGTTGTTACGGGTTACTATTCACAGTATCCGGGTTTTCAAGTAGAGTTTTCCTTGGTCGGATTTATATTCCTTTTTTTTCTTCAGCAGAGTGCAAATTTTCTGGTTTGTTTTGGTATTAAATCACAGTTTATCTTGAACGGCCGATAACCGATGCTCTCATACTTTTCAGATTAACAGATGATTGAATAGGGGCATCTGTAACACCCCAAAATTTTCCCTCTCATTTTCATGTCATTTAGCATATCCTTTCATACATTGCATTGCATTTAGATCATAATTGCATCATAAACATACATCTCCATTGAGCTTTCACAGGTTGTGACACACCTATATTTTGTCATGCGGCATGTGCACAAGAATCTCAGAAGAAGCCAAAGTTCTCGGTTGATTCAGAGCAGTTTTAGCATAATATCAGTTTTACGGTGCAGTTTGTAAAAGTTGTAACTCTCGCCCAGAAAATTGGTTTGGCTTGAAATTCAATAATTCAGACCTTTTCGGTATTCTCTACAACTTTTGTGTTCGGCTCGGAAGCCAATTCATCAAGGAAAGTGGCGGGAATTATTTGTTTCTGAAATTTCGGTTTCGTCGATTAATTGTACTAACGATATTCAAGAGTTCGTAAATTCTGATTGGATCAACGCTTCTAAGAGATTCATATTCCAAAAGTTCATTCTTGATATCGAACGCACTCGATTTTGATCGTATGACGTCCGTTCTTTTTACGTTGCAACCGCGATTCAGAGGTGAACGATATTGTGGAAGGCTCAGAGTCGAAATTTCTTGCCAAAGATATTGTTATTTTCACTTAAGCCGAAATTCTATATTTTGCCTTTCATTTCACTCCACTATATATTCTTTTGACCCACAATTTGTCTATAAACTTCAATCACAATTCACAAACACCAAAAACACTCAAAAACTCACTCTAAAGAATCAAAGTTCATTCTCTCAACTCTTTCTCAAGAACATAACAACAACTTCATCAAGAATTCAAGAATACAATAATTCTGATCAAGCTTCAGGTAGCCAAACCACCGTGAACCATTACCTCCGGTCAACTCCGCCACCGTGTGACCACCATTTTCTGCCGACGGCAGCCACGTGGCCTCTTCTCCTCTCCTCCGTTCGCGGTCGCATCTCACTCACTCCAGATTTTCATTTTCTTCGCTGATTCTTCATTCGGTTAGCTTCTTAAACTTTAGTTCATGAATAATTGTTGAATTGTTTCTTGAATTGAATTTTCAAGTTGATTTAATCTTGTGGGGATTATGTGCATTAATTCTTGAGTTGATTGTTGATTGATGCTTATTTAATTGATCCTAATAATTATTGTGGTGCATAATTGGAAATGCTTGTTAAAATTGACTTAGAATAATCGGTGCATGTTACGTGTTTGATAAAATTCCTAGTAGAGCTAATTGTTGTGACTTGATATTGATTGAAGTGCTTGACTTTTGAATTCATGCTTGTTTCAATATGCAAATTCGGAATAGGATAGATTGATGCTTAATTGATCATGTTGTTTATGTGTTGTGTGTCGAGAATATGTTTTGATCATAACTTCCTAACTGTAGCGCGTTTTCGCAAATATGAATAGTCTAACTTGACTTTGTTGATTATTCCTGAGCCATTGGTGAACTTTTTAGTCGATTTCGGATAATTTTTTCACCGTTTCGCTACTGTCAGCCGAAGAAATTGGTGAAAGAGTCCCACTTATGAGCGGGATTTTCAAAAACCGATTGTATATTTGAATCCTTTGGTATGTTTGCAAGTTACTATGCGATTTTCGTTTAATTCCGAGACGGTGATTTTTGACGCCTTTTTTTCGTTTTAAGGCTTTTTAAGTTCGGTTTGGTGTGATTTTGATGCATTGATCTTGTTTTGACTTGTACTTATGTTTTTTGATCATTTGTCATTCATTGCATGTAAATTTACTCGATTCCGGTTTGAGTCCGCATGTAGTTTATGTTAATGCATAGGTGCTGCCCCGTTTTGAAACATACATTTCAATGCATGTCCATGACTCGTATGCTCATCTTTCTACTTGATTTTGAGTTGTGAGGCATAGGTGAAACTTCCGGTTGCACCTCTTTTTGGTTTCTAATGCGTTTGTTGAGTTCATGCAAGGTTCTCGCAAGAATCTTGGCGACGGTCGATTGGTTGGTGTTCCACATTATTTGTGGGATACCGTTTGGTTTCAAATGATATTTTATGCCATTGTTTTTGTCTGGATTGTGTTGTGTACAGGGCATTTGTATGGTCGCATCCGACTTTCACATCTTGAGTGATTTATTTTCACTCCGATGACTTGAGCTATATGGGAAATGCAATGTCCAACTTTCTTTGTTTGTGGATGCTAGTTTGTTAGAGTGGACCTCTAGGTTTCTATTTTCTGTTTAGCTTGTTGGTACTTCGGATTTACATCCGTGCAGTATAGTTTCTTATCCGATTTACTATTTCTGTACTTTATTGCTTACATAGGCTGGAATCCCGACTGTTTCTTTTTGGAGGGCATTTCTGGAAGACCTCCTTTAGAGGCTCTGTAAGTGTTTGTTTACATTTGTACCAAGACCTCAAAAGAGGCGCCCCATTCTCATTCCCCTTGATAAGACCTCGAAGAAGGCAAGCGAAAAGGGCTCGTAATCAGCCCCGCACTATCATTGAGTCTTTCATTAGCTCGCACTCTGTGTTGATGCTTTTGGATAAAGTCCATCTTGTTCTTGTCCAGTTAGTCTGTGGAAGATGATCTCACTTTCTGGATCCCCACGCTTTGTGTAGCTCACGTCCGTCGACGTTGACGCTTTGTGCTCGTATGCACATGAAATTTCCCCCGGTTTGTTCTTGCTTGGTGATATTATACCATGTATAGACACACTCTTTTCCCATAGTCATGAGATCGAGGAGATCTCCTTGCTTTGTGTACCCATCATGCTCGATCCTTGATATCGTGGTTAAGTGTCTCCTCTACTTTTGTCCTGCTTCGATCCTCCATATCGTTGCTAGGCCCTCTCTTTGCCACCGTGAAGACATAATCCACAGGCGGATGTTTTCTACTCGATTGATGTGGATACTCCTCGAGCTTGTTTCCTTATTTGTGTGATGCGATCGTCTCCCCATAGGATTGATAGGCTTTGTATAATCTCTCGTTTGCATGTTAACTTAGGTAGCATGGTTCTTTCTTCTAGGACTATCTTTTTTGCATGAGCATTCCTAAAATACAAATCAAACTCTTTGTTTTCTTTTCATAAGAACATGTTAATTCCTTCTACTCCAGGTGCGTGAGTCTCCAAAGGTCGAGTAGCCGGTAAAACGTGAACTTAACATCGTTCAACTAAAAAAACTCAAAACAAACAAAAGTAGTTAGTCGAACTACGTTAATTCTGATTCCTCAAAAGGGATATGTAGGCAGTGGGGTAGGGCCCATCTGAGCATAACACTTTCTTTTCCCTACGTTATTTTCCCTTTCTTTAGCTACATCCTAACCATAATTTGAGGAAGGCATTTATGCCATCCTATTAGGTTTATCTTGATAAAGGTTGTAGGTCACCTCTAAGAGGTACATTCTGACTTTTTTTTTATTGTGGTTAGTTTATGACCTTCCTCTTTGGTTTGTGACTTGTTTGAATCTTCTTATTTTCACCTTATGCTTATGTGGTTCACTAACCTTTATTTTGTAGGGGTTTTGGTAAGTCATGTGTGTGGGAGGGTATCCCACATACAACTCCTTCCTTCATCTCTTTCTCCTTTCAAGTTGTGATTGCCTTAGCATTGTGCTTTGCTTGTCTAACTTCATCACCTCCCTCTTAGAAACAACTTAACTTTTTTAGAGAAGTAAGTTGTCTTCTAACGTCTTCTTCTCCTCCTCTTCTTCTTCTTCTTCTTCTTTCTTTTATTTTCTTCTTCTTCATTAGGATAAGCTTCAAACCTCACTAACATAGGACTTCCATGCATGATAACATTTAGGATTGTTAGTCCCCACTTTTAGGCCCTAATCTCTGGAACCATGTTTTGGGGATCTTAATCTCACTTGGGTGTGCTTGTTCTTCATTCAGACTTGGAATGTAGTAACAAGTACACATTCCATGGAAAAAGACTAAACAAAGAATAATCGTCTCTCCTTCGGGAGTTCTCTTATCACTTCTTCACTCCAAACGAAAGAACTTGCTCCTACTTGTCTCTTTGCAAGACGGTAACGCACTCGTGCCAGACGAGCCTGCAACATCTGAGCATTGACATAAGAAGTTCAAGCTTTTAAAACATAAGTCATTTTCCTCCCTAGTTAGGGGAACTGTGTTGACTTTGATCCTCATGTCCAGATGAGGTACATAGGCAGCGGGGTAGGGCCCATTCGAGCACTCTTTTATTTTCCCTACATTTCCCCTTTCTTTTCTTTTCTTATCCAATTTCAGTCTTTCTTTTTGCAGCCGCTTTCTTTTATTCACCCTTTGAAACAGTCTTTTTGCAAACGTGGATCCCGTCGGGTACGGCGGACGATCTGGGGTGCTAATACCTTCTCAGGTCGTAACCGACTCCCGAACCTAGTTTCTTTGGTTCGCAGGACCTTTGTCCTTCCTTTTCTTTTCTTCAGTTTGTGCAGCATTACCTTTCCCGTTCCTTCGGGATAAAAATACATGGCTGACGACTCTACCTTTTCCGCGTCACTTTCGCGTTTGTACCAGGATGGAAATCTAGGGAGCGACACATAGTTTGTTGTGATTGTTGTTTGCATGATTTAACCTCATCAATAGCATGATAATAAGTGTTCATAGTTCGGTTTTGCTTTTCTTTTGCGATCCACTCATGTTTTGGTTGATTGTGCGCGTAATTGGAAAAATTGCATATTGTTTAAAATCGCACAAATCACATAGTCTACATCCATTGATTGTGTGTTTATGTGTTGCATTCCATTGTCGATATCCATTTCATGTTGTTGCATTAACTTGCATGATCTTTGCATTTCATGGTGTGCATTAAAACTCATTTTTTGCATTTGAAAAACAATTGAAAATCTGTCATGTTTCACTGTTGCATTTTGAAACAGAAGCTGTAAAAAATATGCTGCATTTTTCTGTTTTGGTCTTTTTACACCTATTTTCATGTTGTTTGGTAGCTTTAATAGGCTGTTTGCATTGTTACTTGCATTTAGTGGTTGATTGTGTGCTAGAGAGCTGTAGTAGCTGCTGACTTTAGGCTTCGCTTAGCTTTCTAGTGTCCTTAGGCTTAAGATTGAGTCTAGTTTAGGTCATAATTGTATTAGGACAACTTTGTAATATATTTTAATGAGGACAAATAATATCAATAATTATACTTTTATCACAACAAATAATATCAATAATTAATGAGGACAACTTTGTAATATATTTTAAAAATTAATTCTTATTTTAGAATGAATCGGGTACAACTTTCTTCACTACTATAAATTCAGACTCTTCTGGCTCTTTGATTTCATTGGCCTATAAAGATTAAAAACCTTTATAGGTCAAACGCTTAGGAGGTGGTTAGAAAATTCATAGGTGGAAGAGAAGATGAATGAGAATCATTCTTCTGAAATTGAAATTCATGATTCACCTTCAACCGAAAAAAAAAGAGGAGGATGGAAATCAGTCAAATACATTCTTGGTAAATAAACAAAACCTTCAATTACAATTGTTCTTTTCTTTTCTTTTATTTCTTGATATGATTTTATGCATTAACATTTTGTATTTTGTTTGATTATAGGAAACGAGACATTCGAGAAATTGGCTTCTATGAGTTTAATAGCCAACTTAATTGTGTACATGCATACACAATACAACATGGATACAACATTTTCGGTTGAGGTTTTCAATATTTGGTCTGGTTTCACAAATTTTCTTCCTTTGGCTGCTGCTTATCTTGCAGATGCATATACTGGGAAATTTTATATGCTCATATTTGGCAGCGTAGCTTCATTATGTGTAAATACAAATTCTATTCTCTTATATAAAACTTACATTTATTTACATCTATCTATGAATGTCTGATGGACATGACACTAGTAATAATTTGAGAATACGACAAAAATGAATGTATTCATATATGTCAGACACAAAACACGTCTCTGATGTTTGCATTTATCCTATAAATCTTGATATTTCGGGTGTAGACAAATTTCAAGGCAGTCATAAGTTTTCAGACGTCATGTAACAACAAATAGGGATTCTACTCTTGCAAAATTTAATCATGACAAATATTTTACGAGATCATGTTTGGTTACAAATTAACCGTATCAAATTTTGAGTCTTGTGCGGTAACTGATTTTGCATGCTCTCAAAGACGATCCTGAAAATATAGTTGCAATTGTAGTTGTGATGCCTTTGCAAAACCTTCTAAAACCATTATATTGCAGTCACAGTTGTAGTTGCAAGTTGCATATTGCAATTTAGAGCTATACTTTCTATTATAGATGTTACTTCTTATGAGATATGAATGAACAATTGAAGATATGAGTTTCAATGACAGGGCATGGGATTCATGTCACTAGGGGCTGGTGTACCATCATTAAGACCTCCACCATGCCCCCCTCTTTCTGATTGCGTACCGATGAATCCAACAAGCACTCAGCTCGCTGTTTTGTATGTGGGACTTGGATTTTTCGCAATCGGTTCAGGATGTCTAAGACCATGCAACATTGCCTTCGGAGCCGATCAATTCGATACGAAAACAGAAAAAGGAAGAGCACAATTAGAGAGCTTTTGCAACTGGTGGTATTTCTTATTCACAGTAGCACTTTTGGTCGCTCTTACTTTGGTTGTCTACATTCAAACAAACATAAGCTGGTTTCTCGGTTACATCATTCCAACCGTTTGCTTCGCGTTCTCCCTAACCATCTTCCTGATTGGACAAGGAACTTATGTTCGGTTAAAGCCGAAAGGAAGCGTCTTATGCGACTTGTTCAAAGTAGTTCATGCTGCAATCAGGAAACATCATGTTGATATGAAGAAAGACTCTGAACTCTCGTATTACGATCCACCATTACCTTCTAACGAGACGGAAGAATCAAGATATGCAAATCGCAAGCTTGCTCATACAAATAGGTTTAGATTCTTGGACAAAGCTGCGGTGATTACAAACCAAACTGAACTCGACAACAACGGAAAATCAATCGATAATTGGAGGTTATGCAGTTTACAACAAGTAGAAGAACTGAAATCAATAGTAACAACTTTACCGGTTTGGTTAGCAGGAATCATATGTTTTCTTTCAATGGGACAAGCGAACTCTTACGGAGTCTTACAAGCATTACAAACAGACAAATCAATCGGAAAAAAATTTAAAATTCCACCAGCATGGATGGGATTAGTACCAATGATTTCACTCTCATTATGGATTCTACTTTATGAGAAAATCTATGTTCCTTTTACCAAGAAAAGTACCTTAACAAAGGGTAAAAGGTTGTCAATTGTACAAAGACTAACAATAGGAATTATTTGTTCCATTGCTTGCATGGTGGTTGCCGGACTAGTAGAAGTACGCCGCCGAGACAACGCGGTGAAAGCTAATTTGCTTGAATCACCTACGAGAATCTGGTGGCTTATTCCACAATTCGCTTTATCCGGTCTCGTAGAAGTTTTTGCCGCGATTCCTATGATGGAATTGCTAACTTCATATTGGCCTGAGAGCATGAAGACATTAGGTGGTGCAGTGTTTTTCCTCAGTTTAAGCATTGCAAGTTCTTTGAGCAATATTCTTATAAAGATCATCGTTGGTTTGACAAAGAGGAACGGTGCAACACCTTGGTTAGGTGGAAATGATTTGAACAAGAATAAGCTTGAGTATTATTATTATACAATTGCTGCTCTTGGAGTGTTGAACTTGTTGTATTTCTTGTTCTTTGCTCGGTTTTTTCTGTCTAGTGAGGTGTTACAGCGACAGAAGAGTCAAATTGAAGGAAAAGATGAAGAAAATGAGTATGGACAATAGTAGTTGAATTCTAGAGTCTATGCACATTTCATTGAACTAACGTTGTGAATAAATAGAGCATAATTGTCTATCTTCAATGTGATTTTATTTGTTGTATTGATTTATATAATGGAAAAACAGAAGAGAGTTGGATCTTTATCTTTAATTCATCTGGTTCAACAGATAAAAAGATGTGAATACATTTTTATTGTCTTATATATTTTCCTTACTTCATGCCTAGAAAGTAATTTTTATAAAGGGAAATATATAAATATGGTTTTACATTGTACTTTGCAACCACACTATAAAGTAATTTATTTGATGAAGCTTTATCTATTATATGGAAAGCGGTGGTTCCATAAACCCTTTTGGTTGCAGATGTTTTTTAAATAGACATCCAACAAAAATGACTTTTAGTAATAGAGATAGTGTGTTTCCAAATTCCGGATTGGAGTGTGTGTTTTGTTATTTAGTGGAGGATTTTATTGACCATATTTTTATGGGGTGTCATGTGATTTTATTGGTGTGAAGAGAAATGGTCGAGTGGATTGATTTTGAAAATTGGAGAAATAGTAATACTAAAAAAAGTTTTTTATCTTGGTATGTTTTCCTTAAACATATTCGGGTGAGGAAGGGGAAAGAAGGATGTGTTTGGCTGGCTACGACATGAGTTTTGTGGAATTTGCGTAACAACATTATTTTTAGAAACGATAGTTGGAATGTGTTAGATACGGTTTAGAATATTAAGGATTTAGTTTGAAGATGGTCTTATATAGGAAAAATCACTCAGTCCAATTATAGCTTTTATGAGTTTTGCAAATTTCATTTGTATTACTTAGTTTAAGGTTTAATTGAGTGTAATTTTTTCTTTTTGTTCGAGACCTTTCTCGTTCTTTTGTAAGTGGGTTCGAGAACCCTTTGTTCTCGTTTCAATGAAATCATTGCTTATAAAAAAAATATTGTACTTCACAATTGTAACTCTTATTTTAATTTATCTTAAATGTGGTTGTTTCTGCAACCGCATCGAATTATAGTCATGTGTGATTTATGATCATCCATCCGAGTGCATTAAAAACAACATAAGACAATTTTACTCATATTTTAGTATTTTAGCCTAATCTCAAAATTTCATTACTCCAAAATTCAATCAACAATGAAAAGTCTTAACATTAAAGTATTTTTCAACATTGGATTTCAAATACCTCTAATCAAAATCCACGCTAAAAATGTGCATTGTAACAACTACAATGACCATAATTGCAACACCAACAAACAACACATCTGCAATTTAAAACCATACCATAATACAAGACGAATTATATATTTATACAATTGAAAAGATGTTGCCAATAGATGCGCATGAGTCATAACAAGTTTTAAAAGAAAAGTCGATTAATATTAGGTGTCAAAATCAATATTATTATTCAACGATTTTATGATGAAAAAAATATATGATTAATTCACATAACAGATAACTGCAATGAATATTACTACATCTGTTCCGATTTATGAAATACATACACCTCAGATACGACATCAAAAGCAATACGACAGCATCGACAATAATTTAAAAAACAAATAAATAAAATATAATTATAAATATCAATATAAATGCCCTGAAATAAGCACAAAATAGCATTATTTAGAAATGTTGAATGCTAAATAAATTCCTATCAAAATCTCAAATACTTTTACACGGAGTTAAGACCTTGACTCATAGTCATAGTCATAGTCATAACATGCTGTCTCGTATCAGATGAAATCATAAGGGCATGTGAGTTTCATCTACAAAAACAAACCAAAGCAATAATCAATCATCATAAACACACTTCCACAGCTAACCCTTATCTTATCACTACATTATTATATATATCTACACATGCATACTATTCGTACACCATGCACGTGCACACCCTTCACCTTCCTCACTTCCCATAAACCACACTCCACTTCCATTTTCTTTACCACCTTCAAGAACCACTTTCCACATTTCCACCACCACCACCACCACCACCACCATGGCCATCGACACCCTCCGTCGATTCTTTCTCCCTTGTTTTACCCCATCCAACCCTTCCTCCACCACCAAACATCCCAGCACAACCTCAACCAAGAAAAACCGCACAAGCTCAAGCACCTCCCTCCAGGACAACCACCACCACACAATCTCTCCTACCTCCTCCACCTCCTCCTCCGCCGCAACAACAATCTCCACCACCGCCCCACCCCGTCCCTCTAAATCAATGGTAATCGGAACCATCTTCGGCAACCGCCGTGGCCACGTTTGGTTCTGCATTCAACACGACCGTCTAACCCTAAAACCCTCTCTCCTCCTCGAACTCCCTCTCTCCACCAACAGCCTCGTCCGTGAAATGCGCAACGGCCTCGTCCGTATCGCTCTCGAATGCTGCACTTCCACCGACAACCCCGCCTTCTCCAACTGCCCCCTCCGCTCCGTCCCTCTCTGGACCGCCTACTGCAACGGCCGTAAAACCGGTTTCTCCGCACGCCGCCGCGCCGGAGATTGGGTCCGTAACATTCTTTCAACCATGCAGTGTGTTACCGTCGGTGCAGGTGTTATACCTTCCGGATTCGGGTCGGGTTCTGAGGAGCTTATGTATATGCGTGCCAATTTTGAACACGTTGTGGGAAACGTTGATTCCGAGTCGTTTCATCTTGTTAACCCGGACGAGTGTACCGGTCAGGAACTCAGTGTGTTCTTGCTCCGATCCAGACTCGGGGTGAATCGTTGAACTCAGTAACGATAAATCTTGCAAAGATTTCACTTTTTTTATTTTCTATTTTTTTAATTATGTAATTTTGATATATTTTCTGGTACAGAATAGATAACAAACAGTAAAGTTTTACAGGAAAATAATTTGTTTTTATTCTTGATTTTTAATGTGTTGGGATTTTCAATTTTTTTGTTGAGAATTATGGTATTGTTACCACGTGGGTTTCTTGTAAAGTTGATGAGTTTTTCTAAAACTAATCTCATCACTAATATTATTATATTCTTCTTCACTTTTGTGTATAATATTGTAATGTAACATGGATTAAAGAGATTATAGTACGGTTTATGAATCTTAATTTCTTTGAATATATATTTTCTTAAATTACTGTGTTAATCTTTTTGAGGACAATTTCTTTTCACCCTGTTTTGGAATCATTTTGTTTGCAAAGAATTTGCATAATGTAATGGAAGATTACAAGTTAAGCCTTGCGATTAAGTGCTTTATACGTGGGTTAACCATTCTTTTTCGTTGTACTATATGGTCTCAATCATAGGTGGTGGGGCAATAGAACAAAGAAATCGACATGAGGCATATGCTATAGTACTACACATTTGTGTTCATAGATTACCTTTTGATTCTAATCTTGTCGAGGTTCTAAAGATGGTTAGAACTTTTAAGAGCAACTGTAATGCAGGACTTATGCAGAAGAAAGTAAAGCATTGGTTTGTTATAGCTACTAGTATTTGTTTATTACAATTGGACCAAATCTATCTGGTAGTAACTAAAACATTATTTGCTGAAGGCAACTAACACTATTTGCTGAAATATTTAGTGTTAAAATATTATTTAAAGGTCATTTTGATACGAAACATTTATGTGAGGTCAAGAATTATTTATAAGCAATCATCATTGGAATAAAAATAAATTATATTAACTAAAGATTTTTTAAATCTTACATGGTAATTTGGTCCCATAAAAAGTAAATTAATTGACTAAATTTAGTTTCTTATAGATCACGTCATTAAAGATGCTCTAAGTGCACTTCTAAAAAAAAGACATTTGGTTAGATGATTTTACATCAGGTATTTGTTAAAAATGATGTAAAAAATCACGCGGTGGCAGTTTCGTAAATAAAACATAAATTGTTATAAGGGATGTTACATCGGTTATTGATAAAAACCGATGTAAAAAGTATTGCGGTGGCAATTTTGTAAATAACAAAAAATTCATCTAAAGCCTTTTACATCGGGTTTTCTAAACCGATGTAAAAAACCTATTAAAAAAACAATTAAGAAAATTTTTAAAAAAATAAATACCTTTTACATCGGTTATGAGAATAACCGATTTAATATACTGTATGAAAAAAATTTAAAAAAAATTTAAAAAAAATAAATACCTATTACATCGGTTGCGCCTAAATACCCGATGTGAAAAGTCTAAAAAAAAATTCAAAAAACGAACCTATTACATCGGTTGCGCCTAAATACCCGATGTGAAAAGTCTAAAAAAAAAATTCAAAAAACGAACCTATTACATCGGTTGCGCCTAAATACCCGATGTGAAAAGTTTAAAAAAAAATTCAAAAAACGAACCTATTACATCGGTTAAGAATAAATTCGATGTAATAAATCTCTTAAAAAAATAAATTAAAATATTCATTAAAATATTCTCATACCCTATTACATCAGTTAATATGACACCCGATGTAATAGGTCTTTTAAAAAAATAAATTAAAAAATGATAATGGTTATTACATCAGTTTAAATATAAACTGAAATAAAATAATCCATAAAAATTAAAAACACTAAACCTAGTTTCATTTCTATTTTGCCGCTACAGTACCTCTTCTTTCAAAACAGCCGCTACAACAGTACGTTTCCTTCACCGTCACAGCCGCTACAGTACCTCTTCAACGTCACAGCCGCTACAGTACAGTTCTGGTGATGTTTCCTTCGAAACCGGTACTGTACAGTTCTTCTTCCTTCGAAACCGGTACTGCGTTCGCTCTTGCTGTCGTTGTCACGCCGTACGGCGTTCGCTCTCGCCGCCGCCGTCTTCGTCTCCACAGCCGCGCACCGATCTGTACGCCGTCTCCGCCGCTGCCGCCGCTGTACGCAGTCACAGCCGCTACAGACCCTTCTCGCCGCCGCCGTCTCCGCCGCGGTCCACCGTTTGCTGGTACTTTTTACTTCTTGAATATATATATATATATATATATATATATATATATATATATATATATATATATTCAAATATATATATATATATATATATATAGTTTTGTATATATATATATATATATATATATATATATATATATATATATATATATATTATATATATATATATATAGTTTTGTGTATATTTATATATATATATATATATATATATATATATATATATATATATATATATATATATATATATCATATATAGTTTTGATATATATATATATATATATATATATATATATATATATATATATATATATATATAGTCTTGATATATATATATATATATATATATATATATATATATATATATATATATATATATATATATATATATATATATATATATATATATATATATATATATATATAGTTTTGATATATATATATATATATATATATATATATATATATATATATATATATATATATATATATATATATATATATATATATATATATATATAGTTTTATATACATTACTTTATTATAGGTGTCTAAATAATTTATTTGATCTGTATGCATTAATTCCGGAACATAGGTATGAATCGTAGTTGGATAAAAGCTAATCGATTAAGTGTTGAGTACGAACATGGTGTGAAGGAATTTCTACAGTTTGCTGAAAGCAATGCTAAAAAAAATCTTCCTCCTCCTAAAAGTAATGGTGAAAAAAGTGTTGATGTGCTTTTTCTCTGTCCATGTGTTCGTTGCGCAAATCGCGAACCAAAACTTAATAAGAAGGCAATCATGGATCATCTAATTTGTCATGGGATTTGTCAAAGTTATACACAATGGATATGGCACGGTGAGGTAGTAGAAAAGTCAAATGTGTCCCAAAAAGATAATATTGGTGTAGAAATGGATGATGATCGTCTGGAAGATATGATGCGGGATATTGGACAAGATTCGTTTACAAAGGCACATGCGTATGATACTTTATGCAGTGACAAGGATCAACCTTTGTACCCGGGATGCACTAATTTTACACGTTTGTCAGCCGTGTTAAAATTGTTTAATTTGAAGGCAAATAATGGGTGGAGTGACAAAAGTTTTACCGAGTTGCTTGAATTGTTGACACAGATGCTTCCAGAAGGTAACGTTTTGCCAAATCGTTATTACGAGGCAAAAAAGATATTGTGTCCAATGGGTTTGGAGTATGAAAAGATACATGCATGTCCTAATGATTGCATATTATACAGAAAAGAGTATGTAAACTATAATCATTGTCCGAAGTGCAAGGCGTCACGCTACAAAAAGAAAGATGGTGATTCTAGTGATGATGAGGTTGTCAAAAAGGGTCCTCCCGCGAAAGTGGTATGGTACCTACCAATAATTCCAAGGTTCAAGAGACTCTTCGCAAATGCAAATGACGCAAGGAATCTTAGATGGCATGCCGAAGAAAGAAAATGTGATGGTCAAATTCGTCATGTAGCTGATTCTTTGCAGTGGAAGAAAATAGATTCTTTGTTTCCAAATTTTGGCAAAGAGTCGAGAAACCTTAGACTTGGACTTTCTACTGATGGAATGAATCCGTTTGGTAATCTAAGTACTAATCATTCTTCTTGGCCTGTTCTCCTGGTGATTTACAACCTATCTCCTAGGTTATGCATGAAGCGTAAATATATTATGTTATCCATGATGATTTCGGGCCCAAAACAACCGGGAAATGACATAGATGTTTATCTAAGTCCCTTGATTGATGATTTAAGAGTATTATGGGATTAAGGGGTGGATGTTTTTGATGCGTATTCTGGTGAACATTTCAATATGCATGCCATGTTGTTTTGCACCATCAACGATTTTCCGGCGTATGGTAATTTGTCTGGTTATAAAGTTAAAGGGCATAATGCATGTCCTATATGTGAAGAAGACACAAGTTACCTCCAACTTGAGAAAGGAAAGAAAACTGTTTATCTTGGACATAGAAAATTTCTAGCTCGTTATCATCCATATCGTAGATTGCGAAAAGCTTTCAATGGGGAACAAGAGCATGGTGAAGCTCCAAAGCCCTTAACTGGAGAGGAAGTTTATCAACGACAACAGGGCATTAATGTTGAGTTTGGTAAATACAAAAAGAAATCAAATACGAAAAATTTATGGAAAAAGAGGTCAGTTTTCTTCGATCTTCCATATTGGTCTAGTCTTGATGTAAGACATTGTATTGATGTGATGCACGTGGAGAAAAATGTATGTGATAGTTTACTCGGAACACTTCTCAACATTCATGGCAAAACAAAAGATGGTTATAATGCTCGTGTGGATTTGGGTTTGATGGGTATACGAGAAGAGTTAACTCCACAACATATAGGCAACAAGATATATTTGCCTCCTGCCTGCTACACTTTGTCTAAAAAAGAGAAAACAAGTTTTTGTGAGTGTTTACAAAGTATTAAAGTTCCGCATGGTTACTCATCAAATGTCAAGAGGCTTGTATCTGTTAAAGATCTCAAACTAATTGGCTTAAAATCTCATGACTGTCATATCTTAATGCAACAACTACTACCAGTTGCTATTCGTGGGATATTGCCTAACAATGTTAGGAAGACTATAACCAGGTTGTGCTTATTTTTCAATGCAATTTGTTGTAAATCCATTGATCCATCAAAGTTAGATGTTTTGGAAAATGAGGCTTCAGTTATCTTGTGCCAATTAGAGATGTATTTTCCTCCTTCATTTTTCGACATTATGGTTCACTTGATTGTTCACCTAGTAAGGGAGATTAGAATTTGTGGCCCAATTTTTTTACGATGGATGTATCCAACAGAACGATACATGAAGATCCTAAAAGGTTATACAAAAAATCCACACCGTCCGGAAGCATCGATTGTTGAGAGGTACATTGCAGAAGAGGCAATTGAGTTTTGTTCAAACTATTTGTCAGAAGTGGATGCTGTAGGGGTTCCTAAGTCTCGTCATGATGGAAGATGTGAGGGTATGGGTACACAAGGTTTAAATGTCAAGAGTTTAAGTATTGATGTGGTTGTTCAAGCTCATCTGTATATTTTGAATAACACGGATGAAGTTCAACCTTACTTATCTGCTCACAAAAGCATCATAAAGAAAAGGCACCCCAAGATGAATGAAAGATGGTTGTTAAAAGAGCACAATAAGAGTTTCTCTGAGTGGTTTAAAGAGAAAATTGCTAATGATGATAGTGCATCTAATACAATTAAGTGGTTGTCTTATGAGCCGAAATGTAACATAATAACTTGGAGTGGATATGATATAAATAAAACTTGCTTTTATACAAAGTCAAAGGATGACCGTAGTACCACACAAAATAGTGGGGTGATGATTGTGGCCGAGTCCATGCACTTCTCTAGTGCTAAAGATAAAAATCCGGTTATGGCATCTACACCCTACTTTGGGGTGATTGAAGAGATTTGGGAAGTTGATTATGTTGTGTTTAAAGTTCCCGTTTTTAAATGCAAATGGATTGATATCAATAGTGGTGTAAGAATCGATGAATTTGGAATTACATTGGTTGATCTTAGCAAGTTAGCTTATGCGGACGAACCTTTCATTATGGAGTCTCAAGCAAAACAAGTGTTTTATGTCACAGATCCTTCTGATAAAAGGTGGTCGGTGGTTATACAAGGAAAGATGCAAGATAGTGATGAAAATCAAGATGTCAACCTTGATATTTCTGAAACTCCTCCTTTCTCAATAAATGTGCCTACCTTCATTGAAGAAAATGAAGAGGATGATGTGCATGCTATTCGCACAGATCATGGAGAAGGGATATGGGAGGACTAGTAAGTTATTTATTTATTTATTTTGTGCTTGCTTTGATGTCTAATTGTTTATATTTTTGCTTAATTTAATGTCTAATTTTTTATATTTTTGCTATATTTTTTTGTCTAATTTGATGTCTAATTGTTTTTATTTTATGTGAACAGATACATGGCTGATTCAACAGACAACCCTTCTTCATCTAGTGACCCTACAAAAAAAAAGAGTTAGAGGTCCCACTTTAATGACACAAATTGACAAAGTTCACCAAACAGGTGAGAAGATAAAGGTGAAGTTTGATCCAAGAACCCATGAATGTACGGGTTTTGGTAAAAATGCTTCAAATTTTAAGAGTTACATAGCATCTCTTGCTCGGCAGAGATGTAGTATTTTGAAAGATGAATGGAAAAACGTAGATAATGACATAAAAGAGGCCATTTGGACTGATGTTCAGGTATTTTTGCTTATTTTGATGTCTAATTATGTTTTATATTCATATGCTAATAACATATGCTATATATTATATGTGTAGGCTCATTTCACTATTCCAGAACCTCTTGATGCAAAAAAGGATCCATTGAAGAAAGAGTGGATTAAATATGCTGGAGAGCGATGGAGAGGTTTTAAGACACAGCTCACAAGTGAATATATTAGAAAGCCCAAAGATGGTCTCGCTCCTGCATATATCAGATATCCTTATATTAAAGAAGAAGTATGGAAAGAATTTCTGAAGTCTCGGGATTCATCTGAATTTAAGGTTAGTATGAGTTATAAATTTTTATTATGTTTATTGTGCTTAATAACATTTTTATTATGTTTAGTATGATTAGTAACTTTTTCAATTTTTAATAGGAAAAAAGTGAAAAGGGTGCAAAAAATGTGGCTAAGAATGCATACCCACATGTATTATCTCGTGGAGGGTATCGTTTGCTTGAAGAGAAAATGATAAATGAAAGGAGATTATCAAGAGCTGATTCTAATGTAGATGATACGGGTAGCCCATCTCCACCTTCACGCCATGAGTTATGGAAGAGAGCACGACAAAAGAAAGGGGGGGAATACACATCACAGGCTACACAAGTTGTTGCAGAGAAAATTGTAAGTAAAATTCTTCAAGTATCATTATAATTTTGTTTGATAAAAACTATATTGACAAAGTTGTGGTGCATTTGTAGGACTCTCTAGTTGAAGAAGTTGAAAAGGTTGCATTTGTTCCGGATGGACGTCACGATATCTTAACAGCAGCCATTGGAACATCTGAGCATGGAGGCCGTGTTCGTGGTGTTGGAAAACACCATAAACAGAGCACTTTCTTTGGAAGATCACGTCAAAGAAAAGATATCGATGTATCAGAACAATTTGCACAATTGTCATCTCAATTGGAAGCAAAAATAAGAGCGGATTTAGCGCAACAGTGGGTTAAAGAGCGTAAGGCAATGCAACAATCTTTCATGGAGACACTTAAGTCTATGGGTATCTCCCAAAGCACAGCAAATAATAATTGCATTGAACAAAGGGAAACTGTGGATGGAAGCGGAAAAGGAAGTTGTTCAATTGTAAAAGTAAGCAAAATGGAAGAGGAAGACAATGTTGAGAGATTAGTAAAAATGGTTCTGAAAAGGAGTGACACACAAATGGATTACTTTGAATTAGAATTAAGTCATTGTGTGAGTGTCTCAAATTTTTATATGTCAACGAAATGTATCAGAGAGTTGTTGATGGGACAACATTGGCTTGACGTTTCTACTTTGCAAGTATGGTCCACGTAAGTATATTTTTATTACTCTCAAATATTTTAATATGTTATAACTCCTGTCACTTTGATTCTAATGTTTATGTTATAATTAGGTATATTCATCGTATGTGTATTGATACATCACAATCAGAAGTATATGGGATATTGGACTCTGCTGTGTGTTCGTATGTTGATAATGTGGCAAAAACTGAAGCAAAAGTTAGAAAATACATACAAGACATGTTACGTGATCACGAAGAGAAAGTGTGTCACTTGCTACCATTTATTCATGGGTATGTGAATGAAATTCTATTTTATAACTTTGTTAATATGAAATTCTGACTTTTGTACTTCAACACGCACATACAGATCTCATTGGCAATTAATAGTCATTTGTCCAAAAGACAATACAGTGGTCGTCTTCTGTTCACTTCATCGGGAACTTAATCAAACCATGACGAAACTTGTTACAAAGTAAGTTTATCTTTTATGTTCACAATATCTTATATACATAATTTGTTACAAAAGTAATTCCATATTTTATGTGGCTTTATATGGTTTTTTTGCCTTCTTTATTAGTGCTTTAGGGGTTCATCAAGCGGCACATGGCATTAGAAGAAAGCCTACATGGCTTCGACCCAAAGTAAGTGGTGTAAATTATAAGTATAAATTTATTTTTATCATATAAGTATTCACTAATGATGTCATATATTCATTTGTAGACAAGGAAACAAAATAACTCTGATTATTGTGGGTACTATGTGATGAAAAATATGTTGGATATTGTCTCTGCAAAGATAACCGATAATTGGATGACGGTAATAAATATAACTTTACTTTGTTATTTACTTTGCATTTTGCAACTTAATGTGAATTTTCCAAAATAACTCTATATTGTTATTTATGTGTTGTAGGTATTTAATGATCCAACTGAATTAAAAGAGGATGATTTGTATGATTTGCGACTCCGTTGGGCAACATGTTTCTTTGAGTTGTATAAAAGTTAAGCTTTATCTGGTAAGATATATAGAATTCTCTATTTGAAGATATTGACTTTGGTGTTGTCTTTTGGTTAATTGGTGTTATGATTTTTTTTCCAGGAAATTTGATTTTTGTGTTTTCTACCGAAGTTACAACTCATATTCTTGTGGATATTGTAAGTTGATATTCAAGTGGGGGAAATATTGGTTGAATGTGTATTTGTTGTTGTTGTTGTTAGTAGTAAATTTTAGTATAAACCTCCTATATATTGAGATGATTATATGTGTATACTAGTACATTTGGAAGAATATATGTGTACTTGTACATTTGGAAGAATATATGTGTACTAGATATTTGGTTTATTGAATATTGGTGAGAAATATATGAAAATATCGACCTAAATATGGTCTATGTGAAGGAAATATTAGGTACCAAAAAAATTTACAGGAATTGCTAAATAATTAGGTACCAAAAAAATTACAGGAACTGCTAAAAAATAGTAAAATTATATAAATTTTCTACAGTACTTTTTACATCGGGCGAAAGGAAAACCGATGTAAAAAGTACTATATGGCATACTTTTTACATCGGGCGAAAGGAAAACCGATGTAAAAAGTACTATATGTCACACTTTTTACATCGGGCGTAAGGAGAACCGATGTAAAAAGTACCCTGTATGGCACACTTTTTACATCGGGCGTAAGGAGAACCGATGTAAAAAGTACCCTGTATGGCACACTTTTTACATCGGTTATTTGAAAACACCGATGTAAAAGCCTACCTATTACATCGGTTTTATCTTTACAACCTATCTCCTAGGTTATGCATGAAGCGTAAATATATTATGTTATCCATGATGATTTCGGGCCCAAAATAACCGGGAAATGACATAGATGTTTATCTAAGTCCCTTGATTGATGATTTAAGAGTATTATGGGATGAAGGGGTGGATGTTTTTGATGCGTATTCTGGTGAACATTTCAATATGCATGCCATGTTGTTTTGCACCATCAACGATTTTCCGGCGTATGGTAATTTGTCTGGTTATAAAGTTAAAGGGCATAATGCATGTCCTATATGTGAAGAAGACACAAGTTACCTCCAACTTGAGAAAGGAAAGAAAACTGTTTATCTTGGACATAGAAAATTTCTAGCTCGTTATCATCCATATCGTAGATTGCGAAAAGCTTTCAATGGGGAACAAGAGCATGGTGAAGCTCCAAAGCCCTTAACTGGAGAGGAAGTTTATCAACGACAACAGGGCATTAATGTTGAGTTTGGTAAATACAAAAAGAAATCAAATACGAAAAATTTATGGAAAAAGAGGTCAGTTTTCTTCGATCTTCCATATTGGTCTAGTCTTGATGTAAGACATTGTATTGATGTGATGCACGTGGAGAAAAATGTATGTGATAGTTTACTCGGAACACTTCTCAACATTCATGGCAAAACAAAAGATGGTTATAATGCTCGTGTGGATTTGGGTTTGATGGGTATACGAGAAGAGTTAACTCCACAACATATAGGCAACAAGATATATTTGCCTCCTGCCTGCTACACTTTGTCTAAAAAAGAGAAAACAAGTTTTTGTGAGTGTTTACAAAGTATTAAAGTTCCGCATGGTTACTCATCAAATGTCAAGAGGCTTGTATCTGTTAAAGATCTCAAACTAATTGGCTTAAAATCTCATGACTGTCATATCTTAATGCAACAACTACTACCAGTTGCTATTCGTGGGATATTGCCTAACAATGTTAGGAAGACTATAACCAGGTTGTGCTTATTTTTCAATGCAATTTGTTGTAAATCCATTGATCCATCAAAGTTAGATGTTTTGGAAAATGAGGCTTCAGTTATCTTGTGCCAATTAGAGATGTATTTTCCTCCTTCATTTTTCGACATTATGGTTCACTTGATTGTTCACCTAGTAAGGGAGATTAGAATTTGTGGCCCAATTTTTTTACGATGGATGTATCCAACAGAACGATACATGAAGATCCTAAAAGGTTATACAAAAAATCCACACCGTCCGGAAGCATCGATTGTTGAGAGGTACATTGCAGAAGAGGCAATTGAGTTTTGTTCAAACTATTTGTCAGAAGTGGATGTTGTAGGGGTTCCTAAGTCTCGTCATGATGGAAGATGTGAGGGTATGGGTACACAAGGTTTAAATGTCAAGAGTTTAAGTATTGATGTGGTTGTTCAAGCTCATCTGTATATTTTGAATAACACGGATGAAGTTCAACCTTACTTATCTGCTCACAAAAGCATCATAAAGAAAAGGCACCCCAAGATGAATGAAAGATGGTTGTTAAAAGAGCACAATAAGAGTTTCTCTGAGTGGTTTAAAGAGAAAATTGCTAATGATGATAGTGCATCTAATACAATTAAGTGGTTGTCTTATGAGCCGAAATGTAACATAATAACTTGGAGTGGATATGATATAAATAAAACTTGCTTTTATACAAAGTCAAAGGATGACCGTAGTACCACACAAAATAGTGGGGTGATGATTGTGGCCGAGTCCATGCACTTCTCTAGTGCTAAAGATAAAAATCCGGTTATGGCATCTACACCCTACTTTGGGGTGATTGAAGAGATTTGGGAAGTTGATTATGTTGTGTTTAAAGTTCCCGTTTTTAAATGCAAATGGATTGATATCAATAGTGGTGTAAGAATCGATGAATTTGGAATTACATTGGTTGATCTTAGCAAGTTAGCTTATGCGGACGAACCTTTCATTATGGAGTCTCAAGCAAAACAAGTGTTTTATGTCACAGATCCTTCTGATAAAAGGTGGTCGGTGGTTATACAAGGAAAGATGCAAGATAGTGATGAAAATCAAGATGTCAACCTTGATATTTCTGAAACTCCTCCTTTCTCAATAAATGTGCCTACCTTCATTGAAGAAAATGAAGAGGATGATGTGCATGCTATTCGCACAGATCATGGAGAAGGGATATGGGAGGACTAGTAAGTTATTTATTTATTTATTTTGTGCTTGCTTTGATGTCTAATTGTTTATATTTTTGCTTAATTTAATGTCTAATTTTTTATATTTTTGCTATATTTTTTTGTCTAATTTGATGTCTAATTGTTTTTATTTTATGTGAACAGATACATGGCTGATTCAACAGACAACCCTTCTTCATCTAGTGACCCTACAAAAAAAAGAGTTAGAGGTCCCACTTTAATGACACAAATTGACAAAGTTCACCAAACAGGTGAGAAGATAAAGGTGAAGTTTGATCCAAGAACCCATGAATGTACGGGTTTTGGTAAAAATGCTTCAAATTTTAAGAGTTACATAGCATCTCTTGCTCGGCAGAGATGTAGTATTTTGAAAGATGAATGGAAAAACGTAGATAATGACATAAAAGAGGCCATTTGGACTGATGTTCAGGTATTTTTGCTTATTTTGATGTCTAATTATGTTTTATATTCATATGCTAATAACATATGCTATATATTATATGTGTAGGCTCATTTCACTATTCCAGAACCTCTTGATGCAAAAAAGGATCCATTGAAGAAAGAGTGGATTAAATATGCTGGAGAGCGATGGAGAGGTTTTAAGACACAGCTCACAAGTGAATATATTAGAAAGCCCAAAGATGGTCTCGCTCCTGCATATATCAGATATCCTTATATTAAAGAAGAAGTATGGAAAGAATTTCTGAAGTCTCGGGATTCATCTGAATTTAAGGTTAGTATGAGTTATAAATTTTTATTATGTTTATTGTGCTTAATAACATTTTTATTATGTTTAGTATGATTAGTAACTTTTTCAATTTTTAATAGGAAAAAAGTGAAAAGGGTGCAAAAAATGTGGCTAAGAATGCATACCCACATGTATTATCTCGTGGAGGGTATCGTTTGCTTGAAGAGAAAATGATAAATGAAAGGAGATTATCAAGAGCTGATTCTAATGTAGATGATACGGGTAGCCCATCTCCACCTTCACGCCATGAGTTATGGAAGAGAGCACGACAAAAGAAAGGGGGGGAATACACATCACAGGCTACACAAGTTGTTGCAGAGAAAATTGTAAGTAAAATTCTTCAAGTATCATTATAATTTTGTTTGATAAAAACTATATTGACAAAGTTGTGGTGCATTTATAGGACTCTCTAGTTGAAGAAGTTGAAAAGGGTGCATTTGTTCCGGATGGACGTCACGATATCTTAACAGCAGCCATTGGAACATCTGAGCATGGAGGCCGTGTTCGTGGTGTTGGAAAACACCATAAACAGAGCACTTTCTTTGGAAGATCATGTCAAAGAAAAGATATCGATGTATCAGAACAATTTGCACAATTGTCATCTCAATTGGAAGCAAAAATAAGAGCGGATTTAGCGCAACAGTGGGTTAAAGAGCGTAAGGCAATGCAACAATCTTTCATGGAGACACTTAAGTCTATGGGTATCTCCCAAAGCACAGCAAATAATAATTGCATTGAACAAAGGGAAACTGTGGATGGAAGCGGAAAAGGAAGTTGTTCAATTGTAAAAGTAAGCAAAATGGAAGAGGAAGACAATGTTGAGAGATTAGTAAAAATGGTTCTGAAAAGGAGTGACACACAAATGGATTACTTTGAATTAGAATTAAGTCATTGTGTGAGTGTCTCAAATTTTTATATGTCAACGAAATGTATCAGAGAGTTGTTGATGGGACAACATTGGCTTGACGTTTCTACTTTGCAAGTATGGTCCACGTAAGTATATTTTTATTACTCTCAAATATTTTAATATGTTATAACTCCTGTCACTTTGATTCTAATGTTTATGTTATAATTAGGTATATTCATCGTATGTGTATTGATACATCACAATCAGAAGTATATGGGATATTGGACTCTGCTGTGTGTTCGTATGTTGATAATGTGGCAAAAACTGAAGCAAAAGTTAGAAAATACATACAAGACATGTTACGTGATCACGAAGAGAAAGTGTGTCACTTGCTACCATTTATTCATGGGTATGTGAATGAAATTCTATTTTATAACTTTGTTAATATGAAATTCTGACTTTTGTACTTCAACACGCACATATAGATCTCATTGGCAATTAATAGTCATTTGTCCAAAAGACAATACGGTGGTCGTCTTCTGTTCACTTCATCAGGAACTTAATCAAACCATGATGAAACTTGTTACAAAGTAAGTTTATCTTTTATGTTCACAATATCTTATATACATAATTTGTTACAAAAGTAATTCCATATTTTATGTGGCTTTATATGGTTTTTTTTGCCTTCTTTATTAGTGCTTTAGGGGTTCATCAAGCGGCACATGGCATTAGAAGAAAGCCTACATGGCTTCGACCCAAAGTAAGTGGTGTAAATTATAAGTATAAATTTATTTTTATCATATAAGTATTCACTAATGATGTCATATATTCATTTGTAGACAAGGAAACAAAATAACTCTGATGATTGTGGGTACTATGTGATGAAAAATATGTTGGATATTGTCTCTGCAAAGATAACCGATAATTGGATGACGGTAATAAATATAACTTTACTTTGTTATTTACTTTGCATTTTGCAACTTAATGTGAATTTTCCAAAATAACTCTATATTGTTATTTATGTGTTGTAGGTATTTAATGATCCAACTGAATTAAAAGAGGATGATTTGTATGATTTGCGACTCCGTTGGGCAACATGTTTCTTTGAGTTGTATAAAAGTTAAGCTTTATCTGGTAAGATATATAGAATTATCTATTTGAAGATATTGACTTTGGTGTTGTCTTTTGGTTAATTGGTGTTATGATTTTTTTTCCAGGAAATTTGATTTTTGTGTTTTCTACCGAAGTTACAACTCATATTCTTGTGGATATTGTAAGTTGATATTCAAGTGGGGGAAATATTGGTTGAATGTGTATTTGTTGTTGTTGTTGTTAGTAGTAAATTTTAGTATAAACCTCCTATATATTGAGATGATTATATGTGTATACTAGTACATTTGGAAGAATATATGTGTACTTGTACATTTGGAAGAATATATGTGTACTAGATATTTGGTTTATTGAATATTGGTGAGAAATATATGAAAATATCGACCTAAATATGGTCTATGTGAAGGAAATATTAGGTACCAAAAAAATTTACAGGAATTGCTAAATAATTAGGTACCAAAAAAATTACAGGAACTGCTAAAAAATAGTAAAATTATATAAATTTTCTACAGTACTTTTTACATCGGGCGAAAGGAAAACCGATGTAAAAAGTACTATATGGCACACTTTTTACATCGGGCGAAAGGAAAACCGATGTAAAAAGTACTATATGTCACACTTTTTACATCGGGCGTAAGGAGAACCGATGTAAAAAGTACCCTGTATGGCACACTTTTTACATCGGGCGTAAGGAGAACCGATGTAAAAAGTACCCTGTATGGCACACTTTTTACATCGGGCGTAAGGAGAACCGATGTAAAAAGTACCCTGTATGGCACACTTTTTACATCGGTTATTTGAAAACACCGATGTAAAAGCCTACCTATTACATCGGTTTTATCTTCCAACCGATGTAAAAAGTCCTTTTTACATTAGAAAAAAAAGATTATATTTTTTTTTACATCAGACTTAAAAATTAACCGATGTGGTTGATATATTTTTTACATCGGTCCTAAAACCGATGTAAAATGTCTATGACTTATTACATCGGCTGCCTTTACATCGGACTCGGAACCGATGTAAAAAGTCATTTTCGCCCGATGTAAAAAGTCATTT
The DNA here is from genome assembly GCA_963966055.1 of Lathyrus aphaca. Classification (NCBI taxonomy): domain Eukaryota; kingdom Viridiplantae; phylum Streptophyta; class Magnoliopsida; order Fabales; family Fabaceae; genus Lathyrus; species Lathyrus aphaca. Next base: position 267,210,001 of record OZ014525.1, read on the forward strand.
CTGCACTAGTGGTGATAGGGAAAGTGATCACATTCACTAATTTTTAGGCTGAAAAAGGTGTTCTAGATTCTCTTCTTTTGTATGGATTTTGGATAGTTTTAAGTTGTAGTGATCCCAATGGTTGATTTCATATGAGATGTTTCAAACTTTAAATCTAAGTAGTAATTCATTTGTGTTTTCGCATGTACTTGTGTGTTATCGTTTGTTATTGATTATTGAATGCATAAGTTAAATCTAATAGTAAATGGTTTCATTAAAAAGAGAAAAGAATAAACATATATGAGTAAATTTTGAATAAAAAACGTGATCTACCAAAGAACATTTGAAATTAACATATAAATCACAATTGAAAGACGAATGTATTATTAAGAATAAAATGTTAGATATATTATTTATCTACCTATAAAGAAATAAAAAATAAGTTCTTATGAATTTATATATTATGAACTCATATCCTATGAATCATACCTGAATACAATATCAGAATGAAAGTGGATATGTGTTACTTCCGGGATTTTCATCCTAGTTCATTATGCAAAAAATGACATTTAACAGCGCACCTTAGACAACGCTTTATAAAGAAAGCGTTGCTATAAGTTAAAATTAAAAAAAACACGGAAACTGATCCAAAAAAATAATAAAAGCGCTGCTAAAAGTCATACCTTAGACAATGCTTTTGAAAAAGCGTTGTCTAAGATAGACCTTAGACAACGCTTTTAGAATGCGCTGTCAAAGGTATATCTTAGACAACGTTTTTTCAAAAGCGCTGTCTAAAGGCTTTCAATTTAAAAAAAAAATTAAAATCAAAAGCGCTGTTTAAGGCCTCCCTTAGACAGCGCTTTTCACCAAAGCGCTGTCTAAGGTCTAATTATATGAAAAATTCGTTGTTTCTATTTTCATTTCTTTCTTTCCTTTTCTGCGAACGAACCGTGCGAATGCCATTTTCGCCTTAACAAAAGCTTCAATCGCCACCGTCGTCCACCACCGTGCTCCTATGTGAAGTGTACTGTTGTCGTCGTGCTCCTTCCTCCACCGTACACCGTCTCATTTTTTGGTAAGTTTCTTCTCTGTTTAGGGCAAGAACGAAATCCATATATCTCTGTTTAGTTTAAGCTCTTTTTGTATATAGTTGACATTGTTGTAGAAGTGCTTATTAGTTTAAGCTCTTTTTGTATATAGTTGACATTGTTGTAGAAGTGCTTATTAGTTTAAGCTCTTTTTGTATATAGTTGACATTGTTGTAGAAGTGCTTATTAGTTTAAGATCTTTTTGTATATAGTTACACTATTCTATACATAAAAACTAGAAAATAGCTAATTATTTTAATCCCTTTTTGAGATTGAGAAAATGCTTATTTTTTGGATCCCTTTTTTGTAAATTTGTGTTTAGGTTGAGATGTGTGGCTTATTTGTGAATAACATGCGATAGTAGAATAACATGGATAAAAAATTGTGTGGCTTACTTTTTTACCTTAATAAGTAGGAAAACCATGGATAAAACGTGAATCTGTGCCGATCGATTGTCCAAAGAGTACGAGGATGGGGTTGCGGAATTCATTAAGTTTGTTGTTCAACACGTTAAAAACCCCAGACGAATGAAATGTCCTTGCTTGCGTTGTTGTTATATTGGTAAGGTTGACGCAGATGGATTGAAATCGCATTTACTGAGGCATGGAATTGATCGAAGTTATCAGTGTTGGAATATTCATGGTGAGAAAATTAACGAGAATGTTGAACCGAGTAGGAAAAGTAATACGACCTATGCTTCAGACGACAAAGACACGAAAACATACGATTCTGATCGAGTTGAAGAGATTATAGATGCACTTGAAGAAGATCTTCATGATTGTCCTGAAATGTTTGAGAGGTTGGTAAGCGATGCAGAGAAACCGTTGTATAAAGGTTGCACTAAATTCTCAAGACTGTCTGCGGTATTAAAGTTGTACAACTTAAAGGCGGGAAATAGATGGTCGGATAAAAGTTTCACAAAGTTGTTGTCCCTTATGAGAGAAATGCTACCGGAGGATAATGTTCTTCCTAATCGAACCTATGAGGCAAAAAAAATGTTGTGCTCTATTGGCATGAGCTATGATAAGATACATGCTTGTCCTAACGATTGCGTTTTGTTTCGTAACGAATATGCATCGTTAACTGAGTGCCCTAAATGCGGTTTGTCTCGATATAAGAAAAGACTGTCTCCAGCAAAAGTCTTATGGTATTTTCCTATAATTCTGAGATTCAGGCACATGTTTCGTAGTGAAACTGATGCAAGACTCCTAACTTGGCATGCAGATGAAAGAATTATTGATGGAAACTATCGACATTCGGCTGATTCACCACAGTGGTCAAAGATTGATAATGATTATCCTGACTTTGGAGAAAAAGAAAGAAACCTTCGCTTGGCATTATCTACTGATGGAATGAACCCGCATGGTCTTCAAAGTATCTCACATACCACATAGCCTGTGATTCTTATGATTTATAACGTACCTCTATGGCTATGTATGAAGCGTAAGTACATGATGTTATCTATGTTAATCTCTGGGCCTAAACAACCAGGGAATGACATAGACGTATACTTGACACCTTTGATCGAAGATTTAAAGATTTTGTGGGAGAACGGTGTGGAGGTTTATGATGGATATAGGAAATAAAGTTTCAATTTGAGGGCGATGTTGTTTGGCACAATTAATGATTTTCCAACATACGGGAATCTATCTGGGTATATCATTAAAGGTCATCGTGTGTGTCCTGTTTGTGAAGAAGAAACCGATACGATTCGATTGGAACTTTGTCAGAAGAATGTGTTTCTCGGTCATCGTAGATTCTTACATTCTAAACATCACTATCGTGGATGGAGAAAAACATTCAATAGAGACACCGAACAACGTAAAGCTCCACCTGCATTGTCAGGTGACCAAGTTTTTGAAAAGGTGAAAGATGTGCGTACTGAGTTTGGAAAGCCTTTTGCACATAAGGTTGTCAAAGGTGGGTGGAAGAAGAGGTCGATATTTTTTGAATTGCCATATTGGAAGTCTTTGTACGTGAGACATTTTCTCGATGTTATGCATATTGAAAAATATATATTTGAAAGTGTTATCGGTATGTTACTCAATATAAAAGGAAAGTCTAAGGATGGCCTTAAAGCAAGGGAGGACATGTTAAAAATGGGAATGAGAACTGAATTAGCACCCGTGAAGAAAGGAAGATGAACATATCTACCACCTGCTGCATTTACTTTATCTAGAAAGGAGAAAAAAGTGTAAGTTTCTGAGTGAAGTTAAGGTTCCAGAAGGATACTCATCAGATATTAGAAGACTTGTGTCTATGAAAGACCTCAAGTTGAAGAGTTTGAAGACACATGATTGCCATGTTATAATGGAACATTTTCTACCAATAGGTATACGTTCTATTTTGCCAGAAAAAGTAAGAAATGACATAACTAAATTGTGTTTTTTCTGTAGGTCAATCTGTAGTAAGGTGATCGATCCCGAGATCTTACCAACACTACAAAAAGAGATTGTAATTACCTTGTGTGAGCTTGAAATGTATTTTTCCTCCCTCTTTTTTTTGACATAATGGTTCATCTAGTTGTTCATCTTGTGAAAGAGACACAATTGTGTGGACCATCTTATTTGAGATGGATGTACCCTGCTGAACGGTATATGAAAATATTAAAAGGGTACATTAAATCCCGAAGTCGACCAGAGGGTTGTATTGTTGAACGATACATTGTTGAAGAAGCTATTGAGTTTTGTACTGAATATTTGTCCAACATTCAATCAATTGGTCTCCCTAAAGCTCAGATTTTCGGGAAAAAAAGGAAGGTAAAAAATTAATTGAAAATAAAATTGTGACAGTATCAAGGGATGAATGGGATCAAGTGCATTTGTATGTTCTGCACAATGATAATGAGGTTGAGCCATATGTTGAAATGCACAAGGAAGTACTCTGAAGGTTAAATCCGAACAGAAATGAAAATTGGATAGTACGAGAGCACAATCAAAGTTTCATACAATGGTTAAAGGATCACATTTATTCGAAGCGCTCTTCAGACCCTGCTTCGGTAACATAAAGGTTGAGATGTTTGGCATATGGTCCAAGTTTGCATTTGTTTTCTCATAACGCATACGCAATTAATGGATACACATTTTATACCAAAGAACAAGATGATAAAAGTACTATGCAAAATAATGGTGTCACCGTGCTAGCCGAAGCAATGCATATATCAAGTATGAAGGGCTGAAACCCTAAATATGCAAAGTTGTCCTATTTTGGAGTTATTGAGCATATTTGGGTGTTTGATTACGAGAAGTTTCAGATTCCCATCTTTGGTTGAATGTGGGTAAATAGTAGTGGCATACGAATGGATAAGTCTGGATTTTTACAAGTTGATCTTACTAGTGTGGGGTACAAAGATGAACTTTTTATTCTAGCATCTCAAGCTAAACAAGTTCTCTATGTGAATGACCCGGTGAGTACAAAATGGTCTATAGTGTTTTTCTCTAACAAAGTGGTTGATGATAGCGGTGTCGATCAATGTGATATTGATGTTGAGAATGAGTCATGCATTAGATAGAATGAGTTGAATAGAAATCAAGATTAGGATCTTATAGCGGATGAGTCATATATCATAAATGATCATAACAAGGGAATTTGGATCAATTCATCTGTCAGCATTGCTAAGAAACAAGTAATTAATATTCCAACAAAGAAAAGAAAGAGATGTTAGTGAAAGAGGTAAATTATATTTGATATCCTTGGTTTCTTTATTTTTCATTTTCAATTGCTTTCATTCTAATTTACATGTGTAACTTTGTAACTATAATATTGTATTCTTTTAATTGAATTACAATCTTTGTGTTGTTTCAGGACCTATGTAGATTTGAAGCAATGCTTTGGTTGGATGCAAAAGTAGTATAAGTAATTATTTGTAATATGTTTGAATTGGTACATTTCTAGCAAAAGTAGTATAAGTAATATGTACATTTGAGTATATATGTTTGAATTGCCAATCATTTGGATATATGATTTTGGTACATAAATTGGTACATTTAAATAGGCCAAATTGGATTGTTTTGAATATCCAAATTGTGATATTTTTCTATAAAAAAATTGGTTCAAAAACAGGTCAAAATTCTGGTTGAAAAACCTGGTATAAATTGTGGTTTTAAAAAAATTATATAAAATTTTTTGTATACCTTAGACAGCACTTTAAACAAAAAGTGTTGTCTAAGGTGGGGCTTAGAAAGCACTTTACTTAAAACGTTGTCTAATGTATACCTAAAAATGTCCAAAAAGTGTTGTCTAATGGTGGGTCTTAGACAATGCTTTTACCATAAGCGTTGTCTAAGGTACAACTTAAAATGTCAAAAAGCATTATCTAATGGTACCATAGACAGCGCTTTTCAGATTTAAAAGAGAGTTGTCTAAACCTTTAGCAGCGCAGGTTTAAACAACACTTTAAAGCGCTGTCTAAGGCCAAAAAAAGTGTTGTCTAAGGTCTTGTTTCGTGTAGTGGTTCAAACGCGAAAGTGACGCGGAAAAGGTAGAGTCGCCAGCCAGACATTTTTATCCCGAAGGAATAGGAAAGGTAATGTTCCACAAACCTAAGGAAGAAGGAAATGACGAGACCTTGTGAACCAAAGATCTGAGTTTGGGAGTCGGTTACGACCTGGGAAGGTATTAGCACCCCAGATGGTCCGCCGTACCCGACGGGATCCATGCTTGTTTGTCTGTTTTAAAGGGTGAGAAATAAGATGTTGCTGAACAAAAGAATTTCTGACTGGAACTGGAATTTATATAAGAAAGGGAACTGGAGAAGAAAATAGAAAGAAAGGGGGAAATATAGGGAAAATAAAGAATGTGCTCGCACGGGCCCTACCCTGCTGCCTACGTACCTCATCGGGAAAATAAGGATCAGAGTCGACGTAATTCGCCTAACTAAGGCGGGAACTATTTTATATTTTTTAGGATGACGTTGCCATTGTTCTAACTCAGGTGTTTATCGGCTCTGACTCGAGGGCGTTTACCGTATCGTTGTTTGAACTGTCGAGGCAAGTCGCATTCGTCTGCAAAGAGTATGAGATGAGAAGAGAAGACGCGATGTCTTTGTTTGTTGTCTTTTATGAGAAGTGTTTTGAGTGTATTATTTGTGGAATTTATTAGGTGTTTTGTTATTTATCTTTTGAGGTGAGAAAAAGACTCAAATCAGAAAAAAGGGAAAAACTAAGGGGGACTAAGACCAACCCTAAGTTACTTATTGCATACAAAAGGAGATCCTATGGTTAATGAGGTTTCCTATCCTAATGAGAAAGGAAAATAAGAAAAGGGAATTAGAATGAAACTTACTTCCTAAGGAAGCTAAGTTGATTCTAACAACAGGGAAAGCCTGACAAACACAAGTATGAAATGTAAGGCAATTGCAAATTAAATGCATAAAGAGAGTAAAAGAATAAGTTGAAGGAAGCATACCTCAACCTCCCTACAAAACAAAGGTTAATATTGCATTTGATAAAAAGGGATGAGGTAAACATATACCAAAATTCCTAAGGCAACTAGGACCTAAACTAGACTCAATCCTAAGTCTAAAGGGGTTTAAAAATTATGCTAAGCTAAAATCCAATAGCTTTTTACAGCTCATAAATGCACAAATAGCTAGGAAAAACAATGCACAACACAAACAACCTAATGCAGCTAACACTCAGCATACAAAAATAGGTGTAAAAAATATGAAACAAGGCAATTCAGCATACATTTTACAGTCACTGCTTCAAAACACAACTGTAAAAAAACAAGGCAGATTTGACTCATTTTTCTTTTACATGGTAAATGCCTACACTACGAAGCATGTATATACACACAATAATCATCGATGGATGTAACATGTTAGTGACCATATGAACATGTAAAGGAGCAAGCACTTCAACATTTTTATGCATTTTCCATAATCACAAAAGTGCATTTTCAACAAGTTGGCATTTATTGTGAACAAATAAAGAAGCAAACATGTACTAGCATGCATCTTGACCTGAAGTGAATCATCAACAATTAAATGCAACAAGTGAACAAGAAATCAAGATCAAGTGCAAACATAAGAATTTGGCAATTTTGAACAATATGCAACATTTTGATTACGCGCACAAGCATCCGAAACATGTACCGATCACAAAGGTGAAGCAAAACAGAACTTGAAACAATTATTAGCATGCTAACAAAGAAGTTCAAACATGGTAACAACCTTCACAATTCATTTTGAGCATCAATTCACAATTAAGCACAAAAATCGGAAATGAACGAAATGCGCGTCGAGAGTTGTCGAAACTATGGGAACCTGCACCTAAACAGCTCCTAAAAACTCCCTAAAATCATATACTAAAGATCCATGATGATTGGAGGGGGGATGGATATCAAACATGCAAGAAAAAGCAAGAATTTTTCATTTTGGTTCAGTGGTAACCAGTTACTACCTATGAGGTAACCGGTTACCAGTTCAAAACTGGAGTTTTCAGCAAAATTAACATTGGTAACCGATTACTACCTAGGCGGTAACCCGTTATCAGTGTAAAAACATTCAGTTTTCTGCAAAATTTTACACAGGTAACCCGTTACTACCTATGCAGTAACCCGTTACTCTGGGACAAAAATCAAAAATTCTGCATTTTCTTTGAAAATTCAGCATCAACTTATTCAAATAAGTTCTAACTTGATGTAAATGGTGGTGGCTTAGCTTCCGATTCTTTAAGTTTCAATGCAAAACTTGAAGAATCTTGATGATGATGAAGCTTTGGTGTGAGTTTGGGAAATTGAGAAAAAATGAGAGAATTAAGAGAAATTGTAAACAAATGGTGAAAATGAAGTGTTGATGTGAGGTTTGGAGTGGAAATGATTTATATATGTGTTACGTTTGGATTAAGGTTTGGGTTAGGAGTTAAGCTTGGGGAATTAGGCTTGGGATTTAGGTTAGGAGTTAGTTAAAGTTAGTTGGAGCCTATAGAATATTCCTCGGAATATTCCCTAGAATATTCCATAGGAAGATGGTAGAAAGTTTTAGAAAGTGGTGGAATGCAAGGCAATGTGAAGTGGGGAAATGAAGTGTAATGCAAGGTAAAGTGAAAAAGTGGTGGAAAATCCTTCCAAGCCAAAAAATTGTCTTTTTTTTTCCAAATTTACACGTGGTAACCGGTTACTACCTAGGTGGTAATCGGTTACTTGACCAAAAATTTGAATTCGTACTTTTTGGTGGGCAATCTTGGATATCCAGCCTCAGTCGTTTGTTTTGAGCTTATTTTTCTTCTGAGACCCGATAAGTGCCAAATAACCTTTGATAACATGCCCCCTCGCCTCGATCGATGATGCATGTATTGTATTTATTTTTCGAATGCGATGCAATGATATGCAGAATGATGCGGGAATGAAACGCAAACTGCTCGAGGTTAATAATAAATAAGAGGGCAAATTTTGGGGTGTTACAGCTGCCCCTATTCAATCACTGTAGACTTGAAAGGATGATAGTTGTTGCTTTCAGATGTTTGAAGTATGCAGGGATTGAATACTAGTAACAACCAGAAAATTTGCACTATGTGGAAGAAGAACAGAGGAATAAACCCAACCATCTGAACTCTTCTTGGGGAGAAATCTAATGTGAAGAGTGGTAAACTGGTGAATGTTTTGGAGTAATGCCTGGAGATTGCTGATTTGCCATGCTACGGGTGGACTTTTGGGCATTTTTCCATCTTGAGGACGGACTTTCCCTAATATGCGGTTGGATTTCAAGATACTTTGCCATGCTGCAGGTGGTCTTCTGAATATTTTGCCACACTACGGGGGACTTTAATTTCTGCCATACTACGGAGCCATTCACTCGCTACGAGAAACTTTTGTTTCGCCACACTACGGGGGCAATTTGCTCGCTACGGGAGACTTTTGCTCGCTACAGGAAACTTCAATTTCTGCCACACTACGGGGGCTGCTGCTCGCTACGAGAGACTTCTGCTCACTACGGGAGACTTTTGATTTCTGCCATACTACGGGGCCATTCACTCGCTACAGGAGACTTTTGTTTCGCCACACTACGGAGGCCATTTGCTCGTAACGGAAGACTTTTTCTCGCTATAGGAGACTTCAATTTCTGCCACACTACGTGGGATGATGCTCGCTACGGGAGAGTTTTGCTCACTATGGGAGACTTCTGCTCACTACGGGAGACTTTTTCTAACTACGGGAGACTTTTGATTTCTGCCACACTATGGGGGCGCACTGCTCAACTACGAGAGCTCTGAAAATTTTCCACACTACAGGGGCACATTGGAGACTTTTTCCACACCACGGGGGACTTCTTCTCACCACGGGAGACTTTTGCCACACTACGGGGGACTTCTGAAAATTTTCCACACTACGGGGGCACATTGCTCAGCTACGGGAGCTCTGAAAAATCGCCATCCTGAGGATGGACTTTCGCCAATCTGCGGTTGGACTTTAAGAATTTTCCACCCAATGGATGGACCTTCTCCAATCAACGGTTGGACTTTGGGTACGTTGCCACATTGCGGATGGACTTTGGATATTAACCTTGGATTGAGCATGCATATATTGAACTGCATGACATGATTCCCCATGACACTGGGGGATAGGTACAAAGGGAATTCCTGACACGGAAATAACAAATCCTTGCTGACTCTGTGGGAAATACAAATGATTGTCGATATCTTTGCTGGAGAAGAGTGTGACTAGTCTGTCTCGACTTATCACCTTTGCCAAAAATAAATTGGACTTTAGATTTGAAGGCCCTGCTAGGGGATGCCTCAACTGTTGGGGATTGAATCTTACCCCTAAGACTCCGCTGGGTGATCTGCAACTTTTCGACTTAGTTGGGGTAACGTCTTAGCAAGGCTCTGCTGGGGAGAACTTTTTGGCTACCTGAATTTTCCAAACCTCGGTAGGGAAAGGAACTGCTTAGATGGATGCTGGGAATACTTGAATGTTTGTAAGAAATGCTTCACTACGGGAAGACGACTTTCTATTTGGGGATTATCCTTATTGCTCTGCCGGGAAAGAGAAGGATTTGGGTCTGAGATCAACTGAGGAAACAGGAACCACCCTAGATCTACTGGGGAAACAGAATCAAGGAAGTCTGCTGAAGAAGAATTTGGCGAATTTACTAGGGATAACTTCCATGCGTCTGTTGGGATAACAAAACCGAACCACGTCCTGCCGAGGAGGAAAGATTTCAAGTTGTCTCGTGCTGGTGATCATTTTCTTTTGTCCAGACTTTAAACTCTTAGGTATCGCAGTGATTGCATGAATTGGCGTAACAACCTTGCTGAGGAGGTAACCATCGTCAATGAAGATGAGCTTGTAGTTGTTGGAAGTGCTGAACAAGATAATTGGCTTGACGAGCGACCGCTAGATGGGTAATAGACTTAATCAGTAAGAGTTATGACAAGAGGGTGACATAGAAACTGTTCTGCACTAGGCCTCCTGAGACTGTATTAGGCCGTGGCCCAATACATTGAGCAGATGCCTATCCACTCTGGAAAACATGTTGTATGGTCGAGCACATGCTTCAGGAATCGAGCATACACTTGGCATGTCGGGCAAGTGACTGGTCCACTATCCTACTTACCACGTCACCCAACTATGCCCCATTATCTACTGAAAGATAGGGGCAGTTGTACCAAGGATTAGACTACTTGCTAGGTCTATACGCTCTTTACGCGTACCTTGGCAGTTCTTCCTTGGGTCTCGCTAATCTAGCCCAAGAAAGGACCTTGGCCCAGCGCCGGGGGCTCACTATAAATATCCTTTTTCACTAAAGGGTCAGGTATTCTGAAACATTCTCTTGCTTACCATTTTTCTGTACCTCTACTTACTTTGGCATCAGAGACCTTGCAGGTACACTCCCTCTCCATTCCAACCACATTTGTTGTTCGCATTCAATTACTGGAAGGCCCTCCTGATCAGGTAAGATCAGTGGCGCCGTCTGTGGGAAACTAGCTGTCCCCTTCTTCCATAACAGAAAATCAAAGCTCAAATCTACCTTTATCCTTCCAGTATGACCGGAGAACACACCAACGACCATTGTAACGCCCCGAAAATCTAAATTTAATTATTTAATCATTTATTTAATTAATTTAGAAAAATTGGAGAGTTTGGGTTAATTTGAGAATTTTGGAGGAAATGAGTATTTTTATATAATAAGGATAAATAGTGTTTTATTATACTATTTTATTTTTATTATTAAAAATATGTTAAAGAAAAGGATAAGATGGTACTTTTGTGAAATCATGAGGGTAATATGGGAAAAGGCTAAGCTGGGATATTATAGCCAAAAGAAGAGAATACGATCAGTTTTCTCATATTTTGTTTTCTATCGTATTTTGGAAGTGCTCTGAAGAAAGAGGAACTCAGAGTCAGGAGGTTGTGGAGAACCCAAGAGAAGCGTGTAAAGCGGCGAAATTCTCTAAGGTATGGGGAGTTTTCATAATATATGATAAATGTATAGGAATTAGAATATGAATGGATTAGGATGGTATGAATTTTAGGAGTTTTGGGGTTTTTGAGTTAGGTTGAGTTTAGGAGATATCTTGATGAATTAGAGTGATTAGAATGAGTTGTAATCGTATATTTGTCTGTATAATTGTTGTCTAGATGTTGTTGAGATTTAATTGATGTTTTTGAATGGATTTTTGGTGTTATGATGTGAAATCCGTAATGGGGATTGGGAATTTTGGAAAATTGGAACAGTCTGCAATTGCGTAACCGGTTAACCATTGAAAATTTTGGGGCATTTTCTGAAAATACGCAGGCGTTAACCGGTTAACGTTTTGGTTAACCGGTTAACACTGTTGGAACATCAATTTTTATTTCTTTAAAAATTCATATCTTTTAAACCGTAAGTCAGATTCGCATTCCATTTGAAGCGTCGGAACGAGTACAAACTGAACTTTATTTTAATGAATAGAAACGAGAAAAATGCAACAATTTTGATAAATGAATTTGTGAAGTAACCTTATAATTACCTTATAAATTACCGGGTATGGGTTAACGCTTGAGGTGTTAGAGTGGTTAGGAAACCAGTGTTCAGGGTGTAATGTCATGATGATATATATGACTATTTGATGGTTGTTTTGCTGATTGAAATGAATGATTCGATTTATTTTGGTGAATTCTTTGTGTAGCGCATCATTGCATTTCATAACATTCACGGTGGGGCTTCGGCCTGTTTATTTGCTTCAATCCCATTGTGTGGATTGGAGTGTCTTGGTGATTATGGTGTGCTCCCTTGTGGAGGGTTGATGGTCATGTATCCATCTTATGGTGAAATTGGTACCACATGCATATTGCATATCAGGATGTAGAATTGCATATTCTGGATGAATTTCATGACTGTATTGGTGTTGATTGATTTCATGAATATGTTGTGGTTGTTATTGAATATTGTAGTTGACAAATGTCATGTTATGTGTACTAATCTATTTATGATTCTATATTCTCGTAAGTTTATGATATATTATGATTACTCACCCTGCCTGCTTGGAAATGTTGCCTCTTTCGTGGGTAACTTGCAGTTGTCGAAGAATAGTCCTGCAGTGCAATAGGAGTAATGCATGAGTCTCGAAGCGCGCTTTAGTGTTCCTTAGGAGTGGTCATGGTTTAAGTGTCCTGCTCTGCATCATGTAACACTGGGATGGGTTTTATTTTGTTAACTGTTTCATTTATGTTACAATTGGATAAATGTTTTCTTATTTATATGATGTTAAATTCAGGATGGTGAAAATTATACTTATGAAGTTTTGAATTTTTGGGGTTAAATTTCGCTGTGAAATGATTATGACATATTGATGTTGATTAACCCGTGTTACGGGACAGGACACTGTTGTGTATTTTTGATGAAAATGTGACACCCTTTTAGACGATTACTCTGATAATATTTGAATATTATGTTTTAGGTAGAAGGGTGTTACATTAGTGGTATCAGAGCAGGTCGGTCTGTCCGGCCAAGTCTTGTTGTTGTCAGTCAGTTGTTAAGTCGTTATTTATATAACGATTATTCTCTTCTGATGTGGTAAGTGTTGTGCAGAATGGCAGGAAACAACTCGCGTGCTCTCGCTGATGCTATTGCAGCTCTTGCTCAGACTGCTGCTCGTAACAATGCGCATGATGAGTTTCGTGCATTGGAGAAGTTCCAGAGGAATAATCCACCTGCGTTTGAAGGAACTCATGACCCGGCGAGCACACAGAAGTGGCTCAAGGCGATTGAGAAGATTTTCAGAGTGATGGCGTGTGCTGATGCGCAGAAGGTTCAATTCGGAACTCATATGTTGTCCGAGGAAGCTGAAGACTGGTGGGATAATACCCATCAGCGTCTCGAGGATGAGGCTGTTGTGGTGACTTGGATGGTGTTTAAGGCGGAGTTTCTTAAGAAGTATTTTCCGAAAGATGCTCGTGGTAAGTTGGAGATAGAATTCCTTGAGCTGAAGCAAGGAAACTTGACTGTGGCAGAGTATGCTGCCAAATTTGAAAGGCTAGTGAAGTTTTGTCCTCACTACAACAGGGCAGATGCTGAACTTTCCAAGTGCCTTAAGTTTGAGAATGGGCTGAGACCTGAAATTAAGCAGGGAATTGGATGCCAACAAATTCGCAAGTATGCAGAGTTGGTGGATAAGAGCCGTATTTATGATGAGGACAGCCGAGCTCGGTCAACTCACTATAAACAGCTGAGCGAGAAGAAAGACAAGAGTCAGTATAGAGGAAAACCTTATGTGACTACTGGTGATAAGGGGAAGCAGAAGGCATATAATGAGAAGAAGCAAAGTAGGGGAGCTGCTAATGTACCTGTTAAGTGTTACAAGTGTGGAGAGGCAGGTCATAAGGCCGATGTGTGTACCACCAGAGTTATGAGATGTTACCGTTGTGGCAAACTTGGGCATAAGGCGAGTGATTGTCCTAGTGAAGGCCCAACCTGTTACAATTATGGTGAACAGGGGCATATCAACACCCAATGCCAGAAACCAAAGAAGAATACTGCTACTGCTCAGAGTGCTGGAAGAGTGTTTGCATTAGCTGGTTCAGAAGCTCCAAAGAAGGACAACTTGATTAGAGGTACCTGTTTTATTAATAATATTGAGTTGATTGCTATTATTGACACTGGAGCTACACATTCATTTATTTCTCTTGAGTGTGCTAATAGATTGGGTTTAAAGTTGTCTAATATGAATGGTAATATGATAATAGAGACTCCTGCTAATGGTTCTGTGACTACCATGCTTGTCTGTTTGAAATGTCCTTTGACAATTTTCGAGAAGAATTTTGTGATGGATTTGGTGTGCCTACCTTTACACCAAATCGATGTTATCCTTGGTATGAACTGGTTGGAATTCAATTATGTTCATATTAACTGTTATAGTAAGACGGTGCAATTCCCTGATTTGAGCGGGAATGGTGAGTTGATGTTTTTATCTGCTAAGCAAGTGGATGAACTTGTTTTAGATGAAGCTTTGATGTTTGCAGTGTCTACCTCATTGCAAGTTGATGATAAGACTGTCAGTGCAGAGTTGCCTGTGGTTTGTGAATATCAAGATGTGTTTCCTGGTGATATAAGTGATTTACCACCGGAACGTGAGATTGATTTTTCTGTGGACTTAGTACCGGGGACGAGTCCTGTCTCGATGGCTCCTTATAGAATGTCGGCTTCTGAGTTGAATGAGTTGAAGAAACAATTAGAAGAGTTATTAGAGAAGAGGTTCATTAGACCCAGTGTTTCTCCTTGGGGTGCTCCGGTGTTGCTTGTTAAGAAGAAGGATGGTAGTATGAGATTGTGTGTCGATTACCGACAGTTGAATAAAGTAACTATCAAGAATAAGTACCCACTTCCGAGGATCGATGATTTGATGGATCAGTTAGTAGGTGCTTGTGTATTTAGTAAAATTGATCTGAGGTCTGGTTATCATCAGATTCGAGTTAAAGCTGAGGATATTTCGAAGACAGCTTTCAGGACGAGATATGGGCATTATGAATATACGGTGATGCCGTTTGGGGTTTCTAATGCGCCTGGTGTGTTTATGGAATATATGAATAGAATCTTTCATGAGTATCTGGATAAGTTCGTGGTGGTCTTCATAGATGATATCTTGGTATATTCTAAATCAGAAGAGGAACATGCCGAGCATTTGAGAGTTGTGTTGCATGTGTTGAGAGAAAAGAAATTGTTTGCTAAATTATCTAAGTGTGAATTTTGGCTAAGGGAAGTGAGTTTCCTCGGCCATGTAATTTCAAGTGGTGGAATTTCGTTGGATCCTTCAAAGATTGATGCGGTATTACAGTGGGAGACTCTGAAGTCAGCTACAGAAATTCGTAGTTTTCTTGGGTTGGCTGGTTACTATCGTAAGTTCATTGAAGGTTTTTCTAAGATAACTTTACCGTTGACGCAATTGACTAGGAAGGGTCAAGCGTATGTGTGGGATGTTGCTTGTGAAGAGAGTTTCATAAAACTGAAGAAAAGATTAACGACCGCGCCAGTGTTGGTCTTACCAAATCCAGATGAGTCCTTTGTAGTTTATTGTGATGCTTCCAAGATGGGTCTTGGTGGAGTTTTGATGCAGGATAATAAGGTGGTTGCTTATGCTTCTAGACAGTTAAGAGTTCATGAGAGGAACTATCCTACTCACGACTTAGAGTTAGCAGCTGTGGTGTTTGTGCTTAAGATTTGGAGGCACTATTTGTTTGGTTCGAAATTTGAAGTATTCAGTGATCACAAAAGTTTAAGGTACTTGTTTGATCAGAAAGAGTTAAATATGAGACAGAGGCGGTGGCTTGAATTATTGAAAGATTTTGATTTTGATTTGAATTACCATCCGGGTAAGGCAAATGTTGTGGCTGATGCTTTGAGTAGGAAATCATTGCATATTTCAATGCTTATGGTGAAAGAATTGGAAATGATCGAGCAATTCAGAGATATGAGTTTGTTGTGTGAAACTAATACTGATAGTGTGAAATTGGGAATGTTAAAGCTGACCAGTGAGATTTTGGAAGAGATTCATAAAGGTCAGAAATCTGATTTGAAATTAGTTGATCAATTGATGTTTGTTGATCAAGGTAATGCAGGTGACTTTCGAGTTGATGAAGATGGAGTTTTAAGATTCCGAGATAGAGTATGTGTTCCGGATATTGCAGGAATTAAAAAGAGTATTTTAGAAGAGGGGCACAAGAGTCGACTGAGTATTCATCCTGGTGCTGCAAAGATATATTAGGATTTACGCAGGATGTTTTGGTGGCCGGGTATGAAAAGAGACATTGCTGAATTTGTATATGCTTGTTTGACATGTCAGAAGTCAAAGATAGAACATCAGAGACCTTGAGGTATGATGCAACCATTGAATGTTCCTGAGTGGAAATGGGATAGTATTTCTATGGATTTCGTGACTGGGTTACCTAAGACTACTAGAGGTAATGATTCGATTTGGGTAATTGTCGATCGGTTAACTAAGTCGGCACATTTCTTGCCAATGAGGATTAACCATTCCATGAAAAGGTTAGCTGAGATTTATATTGAGGAAATTGTGAAGTTGCATGGTGTACCTTCAAGCATTGTATCAGATAGAGATCCGCGGTTTACATCGAGGTTTTGGAAGAGTTTGCAGGATGCTTTGGGTACTAAGTTGAGGATGAGTTCTGCTTATCACCCGCAAACGGATGGTCAAACGGAGAGAACAATCCAATCTTTAGAAGATTTGCTGAGAGCTTGTGTATTAGATCAAGGAGGGTCTTGGGATAGTCATTTGCCGTTGGTCGAGTTTACGTACAATAACAGTTTTCATGCTAGTATCGGGATGGCTCCATATGAGGCGTTGTATGGTAGACGTTGTCGTACTCTATTATGTTGGTATGAGTCAGGAGAGAGTTTAGTGCTTGGGCCAGAGATTGTCCAAGAAACAACTGAAAAGATAAAAATGATTCAGGAAAGGATGAAAATGTCGCAGAGTCGTCAAAAGAGTTATCACGATAAGAGAAGGAAAGCACTTGAGTTCCAAGAGGGAGATCATGTGTTCTTAAGAGTTACTCCTATGACTGGTGTGGGAAGAGCTTTGAAGTCTAGAAAGCTCACTCCACGTTTCGTCGGTCCGTATCAGATTATGCAGAGGATAGGGGAAGTGGCCTATCGGGTGGCTTTACCTCCCTCTCTTGCGAATTTACATGATGTATTCCATGTATCGTAGTTGAGGAAGTACATTCCGGACCCGTCTCATGTAATTCAGATAGATGATGTTCAGGTGAGGGATAATCTGACAGTTGAAGCTTTACCAGTGAGGATTGATGGTAGAGAACTGAAACGACTTCGAGGTAAGGAAATTGCTTTATTGAAGGTATTGTGGGGAGGACCAGCTGGAGAAAGTTGGACTTGGGAGCGCGAAGATCAGATGAGGGAGTCGTATCCGACTCTATTTACTTCAGGTAATTTTCGAGGACGAAAATTCTTTAAGTAGGGGAGAGTTGTAACGCCCCGAAAAACTAAATTTAATTATTTAATCATTTATTTAATTAATTTAGAAAAATTGGAGATTTTGGGTTAATTTCAGAATTTTGGAGGAAATGAGTATTTTTATATAATAAGGATAAATAGTGTTTTATTATACTATTTTATTTTTATTATTAAAAATATGTTAAAGAAAAGGATAAGATGGTACTTTTGTGAAATCATGAGGGTAATATGGGAAAAGGCTAAGCTGGGATATTATAGTCAAAAGAAGAGAATACGATCAGTTTTCTCATATTTTGTTTTCTATCGTATTTTGGAAGTGCTCTGAAGAAAGAGGAACTCAGAGTCAGGAGGCTGTGGAGAACCCAAGAGAAGTGTGTAAAGCGGCGAAATTCTCTAAGGTATTGGGAGTTTTCATAATCTATGATAAATGTATAGGAATTAGAATATGAATGGATTAGGATGGTATGAATTTTAGGAGTTTTGGGGTTTTTGAGTTAGGTTGAGTTTAGGAGAAATCTTGATGAATTAGAGTGATTAGAATGAGTTGTAATCGTATATTTGTCTGTATAATTGTTGTATGGATGTTGTTGAGATTTAATTGATGTTTTTGAATGGATTTTTGGTGTTATGATGTGAAATCCATAATGGGGATTGGGAATTTTGGAAAATTGGAACAGTCTGCAATTGCGTAGCAGAAGACTGCTGAAACGCGTGCGTTAACCGGTTAACGCTTTGGTTAACCGGTTAACCATTGAAAATTTTGGGGCATTTTCTGAAAATACGCAGGCGTTAACCGGTTAACGTTTTGGTTAACCGGTTAACACTGTTGGAACAACAATTTTTATTTCTTTAAAAATTCATATCTTTTAAACCGTAAGTCCAATTCGCATTCCGTTTGAAGCGTCGGAACGAGTACAAACTGAACTTTATTTTAATGAATAGAAACGAGAAAAATGCAACAATTTTGATAAATGAATTTGTGAAGTAACCTTATAATTACCTTATAAATTACCGGGTATGGGTTAACGCTTGAGGTGTTAGAGTGGTTAGGAAACCAGTGTTTAGGGTGTAATGTCATGATGATATATATATGACTATTTGATGGTTGTTTTGCTGATTGAAATGAATGATGCGATTTATTTTGGTGAATTCTTGGTGTAGTGCATCATTGCATTTCATAACATTCATATCTTTTAAACCGTAAGTCCGATTCGCATTCCGTTTGAAGCGTCGGAACGAGTACAAACTGAACTTTATTTTAATGAATAGAAACGAGAAAAATGCAACAATTTTGATAAATGAATTTGTGAAGTAACCTTATAATTACCTTATAAATTACCGGGTATGGGTTAACGCTTGAGGTGTTAGAGTGGTTAGGAAACCAGTGTTTAGGGTGTAATGTCATGATGATATATATGACTATTTGATGGTTGTTTTGCTGATTGAAATGAATGATGCGATTTATTTTGGTGAATTCTTGGTGTAGCGCATCATTGCATTTCATAACATTCACGGTGGGGCTTCGGCCTGTTTATTTGCTTCAATCCCATTGTGTGGATTGGAGTGTCTTGGTGATTATGGTGTGCTCCCTTGTGGAGGGTTGATGGTCATGTATCCATCTTATGGTGAAATTGGTACCACATGCATATTGCATATTAGGATTTAGAATTGCATATTCTGGATGAATTTCATGACTCTATTGGTGTTGATTGATTTCATGAATATGTTGTGGTTGTTATTGAATATTGTAGTTGACAAATGTCATGTTATGTGTACTAATCTATTTATGATTCTATATTCTCGTAAGTTTATGATATATTATGATTACTCACCCTGCCTTCTTGGAAATGTTGCCTCTTTCGTGGGTAACTTGCAGATGTCGAAGAATAGCCCTGCAGTGCAATAGGAGTAATGCATGAGTCTCGGAGCGCGCTTTAGTGTTCCTTAGGAGTGGTCATGGTTTAAGTGTCCTGCTCTGCATTATGTAACACTGGGATGGGTTTTATTCTGTTAACTGTTTCATTTATCTTATTATTGGATAAATGTTTTCTTATTTATATGATGTTAAATTCAGGATGGTGAAAATTATACTTATGATGTTTTGAATTTTTGAGGTTAAATTCCGCTGTGAAATGATTATGACATATTGATGTTGATTAACCCATGTTACGGGACAGGACACTGTTGTGTATTTTTGATGAAAATGTGATACCCTTTTAGACGATTACTCTGATAATATTTGAATATTATGTTTTGGGTAGAAGGGTGTTACAACCATCACCGTCCCCTTGTCGACTACACGACGGAGGACAATCTGAATTTTCACGAAGCTGACACCAGAGACGGGCAACCTTCCACCCCGTCTCCTGAACCCGAAGATAATGGGATCCAGCAACCTCAGTCTCAAATCCCGTCAGTCACTCCATTCCAGCCCATCCCAGTGCCCGTCAAAGGAGACGTCACCATGATTGTATGGTGAACGCCCTTAACCAGGCCAGCTCCATGCTCTACCAACAGCACGAGAGGATCATGGCCTTAGAGGATGACCGATGGGAAGATCGACCCCAACAAGGACGAAGGACGCTACAACACCCAGAAGGTGCGAAGAAACGGGGACGTTCTCCTCCGCGGTAAGGAAGATGCTCGTCCGATCCTAAGAAGAGAAGATCCAGGATACACCATGAGACTGATCGATCGAGATCCTCGCCCAAACGCGAACAAAGTCCCGGCAACGATGAGTTTTCCCCGTTGAGAAGCGACGAGAAGGACCCCTATTTCCCCCTTTCACGAGCAATTATGGAGGCACCGCTCCCCAAAGGCATGGAGAAACCCCTTCACTTGGCCATCTACGATGGGACTACCGACCCTAATGATCACGTCGACAAATCAACTCTATGCTCGATTACCGCAACGACATCACTGGGCATCTCAAATCTAGGATGTTTTCAACAACTCTCAGGAAAGGAGCCATGGCTTGGTACAAAAGCCTGGCCCCAGAGTATATCACATCCTAGAGAGTCATGAAATCCACGTTCACGAGGCATTTCACAGCCTCCCGACGTCATCCTAAAATTAAGGCAACCCTCGAAGCTATAGTGCAGAGGAAGAATGAAACGCTGGGCTCGTACATCGAGCGGTTCAACAAAGAAGCCGTCGAGGTAGACACAACGGAGCACATGAAGAAATACCTCCTCGAGAGGGGACTCTTACCCGGAAGTGAACTCAACAGAGCGGTCGGGATAGAGCCTCCTTGCACCCTGGACGTGTTCCTGCACAAAGCCAAAACTTACATTAGATATGAAGAAAAACAAGTTTCCCACAATGCTCGGAGTAACCACAACACCGGTGAGACCGACCACCCCAAGCGCGAGGACCCAAGTGCTCCCCGACGCAATGGAGACAAACAGAGGGAGGAAAAACCCCGCGAGCCTCGTGAAGGAAGAGGACCCGTGGGCCGCTACAGTGAATATACATTTCTAACGGCTCCCTGCGAGCTCATGCTCGCCGAGTGCATCAATTCTGACTTCAAATAGGGCAGGGTAAGGTTCCCCAAACCTTCTGCACCCAAGCCCCATACAGACAAATCTAAGTACTACCATTTTCACAGAATTCATGTACACGTGACCGAAGACTACGTCCATCTGAAGGATGCAAATGAGATCTTGATTCAATAAGGCCACCTCAAAAAATACACTAAGAGGAATGAAATTCCTCGGCACGAGGAGCAAGAAAACAAGAGACCTCGCGAGGACACATCACCCGACGACTCCTCGTATCAAGTGGCCATGTACATATCGCTCCCGGAGGACTTCCACCTCCCCGCCTTAGGACCAGAAGGATGACTCGCGGCCCTCAGTCCCGGGGAAGACTTCCCGACAACTCTCGTTATATCAGGATGTGGGATGAACAACGAAAACGCTGCCATCTCAATGAAACGTAAGTTTGACGAACTCCTGCAAACCGCATCCGAACAGTTGGCAACTGTCGTTCTCGAGATTTTCATCCTAGTACAAAAGCGAAAGTGGCGTGGAAAATGTAGAGTCGCCAGCCAAGCATTTTTATCCCGAAGGAACGGGAAAAGTAATGATGCACAAACCTAAGGAAGAAGGAAAGGACGAGGCCTTGCGAACCAAAGATCTGGGTAAAATTCTATAAAAATTACAGTAGTATTCTAACTCATTTTAGAAATTTTCTATGTTCTTACTTTCTGATTTTTGCCATTTGCCATTTTTATTTTGATTTTCCATTTAATTAGTTTTCTATTGAATTCTTTCATCTATACTTCATTTTGTATAATTTGTTTCTCCCACTTCCTATAATATTTTAGTCTCATTCTTTTTGCTATGTTTAGAGGACTCATAAAGGTACATGGAATAATTTTTGTTATATTTTTTAGGCCATTTTAATCATTGTTTTGGTAGTATTGTTTGTGAAAATTTATGAATAATTCCTAAGTAGATTTAGGTAATCATTTGACATAGTTAGGTTGTGATTTTTTAAGAGATTTTTAACACAACGTTAGATTCAGGTTAGGGACCTTAGGTAATTAATTTCATATATTTTTCCAGGACCTTTTCTATTTTTAGTGCATTGATTTTATTCAAGTTTTCTATGCAAACTCACTTAGCTTTAGCTTAGGGTTTTATGGTTGTATTAAGACATAGCTTGATTAGGTTTAACCTTAGAATATTAGGAGGCCTTGATATGGTTTATCTACTGATTTTAGAATGTTGTTATCATTTAAGATCCTTTAGCTTTAGGATTTAGGTTTAGAATCCTTTTAAGTGTGTTTACATGATGTGTATAGCTTTTATATTTGTTTTATGTGTTTAATATGCATTTTGAAACTAATCCTTCTTCATCATCCCTTTATATTTTTTTAATTGTGTTTGCCTTAGTATTTGTATTCTACTTGTATAGGCTCCCCCTCTTTAGAACCAACATAATTTCCTTAGGAAGTAAGTTGAGTTCTAATTCTCTTTTCTTCTTTTCCTTTTCTTCCTTAGGATTAGAAAGACCTCACAAACTATTAGGATCACCTTTTGAATATAATAACTAATTTAGGGTTGCGTATTAGTCCCCTTAGTTTTTTTTCCTTTTTTTCAAATTGAGTCTTTCTTTCTCACCTCATGAAGAAAATAATAAAATACCTAATAAAGGTTGAATGTTCTTATACTCCATGAGACTTTGTTGCGGAGTACTTATACGCGTCCTGTTTCGGGGCAAGTTGTAAGCTATCTACCACGATGGATAGGTCTTAGTATGCGAATATTCACAAAAAATTCAAAATACTTCTCATAAAAGACAAAACAACAAACAATAAGCGACTTTCCTACGGGAACTATTCTCTCACCTCATTCATTCACAACGCAAACTTGCGACGACTTGTCTCGCATGCAAGACGGTAAACGCACTCGCACAAGTCGAGCCTGCAACACCTGAGCATAGAAATACGCAGTTCCAACTATAAAAAACACAGACAAATAGTTCCCGCCTTAGTTAGGCGAACTACGTCGACTCTGATCCTCATTTTCCCGATGAGGTACGTAGGAAGCGGGGTAGGTCCCGTGCGAGCACATTCTTTATTTTCCCTACATTTCCCCTTTTCTTTTTGTTCTCTTTTTCCAGTTCCCTTTCTCACTTCCATTCCAGTTAGAAATTCTTTCGTTCAAGCAACATCTTATTTCTCACCCTTTGAAACAAAACAAGCAAGTGTGGATCCCGTCGGGTACGGCAGACTGTTTGGGGTGCTAATACCTTCCCAGGTCGTAACCGACTCCCAAACCCAGATCTTTGGTTCGCAAGGCCTCATCCTTTCCTTCTTATTTAGGTTTGTGCAGCATTACCTTTCCCGTTCCTTCGGGATAAAAATGCCTGGCTGGTGACTCTATCTTTTCTGCGCCACTTTCGCATTTGTACTAGGATGAAAATCCCGGGAGCGACAACTGGCGACTCTACTAGGGACCGACCCAGAATCTCTGGTTTCCCTTGTAGAGTCAATCCTAGCGTCTGTTTGTTTTCGTTTCTTTTGGGTGTTTTGTGTGTGCAGTTGTGTGTTTATTTACTGTTTTCATTTATAGTTTTTTTTTACTTTACAACATTTATTTACTGCTTTCAGTATTTATTTTCCATGCATCATATATACTGGACTGTCTGGTTGTGCTAGTTTTCATTTTTTCTATGGGATGTGAGTTATTGTGAGATAATCCAAATACCCGGCTTGAGTGCACTATAAGATTAGCATGGACACGTTGTACTCGCATGGTTACATGATGAGTGGCGATGTGTTCCACACCCAGACTGCGACCGTCTTGGAACTATTCTGTGTGGGAGTTCTTCCCCACTTCAGGGTACGACCTTGATAGTTATGTGCATCTAGTGACTGGTCATTGATGACCTTAGTGGAAACAACCCTCTCCAGTGACGACAGTGGCATACCACATTTGTTGGCAAACCTACTCGCATCCGAGGGTCCACTAGGAACTCGCATAGGATGGCTTGATTCTCTCATAGGAATCTAGTTAAAAGAAAAACTGTTCGTATGACGATAGTATTGTATCCCAAGGGCTGAATGTACTATTGTTTCTGGATTCAGTGCTTGAAGCTGAGGACTTATGAGGGATGCTTGTTTCCTTGGACTCAGCTGAGACCTCCCTGAGTAGTACATAATGCCAAACATATTCCCTAATTTGGTCATGAGCCATTTCTCGGAAATGGTGAACGTATTATTGCTATTTGTCTTTGAGAGTCCATGATGTTGACCCGAGTAGCACACCCGTGAGATTGGGAGGGGTTTACAGGTTTGTAGGAACCCTAAGACCTTCAACATACCCGCTTTGCCAGTATGGTTCAGTTTTGTGATTTGATTCTCTTGTACTTTGATTCTGAGATATGGATCCCGAATTAGAGAGATTGCTATTGTGATATGTTGACATTGTGACCTTGCACCGACACCTGATTATATGACTGGCACATCAGAGACACGTCACTGATCACATGCCTCGCCTTGCATAAGCATCATAACATCATTAATCATTTGTGTTCTTTTTATTCTCAGGGTTCGTACTATTCCCGGTTCCTGGTCATATTATTACTTCAGAATGGAAGACGTCAGAAAAAGGAATGTCCACTACAAATTATTTGATACCAGAGTGGATTCGATCAACCAAATTGTGTCTCTTATTACCCCTGGTCATCTGGGATACTTCAAGGATAATTATGGCAACATTTTAGACTTGGTATTCAATCTGGATAGCTCTCAAAGAAGCGTTCATACTTTATTGCAGTATTACAACCCACGGCTCAGGTGTTTCACTTTTCACGACTTTCAGCTGGTGTCGCTCCCGATAAATGGGGAATGGCCCAAATAAAGGTACAGACGCGAACGGTCGGCGAGAGGGACAATGAGAACACACAGCAGTGAACTCACTGGAAAAGAAAAGAGTCGCCAGCTAGGCATTTTTATCCCGGAGGAAAGGTAATGCTGCATAGACCTAGAAAGATATGGATAAGACGGTTGCGAACCAGAGAGACTGAGAAAGGGGGTTGGTTACAACCTGGGAAGGTATTAGCACCCAGATTGTCCGTCGTACTCGACGGGATCCACGCTTAGGAGATTTGTGTTTTAAAGGGGTAGTGTCAGTGCAATCTGTGTATAAAAGAGCTGGAAAAGGATGTACAGGTGTCAGTGCAAAAGAAATGTGAAGAGTGTAAATGTATAGTGTCAGTGTGAGATCAGGAATGAAATGCTCATGATCATGAGGCTTTAAAGAATGAAGCTGGAAGGAGGGGGAATATACAGAGACTTTTGTTCGATAACTGTTAAGTTATGCCTACGTATCCTCTCGTGCAATGAGGAAGTCAGAACACCGTAGTTCGACCCAAAGAGACTGAAAGGTGAATTGACTTGTGAACTGCCTACTTGTCTATGCTCAAGTGTATGACCTGTCTGGCTCAGGTGCAAACTGTCTTGCATTAGACGGAAGAAGCAAGTTCTCGTTTGTGAGTGATTGTGATGAGAAAAGAATCCCGAAGGAGACGATTATTGTTTGTTTTTTGGGTTTTCAGTCTTTTATTGCTTTTTGAAGTTTGTCATAAGTTAATGAGCTTAAGCCTAAACCAATGGATTTAGTAAACTCATCACATCTTCCCTCCGATTAGGGGTAATGAGAATACTTTAAGCGTGAAGTCAGCTTCTCACACTTAATCACCTTTGATGTAGGATTAAGATCATTAACCTACTTGTGGTTATTTAGATGTTTTTGTTTTTTGTTTTTAGTGTTAAGTAATGAGATTAAGCCATAATCAGGGACTAAACAGACTCATTACACCATCCTAATAGAAGGATAATAGATGAGAATGTTTAAGCTGAGGAAAGCTCCTCAACTTAATCCATGATTAGGGATTAAACTCATGCCAAAACAAAACCTTTATTAAGTGGATTTTATTTAATGGTATGATGATGAAGTGGTTTTTATGGTTTGTAAGACAACTTGAGGGGGACTTGTCCATTAACACTAGGGTTAGTCCTTCTTAACCAGTTAAGGAAGAATTAGAACCCTAATGCAAGGCCCAAGTTACAAGCTTGATGTCTTAGTGATTATTAAAGTGAATTGATTAAGAGATTTAAACACATTAAGGGTTTAACACTTAGGATTAAAGTTATACACTCCATCCTAATAGAAGGATGCAGGCATAAGCTTAATCACAAAGCCTTAAAACCTTTAGGGTTTAGTCCCTGATTATGAGGTGAGAAGAGAAGACTCAATGAGACACAAAGGCAAAACTAAGTGGGGAGACTAATCAAAACCCTAATCATTATCATGCTTGGTTGTTCCTAAGGTTTGTGAGGTTTAAGAAAGAAGATCTTCAATGGAACCACCAGGAAGCAGAGAAAAGGATCAGGAGAAGCAAAGCAACTTGCTTCATTCAAGAAGTCAAGTCACTTGAGGAAAGAAAGGTAAGAAGAAGAAGAATGAGCAAGCTCAATCTCAAACACAAAGCAAAATGCAGCAAGGATGCATAAAAGAGATGAAGAGAAGTTATGAGAAGTGAAGGCAAATTCACTTCTCAAAGTCACTTACCACCTGAAAGGTTAGAAAAGAAATGCAATGCAATGCAAAATGGGATGGAATGACATGATGCAAACCAAAACCAGAAGCACATTCATGATGTTAATGATGCTATGAGATGCTACAAACATGAGACAACAAATGGAGATGATCATACAAGCTCATGGATGCAAATGGAGCAAGTTAAAACACATGAACATTCATGAAAAGTTATGAAATGCATATGGCATACAACATGACAAATGCAAGATGCAATGATCAAACATGCTTTCAATATGTCTTAAGATGTTCAATGAATCAAATGGAGGCATGGAATGTCATGGCAAGTCATGTTATGCAAGTAAATGCAAGGTGGATGCATATGGAAGCCCAAATTAGGGTTTATGATCAAAGCATCAAACACAAACCAAAATCAGAAGCAAACAACACTATAAAAAATTGAAAATGCACTCAAAGGACCCCTAATCCTATACTAACCCATTTCCCAAAGGAGAGGTTTCAACTCTTAATCAAATTCAAGTTATGATTTTCCTAAGTTTTCTAGGGTTTTAGGGTTCCTTAACAAGAAAATTATCAAACAAAAGGAAAATGAAAGATCAAATCATGGCCATTTAATCTCACAAACTACATGCTAAACACAATGCAATGCAAAAAGAATCAAGGTCCAACTCTTTAGGGTTAGGCAAAAATGATTTTTGGAAGTTTGGATCAAAATAATGCATCAAAATGATTTTAATTCAATGAGAAATTCTCAAAATGCATCAAGATCAAAAAATAAATTTGGTTTGAGGGTTGGACAATGTTTCTAAATGTTTTTAAAGGTTTCATGAATTTTTTGGTGATTTTTAAATACCTAAAAGTATTTTTAATTAATTAATTCTCATTAATTAATTAAAAAGAACCTTTTAAATATTTAAAAATACTTTTTTAATGCTAAAAATAAAAATAAAAATATTTTTGTGTTCTGAAATTGAATAATAACTTGTACAAAAAATTTCAGATTTTTTAATGCATTTTTGCTATTTTAAATAAATTGTAGAAATCAAATGAAATAAAAGGAAAATAAAATGAATTTGAATGCTGGAAAAGAAAAGTCAACAGATCTGATGGCTCTCATTCAAACTCACACGCGCGCGTTTTGACTTGGCGCCACATCCAAGGGCCAGAATTCAAACTTGCTAATTACACTGATTAAGCCCTAATTTTGCCCTAATGACTTTCAGATGACCGGAACAGTGGTTCCGGTCATCTTCTCCGGCGGGCTCAAATGCTAAATCATTCTACAAGCTATGAAATTGAAAACTAACTATCCAGAAATCATCCCCACCTTAAAACGATTCAAACCCCTCACTCAAACATCATTTATCATTCATAATCAGAGAGAATCGAATCAAAATAGTTTCTAGGGCAAAAATTTCAGAACACGATTAAACTCTCATCTCTCCACCATTTTCAAAACTAATGACATCAGAGTGATCAGGAGAACATATAGAATCTATTTAGAACTTAAAAAAAGATTTCTGGAAAAAATGTTCTTGAGCTACCTAAGTTTTGAAGCTTTCAGTTCACAGCTTTCTGGGTGCTTTCCTTTGTGCTATCCACTCCTCTTGTGCTCCTGATGAACCCTTGATGCTTAGAAAAGATTTATGTTGGCTGGTTTGAGAGTTTGAACAGGTTCTGTTCAAGCTCAGGTGAGAATCGTGTTTGGCTTATGTGGTGTTTCAAGGGTGAATGAAGGCAGGGAAATGATCAGGAGGATGTGGTGATGAGTTCTATGAAGTGTGTTTGTGAGTTGGTGGCTTGTTTTCTGAGTTTCGAAGGTTTTTGATCCAAGGGTGGAAAATGGGAAAGTGATGCTCTTGCTGGTTTTAGGCTTGCTGGCTATATGAAATGTCTTGCTTTTTGTTTGCATAAACAAATGGGATGGGTCAGAAGATGTGACCTGTGCTTTAGTGATAGGTGTAGCTACTTTTGCAAATATGTCAACTTCTTGTAAGAGAGGGCATGGGCAACTTCTAGCCAAGTACAAAGGGCTTGTCTGGCGTAGCATGGCATGAGGGAAAGGCTAGTGTGATTCAGCAGGCTAGGCAGCAAGTGGATGAAGTGTGATCATTGGTTTTGCAACTTGCTTGCTTTTGCTTTCCATGAAAATATCTTGCCTCACAAGCCATGAAACATGAGAAACTCTTGGTCCATTCTGATTTTTAGGTCACATGTGATGTTTGTGTAATGGTTTGACATGAATTAGAAGTCACAAATGCCTTTGGTACAAGATTTTGCAAATTTCTCATTTGGTGCATATCTTGGAATTTAGTGATTTTTGCCAACTTTGACACACCATAACTTTTGATCCAAAATGAATTAGGTCATGTTCTTGTACTTTTTGAAAAGGGAAAGATCTAATCTACAACTTTCATGACCAAAGTTTTTCCATTTGAAGCATTTTTGGATCAAAAAGTAAGGGTTGAAAAATTGCCTAAAATGACAAATTCCTTAAAAGTCAAACTTGCCCTAAAAAGTCAACTTTGCAAAAACTTGTAATTCTTGAATTTTGTGAACTTCAAACTTCTTCCATGATCAAATAAAGATCATGTACACTCAAAATGATGAAGATCACCCCTTGGTTGGGTCATTGGGGGCCTCAGATGCCCTGATTTTGCACTGACTTGTCTGAAAAGTCAACCCTTGATCAGATGACTTCCCCATGGAATTTCCTCATGAAAATTGATATGCATACTCCCTATACCATATAGAGACCAATAGAAACAAGAATGACCAAAAAATTTGAGGTTATGGCCTCTGAAACCAAAACCCTAATTTTAGGTCATCTGTGTAGTCAAGCCTAGCTCTGCTTCCATACCAATCCCAGTTCTTGTGATTCTTTGGCATCCTTGACTTTGAGAGGATGTAATATGATATAAGAACACACATGGACCCCTTTGAAGTGTTTGGTGGCCTTTTGAATGGCTCAAGAAGTTCTTGGATTGCTCAGATCACCAACCCTAGGTGAAGATGACTTTGAATCTATGCAGTGGAACAAAAATGGGATATGAGATGTTATGATTGTGTTTATGCATATGAGAATGATCACAAGCCATGGTGTGAATTGGTGAGGGCAAATTTGGGGTGTTTACAGCTGCCCCTATTCAAACATGAGTTAGCTGTGCAGGATGTAAGCAGCGGCTTAACAGGCAAACAAGATAACTTGTGGTTGAATACCAAAGACAGTCCAAAATTTGCACTCACAGAATGAAGAAGAAAAGGGATATAGATTGTAAAGGAAAATAAAGTATATTGTAAAGTATGGGCGACGGAGGACGACCGTCGAGCAGAGGACGACTGCTGGGGAAATAGCAATGACGGGGACGGCCGACATGCTGGGAAAAGGGCGGACAATAAGGCGATGACGGGGACGGCCGACATGCTGGGGATAAAAGATGATATGATGGGGGCGGCCATCAAGTAAAGGTATAAGATTCTCTGGGGATTAATGAGACATGACGGGGACGGCCATCAAGTTCATAAAATAAAGTAACCACTGACGGGGACGGCCATCAGGCTAAAAGAAGAGGGACCACGACGGGGACGGCCATCGGGTTAAAAAAAGAAAAGGGACCACGACGGGGACGGCCATCGGGTTAAAGAATAAATGAAATAAACAGATGATGAGGCACGGTCATCAAAGGTGAAGGACGATCACCTAGCAGGGGACGGCTGCTCTGTTGGGGTTAAGATGAGGGACGGTCATCTAAGGTGGAGGACGACCACCTGGCAGGGTACGGCTGCCGAAAGTATCACGACATAGGACGAACGCCGGATAAAAGGTCAACGATGGGGACGGCCATCGGATGAGCATGATGGAGGACGACCATCAAGAGGTGGAGGACGACCACCTAGCAGGGGACGGCTGCTCTCAGGGTTTATCATGACATAGGACGAATGTCAGATAACCAAAATCAACAATGGGGACGGCCATTGGATAAAATGATAAAGGATGATCATCAAGAGGTGGAGGACGACCACCTTAGCAGGGGACGGCTGCTAAATATCAACGATGGGGACGGCCATCGGATGAGAATGATGGAGGACGATCATCAAGAGGTGGAGGACGACCACCTAGCAGGGTACGACTGCTCTCAAAGTTTATCATGACATAGGACGAATGTCAGATAAAGGAAAATTTGCTTTGTTGTCGATCTACTGGGGAATGGTAAACACGGACGAGTGTTTATATCCAAGAAAACAAAAGGTATAAGTGTTTAGATGTGTATAGATTAAAGATGCGGACGAGCATCCTTAAGACTATGATACGGACGAGTATCAGGTAGAAACAAGTACTGACACATGTTCAGAGATGATGATACGGACGAGTATCAACTGGTTAACAAGGAACACGGACGAGTATTGCATCTGAGGGGACTCTTCTGGGGAATAGTAGACACGGACGAGTGTCTAATACTCGAGAAGACAAGTGTGTTTGACACAGTGTATGGATTAAAGATGCGGACGAGCATCCTTAAGACTATGATACGGACGAGTATCAGGTAGAAACAGACGCTTGAAGCATGTTCTGAGATGATGGTACGGACGAGTACCAACTGGTTAACAAAGAACATGGACCAGTGTCGAATCTGCGGGGATATAAATGATGTATACAAGATACGGACGAGTATCTGTATAAGTACGAGTAGTGAAAAGTATGAGTGATTAACTGCTGGGGAGAGTGACACGGACGAGTGTCAAAAGAAGAAAAGTGTAGTATAAACAAGTATCTGGTATACAAAGTGTTTACATTACTGTGCTGGGAAGGTGACATGGACGGATGTCAAGGAAATGTATATATATAAGCATTTGTGAGTACAAAGAGAGTGTCTTTGGCTTTCTGCTGGGGATGTGACACGGACGGGCGTCAAAGGAGTATATACTGGTGTTTGTGAATATGAGGCAACTGCTTTTGCTGGGGACTCCGGGGGAAGTTTCTGTACGTTGATGAATGGTTATATTCACAAGTGCTCGATTCACAACATGGCTTATGATTATGCTATGTGTTCGATTTTGCCGAAAATGCTCCGTATTGGACGGAATGCTTTGCTTTGTGGGTGAATATGATGTAAATGCCATGATTATGCAAAGATACCAAACTGGGATCCGGATCCCGATGCTGTGAAGATCTCTGGTCGATCTGTCGGAAGTGATCATCCCAGCTGGGGATGAGATCATTGGTAGATCTGATGAGATGTATTTGCTTGGGGAGATAGGTCACTGATAGACCCATCCATGGTAATGAGGGACCCAGCTGGGGTTTGGAGAAGCTCTTCTTTTACTCTGTTGTGACCCCTTCATGCGTTGCTCTTCTGAATAGAGGCTGAGACTTTGTGGGGAGATGGTTCCCTGGATTTTGTACTTGGCCTATGGCAACTTGGCTGGGGAAAAGATCACTGAAAGAACTTCCTAGAAAATTCTGCTGAGGATGATATTTGACAACTCAGCTGGGGATATGGGCATCTTCTAATACTGCCCTGTTGGAGAGGTGATGCCTGGCAACTCTGGTGGGGATAAGTGACAAGTGGCAGCTCGGCCGGGGAGAAGACACTTCGGGTGCTAAGGCTGAGTGTTGATTTGCCAGCTTGCTAGTATGAGGCTTACATGCCCCGAGTTGTGTTTTGGATACCTGCAATCCTGCGAAAATAGAAACGCACAAGTAATCCCGAGGTATCCCTTACCGGATTCCGTCATAGGAGTTATACACTTCTGAGAGTAAGTATATTCCCTGCAAGCACGTGTTTTATTTTCTTTATTTTTAAGGATAACATCTGTATTCATGCAATCAGTTTTTTCTTAAGACATCAGACATTCTTTGCAAACAAAAATGTACAAGACGAAACATGACCGAAAAATCTGATTTTATTAATTCATGAGCCCTGAATTGGCAAGATACAGTCAAGGAACATATCTCCCGAAATGAGGAGATTGTTACAAATTGAAAAACAAAATGTTGGCAATGTTGTCGACGCTTTAAGGAGCTTCCTCTTTAGCTATGACTCGCATGACTTTTGACGTTCTTCTTGTCTTGCTTTCTGAAGAAGGCTGATTCTGACAGAAGCTTGATCCTTTCGAAGCTTAACAAGTTGTGAGTGATACAGACGAATTCAGCATGCAGTTGTTCGCTTATTCCCTTATTTTGCATGGATCGCCCTTTCGGGTTTTCAATCCATCGGGATACCCATTTTTTCCTGAATTGTCCAATGCGGCTTTTCAACTCAGCGGGTGTGCATTTTTCTTATTTTTCCCTTATTTTTGCCCGAGTCTTTTATTCTGTTTTTTTTTTGACTCGCCGGGATGCCCTATTTTTGCCTGGACTTACATTCTGTTTTTATGTCCAGCGGGTCATTTTTATGCGAAGTATTTTTTAACTGCATCTGAATTCACAGGGGACGGGAAGTCTTCACCATCCATGGTGCTGAGCATCAGTGCTCCACCAGAGAAAACTTTCTTTACCACGAATGGTCCTTCATAGTTCGGAGTCCATTTGCCCCTATGGTCTGTATGAGGAGGGAGGATTCTCTTCAGCACAAGATCCCCTACTTGGTACTCTCGGTGCCTGACTTTCTGATCGAAGGCTTTCTTCATTCTTTTCTGATACAACTGCCCATGACAGATTGCAGCCAATCTTTTCTCTTCAATCAGACTCAGTTGTTCGTATCGGGACCGGACCCATTCTGCTTCATTCAACTTGACATCCATTAGCACCCGCAAGGAGGGTAATTCAACTTCAACGGGTAGGACTGCCTCCATACCATATACAAGCTGATACGGTGTTGCCCCAGTGGATGTTCTGATTGACGTACGGTACCCATGTAAGGCAAATGGTAGCATTTCATGCCAGTCTTTATAGGTGACTACCATCTTTTGCACAATCTTCTTGATATTCTTATTAGCCGCCTCAACAACGCCGTTCATCTTTGGCCTGTAAGGAGAAGAATTGTGGTGTTGGATCTTGAAGTCCCGGCATAGCTCAGCCATCATTTTGTTGTTTAAGTTGGAACCATTATCAGTAATGATCCGCTCGGGAACTCCGTACCGACAGATGATATCTCTCTTCAGAAATCTGGCTACCACTTGCCTTGTAACATTTGCATATGAGGCTGCTTCAACCCACTTGGTAAAATAGTCAATGGCGACCAGGATGAATCTGTGGCCGTTTGAAGCAGTTGGCTCAATCTTGCCAATCATATCAATGCCCCACATGGCAAAGGGCCATGGTGAAGACATTATGTTCAAAGGATTGGGAGGCACATGCACCTTGTCTGCATAAATCTGGCATTTATGGCATTTTCTGGCATAGGCACAACAGTCTGCATCCATTGTAATCCAGTAATAGCCTGATCTTAGCAATTTCTTAGCCATGGCATGTCCTCCAGCGTGGGTACCAAAGGATCCTTCGTGCACTTCATGCATTAACAAGTCTTCCTCTGTTCTATCAACGCATCTGAGGAGTACCATATCAAAGTTTCTCTTGTATAGGGATCCATCAGTGTTCAGGAAGAAACTACCGGCAAGCCTTCTCAAGGTCTTCTTATCATTGGAAGATGCCCCAGATGGGTATGTTTGATCCTCCAAGAAGCACTTAATGTCATGGAACCAAGGCTTATCATCTTTGACAAAATCCGCTGCGAACATATATGCTGGTCTGTCAAGTCTGGACACTGATATCTGGGGTACAAAGTTGGCAACTTGTACTTTGATCATGGACGAAATGGTGGCAAGAGCATCTGCAAACTGATTCTCGTCCCGAGGGATATATTCAAGCTTGACTGTCGTGAAGAAAGTCAATAACCTCCTTGTATAATCCCTGAAAGGTATCAGATGATCTTGGTGTGTGTACCATTTCCCGTTGGTCTGATTAACTACCAGAGCCGAATCTCCGAATACAGTCAATGTTTTGATCCTGAGGTCAATGGCTTCCTCAAGACCCATAATGCAAGCTTCGTATTCAGCTTCGTTGTTAGTGCAGTTGAAGGTGAGTTTTGCCGAGAAAGGCATGTGGACTCCTTTAGGTGTAATGAGTACTGCACCAACACCACGACCATTCATGTTAACGGCCCCATCAAACATCATAGTCCATTCTTCTTCCGGGTCAGGCCCTTCAGTGTGAATAGGCTCTTCATGATCTTTCGCTTTTATGAACATGATGTCTTCATCAGGGAAGTCAAATCTCATAGGCTGGTAGTCATCAATTGGTTGCTCAGCAAGATATTCAGATAGTACACTGCCCTTGATAGCTTTCTGAGAGGTGTACTGGATGTCATATTCTGTGAGAATCATTTGCCATCTTGCAACCCGTCCGGTAAGAGCTGGCTTCTCGAAAATGTACTTGACTGGGTCCATTTTTGATATCAACAAAGTAGTGTGGGTCAACATATACTGTCTCAGTCGGCGAGCAGCCCACGCTAAAGCACAACAAGTTTTCTCGAGCAGTGAATAACGTTGTTCACAGTCGGTAAACTTTTTGCTTAGGTAGTATATTGCATACTCTTTTCGACCAGACTCGTCATGCTGGCCCAACACACACCCCATCGACTCTTCTAATACTGTTAGGTACATTATCAGAGGTCTTCCTTCAACTGGAGGCTTAAGGATTGGAGGCTCTTGCAGGTATTCTTTGATTTTGTCAAAAGCCCTCTGGCAGTCTTCATTCCATCTGACCGTCTGTTCCTTTCTCAACAGCTTGAACAAGGGTTCACAGGTTGCTGTAAGGTGAGATATGAACCTTGAGATGTAGTTCAATCTACCCAGAAACCCTCGAACTTCTTTCTCAGTTTTCGGTGCAGGCATTTCTTGAATGGCTTTGACTTTATCAGGGTCAACTTCAATCCCTTTCTCGCTTACAATAAAGCCCAGCAGCTTACCGGATCGCACCCCGAATGTGCATTTGTTGGGATTCAGCTTCAATTGGTACTTCCTCAGACGCTTGAATAGCTTCAGTAGATTTACCAGGTGGTCTTCCTCTGTAAGGGACTTGGCAATCATGTCATCCACATAACACTCGATTTCCTTATGGATCATATCGTGGAATAACGTTACCATAGCCCGTTGATATGTTGCACCAGCATTCTTCAGTCCGAATGGCATTACTTTGTAACAGAATGTGCCCCAAGGGGTGATGAAGGTTGTCTTCTCCATGTCTTCAGGGGACATTTTGATCTGATTGTATCCTGAAAATCCATCCATGAAGGAGAATACCGAGAACTGAGCCGTGTTATCCACCAATACATCAATGTGAGGTAATGGGAAGTCATCTTTCGGGCTGGCTCTGTTCAGATCCCGGTAGTCAACACACATCCTTACTTTGCCGTCTTTCTTAGGCACAGGTACTATATTAGCAACCCACAGTGGATAGCTAGTTACAGCAAGGAACCCGGCGTCCCACTGTTTTTGTACCTCTTCTTTGATTTTCATTGCCATGTCTGGGCGAGTACGGCGCAGCTTCTGTTTGACCGGTGGGCATTCTTCTCTTAAAGGCAGCTTGTGCATGACGATATCGGTATCCAACCCTGGCATATCCTGGTAAGACCAAGCAAACACATCCACATATTCTTGAAGCAGGTCAATCAGTTGTTTCTTCATTGAGTCTTGTAAGCAGGCCCCGATTTTAACTTCTTTCACATCTTCATCTGTACCAAGATTAATTGTTTCAATCTCCTCCTGATGAGGAGTGATAACCTTCTCCTCTTGTCTCAACAATCTGGCTAGCTCTTCAGGAAGCTCGTAATCTTCTTCAACCCCTTCATCAGCTTGATTGATCGGATTGTCAGAGTCATACGAAGTCATAGCCGTGCTGTTGTCGGTGCTGTCTGGAAGGCACTCTCTGCAAGGGTTCAGTTTATTCATTTTAGTGATTGATTTTAATCTTGTTTAGAAAAGTGAAATAAAGTTGTCATTTTGAAAACATCGCCATTTATTTTTTGTACAAAAAGAAAAATGGAAAAGCAGTGAGCGGAAAAGAAAAAGACTCATTTGCAAAAAGATGTCTGATATTTCATTGATTAATCTTGTTGCACAAAAAGTACAAATGGCCCGATTACAAAATGAGCCTTGTCATCTTGGGCAAGATGCAAGACTTTGATGCATGCTATAAAAATACAGGAAATAATAATTACTCTGCATGAGTAACTCTTATAATTTCCTGGGAAGACCAGTTTGAGATACTGCTCCCCGGGATCTTTGGACGAATCCAGCTTTCCAGGTTGCGTTCTTCTTCCAACTCGTCTTCCAAGTTGTTGACAGCATCAGGGGTGAGCATCCCCCCACTAACAAAGTTGGGCTTCTTAGCAGCCTCTGTTTGATCTTCTTGAGTTGGTTTGTAACCCAACCCAAATCTATCTTCTTTCTTCTCCACAGGCAACAGTTTGCCCCAGCCTTGAGCGTTTCCTTCTTCCACCACCTTCCGGGCTTGTTGGTAGGATGTCATAGAGGTCCCAAGCACAGCAGAGGTTTCATTAACATTCAGGGCCTCAAACCCTTGGCTCATGGTCTCGTGGATCTCCCCATCCATCTCAATGTATTTATAAGTAGCCAGATGGCTAACAAATATGTCCTCCTCTCCACAGATAGTAACGACTTAGCCTTCCCACTCAAATTTTAACTTCTGGTGAAGGGTAGACGTTACTGCGCCAGCGGCATGAATCCATGGTCTACCCAACAAACAGCTGTAGGCAGGCTGAATGTCCATCACGTAGAAGGTCGTTTTGAAAGTCTGTGGGCCAATCGTTACAGGCAACTCAATTTCTCCCAGAACCGATCTCTTAGAGCCGTCAAAAGCTCTCACTACCAAGTTATTGGGTCGTAATGCCAATCCTTCATATTCCAACTTCACCAGGGCCTTTTTAGGTAAGACATTGAGGGATGATCCTGTGTCCACCAGCACATGGGAAAGAACTGCACCTTTACATTCCATGGTAATGTGTAAGGCCTTGTTGTGATTGCGGCCTTCCGAAGTCAAATCAGTGTTGGTGAATCCTAGTCCATTACTAGCATTAACATTTCCAACTACAGCTTCCAACTGATTGACCGTGATCTCTTCCGGCACATAAGCTGCGTGCAAGACTTTGAGTAGTGCATTCCGATGGGCCTCGGAGCACATAAGCAATGATAGAATGGAGATCTTGGAAGGCGTCTGGTGAAGCTGGTCCACTATTTTGTAATCACTTTTCTTGATGATCCTCATGAACTCATCAACTTCTTGATCAAAAGGTGTTTTTAAAGCTTCTCTAACAACCTGCTCTTCTTGCACCATGCTCTTCCCTTTTGCCTTGGCAGCAGCTTCTGCTTCGGCAGTGGGTCTTTGAATTTGCGGGGCAAAGAGACGTCCGCTTCGAGTGAAGCCTCCGCCTCCTCCCACATTGTCTATTTGTGGTGCAGAAGTTGATGATTCAAAAGTGATCTTTCGTCCTTCGCAGTATAAATCAGAGCCGTAATGCCAAGGGATGGCATTACTGCTTTCATAAGGTACTGGTCCAGGCACTGTGACAGTGACTGGACTGATGGCAGCTGCGGAAGGAACCGTGATAGTCTGTGGATCATAATATATTGTGACTGGTGCCCTGGTAGGAGTAGCACTTTGTGAGTTGTAGGCGGAATCATTGGCAGGATCATAATAAATTGTAACTGTTGAGACATCTTCATGGTTTGTTGCTGATGTTGTAGGAGTCATTGTTGGAAGGATGGGTGTTGTTGTTGTAGGAGACTCAAAATGAAGTGGTGCTGAAGTTGTAGAAGGAATGTTGGTTGATATCTGGTCAGTTGAGATGACGGATGAAAAATTTGTTGATGAAGCTGAAGAGTTGTCCGGAACAATGGTTGTTGCAGTTGTAGGAGGTTCTGGAGCTGTTGTTAATGAGATTGCTGGATTGGTAGGAATTGATGTTGTAATCTGAAGCAGGCCACTCTGAATGAGACTATCTATGCCATCTCTCAGGTTATCACAACCATTCACTGAAATGTTGCAGTAAGCACACCCTAGCTCACATCCTGGGAACATTTGACATTCGAGGAGCTGAGCTTTGATTTCTACCAACGGTGTCCGAATCTGACCCACACTGGTTATCAAGTAAGACGGCTTGTCTTCTTCAATAGCATTGATTCGGGGACCACCATGGTGTGGCATAGGGTTCTTGTTGACATTTGGTGGTGGTGCAAAGTTTAAAGCCTTGGAATCCACTAGATCCTGCACTTTCATGTGCAAAGCTCTGCACTTTTCCGTACTATGTCCAGGTGCATTTGAGTGAAAGGCACATCTGGCGCTGGCGTCGTAGTTTCTGGGCAGACTGTTAGGATCCGGAGGTGCCAACGTCCTTAGCTCAACTAGGTTGAGTTTCAAGAGTTGTGGCAGTAATGTGGCATAGGGCATAGGGATCGGATCGATCACCCTATTGGCCTGAGAGGGCCTCTGTTGGAACGGTCTCTGCTGATTATTGTTGTTGGTGTTGCTGTTGTTGTAATTTCTCGGAGGATACTGAGTTTGTTGCTGGTACTGAGGTTGTTGCTGATAATTTTGTTGCGGTGGTTGATAAGCTGGTTGTGGATGAGCTGGAGCGGGAATGGTGACTGCTGCCACAGACCTATGAACATATTGGGGCCTGCCCCTGTTGGCATGGACAGCATTGGTCTCACCAGTTCTTCTTGGGCCTGCAAAAGGCTTTCTTGCATTACTGGATGAGCTTGCACCGTTGTCTGAGATCTTACCCATCTTCAATAGGCTTTCAATTCTTTCCCCGGCTATGACTACATCTGCAAAGCTGGTAGATGAGAAGGCAGCTAGCCTATCAATGTAAGTCCCCTGGAGGGTGTTCATGAACATATCAGCCATCTCCCTCTCTGACATAGGTGGCTGGACAGCAGCAGCCAATTGCCTCCATCTTTGGGCATACTCTCGGAAACTTTCTCTAGACGACTGTGACATTCCCATTAGGAGGGTCCTGTTGGGTGCCATATCCAGGTTGTACTGATACTGTCTGATAAAGGCCTCTGCCAGGTCCTTCCAGCATCTAATAGTTGCTCTTGTCAGATGGGAGTACCATTCCCTCGAAGCTCCAGTCAAGCTATCCTCAAAATAAAACATCCATAGCTTCTCGTCCATGGTATAAGCCTTCAGCCTCCCGAGAAAAGATTGTAGATGGGTCCGGGGACAGGAAGTCCCATTATACTTCTCAAAGCATGGTGGCTTAAATTTGTGGGGGATCCTGACCCCGTCTACCAAGCCCATATCCATAACATCAAAACCCAAAGAGTTTTGAGACTCTAAGGATCTTAATTTCTCAGCTATCTCATCCAGCCTTCTATCATAGGCCTCCTCCCCAGCTCCCATCACTGTGAACTGATCTTCCTGGGGGTCTTCTTGCAGTACCCTCCCTGCTGTGGCAGTCCCTTGTATATTGACAGGGATGTTGATCTCCGGATGCTGGTGGGGTCCAAAGACTGGGGGATTGACATGAGGTTGGACTCTTTCATTGTTGCTTGTCCCAGCAGTCCCTGGCTGATGGTCTTCCTGGTTTCTCCCTTCCACCAGTGCTCTTAACCTCTCCTGGCTTTGAGCCATGTTGTTCATCACCTCCATAAACTGTGTCATCTGATTCCTCATTTCCAACCTCTCGTTGGTCATTTGATTCCTGACCTCTGTAAGGTCCTGCTGCATTTGATCCATCTGTATGCCCGAAAGATTGTTGCGGGTGGGGTATCTGTGTGGACGGTTGAGTGGAAACCCTCGACGTCGAGCAATAATTCCTGAGATCATAACAGAGTTAGTAACAATAAAACAAAACCTACAAAACAAAACAAAAGGTTAGCATGCAATGCAGTGTGTCTATTTGTTTCCAAGGTATCCGGCTTGGTACTCGGTTTTGACCTTTCCAGACCCCTGAAGAAGATACTTGTGGTGTTGCTTGAAGAATTCAGATGAAACAAACCAACATATATATTACAAAAAGGTAAATGGTACATAATCTGTTTCTTTTACAATACAAGCCCTCTGAGGGGTCAAAAATACAACATAAAGAAAAATACATAAAATGAAAGCAACAACAAGCAAAAGGTCAAACACCAAGGCCAAATTCATCCTCCTGAACCTCCTTGAGAAGTGCTTCAGTCACAGGATCAGCTGGACGCTCCGTAAGATTCCTGATAAGGAGATTCCTTGTGGCAATAGCTGCAGTTAGCTTCTTGTGCTGACTTTGGTCCTTTGACCTCTTCACTCCAGCTCTAATCTTCAATTCTGAGATCTCCCTTTGGGCTGCTGCCAGGGCTTCTTGTTGCTCTTTTGCATTAGCTTCCAGTTGCTCAATCTTATCCTGAGTCCTTTTGTCCTCTTGAGTACGGGCTTCGGTGATCCTGACCCACCTAGCCTGACTCTCCTTTAGATACAAATCAGTCCTGGCCCTCTGGAACTGTGCTTCCTTGCAGGCATTCTTTAAGATCTGTTCTCCAGCCTTAGATTTCTTAATGTAATCCTCAGACTTCTCAATTCTGGCCAAATGCTCCACTTTCAACTTTTCTAGCCTCTCAATATCCAATCTACCATCACTCCTCTCCCATAGGGTCTTCTGTAAGGCCTGAGTCAGCTTCTCATTTCTCTCTTTCAATTTCTCAAACTCCTCTAAGCTGACAGTTGCTGGAGGTGGGGTTGTGGAAGGTCCAGGCATATCTTCAATAGTGAAGGGCATTCCAGAAATTTGAGCCCTGGCATGTGACCACTCATAGTACTGGGCAGAGGCTACATTATTGCATCTTCCAAGAATAGTTACCCCCTTAGTCTGCACATTGTCCCAGGCCCAGGATGCCTGCCTGACAATAGCCAGATTAGGCTTGATTTCAACATAAAGGGTCTCAGTCAGATCCTGTGCTCTAGGGGGATGGACCAATGCATAGCCCAGTTGTCTTTTGAAAAGCAGAGGGTTGTAATTGATGCAACCCTTCACTCCAATCAGAGGCACATTGGGAAATTGCCCACAACTTGTAATGATGTCTCTGCCCTTGGTGCTCTGAGTACACCATCTGATATCATCTGAGGTTAGAGCAACAAGCCTCCTAGCCCAGTTCTTCTGCTGGTGAGGGTTCAAGAATGCATCAGTCTTTGGCAAATGCCTGAGCAGCCAAGTATGGAATAAGGGTGCACAGCATCTCACTAATCTCCCCCTTTGCTTTTCATTCCTTTGATGGACTGAGTAGTAAAGATCCCCCAGTAAGGTGGGCACTGGGTTCCTCAGGATGAAAAGATGGATTGCATTCTTGCTAACAAACCTAGGCTCATCTGCAAAAAGTATGATCCCATATATGCTGAGGGCCAACAGAGTACAGACTGCCTTCCACTCCCCCAGGGAGGCCTTCAGACTAGCCTGAGAAGTCAGGAAATCCAGATGAAAACCAGAGATTCCAGCTTTAGATGTCAAATTCTGCCCAATCAGAACTGGTTCTAGATGTAATGCTTTTGCTATCTCCTCATTACTTGGGAAAGCCATCTCAGGATTGAAGGGGATTCCACCCCTGATAGGTACACCAACCAATGATGAATACTCCTCCAACAAAGGTCCCAACTGGAAATTCTGAAATGTGAAGCACCTCAGAGGGGGATCATAGAACTGCAGGCAAGTATGTATCAAGCTCCTCTGTGAAGGGTCCAAATCCATAACCACATCAAGAATTCCTCCATAATGTTCTCTGAAAAGTGGTATATGGTCTGGAGTAATCAGGGTCTGAATCCTCTTGATGCTAGCCAGCTCAGGCTCAAAGAAGTGATAGGAGATGTTACTTTTCTTAGGTGTCATGTTGCTGAAGAACAGGTGCT
Source organism: Lathyrus aphaca (assembly GCA_963966055.1). NCBI lineage: Eukaryota > Viridiplantae > Streptophyta > Magnoliopsida > Fabales > Fabaceae > Lathyrus > Lathyrus aphaca. Next base: position 267,252,388 of record OZ014525.1, read on the forward strand.
GATGATGATGACTGAAGATGGGCCACTGATAGGCTGAGACTGAGGATGCAAGTGACTGAAGCAAGTGGCTGATAGCTGAAGCAAGTGCTGATGAAGATAGGTCTAAGCTGAAGAAGGGGTCAAAACCAAGCCAAAATGATAGGATGGATACCCTGAAAAACAAATAAACACATGTTAAAATGATGCAATGAGGATGTATGCAAATGATATGCAAGGGTTTGTGACTGAGCTGGATCTGATCAAGTGCTCTGATATAGGTCCATATATGTTCAAGAAATCCAGATGGAGGTCTATAAGTCCAGTAACCAAGGTGGGGGACTCAAATAAAGAGTCACATGTCCAGGGTTAAAAATCACAAGAACTGTTCCAAGATGGAGTACTCTTAATCAATACAAAGTAACAGGGTATGTTGAGGTCAAGGGTACCTGCAAACCTGTAAACAGCCCAACCCCCCTCACAGGTGATGTTCTAGAACAAGGATCCTCAGACTTGGATCAGTTATGAGAAGTGTAAACACTTCTAACCCGGAGGTACAGTGTTTACAATAACCATAAAAGATCCTCCTCTAATTCACCTCAGTTTCTGAAGGTCAATACTAAAGGTCATCCAGACTTAGCAGGCTTCCCAGATAGCCCTAGTACTACAGGAAATCTGCAGCACAGAGTTCTCAAGAAGAAACCCATATCTGAACCGTGTTTCATATTCCCGCACCAGACCGAAATGGAATGGGAAAGAATATGAACCACTCTAGCCTAGGTGTCACTCAGGTCCCAGGTATAGGACCTCAACTCTCAATAGAACACCCACCCACCAAAGCAACAAAACAGATCCAGCACAGACAGCATGATAGTATGATATATATGCACTAAGCTATAAAGAAAGTAATAAACAAAACTGTGCATAAAGCAGTAAATAAAACAAATATACAAACACAGATAGCACATAACACCCCAGTAAACACAAATCAGTAAAGCGCTAGGAGGAACCCACAAAAAGAACCAGAAGCCCTGGTTACAGTATAAGGATCCCCAGCAGAGTCGCCAAGCTGTCCCTCCCGATAAATGGGGAATGGCCCAAATAAAGGTACAGACGCGAACGGTCGGCGAGAGGGACAATGAGAACACACAGCAGTGAACTCACTGGAAAAGAAAAGAGTCGCCAGCTAGGCATTTTTATCCCGGAGGAAAGGTAATGCTGCATAGACCTAGAAAGATATGGATAAGACGGTTGCGAACCAGAGAGACTGAGAAAGGGGGTTGGTTACAACCTGGGAAGGTATTAGCACCCAGATTGTCCGTCGTACTCGACGGGATCCACGCTTAGGAGATTTGTGTTTTAAAGGGGTAGTGTCAGTGCAATCTGTGTATAAAAGAGCTGGAAAAGGATGTACAGGTGTCAGTGCAAAAGAAATGTGAAGAGTGTAAATGTATAGTGTCAGTGTGAGATCAGGAATGAAATGCTCATGATCATGAGGCTTTAAAGAATGAAGCTGGAAGGAGGGGGAATATACAGAGACTTTTGTTCGATAACTGTTAAGTTATGCCTACGTATCCTCTCGTGCAATGAGGAAGTCAGAACACCGTAGTTTGACCCAAAGAGACTGAAAGGTGAATTGACTTGTGAACTGCCTGCTTGTCTATGCTCAAGTGTATGACCTGTCTGGCTCAGGTGCAAACTGTCTTGCATTAGACGGAAGAAGCAAGTTCTCGTTTGTGAGTGATTGTGATGAGAAAAGAATCCCGAAGGAGACGATTATTGTTTGTTTTTTGGGTTTTCAGTCTTTTATTGCTTTTTGAAGTTTGTCATAAGTTAATGAGCTTAAGCCTAAACCAATGGATTTAGTAAACTCATCACATCTTCCCTCCGATTAGGGGTAATGAGAATACTTTAAGCGTGAAGTCAGCTTCTCACACTTAATCACCTTTGATGTATGACCTGTCTGGCTCAGGTGCAAACTGTCTTGCATTAGACGGAAGAAGCAAGTTCTCGTTTGTGAGTGATTGTGATGAGAAAAGAATCCCGAAGGAGACGATTATTGTTTGTTTTTTGGGTTTTCAGTCTTTTATTGCTTTTTGAAGTTTGTCATAAGTTAATGAGCTTAAGCCTAAACCAATGGATTTAGTAAACTCATCACATCTTCCCTCCGATTAGGGGTAATGAGAATACTTTAAGCGTGAAGTCAGCTTCTCACACTTAATCACCTTTGATGTAGGATTAAGATCATTAACCTACTTGTGGTTATTTAGATGTTTTTGTTGTTTTTGTTTAGTGTTAAGTAATGAGATTAAGCCATAATCAGGGACTAAACAGACTCATTACACCATCCTAATAGAAGGATAATAGATGAGAATGTTTAAGCTGAGGAAAGCTCCTCAACTTAATCCATGATTAGGGATTAAACTCATGCCAAAACAAAACCTTTATTAAGTGGATTTTATTTAATGGTATGATGATGAAGTGGTTTTTATGGTTTGTAAGACAACTTGAGGGGGACTTGTCCATTAACACTAGGGTTAGTCCTTCTTAACCAGTTAAGGAAGAATTAGAACCCTAATGCAAGGCCCAAGTTACAAGCTTGATGTCTTAGTGATTATTAAAGTGAATTGATTAAGAGATTTAAACACATTAAGGGTTTAACACTTAGGATTAAAGTTATACACTCCATCCTAATAGAAGGATGCAGGCATAAGCTTAATCACAAAGCCTTAAAACCTTTAGGGTTTAGTCCCTGATTATGAGGTGAGAAGAGAAGACTCAATGAGACACAAAGGCAAAACTAAGTGGGGAGACTAATAAAAACCCTAATCATTATCATGCTTGGTTGTTCCTAAGGTTTGTGAGGTTTAAGAAAGAAGATCTTCAATGGAACCACCAGGAAGCAGAGAAAAGGATCAGGAGAAGCAAAGCAACTTGCTTCATTCAAGAAGTCAAGTCACTTGAGGAAAGAAAGGTAAGAAGAAGAAGAATGAGCAAGCTCAATCTCAAACACAAAGTAAAATTCAGCAAGGATGCATAAAAGAGATGAAGAGAAGTTATGAGAAGTGAAGGCAAATTCACTTCTCAAAGTCACTTACCACCTGAAAGGTTAGAAAAGAAATGCAATGCAATGCAAAATGGGATGGAATGACATGATGCAAACCAAAACCAGCAGCACATTCATGATGTTAATGATGCTATGAGATGCTACAAACATGAGACAACAAATGGAGATGATCATACAAGCTCATGGATGCAAATGGAGCAAGTTAAAACACATGAACATTCATGAAAAGTTATGAAATGCATATGGCATACAACATGACAAATGCAAGATGCAATGATCAAACATGCTTTCAATATGTCTTAAGATGTTCAATGAATCAAATGGAGGCATGGAATGTCATGGCAAGTCATGTTATGCAAGTAAATGCAAGGTGGATGCATATGGAAGCCCAAATTAGGGTTTATGATCAAAGCATCAAACACAAACCAAAATCAGAAGCAAACAACACTATAAAAAATTGAAAATGCACTCAAAGGACCCCTAATCCTATACTAACCCATTGCCCAAAGGAGAGGTTTCAACTCTTAATCAAATTCAAGTTATGATTTTCCTAAGTTTTCTAGGGTTTTAGGGTTCCTTAACAAGAAAATTATCAAACAAAAGGAAAATGAAAGATCAAATCATGGCCATTTAATCTCACAAACTACATGCTAAACACAATGCAATGCAAAAAGAATCAAGGTCCAACTCTTTAGGGTTAGGCAGAAATGATTTTTGGAAGTTTGGATCAAAATAATGCATCAAAATGATTTTAATTCAATGAGAAATTCTCAAAATGCATCAAGATCAAAAAATAAATTTGGTTTGAGGGTTGGACAATGTTTCTAAATGTTTTTAAAGGTTGCATGAATTTTTTGGTGATTTTTAAATACCTAAAAGTATTTTTAATTAATTAATTCTCATTAATTAATTAAAAAGAACCTTTTAAATATTTAAAAATACTTTTTTAATGCTAAAAATAAAAATAAAAATATTTTTGTGTTCTGAAATTGAATAATAACTTGTACAAAAAATTTCAGATTTTTTAATGCATTTTTGCTATTTTAAATAAATTGTAGAAATCAAATGAAATAAAAGGAAAATAAAATGAATTTGAATGCTGGAAAAGAAAAGTCAACAGATCTGATGGCTCTCATTCAAACTCACACGCGCGCGTTTTGACTTGGCGCCACATCCAAGGGCCAGAATTCAAACTTGCTAATTACACTGATTAAGCCCTAATTTTGCCCTAATGACTTTCAGATGACCGGAACAGTGGTTCCGGTCATCTTCTCCGGCGGGCTCAAATGCTAAATCATTCTACAAGCTATGAAAATGAAAACTAACTATCCAGAAATCATCCCCACCTTAAAACGATTCAAACACATCACTCAAACATCATTTATCATTCATAATCAGAGAGAATCGAATCAAAATAGTTTCTAGGGCAAAAATTTCAGAACACGATTAAACTCTCATCTCTCCACCATTTTCAAAACTAATGACATCAGAGTGATCAGGAGAACATATAGAATCTATTTAGAACTTAAAAAAAGATTTCTGGAAAAAATGTTCTTGAGCTACCTGAGTTTTGAAGCTTTCAGTTCACAGCTTTCTGGGTGCTTTCCTTTGTGCTATCCACTCCTCTTGTGCTCCTGATGAACCCTTGATGCTTAGAAAAGATTTATGTTGGCTGGTTTGAGAGTTTGAACAGGTTCTGTTCAAGCTCAGGTGAGAATCGTGTTTGGCTTATGTGGTGTTTCAAGGGTGAATGAAGGCAGGGAAATGATCAGGAGGATGTGGTGATGAGTTCTATGAAGTGTGTTTGTGAGTTGGTGGCTTGTTTTCTGAGTTTCGAAGGTTTTTGATCCAAGGGTGGAAAATGGGAAAGTGATGCTCTTGCTGGTTTTAGGCTTGCTGGCTATATGAAATGTCTTGCTTTTTGTTTGCATAAACAAATGGGATGGGTCAGAAGATGTGACCTGTGCTTTAGTGATAGGTGTAGCTACTTTTGCAAATATGTCAACTTCTTGTAAGAGAGGGCATGGGCAACTTCTAGCCAAGTACAAAGGGCTTGTCTGGCGTAGCATGGCATGAGGGAAAGGCTAGTGTGATTCAGCAGGCTAGGCAGCAAGTGGATGAAGTGTGATCATTGGTTTTGCAACTTGCTTGCTTTTGCTTTCCATGAAAATATCTTGCCTCACAAGCCATGAAACATGAGAAACTCTTGGTCCATTCTGATTTTTAGGTCACATGTGATGTTTGTGTAATGGTTTGACATGAATTAGAAGTCACAAATGCCTTTGGTACAAGATTTTGCAAATTTCTCATTTGGTGCATATCTTGGAATTTAGTGATTTTTGCCAACTTTGACACACCATAACTTTTGATCCAAAATGAATTAGGTCATGTTCTTGTACTTTTTGAAAAGGGAAAGATCTAATCTACAACTTTCATGACCAAAGTTTTTCCATTTGAAGCATTTTTGGATCAAAAAGTAAGGGTTGAAAAATTGCCTAAAATGACAAATTCCTTAAAAGTCAAACTTGCCCTAAAAAGTCAACTTTGCAAAAACTTGTAATTCTTGAATTTTGTGAACTTCAAACTTCTTCCATGATCAAATAAAGATCATGTACACTCAAAATGATGAAGATCACCCCTTGGTTGGGTCATTGGGGGCCTCAGATGCCCTGATTTTGCACTGACTTGTCTGAAAAGTCAACCCTTGATCAGATGACTTCCCCATGGAATTTCCTCATGAAAATTGATATGCATACTCCCTATACCATATAGAGACCAATAGAAACAAGAATGACCAAAAAATTTGAGGTTATGGCCTCTGAAACCAAAACCCTAATTTTAGGTCATCTGTGCAGTCAAGCCTAGCTCTGCTTCCATACCAATCCCAGTTCTTGTGATTCTTTGGCATCCTTGACTTTGAGAGGATGTAATATGATATAAGAACACACATGGACCCCTTTGAAGTGTTTGGTGGCCTTTGGAATGGCTCAAGAAGTTCTTGGATTGCTCAGATCACCAACCCTAGGTGCAGATGACTTTGAATCTATGCAGTGGAACAAAAATGGGATATGAGATGTTATGATTGTGTTTATGCATATGAGAATGATCACAAGCCATGGTGTGAATGGGTGAGGGCAAATTTGGGGTGTTTACAGCTGGGATTCTAGGAGTATCAATAAAAGATCAAATTCCTTTCAATTCAGAGATGATTAGGCCAACCCATTCTGACATCGCCAAAGCTCTTTATTTGAGCTCATCAGAAATATCTGTAAATATGGCTACCACCAAAGCGAAGGTACTTTGTTTTACTCTGGAGTACCTAGTTAGAAGGGCTAGAGAACATGCAGTGCTAAATCAGTGGGATTCAGTTTGCACCATCTTAGCATTGTCCATATATGGGATCATCCTGTTTGCTGATATGGACAAATTCGTGGACATAAATGCTATTCATTTATTTGTGTTGAAGAATCTGGTACCCACTCTCTTGGGTGATTTGTATTATTCAGTGCACTATAAAAATGAGAAGAAGCAATGAGTTCTAGTTAGATGTTGTGCTCCCTTGTTCTATAGGTGGGTTATGAGACATTTACCTACCACTGAGAGTTTGACTGATCCTAATACCACTTGGACCCAGAAGCTAAGTACATTGTCTTCCAGAGATATTAAATGGTTTAATTTGAGGTTGAAAGGGAAAAGCTTCATTGCCAGTTGCGGGAATTACCTCAACGTGCCTTTATTAGGAGTATCAGGGGGTATTAACTACAACCCCATTCTCTTAAGAAGACAGTTGGGGTACGCACTCAAAGAGATTCCTGACGAATCAGAGTTATTCCAAACTTTCTATTTCTCAGTAAAGGATAACCTTCCGTTGGTTAGGAAAGTCGCAGGCTCTTGGAAATTGATCAGAAGAAAAGACACCACATGCCTGGGCAAGAGCAATAACCAGATGTTTCCTGAGTTCGAAGCCTGGATAAGGGAAGAGGCTCAAGCGGCTCTAATCCCTTTTTTTATACCAACTCCACCTCCTACAACGGTACCATGGGAGGATTACCAAAAATTGGAGGCTTTGGTAAAACAACTTAGAGTCAAAAATCAGGAGGCCCACAACTCTTGTCAAAAACTAATGATTCAAAACCAGCAGTTAGAAGAGAGAGCTCTCCGAGCTGAAGATATAGTCCGACTTAAGTAGAAGGACTTTGATGAGAGAGAACTATACTTTAAGAAAAGAGGATCAGCTGAGATCCACAAGGTGAGTCAGCGCTGGAAAGATAAGAAAGACTTGGATGAAGCTAATGAAAATATTACACTCTGACAAGAGAAGTGGAACGATCACCAGAAAAAGCAGAAGGAGGTAGAGACTGAATTCGAGTTGAAGATCAAAAACCTTCAGGATGCCCTGATCGAGCGAGGAGATCTAGTTCAGAAAGCCCAAGAGAAACAGAGAGAATACCTTCATCAGATGGCAAAGAGTCAACAAATAGCTGAAGATGTCTAGAAAGAGGTAGAAGAGCTGAAGCTTCGAGCTTATGTAAAGAAGTCAAAGACTGAGCCGGGTCCGAGCAAAGAAAATGAGAAGGCATTCCTACAACAGATTGAAGAGTTGCATGCTTCCTTTGATCTAAGGGATCTTCTCATCTAGAGACTCGTCCAGGAGCCCAATCATCTGGACATAACTCAGTTGTTCCAAGACGTCAAGCGCCTTAGCTGGAGGTTGCAAGATATAGAACTTCCCAGGGTTTAGTTGTATGCTCTTGTACCTGGATTACCCACATTCCTGTTGTGGGATTCCTTTTTATTGATGTACTTTGCTTTTCTTTTGATTGGCACCCTTAGGGGACTTTGTTATTTCAGATTTCAGTTTATGTGATTGACTTACCTTGAATCTATGGTTGTTATCTTTTGCACTGACACGGGGTAATGAAAACCAACTCTCCACGGCTGTTACCTTATATGAACATCATATGGATCTTCTTCCAAAAGTTATTCTCTTAATACCAGAACGGGAAAGTAAAAAGCCTTGAGAATAAAAGGAACACAACATTGCATTGCATACATATCATTTGCATTTTCTTTCTTTTTTGCATGTTATTCAGGATACTTAACTTATGTATTCTCCAGGTAAAGATTGCGAGAGCAATCATGACCCGTCATCCTAGACAGAGAATTCCTCATTGGTAGGCTACCCGCAACAATCAAAGGAACATCATGGATGCTATGCAGACAAAACTCAATGAACTCCGCAACCGAATGAGAGAGTTTATGGCTTTGATGCAGGGCATGGCCCAAGGGCAACAAGAGCTGAGAAGTGCTATGCAGAGGCTCACTCCTCCCCAAACTGACCCTCCAGTGGTTACTCTGGGAAATCTACCTAACAACAATGGAGAAGGTGGACCTCTAGGCCCAGAGACTGGCACACCTACTCTTATCCCTGTGGAAGACCGTCAGGAGGATCAATTCCCTCCTACTAATGATGATATGGGTTTTAGCATGGGAGGAAACTTTCAAGATTTTCTGTTACTGGCTGAGAAGGTTAAGGCCCTTGAATGTAGATACACTCTTGGGATAGAAGTATCTGATATGGGCTTGGTTCCCGGAGTGGTCATTCCTCCTAAGTTCAGGCCACCAAGCTTTGATAAGTACAATGGCAACTCTTGACCCAAGACACATCTACATGCTTTTTACCGAAAGATAGCTGCTCTAACTAGAGACGAAAAACTCTGGATGTACTATTTCCAAGACATTCTCTCTGGGGGCTCATTGGAGTGGTATATGAAACTAGAGAGAAACTTTGTCCGAAGCTAGAAAGAGCTTGGGGAGGCCTTCCTTAAGTAGTATCAGTACAACATTGATATGGCGCCTAGCCGTACTCAACTCCAGAGTTTATCGCAGAAGAATTTAGAAAGCTTTAAAGACTATGCTCAAAGATGGCGTGAGGTTGCCGCTAGAGTACAACCACCTTTGCTGAAGAGAGAAATGGTGGATCTCTTCATGGAAACCCTTCTAGGGCACTTCATAGAGATATTAGCAGGTTGTTCCTCTAGCGGGTTTTCAGACATTATCTTAACAGATGAGAGAATAGAGAGCTGGATAAAATAAGGAAAAATCCAACACAGTGGAGCGTCAACCTCCAAAATGAAGAAACCGTTTGTGAAACACCGAGAGGGAGAAACGGGGGCTATGTACACTCAGGACAGAAGACAGAATCAAAATATGTATCATCAAGCAGCTCTAGTTACCGTTGCAGCTCCAGCAAATCAACCACCAGTTCAACAACAACAACGTCAACCAAGCTATCAACAACAAATGGCTTCTCGACCATACTATCCTCCCCGACAGAAGGATAGGCAGTTTGAGACACCTCCAATGTCATACTCACAATTATTACAAAATCTCCTCCAATTGCAAATGGTACAGTTAAGGACTCTGCAGCCTTCCAGGCCAGGCCAGCTTCCTCCGGGTTATGACACCAACGCCCGTTGTGAATTCCATTCCAGAGCTCCTGGGCACAGTACTGAAAATTGTCAAGCTTTAAAGCATATTGTTCAAGATCTAATAGATTCCAAAGCAATCAATTTCGCTCCTACTTCGAACGTAATCCAAAATGATATGCCTCCTCATGGGAGAACTGTGGGGGCTATTGATAGTGGTGAAGGTCTGAATTTGATATCCGATGTTAATGACTTGAAAACTCCACTGATGTCAATAAAAGCTTGATTAGTGTAAACACCCCAAATTTTCCCTCACTAATTTCACACCATGGCTTGTGATCTTTCATTTTTTGCATAAGCATAAGCATGTCATCTCATATTGCATTTTGTTTCACTGCATTAATTCAAGTTCATCTGCATCTATGGTTTGTGATATGAGCAATCCAAGGATCCATCTGAGCCACTCCAAAGGTCTCCAATCATTCCAAGGGGGTCCATGGGTGTTCTATCATCATGTTATATCCCTCAAAGATCAAGGAAGTCAAGAAATCACAAGAACTTGGAAAGCATGGAAGCAGAGCTTGGGTTTCACTGCACAGATGACCTGAAATTAGGGTTTTGGTTTCAGAGGCCATAACTCCAAATTTATTTGGTCATTCTTGTTTCTAATAGCCTTAAGATGTTATAAGGATCATGTGTACCACGTTTGATGAAGAAATTCATTGTGGAAGTCATCTGTTCATTAGGTAACTTCTTGAGCAAGTCAGAGCAAAATCAGGGCATCTGAGGCCACCAACAATGGAACCAAAGTGGATTGTTCATCAAAGTGAAGCTATATGATCTTTATTTGATCATTGAAGTGCTTGGAAGTTCACAAAATTGAAGAAATTTGAGCTAAACCAAAAGTTGCCAAAAATGGAAATGACTTGTAATGAAAACTTTCCATTTTGGGAAAGTTTTTCAACCTCCTCTTTCTCAACAAAAAATGCTTCAAATGAAAAATTGTTGGTCATGAAAGTTGTATATTGGATCATTCCCTTTTCAAAAAGTACAAGAACAAGTTCTAATTTATTATGGAACTCAAGTTATGGCCTTGCAAAGTTGGCAAAAATCCTATAATTTTCAAGAATACACCAAAGAGGATTTTTTGCAAAACCACTTGCCAAGTCATTTTGTGACCTCTAATCACTCTCTAAGCATCATACAAACATAATGAACTGCTTTGTGAAACAAATTTCCCAAAGAATCATGCCATTTCATGCCTTGAACTTCAAGAAATTCAAAAGAGGCCAAACTTCTTCAAATTTGAAAAAGAGCGTGAAACTTCTCACACACTTGCTGAATCACCCCAAAACATTTTCCATGGTTCTCCTTGATCTTTGCTGAGCCAAGACATGCCCTAAGCCAGCTGCAACATGAGCCCGTACCTCAAGTACACCTAATGTTAACATTTTGGCAACTTGCCCATACCAATCACCACAGGCCACCACCCACTTTATGACCTATCAAACAATGTTATGTGGATCAAAAGCAAGCCAATCCATAACACACACAAGCTCAGATCATTCCACAAGCCAAGTTTCACAAAAATCCCCTTCAAGCAAAAGCTTTCGAAACACTCAGCTCAGCCACTCAAATTCCAAACAAACTTCATCATTCAATTCACCATCACCATTAGAGCATTTCCCAACCATTACCAAGCCCTAAAAGCCAGCCAAACACAAACACGATTTCTGGCCAGTTGAGTTGCAAGCCTCCATTCCAGCCATTCTAAGCTCCTTCCAAGCATTGCAACTTCTTTAGGGGGTCAAGTAAAGAGGATTTGCTCAAAAGAAGAGGTCCAAAAGCTTCAGAGGTGAAAGCTCCAGCTCAGGTATCAATCTTCAAACTTTTTCCAGAAGCATGATTTTAAGTTTCTAAATTGTTCCTTATGCTTTGCTGATCACCATAATCTAATTTGTTTTGAAAATGAGTGAGAAATGGCCATGTATGCTTGCTCTGAAATTTTGCCCGTGAAACTTGTTTTCTTCGAATCTTGAAAATGATGAATGAGAAATGTGTTTTGATGCTTGATTCATGTTTAGGGAGGTGTGGGGAAGTGATCTGGAGCTTTAGAGCTCTGAAAATGACCTAGGTAAGAAGTTTGCAATTTGGTCTCGCCAGAGAAGACAACCGGAAGTCTTCTCCGGCCACCTGAAACTGATTAGGGTTAATCCACGTAATTAGGGAAAGTTTGAATTTAGGCCATTGGATAAGGATTAGGGTTAGGCAGTGAATGGCTCAGATTAGCTCATTAAGATTAAACTAGATTAATTAATTATAAAATCTAATTAAAGCTCAGATTAATTCCTGGCCAGTGAGATGCGCGCGCAGTCAAACAGAATCCCCCAGTTCAAATCCTGTCCATCAGATCATCATACTTTCTCTTATTTTAATTTTATTTTCATTTTTATCCATTTATTTTGTGCATTTTATTTAAAATACTTAGAAAATTCCAAAAATATTTTTCTTCTGCATTTTGACTTCAAATATTTTTCTTCACCCAAAAACATTTGTATTTTTATTTTTTGCATTAAAAAATCATTTTAAAAATATTTTAATGTTTATTTTAATTAATTAATGGAAATTAATTAATTAAAATACCATTTAGGTTTCCAAAAATCACAAAAAAATTCATATTTCATCTTAGGACATTTAGAAACATTGTCAAACCATTCATACAAATTTCTTTTTGTTTTGATCCAACTTTGACATTTTTCTTGAATTTAGGATTCATAAAATTCCCTTTTTAGAACCCTAACTTTGAAAATTCTTTTCGGCCTAACCATGAAGGGTTTGACATTGGTTCTTTTTGCATTGTTCTTCATATAGCATGTAGTTTCTAGGATATTTTTGTCACAAATTTATTTTTCATTTTCCATTTGATTTGCATTTTTCCTCTTAAGGTACCCAAAAACCCTAGTTAACTTAGAAAAATCACAACTTTCTTTAGGTTAAGAGTTAGACCTTCTCCTTTGGGGTGTGATATCATATGGGGTTAGGGTTCATTTGAGTTCTTTTGCAATTTTTTATCTTGTGATTTGCTTCTGTTTTTGACATTTGCATCTCATCCTTTTATGTAACCCTAATCTTGCATCCATACTTGCATCTTACATTGCATTGCATGAACATATGAACTTGTCATGACATTCTAAGAACTTGTATGCCATCTTAGACATCTTAAGACATTGCTTGAACATTGATTGGTCATTTATTCATACATTTGCCATGCTTTGCATCCATTTCATTTCATAAACATACATGTGTTTTCATACTTCAAAGCATGCTTCCTTTGCATTCCATCTCTTGCATGAACATTCATGACACTTGACATGCCTTTGCATCATGTCATAGCACCATTTGCATCATGTGTTTGCTTCTGGTTTTGGTTTTTATCTTTGCATATGTTTCATTTTCATTTCATTTTTTTCCTTATGCTAACATTTTCAGGTGGTAAGTAATTTGAGAAGTGAATATGCCTTCACTTCTCATTTCTTTTCATCTTCTTCATATGCATTTTGCTACATTTTTCTTTGTCTTTGAGTGAGCTTGCTCATTCATGTTCATCTCTCACTTTCTTTCTCTAAGTTACTTATCTTCTTGAATGAAGTAAGTAACTTATTCTTCTGCTTCTTCCTTCTTTCTTCTGCTTCTTCCATTGGTGGATTCTTTGAAGATCTCTTTCAAGCCTCACAAACCATAGGAACATCCAAGCATGACAATAATTAGGGTTGTGATTAGTCCCCCTTTAGCTTTTACCTTTGTGTCTTCTTTGTGTCTCTCTTCTCATCTCATCATTAGAGACTAAACCTTTAAGGCTTTAAGACTTTGTGATTAAGGTTATGCCTGGATCCTTCTCTTAGGATGAAGTGTATAACTTTAATCCTAAGTGTTGAACCCTTAATTTGTTTAAACCTCTTAATCAATCCATCTTAATAATCACTAAGACATTAACTTGTAACTTGGGCCTTGCATTAGGGTTCTAATTCTTCCTTTATTGGTTAAGAAGGACTAACCCTAGTGTTAATGGACAAGTCCCCCTCAAGTTGTCTTACAAATCATAAAATTCACTTCTTAATCTCACCCTTAATTAAAATCCACTTTAATAAATGTTTTTTTTGTCATGATTTTAATCCCTAATCATGGATTAAGTTGAGGTATCTTCCTCAGCTTAAGTGTGCTCATCTCTTATCCTTCTATTAGGATGGTGTAATGGGTTCACTAATCCTTGATTATGGCTTAAACTCATTACTTAACACTAAACAAAAACACAAAAAAAACATCTAAATTATCACAAGTAGGTTACTGATCTTAATCCTACACCATCATGGTATTAAGTTGAGATGTTTATCTCATACTTAAGGTATTCTCATTATCCCTAATCAAAGGGAGGATATGATGAGTTTACTAACCCTTGGTTTAGGCTTAAGCTCATTAACTTATGACAAACAATCCAATAAAGCAATAAAAGATTGAAAACAAAGAAATAAACAATAATCGTCTCCTTCAGGATTCTTTTCTCATCATCTTCACTCATAAATGAGAACTTGCTTCTTCCGTCTAATGCAAGACAGTTAGCACTTGAGCCAGACAAGTCATACACTTGAGCATAGACAAGCAAGCAGTTCATCAGTCAATTTATCTTTCAGTCTCTTTGAGTCGAACTACGGTGTTCTGACTTCCTCATTGCACAAGAGGATACATAGGCATAACTTAACTGTTATCGAACAAAAGTCTATGTGTCTTCCCCCCTCTTCCAGCATTATCCTTTAAGCCTCATTCCTGAGCACCTCAATTCATTTTCTTGCACTGACACTTGTACATTCTTCTTCTAGCTTTTGCACATAGATAGCACATACACTTCCTCCCCCTTTAAACACAATCTTTTAAGCGTGGATCCCGTTGAGTATGACGGACAATCTGGGTGCTAATACCTTCCCAGGTTGTAACCAACCCCCTTTCTCAATTTCTCTGGTTCGCGACCGTCTTATCCATATCTTTTCTAGGTTTATGCAGCATTACCTTTCCTTCGGGATAAAAAAGCCTAGCTGGCGACTCTATTCATTTCACTTCATCTTCTCCTTTCGCCGACCGTTCGTGTCTCTACCCTATCTGACCAGGTGTCTTTTCGGGGGAGCGACAACTTGGCGACTCTGCTGGGGAGCCTTATATTGCAACCAAGGCTTTTGGTTCTTTTTGTGGGTTCCTCCTAGCGCTTGTTTGATTTTTGTTTATGGGGGTGTTATGTGCTACTTGTGCTTATTTATTTGCTTTATTTATTGCTTTATGTACAACTTTATTTATTGCTTTCCTTTACAGTTTTATGCATTTCATATTGTCATTATCATGTGTTGGATCTCTTGTCTGTTTTGGTGGGTGGGGATCATTGAGTGAGTAAGGTCCTATACCTGGGACCTGAGTGACACATAGGCTAGAGTGGCTTCATATTCTTTCCCATTCCATTTTGGTCTGGTGCGGGAATATGAAACACGGTTCAGACCTGGGTTTCTTCTTGATAACGCTGTGCTACAGATTTCCTGTAGTACTAGGGCTATCTGGGAAGCCTGCTAAGTCTGGATGACCTTTTTATGACCTCCAGCATCTGAGGTGAATTAGAGGAGGATCTTTTATGGTTATTGTAAACATTGTACCTCCGGGTTAGAAGTGTTTACACTTCTCATAATTGATCCAAGTCTGAGGATCCTTGTTCTAGAACATTACATGTGAGGGGGTTGGGATGTTTACAGGTTTGCAGGAACCCTTGGCCACATCATACCCTGTTACTAGTATTGTTTTAAGAATGCATCACTTTTGACAGTTCTTGTGATAACCCTGGACTTGTGACTCTTTATTTGAGTCCCCCACCCGGTTACTGGATTTCTAAGCCTCCATCTGGACTTATGAACATACATGGACTTTTACCAAGGCAGATAAACATATCCAGCACTTGATCACAAACCCTTTGCATATCATTTTGCATACATCATTTCTGCATCATTTAACATTTGCTTATTTGTTTTACAGGGTATCCATCTTATTATCTTTGGTTTGGTTTTGACCCCTTATGCTGCTCAGACTGCTTCAGTTACCTTCTCCAGCACCTTCATCAGAACATGACAACCAAGGCGTTGCTCCCAGAAATGAAGACATAGCCAGGGCATTGCATTTGGAGCCTGCCCTCATTGATCAGAACATGACAACCAAGGCTGGGGTTCCAGGCCTTCACCTAGACTTCTTGATCTCCCAGGCTACCCTGCATGCTGCAATTGGGGAATGGAAGGCTGTCTGTGCACTTCTAGCCCTCAGTATATATGGGGTTATCTTGTTTGCAGATGAGCCAAAGTTTGTGAGCAATAATGCCATTCACCTGTTCTTACTGAGGAACCCAGTTCCTACCTTGCTGGGAGACTTCTACTACTCAATACACCAGAGGAATGAAAAGCAAAGAGGAAGACTGGTCAGATGCTGTGCTCCTCTTTATTACTCTTGGCTGCTAAGAAACTTGCCAAAGTCAGATACCTTCTTGAACCATCATCAGCAGAAGAACTGGGCTAAGAGATTCATTGCCTTGACATCAGATGGTGCACTCAGAGCACCAAGGGCAAGGACATCATTACTAGCTGTGGGCAATATCCTAATGTGCCTTTGGTAGGAGTAAAAGGTTGCATCAACTACAACCCTTTACTGTTTAAAAGACAATTAGGGTATGCTTTGGTTCATCCTCCCAGAGGACAAGATTTTGCTGAGACCCTCTACTGTGAAATCCAACCCAACTCCGCTGTTGTCAGACAAGCTGCCTGGGCTTAGGATAACATTCAGACTAAAGGGACAGCCATCCTTGGCAAGTGCAACAATATTGCTTCAGCACAGTATTCTGATTGGTCTTGTACCAGAGCTCAGATCACCCAGATGCCATTCACTTTAGAAGATGTACCTGGACCTTCTACAGTACAGCCTGCAGCTACTGTCAGTTTGGAAGAGTTTGAAAAGCTGAAAGAAAGGAATACTCAGCTATCTGAAGCCTTGAAGAAGACTCTTTGGGAGAGAAATGATAGCCGTCAGGACAATGAGATATTGGAAAGGCTCAGGATTGAGCACTTGACCAAGATAGAGAAAACAGGCAACTACATCAGGAAGGCTAGAGCAGGGGAGTTAGTACTGAAGAATGCTTGCAAGGAAGCAAAGACTCAGAAGGCTAGGGCAGAGCATTATCTAGAGGAGAGCCAGGCTAGGTGGATCAGGATCACTGAAGCCCGTGCACAAGAAGATCAAAGGACTCAGGCTAAGATAGAGCAATTAGAGGCTAATGAGAAGAAGCATTAAGAGGCTTTGCTGGCAGCTCAGAGAAAGATATATGAATTGAAACTCCGATCAGGATTGAAGAGGTTGAAGGATCAGGATAAGCATAAGAAGTTAACTAGTGCCATTGCTACCAAGAACCTCCTCATCAGGACTATTACAGAGCACCCAGTGGGTCCAGTGACTGAGGCCCTCCTGAAGGAAGTCAGAGAGGATGACTTTGGATTAGATGTTTGACTCCTTTTCTTGTACTTTTTCTTTTGTTGTACTTTTCTTTTGTTGTTGTATTTTGACCCACCATGGGGATGTATTGTAATTAAACTATGTATTTTCACTCTTTGTAATATATCAGTTTGTATTATTTTGGTGGGCTTTATCTATCTCTACAACATCATCAACATTTCCTCGAGGTCTGAAAAGGTTAAAACCAAAGAACCAAACCGGATACCCTTGGAAGACAAATAAGCGTCCTGCATTGCATACTAATATTTTCTTTGTTTTGTTTGTTATTGTTTCTCACTTTGTTGTGGTTTCAGGAAACATTGCTCGCAGAAGAGTGTTCTCTGTCAACAGAATATACCGGTACCCGACAAAAAACAACCTTCCGGGACTCCAGATGGATCAAGTTCAGCAAGACTTGAATGAAGTAAGGGCCCAGATGGCCAATGAGAGGGTTGGGATGAGGAATCAGATGACCCAATTCATGACTGTAATGACTGGTTTAGCTCAAAGCCAGGAAAGACTAAGGGAGTTGGTTGAAAGGAAGACTCCTGAAGAACACCATCCAGGTACAGTAGGTACCAGTAACAACGATCACGTGCAACCTCGCACTGATCCACCAGAGTTTGGGCCTCATCTAAACCCAAAAATCAATGCCATAAGGAATACTCAGGGTAACACTGCAGGAGGAAGAGTCTTGCAAGAAGATCCTCAAGAAGAGCATTTTACAGTTGTTGGGGCTGGGGACGAAGTTTACGACCGTAGGCTGGATGAAATTGCAGAGAAGCTGAGTTCTCTTGAATCCCAGAATTCCCTAGGGTTTGATGTCATGGACATGGGATTGGTGGAAGGGGTGAGAATTCCTCACAAGTTCAAACCCCCGTGTTTTGAAAGATATAATGGCACATCTTGCCCACGCACCCACCTTCAATCATTCTTGGGATGGTTAAAAGCATACACCATGGACGAGAAGCTGTGGATGTTTTACTTCGAGGATAGTTTAACAGGGGCATCTGTCGCTCCCGACAAGTGACACCGGGGTCTTTTGAAGGTACAGACGCGAACGGTCGGCAAAGGGAACAGTGAGAACACACAGCCGTGAACTCACTGGAGAATGAAAAGAGTCGCCAGCTAGGCATTTTTATCCCGGAGGAAAGGTAATGCTGCATAGACCTAGAAAGATATGGATAAGACGGTTGCGAACCAGAGAGACTGAGAAAGGGGGTTGGTTACAACCTGGGAAGGTATTAGCACCCAGATTGTCCGCCGTACTCGACGGGATCCACGCTTAAAAGATTTGTGTTTTAAAGGGGTAGTGTCAGTGCAATCTGTGTGTAAAATGGCTGGAAAGCAATATGTACAGGTGTCAGTGTGAAGGAAGTGAAGTGTATAATGATGTGTCAGTGTAAAAGAGAAAGAGGTGAAATGTTCATGACAATGAGGCTTAAGAATGAAGCTGGAAAGAGGGGGAATGAACAGAGACTTTTGTTCGATAACTGTTAAGTTATGCCTACGTATCCTCTCGTGCAATGAGGAAGTCAGAACACCGTAGTTCGACCCAAAGAGACTGAAAGATGAATTGACTTGTGAACTGCTTGCTTGTCAATGCTCAAGTGTATGACCTGTCTGGCTCAGGTGCTGACTGTCTTGCATTAGACGGAAGAAGCAAGTTCTCGGTTGTGAATGAAGGTGATGAGAAAAGAATCCCGGAGGAGACGATTATTGTTTGTTTTTGTGTTTTCAGTCTTTTATTGTTTTTGGATTTTGTCATAAGATAATGAGCTTAAGCCTAAACCAATGGATTTAGTAAACTCATCACATCTTCCCTCTGATTAGGGGTAATGAGAATACCTTAAGTGTGAAGTCGGATTCTCACACTTAATCACCTTTGGTGTAGGATTAAGATCATTAACCTACTTGTGATTATTTAGATGTTTTTGGGATATTTTTGTTTAGTGTTGAGTAATGAGGTTAAGCCATAATCAAGGATTAAACAGACTCATTACACCATCCTAAAAGAAGGATAATAGATGAGAATGTTTAAGTTGAGGAAAACTCCTCAACTTAATCCATGATTAGGGATTAAGCCCATGACAAAACAAGCCTTTATTAAGTGAATTTTATTTAGATTAATGATATGATGATGAAGTGTTTTTTATGGTTTATAAGACAACTTGAGGGGGACTTGTCCATTAACACTAGGGTTAGTCCTTCTTAACCACTTAAGGAAGAATTAGAACCCTAATGCAAGGCCCAAGTTACAAGTGTGATGTCTTGGTGATTATTATGTGAATTGATTAAGAGATTTAAACACCTTAAGGTTTTAATACTTAGGATTAAAGTTATACACTCCATCCTAAGAGAAGGATGCAGGCATAACCCTAATCACAAAGTCTTAAAGCCTTTAGGGTTTAGTCCCTGATTATGAGGTGAGAAGAGAAGACTCAAAGAGAGACACAAAGGTAAAAACTATGAGGGGATTCTAATCAAAACCCTAATTCATTGTCATGCTTGGATGATCCTAAGGTTTGTGAGGTTTTCAAGAGAAGCCTTCAATGGAACCACCAGGAAGCAGATGAACAGGATCAAGAGAAGCAAAGTGACTTGCTTCATTCAAGAAGTCAAGTCACTTGAAGAAAGAAAGTGGGAAGAAGAAGAATGAGCAAGCTCAAACTCAAACACAAATAAGAATGCAGCAATGGATGCAAGAGAAATGAAAAGAAAATGTATGAGAAGTGAAGGCAAATCCACTTCTCAAGTTTACTTACCACCTGCAATGTTAGAAAGAAAATGCAATGCAATGCAAGATGAGATGAAATGATATGATGCTAAGCAAAACCAGAAGCATGTTGATGATGATTATGATGTTATGAGGTGCTGCAAACATGAGGCAAGACAATGGGGGTGTTCATACAAGATCATGAATGCAAATGATGCAAGCTAAAGAGCATGAACAAGCATGAAATGTTATGAAACATACAGGACAAATGACATGGCAAACATGTAATGCAATGATCAATGATGCTTTATACATGTCTTAAGATGTCAAATGAATCATAAGAATGCACAAAATGCAAAGACAAGTCATGTTATGCAAGAGAATGCAAGAGGGATGCAAATGAAAGCCCAAATTAGGGTTTATGGATCAAACATCAAACACAAACCAAAAACAGAAGCAAAACCCTAAAGTAAAAATGGAAAATGGTACCTAAGGAAACCCTAGACCTATAATGAACCACTGCCCAAAGGGGAGCTCTCAACTCTCAACCAAACTCAAGATATGATTTTTCTAAGTTATTAGGGTTTTTTAGGGTTCCTAACAAAACAAATGCCAAACAATTTGAAAATGCAAGAACAATTCATGGCCTTTTTATCCTTGAAAATACATGCTAAACACAAAACAATGCAAGAAGAATCAATGTCTCAACCTTCACCAATTGACAGAAATGAATTTTTGAACTTATGATCAAAATAATGCACAAAATATGATTTAATTCAATGAAAAATTCTTAAAATGCATCAAGATCAAAAAAGAAATTTGGTTTGAAGGTTGAACAATGTTTCTAAATGTCTTAGAACATTTCATGAATTTTTTTGTAATTTTTAAATACCTAAAAGTATTTTTAATTAATTAATTCCCATTAATCAATTAAAAATATTCTTTTAAATATTTAAAAATACTTTTTTAATGATAAAAAATAAAATAAAAATATTTTTGTGTCATAAAAATTATTGAAACTCTTAAGAAAAAGTTTCATAATTTTTATGAATTTTTTACTATTTTAAATTAATTGTACAAAACAAATGAAAAAGAAATGAATTAAAATGAATAAATTAAAAAGTCAAAGGAACGAATGGCTGAGATGAGCCCAGGATTCAAATCTGTTGACTGGCGCGTGATCTAAGGGTCCAGGTTGGCTCTGATTAAATTAGTTTAATTACGAATTAATTAACTAAATGAAAATGATTAGGGCTAATCAAACGCATCTGGGCCATCGAAACTGGAGGGAAGTCAACGAGTCAAAGGCTATCTACGGCCAAAATTCAAACTAGCATTAATTGTGTGATTAGGGCACAAATGACTTTCAGGTGGCCGGAGAAGACTTCCGGTCGTCTTCTCCGGCCAGAAGCTCACCTGAAAATTTCAAACTTCCTAAAAACGTAACAAAAATGAAATCTAAGACCAGGGAAATGCTCCTCTCATCCTCACGAACCAAACCCCTAACCCAAAACAAATTTATTTTCTCTAAATCAACTGAATCGAAGAGAAAAAAGTTTTAGGTCACGCAAGCTTCAGAGTTCAATTAAATGCTCAAAACACAACCATTTCAAAAACTAATGGCACCAGGATGATCAGGACAACACAAAGAACAGGTTTGTAACAATAAAAATGATTTCTGGAAAAATTATTTTCGAGCTACCTGAGATTTGAAGCTTTCAGTTTAGGAACTTTCTGGCCACTTCCTTTGATGTAAGCTGCTCCACTTGATCCCCCAAAGATGCTTGAATGCTCAAAGTGAGTTTAAGTTGGCTGGATAGTGAGTTTCGAAAGCTCCTGCTTCAAGCTTAGTCAACAATGGCTATGGTGATTCTGGAGGATTCAGGCCATGGTGGATGATATTTTGAGGTCCAGAGGATGTGTAGAGAAGCTTTGCAAGGTTTGTTTGGTTGTTTGTGGCTTATGGAAGGAGATTCGAATGAATCTGCAGAATGAGAGTGAAGAATGGTAATGGAGTTTTCAGGCTGTTTCAGGCTTGTGCTTTGGATGGTTTCTTGTCTATGAAGTGAGGTGAGATGAATGGTGAAGAAAGTTTTAGTGTTTTCTTGCTGTGTGAAGGAATTCGAAAGCTTATGCAGTTGGGAGTGTTTTTGGCAATGTGATGAATGTGTGTGTTTCAGTCTTGGCTTGTGTTATGTTTTGCTTGCAAGTTGTACACATAAACAAATCTGATTGGCTTTGTGATGTGACATGGCCTGCTATGATAGGTAAGTTTGCTTTTGCATAAAAGGTCAACTTTGTGTAAGATAGGGCATGGGCAAGGTCTAGGCAAGTACAAGGCATGGCTGGCGCAGCAAAGGTGAGGGAGAGAGGCTGGCTTGACTCAAGGATCAATGCAGCAAGTTGGTGAGAAGATCATGAGTGTTTTGCAACTTGGTTAGCTTTATGGATTTTCATGAAAATGCCTTGTTACACAAACCAAACCATGAGCAAATTCAATTCAATTCTGATTTTTAGGACTTAGAGAATGTTTGTGTAATGGTTTGAAATGAATTAGAGGTCACATGATGCATTGGTCCAAGATTTTGCAAAGTTTCCAAATGAGGCATGCCTTGAAAATTAATGATTTTAGCCAACTTTGCATGGCCATAACTTTTGATCCAAGAAGAGTTTGATCATGTTCTTGTACTTTTTGAAAAGGGAAAGATGAGATCTACAACTTTCATGACCAAAGTTTTTCCATTTGAAGCCTTTTTGGATCATGAATCAAGGCTTGAAACTTGACCTAAAATGATGCATTCTTGAAAAGTCAACTATGCCCAAAAAGTCAACCTTTGCAAAAAACCCTAAATTCTTGATTTTCATGAACTTCAACCTTCTTCCATGATCAAATAAAGATCATATACACTCAAAATGGTGAAGATCACCCATTGGTTGGGTCATTGGGGGCCTCAGATGCCCTGATTTTGCACTGACTTGTCTGAAAAGTCAACTCTTGATCAGATGACTTCCCCATGGAATTTCTTCATGAAAATTGATATGCATACTCCTTATACCATATAGAGATCAATGGAAACAAGAATGACCAAAAAAAAAAAAAAAAAAAAAAATTTGGAGTTATGGCCTCTGAAACCAAAACCCTAATTTTCAGTCAACTGTGCAGTTCATCCTGGCTCTGCATCCACTCAAACCCTAGCTCTTGTGATTCCTCTGCACTTTTGACTTTGAGGAGATGAAATATGATATAAGAACACACATGGACCCCTTTGAGTTGATTGGTTGCCTTTGGAATGGCTCAAGATGCTTTGGGATTGCTCAGATCACAAACCCTAGGTGCAGATGCCTTAGAAACTATCCAGTGAATTAAAAATGAGATGTGAGATGATATGATTGTACTTATGCATATGAGAATGATCACAAGCCATGGTGTGAATGGGTGAGGGCAAATTTGGGGTGTTTACAGCTGCCCCTATTCAAACATGAGTTAGCTGTGCAGGATGTAAGCGACGTCTTAACAGGCCAAACAAGATAACTTGTGGTTGAATACCAAAGACAGTCCAAAATTTGCACTCACAGAATGAAGAAGAAAAGGGATATGGATTGTAAAAGCAAAATAAAGTATATTGTAAAGTGTAGGCGACGGAGGACGACCGTCGAGCAGAGGACGACTGCTGGGTAAAGAGCAATGACGGGGACGGCCGACATGCTGGTAAAGTGTATAAAAATAAAGCAATGACGGGGACGGCCGACATGCTGGGAATAAACGGTAAAACCAAGACGGGGACGGCCGACTGGCTGGGGAAAAACAAGTAAGGCTAAGACGGGGACGGCCGACTAGCTGGGGAAAATCAAATTATGATGGGGACGGCCATCAAGTTCACAAGGCAAAGTAACCATCGATGGGGACGGCCATCGGGCTAAAAAGGAAAAGGGACCACGACGGGGACGGCCATCGGGTTAAAGAATAAATGAAATAAACAGATGATGGGGTACGGCCATCAAAGGTGAAGGACGATCACCTAGCAGGGGACGGCTGCTCTGTTGGGTATAAAAATGATGGGGACGGCCATCAAAGGTGGAGGACGACCACCTGGCAGGGTACGGCTGCCGAAAACATCAACGATGGGGACGGCCATCGGATAGAAAAGGTCAACGATGGGGACGGCCATCGGACGAGCAAGATGGAGGACGACCATCAAGAAGTGGAGGACGACCACTCAGCAGGGTACGGCTGCTCTCGAGGTTTCTCATGACATAGGACGAATGCCAGATAACCAAAAATCAACAATGGGGACGGCCATTGGATAAAGTGATGAAGGACGATCATCAAAAGGTGGAGGACGACCACCTAGCAGGGGACGGCTGCTAAAAACAACGATGGGGACGGCCATCGGATGAGCATGATGGAGGACGACCATCAAGAAGTGGAGGACGACCACTCAGCAGGGTACGGCTGCTCTCAAAGGTATCATAACACAGGACGAGTGTTAGATAAAAAGGAAATTTGTTGGTGATCTACTGGGGATAAAGTAAACACGGACGAGCATTTACATCCAAGAAACAAAAGGTATAAGTGTTTGGTATTGTGTATAGATTAAAGATGCGGACGAGCATCCTTAGGACTATGATACGGACGAGTATCATGTAGAAACAAACTGACACATGTTCAGAGATGATGATACGGACGGGTATCAACTGGTTAACAAAGAACAAGGACTACTGCCGAATCTGTGGGGGGTGTGAGTGATGATGCGTACAAGATACGGACGAGTATCTGTATAAGCGTACCATGAGTAGTGAGTATTGTATTGTATAGATGAGTGTTTATCTGCTGGGGATAGTGACACGGACGAGTGTCAGGAGAGAAAAGTATGATATTAACAAGTGTATGGGTGATGAAGGTGTACGCGACTGCGCTGGGGATATGACATGGACGGGTGTCAAAAAGGGTGTATATAAGTATATGTGAGTGCAAATAGGATGCCTTTGGCTTTCTGCTGGGATATGACACGGACGGGTGTCAGGATGTATCTGTAATGAGGGTGATTTGTTTGTAAAGGGTGTTCAGGCGACTTTACTGGGGAAAGATGACACGGACGGGTGCCAAGAGGTGTATATACTGGTGTCTGTAATTGTGGGGCAACTGCTTTTGCTGGGATTCTGATGGGGATTTTGGGGGAAAGTAATCTGTATTCACAAGCGTTTAATTCACAACCTGACTTATGATTATGCTATGCATTTGATTTTTGCCGTAATGCTCCGTATTAGACGGAATGCTACGCTCTGGGGGGTGAATATGATGCGGATGCCATGATTATGCAAAGAGGCGCCGATCCAGGATTCGGATCCCGTTGTTGCGAAGATTTCTGGTTGATCTGCCTGAAGTGAACATCCCAGCTGGGGATGAGATCATTGATAGATCTAATGATATATCTGCTTGGGGACACGGGTCACTGGTTGACATATCCTTGTAATACGGGACCCAGCTGGGGTTTGTAGAAGCTTTCTTCACTCTGTTGTGATCTCTTCATGCGTTGCTCTTCTGGATAGAGGCTGGAACTCTGTGGGGAGATGATTTCCCGTCTTCTGTATTCAACTGAGGATGACAAGGCAACTCGGCTGGGGAATTGTGAGAGGCAACCCAGCTGGGGAAAGCAATGGGGAGCAACTCAGCTGGGGAAAGAGCATCTCGGATGCTGAGATTGAGTGTATGCTGATTTGGCAGCTCCGCTGGGGAAATGGGCATCCTCCAGTGCCGTGTGGAAGATAGACCGAGTTGATAATGATTCGCCTACTTGCTGAGACGTAACCTGCATGCCCCGGGTTGCGTTCTGGATACCTGCAATCCTGCAAAGATAATGGAACGTACAAAAGGTCCCGAGGTATCCCTTACTGGATTCCGTCATAGGAGTTAAGTACTTTCGAGAATAATCACATTCCCCGTAAGCATGTGTTTTATTTTATTATTATTTTTTTTTATTTTTTAGAGAAGGGCATCTGTACTTATGCAATTACATTTTTAGAGATATCAGACAACTTTTTGCGAAACATAAATGTAAAACGAGACATGACTGAGAATCGGATTTTATTAATTCATGTGCCCTGAATTGGCAAGATACAGTCAAAGGAACATATCTCCTGAAATGAGGAAATTGTTACAAATTGAGAAATAAAGTGCTGGCGGTGTTGACGACGCTTTGAGGGAGCTTCCTCTTCTGCTATGACTCGTATGACAATGACGTTCTTCTCGTCTTGCTTTCTGGAGAGAGTTGATTCTGGTTGAAGCTTGATCCTTTGAAGCTCACCAAGTTGTAGGTGATACAGACGAACTCAGAACGCAGTTGTTCGCTTATTCCCTTGTTTTGCATGGATCGCCCTTTCGGGTTTTCAATCCATCGGGATACCCATTTTTGCCTGAGCTGTCCGATGCGGCTTTTCAACTCAGCGGGTGTACATTTTTTCATTTATTTCCCTTACTTTTGCCCGAGTCTTTTATTCTGTTTTTGACTCGCCGGGATGCCCTATTTTTGCCTGGACTTACATTCTGTTTTTATGTCCAGCGGGTCATTTTACGCGAAGTATTTTTTAACTGCATCTGAATTCACAGGGGACGGGAAATCTTCACCATCCATGGTGCTGAGCATCAGTGCTCCACCAGAGAAAACTTTCTTTACAACGAATGGTCCTTCATAATTTGGAGTCCATTTGCCCCTGTGGTCTGTATGAGGAGGAAGGATTCTTTTCAGCACAAGATCTCCTACTTGGTACTCTCGGTGCCTGACTTTCTGATCGAAGGCTTTCTTCATTCTTTTCTGATACAAATGCCCGTGGCAGATTGCAGCCAATCTTTTCTCTTCGATCAGACTCAGTTGTTCGAATCGGGACCGAACCCATTCTGCTTCACTCAGTTTAACATCCATCAATACCCGTAAGGAGGGTAATTCAACTTCAACAGGCAGGACTGCTTCCATACCATATACAAGCTGATACGGTGTTGCCCCAGTGGATGTTCTGATTGATGTGCGGTACCCATGCAAGGCAAATGGTAGCATTTCGTGCCAGTCTTTGTAGGTGATTACCATCTTCTGCACAATCTTCTTGATATTCTTATTTGCCGCCTCAACAGCGCCGTTCATCTTTGGCCTGTAAGGAGAAGAATTGTGATGTTGGATCTTGAAGTCCCGGCACAGTTCTGCCATCATTTTGTTGTTTAAATTGGAACCATTATCAGTAATGATTCGCTCGGGCACTCCATACCGACAGATGATATCTCTCTTCAGAAATCTGGCTACCACTTGCCTTGTAACATTAGCATATGAGGCTGCTTCAACCCACTTGGTGAAATAGTCAATGGCGACCAGGATGAATCTGTGGCCGTTTGAAGCAGTCGGCTCAATCTTGCCAATCATATCGATGCCCCACATGGCAAAGGGCCATGGTGAAGACATGATGTTCAGAGGATTGGGAGGCACATGCACCTTATCTGCATAGATCTGGCATTTATGGCATTTTCTGGCGTAGGCACAACAGTCTGCATCCATTGTGATCCAGTAATAGCCTGATCTTAACAACTTCTTAGCCATGGCATGCCCTCCAGCATGGGTACCAAAGGATCCTTCGTGCACTTCATGCATCAGCAAATCTGCTTCCGACTTATCAACACATCTGAGGAGTACCATGTCAAAGTTTCTTTTGTATAAAGACCCATCAGTGTTTAGGAAGAAACTACCAGCAAACCTTCTCAAAGTCTTCTTATCATTGGAAGATGCCCCAGGTGGGTATGTCTGATCCTCCAAGAAGCACTTAATGTCGTGGAACCAAGGCTTATCATCTTTTACAACATCTGCTGCAAATACATATGCTGGTCTATCAAGTCTTGACACTGAAATCTGAGGTACAAAGTTAGTAGCTTGAACTTTGATCATGGACGAAATGGTAGCAAGAGCATCTGCAAACTGATTCTCGTCCCGAGGGATATACTCAAGTTTGACCGTTGTAAAGAAAGTCAGTAACCTCCTTGTATAGTCCCTGTAAGGTATCAGATGATCTTGGTGGGTGTACCATTTCCCGTTGGTTTGATTGACTACCAGAGCTGAATCTCCGAATACGGTCAATGTTTTGATCCTGAGGTCAATGGCTTCCTCAAGACCCATAATGCAAGCTTCGTATTCAGCTTCGTTGTTAGTGCAGTTGAAAGTGAGTTTCGCCGAGAAAGGCATGTGAACTCCTTTTGGTGTAATGAGTACTGCACCAACACCACGGCCATTCATGTTAACAGCCCCATCAAACATCATAGTCCATTCTTCTTCCGGGTCGGGCCCTTCAGTGTGTATTGGCTCTTCATGATCTTTTGCTTTAATGAACATGATGTCTTCATCAGGGAAGTCAAACCTCATAGGCTGGTAGTCATCAATGGGTTGCTCAGCAAGATATTCAGATAGTACACTGCCTTTGATGGCTTTCTGAGATGTGTACTGTATGTCGTATTCTGTGAGAATCATCTGCCATCTTGCAACCCGTCCGGTAAGAGCTGGCTTCTCGAAAATGTACTTAACTGGATCCATTTTTGAGATTAATAAGGTAGTGTGGGTCAACATATACTGTCTCAGTCGGCGAGCAGCCCACGCTAAAGCACAACAAGTTTTCTCGAGCAATGAATAACGCTGTTCACAGTCGGTAAACTTTTTGCTTAGGTAGTATATTGCATACTCTTTTCGACCAGACTCGTCATGCTGGCCCAGCACACACCCCATCGACTTTTCTAATACTGTCAAGTACATGATTAGAGGTCTTCCTTCTACTGGAGGCATGAGGATTGGAGGTTCTTGTAAGTACTCTTTGATCTTGTCAAAAGCTTTCTGGCAATCTTCATTCCACCTGACCGTTTGTTCCTTTCTTAACAGCTTGAACAAAGGTTCACAGGTCGCTGTAAGGTGAGATATGAACCGCGAGATGTAGTTCAATCGACCTAAGAACCCTCGAACTTCTTTCTCAGTTTTCGGTGCAGGCATTTCTTGAATAGCCTTGACTTTATCAGGGTCAACCTCAATCCCCTTCTCGCTTACAATAAAGCCCAGCAGCTTACCGGATCGCACCCCGAATGTGCATTTGTTGGGGTTCAGCTTTAGTTGGTACTTCCTCAGACGCTTGAACAACTTCAATAGATTCACCAGGTGATCTTCCTCCGTAAGGGACTTGGCGATCATATCGTCCACATAACATTCTATTTCCTTGTGGATCATATCATGGAATAATGTCACCATAGCCCGTTGATATGTTGCACCAGCATTCTTGAGCCCAAATGGCATTACTTTGTAGCAGAACGTGCCCCAAGGTGTAATGAATGTTGTCTTCTCCATGTCTGCAGGCGACATCTTGATCTGATTATATCCTGAAAATCCGTCCATGAAGGAGAATACCGAGAACTGAGCCGTGTTATCCACCAATACGTCAATGTGAGGTAATGGGAAATCATCTTTCGGGCTGGCTCTGTTCAGATCCCGGTAATCAACACACATTCTTACTTTGCCATCCTTCTTAGGCACAGGTACTATGTTAGCAACCCACGGCGGGTAGCTAGTCACAACAAGGAACCCGGCGTCCCATTGCTTTTGTACCTCTTCCTTGATTTTCATAGCCATGTCTGGGCGAGTTCGGCGCAGCTTTTGTTTAACTGGCGGGCATTCTTCCCTCAGAGGCAGCTTGTGCACAACAATGTCGGTATCCAACCCTGGCATATCTTGATACGACCAAGCAAACACATCAACATACTCTTGAAGCAGATCTATCAGTTGTCCCTTCACTGAGTCTTGCAGGCAGGCCCCGATTCTAACTTCTTTCACGTCTTCGTCAGTACCAAGATTAATCACTTCAATCTCCTCCTGGTGAGGAGTAATGACCTTTTCCTCTTGTCTCAACAACCTGGCTAGCTCTTCAGGAAGCTCATATTCTTCTTCAACCCCTTCATCAGCTTGATTGATTGGATTGTCAAAGTCATACGATGACATAGCCGTGCTGTTGTCGGTGCTGTCAGGAAGGCATTCTCTGCAAGGGTTAAGTTGGTTCCTTTTAGTGAGTGATTTTAATCTTGCTTTTAGAAAAAAGTGAAATGAAGTTATCATTTTGAAAACACCGCCATTTATTTTTGTACAAAAAGAAAAATGGAAAAACAGTGAGCATAAAAGAAAAAGACTCGTTTGCAAAAAGATGTCTGATATTTCATTAATTTAATCTTGTTTGCACAAAAGTACAGATGGCCCTGGTTACAAAATGAGTCTTGTCATCTTGGGCAAGATGCAAGACTTGGATGCATGCTATATAAAAATACAGGAAATAATAATTACTCTGCTCGAGTAACACTTATAATTTCCTGGGAAGACCAGTTCGAGACACTGCTCCCCGGGATCTTCGGATGAATCCAATTCTCCAGATTGCGCTCCTCTTCCAGCTCGTCTTCCAAACAGTTGATAGCATCGGGGGTAAGCATCCCCCCACTGACAAAACCAGGCTCTGCAGCAGCCTTTGCTTGATGTTGAGTTGGTCTGTAACCCAACCCAAACTTGTCCTTCTTCTCCTCCACAGCTAAGACCTTGCCCCAGCCTTGGGCAGTTCCTTCTTCAACAACCTTCCGGGCTTGTTGATAAGACGACATTGGGGTACCAGATACAGCAGATGCTTCATTCACATTCAACGCTTCAAACCCCTGGCTCATTGTTTCATGGATCTCTCCATCCATTTCAATGTACTTGTAGGTTGCCAGGTGGCTGACAAAAATGTCCTCCTCTCCACAGATTGTGACAACTTGACCTTCCCACTCAAATTTTAACTTTTGGTGAAGGGTAGACGTTATTGCGCCGGCGGCGTGAATCCAGGGTCTACCCAACAAACAGCTGTAGGCGGGCTGAATGTCCATCACATAAAAGATAGTTTTAAAGGTCTGTGGGCCAATTGTCACAGGCAGCTCAATCTCTCCCAGAACCGATCTCTTCGAACCATCAAAGGCTCGCACCACCAGGTTGCTGGGTCTCAATGCCAATCCATCATATTCTAATTTCACCAGAGCCTTCTTTGGTAAGACATTCAGGGAAGAACCTGTGTCCACCAGCACATGAGAAAGGACAGCTCCTTTGCATTCCAGGGTTATGTGCAAGGCTTTGTTGTGGTTACGGCCATCCGCTGTCAAGTCAGAATTGGTAAACCCTAGCCCATTGCTAGCAGTAACATTTCCAACCACGGTTTCCAATTGGTTGACAGTAATCTCCTCCGGCACGTAAGCTGCGTGCAGGACTTTAAGTAGTGCATTCCGATGGGCTTCGGAGCACATAAGCAGTGAGAGGATGGAGATTTTGGATGGCGTCTGGTGAAGTTGATCCACAATTTTGTAATCACTCTTTTTGATGATCCTCATAAACTCATCAACTTCCTGATCGAATGGAGTCTTCAGGGCTTCTTGGGCAGCTGGATCTTCCTGCACCGGGCCTTTTCCTTTTGCCTTGGCAGCAGCTTCTGCTTCGGCAGTAGGTTTTTGAACTTGTGAGGCGAAGAGACGTCCGCTTCGAGTGAAGCCTCCGCCTCCCCCCACATTATCTACTTGTGGTGCAGGTGTTGTCGTTTCCAGAGTGATTCTTTTCCCTTCACAGTACACGTCAGAGCCATAGTGCCAAGGGATGACCCTATTGCTTTCATATGGTATTGGTCCAGGCACCGTGACAGTGACTGGACTGATTGCTGCTGCTGAAGGGACTGTTATTGTTTGTGGATCATAAAAGATTGTAACTGGTGCTCTGGCAGGAGCAGCACCTTCTGAATGGTAGGCGGAATTATTTTCAGGATCGTAAAATATGGTAACAGTGGAGACATCTTCGTGATTGATTGCTGGTGTTGTAGGTGGTTCTGTTGGAAGGACTGTTGTTGTCGTTGATGGAGAGTCGAAATGGACTGAAGCTGAAGTTGTAGCAGGAGAAACTATTGAAAACTGATCATTTGGAAGAGCTGATGAAGTACTTGTTGATGTTGCTGATGAATTGTCGGGAACAATAGTTGCTGTATTTGTAGGAGGGTCTGAAACCGTTGTTGATGAAGTTGCCGGATTTGTCGGAAATGATGTAGTGATCTGTAGTAGGCCACTCTGAATAAGGCTGTCAATGCCATTCCTTAGGTCCTCGCACCCATTCCATGAAATATTGCAGTAGGGGCACCCTAGTTCACACCCCGGAAATATCTGGTTTTCACGGAGTTGAGCTTTGATTTCCACCAATGGTGTCCTGATCTGATCCACACTGGTTATGAAATAAGACGGTGTGTCTTCTTCAATTGCGTTAATTCGAGGACTACCATGGTTTGGCATTGGGTTTTTGTTGACATTGGGCGGCGGTGCAAAATTCAGAGCCTTGGAGTCTACCAAGTCTTGTACCTTCATATGCAGAGCCCTGCATTTTTCTGTACTGTGACCAGGTGCGTTTGAATGGAAAGCACACCTAGCATTGGAGTCATAGTTTCTTGGTAAACTGTTGGGGTCCGGAGGTGCCAACGTTCTTAGCTCAACTAGGTTGAGTTTCAGAAGCTGTGGCAGCAAAGCAGCATACGACATTGGAATTGGGTCGATCACTCGGTTAGCTTGGGATGGCCTTTGTTGGAATGGCCTCTGTTGATTGTTGTTGTTGGAGTTGTTGTTGTTGTAGTTTCTTGGAGGATATTGATTCTGCTGATGATACTGAGGTTGTTGTTGGAAGTTTTGTTGAGGAGGTTGATAGATTGGCTGTGGATGAACTGGAGCAGGGATAGTGACTGCTGCTATTGTCCTTGGAACATATTGGGGCCTACCCCTGTTGGTGTGAATGGCATTAGTCTCGCCAGTTCTTCTCGGGCCCGCAAAGGGCTTTCTTGTACCACTGGACGAGCTGGCACCATTATCAGAGATCTTTCCCATTTTCAACAGGCTTTCAAT
Organism: Lathyrus aphaca; assembly: GCA_963966055.1. NCBI lineage: Eukaryota > Viridiplantae > Streptophyta > Magnoliopsida > Fabales > Fabaceae > Lathyrus > Lathyrus aphaca. The sequence goes on from OZ014525.1 coordinate 267,285,081, forward strand.
TCTCTCCCCAGCTATGACAACATCTGCGAAGCTGGTGGAAGAGAAAGCAGCTAACCTGTCGATATACGTTCCCTGGAGAGTGTTCATAAACATATCTGCCATTTCTCTCTCAGACATTGGTGGTTGAACGGCAGCAGCCAGTTGCCTCCACCTTTGGGCATATTCCCGGAAACTTTCCCTTGATGACTGTGACATTCCCATTAGGAGAGTCCTGTTGGGTGCCATGTCTAAATTGTATTGATACTGTCGGATGAAGGCTTCTTCCAGGTCCTTCCAGCATCTCACAGTTGCCCTCGTCAAATGGGAATACCATTCCCTAGAAGCTCCAGTCAAGCTATCTTCGAAGTAGAACATCCAAAGTTTCTCATCCATTGTATAGGCCTTCAGCCTTCCCAGAAATGACTGCAAATGAGTCCGGGGGCATGAAGTCCCATTATACTTTTCGAAACAAGGAGGTTTGAACTTATGGGGGATCCTGACCCCTTATACCAGCCCCATGTCCATGACGTCGAACCCCAAAGAATTTTGAGATTCCAGTGATCTCAACTTCTCAGCTATTTCTTCCAATTGCCTATCATATGTTTCCTCTCCAGCACCCATCACTGTATACTGGTCCTCCTGAGGATCTTCTTGAAGTACCCTGGCTGCAGTGGCTGTTCCTTGAACATTTGCAGGGATGTTAACCTCAGGATGTAGATGTGGGCCAAACACAGGGGGGTTAACATGTGGTTGCACCCTTTCATTATTACTGGTGCCTGCAGTTCCTACATGAGGCTCCTCTTGATTTTGCCTCTCCACCATGGCTCTCAGTCTCTCCTGGCTCTGAGCCATGTTGTTCATAACTTCCATGAACTGCGTCATCTGCGTTCTCATCTCTAACCTTTCGTTTGCCATCTGGTTTCTGACCTCCGTAAGGTCTTGTTGCATCTGATCCATCTGAATTCCCGGAAGGTTGTTTCTAGTTGGGTACCTGTGTGGCCTGTTGAGAGGAAATACCCGGCGGCGAGCAATAATTCCTGAGCATCACAACAGAGGTTAGCAACAACAAAACCCTACAAAACAAATAAAAGGTTAGCATGCAATGCAATTATGCTTATTTGCTATCAAGGTATCCGGTTTGGCCTTCAGTTTTGACCCTTCCAGACCCTTGAAGATGAGGCTGTTGAAGTTGCTTTTGATGTGAACCCAGATAGAAACCAACACAAATATATTACAAAGGTGAAATAATACAATTGTTCATTTTACAACACAAACCCTCAAAGGGGCCAAAATACATCACAAAAGCAAAAGTACAAGGAAAAGGAACAACAACAAGCAAATGATCAAACTCCAAGGCCAAACTCATCCTCACGAACTTCCTTGAGAAGTGCTTCGGTCACAGGATCAGCCGGACGCTCCGTGAGACTTCTGATGAGAAGGTTTCTTGTTGCAACAGCTGCAGTCAATTTCTTGCTCTGACTTTGGTCCTTAGACCTCTTCAATCCTGCTTTGATTTTCAGCTCTGATATTTCTTCCTGGGCTGCTGCCAGGGCCTTTTCCATCTGCTCCATCTTGTCTTGAGCTCTCTTGTCTTCTAGAGTACGGGCCTCAGTGATCCGGACCCACCTGGCCTGACTCTCTTTCAAATACAAGTCTGTTCTTGCTCTTTGGAACTGGGCTTCTTTACAAGCATTCTTCAGAATCTGCTCACCAGCTTTAGACTTGTTGATATACTCCCCAGATTTCTCAATCTTGGTCAAGTGTTCCACCCTCAATTTCTCCAATCTCTCAATCTCCCTCACACCTTCACTCCTCTCCCTGAGGGTCTTCTGCAAGGCTTGAGTTAACTTCTCATTCCTTTCCTTCAAGCTTTCAAACTCTTCCAAACTGATAGTGGCAGGGGGTGGTGCTGAAGATGACTCAGGCATGTCTTCTATGGTGAAGGGCATTCCAGAGAATTGGGCCCTAGCATGGGACCACTCATAATATTGGACTGATGCCACATTATTGCACTTCCCCAGAATGGTGATTCCCTTAGTCTGAACATGATCCCAGGCCCAGGCAGCCTGCCTAACAGTTGCCAGACTAATCTTGTTCTCACAGTAGAGGGTCTCAACTAAGTCTTGTTCCCTGGGAGTATGGACCAGTGCATAGCCTAATTGCCTTCTGAACAGCAGAGGGTTGTAATTGATACTTCCCTTAACTCCTATTAAGGGCACATTGGGAAAGTGCCCACAGCTGGTGACCATATCTCTGCCCTTGGTGCTCTGAGCACACCATCTGATGTCTGCTGAAGTTAGGACAGTGAGTCTCTTAGCCCAGTTGCTTTGCTGATGAGGATTGAGAAATGCATCTGTCCTGGGTAGATGCCTGAGGAGCCAAGTATGGAATAATGGAGCACAAATCCTCACTAATCTTCCCCGCTGCTTCTCATTTCTCTGATGGACTGAGTAATAGAGATCACCCAGTAAAGTTGGCACTGGGTTCTTCAAGATGAACAAGTGGATTGCATTTTTGCTGATGAATCGAGGCTCATCTGCAAACAGCACAATTCCATATACACTTAAGGCCAACAGAGCACAAACAGCTTTCCACTCCCCCAAGGAGGCCTTCAAACTAGCTTGAGAAATCAGGAAGTCCAGATGAAATCCAAGGATCCCAGCTTTAGAGGTCAAGTGTTGTTCAATCAATACAGGTTCCAGGTGCAAAGCTTTTGCTATCTCTCCATTGCTGGGAAGGACCATTTCAGGGTTGAAAGGGATTTCTCTTTTGATAGGCAAACCAACCAAATATGAGTATTCTTCCAGAAGAGGCCCCAACTGAAAGTCTTGAAAGGTGAAACATCTCAATGGAGGATCATAAAACTGAATGCAGGTGTGGATGAGGCTCCTCTGTGAAGGGTCCAGATCCATAACCATGTCCAGTATATCTCCATAGCTTTCCCTGAACAAGGGTATGTGATCTGGAGTGATCAGGGTTTGGATCCTCCTGATGTCTGACAAGTCTGGTTGGAAGAAATGATAGGTGATGTTGCTTTTCTTTGGAGCCATGATGCTGAAGACTGAGTAGAGTGCTGATGAAGATGCTGAAAGAATGAGCCACTGATTGGCTGGTGCAAGTAACTGAAGTATGGCTGACAAGCTGAAGCAAATGCTGGTGGAGATAGGTCAATACTAACAGATGGGGTCAAAACCAAAACCAGATGAAAATGGATACCCTGAAACACAAATAAGCACCTGTTAATATGATGCAATGAGTATGTATGCAAATGAAATGCAAGGGTTTGTGACTGAGCTGGATCTGATTAACTGCCTTGGTATAGATCCATGTGTGTTCTAGAAATCCAGGTGGAGGTCTATAAATCCAGTAACCAGGGTGGGGGACTCAAATAAAGAGCCACAAGTCCAGGGTTTTAGAATCACAAGAACTATCCAACATGGAGTATTCTTAACAAAGTCAAAGTAACAGGGTATTCTGAGGTCAAGGTACCTGCAAACCTGTAAACAGCCCAACCCCCTCACAGGTGATGATCTAGAACAAGGATCCTCAGACTTGGATCAGTTATGAGAAGTGTAAACACTCCTAACTCGGAGGTACAGTGTTTACAATAACCATAACAATTCCTCCTCTAATTCACCTCAGTTTCTGAAGGTCAGTACTAAAAGGTCATCCAGACTTAGCAGGCTTCCCAGATAGCCCTAGCATTGCAGGAAATCTGCAACACAGAGTTCTCAAGAAGAAACCCATATCTGAACCGTGTTTCATATTCCCGCACCAGACCGAAATGGAATGGGAAAGAATATGATTCACTCTAGCCTAGGTGTCACTCAGGTCCCAGGTATAGGACCTTAACTCTCAATGGAACACCCACCCGCCAAAGAAAAACCAGATCCAGCCAGCACAGTATGACAGTATGAAAATATAAAGCTATAAAGAAAGCAATAAATCAACTGTACATAAAGCAATAAACAAAAATAAATACAAGCACATACAAGCACATAACACCCCAGTAAACACAAACCAAACAAGCGCTAGGAGGAACCCACAAAAAGAACCAGAAGCCCTGGTTGCAATATAAGGGTCCCCAGCAGAGTCGCCAAGCTGTCGCTCCCGACAAGTGACACCGGGGTCTTTTGAAGGTACAGACGCGAACGGTCGGCAAAGGGAACAGTGAGAACACACAGCCGTGAACTCACTGGAGAATGAAAAGAGTCGCCAGCTAGGCATTTTTATCCTGGAGGAAAGGTAATGCTGCATAGACCTAGAAAGATATGGATAAGACGGTTGCGAACCAGAGAGACTGAGAAAGGGGGTTGGTTACAACCTGGGAAGGTATTAGCACCCAGATTGTCCGCCGTACTCGACGGGATCCACGCTTAAAAGATTTGTGTTTTAAAGGGGTAGTGTCAGTGCAATCTGTGTGTAAAATGGCTGGAAAGCAATATGTACAGGTGTCAGTGTGAAGGAAGTGAAGTGTATAATGATGTGTCAGTGTAAAAGAGAAAGAGGTGAAATGCTCATGACAATGAGGCTTAAGAATGAAGCTGGAAAGAGGGGGAATGAACAGAGACTTTTGTTCGATAACTGTTAAGTTATGCCTACGTATCCTCTCGTGCAATGAGGAAGTCAGAACACCGTAGTTCGACCCAAAGAGACTGAAAGATGAATTGACTTGTGAACTGCTTGCTTGTCAATGCTCAAGTGTATGACCTGTCTGGCTCAGGTGCTGACTGTCTTGCATTAGACGGAAGAAGCAAGTTCTCGGTTGTGAATGAAGGTGATGAGAAAAGAATCCCGGAGGAGACGATTATTGTTTGTTTTTGTGTTTTCAGTCTTTTATTGTTTTTGGATTTTGTCATAAGATAATGAGCTTAAGCCTAAACCAATGGATTTAGTAAACTCATCACATCTTCCCTCTGATTAGGGGTAATGAGAATACCTTAAGTGTGAAGTCGGATTCTCACACTTAATCACCTTTGGTGTAGGATTAAGATCATTAACCTACTTGTGATTATTTAGATGTTTTTGGGATATTTTTGTTTAGTGTTGAGTAATGAGGTTAAGCCATAATCAAGGATTAAACAGACTCATTACACCATCCTAAAAGAAGGATAATAGATGAGAATGTTTAAGTTGAGGAAAACTCCTCAACTTAATCCATGATTAGGGATTAAGCCCATGACAAAACAAGCCTTTATTAAGTGAATTTTATTTAGATTAATGATATGATGATGAAGTGTTTTTTATGGTTTATAAGACAACTTGAGGGGGACTTGTCCATTAACACTAGGGTTAGTCCTTCTTAACCACTTAAGGAAGAATTAGAACCCTAATGCAAGGCCCAAGTTACAAGTGTGATGTCTTGGTGATTATTATGTGAATTGATTAAGAGATTTAAACACCTTAAGGTTTTAATACTTAGGATTAAAGTTATACACTCCATCCTAAGAGAAGGATGCAGGCATAACCCTAATCACAAAGTCTTAAAGCCTTTAGGGTTTAGTCCCTGATTATGAGGTGAGAAGAGAAGACTCAAAGAGAGACACAAAGGTAAAAACTATGAGGGGATTCTAATCAAAACCCTAATTCATTGTCATGCTTGGATGATCCTAAGGTTTGTGAGGTTTTCAAGAGAAGCCTTCAATGGAACCACCAGGAAGCAGATGAACAGGATCAAGAGAAGCAAAGTGACTTGCTTCATTCAAGAAGTCAAGTCACTTGAAGAAAGAAAGTGGGAAGAAGAAGAATGAGCAAGCTCAAACTCAAACACAAATAAGAATGCAGCAATGGATGCAAGAGAAATGAAAAGAAAATGTATGAGAAGTGAAGGCAAATCCACTTCTCAAGTTTACTTACCACCTGCAATGTTAGAAAGAAAATGCAATGCAATGCAAGATGAGATGAAATGATATGATGCTAAGCAAAACCAGAAGCATGTTGATGATGATTATGATGTTATGAGGTGCTGCAAACATGAGGCAAGACAATGGGGGTGTTCATACAAGATCATGAATGCAAATGATGCAAGCTAAAGAGCATGAACAAGCATGAAATGTTATGAAACATACAGGACAAATGACATGGCAAACATGTAATGCAATGATCAATGATGCTTTATACATGTCTTAAGATGTCAAATGAATCATAAGAATGCACAAAATGCAAAGACAAGTCATGTTATGCAAGAGAATGCAAGAGGGATGCAAATGAAAGCCCAAATTAGGGTTTATGGATCAAACATCAAACACAAACCAAAAACAGAAGCAAAACCCTAAAGTAAAAATGGAAAATGGTACCTAAGGAAACCCTAGACCTATAATGAACCACTGCCCAAAGGGGAGCTCTCAACTCTCAACCAAACTCAAGATATGATTTTTCTAAGTTATTAGGGTTTTTTAGGGTTCCTAACAAAACAAATGCCAAACAATTTGAAAATGCAAGAACAATTCATGGCCTTTTTATCCTTGAAAATACATGCTAAACACAAAACAATGCAAGAAGAATCAATGTCTCAACCTTCACCAATTGACAGAAATGAATTTTTGAACTTATGATCAAAATAATGCACAAAATATGATTTAATTCAATGAAAAATTCTTAAAATGCATCAAGATCAAAAAAGAAATTTGGTTTGAAGGTTGAACAATGTTTCTAAATGTCTTAGAACATTTCATGAATTTTTTTGTAATTTTTAAATACCTAAAAGTATTTTTAATTAATTAATTCCCATTAATCAATTAAAAATATTCTTTTAAATATTTAAAAATACTTTTTTAATGATAAAAAATAAAATAAAAATATTTTTGTGTCATAAAAATTATTGAAACTCTTAAGAAAAAGTTTCATAATTTTTATGAATTTTTTACTATTTTAAATTAATTGTACAAAACAAATGAAAAAGAAATGAATTAAAATGAATAAATTAAAAAGTCAAAGGAACGAATGGCTGAGATGAGCCCAGGATTCAAATCTGTTGACTGGCGCGTGATCTAAGGGTCCAGGTTGGCTCTGATTAAATTAGTTTAATTACGAATTAATTAACTAAATGAAAATGATTAGGGCTAATCAAACGCATCTGGGCCATCGAAACTGGAGGGAAGTCAACGAGTCAAAGGCTATCTACGGCCAAAATTCAAACTAGCATTAATTGTGTGATTAGGGCACAAATGACTTTCAGGTGGCCGGAGAAGACTTCCGGTCGTCTTCTCCGGCCAGAAGCTCACCTGAAAATTTCAAACTTCCTAAAAACGTAACAAAAATGAAATCTAAGACCAGGGAAATGCTCCTCTCATCCTCACGAACCAAACCCCTAACCCAAAACAAATTTATTTTCTCTAAATCAACTGAATCGAAGAGAAAAAAGTTTTAGGTCACGCAAGCTTCAGAGTTCAATTAAATGCTCAAAACACAACCATTTCAAAAACTAATGGCACCAGGATGATCAGGACAACACAAAGAACAGGTTTGTAACAATAAAAATGATTTCTGGAAAAATTATTTTCGAGCTACCTGAGATTTGAAGCTTTCAGTTTAGGAACTTTCTGGCCACTTCCTTTGATGTAAGCTGCTCCACTTGATCCCCCAAAGATGCTTGAATGCTCAAAGTGAGTTTAAGTTGGCTGGATAGTGAGTTTCGAAAGCTCCTGCTTCAAGCTTAGTCAACAATGGCTATGGTGATTCTGGAGGATTCAGGCCATGGTGGATGATATTTTGAGGTCCAGAGGATGTGTAGAGAAGCTTTGCAAGGTTTATTTGGTTGTTTGTGGCTTATGGAAGGAGATTCGAATGAATCTGCAGAATGAGAGTGAAGAATGGTAATGGAGTTTTCAGGCTGTTTCAGGCTTGTGCTTTGGATGGTTTCTTGTCTATGAAGTGAGGTGAGATGAATGGTGAAGAAAGTTTTAGTGTTTTCTTGCTGTGTGAAGGAATTCGAAAGCTTATGCAGTTGGGAGTGTTTTTGGCAATGTGATGAATGTGTGTGTTTCAGTCTTGGCTTGTGTTATGTTTTGCTTGCAAGTTGTACACATAAACAAATCTGATTGGCTTTGTGATGTGACATGGCCTGCTATGATAGGTAAGTTTGCTTTTGCATAAAAGGTCAACTTTGTGTAAGATAGGGCATGGGCAAGGTCTAGGCAAGTACAAGGCATGGCTGGCGCAGCAAAGGTGAGGGAGAGAGGCTGGCTTGACTCAAGGATCAATGCAGCAAGTTGGTGAGAAGATCATGAGTGTTTTGCAACTTGGTTAGCTTTATGGATTTTCATGAAAATGCCTTGTTACACAAACCAAACCATGAGCAAATTCAATTCAATTCTGATTTTTAGGACTTAGAGAATGTTTGTGTAATGGTTTGAAATGAATTAGAGGTCACATGATGCATTGGTCCAAGATTTTGCAAAGTTTCCAAATGAGGCATGCCTTGAAAATTAATGATTTTAGCCAACTTTGCATGGCCATAACTTTTGATCCAAGAAGAGTTTGATCATGTTCTTGTACTTTTTGAAAAGGGAAAGATGAGATCTACAACTTTCATGACCAAAGTTTTTCCATTTGAAGCCTTTTTGGATCATGAATCAAGGCTTGAAACTTGACCTAAAATGATGCATTCTTGAAAAGTCAACTATGCCCAAAAAGTCAACCTTTGCAAAAAACCCTAAATTCTTGATTTTCATGAACTTCAACCTTCTTCCATGATCAAATAAAGATCATATACACTCAAAATGGTGAAGATCACCCATTGGTTGGGTCATTGGGGGCCTCAGATGCCCTGATTTTGCACTGACTTGTCTGAAAAGTCAACTCTTGATCAGATGACTTCCCCATGGAATTTCTTCATGAAAATTGATATGCATACTCCTTATACCATATAGAGATCAATGGAAACAAGAATGACCAAAAAAAAAAAAAAAAAAAAAAAATTTGGAGTTATGGCCTCTGAAACCAAAACCCTAATTTTCAGTCAACTGTGCAGTTCATCCTGGCTCTGCATCCACTCAAACCCTAGCTCTTGTGATTCCTCTGCACTTTTGACTTTGAGGAGATGAAATATGATATAAGAACACACATGGACCCCTTTGAGTTGATTGGTTGCCTTTGGAATGGCTCAAGATGCTTTGGGATTGCTCAGATCACAAACCCTAGGTGCAGATGCCTTAGAAACTATCCAGTGAATTAAAAATGAGATGTGAGATGATATGATTGTACTTATGCATATGAGAATGATCACAAGCCATGGTGTGAATGGGTGAGGGCAAATTTGGGGTGTTTACAGCATCCTGAGAATGGTATTCCCATTTGACTAGAGTCACAGTAAGAAACTGGAAAGACTTGGCTGAAGCTTTTATCCGTCAGTATCAGTATAACCTGGACATGGCTCCAAACAGGACCATTTTAATGGGAATGTCTCAATCTTCCCGTGAGAGCTTTAGAGAATATGCCCAAAGGTGGAGGCAACTGGCTGCTGCTGTCCAGCCTCCCATGTCTGAAAGAGAAATGGCAGACATGTTCATGAATACTCTTCAAGGAACCTACATTGACAGATTGGATGCCTTTTCTTCTACAAGCTTTGCAGATGTGGTGATAGCTGGAGAAAGAATAGAGAGCCTATTGAAGATGGGAAAATCTCCAATAACGGTGCCAGTTCAAGCAGTACAAGAAAACCATTTACTGGGCCCCGTAGATCTGGTGAGACAAACTCTGTGCACATGGGAAGAGGGAGACCCCAATACTTGCCCAAAACAGTTGCTGCTGTTACCATCCCTGCTCCACCTCCTCAGTATGCTCAACAACCGTAAGACTTCCCGCAACAACAACAGTTTCCACAACAGAGATCATTCAACAACAATCAACAACAACACCCGTTTCAACAGCGGCCATCTCAGGTCAACCGGGTAATTGACCCCATTCCAATGCCATATGTTACACTGCTGCCACAACTCCTAAAGCTCAATCTTGTTGAGTTAAGGACATTGGCTCCACCTGATCCTCAAAACCTTCCTAGAAACTATGATGTCAATGCTAGGTGCGCTTTTCACTCTAACGCACCTGGTCATTCTACGGAAAAATGCAGAGCTCTGCATATGAAGGCTCAGGATCTGGTAGATTCAAAAGCCCTGAACTTTGCACCTCCTCCCAATGTAATGAAGAATCCTATTCCAAGCCATAGTGGGCCAAAGATTAATGTTGTAGAGGATGGTTCACCCATGAGTTTGATATAAGACATTGCATGTATTCAAACACCTCTGGCAGAGGTTAAAGCCCAACTTTTAAAGTCCCAAGTGTTTCCAGGTTGTGAGGCCTGTTGTGAATCATGCAAACTTTCTGAGAATGGGTGTGCTAGCTTGAGGAAAGGCATCAGTGGCTTAATCAAAGAAGGCATTCTGCAAATTACAACCACCGCTTCTACAACACCAACAACTCTTTTGATAACAACAAGTGAATCTTCTACAAATGCAACAACCATCTTTCTTATTGGTTCTTCTACAACTGCAACAACCTTTGTTCCAACTGATTCAGCTACAACTTCAGCAATCATTTCATCTGTCACTTCAACACACAACAATTCATTTGCACCGGCTACTACAACTTCAACAACCAGCAATGATGTTTCCACTGTCACAATCTATTACGACCCGACAACGGTCCCGAATCCCAACAATTTTCAACAGTCCCAACAATCTCAACAAAGCTTCAATTCACCTCCACCAACATCCACCCGAGGTCCTGTTACTATTTTCTATGATCTGTAGACTATTACAGTCCCAACTTCTGCTGCAGTAAGCCCAGTCACCATCACGGTGCCCGGGCCAATTCCATATGATAAAGACAGTGCTATACCATGGCATTATGGTGCTGACCTTTACTGCAACGAAGAAAAAGTCCTTCTTGATTCTCCAGTTCTCACTCCCCAAGTGGATAATGTCGGGGGAGGCGGAGGCTTCACCCGAAGCGGACGTCTCTTCACGTCACATGCTCCCAGAACCAACACTGAGGCAGAGGCCGCTGCCAAAGCCAAAGGAAAAAGTGTGATACCTGAAGAATCTGCACCAAAAGAGACTCATAAATCATCCTTTGATCAGGATGTGGATGAGTTTATGAGAATTATTAAAATAAGTGACTATAAAGTTGTGGACTAGCTCCACCAGACTCCTTCAAAGATCTCTATACTATCTCTGCTGATGTGTTCCGAAGCCCATCGGGATGCACTACTCAAGGTTCTGCATGCTGCCTACGTGCCAGAAAAGATCACTGTGAATCAGCTGAAAACAGTGGTGTCAAATGTCAACACCAGCCATGGGCTAGGGTTCCCTAATGCTGATTTAACTGCAGAAGGACGTCTCCACAACAAAGCTTTGCACATAACCTTGGAGTGCAAAGGAGTTGTACTATCTCATGTTCTTGTAGACACTGGGTCCTCACTCAATGTCTTACCCAAGAAAGCCCTTGTCAAGCTCGAATATGATGGGATAGCTCTCCGGCCAAGTAACCTTGTGGTCAGGGCTTTTGATGGCTCCAAAAGATCTGTTCATGGAGAGGTGAAGCAGCCAGTGATAATCGGTCCACAAGTCTTTAAGACCATTTTCTATGTGATGGACATACAGCCTGCTTACAGCTGTTTGCTAGGTCGACCATGGATTCACGCCGCAGGTGCAGTAACGTCGACCCTTCACTAGAAACTGAAGTACGAATGGGAAGGATAGATTATCACCATCTGTGGTGAGGAGGACATATTTGTGAGCCATCTGGCTACATATAAGTATATTGAGATGGATGGTGAAATCCATGAGACGATGAACCAAGGGTTCGAGGCCCTAAATGTCAATGAAGCTACTGAAGTATTTGCTGCATCCCAGGAAGACAGGATGGGTACTTCAATTGTTTCCTATCAGCAAGCTCGGAAGGTTGTTGAAGACGGTAATGCTCAAGGCTGGGGCAAGCTGCTGCCAGTGGAGAAAAAGGAAGATAGATTTGGTTTGGGTTACAGACGATTCCGACAAGATCAATCAAAGGATGCGAAGGAGCCCAAGTTCATCAGCGGGGGGATGCTCACCCCAGATGCTGTTAACAATTTGGAAGACGAGGCAGAAAGCGACCGTAACTTGGAGAGTTGGATATGTCCAAGGATCCCGGGGAACCAAGTCCTTAACTGGTCTTCCCAGGAAATTATAAGGGTTACTCCTGTAGAGTAATTATTATTTCCTGTCTTTTTTAGCATGCATCAAGTCCTGCATCTTGCCCAAGGTGTCAGGACTCATTTTGTAATAGGGCCATATTGTAATTTTGTGCAAATGATTAATCAATGAATATCGAACATCTTTTGCAAACGAGTCTCTTTTTCGCTCACTGTCTTTTCATTTTTCACTTTTGTACAAAACAATAAAATGGCAATGTTTTCAAAATAAACGACTTCATTTTTACTTTTTCTAAACAAGATAAAAATTGATCACTAAAACGAACCGATCTCAACCCTTGCAGAGATTATCCTTTAGATTGCACCGACAATAGCACTACCATGACCTTGTATGACTTCGACAATCCAATTAATCAAGCTGATGAAGGGGTTGAAGAAGACTACGAGTTACTTGAAGAGTTAGCCAGGTTGTTGAGACAAGAAGAGAAAGTGATTACTCCTCATCAGGAGGAGGTTAAAACAGTTAATCTTGGTACTGAAGAAGACTTGAAAGAAGTGAAGATTGGGGCCAGTCTGCAAGATTCAGTGAAGGAACAACTTATTGACATGCTTCGAGAGTATGTCGACGTCTTTGCTTGGTCCTATCAAGACATGCCAGGTCTAGATACGGATATTGTTATGCACAATCTGCCATTGAAAGAAGAATGTCCTCCAGTGAAACAGAAGCTACGCCGTACTCGTCCAGATATGGCAATGAAGATTAAAGAAGAAGTAAGAAAATAGTGGGACGCCGGTTTCCTTGCTGTAACTAGTTACCCGCCGTGGGTCGCTAACATTGTACCAATGCCTAAGAAGGATGGCAAAGTACGGATGTGTGTGGATTACCGGGATTTGAACAGAGCTAGCCCAAAGGATGATTTCCCATTACCTTACATTGATGTATTGGTCGACAACACAGCTCAGTTCTTGGTGTTCTCCTTCATGGACGGTTTTTCCGGGTATAATCAGATCAAGATGTGGAGAAGACAACTTTCATCACACATTGGGGCACATTTTATTATAAGGTAATGTCGTTTGGACTGAAGAACGCCGGTGCAACATATCAATGGGCTATTGTAACGTTATTCCACAACATGATCCACAAAGAAATTGAATGCTACGTGGATGACATGATTGCCAAGTCCCTTACTGAAGAAGACCAACTGGTAAATCTGATGAAGTTGTTCAAGCGCCTGAGAAAGTATCAACTGAAGTTAAACCCCAACAAATGCACATTCGGGGTGCGTTCCGGTAAACTGCTGGGATTTATTGTAAGTGAAAAGGGAATTGAAGTTGATCCTGACAAAGTCAAAGCCATTCAGGAGATGCCTGCACCTAGGACTAAAAAGGAAGTTCGGGGGTTCTTAGGTAGATTGAACTACATATCAAGGTTCATATCTCATCTTACTGCAACCTGTGAACCCCTGTTCAAATTGTTAAGAAAGGAACAAACAGTCAGGTGGAACGAAGATTGTCAGAAGGCTTTTGAAAAAATCAAGGAGTACCTGCAAGAACCTCCAATTCTTATGCCTCCAGTTGAAGGAAGACCTCTAATAATGTACCTGACAATATTAGAAGGATCAATGGGGTGTGTGTTGGGCCAGCATGATGAGTCTGGTCGAAAAGAGTATGCAATTTACTACCTAAGCAAAAAGTTTATCGACTGTGAAAAACGTTATTCACTGCTCGAGAAAACTTGTTGTGCTTTAGCGTGGGCTACTCGCCGACTAAGACAATATATGTTGACTCACACTACCTTGTTGATTTCAAAGATGGACCCCGTCAAGTACATATTTGAGAAGCCAACACTTACCGGAAGGGTTGCAAGATGGCAAATGATTTTGACAGAGTATAACATTCAGTACACATCTCAAAAGGCCATTAAAGGCAGTGTACTGTCTGACTATCTAGCTGAGCAACCCATTGATGATTACCAACCAATGAGGTTTGACTTCCCTGATGAAGACATCATGTTCTTGAAAGCAAAAGATCATGAAGAGCCTGTTCACACTGAAGGGCCTGACCCAGAAGAAGAATGGACAATGATGTTTGATGGGGCTGTCAATATGAATGGACGTGGGGTTGGTGCAATGCTCATTACACCTAAAGGAGTTCATATGCCTTTCTCGGTAAAACTCACCTTTGCCTGCACGAACAACGAAGCATGTATCATGGGTCTTGAGGAAGCCATTGACCTCAGGATCAAGACTTTGAATGTTTTCGGAGATTCAGCTTTGGTAATCAATCAGACCAACGACAAATGGTACACCCACCAAGAGCATCTAATCCCATACCATGACTACACGAGGAGATTATTGACTTTCTTCACAACAGTCAAACTTGAGTACATCCCTCGAGACGAAAATCAGTTCGCAAATTCTTTAGCTACCATTTCCTCCATGATCAAGGTTCAGACTGCCAATTATGTGCCTCGGATTTCGGTATCCAGACTTGACCGACCAGCATACGTATTCTCCGTGGATATTGCTAAAGATGACAAGCCTTGGTTCCATGACATCAAATGTTTCCTGGAGGATCAAACATACCCACCTGGGGCATCATCCAATGATAAGAAGACATTAAGAAGGCTAGCTGGTAGTTTCTTCCTTAATGCCGATGGTTCATTATACAAGCGAAATTTTAACATGGTTCTTCTCAGATGTGTTGATAAGAAAGAAGCAGACTTGCTGATGCACGAGGTGCATGAAGGATCTTTCGGTACCCATGCTGGAGGACATGCAATGGCTAAGAAATTATTAAGATCAGGTTACTACTGGATCAAAATGGATGCAGACTGTTGTGCCTATGCCAGAAAGTGTCATAAATGCCAGATTTATGCAGACAAAGTGCACATGCCTCCGAATCCTTTGAACGTGATGTCTTCACCCTGGCCCTTTGCAATGTGGGGCATTGACATGATTGGAAAGATTGAACCGACTGCTTCAAATGGCCACAGATTCATCCTGGTAGCCATTGATTACTTCACCAAATGGGTTGAAGTAGCTTCGTATGCAAACGTCACCAGGCAAGTGGTAGCTAGATTCCTGAAAAGAGACATCATCTGTCGATATGGAGTTCCCGAGCGAATCATTACTGATAATGGTTCCAACTTGAATAACAAAATGATGGCATAACTGTGTCGGGACTTCAAAATTCAACATCAACTCTTCTCCTTACAGGCCAAAGATGAATGGCGTTGTTGATGCAACTAACAAAAACATCAAGAAGATTGTGCAAAAGATGGTGGTTACTTACAAAGACTGGCATGAAATGCTACCATTTGCCTTGCATGGGTATCGAACCTCGATCAGAACGTCTACTGGGGCAATGCCATATCAGCTTGTGTATGGTATGAAGGCAGTCCTACCTGTTGAAGTTGAATTACCCTCCTTACGGGTACTGATGGATGTAAAGTTGAATGAAGCAGAATGGGTCCGTTCTCGGTACAATCAACTGAATCTGATCGAAGAAAAGAGATTAGCTGCAATTTTTCATGGGCAGTTATATCAGAAAAGAATGAAGAAAGCCTTCGATCAGAAAGTCAGGTTTCGGGAATACCAAGTGGGAGATCTTGTGTTGAAAAGACTTCTTCCTCCTCATATAGACCACAGGGGCAAGTGGACTCCAAATTACGATGGCCCACTCATAGTAAAGAAGGTCTTCTCTGGTGGAGCACTGATGATCACTACTATGGATGGTGAAGATTTCTTATCCCCTGTGAATTCAAATGCAGTTAAAAAATACTTCGCATAAAATGACCCGCTGGACATAAAAATAGAATGTAAGTCCAGGAAAAAATAGGGCATCCCGACGAGTCAAAAACATAATAAAAAACTCGGGCAAAAATAAGGGAAAATTAAGAAAAATGTACACCCACTGAGTTGAAAATACGCATTGGACAGCTCAGGCAAAAATGGGTATCCCGGTGGATTGAAAACCTGAAAGGGCGATCCACGCAAAATTAGGGAATAAGAGAAAAACTACATTCTGAATTAGTCTGTATCTCTTACAACATGGCAAGCTTCGAAGAGTTAAAGCATCGGTCAAAATCAACCTTCTTCAGAAAGCAAGATGAGAAGAACGTCAGGGTCATACAAGTCATAGCAAAGGAAGCTCAACGGAGCGTCGTCAACATTGCCAGCACTTTTACTTTTCCAATTTGTACCAATCTCCTCATTCCAGGGGATTTGTTTCTTTGACTGTATTTGCCAATTCAGGGCACCCAGATTAATAAAATCATATTTTCAGTCACACCTCGTTTCGTACATTTTTTGTTTCGTTTGCAAGATGTCCAATGTCAATGATATAGTATTTGCATAAAACAAATGAGCCATTCTTAATAAATGCTTGCAGGAATAATATTACTTCCAGGAATAGCTAACTCCTATAAGGGAATCCAATAAGGGATACCCTGGGATACTAGTGCGTTTTCTTTGTCTTAACAAGTTGCAAGTATTCAATATACAACATGGGGCATGCCAAGCATCACCTCCTCCAAGCAGCCTCAGAAATGCTTTCTCCCCAACAGAGTTGTCAAAGCCTCCTCATCCCCAGCCGGGATCCCCACAGATATCTATAGGAAGATCGTTCAGTGATCTGTCCTCCCCCCAAGCAGAGTACCAGGTCTCTCAAATATAGAAGAACCATTTCCCCGCAGAGTTCCATCCTCTCCCCAGAAGAGCAGTGCCTGAAATTCTCACACAACAAAGTGACGGAAGCTTCCTCATCCCTAGCTGGGCTTTTTTCTTACCAGATAGATCTATTAGTGATATATTTCCCCCAAGCAGAACCATATATCTTATCACATCTACCAATGATCTCATCCCCAGCTGGGATTCTCCTTCAAGCAGATCAGCCAGAGATCTCCACAACAGCAGGATCCGAATCCCGGATCGGTTTCTTTTTGCATAATCATAGCATTCGCATCATTTTCCCCCACAAAGCGTAGCATTCCGTCTAATACGGAGCATTACGGTAAAAATCAAACATTTGCATGATCACAAGTCAGGTTCGAACCAGTTGCCTGTATATACCAACAGTACCTCATTGGTAATATATATAAAGACTCACATCCCTTGCAAATATAAGCCAAAGTGTCCCCTTTTCACTCCCCAACACAGATACATGCTCATATATATCCTTTTTGACACTCGTCCATGTCATTTCATTCCCCTACAGATATATCTATATACTCTTCTGACACTCGTCTGTGTCACCTTCCCCAGCACGGTTGCCAAAACACTTGTTGCAAACCAAACACTTGTTATAATACACTCTTGTTGACACTAGTCCGTGTCATCCTATCCCCACAGGTCGCCAGAACACCTTTTACATATAAGTTCATAACTTATACACTTTCTCTTCTGACACTCGTCCGTGTCACACTTTCCCCAACAAGTGGAACACCCGTCTGTGTCTTGCTCATGCTTCACAATACTTGTTCATATTTATACAGATACTCGTTCGTATCTGGTATATACACTTGTTCCCCACAGATTCAAAACTCGTCCGTGTTCTCTGTTAACTAGTTGGTACTCGTCCGTATCATCATCTCTGAACATGCGTCAACGTTTGTTTCTACCGATACCCGTCCGTATCATAGTCTTAAGGATGCTCGTCCACACTTTAATCTTTATACAGCGTCAAAACACTTATACCTTTTATTTCTTAAGCGTAAGCACTCGTCCGTGTTTACCAT
Source organism: Lathyrus aphaca (assembly GCA_963966055.1). Lineage (NCBI taxonomy): Eukaryota > Viridiplantae > Streptophyta > Magnoliopsida > Fabales > Fabaceae > Lathyrus > Lathyrus aphaca. Next base: position 267,302,927 of record OZ014525.1, read on the forward strand.
TCCCCAGTAAGTCGCCAATAGAACAACTTTTCTCCTATCCGACATTCGTCCTATGTCGTGATACTTTCGGCAGCCAAACCCTGCCAGGTGATCGTCCTTCACCTTTGGATGACCGTCCCTCATCCCTTTCCCCAGCGGAGTCTCCATTATTGGAACCCTTTTCTATCCGGCATTCGTCCTATGTCGTGATATTTAGCAGCCGTCCCCTGTTAGGTGATCGTCCTTCACCTCCTGATGATCGTCCTTCATCACTTTTATCCGATGTCCGTCCCCATCGTTGATCTTGTTTTCTGAGATTCGTCCTATGTCATGATAAACCCCGAGAGCAGCCGTACCCTGCTAGGTGATCGTCATTCACCTCTTGATGATCGTCCTTCATCATGCTTATCCGATGGCCGCCCCCATCGTCGACCTTTTCTATGTGACATTCGTCCTATGTCATGATAAAGAGTAGTCGTCCCCTGCTAGGTGATCTTCCTTCACCTTTGAAGACCGTCTCTCATCAATATTTCATTTATTCTTTAAACTGATGGTCGTCCCCATCGTTGTTTACCTTACTTTACAAGCCTGATGGCCGTCCCCATCATTACCTTTACCTTTAATCCCCAGAGAGTCTTATTTCTTTGCTTGATGGCCGTCCCCATCATGATTTCTTATTTCCCCAGCATGTCAGCCGTCCCCATCATTGCTTTATCCCCAACAGTCGTCCTCTGCTTGATGGTCATCCTCCATCGCCTGAATTTGATAATCATACTATACTTTCTTTTACAATTTATATCCCTTTTCTTCTTCTCCCCAGTGAGTGCAAATTTTGGACTGTCTTTGGTATTCAACCACAAGTTATCTTGTTTGTCTGTTAGGCCCGTCGCTTACATCCTGCACAACTAACTCATGTTTGAATAGGGGCAGCTGTAAACACCCCAAATTTTCCTTCACTAATTTCACACCATGGCTTGTGATCTTTCATTTTTTGCATAAGCATAAGCATGTCATCTCATATTGCATTTTGTTTCACTACATTAAATCAAGTTCATCTGCATTTAGGGTTTGTGATCTGAGCAATCCAAGGATCCATCTGAGCCACTCCAAAGGTCTACAATCATTCCAAGGGGGTCCATGGGTGTTCTATCATCATGTTATGTCCCTCAAAGATAAAGGAAGTCAAGAAATCACAAGAACATGGAAAGCATGGAAGCAGAGCTAGGGTTTCACTGCACAGATGACCTGAAATTAGGGTTTTGGTTTCAGAGGCCATAACTCCAAATTTATTTGGTCATTATTGTTTCTAATAGCCTTAAGATGTTATAAGGATCATGTGTACCAAGTTTGATGAAGAAATTCATTGTGGAAGTCATCTGTTCATTAGGTAACTTCTTGAGCAAGTCAGAGCAAAATCAGGGCATCTGAGGCCTCCAACAATGGAAACAAAGTGGATTTTTCATCAAAGTGAAGTTATATGATCTTTATTTGATCATTGAAGTGCTTGGAAGTTCACAAAATTGAATAAATTTGAGCTAAACCAAAAGTTGCCAAAAATGGAAATGACTTGTAATGAAAACTTTCCATTTTGGGAAAGTTTTTCAACCTCCTCTTTTTCAACAAAAAATGCTTCAAATGAAAAATTTTTGGTCATGAAAGTTGTAGATTGGATCATTCCCTTTTCAAAAAGTACAAGAACAAGTTCTAATTCATTATGGAACTCAAGTTATGGCCTTGCAAAGTTGACAAAAATCCTATAATTTTCAAGAATACACCAAAGAGGATTTTTTGCAAAACCACTTGCCAAGTCATTTTGTGACCTCTAATCACTCTCTAAGAATCATACAAACATTATGCAATGCTTTGTGACCAAAATTTCTCAAAGAATCATGCCATTTCATACCTTGAACTTCAAGAAATTCAAAAGGGGCCAAACTTCTTCAAATTTGCAAAAGAGCATGAAACTTCTCATGCACTTGCTGAATTACCCCAAGACATGCCCTAACCCAGCTGCAACATGAGCCCATACCTCAAGTAAACCTAATGTTGACATTTTGGCAACTTGCCCATACCAATCACCACAGGCCACCACCCACTTTCTGACCTATCAAACAATGTTATGTGGATCAAAAGCAAGCCAATCCATAACACACACAAGCTCAGATCATTCCACAAGCCAAGTTTCACAAAAATCCCCTTCAAGCAAAAGCTTTCAAAACACTCAGCTCAGCCACTCAAATTCCAAACAAACTTCATCATTCAACTCACCATCACCATTAGAGCATTTCCCAACCATTACCAAGCCCTAAAAGCAAGCCAAACACACACACGATTTCTGGCCAGTTGAGTTGCAAGCCTCCATTCCAGCCATTCTAAGCTCCTTCCAAGCATTGCAACTTTTTAGGGGGTCAAATAAAGAGGATTTGCTCAAAAGAAGAGGTCCAAAAGCTTCAGAGGTGAAAGCTCCAGCTCAGGTATCAATCTTCAAACTTTTTTCCAGAAGCATGATTTTAAGTTTCTAAATTGTTCCTTATGCTTTGCTGATCACCATGATCTAATTTGTTTTGAAAATGAGTGAGAAATGGCCATGTATGCTTGCTCTGAAATTTTTCCCGTGAAACTTGTTTTCTTCGAATCTTGAAAATGATGAATGAGAAATGTGTTTTGATGCTTGATTCATGTTTAGGGAGGTGTGGGGAAGTGATCTGGAGCTTTAGAGCTCTGAAAATGACTTAGGGAAGAAGTTTGCAATTTGGTCTCGCCGGAGAAGACGACCGGAAGTCTTCTCCGGCCACCTGAAACTGATTAGGGTTAATCCACGTAATTAGGGAAAGTTTGAATTTAGGCCATTGGATGAGGATTAGGGTTAGGCAGTGAATGGCTCAGATTAGCTCATTAAGATTAAACTAGATTAATTAATTATAAAATCTAATTAAAGCTCAGATTAATTCCTGGCCATTGAGATGCGCGCGTAGTCAAACAGAATCCCCCCAGTTCAAATCCTGTCCATCAGATCATCATACTTTCTCTTATTTTAATTTTATTTTCATTTTTATCCATTTATTTTGTGCATTTTATTTAAAATACTTAGAAAATTCCAAAAATATTTTTCTTCTGCATTTTGACTTCAAATATTTTTCTTCACCCAAAAAAATTTTTATTTTTATTTTTTGCATTAAAAAATCATTTTAAAAATATTTTAATGTTTATTTTAATTAATTAATGGAAATTAATTAATTAAAATACCATTTAGGTTTCCAAAAATCACAAAAAAATTCACATTGCATCTTAGGACATTTAGAAACATTGTCAAACCATTCATACAAATTTCTTTTTGGTTTTGATCCAACTTTGACATTTTTCTTGAATTTAGGATTCATAAAATTCCCTTTTTAGAACCCTAACTTTGAAAATTCTTTTCGGCCTAACCATGAAGGGTTTGACATTAGTTCTTTTTGCATTGTTCTTCATATAGCATGTAGTTTCTAGGATATTTTTGTCACAAATTTATTTTGCATTTTCCATTTGATTTGCATTTTTCCTCTTAAGGTACCCAAAAACCCTAGTTAATTTAGAAAAATCACAACTTTCTTTAGGTTAAGAGTTAGACCTTCTCCTTTGGGGTGTGATATCATATGGGGTTAGGGTTCATTTGAGTTCATTTGCAATTTTTTATCTTGTGATTTGCTTCTGTTTTTGACATTTGCATCTCATCCTTTTATGTAACCCTAATCTTGCATCCATACTTGCATCTTACATTGCATTGCATGAACATATGAACTTGTCATGACATTCTAAGAACTTGTATGCCATCTTAGACATCTTAAGACATTGCTTGAACATTGATTGGTCATTTATTCATACATTTGCCATGCTTTGCATCCATTTCATTTCATAAACATACATGTGTTTTCATACTTCAAAGCATGCTTCCTTTGCATTCCATATCTTGCATGAACATTCATGACACTTGACATGCCTTTGCATCATGTCATAGCACCATTTGCATCATGTGTTTGCTTCTGGTTTTGGTTTTTATCTTTGCATATGTTTCATTTTCATTTCATTTCTTTCCTTATGCTAACATTTTCAGGTGGTAAGTAATTTGAGAAGTGAATTTGCCTTCACTTCTCATTTCTCTTCATCTTCTTCATATGCATCCTTGCTGCATTTTTCTTTGCCTTTGAGTGAGCTTGCTCATTCATGTTCATCTCTCACTTTCTTTCTCTAAGTTACTTATCTTCTTGAATGAAGTAAGTAACTTATTCTTCTGCTTCTTCCTTCTTTCTTCTGCTTCTTCCATTGGTGGCTTCTTTGAAGATCTCTTTCAAGCCTCACAAACCATAGGAACATCCAAGCATGACAATAATTAGGGTTGTGATTAGTCCCCCTTTAGCTTTTACCTTTGTGTCTTCTTTGTGTCTCTCTTCTCATCTCATCATTAGAGACTAAACCTTTAAGGCTTTAAGACTTTGTGATTAAGGTTATGCCTGAATCCTTCTCTTAGAATGAAGTGTATAACTTTAATCCTAAGTGTTGAACCCTTAATTTTTTTAAACCTCTTAATCAATCCATCTTAATAATCACTAAGACATTAACTTGTAACTTAGGCCTTGCATTAGGGTTCTAATTCTTCCTTTATTGGTTAAGAAGGACTAACCCTAGAGTTAATGGACAAGTCCCCCTCAAGTTGTCTTACAAATCATAAAATTCACTTCTTAATCTCACCCTTAATTAAAATCCACTTTAAGAAAGGTTTGTTTTGTCATGAGTTTAATCCCTAATCATGGATTAAGTTGAGGTATCTTCGTCAGCTTAAGTGTGGTCATTTATTATCCTTCTATTAGGATGGTGTAATGGGTTCACTAATCCTTGATTATGGCTTAAACTAATTACTTAACACTAAACAAAAACACAAAAAAACATCTAAATAATCACAAGTAGGTTAATGATCTTAATCCTACACCATCATGGTAATTAAGTTGAGATGTTTATCTCATACTTAAGGTATTCTCATTATCCCTTATCAAAGGGAGGATATGATGAGTTTACTAACCCTTGGTTTAGGCTTAAGCTCATTAACTTATGATAAACACTCCAAAAAAGCAATAAAGGATTGAAAACACAGAAACAAACAATAATCGTCTCCTTCAGGATTCTTTTCTCATCATCTTCACTCATAAACAAGAACTTGCTTCTTCCGTCTAATGCAAGACAGTTAGCACTTGAGCCAGACAAGTCATATACTTGAGCATAGACAAGCAAGCAGTTCATCAGTCAATTTATCTTTCAGTCTATTTGAGTCGAACTACGGTGTTCTGACTTCCTCATTGCACGAGAGGATACGTAGGCATAACTTAACTATTATCGAACAAAAGTCTATGTGTCTTTCCCCCTCTTCCAGCATTATCCTTTAAGCCTCATTCCTGAGCACCTCACTTCATTTTCTTGCACTGACACTTGTACATTCGTTTTCTAGCTTTTGCACACAGATAGCACATACACTTCCTCCCCCTTTAAACATAATCTTTTAAGCGTGGATCCCGTCGAGTACGATGGACAATCTGGGTGCTAATACCTTCCCAGGTTGTAACCAACCCCCTTTCTCAGTTTCTATGGTACGCGACCATCTTATCCATATCTTTTCCATGTTTATGCATCATTTCCTTTCCTTCGGGATAAAAATGCCTAGCTGGCGACTCTATTCATTTCACTTCATCTTCTCCTTTCGCCAACCGTTCGCGTCTGTACCCTATCTGACCAGGTGTCTTTTCCGGGGAGCGACACTTAGCCAAGAAAGATTTATTTCCGGGTTGTGAAGAAGAGTGCCCAGATTGTTCTAGTTCCCTTGATGGTTGCGATCAAATGAGATTGGGGATACAGAGGATGATTAACGAAGGTAACATACAATTTGATAAAGTTGTGAAAAGCGAAGACATATCTATTGTTACCATTTATTACAACCCAACACAGGTACATGATGTAGCAAGAGTAACACCTATAACCATTACCACTGTTGGTCCTGTCTCGTACCAAAGTGACAGAGCTATTCCTTGGAATTATGGGGGCGAAGTGTACTACAATGGCCATAAGAAGGACTTGACTACGTCCACTTTTCCTCCATGCCAAATTGAAAATGTCAGAGTTGGAGGTTTCACTAGAAGCGGTAGGTTATTCGCTCCAGAAACTTTGATGGGTAATACTGTGCCACCAAAAGATACTGCCGAAGCCCAGGCAAAATCTAGGGGCAAACAACCCATGACCAATGATGCACCTGCACCTTCAGTAGAACCTGACATCACATTTGATAAGGAGGCAGAGGAATTCTTAAGAATTATTAAGAAGAGTGACTACAAGATTGTAGACCACTTACAATAGACTCCCTCGAAAATCTCTATCTTGTCCTTGTTAATGTGCTCAGATGCCCATAGGAAGGCCCTGTTAAAAATCCTGAACAATGCTTATGTACCATAAGACATATCGATGAATCAGTTGGAAACTGTGGTGTCGAGTGTAAACTTTAGCCATGGTTTAGGCTTCACAGATATGGATTTAACATCAGAAGGACGCAGTCACAACCGCGCCTTGCATATCTCCATGGAGTGCAAGGGTGTTGTACTATCCCACGTGTTAGTTGACACAGGATCATCGCTGGATGTATTTCCAAAGAAAGCCCTCATGAAGCTGAATTATGAAGGGGTCGTGCTGAGGCCAAGAGACTTGGTTGTACGACCATTTAATGGCTCAAGAAGGTCAGTGTTCGGAGAGGTGGAGTTACCTATCAAGGTGGGAACACAAGTCTTCAAAGCTACTTTCTGTGTAATGGACATTCAACCTTCTTATAGTTGCTTGTTGGGGAGACCATGGATTTATTTAGTAGGAGCAGTATCCTCTACTCTACATCAGAAGCTAAAGTTCGTATGGGAAGGGAAAATTGTGACAGTATCAGGAGAGGAAGACATCTTTATCAGCTACCTAGCCTCATTCAAATATGTAGAAATGGATGAAGAGATCGTTGAGACTCCTTGCCAAGCTTTTGAGCCCGTCAAATCTAAGATTGCATCAGCTGCTTCATTTGAAGACTCAAAGAAAGAAGCCTCTATAGCTTCTTATAAGTAGGTCTTGGAAGTGGTAGAGTCAGGTATGCAAGAAGGCTGGGGCAGAACAATTGAAATCCCAGAAAAGAAAGACATGTTCGGAGTTGGATATCAGTCGGGTCTGTCAACACATGGACAAAATGCTAGTGATCGAAAAAGCACGATCACATTCAACAATGCTGGTTGGATTAATCATGGCAATGTCTGTGCTGCACAAGAGGATACAACTGACAGCGACTGCGATATGGATGAGTGGGTCAAGCCTTGTGTTCCAGGGATGTAAATAAATAATTGGTCGTCGGAAAAGCTCATCTCTGTCACTTTCCTTGAAGAGTAATAGTTTTTTTATGTTTTGTTTTCCTGTATTCAAGTCCTATGTCTTACCAGGGGCATAAAGACTCATTGTAAGGGTTCTTTTGTTCATAATGTGGACGTTTTTGCATTCATGACATGTTGTTCCCTGTCTTTCATTTTCATTTTTGTTTTCAAAATAAAATGGCAATGTTTTCACATCTCAAATAGCTTCTAAATCTAGCATGAATCATCATTCATGCAAATGATAATCCTCGAGTATCATTAACGACGACCTTGCTATGGCTCAGTATGACTTTGACAATCCAATTTACCTAGCCGACGAGTGTCGCACCTCGAAAAATACGACCTCGTGATAAAAAATTACCGCGGATAAAAATTAAAAAAACAGAGTTGCCACCGAACTTATTTTATTCCAATTAAGGAAAGGGAAAATATCGAGAAACCCTTTTTAGAAAAATGGATAGAACAAGGTCTTTGAAACCAAATTCTAGATTCGGGAGTCGATTCCGTAAGGGGAAGGTATTAGCACCCCTTACGACCGTTGTACTCAACGGGAACCTCTTAGTTTAACTTGCGATCTAATGCTGGCTTATTCTTTCTGTTTTCTTCGAATAATATAAATACGAACGATTCTAAATTAGGGTTAAGGGGAAATGGGTTATTTTGTTCCTAGGGTGCTCGACAAGGAGTAAGATCCATGTGCCTACGTATTCCCTTGTGCAATGGGAAAGTCAGAGCTTCGTAGTTCGTGGTACTAAGGTTGGTCGGTTTGTTTTAATGAACGAGTATTTAAATCGCATTCTAACTGCTAAGCGTTGGCTTGTCTGCTCGCGATAGGAGGCTGAAGCGCTAGCTTGTTTGTGAGATAGAAGGGATTTAAATAATGTCCGCTTAAAAAAGATGTTTGATTCGATTGGTGTTTTCAAGAATGAAAGGGTAAATAAACTACGTCTTGAGGGGCGGGCCTCAGGAGAGTTTATTCAAGAATTCGAGGAATGCTGGATTCCAGAATTCAATTCTTTCATTATTTTGGTATGTGGATTAAAAAATTTAAATACGGAAAGTCAAATGAACCGCATCCCGTGGGGCATGCCTCGGGAGTGTTCACTCAAGAATTCGAGGAATGCGAGACTCCAGAATTCAGTTTATCCGTTATTTTGATTATGAAAAATATTCGAATTGTCGAGTTCGGAAAAAGTTGATGGCGAGGCGCGATGCTCGGCTTACATGGTTCGCAAATTGATTAAAGCGATAAAAAAGAGAAATAAATTAACTTGCGACAATTAAATCGAAATGAAATAATATCTATAAATGAATAAATTAAATGAAATTAATAAAATGTTATATAATTGAAATAATGTGATAAAATAAAAATTGAATTAAATTTATTTTGCCGAAATTGAATTACATAATGATAAAAAATAATAAGGCCTCATAATAATTAAATTTTCCAATTAAAAGTATCGGGAACAATTTAATTTGTGTTAATATCATTGGCCCAAAGAAGAATTAAATACAAATGGAATAATAATAAAAAAGAACTATATATCTAGATTTAAAACAAAAGAAAATATCTTAATAACCTAAGAAAAGAAAATTACTTGATTAAAAATAACAGGAGGGTTGTGTTGGTATTTACGGGGTCTGAACATCAATGTTAAATATGGGCTTACAGCCCACAGAGTTCATGACATAAAACATAAAATAGTAAATGAATAAAGAACAAAAAATAGGAGGTGGAAATTGATGGTGAGGGTGTGCGAACAGCTGGCGCATAAACTTTAACAAAACCATTGGAAGACAAAAAAAAAACAGAAAAGTAAATCAGGTTTGTTTTTTTTATTTTTTTTTAAAAATAGAATAGAAAGAAATAAGGGTTTTCACAAATTAAATAAAAAAATAAAAGGTAAAAAAACTTGATAATGCTAAAACCATCTTCATTTCACTCACGCATACTGTTATCAGTAAACAAACACATTTTTAGTTCTCTCCTTCCCACGCACACTATTGAAACGCAAAAAACAAAAAAAAAGAAAGTCCCAACCTCTACGGCGGCGGAAAAAATGGGTTAACGGCGGGCCATGTGAAAATCGCACGGACTCAGTCCCGCCTGTCTCGCGTCACTCTCTCTACTCAGATTCAATTTGGTTTCAACGGATCTCTCACTCGGATTTCGGTTCTTGCGATTCATTTTTTGTAGCGATTTGGAGGCGGTTGGTGGTTCTGCAGATTCGCGGTGGAGTTATGGTTTGGATGTTCTTCTGCGTTTTTTGATTTACTGTGTTTTGTGTTGCGATGATGTTTGGGGTTTTTATGGGGTTAATCGAAGGGTGGTGGTGGATTCGGTTGCTCAGGTTTTGACTGCGTTCATGGCTTGAAGGTGGTGGTGAAGCGGTGCAGCTTTTGTGGATGAAGTCTTGAGAGGGATCAAAGGTGGTTTATCCGTTTATAGGTGTGGTTTGAGGTTTTGTGTCTCTGTGATATCGTTTTTGTTTTATGGAAGTGTTGTTTGGCAATTTATGAAGGATGTTGTAGAAAGGGATAAAGAAAAGTTTGCAGAAGGATTTCGATAATTTTGAAAAGGTAGTGTTTATGGACGTTTGCTTTTGAGTAATGAAGGAGCAGAGAAAAAAATGCGTTTTTCGGAGGTGAGTTGGTGAAAGTTTCTGGATTTTCTCGTTTTGCAGAGAGAAGGAATATGTTTCTCTTCTTTTTTTTTGTTTTTTCGGCTTGTTATATGGTTTATGAAGGTGAAAATAAGGTGAAGAGGTAATCGCTTTGGTTGTCAAGCCTCTCCTCAATAGTAAGAGTGAGCTATGCTTTAATAGAAAAAACGGAGGATCTTCGAGGAAAACTCTATACTGTGCTTTGTTGCGTTCTTCCCCAATAGTTTGTTGGTAGTGGAATTGGTCTTGTACGTCACTATTGATTTTGAGGAAATCATGAAAGATTCCTTTTGCCCATGTGTTTTTTGTTGCCGTGCGGAAATGATGGTGGTGAAAATGCATTGTGGATGGATGCTGATGAAAGAGAAAAATGTGTGGTGATTGTGTGAGCTGGCTATGAGAGGCTGTGAGAGGAAAGAGTTATGTTATAAGCCCAAAAATCAACAATAACAAAAATTATAATAATACTAATAATAATAACATATATAATTATAATAAGAAAAAAAAACTATAATGATGAAAATAACAACAGGAATATTTAGAATAAGAACAATATCTATAATAATAAATAAAATAAAGATAGGAAATGATTTTTTATTTTTTATTTTTTTATAAAAAACAGAAAAATGAATGAAAATTAATAAAAATAGTAATAATACTAATACTAATAATAATACGCATTTTTGATTTTTTTATAGAAACAATGGTTAGACAGTAAAATAAACGGATGCGGGTAGGACAAATTTGGTGTATGACAACGAGGAAGGTGAAGAAGATTGTGAATTGCCTGAAGAGCTGGCCAGGTTGCTTAAACAAGAGGAGAAGATGATTTAGCCACATGAATAGGCTATTGAAGTGATAAATTTGGGGACTGTAGAAGACAAGAGAGAAGTAAAGATCGGGGCTGCGTTAGAAGAATCTATCAAGAGTCGTCTAATTTCCATGCTTCGAGAATATGTTGATGTCTTCGCCTAGTCTTATCAAGACATGCCTGGATTGGACATTGATATTATGGTGCACAAACTGCCCCTCAGGGAGGAGTGCCCACCTGTAAAGCAAAAGTTGAGACGTACACGCCCCGACATGGCCATTAAAATTAAAGAGGAGGTACAAAAACAGTTTGGCGCCAGTTTCTTGGCTGTAACAAGTTATCCCCCATGGGTTGCAAATATTGTACCAGTCCCTAAAAAGGATGGTAAGGTTAGGATGTGCGTGGACTATAGGGATTTGAATCGGGCGAGCCCTAAAGATGATTTCCCTCTGCCTCACATTGACGTGCTAGTTGATAACACCGCTCAGTTTTCTGTATTCTCTTTCATGGATGGCTTCTCGGGCTATAATCAGATCAAAATGGCGCCAGAGGACATGGAAAAGACTATGTTTATTACACCTTAAGGCACCTTTTGTTATAAAGTTATACCGTTTGGTTTGAAGAATGCTGGAGCAACTTACCAATGGGCAATGGTGACAATGTTCCATGATATGATTCATCACGAGATTGAGGTCTATGTTGATGACATGATCACTAAGTCACAAACAGAAGAAGAGCATCTAGTTAACTTAGCCAAGCTGTTCGACAGGCTTCGGAAATTCAGACTAAGGTTGAATCTGAACAAATGCACCTTCGGGGTACGTTCCGGTAAGCTACTGGGATTCATTGTCAGTGAACGGGGAATCGAAGTCGACCCGGCAAAAGTAAAAGCCATCCAGGAGATGCCTGAACCAAGTGTAACACCCTAAATTTTCCCTCTTCTTTTTAGCATCATCATCATATCATAATCATCATCAGCATGTCATATCCTTAGCATTTTGCATAGAAAAATGAAGCATAACACTCACATGTTCTAGCATAAGGCATATGATCAATCACCCGACATTTCAAGTTAAAGTCAAGAGCACGGTGACCTGGAAGGAAGCTCACAGGACATTTCATACAAGCTTGGTATCATGGTCAAATCCCTAAAAAGATTGAGGATAAAAATCAGATCAGAACGGTTGGCGTCGGGTTATTCTTGAAGTTTCCCACCAAAAGGAGGGAGAATTCAAAATTCACTGGCGTTAACCGGTTAACGCTTTGGTTAACCAGTTAACGACTGCGAATTTTGAATTGCAGCAGTAAATTCAGCATGTGTTTTGGCTCCAATTTTCCAATTTTCTGATTTTTATTCATTTTGAATTTATGGAGAAGGATCTAGATCATTTACCAATCCTAATTCCAAGGCTAGGTCCTAATCACTTTCTAAGCTAATCCCAAACCATATTTTTTGGATCCCAAGCCAAATTTTGGGCCCCAAGCCTAAATCATATTTATTCCATTTCCCTCCAAACCAATAGAAAGCTCTCTCATAATTCACTTTTCATTTTCTGAATTTTCACTCCTCTCTCACCATTCTCTCACTTTTTTTCTCTCAATTTTCTAAATCACCCAAAGTTCCTCTTTGAAGATCACATAACTTTGCATTAAAGTGTGTAGATCTTGGAACTAGACCTCCATCCATAGCTTCCTTGCATTAATTTGCTGGTTTCTCTACTTGATTCAGATCTGGTTTGGAGATTAGAAGTGATTTTGGAGCCAAAATTCTGCATCAAGATCCTTTGCTTGCATTTATTTTGCATGATCTGTGAATATTAGCACCGGATCTTCGAAGTTTTCCGTGCAATTCCTCATTTCCTCATTTATTTACCAAAGCATACCTCAGCTTTGTAGGTTGGTTAAGTTCAGATCTAGCTCTGTTTTTTAGCTTATTTGCATGCTTGTGCTTGGATCCACCATGTGCTTGTGTATTTTCTTGTTTTGCTTGAAATGATTGGTTGATTTGTGATCGGATCCATGTGTTAATGTTCATGAAGCTTAATGAGGTGTTATTAATGTGAATTGATCCATTTATTTCATGCTTAATTGATTGTTGATCTGTTGCGGAATCATTTGAATAAGCTGGTTTGAGCTGATTTTCTGCAGGAAATTGTTGTTGTTTTCACTGTGTTAACCGGTTAACGCTTTGGTTAACCGGTTAACGTACCTATTTTCTGCGTGTTTTTCTGCAGGTCTGGACTGGTTAACTGGTTAACGCTTTGGTTAACCGGTTAACACTGAAGCAGAGTGATGTTTTTGAGCTGTTTTGAGCTTGTTTGATCTCCTTACTTGCTTTAATTGCCAATGATCATTGAATATGCTAGTTTAGGTGATGTGCTTGCTGGTTGATGTATGCTTTCATGTTCTCGACATGTAAATTCATGTATGTGCAAAGCTTGGCATGTTTGTTTAACTTGGTTTTCTAGAACTTTGAGCATGCTAATTCCATGATTGTGTTAATGAATATTTGCTGGAATTGTGCTAACATTCCAGGGGCTCATGGTAAGTGAAGTGTGGATGTTTATCCACATTTCGACGCTTCACCTTTTTCTTTTAAGTTGCTTTCTACTTTGTGATTTTTGATGTGCCTTATGCCATCATGTGATTCAACTTTGTATCCTCCCCATTAGAAGCATCTTATCTCCTCTAGAGGAGTAAGTTGCTCTCTAGCTTTCTTCTCCTCTTCTTTTCTTCTCCTTTGGTTCTTTCTTCTCTTAGGATAGAGTTTCAAACCTCATTGACCTTAGGACCACTTTTTAGATGATAACTTTAGGTTTAGTCTTTCCCCATTAGACTTTTTCCTTTGCTCTTTTGGTTCTTTCTCTTTCTCATCTCAAAACAAAACCTAAAAAAAACATTAATAAAGAAAGAAGTGACTTCTTGTGTATAGCCTTATTCCATGGGGCTTATGTATTCATTCCATCTTGGAATAGTGCATTTTCATAGCACGATGCACAAGTCTGATCATGAGGTCATCTTCGTCAAGAAAAGCATAAAAAATACTTCTTCATTTTAATCACTAAAACATCTAATAAATTCAACAAGTCAATGAAATTAGGCCCTTGCCCTTGGAAACAAGTCTTGGATAAATTCTCCTTACTTGGTTTGCTTGTTCTATTATTCCATCTTGGAATGTAGTAGCAAGTACACATTCCATGGAAAAGAGTTTGAGTTCATTCTCTTGTTCCACACTCCTAAAAAACTTCTAAAAAATACAAACAAAGAATAAGCGTCTCCTTCGGGACTTCTCTTCTCATCACCTTCACTCTTTACGCGAACTTGCTCCTACTTGTCATTTTGCAAGACGGTAAAACACTCGTCGTCCGAGCCTGCAACACTTGAGCATTGACATAGGCAGTTCAAGCCTCCAGACACAAGCAATCTTTTCCACCCCTAGTTAGGGGAACTACGACGACTCTGATCCTCATATCCAGATGAGGTACGTAGGCAGCGGGGTAGGGCCCGTTCGAGCACACTCTTTTATTTTCCCTACATTTTCCCCTTTTATTTTCTTTTCTTATCTAGTTTCAGTTCCTTTTCTTTGCAACAACTTTCATTCTTACACCCTTTGAAATAGTTTATTTGCAAGCGTGGATCCCGTCGGGTACGACGGACGATCTGGGGTGCTAATACCTTCCCAGGTCGTAACCGACTCCCGAACCCAGTTTCTTTGGTTCGCAGGACCTTTGTCCTTCCTTTATTTTCTTCGGTTTGTGCAACATTACCATTCCTGTTCTTTCGGGATAAAAATGCCTGGCTGGCGACTCTACCTCTTTCTGCGCCACTTTTGCGTTTGTACCAAGATGGAAATCCAGGGAGCGACACCAAGGAGTGAGAAAGAAGTATGCAGTTTCTTCGGGAGATTGAACTACATGGCACAGTTCATCTCGCACCTAACAACCACATGTGAACCTATTTTCAAGCTTCTAAGGAAGAATCGGGCTATCAAGTGGAATGATGACTTCCAACAGGCCTTCGACTGAATCAAGGAGTATTTGCAAGAACCTCCGATTCTCATGCCTCCAATGCCAGGGAGACCCTTAATCATGTACCTCACCGTACTAGAAGGATCAATGGGATGTGTGCTGGGTCAGCAAGACGAGTCTGGTCGAAAAGAGCATGCCATTTATTATCTTAGCAAAAAGTTTATCGATTGTGAGACACGTTACTCACTACTCGAGAAAACTTGATGCCCTTTGGCATGGGCTGCTTGCCGATTAAGACAGTATATGCTGACTCACACCACTCTCCTAATTTACAAGATGGACCCTGTAAAGTATATCTTCGAGAAGCCGGCTCTAACGGGAAGGGTAGCTCGATGGCAGATGATTTTGACAGAATATGATATCCAATACACTTCACAAAAAGCAATCAAAGGGAGTGTATTGTCAGAATATCTGGCCCAACAGCCAATTGACAATTATCATCCCATGAAATTTGAGTTCCCGGATGAGGACATCATGTTCCTCAAGTTGAAAAACTGTGAAGAACCACTTCTGGAGGAGGGACCAGACCCCGAATCCAAATGGAAGTTGATGTTTGACGGAGCTGTGAATGTAAACGGAAGCAAAATAGGTGTTGTTATCATCTCACCAGAGGGGGTCCATATACCTTTAACTCCTCAGCTGACATTCGAATGTACCAATAACGAAGCAGAGTATGAAGCTTGCATCATGGGGGTTGAGGAGGAAATCAACTTGCGAATCAAGAACCTAGAGGTCTTCGGAGATTCTGCCTTGGTGGTGAACCAAGTCAATGGCAAGTGGTTATTCATCAATCTCACCTGGTTCCTTACAGGGATTGTACCAGGAGGTTGCTAACTTTCTTCACTAAGGTCAAGTTGGGTTATATTCCACAAGATGAATATCAGTTTGCTGATGCTCTAGCGACTTTATCATCCATGATTAAAGTTTCTCAAGAGAATTATGTGCCTCGAATCATGGTCTCTCGTCTCGAAAGACCTGCTTATGTCTTCGCAGTTGACGGTGGTGAAGATAATAAACCTTGGTATCATGATATCAAGAAATTCTTGAAGTCTCAAGAGTACCCGTCTGGGGCATCCAGTAAAGACAATAAGGCTCTCAGAAGGCTAGCAGGTGGATTCGTTTTTAATAAAGATGACGTGCTGTACAAGCGAAACTTCGACATGGTCCTGCTCAGATGCGTGGATAGACACGAAGCAGACCTATTGATGCAAGAGGTTCATGAAGGCTCCTTCGGTATCCATGCTGGAGGGCATGCTATGGCAAAGAAGTTGTTATGGTCAGGATATTATTGGATCACCATGGAATTTGATTGCTGTAAATATTTCTGCAAGTAGAACAAGTGCCAGATCTATGCTGATAAGGTCCATGTACCTCCAAATCCATTGAGCATCATGTCTTCGCCTTGGTCGTTCGCCATGTGGGGAATTGATATGATTGGCAAGATTGAGCCAACAGCTTCCAAAGGTCACCGCTTCATCCTGGTTGCTATAGACTGCTTCACAAAGTGGGTCGAAGCGACATCTTACGCCAATGTTACAAAGCAAGTGGTCGCCAGGTTTATCAAAAGAGATATCATTTGCCGGTATGGAATTCCCGAGAGGATCATTACTGATAATGGTTCTAACCTCAATAACAACATGATGGCTGACTTGTGTCGAGATTTCAAAATCGAGCATCAAAACTCCTTGCCGTATCGCCCGAAGATGAATGGCGCCATCGAGGCGGGCAACAAGAATATCAAGAAAATCGTGCAGAAGATGGTTGTAACATATAAGGATTGGCATGAGATGCTACCGTTTGCATTACACGGGTACCGAATGTTTGTGCGTACCTCGACAGGGGCAACCCCGTTCTCATTGGTGTATAGTATGGAGGCAGTCCTACAAGTATAAGTTGAGATCCCCTTGTTGAGAATAATGATGGATGTCAAGCTAGACGAAGTTGAATGGCTCCGATCCAGGTACAACCAACTGAGCCTCATTGAAGAGAAACACCTAATAGATGTATGCCATGGACAGTTGTACCAACGATGAATGAAACAGGCTTTCAACAAGAAAGTACGACCTCAACAGTATTTACCAGGTGACCTGGTGCTGAAAAGGATTCTTCCTCCTAACAACGATCACATGGGCAAGTGGACACCCAATTATGAAGGTCCATTCGTGGTTAAAAAGCTCTTCTCGGGCGAAGCCTTGATTCTAACAACCATGGATGGCGAAGACTTCCATTCCCCTGTCAACGCAGACGCAGTAAGAAAATACTTCGTGTAAAAAGATCCGCTGGATAAAAATAGAATAAAGATCCAGGAAAAAATGGGCATCCCGGCGGGCCAAAAACAGAATAAAAGGCTCGAGAAAAAATTACGGAAATATTGGAAAAAATGTACACCCACTGAGCTGAAAAGCCACATCGGACAACTTAGGCAAAAACGGGAAACTCGGTGGATTGAAAACCCGAAAGGGCGATCCACGCAAAAGAGGGACTAACACGAACAACTGCGGTCTGCGAGATTTGTAATCCATTTGCAACTAAGGGCATTCCAAGGGTTGAAGACCGATTCAATCACCTTTCTCAAGGGCGAAGCAAGCGGAGAGTCATGAAGATATACAAGTCATAGCCGGGTCGAGACTTGATGAGGTCCATTCTTCACATTACCAATAGGATAGTTTGTTTTCCTTTTTGAGCAATTTCCTCTTTCCATGGATTGATTCCTGATGTAATGCCTATTCAGGTCCATTCACCAAATCAATAAAATTCTATTTCAGTCAAACCTGTGACCATTTGTTTTTTATTTTCATCTGAGATTGATTGATTCCAAAAATGTCCAAAAAAATTGTGTTTTGAAGTTGTATTATGAATACTTGAATGATTTCTAACTCATGCAGGAGGAAAGAAACATTTAATACAACTCTAAAAAGTGTTAAGTGACCGGGATGGTGATTCATACCATAGGCCCGAGGCATACATGACCAAACTAACTCTTCATGTTGAAGGCACTAGCAGTTGTGTTTATGCAGGTGCGGGTACATGTGTTGCTAGCAGAACTAGAGCAGACTTCCAAGAGGAATCTCTCAACAAGTTGCTTGAACAAAATTCTCCAACAAGTGTCTTCCCGTGTGTCTTCCGTTATCCCCAGTAGAGCAGAAGTAGAAATCTTCCCCATCAGTGGTGAAAGAAGATTGATGGTCTCCCTAAACAGAGACTTCCATTCTATATAGGGGAAATCTCCAGCAATACAAGGAGTTTCTTTCCTCCCCAGCAGGTTGCTACCTCAGCAGAGTATCATACATCTGGCTCCCCAGCCAAGCCAGAAGGATATCACTTTCCCAACGGAGTTCAACGGGTAGCGTACCTTGCAAGAAGAGTCCATCTCCAATAGGATTCTGGCTCTCCAATCTCAAAGTCCAATTTATTTTTGGCAATGGCGGCAGTTCAGAGCCGGTGTATCATTAACAATATTTCCCGTAGAGTTGCTCTCACCTCACAAGGATTTACCAGATCAATGCAGTGATCATCATTTCTCCCCAATCAAGCCACCCAGGACACTTGCAGTCTCCTTATCAGGAAATCCTTTTACATTTGCATTTAGTAATCATCATTACATTTTCATCCTGCAAAGCGTAGCATTTCCATTGTAATGGAGCATTACACCATCAATCCAAACATATGCATGCTGACATGGGCCAGTTTTGGGGTATTATATAAAGACCCACAATATCTTCTTAACCTGAAGTATCTCCCACAGAGCGCCAAGTTTGTCAAGTTTTCCAATGTCGAGCCCCAAGTTCATCATTGTTGTGAACCCCAAGTTCACGTTTCTGTTGCTGAACCCCAAGTTCTCCAACATTTTGAACCCCAAGTTCAACCTTTATTGCGAACCCCAAGTTTGTCAAGTTTTCCAATGCCGAGCCCCAAGTTCGTCATTGTTGTGAACCCCAAGTTCACTTTTTCGTTGCTGAACCCCAAGTTCGCCGAGTTTTTGAATCCCAAGTTCAACCTTTACTTGCGAACCACGAGTTTGTCAAGTTTTCCAATGCCGAGCCCCAAGTTCGCCATTGTTGTGACCCCAAGTTCACTTTTCCGTTGTCGAACCCCAAGTTCACCGACTTTTTGAACCCCAAGTTCAACCTTTACTTGCGAACCCCAAGTTTGTCAAGTTTTCTAATGCAGAGCCCCAAGTTCGTCATTGTTGTGAACCCCAAGTTCAATTTTCCGTTGCCGAACCCCAAGTTCGCCGACTTTTTGAACCCCAAGTTCAACCTTTACTTGCAAACCCCAAGTTTGTCAATTTTTCCAATGTCGAGCCCCAAGTTCGTCATTGTTGTGAACCCCAAGTTCACTTTTCCGTTTCCGAACCCCAAGTTCACCGACTTTTTGAACCCCAAGTTCAACCTTTACTTGCAAACCCCAAGTTTGTCAAGTTTTCCAATGCCGAGTGTAAACACCCAAAATTTGCCCTCATTTTTTCTCACACCATGGCTTGTGATCTTTCATTTTTACATAAGCATAGGCATACCATCTCATATTACATATTTGTTTCATCTGCATAGTTTCATTTCATCTGCATCTAGGGTTTGTTATCTGAGCAATCCAAGGAGTGATCTGAGCCATCCCAAAGGTCTTGAAGCTCTCTAAGAGGATACATGTGTGTTCCATGATCATAATATGCTTGTAATACCCCCGTATTTTATTTATGGCTGGTAGACGTGGAACTCGTGCTCGACCCAGTGTCACTCCTCCTGGTAGCGATCAAGCAGGTAGTGATGGGAATACTTCTATGTTCCAATTTATGCAACAGATGCAGCAACAACAACACCAATTCATGCAAGAAATGATGCATCCGATGAGTGGGGGCCTTCACCCTCATGTGGTTGCTCCTGGAGCTGTGGGAGGAACATTTAAAGACTTCTTCCACATGAACCCCCAAGAGTTTCATGGCGGATTGGATCCGGTTAAGACTCACGAATGGGTGACTGGAGTAGAGAGGATATTCCAGATTGTAATTTGTAGTGAAGAAGACAAGGTGACTTTTGCGTCACATTTACTCAAGGGTCCTGCTGCTAGGTGGTGGGAGAGTGCTTCCAATTTGATGATGGTGCAAGGGATTCCGAGGGTATGGCAGCAATTTAAGACAATTTTGATGGATAAGTATTTCCCGAGTTCCTTGAGGACACAAAAGGAGTTCGAATTTCAACAATTGAGACAAGGGCGCATGACTGTGGCCAGTTATGCTGAGAAGTTTGAGAACATGGCGGCCTACTCTAGGCAGGCTATGTATGCTCCTGATGAAAGGTGGAAAATTGACCAGTTCTTGTTTGGGCTAAGGGCCGAACTCTCGCATAGTGTCTCTCAAAGGGAGTT
This sequence comes from Lathyrus aphaca, assembly GCA_963966055.1. Taxonomy (NCBI): domain Eukaryota; kingdom Viridiplantae; phylum Streptophyta; class Magnoliopsida; order Fabales; family Fabaceae; genus Lathyrus; species Lathyrus aphaca. The sequence continues at coordinate 267,323,184 of OZ014525.1, forward strand.
CACTACCTACTCTGAGATGTTGAGGCAATGCTATGTTGCAGAACATAGTTTGATGAAAATGCAGACAGAAGTAAGTGCCGGAAGGGCGGTTCAAGGAGATAGGGGGAGAGCTAGTCAATCTTTTAGGCCGAGGCCTCAACCCTTCAAGGGGAAACAGGTGTCGAGTCCTAGATCCAGTGCTCCTCCTTCTTGCTCCCGATGCCATAAGAATCATTTTGGTAGATGCAATCCGGGTGCTGTGGTTTGTTTCCTTTGTCAGAGAGAAGGACATTTTGCTAGATATTGTCCCCAGAAGAAGGACCAAGTGCAAGCAAGAGTTTATACTATGGATGCTAGGAAGGCGAAGGGCGACAATTCCTTGATTGCGGGTAATTGTCTTGTTAACAATCATCCTTGTCTTGCTCTATTTGACTGTGGATCTACACATTCTTTTATATCTACTAGTTGTGCGAAGCGACTTGGGTTGTGGCTATTTCCAGTCTTCTCCAATGGTGGTTACTACCGCTAGGGATGAAACTGTCGAGACGCTGCTTAAGTGTGAGAACTGTACGTTGTTCATGGATGGTAGGATATTTCAGATTGACCTCATTTGTTTGCCCCTTAAGAAAATTGATGTTATCCTGGGAATAGACTGGTTGTCTGCTAATTCTGTGTTTATTGGATGTGAAGAAAAGTTGATCCTCATTCCCTCTGTTAAAGCGCCTCCGAAAGATGTTTTGACAATGATCTTAGAAGGTACGATTAGAATGGTAAATTTTCTGTTTGAACAAGAGAAATCTGTTTTGCTTGTCCTTACTAATGAGGAGAGTAATGACCAGCAAGTTTTGAACATTCCGATAGTTTGTGAATTTCCCAATGTTTTTCCTGAAGATGTCACTTCCTTACCTCCGGTGAGGGAAGTTGAGTTCTCAGTCGACCTGATACCGGGAACGGCTCCTATTTTTGTTTCCCCTTATCGGATGGCTCCGCTCGAGTTGAAGGAGTTGAAGGACCAATTAGAAGATTTGATGGCAAAACATTTTGTAAGACCTAGTGTCTCACCGTGGGGAGCTCCGGTGTTGTTGGTAAAGAAAAAGGATGGTGGTATGAGATTGTGCATCGATTATCGAAAGTTGAACAAGGTTACAATCAAGAATAAATACCCCTTACCAAGGATAGACGACCTTCTAGATCAATTGAAAGGAGCCTGCGTGTTCTCGAAGATTGATCTGAGATCGGGCTATCACCAGATTTGTGTGAAGAGTTCTGATGTTCCGAAGACTGCGTTCAGAACCCGTTTCGGTCATTACGAATTCTTAGTAATGCCTTTCGGTGTGACGAATGCTCCAGCTGTTTTTATGGATTACATGAACCGGATATTTCAGAGTTATTTGGATAAATTTGTGGTGATCTTTATTGATGACATTCTTATCTATTCTCGTACTCCGCAAGAGCACGAAGAACATCTAAGGATTGTCCTATCGATACTGCAGGAAAAGCAGCTTTTTGCTAAATTTAGTAAGTGTGAGTTCTGGATGTCAGAAGTCAAGTTCCTTGGACATGTTATATCCCGGGGAGATGTAGCTGTAGACTCGTCCAAGATAGAAGCTGTAATTAATTGGGAGAGACCGAAGAATGTTATCGAAGTGAGGAGCTTCCTAGGTTTGGCGGGTTACTACAGAAGGTTTATTAAAGGTTTTTCTCAGATGGAATTACCGTTAACTAAGCTCACTAGGAAGGACTTCGCTTATGAATGGGATTCTGTTGTGAGCAAAGTTTCGTGTGGTTGAAGGAGAAATTGACGTCTGCCCCAGTCTTGATAATTCCCGATCCTGAAAAATCTTATGAAGTGTTTTGTGATGCTTCAAAGATGGGTTTAGGAGGTGTTCTCATGCAAGAAGGTCAGGTGGTGGCGTATGCTTCCAGACAGTTGAGAGTTCATAAGAAGAATTATCCTACGCATGATTTGGAATTAACGGCCGTGGTGTTTACCTTGAAAGTGTGGCGACACTATTTGTATGGTGTGCGTTTTGAGATGTTTAGTGATCATAAGAGATTGAAGTACCTCTTTGATCAAAAGGAACTGAATATGAGACAGAGGAGATGGATGGAGTATTTGAAGGATTATGATCTTGAGTTGAAGTATCACCCCGGAAAAGCAAACAAAGTGGCAGATGCCTTAAGTAGAAAAGTGATTCATAGTGTCGAATTGATGGTTTTGGAGTATGCATTGTTAGAAAAGTTTCGGGATCTTAATCTTCAGTTTGTTTGGACTCCAAGTGGTGTAATCATGGGAAACTTGAATATCAATTATACCTTGAGGAATGATATTCAGCAAGCGCAAGCTTTAGATGAGAAGTTTCAAGGACTGTTACTCCAATAGGGTTTCATGAGATCACTAGATGGGATCATCTTATTTAATCAGCGAATTTACATTCCGGATGATGATGTGTTAAAGAGAAGGATTCTGGAAGAAGCACATAAAGGTTCTTTTATGATACATCCGGGTTCTTCGAAGATGTATCAAGATTTGAAGAGGGAATATTGGTGGTCCGGGATGAAAAAGGACATTGCGGTATTTGTGTCAGAATGTGCAGTGTGTCAGCAAGTGAAGATTGAGCACCAAAGGACAGGTGCATTGTTACAACCTTTGGACATCCCAATTTGGAAATGGGATAAAATCTCTATGGACTTTGCAATAGGTTTACCGAGTACTCAGGGTGGTTATGACTCTGTTTGGGTGATTATGGACCGACTAACAAAATCTGCGCATTTCTTAGTCGTGAAAACTACATATAAGACAAGTCAGCTTGCAAGGTTGTTCATTGCTGAAATTGTGAGATTGCACGGTGTCCCGTCCAGTACTGTATCAGATAGAGATCCAAAGTTCACTTTGAGATTTTGGAAGGTGTTCCAACAAGCCATGGGTACGAATCTGCGTTTGAGTACTTCTAATCATCCTCAAACGAATGGTCAGACGGAACGTACGATTCAAACGATGGAGGATATGTTGAGAGCATGTGTTTTAGAGAGTAGAGGAAATTGGAAGGAACTTTTGCCGTTGATCGAATTTTCGTACAACAATAGTTACCATGAAAGCATCGGTATGGATCTGTATGAGGCTTTGTACGGAAGAAGGTGTAGAACACCGCTGTGTTGGTCGGAAGTGGGTGAAGATAGGATCTTAGGACCGGAAATTATTCAAGAGACTACGAAAAAGATTCGTATGATTCGAGAAAAGATTAAACAAGCCCAAGATCGTCAGAAGAGCTATGCTGACAATCGGAGGAGACCTTTGGAATTTGTTGAAGGTGATCATGTATACTTGAAAGTCACTCCGAGGTTGAGGTTGAAAGGACCGTTTAAGTCGCGTAAGTTAAGCCCGAGATACGTAGGACCGTATCAGATTCTAGAAAAGATTGGTGAAGTTGCTTACCGTTTAGCCTTGCCGCCATCTCTATCTGAAATGCATGATGTTTTTCATGTATCTCAACTTCGTAGGTTCGTTCTTGATCCTCTTCAACCTATTCTGCCGGATTCTATCGAGATAGAAGCGGATTTGACCTTCAAGCCCCAACCGAGCCGTATTGTTGGAAGAGAAACCAAAGTGTTGAGAAATAAAGAGATATCGCTTGTTAAGGTGCAATGGGATGAGACACATCCAGGTGATGCTACGGGGGAGTTGGAATCAGAAATGCGGAAATCATATTCTCACCTGTTCAGGTAATAATTTAAATTCGTGGACGAATTTTATTTAAGGGGGGGGGGGGGAGGATGTAATACCCCGTATTTTATTTAAAGCTCTGGACAATATTAATTAGTAATAATATTATTCCGGAATACTCTAAGAAATTTTAATGGAACCAAATAGAGTAATCAGCGGGATATTATTTTATTAATTGATATTAGTTGACTCAGAGGTTTTATAAAATATCGGATTAAGAGACATTTTCAGATATTCTCTAATTTTGAACTATTGGTAAAAATATAAGCTTTTATATTTTTATATATATAGAAAGATTATGAGAGGGAGAGAAGTTGGTAAGAAGAAGAAAAGAAGAGAAAAGGAGAAGAGAAAAGAAGAAGAAGAGAGAAAAGCCCTAAAGCTCCAATTCCTCATTTCCGATCATCCGTTCGTCGAATCAACTCAATCTTTCCGCCAATCTTCATCTCTCGAGGTGGGTTCTTAGTTAGAAACTTTTATCTTTGATTTTGATTGAGTTTTAGAGATTTTGTGGTTAGGGCTAGATTGGAAAATCTAAGAGAAATCGGAAGTTTAACGGTTAAAACTCGATTGAAATCTACCTTAAATACTCATATGATGATATTGGATACATTTGATTATGTCTTATTGCATTGGTTGAAATTTGGGAGTGTTTGGGTGTGGAAAGAGTGTTTTCCCGTAAGGCTGGAATTTCCTGAACTGGTGTAGCTCGCTCAGCGAAAGCTCCAGGGCGATTTTCGCTCAGCGAGAAAGAGCTCGCTCAGCGAGACCTGTAGGTTCCAACCTTGGTTTTTAATTCGTAACTTATGATCCGGGTATCCGTTTTTAGCTTTCCACATATCGTTTCAAAGCTAATGATGAAATCTATATTTTGAGATCAAGAAATGTTGGTTCCACCCGACTTTTACCTGACTATTCGATTAAAAGGTAACGAAACATAATTATGGAATTGTGAGTTAAAGATAAGTAATTGGTGAGACTTGTGAGACACATAGGAGTTCGTAGACTAATAATAATTGAGGATCGCGCTTGATTGTGTTCCCCTTTGTTAGCTTGAGGTGGGTATCACATTGAGTCCCACAGGAAGCGAGAGTTAGCTTGAGGTGGGTATCACATTGAGTCCCACGAGAAGCGAGAGTTAGCTTGAGGTGGGTATCACATTGAGTCCCACGGGAAGCGAGAGTTAGCTTGAGGTGGGTATCACTTTGAGTCCCATGGGAAGCGAGAGTTAGCTTGAGGTGGGTATCACATTGAGTCCCACGGGAAGCGAGAGTTAGCTTGAGGTGGGTATCACATTGAGTCCCACGAGAAGCAAGTGATAACTTGAGATGGGTATTTCATTGAGTCCCATGAGAAGTCTGGTGGTTCATACTTGATGTGGGTGTTTCACTGAGTCCCACGGGAAGTCTTGTATGATGTATTGTTAGGTTGTTCCATTTCGACTTGTTTATTTTAAGAGGAACCTTGTACTCATAGAATTGTTATGCTTGACCCTTAGAGTCGAGAGAACTCTAAGATAGGGAACCCACTGAGATGTTTTATCTCACCCCATGTTGATGTTGTTATTTCAAGTACTTCAGGTTCCGCTAAGAGTAAGGATAAGGCGACTTGATTATCCTTGCTAGTTGATGGCTTAGTCTTCCGCTATGGACTTTTGATATCTTCGGATCTAGTTCTTAGATATTTTTGTAGTTGAACATCTTGTACTATTTTATAGCCTGGTTTAGTACCTTATGTTGTAGTGGCTATATTTATACAATATGTTGCTAAGAACTTATTTGTATTTCAGTTCCAAATTATTTATATTATATATGAAAAATATGCTTCATGTATGTATTTTGTATATGTGTATTACAATGCTCCCCAAAGTTCATAAAAGTCAAGAGATCACAAATAATGGTTTCAGAGGCCTAAAATTAGGGTTTTGGTTTCAGAGGCCTTAATCCCAAATTTTTTGGTCATTCTTATTTCTAATGGTCTTAATATGTTATAAGGATCATGTGTACCAAATTTGATGAAGAAATTCACCGTGGAAGTCATCTGATCACTGGGTAACTTCTTGAGCAAGTAAAGTCAAAATCAGGGCATCTGAGGCCTCCATCAAGGGTACCAAAGGGTCATCATCATCATTTTGAGTCTCTATGATCTTTATTTGATCTTAGAAGTGGTTAGAAGTTCACAAAGTTGAAGAATTTTAAGCCAAATGCAAACTTGTAATGGAAACTTTCCATTTTGGGAAAGATTTTCAACCTATTCTTTCATGACCAAAAAAGCTTCAAATGAAAAATTCTTGGGCATGAAAGTTGTAGATTATGTCTTCCCATTTTCAAAAAGTACAAGAACATGTCTTGATTCATCCTAGAACTCAATGTATGGCCTTTCAAAATTGGCAAAAATCCTATAATTTTCAAGTTCATGCCAAAGAGGATTTTTTGCAAATTCACTTGCCAAGCCATTCCATGACCTCTAATCAACTTCTATGCATCATAACATGTCAAGGCAACTTCCAAAGATCATAATTGGCCCAAGATTGCATATTTTTCTTGACTTGATCCTTAAGAAATCTCAAAATAGCCAAAATGCACAAACTTTGCAAAACCTCTTGGAACCTTCCATCTACTTGTGCCAGCTGCATAAAATCAATCCTATGGCCCTCCATGAATCAGGTTGAGGCCATATACCCTTTAAAACAGCTCCTGCCATGGCCCATGCTTGAAGTACAAAGTTGTTGACTTTTTTGCAACTTGTCCATACCAATCACACTAGGCCACACCAAATTTTATGATCACTCCTATTGGCTTATGAAAACCCTAAGGAACACATTACATACAACACATTGGCCTGAATGCTCCCACAAGTCAGATTGCCCAAAAATCACAAAAAGCTTCCCTTCTTTGATTCTCAAAAACCAGCCATTAAACCTCAAAACAAACTTCACCAATCATCTTCAAATGGTCCATTGAACACAAAGCACCCTTTAAAAAGCCCTGAAACATAACCAAACAAAAACATGATTCATGCAATATCAGAACTGAATCTTCCAAACCAAGCCATTTAAACTTCATTCAAGCCTTCCAGAAGGACAAAGGGATCAAGTGGGGTGGATTAGCATCAAGGAAAGGGCCAGAAAGCACCAAACTGTAAAGCTTCATCTCATGTAGCTTCTTCAAACAATTTTTCCAGAACTTGTTTTTTAAGTTACATTATGATTCTTTATGTTCCCCTAATCACACTGATATGATTTGTTTTGAAAATGAGTGAGAAATGGCCATGTATGCTTGCTCTGAAACTTTGTGACCTAAAAATTGTTTTCTTCGATTCATGTTGTTCTAGAGTGATAAATGATTTTTGAGGTTTAATTCGTGTTTAGGGTTGTTAGAGGTTCCATTATGGAGATTTTGGTGAAGTTTCATGGCATTTTGAGGGATTCAGGGGAGGGGACTGGCCAGAGAAGATGACCGGAGCTTGCTCCGGTCACCTGAGAGTGATTAGGGTTAGTTAATTAGGGTTTAGCCAAGTTTGAATATAGGCCATTGGATCTTGTCCTTCGCGCGCGCGTGTGTGGCTCAAATTAGTTTATTAACTTTAATTCTGGATTAATTAAATAAATTATAATTAATTAGGCAGATTTGATCCTAGCCCTCCATCTGCGCGCCAGTCAACCCAAGTTTAAACCCTGACCTTCAGATCATTTGACTTTCCATTTATTTCATTTTAATTCCTTTTCTTTTTATTTCTTTTGTTTATTTTATTTAAAATAACAAAACTTATCAAAAAAATATGATCTCTTGCATTTCTGATCCAAATAACTTTCTCAACCCAAAAATAATTTTTATTTTATTTTTTGCATTAAAAAAGTGTAGATGTTAAGAATTGGCAGAATTTTTGACAAACAAGAAGTGTTGAACTTAGTTCAGGATGTCACACCAGATGTTGTGACATTGACAAACAGAGTGACTGTTAATGAATTTAGTTCAGACATCAGGATGTCACACCAGATGTTGTGACATCGTAAACCTGCTACCAGACTTAAATGATGCATAACAGAAGTGAGTAAATTCAGGAGAATTTATCTGGAATTAATTGTGAATAGATAAGCACTAGAAGGAGCATCATTAGGGAGCTTAGTTATCTGATTTCAGTGTAACAGAATAACTAACTCACCTTGAATCAAGGAAGTAACAAACTAACTAACCCTAATTCAAGGTGATGACAGTGGGATTTATCAGGACTGGATAATTTACAGAAAGCCCAAAAACCAAGCATCTATTTAAGGAACAAAAACTCTCAGAATAGAGTACGAAATTAAGAAGACTGTAAAGGGTGTTTGTGTTTAATAGCAGGTTTTAATTGTTTGTCACTTTATGAGCTTTTAAGCAAAAAGTGAATTGTGTCTTGATTGAAACTTTTAAGTAAGATCAAGCTGTTGTGTTTGAAGTGTGACTTCAATTTTATTAAACATTGTAAAATATCATTGTGTGATTGAGGGGGAGTGAGTAGGTACTCATATCTAAGTTGTGTCTTAGGTAGAAATTGCCTTGGGTAGATATTAAGTGAAGGATTAAACTGGTTGGTTTAATTCCAGAATTAATATTACTTATATTGGATTTCCTTCCTGGCTTGGTAGCCCCCAAATGTAAGTGTGGAGATACACTGAACTGGGTTAACAATTTCCTGTGTTATTTAATTTACCTGCACTTTAAGTTTTGTTTAAGTCTTCAAGTGTTTAAACATCTTATTCGACATCACGTACCTGATCCCAGAATTTCAAAAAGTATTTTTAAAATATTTAAATGTTAATTTTAATTAATTAATGGATTTTAATTAATTAAAAATGCATTTAGGTTTCTAAAAATCACCAAAAAATTCATGAACCATTCCAATACATTTAGAAACATTTTAAAACTCATAATACAAATGTCTTTTTAGGTTTGATCATAATTTCACAATTTTCTTTGAATTAGGGTTCTTAAAAATCACATTTTCAAACCCTAATTTGAAAAATTCATTTCTTCCTAACCTTGATGATTTTGAACTTGGTTCTTTTTGAATTGTTTCAAATATTGCATGTAGTTTCTAGGTTATTTATCTCATGATTTCATCTTGCAATTTCAATTTGATTTGCATTTTCCCTTAAGAAGCACCCAAAAACCCTAACAAACTTAGGAATTTCATAACTTTCAATAGGATTAGCTTCTGACCTTCTCCTTTGGGGTGTGATCTTGTATGGGATTTGGGTTTGTTTGAGATTGATTTCAATTTTTTATCACGAAGTATGCTTCTGTTTTGATCATATGCATCTCATGTTGTCTTAAAACCCTAATCTTACATCTTCATTTGCATTCATCTTTGCATATCATCATCATATGAACTTGCCATGATATTTCAAGCATTTGTATGACATCTTAGACATCTTAAGACATGCTTGAACATTGCTTGATCATTTCTTCATTCATTTTCTATGCTTTGCATCCATTACATTTCATGAACATTCATGTGTTTTCATGCTTCTAAACATGCTTCCATAGCATCTCATACTTGTATGACCATTCATATGCATCTTGTATGAATTTACATCATCTGACAATGAATTTACATTGCATATTCACTTTTGACTTTGGTCTTTGCACCTTCATTTGTCTTATTTCTTTACATTTCATTCCTTATGCATTCATACTAACATTTCAGGAACTTTTGGTAAGTTATCTGGGAGGTGGATTTGCCTTCACCTCCTACCTCTTCTCATCATTCATATGCATTCTTATTTGTATTTTAAGTGAATCTAATTCACTTATGTTCCCTCCTTATTACTTTCTCTCTGTTAAGTTACTTATCTTCTTCAGGAAGTAAGTAACTTATTCTTCTTTCTCCTTCTCTTTTCATCTGCTTCTTCCATTGGTGGCCTTGAAGATATTTTCTCTTAATCCTCACAGACCATAGGATATCCAATCATGATAAATTTTAGGGTTTATAGTCTCCCTTAGTCTTTTACCTTTGAGTCTCCTCGAGTCTCTCTTCTCATCTCTTAATCAGAGGCTAAACTCTTAAAGCTTTAGGACTTTGAATTAGGGTTATGCCTGCATCTTTATCTTAGGATGGAGTGTATAACTTTAATCCTTAGTGTTAAACCTTTAATTTGTTTACATCTCTTAATCAAAACACATTAATAATCACCAAGACTTTATCTTGTAACTTGGGCCTTACATTAGGGTTCTATCTCTTTCTTATGGTTAAGAGGGACTAACCTAGTGTTTAATGGACAAGTCCCCCTCAAGTTGTCTTACAAACCATATAATTCACTTCTTAATCTCATCCTTTAATTAAAATCCATTTAATAAAGGCTTGTTATATAATGAATTTAGTCCCTAACATGGATTAAGTTGAGGCATCTTCCTCAGCTTAAGTGTTCTCATCTATCATCCTTCTATTAGGATGGTGTAATGAGTTCACTAATTTGTGATTAGAGATTAAACACATTACTTAACACAACAAAAACCCAAAAACATCTTAATAATCACAAATAGGTTAATGATCTTAATCCTACATCATCATGGTAATTAAGTTGAGATGCTTATCTCATACTTAAGTAGGCTCATTATCCCTAATCAGAGAGGATATAATGAGTTTACAAGCCCTTGATTTAGGCTTAAGCTCATAATCCTATGCAAAACACCAAAAACAATAAAAAACTAAAAACACCAAAAACAAACAATAATCGTATCCTTCGGGATTCTTTTCTCATCACACTCATTCACAAACGAGAACTTGCTTCTTCCGTCTAATGCAAGACAGTTAGCACTCGATCCAGACGAGTCATACACTTGAGCATAAACAAGTAAGCAGTTCACAGTCAATTCATTTTCCAGTCTCTTTGATTCGAACTACGGTGTTCTGACTTCCTCATTGCACGAGAGAATACATAGGCATAACTTAACTGTTATCGAACAAAAGTCTCTGTGTCATCCCTTTCTTTCAGCATTCTTTTCTAAGCCTCAATTCCTGAGCATTCACTCTCTTTTTGCACTGATGCCTATATTTTCTTCCCTTAGCTTTTGCACACAGATATCACATACACCTACCCCTTTTAAGCACAATCTTGTAAGCGTGGATCCCGTTGAGTACGACGGACGATCTGGGTGCTAATACCTTCCCAGGTCGTAAACAACCCCCTTTCTCAGTTTCTCTGGTTCGCAACCGTCTTATCCATCTCTTTCTAGGTTTATGCAGCATTACGTTTCCTTCGGGATTAAAATGCCTAGATGGCGACTCTATTCAATTCAACCTCATCCCTCTTTCACCGACCGTTTGCGTCTGCACCTTGGGACCTAGTGTATTTTCAGGGAAGCGACAACTTGGCGACTTCACTGGGAAATCCTCTTACAACCAGGGCTTCTAGTTCTTTTTGTGGGGTTCTCCTAGTGCTTGTTTGATTTGTGTTTACGGGGGTGTTATGTGTTGTATGTGCTTTTGGTTTATTGCTTTATTTATTGCTTTCTGTACAACTTTGTTTATTTAATGTTTTATGCATTTCATATTTATTGTCATCATATCACCTGTGCTGGATTTGTTGTTTAACTTGGTGGGAGGGGTAACTCAGTGAGTAAGGTTCCACACTAGGATCCTGAGTGACACATAGGATTAAAGTTGCTTCATATTCTTTCCCATTCCATTTCGGTCTGGTGCGGGAATATGAAACACGGTTCAAACATGGGTTTCTTCTTGAGAAATCTGTACTACGGAATTTCTGTAGTACTAGGGCTATCTGGGAAGCCTGCTAAGTCTGGATGAACTTTTTAGATGACCTTCAACATTTGAGGTGAATTAGAGGAGGATTCTTTATGATTAGGGTAAACAATGTACCTCCGGGTTAGAAGTGTTTAAACTTCTCATAATGAATCCAAGTCTGAGGATCCTTGTTATAGAACAATACCTGTGAGTGGGTTGATGTTTACAGGTTTGCAGGAACCCTTTACCTCATCATACCCTATTACTAATATTGTTAAGGTTACACTATGTTGGAATGATTCTATGAAACCCTGGACTTGTGACTCTTTATTTGAGTCCCCCACCTTGTTACTAGTTCTCTAGCCTCCATCTGGACTTATGAACACACATGGACCCTATCAAAGAAGATAACAAATCCAGCACCTGATCACAAACCCTTGCATATCATTCTGCATACATCATTTTGCATCATTTTAACATTTGTCTATTTGTTTTACAGGGTATCCGCATCTTATTTGGTTTTGTTTTGACTGTTCTTCTGCTCAGACATATTCATCAGATATATTCATCAACTATCTTCATCAGAGATCTTCTTCACCATCTTCATCAGTTCTCTTCATCAGTACTTCTCCTCAGTTATCTTCATCAGCATCCATTATCAGTATGGATTCATCCAGGAAGAGCAACATCACCTATCATTTCTTTGAGCCCTCTTTAGCAGGCATCAGGAAGATTTAGACACTCATCACTCTTGATCATGTCCCTTTATTCAGGGAACACTATGGTGGTATCATAGACATGATCATGGACTTGGATGAATCACAAAGGTGTATGATCCACACTTGCCTTCAGTTGTATGACCCTCCTCTCAGATGCTTTACTTTCCCAGACTTTCAGTTGGGCCCTTTGTTAGAAGAGTTTTCCATGTTGTTGGGTGTCCCCATCAGGAGAGGGATTCCTTTTAACCCTGAGATGACTGCTCCTAGGAATGAGGATATAGCTAAGGCTCTGTATTTGCAAACCACCATCATTGATCAGCATATGACCACCAAGAATGGAATCCTAGGCCTCCATTTGGACTTCTTGATCACTCAGGCCACCAGTCATGCTGCAACAGGGAAGTGGGAAACTGTTTGTGCCCTCCTGGCTCTTAATATATATGGTATCATCTTGTTTGCGGACGAGCCTAAGTTTGTAAGCAAGAATGCTATCCATATCTTCATGCTCAGGAATCCAGTTCCTACCTTTCTAGGGGATTTCTATTACTCAGTGCATCAGAGAAATGAGAAGCATAGGGGAAGATTAGTCAGATGTTGTGCACCTCTCTTCTACTGTTGGTTATTGAGACACTTGCCAAAGATATAAGCTTTCTTGAATCCTCATCAGTCAAGAAATTGGGCAAAGAGAATGATTGCTCTCACTTCAGAAGACATCAGGTGGTGCACTCAGAGCACCAATGGCAGAGATATAATTACCAGCTGTGGGCAGTATCCCAATGTACCTCTTATTGGAGTGAAGGGTTGCATCAACTACAATCCTTTGCTTTTCAAAAGGCAGCTAGGGTATGCCTTAGTACATCCACCAAGAGAGCAGGATTTAGCAGAGACCCTTTATTGTGACATTCAGAATAATCATGCTATCGTCCGACAAGCAGCCTGGGCTTGGGATAACATTCCGACAAAAGGGACTGCTATTCTTGGCAAGTGCAATAACATAGCTTCATCTCAGTACATTTATTGGTCTCGCATCAGAAGACAGATCACCCGCATGCCATTCACCCTGGAGGATGTGCCAAGGCCATCAGCAGTAGAGCCTATAGCTACAGTTGTCGCTCCCACCTGATGACACCGGGCCAAGAGGGGTACAGACGCGAACGGTCGGCGAAAGAGAGAACATGAAGATGAATTGAAAAGAGTCGCCAACTAGGCATTTTTATCCCGAAGGAAAGGTAATGCTGCATAAACCTAGAAAGATTTGGATAAGACGGTTGCGAACCAGAGAAACTGAGAAAGGGGGTTGGTTACAACCTGGGAAGGTATTAGCACCCAGATTATCCGCTGTACTCGACGGGATCCACGCTTAAAAGATTTGTGTTAAAAGGGGTAGTGTCAGTGCTATTTTGTGTGCAAAAGTTGGAAAAGAATGCAAGTGTCAGTGCAAAAGAAATGTGAAGTGAAATAAAGAAGTGTCAGTGTAAGGAAAGAATGTGAAGCTCAAGACTATGAGGCTTAAAGAATAATGCTGGAAGAGGGGGGAATATACAAAGACTTTTGTTCGATAAATGTTAAGTTATGCCTACGTATCCTCTCGTGCAATGAGGAAGTCAGAACACCGTAGTTCGACTCAAAGAGACTGAAAGATAAATTGACTGATGAACTGCTTACTTGTCTATGCTCAAGTGTATGACCTGTCTGGCTCAGGTGTAAACTGTCTTGCATTAGACGGAAGAAGCGAGTTCTCGTTTGTGAGTGAAGATGATGAGAAAAGAATCCCGAAGGAGACGATTATTGTTTGTTTTTTGTATTTTCAGTCCTTTATTGCTTTTTATGCTTGTCATAAGATAATGAGCTTAAGCCTAATCCAAGGGTTAGCAAACTCATCACATCTTCCCTCTGATTAGGGGTAATGAGAATACCTTAAGTATGAAGTAAACACTTCACACTTAATTAACATGATGTAGGATTAAGGTCATTAACCTACTTGTGATTATTTATATGTTTTTGGTATTTTTGTTTAGTGTTAAGTAATGAGTTTAAGCCATAATCAAGGATTTAATGGACCCATTACACCATCCTAATAGAAGGATGATAGATGAGAACATTTAAGCTGAGGAAGGCTCCTCAACTTAATCCATGATTAGGGATTAACCTCATGACAAAACAAAGCCTTTATTAAAGTGGATTTTAATTAATGGTATGATTAAGAAGTGATTTTTATGGTTTGTGAGACAACTTGAGGAGGACTTGTCCATTAACACTAGGGTTAGTCCTTCCTAACCAATTAAGGAAGAATTAGAACCCTAATGCAAGGCCCAAGTTACAAGATTGATGTCTTAGTGATTATTAGGTGAATTGATTAAAGGATTTAAACAAATTATGGGTTTAACACTTAGGATTAAAGTTATACACTCCATCCTAATAGAAGGATGCAGGCATAACCCTAATCACAAAGCCTTAAAACCTTTAAGGTTTAGTTCTTGATTAAGAGATGAGAGGAGAAGACTCAAAGATGACACAAAGGTAAAACTAATGAGGGACTAATCAAACCCTAATTGTGATCATGCTTGGGTGTTCCTATGGTTTATAAGGCTTGCAAGAAGATCTTCAAGGAAAAGCCACCAAGGAAGAAGCAGGATGAAGGAAAAGAAGCAGAAAGAAGCAAGACAACTTACTTCACTTAAGAAGATAAGTTGCTTGAAGAAAGAAATAGGAGAAGGAGCATGAATGAGCAAGCTCACTCCAATTCACAAGTAAAAATGCAGCAATGAATGCATAAAAGAGATGAGAAGAGATTATGAGAAGTGAAGGCAAATTCACTTCTCAAACACTTACCACCTGAAAAGTTAGCAACAAGAAATGAAATGAAATGAAAATGAGATGAAATGCAAAGATGAAAACCAAAGTCAGAAGCATGTTCATGATGTAAATGATGCTAAGAGATGATACAAATGGATGCCATGAGATGTGGATGATCATACAAGTAATGAAGATGCAAATGAGACATGAAAGGAGGCATGAAAGATCATGAATGCATATGACATCAAATGAAAGCAAAAGCATGGCAAATGGATGATGCAATGATCAAACATGATTTCAATATGTCCTAAGATGTCTTATGTGTCATGTGGATGCACAAAATGTCATGGCAAGTTCATGTATGCAAGCATATGAAGAATGAATGCATATGAAGGCAAAAATTAGGGTTTATGTACAAGATGCAATGCAAAATTCAAAATCAGAATCAAATGACAATAAAAAATTGAAAATGGAATCAAAGGTACCCTAAACCCACACAAGTTCACTGCCTAAAGGGGAAGGTCAGAAGCTAAACCCTAAAGGACTTATGATTTTCCTAAATTTCTAGGGTTTTAAAGGTGATCCTAAAGGGAAAATGCCAAACAAATTGAAAATGCAAGATAAAAATGAAACAAAAATGTTTTTTGAAGCTTGAAAGTATGTAGAACACAATGCAAAAAGAGCCATTCACAAACTCAACTTGGATCAAAAGTTATGAATTTTTGAAGTTAGGGTTAAAAATATTCAATTTAAAGAACCCTAATTAAAATGAAAATTGTTAAAGCATGATCAAAACCAAAAAGAAATTTGTCTTGTGAGTTTGTAAATGTTTAAAGATGCAATATGAATTTTTTGGTATTTTTTAGAAACCTAAATGATATTTTAATTAATTAATTTTTATTAATTAATTAAAATAAATAATTAAATGTCTAAAAAATGATTTTTTAATGCAAAAAATAAAAATAAAAATATTTTTGGGTTAAGAAAATTATTTGAAGTGAAATTGTAAAAGGAAATATTTTTTAGGATTTTTTAGATATTTTAAATAAATGGTATAAAATCAAATGAGAAAAATGAAATAAAAATTAAGTAAAACAGAAGTAAACGCAATAAAGGGCTGGGATTGAATCTGGGGGTTTCCTAGGTTGACTTGGCGCCAGATCTAATGGCCAGCATTCGAATTCCATTAATCCTGATTAATTAATTTTTAAATCCTAATTAAAAACTAATGGAATTATCTCAGCCACACAACACGCGCTGGAGATGAACATCTGATGGTCCACATTTAAACAAAAACCCTAACCCTAATTACACAGTTAATGACTTTTAGGTCACCGGAGAAGAACTCCGGTCGTCTTCTCCGGTGACACCCTCACCTGAAAATTTCCAACTTCCTCCCTAGGTAATTTCTGGAGCTCTAAAGCTCCAGATCAACTCACCTCACTCTCCTGAACTCAAATCCACTCTCATAACAAATTTATGATGGCTCAATCTCATGATTCGAATCAAAACTCAAAAACTGAAAAAGTTTCAGAACACGCATACAAGATCATTTCTCAACTATCTTTAAAAGTAAGAAGTGCAGTGTAATCAGTGAAGCATGAAGATCATTATGAGAACTTAAAATAACACTTATGGAAAAAAGTTTGAAGAAGTTACCTGAGCTTGAGCTTCCTCAGTTTGGAGCTTTCTGGCCACTTCTCTTGTGCAAAATGACTCCCCTTGACCTCCTGATGAAGCTTTGATGCTTGGAAGGAATTTCCTTTGGCTGGTTTGTGAGATTGCACTTCAACTGGCCAAGAATCATGTTTTGGTTTAGCTGGCTTTTTGGTTTCAATGAAAGGTGGGAAATGTTCTGGAGAGTATATAGAGATGATTGGTGAAGAAATAATTGAGTTTTGATGGATGGATTTTGTGTTTCGAAGAGAGGATGTTTTAGAGAAAATTTTGGTAATCATAGTTATGTGATGATCTGAGCTCCAAGGTTATGTGAAATGGCTTGCTTCTCGGCCACATAACATGCTGGGATAGTTCAGGGTAGTTGTTGTGGGCTATGCTGATTGGTATGGAGCAAAATGCATAAAGTCAAGAGTTGGTGTACTTGAGGTATGGGCACATGTCAGGCTTGGATTTGGGCATGGCTATGCGCAGCAAAGATCAAGGAAGGCTTATGGATCAGATTTGATGAGCTGTAACAAGTGGAGGTATGGTTACATGAGCTTTTGCAAATTGGTGCAACTTTTGGCCCCTTTGTGATTTCTTGATGTGTAAGGCATGAAACTTTGAAATTATTGGTCCAATTCTGAATTATAGGTCATGTATGATGTTTGTGTAATGGTTAGAAGTCAATTAGAGATCACAAATTGCCTTGGTATGAGTTTTTGCAAGTTTCCCTCTTTGGTACATAAGTGAAATTTTGTGATTTTTCCCAACTTTGCAAGGCCATAACTTGAGTTCTATGATGAATTAGATCAAGTTCTTGTACTTTTTGAAAAGGGAATGATCCAATCTACAACTTTCATGACCAAGAATTTTTCATTTGAAGCATTTTTGAATCAAAAAGAGGAGGTTGAAAAACTTTCCCAAAATGGCAAGTTTGCATTACAAGTCACTTTCCCAAAATGGCAACTTTGCAAATGGCTTGAAATTATTCAATTTTGTGAACTTCTAACTCCTTCTAAGACCAAATAAAGATCATATACACCCAAAATGATGGAGAAGACCCTTTGGTTGGGTGATTGGGGGCCTCACATGCCCTGATTTTGCACTGACTTGCTCAAGAAGTCATTTGTTGATCAGATGCCTTCCCCATTGAATTTCTTCATGAAAATTGGTGTGCATGATCCTCATATCATATAGAGACTAATAGAAACAAGAATGACCAAAAAATTTGGAGTTATGGCCCCTGAAACCAAAACCCTAATTTTAGGTCATCTGTGCAGTTAAGCCTGGCTCTGCTTCCATGCCTTTCTCAGTTCTTGTGATTTTCTGGCTTTCTTGATCTTTGGAGGATATAATATGATGCTTGATGTCGCTCCCGCCAAATGAAGCATGGTCAAATGGGGTACAGACGCGAACGGTCGGCGAAAGGAGGGTGTGAGAACACACAGGAGTGAACTCACAGGGAAATGAATAGAGTCGCCAACTAGGCATTTTTATCCCGAAGGAAAGGTAATGCTGCATAAACCTAAGAAAAGACATGGATAAGACGGTTGCAAACCATAGAGACTGAGAAAGGGGGTTGGTTACAACCTGGGAAGGTATTAGCACCCAGATTGTCCGTCGTACTCGACGGGATCCACGCTTAAAAGATTTGTGTTTCAAAGGGGTAGTGTCAGTGCAATTTGTGTATAAAGAGCTGGAAAAGGAATGTACAGGTGTCAGTGTAAAAGAAGTGAAGTGTAATATGAAAGTGTCAGTGTAAGGATAAGAGTGAAATGCCCATGATAATGAGGCTAAAGAACAAGGCTAGAAGGAGGGGGAATATACAGAGACTTCTGTTCGATAACTATTAGGTTATGCCTACGTATCCTCTCGTGCAATGAGGAAGTCAGAACACCGTAGTTCGACCCAAAAAGACTGAAGGATGAATTGACTTGTGAACTGCTTACTTGTCTATGCTCAAGTGTATGACCTGTCTGGCTCAGATGCAAACTGTCTTGCATTAGACGGAAGAAGCAAGTTCTCGGTTATGAGTGAATAAAATGAGGAAAGAATCCCGAAGGAGACGATTATTGTTTGTTTTTTTGAGTTTTCAGTCTTTTATTGCTTTTTGGTGTTTGTCATAAGTTAATGAGCTTAAGCCTAAACCAATGGATTTAGTAAACTCATCACATTTTCCCTCTGATTAGGGGTAATGAAAATACCTTAAGTGTGAAGTCAGATTCTCACACTTAATCACCTTTGGTGCAGGATTAAGATCATTAACCTACTTGTGATTATTTAGATGTTTTTGTTGTTTTTGTTTAGTGTTGAGTAATGAGATTAAGCCATAATCAAGGATTAAACAGGCTCATTACACCATCCTAATAGAAGGATAATAGATGAGAATGTTTAAGCTGAGGAAAGCTCCTCAACTTAATCCATGATTAGGGATTAAACTCATGACAAAACAAAGCCTTTATTAAGTGGATTTTAGTTAATGATATGGTGATGAAGTGTTTTTTAGGGTTTGTAAGACAACTTGAGGGGGACTTGTCCATTAACACTAGGGTTAGTCCTTCTTAACCAATTAAGGAAGAATTAGAACCCTAATGCAAGGCCCAAGTTACAAGTGTGATGTCTTGATGATTATTATGTGAATTGATTAAAGGAGTTAAACACATTAAGGGTTTAACACTTAAGACTAAAGTTATACACTCCATCCTAATAGAAGGATACATGCATAAACTTAATCACAAAGCCTTAAAGCCTTTAGGGTTTAGTCCCTGATTATGAGATGGGAAGTGAAGACTCAATGAGACACAAAGGTAAAACCTAAATGGGGGACTAATCAAAACCCTAATCATTGTCATGCTTGGTTGTTCCTAGGGTTTGTGAGGTTTACAAGATAAGTCTTCAGAGGAACCACCAGGAAGCATATGAAAGGATCAGGAGAAGCAAAGTAACTTGCTTCATTGAAGAAGACAAGTCACTTGAGGAAGGAAATAAAGAAGAAAAAGAATGAGCAAGTTCAATCTCAAACACATAACAAAATGCAGCATGGATGCATAAGAGAGATGAAAAGAAAATGTGAGAAGTGAAGGCAAATTCACTTCTCAAAATTACTTACCACCTGAAAAGTTAATGAAAGGAATGCAATACAATGCAAGATGAGATGAAATGGCATGATGCAAATCAAAACCAGAAGCACATACATGATGTTAAAGATGCTATGGGATGATGCAAACATGAAACAAAGCATGGGGATGATCATACAAACTTATGGATGCAAATGAAGCAAGTTTAGAACCATGATCATACATGAAATGTTATGAAGTGCAAATGGCATACAACATGGAAAATGCAAGATGCAATGATCAAACATGCTTTCAATATGTCTTAAGATGTCAAATGAATCAAATGAATGCACAAAATGCTATGGCAAGTCAAGGTATGCAAGCAAATGCAAGATGGATGCATATGGAAGCCCAAATTAGGGTTTATGATCAAAGCATCAAACAAAAACCAAAATCAGAAGCAAACATCAAGATAAAAAATTGAAAATGCATTCAAAGGATCCCTAAACCTATACTACCTCACTGCCCAAAGGAGAGGTTCTAACTCTTAACCTAATAAAAGTTATGAATTTCCTAAAATTTCTAGGGTTTTAGGGTACCTTAACAAGGAAAATGCCAAACAAATGGAAAATGAAAGATCAAATCATGCCAATTTAATCTCACAAACTACATGCTAAACAAAATGCAATGCAAGAAGAATCAAAGTCCAACTCTCAATGGTTAGGCAGAAATGATTTTTTGAAGTTTGGATCAAAATAATTCCTTGAAATGATTTTAATTCCATGAAAAATTCTCAAAATGCATCAAGATCAAAAAAGAAATTTGGTTTGAGGGTTGGACAATGTTTCTAAATGATTATGAAGGTTTCATGAATTTTTTGGTGATTTTTAAATACCTAAAAGTATTTTTAATTAATTAATTCTCATTAATTAATTAAGAATAAACTTTTAAATGATTTAAAAATATTTTTTAATGCAAAAAATAAAAATAAAAATGTTTTTGTGTTCTGAAAAATAATGAAAACCTTGACAAAAATTTTCATAATTTTTAAACATTTTTTGCTATTTTAATTAATTCGTGCAAAATAAACCAAATAAAATGAAAATAAAATGAATTTAAATGAGAAAATAGGAAAGTCAGCAGATCTAAGGGCCAGGATTCAAATTCCAGGGGGCGGGAGTTGACTTGGCGCGTGAACGGACGGCCCACATTCAAATTTCGCTAATTATGATTTAGCCCTAATCCAGTGCCCTAATTACTTTCAGATGACCGGAACAGTGTTCCGGTCATCTTTTCCGGCAAGGTGAAATCTCAATCTCTCTCAATACGCATCAAATCCTCACAAAACTCTCCAGAATCAATCTATGAACATCACTAAGCATAAACCCTAACTCAAACAACATTTATTTTTCGTGAATCAAAGGAATCAAGCAAAAACATTTTTACGGGCAAACTTTCAGAGCATCATAACATACTTGTTTCTGGCTTATTTTCAAAAATAAATAGATCCCCATGATCAGGGCAACATGTAGAACAACATTCTAACAAGAAATTAAAGTTCTGGAAAAAAAGTTCATCATGCTACCTGAGATGGAGCTTTCGATTCAGGAGCTTTCTGGCTGTTTCTTTGGCTCAAACAAGTCCCAATGATCCTCCTTAGAAGCTTTTGACCCTTAGTTGGAGTTTATGTGGCCTCTAGAGAAAGTTGGCAGAAGCTCAGGCCAAGGGAGTGTGAAAATCATATTTGTGATGTGGGAGGTTTCAGGCCAAAACAATGGTTGGTTTGTGATCAGTGGAACACCTTGAGATCAATGGTGAAGTTTGTTTTTGTGTTTGATACTTGTGCTGTGAGTTTCGAATGGTTTTGCATATGGGGTGAGTTTCATGAACTATGGCTTATGATATGTTTCAAGCTTGTGTGTCTTGTGTGTTATGCTGGCTTTGGTCCACTTATCACAACTAGAGAGGTCAGAGGAGTTGGTGTGGACTGTTGTGATTGGTATGGGGTTTTTTGCAAAAAGTCAAGTCTAGGTGTACTTGAGGTATGGGCAAGTGTGAGGTTGTGATAGGAGCATGGTTGAGTTCAGTTTGAATCAAGGAATGCTGTGACAAAAGTTTAGAGGCAAGGCAGCAAGTAGTTTGTAGCTTATGATGAGTTTTGCAAGTTGGTTCAAATTTGGTTCCTTTGAGATTTCATGAATTTCAATGCATCAAAGTGTCAAGTTCTTTGGCCAATTCTGATCTTTAGAGGTCATGTGTGTATGTTGTAAAGAAATTGTACACATTTGAGGTCTTTAGTGCACTTGATCAAGTCATTTTGCAAAATGCCTCTTTGGTAGAAAACTTTAAATTTTGTGATTTTAGCCAACTTTGACAAGCCATAACTTTTGATCCAAAATGAATTAGGTCATGTTCTTGTACTTTTTGAAAAGGGAATGATCTATTCTACAACTTTCATGGCCAAAGTTTTTCCATTTGAAGCTTTTTTGAATCAAAAAGTAAGGGTTGAAAAAGTTGCCTAAAATATCATTTTCATTAAAAGTCAAACTTGCCCAAAAAGTCAACTTTGCAAAAGACTTGAAATTCTTCAATTTTGTGAACTTCCAACCTCTTCCATGATTAAATAAAGATCATATACAATCAAAATGATGAAGAACAACCTTTGGTTGGGTCATTGGGGGCCTCAGATGCCCTGATTTTGCACTGACTTGCTTGAAAAGTCAACTCTTGATCAGATGACTTCCCCATGGAATTTCTTCATGAAAATTGATATGCATACTCCCTATACCATATAGAGACCAATAGAAACAAGAATGACCAAAAAATTTGGAGTTATGGCCTCTGAAACCAAAACCCTAATTTTAGGTCATTTGTGCAGTCAAACCTGGCTCTGCCTTCATACCATTCTTAGTTCTTGTGATTTTTTGACATTCTTGACTTTGAGAGGATATAATATGATACTTGAACACACATGGATCCCTTTGAAGTGATTGATGGCCTTTGGAGTGGCTCAAGAAGCTCTTGGATTGCTCAGATCACAAACCCTAGGTGCAGATGACTTTGAATCTATGCAGTGAATCAAAAATGTGATATGAGATGCTATGACTGAGTTTATGCTTATGAAATGATCACAAGCCATGGTGTGAATGGGTGAGGGAAAATTTGGGGTGTTTACAGCTGCCCCTATTCAAACATGAGTTAGCTGTGCATGATGTAAGCGACGGCTTAACAGGCAAACAAGATAACTTGTGGTTGAATACCAAAGACAGTCCAAAATTTACACTCACAGAATGAAGAAGAAAAGGGATATAGATTGCAAAAGAAAATAACGTGTATTGTAAAGTATAGGCGACGGAGGACGACCGTCGAGCAGAGGACGACTGCTGGGTAAAGAGCAATGACGGGGACGGCCGACATGCTGGGGATATAAAAGGGGTTATGATGGGGACGACCACCAAGTAAAGTTGTAAGATTCTCTGGGGAGCAATGAAAAATGATGGGGACGGCCATCAAGTTCATAAAGCAAGGTAACCGACGATGGGGACGACCATCGGGCTAAACTGGGAAAGAAAAGGGACCACGACGGGGACGGACATCGGGTTAAAGAATAAATGAAATAATGATGAGGGATGGTCATCAAAGGTGAAGGACGATCACCTAGCAGGGGACGGCTGCTAAATATCACGACATAGGACGAATGCCGGATAAAAAGGTCAACGATGGGGACGGCCATCGGATGAGCATGATGAAGGACGATCATCAAGAGGTGAAGGACGATCACCTAGCAGGGGACGGCTGCTAAATATCACGACATAGGACGAATGTCGGATAGAAAAGATCAACGATGGGGACGGCCATCGGATGAGCATGATGAAGGACGATCATCAAGAGGTGAAGGACGATCACCTAGCAGGGGACGACTGCTAAGATATCACAACATAGGACGAATGTCGGATGAAAGGTCAACGATGGGGACGGCCATCGGACGAGCATGATGAAGGACGATCATCAAGAGGTGGAGGACGACCACCTAGCAGGGTACGGCTGCTCTCAGGGTTTATCATGACAAATGTCAGATAAAAAGAAACTTGTTTTACTGGGGAATAGTAAACACGGACGAGTGTTTATATCCAAGAAACAAAAGGTATAAGTGTTTAGATGTTTGTGTATAGATTAAAGACGCGGACGAGCATCCTTAAGACCATGATACGGACGAGTATCAGGTAGAAACAAGTACTGACACATGTTCAGAGATGATGATACGGACGAGTATCAACTGGTTAACAAGGAACACGGACAAGTGTTGAATCTGAAGGGACTCTTCTGGGGAATAGTAGACACAGACAAGTGTCTATATTCAAGAAGACACAGTGTATGGATTAAAGATGCGGACGGACATCCTTAAGACTATGATACGGACGAGTATCAAGTAGAAACAAACGCTAGACGCATGTTCTGAGATGATGGTACGGACGAGTACCAACTGGTTAACAAAGAACACGGACGAGTGTCGAATCTGCGGGGATACAAATGGTGTATACAAGATACGGACGAGTATCTGTATAAGTATGATTGGTGTATAGATGAGTGTTCCACCTGCTGGGGAGAGTGACACGGACGAGTATCAAAAGGAGAAAAGTATAGTATAACCAAGTATCTGATATACAAAGTGTTTATATTACCGTGCTGGGAAAATGACATGGGCGGATGTCAAGGAAATGTATATATATAAGTATATGCGAGTGCAAAGAGGATGCCTTTGGCTTTCTGCTGGGGATATGACACGGACGGGTGCCACAAGGAGTATATACTGATGTTTGTGAGTGTGAGGAAACTGCTTTTGCTGGGGAATCTGGGATGTATTCTGTAAGTGCTGATGGATTGTTAATATTCACAGGTGTTTGATTCAGACCATGACTTATGATTATGCTACATGTTTGATTTTTGCCGTAATGCTCCATATTAAACGGAATGCTACGCTTTGTGGGGTAAATATGATGCGAATGCTATGATTATGCAAAATATATCGATCTGGGATTTGGATCCCACTGCTGTGAAGATCTCTGGCCGATCTGCTTGAAGTGAAAATCCCAGCTGGGGTTGAGATCATTGGTAGATCTGATGGGATGATTCTGCTTGGGGAAATGGGTCAATGATAGACCTATTCCTGTAAATGAGGGACCCAGCTGGGGTTTGTAGAAGCTTTTCGTCACTCTGTTGTGATTCCTTCGTGTGTTGCTCTTCTGGATAGAGGTTGATACTCTGTGGGGAAGTGGTTCCCTGGCTTTTGCACTTGACTGAGGAAGAATGATTGGCAACTCGGCTGGGAGAAGCAACAAGTGGCAACTCAGCTGGGGAGAAAACATCTTGAGTGCTAAGACTGAGTGAGTATTGATTTGCCAGCTTGCTGGGGTGAAGCTTACATGCCCCATGTTGCGCTTTGAGTGCCTGCAATCCTGCGAAGACAAAAGACGCACAAGTAATCCCGAGGTATCCCTTACCGGATTCCGTCATAGGAGTGAGACACTCCCGATAGTAAGTATATTTCCTGCAAGCACGTAGTTTTTATTTTTGAGATAAACATATGTATTCATGCAATCAGTTTTCTTTAAGACATCAGACATTTTTGCAAATAAAGTGTACAAGACGAAACATGACTGAAAAATCTGATTTTATTAATTCATGTGCCCTGAATTGGCAAGATACAGTCAAAGAAACATATCCCCTGAGATGAGGAGATTGTTACAAATTGAGAAACAAAAGATGTTGGAAATGTTGGTGACGCTTCAAGGAGCTTCCCTCTTGCTATGACTCGTATGACTTTTGACGTTCTTCTCGTCCTGCTTTCTGAAGAAGGCTGATTCTGAAAGAGGCTTGATCCTTTCGAAGCTTACCAAGTTGTAGGTGATACAGACGAATTCAGAGTGCAGTTGTTCGCTTATTCCCTTATTTTGCATGGATCGCCCTTTCGGGTTTTAAATCCATCGGGATACCCATTTTTGCCTGAGTTGTCCAATGCGGCTTTTCAACTCAGCGGGTGTACACATTTCTTTTGTTTATTTCCCTTATTTTTGCCCGAGTCTTTTATTCTGTTTTTGACTCGCCGGGACGCCCTGTTTTTGCCTGGACTTACATTCTGTTTTTATGTCCAGCGGGTCCTTTTTATGCGAAGTATTTTTTAACTGCATCTGAATTCACAGGGGACGGGAAGTCTTCACCATCCATGGTGCTGAGCATTAGTGCTCCACCAGAGAAAACTTTCTTTACTACAAATGGTCCTTCATAGTTTGGAGTCCATTTGCCCCTGTGGTCTATATGAGGAGGGAGGATTCTTTTCAGCACAAGATCTCCTACTTGGTACTCTCGGTGCCTGACTTTCTGATCGAAGGCTCTCTTCATTCTTTTCTGATACAACTGTCCATGACAGATTGCAGCCAATCTTTTCTCTTCGATCAGACTCAGTTGTTCGTATCGGGATCGAACCCACTCTGCTTCGTTCAGCTTAACATCCATTAATACCCGCAGGGAGGGTATTTCAACTTCAACAGGTAGGACTGCCTCCATTCCATATACAAGTTGGTACGGTGTTGCCCCAGTGGATGTTCTAATTGACGTGCGGTACCCATGCAAGGCAAACGGTAGCATTTCATGCCAGTCTTTGTAAGTGACTACCATCTTCTGCACAATCTTCTTGATATTCTTATAGCTGCCTCAACAGCGCCATTCATCTTTGGCCTGTAAGGAGAAGAATTGTGGTGTTGGATCTTGAAGTCCCTGCATAGCTCAGCCATCATTTTGTTGTTTAAGTTGGAACCATTATCAGTAATGATTCGCTCGGGCACTCCATATCGACAGATGATATCTCTCTTCAGGAATCGGGCTACCACTTGTCTTGTAACATTTGCATATGAGGCTGCTTCAACCCACTTGGTGAAATAATCAATGGTGACCAAGATGAATCTGTGGCCATTTGAAGCAGTCGGTTCAATCTTGCCAATCATATCAATGCCCCACATGGCAAAGGGCCAGGGTGAAGACATCACATTCAAGGGATTGGGAGGCACATGCACCTTATCCGCATAGATCTGGCATTTATGGCACTTCCTGGCATAAGCACAACAGTCGGCATCCATTGTGATCCAGTAATAACCTGATCTTAGCAATTTCTTGGCCATGGCATGCCCTCCTGCGTGGGTACCAAAGGATCCTTCGTGCACCTCGTGCATCAACAAGTCTGCTTCTGTTCTATCAACGCATCTGAGGAGTACCATATCAAAGTTTCTCTTGTACAGGGAACCATCAGTGTTCAGAAAGAAACTACCAGCAAGCCTTCTCAAAGTCTTCTTATCATTGGAAGATTCCCCAGATGGGTATGTTTGATCCTCCAAGAAGCACTTAATGTCATGGAACCAAGGCTTATCATCTTTGACAATATCTGCTGCAAATACATATGCTGGTCTGTCAAGTCTGGACACTGAAATCTGCGGTACAAAGTTGGCAGCTTGAACTTTGATCATTGATGAAATGGTAGCCAGAGCATCTGCAAACTGATTCTCGTCCCGAGGGATATACTCAAGCTTGACCGTTGTAAAGAAAGTCAATAACCTCCTTGTATAATCCCTGTAAGGTATCAGATGATCCTGGTGTGTGTACCATTTGTCGTTGGTTTGATTAACTACCAGAGCTGAATCTCCGAATACAGTCAATGTCTTGATCCTGAGGTCAATGGCTTCCTCAAGACCCATAATGCAAGCTTCGTATTCAGCTTCGTTGTTAGTGTAGTTGAAGGTGAGTTTTGCCGAGAAAGGCATATGAACTCCCTTAGGTGTAATGAGTACTGCACCAACACCACGACCATTCATATTAACAGCCCCATCAAACATCATAGTCCATTCTTCTTCCGGGTCAGGCCCTTCAGTGTGAACAGGCTCTTCATGATCTTTCGCTTTTATGAACATGATGTCTTCATCAGGGAAGTTAAATCTCATAGGCTGGTAGTCATCAATAGGTTGCTCAGCAAGATATTCAGACAATACACTGCCTTTGATGGCTTTCGGAGATGTGTACTGAATGTCATATTCTGTGAGGATCATTTTCCATCTTGCAACCCGTCCGGTAAGAGCTGGCTTCTCGAAAATGTACTTAACTGGGTCCATTTTTGATATCAATAAAGTGGTGTGGGTCAACATATACTGTCTCAGTCGGCGAGCAGCCCACGCTAAAGCACATCAAGTTTTCTCGAGCAGTGAATAACGTTGTTCACAGTCGGTAAACTTTTTGCTCAGGTAGTATATTGCATACTCTTTTCGACCAGACTCGTCATGCTGGCCCAGCACACACCCCATCGACTCTTCTAATATTGTCAAGTACATTATCAGAGGTCTTCCTTCAACTGGAGGCATAAGGATTGGAGGTTCTTGCAGGTATTCTTTGATCTTGTCAAAAGCCCTCTGGCAGTCTTCATTCCACCTGACCGTCTATTCTTTTCTTAACAGTTTAAACAAAGGTTCACAGGTTGCAGTAAGGTGAGATATGAACCTTGAGATGTAGTTCAATCTACCTAGAAAACCTCGAACTTCTTTTTCAGACTTCGGTGCAGGCATTTCTTGAATGGCTTTGACTTTATCAGGGTCAACTTCAATCCCCTTCTCGCTCACAATAAAACCCAGCAACTTACCAGATCGCACCCCGAATGTGCATTTGTTGGGGTTCAGCTTCAGTTGGTACTTCCTCAGACGCTTGAATAACTTCAGCAGATTTACCAGGTGGTCTTCTTCTGTAAGGGACTTGGCAATCATGTCATCCACATAACACTCGATTTCTTTATGGATCATATCGTGGAATAATGTTACCATAGCCCGTTGATATGTTGCACCAGCGTTCTTCAATCCGAATGGCATCACCTTGTAACAGAACGTGCCCCAGGGTGTGATAAAAGTTGTCTTCTCCATGTCTTCAGGTGACATTTTGATCTGATTGTATCCTGAAAATCCGTCCATGAAGGAGAATACCGAGAACTGAGCCGTATTATCAACCAATACATCAATGTGAGGTAACGGGAAATCATCTTTCGGATTGGCTCTGTTCAGGTCCCGGTAATCAACACACATCCTCACTTTGCCGTCTTTCTTAGGCACAGGTACTATGTTAGCAACCCACGGTGGATAACTAGTTACAGCAAGGAATTCGGCGTCCCACTGCTTTTGCACCTCTTCTTTGATCTTCATTGCCATGTCCGGGCGAGTACGGCGCAACTTCTGTTTAACCGGTGGACAATCTTCTCTTAAAGGCAGCTTATGCATAACAATATCGGTATCCAACCCTGGCATATCCTGATAAGACCAAGCGAACACATCCACATATTCTTGAAGCAGGTCAATCAGTTGTATCTTCACTGAGTCTTGTAAGCAGGCCCCGATTTTAACTTCTTTCACATCTTCATCTGTACCAAGATTAATCGTTTCGACCTCCTCCTGATGAGGAGTGATAACCTTTTCCTCTTGTCTCAACAATCTGGCTAGCTCTTCAGGAAGCTCGTAATCTTCTTCAACCCCTTCATCAACTTGATTGATCGGATTGTCAAAGTCATACGAAGTCATAGCCATGCTGTTGTCGGTGCTGTCTGGAAGGCACTCTCTGCAAGGGTTCAGTTTGTTCATTTTAGTGATTGATTTTAATCTTGTTTTAGAAAAGTGAAGTAAAGTTGTCATTTTGAAAACATTGCCATTTATTTTTTTGTACAAAAAGAAAAATGGAAAAACAGTGAGCGGAAAAGAAAAAAGACTCATTTGCAAAAGATGTCTGATATTTCATTGATTAATCTTGTTGCACAAAAATTACAGATGGCCCGATTACAAAATGAGTCTTGTCATCTTGGGCAAGATGCAAGACTTGATGCATGCTTAAAATATACAGGAAATAATAATTACTCTGCAGGAGTAACCCTTATAATTTCCTGGGAAGACCAGTTTGAGATACGGCTCCCTGGGATCCTTGGACGAATCCAGCTTTCCTGGTTGCGCTCATCTTCCGACTCATCTTCCAAGTTGTTGACAGCATCAGGGGTGAGCATCCCCCCACTAACAAAGTTGGGCTTTTTAGCAGCCTCTGCTTGATCTTGTTGAGTTGGTTTGTAACCCAACCCAAATCTATCCTCTTTCTTCTCCACAGGCAACAATTTGCCCCAGCCTTGAGCATTCCCTTTTTCCACAACCTTCTGGGCTTGCTGGTAGGATGTCATGGAAGTCCCAAGTACAACAGACGTTTCATTAATATTCAGGGCCTCAAACCCTTGACTCATCGTCTCGTGGATCTCCCCATCCATCTCAATGTATTTGTATGTAGCCAGATGGCTAACAAAAATATCCTCCTCTCCATAAATAGTAACGACTTGGCCCTCCCACTCGAATTTTAACTTCTGGTGAAGGGTAGACGTAACTGCGCCAGCGGCATGAATCCATGGTCTACCCAACAAACAGCTGTAGGCAGGCTGAATGTCCATCACGTAGAAGGTCGTTTTGAAAGTCTGTGGGCCAATTGTTACAGGCAACTCAATTTCTCCCAGAACTGATCTCTTAGAGCCGTCAAAGGCTCTCACTACCAAGTTACTGGGACGTAACGCCAATCCTTCATACTCCAGCTTCACAAGGGCTTTTTTGGGTAAGACATTGAGGGATGATCCTGTGTCTACCAACACATGTGAAAGAACTGCACCCTTACACTCCATGGTAATGTGCAAAGCCCTGTTATGATTGCGGCCTTCCGTAGTCAAATCAGTGTTGGTAAATCCTAGTCCATTACTAGCATTAACATTTCCAACCACAGCTTCCAACTGATTGACGGTGATCTCTTCTGGCACATAAGCTGCGTGCAAGACTTTTAGTAGTGCGTTCCGATGAGCCTCGGAGCACATAAGCAATGATAAAATAGAGATCTTGGAAGGCGTCTGGTGAAGCTGGTCCACTATCTTGTAATCACTTTTCTTGATGATTCTCATGAATTCATCAACTTCTTGATCAAAAGGTGTTTTCAAAGCTTCTTTGACAATTTGCTCTTCCTGCACCATGCTCTTCCCTTTTTCCTTGGCAGCAGCTTCTGCTTCAGCAGTGGGTCTTTGAATTTGCGGGGCAAAGAGACGTCCGCTTCGAGTGAAGCCTCCGCCTCCACCCACATTGTCTATTTGTGGTGAAGAAGTTGATGATTCGAAAGTGATTTTCTGTCCTTCGCAGTATAGATCAGAGTCGTAATGCCAAGGGATGGCATTACTGCTTTCATAAGGTACTGGCCCAGGCACTGTGACAGTGACTGGACTGATGGCAGCTGTAGAAGGGACCACGATAGTCCGTGGATCATAGTATATTGTGACTGGTGCTCTGATAGGAGTGACATTTTGTGAGTTGTAGGCAGAATCATTTGCAGGATCATAATAAATTGTAACCGTTGAGACATCCTCATTGTTTGCTGCTGATGTTGTAGGAGACATTGTTGGAAGGATGGGTGTTGTTGTTGTAGGAGACTCTGAATGAAGGGGTGCTGAAGTTGTAGAAGGGATGTTTGCTGATATTTGGTCCATTGAAGTAGCAGATGAAGCATTTGTTGATGAGATTGAAGAGTTGTTTGGAACAATGGTTGTTGCAGTTGTAGGAGATTCTGGAACTGTTGTTAGGGAGATTGTTGGATTAGTAGGTATTGATGTTGTGATTTGAAGCAGGCCACTCTGGATGAGACCATCTATGCCATCCCTCAAGTTATCACACCCATTCACTGAAATGTTGCAATAAACACATCCTAGCTCACATCCCGGGAACATTTGACATTCGAGGAGTTGAGCTTTAATCTCTACCAAGGGTGCCCGAATCTGACCCACACTGGTTATCAAGTAAGACGGCTTGTCTTCTTCAATAGCATTGATTCTGGGTCCTCCGTGGTGTGGCATAGGGTTCTTGTTAACATTTGGTGGTGGTGCAAAGTTTAGAGCTTTGGAATCCACTAGATCCTGTACTTTCATGTGCAAAGCCCTGCACTTCTTTGTACTGTGGCCGGGTGCATTTGAGTGAAAAGCACATCTGGCGCTGGCGTCATAATTTCTGGGTAGACTGGCAGGATCTGGAGGTGCCAATGTCCTTAGCTCAACCAGGTTGAGTTTCAGGAGTTGTGGCAGTAATGTGGCATAGGGCATAGGGATCAGATCAATCACCCTATTGGCCTGAGAAGGTCTCTGTTGATATGGTCTTTGCTGATTGTTGTTGCTGGTGTTGTTGTTGTTATAATTTCTCTGAGGAGGATACTGAGTTTGTTGCTGTGGTTGATAAGCTGGTTGAGGACGAATTGGGGCGAGAATGGTGACTGCTGCTACAGACCTATGAACATATTGGGGTCTGCCCCTGCTGGTATGGATAGCATTGGTCTCACCAGTTCTTCTTGGGCCTACAAAAGGCTTTCTTGTGTTGCTGGACGAACTAGCACCGTTGTCAGAAATTTTGCCCATCTTTAACAGGATCTCAATTCTTTCCCCGACTATGACTACATCAGCAAAGCTAGTGGAAGAAAAGGCAACTAGCCTGTCAATGTATGTCCCTTGGAGGGTGTTCATAAACATATCAGCCATCTCCCTCTCTGACATGGGTGGCTGGACAGCAGCAGCAAGCTGTCTCCACCTTTGAGCGTACTCCCGGAAGCTTTCCCTGGATGATTGAGACATTCCCATTAGGAGGGTCCTGTTGGGAGCCATATCCAAGTTGTACTGATATTGTCTGATAAAGGCCTCAGCCAAGTCCTTCCAACATCTGATGGTTGCTCTAGTCAGATGAGAGTACCATTCCCTTGAAGCTCCTGTTAAGCTATCCTCAAAATAAAACATCCATAGCTTTTCGTCCATGGTATATGCCTTCAGCCTCCCCAGAAAGGATTGCAAGTGGGTCCGTGGACAGGAGGTTCCGTTGTACTTTTCAAAGCACGGAGGTTTAAATTTGTGGGGAATCCTGACCCCGTCCACTAAGCCCATATCCATAACATCAAAACCCAAAGAATTATGGGACTCCAGGGATCTCAGTTTCTCAGCAATCTCATCTAGCCTTCTGTCATAGGCTTCCTCCCCAGCTCCCATCACTGTAAATTGATCTTCCTGGGGGTCTTCTTGCAGCACTCTGCCTGCAGTGGCAGTCCCTTGCACATTAACAGGGATGTTGATCTCTGGGTGGAGGTGGGGTCCATAGACTGGAGGATTAACATGGGGTTGAACTCTCTCATTATTGCTTGTCCCAGCAGTCCCTGGATGGGGGTCTTCCTGATTCCTCCCCTCTACCAGTGCTCTTAATCTTTCTTGGCTTTGAGCCATATTATTCATCACCTCCATAAATTGTGTCATCTGATTCCTCATTTCCAATCTCTCATTGGCCATTTGAGTCCTAACCTCTGTAAGGTCCTGCTGTACTTGGTCCATTTGTATACCCGGAAGGTTGTTGCGGGTTGGATATCTGTGGGGACGGTTGAGTGGAAACACCCGACGTCGAGCAATAGTTCCTGAGATCACAACAGAGTTAGAAACAATAAGACAAAAACCTACAAAACAAAACAAAAGGTTAGTATGCAATGCAGTATGCTTATTTGTATCTAAGGTATTCGGCTTGGCACTTGGTTTTGACCTTTCCAGACCCTTGAGAAAGATGCTTGTGATGTTGCTTGAAGAATTCAGATAAAAACAAACCAACACATATATTACAAAAAGTAAATGGTACATAGTTTGTTTCTTTTTACAATACATGCCCTCTAAGGGGTCAAAAATACAACATAAAGAAAAATACATGAAATGAAAGCAACAACAAGCAAAAGTCAAACACCAAGACCAAACTCATCCTCCTGAACTTCCTTTAGAAGTGCTTCAGTCACAGGATCAGCTGGACGCTCTGTAAGATTCCTGATAAGGAGATTCCTGGTAGTAACAGCTGCAGTTAGCCTCTTGTGTTGACTCTGGTCCTTTGACCTCTTCACACCAGCTCTAATTTTCAATTTTGAGATCTCTCTCTGGGCTGCTGCCAGGGCTTCCTGTTGCTCTTTTGCACTAGCTTCCAGCTGCTCAAACTTGTCCTGAGTCCTCTTATCCTCCTAAGTACGGGCTTCGGTGATCCTGACCCACCTAGCCTGACTCTCCTTCAGATACAAATCAGTCCTGGCTTTTTGGAACTGAGCCTCTTTGCAGGCATTCTTCAGGATTTGCTCTCCAGCCCTAGACTTCTTGATATAATCCTCAGACTTCTCAATTCTGGCTAGATGCTCCACCTTTAGCTTTTCTAACCTCTCAATGTCCAAGCGACCATCACTCCTCTCCTAGAGGGTCTTCTGTAGAGCCTGAGTCAGTTTCTCATTTCTCTCTTTCAACTTCTCAAACTCCTCTAAGCTGACAGTTGCTGGAGGTGGTGTTGTGGAGGGCCCAGGCACATCTTCAATGGTAAAGGGCATCCCGGAAATTTGAGCCCTGGCATGAGACCACTCATAGTACTGAGCTGAGGCCACATTATTGCATCTCCCAAGAATGGTTACCCCCTTAGTCTGTACATTGTCCCAAGCCCAGGATGCTTGCCTGACAATAGCCAGATTAGGCTTGTTCTCACAATAAAGGGTCTCAGCTAGATCCTGTGCTCTAGGAGGGTGGACTAATGCATAGCCCAGTTGTCTTTTGAATAGCAGAGGGTTGTAGTTGATGCAACCCTTCACTCCTATCAAAGGTACATTGGGAAACTGCCCACAACTAGTAATGATGTCTCTGCCCTTAGTGCTCTGAGTGCACCACCTGATGTCATCTGAGGTTAAAGCAACAAGCCTCCTTGCCCAGTTCTTATGCTGGTGAGGGTTCAAGAATGCATCAGTCCTTGGCAAATGTTTGAGCAGCCAAGTATGGAACAAAGGAGCACAACATCTCACTAATCTTCCCCTTTGCTTTTCATTCCTTTGGTGAACAGAGTAGTAAAGATCTCCCAGTAAGGTGGGCACTGGGTTCCTCAGGATGAAAAGATGGATTGCGTTCTTGCTAACAAACCTAGGCTCATCTGCAAATAATATGACCCCATATATGCTAAGGGCTAATAATGCACAGACTGCCTTCCACTCTCCCACAGAAGCCTTCAGGGTAGCCTGAGAGATCAAGAAATCCAGATGCAGACCAGAGATTCCTGCTTTGGTAGTCATATTCTTCCCAATCAGAACTGGTTCCAGATACAAAGACTTTGCCACTTCTTCATTACCAGGGAAAGCCATCTCAGGGTTGAAGGGGACTCCACCTCTGATAGGTACACCAATCAGTGATGAATACTCTTCCAACAAGGGTCCCAACTGAAAATTCTGAAAGGTGAAGCACCTCAGAGGGGGATCATAGAACTGCAGGCAAGTATGAACCAAGCTCCTCTGTGAAGGGTCCAAATCCATAACCACATCAAGGATTCCTCCATAATGTTCTCTGAAAAGTGGTATATGGTCTGGAGTAATCAGGGTCTGAATCTTCCTGATGCTAGCCAACTCAGGCTCAAAGAAATGATAGGAGATGTTGCTCTTCTTAGGTGCCATATTGCTGAAGAAGAGCTGAGTCAGATGCTGAGAAAAACACTGAAGATGGGCCACTGACAGGCTGAGACTGATGATGCAGGTGACTGAAGCAGGTAGCTGATAACAGAAGCAAGCACTGATGAAAATAGGTCTATGCTGAAGAAGGGGTCAAAACCAAGCCAAAAATGTAGGATGGATACCCTGAAAAACAAATAAACACATGTTAAAATGATGCAATGATGATGTATGCAAATGATATGCAAGGGTTGTGACTAAGCTGGATCTGATCAACTGCCTTGATATAGGTCCATGTATGTTCAAGAAATCCAGATGGAGGTTCATAAGTCCAGTAACCAAGGTGGGGGACTCAAATAAAGAGTCACATGTCCAGGGTTAAAAATCACAAGAACCGTTCCAACATGGAGTACTCTTAATCAAAACACAGTAACAGGGTATGTTGAGGTCAAGGGTACCTGCAAACCTGTAAACAGCCCAACCCCCTCACAGGTGATGTTCTAAAACAAGGATCCTCAGACTTGGATCAGTTATGAGAAGTGTAAACACTTCTAACCCGGAGGTACAGTGTTTACAATAACCATAAAAGATCCTCCTCTAATTCACCTCAGTTTCTGAAGGTCAATACTAAAGGTCATCCAGACTTAGCAGGCTTCCCAGATAGCCCTAGTACTACAGGAAATCTGCAGCACAAAGTTCTCAAGAAGAAACCTATATCTGAACCGTGTTTCATATTCCCGCACCAGACCGAAATGGAATGGGAAAGAACATGAACCACTCTAGCCTAGGTGTCACTCAGGTCCCAGGTATAGGACCTCAACTCTCAGTAGAACACCCACCCACCAAAGCAACAAACCAGATCCAGCCAGCACAGTATGACAGTATGGTATATGTAAAGCTATAAAGAAAGCAATAAAACAACTGTACATAAAGCAAAGATAAATACAAATACAAGCACAAATAGCACATAACACCCCAGTAAACACAAATCAAACAAGCGCTAGGAGGAACCCACAAAAAGAACCAGAAGCCCTGGTTACAGTATAAGGTTCCCCAGCAGAGTCGCCAAGCTGTCGCTCCCGCCAAATGAAGCCGGGTCAAATGGGGTACAGACGCGAACGGTTGGCGAAAGGAGGGTGTGAGAACACACAGGAGTGAACTCACAGGGAAATGAATAGAGTCGCCAGCTAGGCATTTTTATCCCGAAGGAAAGGTAATGCTGCATAAACCTAAGAAAAGACATGGATAAGACGGTTGCGAACCAGAGAGACTGAGAAAGGGGGTTGGTTACAACCTGGGAAGGTATTAGCACCCAGATTGTCCGTCGTACTCGACGGGATCCACGCTTAAAAGATTTGTGTTTCAAAGGGGTAGTGTCAGTGCAATTTGTGTATAAAGAGATGGAAAAGGAATGTACAGGTGTCAGTGTAAAAGAAGTGAAGTGTAATATGAAAGTGTCAGTGTAAGGATAAGAGTGAAATGCCCATGATAATGAGGCTAAAGAACAAGGCTAGAAGGAGGGGGAATATACAGAGACTTCTGTTCGATAACTATTAGGTTATGCCTACGTATCCTCTCGTGCAATGAGGAAGTCAGAACACCGTAGTTCGACCCAAAAAGACTGAAGGATGAATTGACTTGTGAACTGCTTACTTGTCTATGCTCAAGTGTATGACCTGTCTGGCTCAGATGCAAACTGTCTTGCATTAGACGGAAGAAGCAAGTTCTCGGTTATGAGTGAATAAAATGAGGAAAGAATCCCGAAGGAGACGATTATTGTTTGTTTTTTTGAGTTTTCAGTCTTTTATTGCTTTTTGGTGTTTGTCATAAGTTAATGAGATTAAGCCTAAACCAATGGATTTAGTAAACTCATCACATTTTCCCTCTGATTAGGGGTAATGAGAATACCTTAAGTGTGAAGTCAGATTCTCACACTTAATCACCTTTGGTGCAGGATTAAGATCATTAACCTACTTGTGATTATTTAGATGTTTTTGTTGTTTTTGTTTAGTGTTGAGTAATAAGATTAAGCCATAATCAAGGATTAAACAGGCTCATTACACCATCCTAATAGAAGGATAATAGATGAGAATGTTTAAGCTGAGGAAAGCTCCTAAACTTAATCCATGATTAGGGATTAAACTCATGACAAAACAAAGCCTTTATTAAGTGGATTTTAGTTAATGATATGGTGATGAAGTGTTTTTTAGGGTTTGTAAGACAACTTGAGGGGGACTTGTCCATTAACACTAGGGTTAGTCCTTCTTAACCAATTAAGGAAGAATTAGAACCCTAATGCAAGGCCCAAGTTACAAGTGTGATGTCTTGATGATTATTATGTGAATTGATTAAAGGAGTTAAACACATTAAGGGTTTAACACTTAGGACTAAAGTTATACACTCCATCCTAATAGAAGGATACATGCATAAACTTAATCACAAAGCCTTAAAGCCTTTAGGGTTTAGTCCCTGATTATGAGATGGGAAGTGAAGACTCAATGAGACACAAAGGTAAAACCTAAATGGGGGACTAATCAAAACCCTAATCATTGTCATGCTTGGTTGTTCCTAGGGTTTGTGAGGTTTACAAGAGAAGTCTTCAGAGGAACCACCAGGAAGCAGATGAAAGGATCAGGAGAAGCAAAGTAACTTGCTTCATTGAAGAAGACAAGTCACTTGAGGAAAGAAAGAAAGAAGAAAAAGAATGAGCAAGTTCAATCTCAAACACATAACAAAATTCAGCATGGATGCATAAGAGAGATGAAAAGAAAATGTGAGAAGTGAAGGCAAATTCACTTCTCAAAATTACTTACCACCTGAAAAGTTAATGAAAGGAATGCAATACAATGCAAGATGAGATGAAATGGCATGATGCAAATCAAAACCAGAAGCACATACATGATGTTAAAGATGCTATGGGATGATGCAAACATGAAACAAAGCATGGGGATGATCATACAAACTTATGGATGCAAATGAAGCAAGTTTAGAACCATGATCATACATGAAATGTTATGAAGTGCAAATGGCATACAACATGGAAAATGCAAGATGCAATGATCAAACATGCTTTCAATATGTCTTAAGATGTCAAATGAATCAAATGAATGCACAAAATGCTATGGCAAGTCAAGGTATGCAAGCAAATGCAAGATGGATGCATATGGAAGCCCAAATTAGGGTTTATGATCAAAGCATCAAACAAAAACCAAAATCAGAAGCAAACATCAAGATAAAAAATTGAAAATGCATTCAAAGGATCCCTAAACCTATACTAACTCACTGCCCAAAGGAGAGGTTCTAACTCTTAACCTAATAAAAGTTATGAATTTCCTAAATTTCTAGGGTTTTAGGGTACCTTAACAAGGAAAATGCCAAACAAATGGAAAATGAAAGATCAAATCATGCCAATTTAATCTCACAAACTACATGCTAAACAAAATGCAATGCAAGAAGAATCAAAGTCCAACTCTCAATGGTTAGGCAGAAATGATTTTTTGAAGTTTGGATCAAAATAATTCCTTGAAATGATTTTAATTCCATGAAAAATTCTCAAAATGCATCAAGATCAAAAAAGAAATTTGGTTTGAGGGTTGGACAATGTTTCTAAATGATTATGAAGGTTTCATGAATTTTTTGGTGATTTTTAAATACCTAAAAGTATTTTTAATTAATTAATTCTCATTAATTAATTAAGAATAAACTTTTAAATGATTTAAAAATATTTTTTAATGCAAAAAATAAAAATAAAAATGTTTTTGTGTTCTGAAAAATAATGAAAACCTTGACAAAAATTTTCATAATTTTTAAACATTTTTTGCTATTTTAATTAATTCGTGCAAAATAAACCAAATAAAATGAAAATAAAATGAATTTAAATGAGAAAATAGGAAAGTCAGCAGATCTAAGGGCCAGGATTCAAATTCCAGGGGGCGGGAATTGACTTGGCGCGTGAACGGACGGCCCACATTCAAATTTCGCTAATTATGATTTAGCCCTAATCCAGTGCCCTAATTACTTTCAGATGACCGGAACAGTGTTCCGGTCATCTTCTCCGGCAAGGTGAAATCTCAATCTCTCTCAATACGCATCAAATCCTCACAAAACTCTCCAGAATTAATCTATGAACATCACTAAGCATAAACCCTAACTCAAACAACATTTATTTTTCGTGAATCAAAGGAATCAAGCAAAAACATTTTTACGGGCAAACTTTCAGAGCATCATAACATACTTGTTTCTGGCTTATTTTCAAAAATAAATAGATCCCCATGATCAGGGCAACATGTAGAACAACATTCTAACAAGAAATTAAAGTTCTGGAAAAAAAGTTCATCATGCTACCTGAGATGGAGCTTTCGATTCAGGAGCTTTCTGGCTGTTTCTTTGGCTCAAACAAGTCCCAATGATCCTCCTTAGAAGCTTTTGACCCTTAGTTGGAGTTTATGTGGCCTCTAGAGAAAGTTGGCAGAAGCTCAGGCCAAGGGAGTGTGAAAATCGTATTTGTGATGTGGGAGGTTTCAGGCCAAAACAATGGTTGGTTTGTGATCAGTGGAACACCTTGAGATCAATGGTGAAGTTTGTTTTTGTGTTTGATGCTTGTGCTGTGAGTTTCGAATGGTTTTGCATATGGGGTGAGTTTCATGAACTATGTCTTATGATATGTTTCAGGCTTGTGTGTCTTGTGTGTTATGCTGGCTTTGGTCCACTTATCACAACTAGAGAGGTCAGAGGAGTTGGTGTGGACTGTTGTGATTGGTATGGGTTTTTTTGCAAAAAGTCAAGTCTAGGTGTACTTGAGGTATGGGCAAGTGTGAGGTTGTGATAGGAGCATGGTTGAGTTCAGCTTGAATCAAGGAATGCTGTGACAAAAGTTTAGAGGCAAGGCAGCAAGTAGTTTGTAGCTTATGATGAGTTTTGCAAGTTGGTTCAAATTTGGTTCCTTTGAGATTTCATGAATTTCAATGCATCAAAGTGTCAAGTTCTTTGGCCATTTCTGATCTTTAGAGGTCATGTGTGTATGTTGTAAAGAAATTGTACACATTTGAGGTCTTTAGAGCACTTGATCAAGTCATTTTGCAAAATGCCTCTTTGGTAGAAAACTTTAAATTTTGTGATTTTAGCCAACTTTGACAAGCCATAACTTTTGATCCAAAATGAATTAGGTCATGTTCTTGTACTTTTTGAAAAGGGAATGATTCATTATACAACTTTCATGACCAAATGTTTTCCATTTGAAGCTTTTTTGAATCAAAAAGTAAGGGTTGAAAAAGTTGCCTAAAATATCATTTTCATTAAAAGTCAAACTTGCCCAAAAAGTCAACTTTGCAAAAGACTTGAAATTCTTCAATTTTGTGAACTTCTAACCTCTTCCATGATTAAATAAAGATCATATACAATCAAAATGATGAAGAACAACCTTTGGTTGGGTCATTGGGGGCCTCAGATGCCCTGATTTTGCACTGACTTGCTTGAAAAGTCAACTCTTGATCAGATGACTTCCCCATGGAATTTCTTCATGAAAATTGATATGCATACTCCCTATACCATATAGAGATCAATAGAAACAAGAATGACCAAAAAATTTGGAGTTATGGCCTCTGAAACCAAAACCCTAATTTTAGGTCATCTGTGCAGTCAAACCTGGCTCTGCCTTCATACCATTCTTAGTTCTTGTGATTTTTTGACATTCTTGACTTTGAGAGGATATAATATGATACTTGAACACACATGGACCCCTTTGAAGTGATTGATGGCCTTTGGAGTGGCTCAAGAAGCTCTTGGATTGCTCAGATCACAAACCCTAGGTGCAGATGACTTTAAATCTATGCAGTGAATCAAAAATGTGATATGAGATGCTATGACTGAGTTTATGCTTATGAAATGATCACAAGCCATGGTGTGAATGGGTGAGGGAAAATTTGGGGTGTTTACACTTGAACATACATGGACCCTCTTGAGATGATTGGAGAATCTTGGAGTGGCTCAGATAGCTCAGGGATTGCTCAGATCACAAACCCTAGATGCATATGACTTTGAACCAATGC
Source organism: Lathyrus aphaca (assembly GCA_963966055.1). Classification (NCBI taxonomy): domain Eukaryota; kingdom Viridiplantae; phylum Streptophyta; class Magnoliopsida; order Fabales; family Fabaceae; genus Lathyrus; species Lathyrus aphaca. The sequence goes on from OZ014525.1 coordinate 267,364,444, forward strand.
AGTGAAGTAAAAATGTAATATGAGATGATATGATTGAACTTATGCAAATGAAAAGATCATAAGCCATGGTGTGAACTTAGTGAGGACAAATTTGGGGTGTTTACAACTGCCCCTATTCAAACATGAGTTAGTTGTGTAGGATGTAAGCGCCTGGCTTAACAGACAAACAAGATAACTTGTGGTTGAATACCAAAGACAGCCCAAGATTTGCACTCACTGGGGAGAATAAGAAAAAGGATATATATTGTAAGATGAAAGTATAGTATGATTATAAAGTGCGGGCGATGGAGGACGACCATCGAGCAGAGGACGACTGCTGGGGATAAAGCGATGACGGGGACGGTCGACATGCTGGGGAAATAAAGGGATTATGATGGGGACGACCATCAAGTAAAGAAACAAGATTATCTGGGGATTAAAGGTAAAGTCAATGATGGGGACGACCATCAGGTTTGTAAAGTAATGGTAAACAGCCATCGGGTTGAAGAAATAAATGATGAGGGACGGTCATCAAAGGTGAAGGACGATCACCTAGTAGGGGACGGCTGCTCTGTTGGGGATAAAGATGAGGGACTGTCATCTACGGTGAAGGACGATCACCCGGCAAGGTACGGTTGCCGAAAGTATCACGACATAGGACGAATGCCGGATAGAAAAGATCGACGATGGGGACAGTCATCGGATAAGCATGATGAAGGACGGTCATCAAAAGGGTGAAGGACGATCACCTAGCAGGGTACGGCTGCTCTCGGGGTTCACCATGACATATGACGAATGTCAGATAACAATATCGACGATGGGGACGGCCATCAGATAAAATGATGAAGAACGATCATCAAGAGGTGAAGGACGATCACCTAGCAGGGGACGGCTGCTAAAAATATCACGACATAGGACGAATGCCGGATATGAAAGGGTTCTAATAATGGAGACTCCGCTGAGGGAATGACGAAGGAAGATCATCAAAGGGTGAAGGACGATCACCTGGCAGGGTATGGCTGCCGAAAGTATCATGACATATGACGAATGTCAGATGGAAAAGAAATTTGCTTTTTACTAGGGATTTGCTGGGAACTCTTCTGGGGAATGGTAGACACAGACGAGTGTCTAAATTCAAGAAAGAAAAGGTATAAGTGTTTGACGTTGTGTATAGATTAAGAATGCGGACGAGCATCCTTAAGACTACGATACAGATGAGTATCAGTAGAAACAAACGCTGACGCATGCTCAGAGATGATGATACGGACGGGTATCAACCGGTTAACAAAGAACACAGACGAGTGTCGAATCTGAGGGGAAAAAAGGTGTGTATGCAAGATACGGACGAGTATTTGTATGAGTAAAAAGTATGAGTGAGACACAGACGAGTGTTCAACTTGCTGGGGAGAGTATGATACAGACGAGTATCATAAGAGGAAGTGTATAAGTTACGAACTTATGAGTGTAAAAGACATTCTGAAGATCTGTGGGGGATAAGATGACACGGACGGGTGTCGAAGGAAGTGTGTTATAAACAAGTGTTTGGTTTACAATAAGTGTTCAGGCAACCATGCTAGGGATGATGACACAGACGAGTGTCCAAAGAGTGTATAGATATCTGTTTGTGGTTTATATCTGCAGGGGAGTGATACGACACGGACGAGTATCGGAAAAATTATATATGCACATTAGTTAGTGCAAAGGGGATGCTTTGGATTTCTACTGAGGAAATATGAGATAACACGGCCGAGTCTCGGGACGAGCAGGTTGTGTATAAGTATCTGTTTGTGGAGGATGTTCTGGCGACTTTACTGGGGAAAATGACACAGACGAGTGTCGAGTGAGTATATATACTTGTGTTAGAGAATGCAAAGGGGACGCTTTGGCTTTGTTGGGGAAATTGAGAGGTATTTGCATATACATACATGGCTTATGATTATGCAATATGTTTGATTTTTGCCGTAATGCTCCGTATTAGACGGAATGCTACGCTCTGGGGGAAATATGATGTGAATGCTATGATTATGCAAAGGATACCGATCTGGGATTCGGATCCCGCTGCTGTGAAGATCTCTGGTTGATCTGCTTTGAAAGAATATCCCAGCTGGGGGAAAAGATCATTGGTAGATCTGATAAGATGTATGACTGCTTGGGGAAACAGGTCACTAGTAGACCTATTTTTAATGATGAGGAGCCCAGCTGGGGCCTGCGGAATCTTTCGTCACTTTGTTGTGAAATCTTCAGACATTGCTCTTCTGATAGAGGCTGGAGTTCTGCAGGGAGATGATTCCCTACCTGACACTTGGTTGGGGAGGAATGATCACTGAACGATCATCCTAGAGATTTCTGAGGTGATCCTGCTGAGGATGATGATTTCTGGAAACTCAGCTGGGGAGGATGAGCACCTGCAATCCTATTATGACAAAGAAACGCATAAGTACCCCGAGGTATCTCTTACTGGATTCCATCATAGGAGTTTAGACACTCCCGGGAGTAATATATTTCCTGCAAGCACGTGATTAGAAAAGCGCATTTGTTTTTATGCAAACATTATATCAAGGATATCAGACATTTTTGCAAATAAAGTAAAACGTACAAGACGAAAGGTGACTGAAAATCTGATTTTATTAATTTGTGTGCCCTGAATTGGCGAGTACAGTCAAAGAAACAAATCCCCTGAAATGAGGAGATTGTTACAAAATTGAGAAACAAAAAGGTGCTGGCAATGTTGATGACGCTTCAGTGAGCTTCCCTTTTGCTATGACTCGTATGACATTGACGTTCTTCTCATCTTGCTTTCTGAGGAAGGCTGATTCTGACCGATGCTTTAACCTTTCGAAGCTTGCCATGTTGTAAGTGATACAGAAGAATTCAGAATGCAGTTGTTCGCTTATTCCCTTATTTTGCGTGGATCGCCCTTTCGGGTTTTCAATCCACCGGGATACCCATTTTTACCTGAGCTGTTCAATGTGGTTTTTCAACTCAGCGGGTGTACATTTTTATTTATTTTCCCTTATTTTTTCCCGAGTCTTTTATTCTATTTTTGACTCGCCGGGATGCCCTATTTTTTCCTGGACTTACATTCTGTTTTTATGTCCAGCGGGTCATTTTATGCGAAGTATTTTTTAACTGCATCTGAATTCACAGGGGACAGGAAATCTTCACCATCCATAGTACTGAGCATCAGTGCTCCACCAGAGAAGACTTTCTTTACTATGAACGGACCATCGTAATTCGGAGTCCACTTGCCCCTGTGGTCTGTATGAGGAGGAAGGAGTCTTTTCAGCACAAGATCTCCTACTTGGTATTCCCGAAGCCTAACTTTCTGATCGAAGGCTTTCTTCATTCTCTTCTGATATAATTGCCCATGACAGATCGCAGCTAATCTCTTCTCTTCGATCAAATTCAGTTGTTCGTATCGGGATCGGACCCATTCTGCTTCACTCAATTTGACATCCATCAGTACCCGCAAGGAGGGTAATTCAACTTCAACAGGTATGACTGCCTCCATACCATAAACAAGCTGATACAGTGTTTCCCCAGTGGATGTTCTGATCGAGGTACGGTACCCATACAAGGAAAATGGTAGCATTTCATTCCATTCTTTGTAGGTTACCACCATCTTCTGCACAATCTTCTTGATATTCTTGTTAGCTGCCTCCACAGCGCCATTCATCTTTGGCCTGTAAGGAGAAGAATTGTGGTGTTGGATCTTGAAGTCCCGACATAGTTCTGCCATCATTTTGTTGTTCAGGTTGGAACCATTATCAGTAATGATTCGCTCGGGCACTCCATACCGACAGACGATATCTCTCTTCAGGAATCGGGCTACCACTTGCCTGGTGACATTTGCATAGGAAGCTGCTTCAACCCACTTGGTAAAATAGTCAATGGCTACCAGGATGAATCTGTGGCCATTTGAAGCAGTTGGTTCAATCTTGCCAATCATATCTATGCCCCACATGGAAAAGGGCCAAGGTGAAGACATCACATTCAAAGGATTTGGAGGCACATGCACTTTATCTGCGTAAATCTGGCATTTATGACACTTTCTGGCATAAGCACAACAGTCTGCATCAATTGTGATCCAGTAGTAGCCTGATCTTAACAACTTTTTAGCCATAGCATGCCCTCCAGCATGGGTACCAAAAGATCCTTCGTGCACCTCGTGCATCAACAAGTCTGCTTCTGCCCTATCAACACATCTAAGAAGTACCATATCAAAGTTTCTCTTGTACAAGGAACCATCAACATTCAGGAAGAAACTACCAGCTAGCCTTCTTAATGTTTTCTTATCATTGGGTGATGCCCCAGGTTGGTATGTTTGATCCTCCAAGAAGAATTTGATATCATGGAACCAAGGCTCATCATCTTTAGCAAGGTCTGTTGAGAATACATATGCTGGTCTATCAAGCCTGGATACTCAAATCCGGGGAACAAAGTTGGCAGCTTGAACTTTGATCATGATGAAATGGTAGCCAGAGCATCTGCAAACTGATTTTCATCTCAAGGGATATACTCAAGCTTGACTGTTGTGAAGAATGTGAGCAACCTCCTTGTATAATCCCGGTAAGGTATCAGATGCTCCTGGTGAGTATACCATTTGCCGTTGGTTTGATTGATTACCAGAGCTGAATCCCCAAATACAGTCAAAGTCTTGATCCTGAGGTCAATGGCTTCCTCAAGACCCATAATACATGCTTCGTATTCAGCTTCGTTGTTAGTGCAGTTAAAGGTGAGTTTTGCCGAGAAAGGCATGTGAACTCCCTTAGGTGTAATGAGTACTGCACCAACACCACGTCCATTCATATTAACAGCCCCATCAAACATCATAGTCCATTCTTCTTCTGGGTCAGGCCCTTCAGTGTGAATAGGCTCTTCACGATCTTTTGCTTTTATGAACATGATGTCTTCATCAGGGAAATCAAATCTCATAGGCTGGTAATCATCAATGGGTTGCTCAGCCAGATAATCAGACAATACACTGCCTTTGATGGCTTTCTGAGATGTGTACTGAATGTCATATTCTGAGAATCATTTGCCATCTCGCAACCCGTCCGGTAAGTGCTGGCTTCTTAAATATGTACTTAACTGGGTCCATCTTTGAGATCAATAAGGTAGTGTGGGTCAACATATAATGTCTCAGTCAGCGAGCAGCCCACGCTAAAGCACAACAAGTTTTCTCGAGCCGTGAATAACATTTTTCACAGTCGGTAAACTTTTTGCTTAGGTAGTATATTGCATACTCTTTTCGACCAGACTCGTCATGCTGTCCCAGCATACACCCCATTGATTCTTCTAATACTGTCAAGTACATTATTAGAGGTTTTCCTTCAACTGGAGGCATGATGATCGGAGGCTCTTGTAAGTATTCCTTGATTTTGTCAAAAGCCCTCTGGCAATCTTCATTCCACCTGACTGTTTGCTCTTTTCTTAATAGCTTGAACAAAGGCTCACAGGTTGCTGTAAGGTGAGATATGAACCGTGAAATGTAGTTCAATCTACCTAGAAACCCCCGAACTTCGTCTCAGTCTTCGGTGCAGGCATTTCTTGAATGGCTTTGACTTTATCAGGGTCAACTTCAATCCCTTTCTCACTTACGATAAATCTCAGCAGCTTACCGGATCGCACCCCGAATGTGCATTTGTTGGGGCTTAGCTTCAATTGGTACTTCCTCAGAAGCTTGCATAGCTTCAATAGATTCACCAGGTGGTCTTCTTCTGTGAGGGACTTGGCAATCATGTCATCCACATAACATTCAATTTCTTTGTGGATCATGTCGTGGAATAATGTTACCATAGCCCGTTGATAAGTGGCACCAGCATTCTTCAGTCCGAATGGCATTACCTTATAACAGAATGTGCCCCACGGTGTGATGAAAGTTGTCTTTTCCATGTCTTCAGGTGACATCTTGATCTGATTATATCCTGAAAATCCATCCATGAAGGAGAACACCGAGAACTAAGCCGTATTGTCGACCAATACATCAATGTGAGGTAATGGGAAATCATCTTTCGGGCTGGCTCTGTTCAGATCCTAGTAATCCACACACATCCTCACTTTTCCATCCTTCTTAGGCACAAGTACAATGTTAGCAACCCACGGCGGGTAACTAGTTACAGCAAGGAAACCGGCGTCCCAATGTTTCTGTACCTCTTCTTTTATCTTCATGGCCATATCTGGGCGTGTACGGCGCAACTTCTGTTTTACTGGCGGACAGTCTTCTTTCAGAGGTAGCTTATGCATAACAATGTCGGTGTACAACCCTGACATATCCTGATAAGACCAAGCAAAAACATCCACATATTCCCGAAGCATGTCAATAAGTTGCTCTTTTACTGAATCTAGCAGACAGACCCCGATCTTAACTTCTTTCAAGTCTTCTTTTGTACCAAGATTAACCGTCTCAACTTCCTCCTGATGAGGAGTGAAAACCTTCTCCTCTTGTCTCAACAACCTGGCTAGCTCTTCAGGTAGCTCATAATCTTCTTCAACCCCTTCATCGGCTTGATTAATCGGATTGTCAAAGTCATACGAAGTCATAGCGGTGTTGTTGTTGGTGCAGTCTGGAGGGCACTCTCTGCAAGGGTTTATATTTGTTCATTTTAGTGATCAGTTTTATCTTGTTCAGAAAAATTGAAAATGAAGTTATTATTTTGAAAAACATTGCCATTTTATTTTTGTACAAAAAATGAAAAATGAGAAACAGTGAGCGGAAAAGAAAAGACTCATTTGCAAAAGGTGTCCTGATATTTATTAATTGATCGTTTGCACAAAATACAAGATGGCCCGATTACAAAATGAGCCCTGACATCTTGGGCAAGATGCAGGACTTGATGCATGCTTAAAGACAGGAAATAATAATTACTCTGCAGGAGTAACTCTTATAATTTCCTGGGAAGACCAGTTTGAGACTTGGTTCCCCAGGATCCTTGGACGTATCCAGCTTTCCAGGTTGCGTTCGTCTTCTGACTCATCTTCCAAACTGTTCACAACATCCGGGGTGAGCATTCCCCCGCTGACAAACTTGGGCCCTGTTGTAGCCTCTGGTTGATCTTGTCGGGTTGGTATGTAACCCAACCCGAATCGGTCTTCTTTCTTTTCAACTGGCAGCAGCTTGCCCCAGCCTTGAGCGGTACCCTCCTCAACAACCTTCCGGGCCTGTTGATATGATGTGATGGAAGTCCCAGACACAACAGATGCTTCATTGATATTAAGGGCTTCAAACCCTTGACTCATGGTCTCATGGATCTCCCCATCCATTTAAATGTATTTGAAAGTAGCCAGCTGGCTAACGAAGATATCCTCTTCCCCACAAATAGTAATGACTTGGCCCTCCCACTCAAATTTTAACTTCTGGTGAAGGGTTGACGTCACGGCGCCAGCGGCGTGTATCCATGGTCTACCCAATAGAGAGCTGTAGGCAGGCTGTATATCCATCACAAAGAAGGTCGTTTTGAAAACCTGTGGGCCAATCATTATTGGCAACTCTATCTCTCCCAGAATTGATCTTTTAAAACCGTCAAAGTCTCTCACTACCAAGTTGCTTGGGCGTAGTGCCAATCCATCATACTCCAGCTTCACAAGGGCTTTCTTGGGTAGGACATTAAGTGATGACCCTGTGTCCACCAATACGTGAGAAAGAACTGCACCCTTACACTCCAAGGTAATGTGCAAAGCCTTGTTGTGATTGTGACCCTCCGTTGTCAGATCAGCGTTGGTAAATCCTAGCCCATGACTAGCGTTGACATTTCCAACCACAACCTCTAACTGATTGACAATAATCTCCTCTGGCACATAAGTTGCATTCAGGACTTTTAATAGTGCCTTCCGATGAGCCTCGGAGCACATTAACAATGATAGTATGGAGATTTTGGAAGGTATCTGGTGAAGCTGGTCCACCACCTTATAATCACTCTTTTTGATTATCCGCATGAATTCATCAACCTCTTGATCAAAAGGAGTCTTCAAAGTTTCTTTGGCAACTGGTTCTTCTTGCACCACGTACTTCCCTTTTGCCTTAGCAGCAACTTCTGCTTCAGTAATGGGTCTTGGTATTTGCGAGGCAAAGAGACGTCCGCTTCTAGTGAAGCCTCTGCCTCCCCCCACATTTTCTATCTGAGGTGAAGAAGTTGATGACTCTAAAGTGATTTTCTGCCCCTCGCAGTATAGATCTGAGCCATAGTGCCAAGGGATGACATTACTGCTTTCATAAGGAACTGGCCCAGGCACTGTGATAGTGACCGGACTGATAGCAGCTGCAGAGGGGACCACAATGGTGTGTGGATCATAATATATGGTAACTGGAGCCCTGACAGGAGTAGTCTTTTGTTGTGAGTTGTTGGAAGGAACATTTGCGGGATCGTAGTATATCGTAACCGTTGAGACGCTTTCATTGACTATTGCTGATGTTGTAGACGGAGTTGATTGGATGGGTGTTGAAGTTGTAGCAGGAACTGTGACTGAATCTGTATCCGTTGAAGTGATTGATTGAGTATTTGTTGGAGTTGTAGTAGAATCCGTTGGAACAATGGTTGCTGACGTTGTAGGAGTATCCGTGATTATTGATGAAGGAATTGTTGGAGTTGTAGTCGCTGTTGTCGTAATCTGAAGAATTCCATCTCTAATGAGGCCATCTATGCCGTTTCTCAGTCTCTCACATCCATTAATAGCAATGTTGCAATATCCACACCCGACCTCACATCCGGGGAACACTTGGCATTCTAACAGCTGAGCTTTGATTTCAACCAAAGGTGTTCGGATTTGTGCAACACTGTTGATTAATGTGGATGGTTTTCCCTCCTCAATAGCATTAATCCTAGGCCCGTAGTGACTAGGCATTGGATTTCTCGTGACGTTCTGAGGAGGCGCAAAATTGAGAGCTTTTGAGTCCACCAAATCCTGGACTTTCATCTGTAGGGCTCTGCACTTTTCAGTATTATGCCCCGGTGCATTTGAGTGGAATGCACACCTGGCATTTGCATCATAGTTCTTTGGCATATTGAGAGGATCTGGAGGTGCCAACGTTCTTAACTCAACTAGGTTAAGCTTTAGAAGTTGTGGCAAGAGTGCAACATACGGCATCGGGATTGGGTTAGTTACTCTGTTTGCTTGTGATGGCCTCTGTTGGAAAGGACGCTGCTGTTGGTTGCTATTGCTGTTGTTGTACGACCTTTGTTGCGGATAATGAGCTGGTTATTGATATTGTGGTTGTTGTTGTTGAGGATATGATGATTGTTGTGGAATTGGAGCTGGGATGGTAACAACTGCTACTGACCGGTGAGCATATTGAGGCCTTCCCCTGCTTGTATGAATGGAATTTGTTTCACCTGCCCTTCGGGGTCCCGCAAAAGGTTTCCTTGGATTGTTGGAGGAACTTGCACCACTGTCGGAGATTTTTCCCATCTTTAAGAGACTTTCAATCCTCTCACCTGCTATGACCACATCAACAAAACTGGTAGAGGAGAAAGCAGCCAGTCTATCAATATAGGTCCCTTGCTATGTGTTCATGAACATGTCAGCCATTTCCCTTTCTGACATGGGTGGTTGGACAGCAGCAGCAAGCTGTCTCCACCTTTGAGCATAATCCCGGAAGCTCTCTCTAGAAGACTGAGACATGCCCATTAGAAGAGTTCTATTGGGAGCCATGTCCAGGTTGTACTGATATTGACGGATGAAGGCCTCGGCCAAATCCTTCCAACATCTTATGGTGGCCCTAGACAAATGCGAATACCATTCTCTCGAAGCTCCAGTCAGACTGTCCTCAAAGTAGAACATCCATAACTTTTCATCCATGGTATAGGCCTTGAGCCTTCCCAAGAAAGACTGCAGATGAGTGCGAGGACAGGAGGTACCATTGTACCTTTCAAAGCATGGGGGTTTGAATTTGTGGGGAATTCTCACCCCATCCACTAGTCCCATATCCATCACATCGAAGCCCAAAGAATTCTGAGACTCCAAAGATCTTAAATTTTCAGCAATCTCGTCCAATCTTCTGTCATATACCTCATCTCCAGCCCCTATAACAGTAAATTGTTCTCCCTGGGGATCCTCCTGTAGGATTTGGCCCCCAGCAGCATTACCTTTACCATTTCTTGGGATGTTAACTTCTGGATTTAGGTGTGGTCCATACTCCTGTGGGTCAATACGAGGCTGATCCCGTTCATTGTTGCTATTTCCTCCTGTTCCCAGATGAGGTTCCTCAGGAGTTTGTCTTTCCACCAGCTCTCTTAACCTTTCTTGACTCTGGGCTAAGCCATTCATCACTGCCATGAACTGAGACATTTGATTTCTCATATCTACTCTCTCATTGGCCATCTAGTTTCTGACCTCAGTCAGATCCTGATGTACTTGTTCCATTTGAATGTCGGGAAGGTTGTTACGAGTCGGGTACCGGTGCGTGCGGTTGACAGGGAACACTCGGCGACGAGCAATGTTTCCTGAGATCACCACAAAGTTAGAAACAATGATAATAACAAAAACCTACACACAAAAAAGCAAAGTTAGTATGCAATTCAGTATGCTTATTTGTTTTCCAAGGTATCCGGTTTGGTTCTTGGTTTTGACCTTTCCAGACCTCGAGGAAGATGTGTGATGCTGTTGAGAGAAAAGCCCAAATGAAAACTAACTAAAATATATTACAAATGGTGAACAATACATAGTTTTGTTTTACAATACATGCCCATAGAGGGTCAAAATACAACAAAAGGAAAAGTACATCAAATGGAAACTAACAACAAGCAAAGAATCAGACATCCAGTCCAAACTCATCTTCTCTGACCTCCTTCAGGAGTGCCTCAGTCACTGGACCAGCTGGGTGCTCTGTAATGGTCCTAATGAGGAGGTTCCTGGTAGCAACGGCAGTAGTCAGCTTCTTGTGTCTGTCCTGGTCTTTTGATCTCTTCAATCCTGCTCTTAGCTTCAATTCTGAAATCTCCTTCTGAGCTGCCAACAAAGCTTCCTGCTGCTTCCTCTCATTGGCCTCCAACTGTTCAATCTTGGCTTGAGTCCTCTGTTCTTCTTGTGTACGGGCTTCGGTGATCCTGACCCACCTAGCCTGACTCTCTTGTAGATAGTGCTCAACCCTAGCTTTCTGAATCTTGGCCTCCTTACAAGCATTCTTCAATATCTGTTCCCTAGCCCTTGCTTTCCTTATATAGTCTTCTGTCCTTTCAATCTTGGCAAGATGCTCAACCCTGAGCTTTTCCAATCTCTCAATGTCCTGACGACCATCACTTCTTTCCCAAAGGGTCTTCTTTAGGGCCTGGGATAGCTGCTCATTCCTTTCCTTCAACTTTTCAAATTCCTCCAGGCTAACTGTTGTTGCAGGCTGTACTGTGGATGGCCCAGGTATGTCTTCCAAGGTGAAAGACATTCTGGTAATCTGAGCTCTAGTACGGGACCAGTCTAAGTACTGAGCTGAAGCAACATTATTACATCTTCCAAGAATAGCTACCCCTTTTGTCTGGATGTTGTCCCAAGCCCAGGATGCTTGTCTGACAACAGCTGAATTAGGTTGTACTTCACAATATAGGGTCTCGGCCAAATCCTGTCCTTTGGGAGGGTGAACTAAGGCATAGCCCAGTTGTCTTTTAAACAATAAAGGATTGTAGTTGATGCAACCTTTTACTCCTATCAGAGGCACATTTGGGTATTGTCCACAGCTGGTGATAATGTCCTTGCCCTTGGTGCTCTGGGTGCACCATCTGATATCATCTGAAGTCAAGGCAATGAACCTCTTGGCCCAATTCTTCTGCTGGTGGGGGTTCAAGAAAGCATTTGATTTAGGTAGGTGTCTGAGTAGCCAAGAATAAAACAAAGGAGCACAACATCTTACCAACTTCCCTCTTTGTTTCTCATTCCTCTGATGGATGGAGTAATAAAAGTCTCCTAGTAGTGTAGGTAGTGGGTTCTTCAGAAGAAACAAATGGATGGAATTCTTACTGACAAATTTAGGCTCATCTGCAAACAGTATAGCCCCATATATGCTGAGGGCTAATAATGCACAGACTGCCTTCCATTCTCCCAATGAAGCTTTCAGGATGGCCTGAGAAATCAAGAAATCCAAATGTAGACCAGGGATTCCAGCTTTTGTTGTCATACTTTGCTCAATAAGGGCAGGCTCCAAGTACAGTGCCCTTGCTATCTCTTCATTTCTGGGAGCAGTCATTTCTGGGTTGAAGGGGATTCCACCTCTGATAGGTATTCCAACCAACAAAGAAAACTCTTCCAGCAGAGGCCTTAGCTGAAAGTCTGGAAATGTGAAGCATCTCAGTGGTGGGTCATAAAACTGTAAGCATGCATGGATCATGCTCCTCTGAGAAGGGTCAAGGTCCATAACCATGTCCAGGATACCTCCATAGTGCTCTCTAAACAGTGGGATGTGGTCAGGTGTGATGAGTGACTGGACCTGCCTGATACCAGTCAACACAGGCTCAAAAAAGTGGTAGGATATGTTGCTCTTCCTGGGAGTAGTCATGAATGCTGCTGAAGAAACTGAAGACAAATGCTGGTGAAGATCACAGACTGATGCTGGAAGTGAACCACTGACAGACTGATGCTGGTGAGGAGATAACTGAAGCAGGTAACTGATGAAGACAGCTGAAGCAGAGGTCTATGCAGAAGAAGGGGTCAAAACCAAAACCAAGATATAATGAGGTGGATACCCTGAAAAGCAAATAAACAAATGTCAAATGATGCAATGATGATATATGCAAATGATATGCAAGGGTTTGTGATCAAGCTGGATCTGATTATCTGTCCTGATATAAGGCCCATGTATGTTCAAAAGTCCAGATGGAGGCTTAGAAATCCAGTAACCAGGGTGGGGGACTCAAATAAAGAGTCACATGTCCAGGGTTAATCACAAGAACTGTCCAAAGTGGAGTATTCTTAAACAAGACAGTAACAGGGTATGATGTGGCCAAGGGTTCCTGCAAACCTATAAACAACCCAACCCCCTCACATGTAATGTTCTAGAACAAGGATCCTCATACTTGGATCAGTTATGAGAAGTGTAAACACTTCTAACCCGGGGGTACAGTGTTGACAATAACCATAAAATATCCTCCTTTAATTCACCTCAGCTTCTGAAGGTCATAATAAAGGTCATCCAGACTTAGCAGGCTTCCCAAATAGCCCTAGCACTATAGGAAATCTGTAGCACAGAGTTCTCAAGAAGAAACCCACATTTGAACCGTGTTTCATATTCCCGCACCAGACCGAAATGGAATGGGAAAGAACATGAACCACTCGAGCCTAGGTGTCACTTAGGTCCTAGGTATAGGACCTTAAACTCTCAATAAGACCCCACCCATCAAAACAGAAAACCAGATCCAGCAATGGCAGTATGAAATATGCATAAGACTGTAAAGAAAGCAAATAAATAAAGTTGTACATAAAGCGATAAATAAAGCAAAATAAATAAACACACATAGCACATAACACCCCAATAAACACAAATCAAACAAACGCTAGGAGGAACCCACAAAAAGAACAAGAAGCCCTGGTTGCAATACAGGGTCCCCAGCAGAGTCGCCAAGCTGTCGCTCCCACCTGATGACACCGGGCCAAGAGGGGTACAGACGCGAACGGTTGGCGAAAGAGAGAACATGAAGATGAACTGAAAAGAGTCGCCAGCTAGGCATTTTTATCCCGAAGGAAAGGTAATGTTGCATAAACCTAGAAAGATATGGATAAGACGGTTGCGAACCAGAGAAACTGAGAAAGGGGGTTGGTTACAACCTGGGAAGGTATTAGCACCCAGATTGTCCGCCGTACTCGACGGGATCCACGCTTAAAAGATTTGTGTTAAAAGGAGTAGTGTTAGTGTTATTTTGTGTGCAAAAGCTGGAAAAGAATGCAAGTGTCAGTGCAAAAGAAATGTGAAGTGAAATAAAGAAGTGTCAGTGTAAGGAAAGAATGTGAAGCTCAAGACTATGAGGCTTAAAGAATAATGCTGGAAGAGGGGGGAATATACAGAGACTTTTGTTCGATAACTGTTAAGTTATGCCTACGTATCCTCTCGTGCAATGAGGAAGTCAGAACAACGTAGTTCGACTCAAAGAGACTGAAAGATAAATTGACTGATGAACTACTTACTTGTCTATGCTCAAGTGTATGACCTGTCTGGCTCAGGTACAAACTGTCTTGCATTAGACGGAAGAAGCGAGTTCTCGTTTGTGAGTGAAGATGATGAGAAAAGAATCCCGAAGGAGACGATTATTGTTTGTTTTTTGTATTTTCAGTCTTTTATTGCTTTTTGTGATTGTCATAAGATAATGGGCTTAAACCTAATCCAAGGGTTAGCAAACTCATCACATCTTCCCTCTGATTAGGGGTAATGAGAATACCTTAAGTATGAAGTAAACACTTCACACTTAATTACCATGATGTAGGATTAAGGTCATTAACCTACTTGTGATTATTTATATGTTTTTGGTATTTTTGTTTAGTGTTAAGTAATGAGTTTAAGCCATAATCAAGGATTTAATGGACCCATTACACCATCCTAATAGAAGGATGATAGATGAGAACATTTAAGCTGAGGAAGGCTCCTCAACTTAATCCATGATTAGGGATTAACCTCATGACAAAACAAAGCCTTTATTAAAGTGGATTTTAATTAATGGTAAGATTAAGAAGTGATTTTTATGGTTTGTGAGACAACTTGAGGAGGACTTGTCCATTAACACTGGGGTTAGTCCTTCTTAACCAATTAAGGAAGAATTAGAACCCTAATGCAAGGCCCAAGTTACAAGCTTGATGTCTTAGTGATTATTAGGTGAATTGATTAAATGATTTAAACACATTAAGGGTTTAACACTTAGGATTAAAGTTATACACTCCATCCTAATAGTAGGATGCAGGCATAACCCTAATCACAAAGCCTTAAAACCTTTAAGGTTTAGTTCTTGATTAAGAGATGAGAGGAGAAGACTCAAAGATGACACAAAGGTAAAACTAATGGGGGACTAATCAAACCCTAATTGTGATCATGCTTGGGTGTTCCTAGGGTTTATGAGGCTTGCAAGAAGATCTTCAAGGAAAAGCCACCAAGGAAGAAGCAGGATGAAGGAAAAGAAGCAGAAAGAAGCAAGACAAATTACTTCACTTAAGAAGATAAGTTGCTTGAAGAAAGAAAGAGGAGAAGGAGAATGAATGAGCAAACTCACTCCAATTCACAAGTAAAAATGTAGCAATGAATGCATAAAAGAGATGAGAAGAGATTATGAGAAGTGAAGGCAAATTCACTTCTCAAACACTTACCACCTGAAAAGTTAGCAACAAGAAATGAAATGAAATGAAAATAAGATGAAATGCAAAGATGAAAACCAAAGTCAGAAGCATGTTCATGATGTAAATGATGCTAAGAGATTATACAAATGGATGCCATGAGATGTGGATGATCATACAAGTAATGAAGATGCAAATGAGACATGAAAGGAGGCATGAAAGATCATGAATGCATATGACATCAAATGAAAGCAAAAGCATGGCAAATGGATGATGCAATGATCAAACATGATTTCAATATGTCCTAAGATGTCTTATGTGTCATGTCGATGCACAAAATGTCATGGCAAGTTCATGTATGCAAGCATATGAAGAATGAATGCATATGAAGGCAAATATTAGGGTTTATGTACAAGATGCAATGCAAAATTCAAAATCAGAAGCAAATGACAATAAAAAATTGAAAATGGAATCAAAGGTACCCTAAACCCACACAAGTTCACTGCCTAAAGGGGAAGGTCAGAAGCTAAACCCTAAAGGACTTATGATTTTCCTAAATTTCTAGGGTTTTAAAGGTGATCCTAAAGGGAAAATGCCAAACAAATTGAAAATGCAAGATAAAAATGAAACAAAAATGTTTTTAGAAGCTTGAAAGTATGTATAACACAATGCAAAAAGAGCCATTCACAAACTCAACTTGGATCAAAAGTTATGAATTTTTGAAGTTAGGGTTAAAAATATTCAAATTAAAGAACCCTAATTCAAATGAAAATTGTTAAAGCATGATCAAAACTAAAAAGAAATTTGTCTTGTGAGTTTGTAAAAGTTTGTAAATGTTTAAAGATGCAATATGAATTTTTTGGTATTTTTTAGAAACCTAAATGATATTTTAATTAATTAATTTTCATTAATTAATTAAAATAAACAATTAAATGTCTAAAAAATGATTTTTTAATGCAAAAAATAAAAATAAAAATATTTTTGGGTTAAGAAAATTATTTGAAGTGAAATTGTAAAAGGAAATATTTTTTAGGATTTTTTAGCTATTTTAAATAAATGGTATAAAATCAAATGAGAAAAATGAAATAAAAATTAAATAAAACAGAAGTAAACGCAGTAAAGGGCTGGGATTGAATCTGGGGGTTTCCTAGGTTGACTTGGCGCCAGATCTAATGGCCAGCATTCAAATTCCATTAATCCTGATTAATTAATTTTTAAATCCTAATTAAAAACTAATGGAATGATCTCAGTCAAACAACACGCGCGGGAGATGAACAGCTAATGGTCCACATTTAAACCAAAACCCTAACCCTAATTACACAGTTAATGACTTTCAGGTCACTGGAGAAGAGCTCCAGTCGTCTTCTCCGGTGACACCCTCACCTGAAAATTTCCAACTTCCTCCCTAGGTAATTTCTGGAGCTCTAAAGCTCCAGATCAACTCACCTCACTCTCCTGAACTCAAATCCACTCTCATAACAAATTTATGATGGCTCAATCTCATGATTCAAATCAAAACTCAAAAACTGAAAAAGTTTCAGAACACGCATACAAGCTCATTTCTCAACTAACTTTAAAAGTAAGAAGTGAAGTGTTATCAGTGAAGCATGAAGATCATTATGAGAACTTAAAATAACACTTCTGGAAAAAAGTTTGAAGAAGTTACCTGAGCTTGAGCTTCCTCAGTTTGGAGCTTTCTGGCCACTTCTCTTGTGCAAAATGACTCCCCTTGACCTCCTGATGAAGCTTTGATGCTTGGAAGGAATTTCTTTTGGCTGGTTTGTGAGATTGCACTTCAACTGGCCAAGAATCGTGTTTTGGTTTAGCTGGCTTTTTGGTTGCAATGAAAGGTGGGAAATGTTCTGGAGAGTATATGGAGGTGATTGGTGAAGAAATATTTGAGTTTTGATGGATGGATTTTGTGTTTCGAAGAGAGGAAATTTTAGAGCAAATTTTGGTAATCTGAGTTATGTGATGATCTGAGCTCCAAGGTTATGTGAAATGGCTTGCTTCTTGGCCACATAACATACTGGGATAGGTCAGGGTAGTTGTTGTGGGCTATGCTGATTGGTATGGAGCAAAATGCATAAAGTCAAGAGTTGGTGTACTTGAGGTATGGGCACATGTCAGGCTTGGATTTGGACATGTCAGGCTTATGGATCAGATTTGATGAGCTGTAACAAGTGGAGGTATGGTTACATGAGCTTTTGCAAATTGGTGCAACTTTTGGCCCCTTTGTGATTTCTTGATGTGTAAGGCATGAAACTTTGAAATTCTTGGTCCAATTCTGAATTATAGGTCATGTATGATGTTTTTGTAATGGTTAGAAGTCAATTAAAGATCACAAATTGCATTGGTATGAGTTTTTGCAAGTTTCCCTCTTTGGTACATAAGTGAAATTTTGTGATTTTTCCCAACTTTGCAAGGCCATAACTCGAGTTCTATGATGAATTAGATCAAGTTCTTGTACTTTTTGAAAAGGGAATGATCCAATATACAACTTTCATGACCAAGAATTTTTCATTTGAAGCATTTTTGAATCAAAAAGAGGAGGTTGAAAAACTTTCCCAAAATGGCAAGTTTGCATTACAAGTCACTTTCCCAAAATGACAACTTTGCAAATGGCTTGAAATTCATCAATTTTGTGAACTTCTAACTCCTTCTAAGACCAAATAAAGATCATATACACCCAAAATGATGGAGAAGACCCTTTGGTTGGGTGATTGGGGGCCTCAGATGCCCTGATTTTGCACTGACTTGCTCAAGAAGTCATATGTTGATCAGATGCCTTCCCCATTGAATTTCTTCATGAAAATTGGTGTGAATGATCCTCATATCATATAGAGACTAATATATACAAGAATTACCAAAAAAATTTGGAGTTATGGCCCCTGAAACCAAAACCCTAATTTTAGGTCATCTGTGCCGTTAAGCCTGGCTCTGCTTCCATGCCTTTCTCAGTTCTTGTGATTTTCTGGCTTTCTTGATCTTGGGAGGATATAATTTGATTCTTGAACATACATGGAACCTCTTGAGATGATTGGAGAATATTGGAGTGGCTCAGATAGCTCAGGGATTGCTCAGATCACAAACCCTAGATGGAGATGACTTTGAACCAATGCAGTGAAGTAAAAATGCAATATGAGATGATATGATTGAACTTATGCAAATGAAAAGATCATAAGCCATGGTTTGAACTTAGTGAGGGCAAATTAGGGGTGTTTACAACAGTAAGTTTAGAGGAGTTTGAGAAGTTGAAGGAAATGAATGCTCAGCTCTCTGAAGCCCTGAAGAATACCCTCTGGGAGAGGAATGATAGTCGTCTGGACAATGAAAGGTTAGATAAGCTCCAGATTGAGCATATGGCCAAGATTGAGAAGACAGATGATTACATCAGAAAAGCTCGGGCAGGGGAGTTGGTATTAAAGAATGCTTGCAAAGAAGCCAAGATTCAGAAGGCCAGAGCTGAGCACTACTTGGAAGAGAGTCAGGCTAGATGGATCAGAATTACTGAGGCTCGTTCACAGGAAGATCAGAAGACCCAGACTAGAATAGAGAATCTGAAAGCTAATGAGAAGAAGAGTCGGGAAGCTTTGTTAGCAGCATAGAAGGAAATCTCCGAGTTGAAACTCTGGGCGGGGTTGCAAAGATCAAAAGACCAAGATAAGTAACAGAAGTTGACAAGTGCCATTGCCACCAGGAACCTTCTTATCAGGACTATCACAGAGCATCCAGTTGGACCAGTGACTGATGCTCTCCTGAAGGAAGTCAGAGAGGATGAATTTGGGTTGGATGTTTTATTTCTATGCATTTGCATTTTATTTTGGTTATACTTTATCTCTCATGATAAGTTTGGTTGTATTCCTTGATTTTGTTGTATTTTGACCCACCATGGGAACTTGTTGTAATCATAGACTATGTATCTTTGCATTTGTAATATATGGTTTATGTATTACTTGGGTTTATCTTTTTGGGCTTCATTTCTCTTCAACATCATCATTCCTAGAGGTCTGGAAGGTCAAAACCAAAGAACCAAACCGGATACCCTTGGAAGACAAATAGGCATATTGCATTGCATACTGTCGCTCCCCGGATTTCCATCCTGGTACAAACGCGAAAGTGGCACAGAAAGAGGTAGAGTCGCCAGCCAGGCATTTTTATCCCGAAAGAACGGGAATGGTAATGCTGCACAAACCAGAAGAAAGAAGAGGAAGGACACGGGTCCTCCGAACCAAAGAGATTGAGTTTGAGAGTCGCTTACGACCTGGGAAGGTATTAGCACCCCAGATCGTCCGCCGTACCCGACGGGATCCACGCTTGCAAAGGAACTATTTCAAAGGGTGAAGAAATGAAAGCTGCTGCAAAAAAAATGGACTGAAATGGATAAAAGAACTGAGAAGGGAACTGAAAAAGAAATGAAAAGAAAAAAATGTAGGGAAGATAAAGATTGTGCTCGAACGGGCCCTACCCCGCTTCCTACGTACCTCATCTGGACAATGAGGATCAGAGTCGCTGTAGTTCCCCTAACTAGGGGTGGAAAAGATTGCTTGTGTATTAAGGCTTGAATTGCCTATTTCAATGCTCAGGTGTTGCGGGCTCGGACGACGAGTGCGTTACCGTCTAGCAAAATGACAAGTAGGAGCAAGTTCACGTACGAAGCGAAGGAGATGAGAAAAGAATTCCTGAAGGAGAGACGCTTATTGTTTGTTTGTGTTTTTTAGAAGCTTTTAGGAGTGTGTCACAAGGAAGTGAACTCAAGCTCTTTTCCATGGAATGTGTACTTGCCACTATATTCCAAGATGGAATAATAGAACAAGCACACTCAAGTAAGGAGAAGATCCCCAAAACATGATTCCAGAGATTAGGGCTTAAGCTCACTAACTCATTGAATTTATTAAGTATTTTTGTATTTTTGATGAAGAAGTGTTTTTTTATGATTTTCTTGGTGAAGATGGTATCCTGATCAGACTTGTGCATCACAAAACAGGCTTGTACTATCCCAAGATGGGAAGACTACAAGTGTTTCATGGAATAAGGCTATTGCTCAAGATATCACTTCAATATTTATTAAGTGTATTTTTAGGGTTTTGAGATGAGAAGAGAAGAGAAACAAAATGATCTCAAAGGTAAAAGTCTAATAGGGGACTAATGAATCCTAATTGTTATCATGCATAGAAAATCCTAGGTTAGTGAGGTTTACTATCCTAAAGAAGAAAGAGATAAGAAGAGAAAGAGAAGGATGAAGAATAGAAGAAGGAGGAAGTAAGGCCTAAGCCCCAACAATCACAAGAATAGTATCAATGAAGAAAAGAGAAGAGATAAGACTTGGAGATGTGGGAATCACATCCACACCTCTCACTTACCAAAGCCCCTGAAATGGTTAGTGACACAAGAATAAATGCAACACAAAATAACATAATGTCAAATCAAAGTCACATAACCAGAAGTGAAGTCTTAATCACGAAAGCCAAATGCAAATACAAGACATAAGAATGAGAGAAGGACTATACAACTCAACATGAAGCATTATGAATCACCATGACAAAACAAAGTAAACATGAGATAACACAAAGCAAACTAGACAAAACAACACCACAAGTCCCAAGACCAGAACCCTAACATGTTAAGAAAGTGCCTAAGGATCATGTAAGATGAAGAGAAGAAGCACACAAAGTCAAGTATTTACATCATGAGAAGTAAAGAAGCAAAGGAAGTGGAGTGAACATGCATAAGAGTGAATGAACTTCAAAAGCAAGCAAACACAAACTTTCTCAAGGCACAAACATCAACTCAAGACCAGAGGGGTATCAACATCCTAAGAAAGCTCTAAATAACTTAAAGAAGTTGGCACAAGTGCCCTTCTAACCTAAGGAGTGACCATATGACCCAAAAGAAGCAAAAGGGAACAAGTAAGGAACAAAAATTCAAATCAATTCAAGTATACATCCAAAAATTCCACAAACTTGCACAAACACTCTTTAAACACATAACATCAACATGCCAAGAGGAGAGGATGAGAATCAGAAGCTTAGCAATTCAAATAAGGGTTCAAACATGGATTAGGGTTTGAAGGCTTCATGCACAAGTTAGAGACCAAAACCACTTAAGTAAACTTCTAAAAATCAGAACAAAAATCATCAACAAAATACATCTCATCATGAATCCAGAGCAAAAAGAATCAGTTCCAAATTCAAATTAATGATCAAGATAGAAAATGTACAAGACAACATGCTTCAAAATGAAATAAAAAACAATTAATTAAAAGACACAATTAATTCCAGCGTGGAAAATGAAAATAAATGAAAAATAAAAATGCCAAAAATTAAAGAAAACTAAAAGGACCATTCATGAATTTTTTTATAATTTTTGTGAACTTATATCTATTTTTAAAAAATGAAAATCAAAACAAAAATAAAATGGAATAATGAAATAGAATTAATGAGGCTGAGGGTGAGAACAACAATCAGAATCAGTTCACTAAAATCTGGGCCCAAAATGGAGGTGCGTATATCAATTTGGTCCTAGGCCCACACGAAATCCCACTAACCAAACCAATAATCAGATTATTTACTTGTGTTATATTTATTTTATTTAAAATGAAATAACAAAAGTTATGTCACACGAGATCAACTGGTCACATTACGGTTAAGTCACAAGAGGACAAAAACTTCAACAAACCAATCACGATACCACACCTCATCATCTTCAACCTCCCTCTCATGAAGCAAATCCGAAAAATGCAAAAACAGAGCAAAGACATCATCAAACATCAAAAACTCAGAGCATCATAACTCCCTCATCTCTCCATGAAAATCCAAAGTGTAAGAATAAAAAATGACGTCCAGAATGCAAGGATCATGGATATGCTAAAAGTTTTCACAAATAAGCACCATAGCCACCAAACCGAAAACAACTAAGTCAAACATCAAAACATAAATTCAAGATTTAAAGCCACACAGAGCTTCTAAACACTTCATACAATCCATATCAAGCAATATTAAGGTAAAACAAACATTAACAGAGCAAAACAGAAGAAGAATAGATGAGGTGTTCAAACCTGAAACGGGACAAACTTGAGATTTTGAGAAAACCAGAGATGCTATGAGTTCCCTTGAGATTCCTCTGAGCCAAATAAAGGATGGTATATGAAGATGCTTCACAATCAGAGATGATGTTGAAGATTCAGCTTGCTCGCAGCTTCAAGACCTTGGCCATGGAGGTGTTATGTGGTTGAATGTGAGTGTTCATAGGTCTTGAGGATGAACAATGGAGTGTGAGAGCCATAAAACAGATCTGGAAATTGTTTTGTTGTTATGTAACTTGAGAGCACAATGAGAAAGAGAGAAGTGAGGCGTGTGATTTGCTGTGTAAAAAACTGAATCTGAAGTGTGACCTAGCTCTCTTTATAACAAGGGTGTAGAGTGTATGATATTGAGGTGTGCAAACCAAATCAGTTTCCTTGCCTTCACCACAATACAGCCTGCGTGCCCTCTTTCCTTCTCTTTTCCAGCTTTCTAATTTTGAAATGGATCAAGTACATGATGGTGTAGGATATTATGGTGTCCTGTGAGTGTTGTTGGATCATTATTGGGTGACGGAAAGAAATGAAAATGAGGTGAAGTTGTGATTGGCTGACTTGGTGTGGTGCATGGGGTGCATGCTTGCTTGGTCACGTGAGCTCCCTCTCTCTTTTCTACTTGGTGGCGTCCGCGTGAGAATGAGAGTGAAAAAAATGTGCGACCTCAGGGCAAATGCAAGGGGAATATGTGGCAGGCAGAGATTGGTTGCAGCCAAAATGCTAATTTCCCTCACTAGCTCGTACACCATCACCACATGTCACTATTTTTTTTGAATTATTTTCTAAATTTGGTCGCAAAATAATGCAATGGACTTATTAAAAAAGACTGTGGACAAAACAACATGTCACGCCACATAACCTCATTTAAAAAATGAGCCAATGACTAAATGACACATGTCACCCACAAGAAACCCTAAAAATGCTCCAAACTTCAAAAAATCATAACTTGAGTTCTAAAAATGCTATGAAAGCATTCTACAACTTTTCGGAAAGGGAAAATTGTGCTCTACAACTTTCGTGTTCACCGGAAAATCATTCAGAGCTTTTTCGCACATGAAATAATAGCTTGAAGTTTCGGGACAAATAATATTCCAAAAATGGAAACTTCTAGACTTCCAAATTTAGCAACCTTTTGCATACTCCCGATTTTTGACATTTAAGCTCAACTGAATTATTCCTTGATATGATATGACCTCAAAAATGATAATCCTGATTAAAAAAACTCTAAAATCTTCATGTTTGACTTTTCTGACTGCACAGTTGACTTTCTTGCTTCACCTTCAAGCAACTGAACCAAACCTTGACTTCTTTAGTGAATTTTTGTCTCAAACATCATATATAAGCCATGCAGACCAAATAAAAGCCTTTTCCCACAAAAAAAATGGTCTAAAAGAAGATATGAAGATCTGGCCCAAAACCCTAATCAGGATATCTCTCATACAAGAGAAAAGTTGCACTTTGGAACTTCTGATGAAATAACTGACTTCCCTGAGTAATTTTCTCATCAAACTTCATCCCTAGGATCCTTTTGTCCTATGAGAGACTTTGCCCAGATGAAATGGCCAAAGTCACAAAGTTTTCATGCTTGAAAGTTAAACCCTAATTTGGGATCATTGTGTAGGAGCTTGCTCTAGCCTGAATTCCCTGATGATCTCTCAACCTCTTGAACTTTTGTGACTGATCTTGAACTTGTGAATACCATGTAGACACTTCATGGGACTTGGACAAGTCCATTGGGCCTCTTGTTATAGCTTGTGATGCTTCAAACCCCTCCACAGATGATAATATGCCTAATGCTAGGTCATGAGAATGTTATGCCTCATCTTTCCATGCAAAGATGCCAAGGATATGATATGCTTATGATGAATATGATATGGTGATGATGCTTAAAAAGAAGAGGGAAATTTTGGGGTGTTACAGCTGCCCCTATTCAATCAACTGTTAATCTGAAAAGGACGGTAGCACGGGCTATCGACCGTTCAAGATGAACTGTGGTTGAATACCAAGAAAACCTGAAATTTGCACTCTGCTGGAGAATGCAAGCAATGGGAAATAAACCCAACCAAATGACGCTTTGGTGACTGAAATGGGAATAAAGCAGACGAGCTCTTTCCAAGTTGAACTTTTATTTTGGATAAAAACACTTTGACAGACGAGTCTTCTTCGAACAATCCTGTTACACCAGGAACTGGGCATATGAGCCCTCATACACTTTGCAAAACATATGACTTGAGACAGACGAATCTCCTTCGGATAAACCTATTATGCCAGGACCGGTGATGCATTCAAGTCTGTGGGATAGACGTGCATAATCAAGGTTGACGAACCCTCCTCATATATTCTCCGTGGATATATGGTCTAAGACATACGAGCCTCCTTCGAGCAAACCTGTTACGCCAGGTGCGACAATAAGAAGCAGTGTTTGAGACAGACGAATCTCCATCAGATAAACCTGTTACGCCAGGACCGGTAACCATTTTGACGTTTAATCCCACCGTCAGGACTTCAAACCTCTTCAACACAGACGAGTATTGGATAATCATCAAGAGAAACACAGACGAGTGCCATAAGTCAATGATACAAACGAATATCAGACGATGATCTAAGAAACACAGACGAGCGCTTCAGGCGATGATACAAACGAATATCAGCCACTGATACAAATGAATACCAGAAACCCAACACAGACGAGCATTTGGAGTAACAATACAGACTAGTACCAGAGTGATTATCAAATCAACACATATGGATATAAGCTAACATAGACGAGTGTGAGGGATGATACAGACGAGTATCCAAATAATGCAAACGAGCTTTAAACAGATAATAAACATAGACGAGTGATGGGGGAATGCAGACGAGCAACAACAAATATCTAACACAGACGAGTGTCGAGAAGTGCAGACGAGCAAAGACAATTATAACCATGGGCAACTGCTGGGAAAAGCAAACGAGCAATACCAAAGTGAGAACACAAATGAGTGTTGGGAAATGCAGACGAGCAGCAATAAGGTATGAACACAGACGAGTGCTGGGAAATATTTCAATGATGGTTGTATCTCAATCATGAAACTCTACGGGGGAATGAAGATCTTCCAACGCGGCTGGGGAGATGCTTCCTCAAATATCCTTTGCTTATGAAAAGAGTTTGACAGTTATAAACTCTGTGGGGAATGGGCCTCCCACTGCCTACTGGGCATACTCCACTTGTGGGAAAACAAACTGCTCGGGGACTCCACCTGCTATGACTTAGCTGGGGAAAATTCTGTTTGGGGGAATGTGACACCATCCTGCAAAACATGCAACAACAGAAAACACATATGTGCCTCGGGGACTTGCATGGTATGATCTGTTCATCCATCGTCACCCGACACTCAAAGAGGATTTCAAATGTTTCCCTGCAATGTCATTTTTCTTTTAGAAAACAAATCACCATGTTTTAAATGCGATGCTATTATTTTTGCCAAAAATTCAGGACATTTTTGCAAACAAAAGATAAACACAACACAGCTTTTTGACTGAATATTCTTTTATTGAAAGGCCTCTGAATAGGAAATGTTTTTACATTAGGAAGCAACCACCTGGAAAGAGGTAGCTACCATAAAATTGAGAAAAATAAACTATCCTAATAGCAATGGGCACGACATCCCAATGAGTTTCCTTCTTGCTATGACCAGCATGTCTTCAAAACTCTCCATTCTTGCTTTTGCTTTCTGAGAAGATGAGGGGAATGATTCCTATCCTTCTGATATTGTTAAGCTGTACGAAACGATTCTTTGGTTCAGATTACTCGGATCGCAGTTGTTCGCTTATTCCCTTGTTTTGCGTGGATCGCCCTTTCGGGTTTTCAATCCACCGGGATACCCTTTTTTGCTTGAGCTGTCCGATGTGGCTTTTCAACTCAGCGGGTGTACACTTTTTTTTAATATTTATTTTCCCTAACTTTTGTCGGAGCTTTTTATTCTGTTTTTAGCTCGCCGGGATGCCCATTTCTTGCCTGGACTTTAATTCTGTTTTTGTGTCCAGCGGGTCTTTTTATGCGAAGTATTTTTTAATTGCGTCCGAGTTAACAGGTGATTGGAAATCTTCTCCATCCATAGTGGTGAGCATCAGTGTTCCTCCTGAGAAAACTTTCTTCACTATGAATGGTCCTTCGTAGTTTGGGGTCCATTTGCCCCTGTGATCTGAACCTGGAGGAATGATCCTCTTGAGTACAAGCTCACCTACTTGATACTCCCGAGTACGTACTCGTTGGTCGAATACTCGCTTCATTCTCCTCTGATAAAGTTGACCATGACAGATAGCCGCTAATCTCTTTTCCTCAATTAAGCATAGCTGATTGTATCGAGCACGTACCCACTCAGCCTCATCAAGCTTCACATCCATCATCACACGCAATGAAGGAATTTCTACCTCAACAGGCAAGACTGCCTCCATACCATATACCAAAGAGAAAGGAGTTGCCCCGGTTGACGTCCTGACTGACGTTCGGTACCCATGCAGCGCAAAGGGTAACATCTCATGCCAATCTTTGTAAGTGACCACCATCTTTTGCACAATCTTCTTGATATTCTTATTTGCCGCCTCTACCGCGCCATTCATCTTTGGCCGGTAAGGAGAAGAATTGTGATGTTGAATCTTAAAGTCCTGACACAGCTCTGCCATCATCTTGTTGTTCAAATTAGAACCATTATCAATAATGATTCGCTCGGGCACTCCATATCTGCAAATAATGTCTCTTTTCAAAAACCTGGCTACCACTTGACGAGTGACATTGGCATAAGACATTGCTTCAACCCACTTAGTGAAGTAATCAATCGCGACCAAGATGAAACGATGACCATTTGAAGCAGTAGGCTCTATTTTCCCGATTATGTCAATGCCCCACATAGAAAAGGGCCAAGGAGATGACATGACGTTGAGCGGGCTGGGAGGAACATGCACCTTGTCTGCATAAATCTGGAACTTGTGACACTTGCGGGCGTACAAACAACAATCTGCAGCCATTGTCATCCAATAATACCCTGATCTCAACAACTTCTTAGCCATTTCATGTCCTCCTGCATGAGTACCGAAGGATCCCTCGTGGACTTCCTACATCAACAGGCTTGCTTCGTGTCTATCCACGCATCTGAGCAAAACCATGTCAAAGTTCCTCTTATACAAAACCCCATCTGTATTCAAGAAGAAGCTAGCAGCAAGTCGTCTTAAGGTCTTCTTGTCGTTGGATGATGTCCCCGTTGGGTATTCTTGCTTTTCCAGGAAGAGCTTGTTATCAAAGTACCAAGGTTTCTCATCAGACACTGTGTCTACAGAGAAAGCATAAGCTGGTGCGTCAAGCTTGGAAATGTTAATCTTGGGCACATAATTCCAACACAAGACTTTGATGGACGAAGAAAGAGTAGCCAATGCATCGGAAAATTGATTCTCATCTCGTGGTATATACTGAAGCTTAACCGTTGTGAAGAACGTCAACAGTCTTCTAGCATAATCCCTGTAAGGAATTAAATGTTCTTGATGTGTATACCACTTGCCGTTAATCTGATTGATGACGATGGCTGAATCTCCAAATATATCGAGGGTCTTAATCTGAAGATTAATAGCCTCCTCTATTCCTATTATGCACGCCTCGTATTCCGCTTCATTGTTGGTGTAGCCAAAAGTAATTCTAGCAGCGAAGGGAAAGTGAACACCCTCAAGAGTGATAAGAACAACACCAACTCCATGTCCGTTGAAATTAACTGCCCCATCAAACATCAACTTCCATTTGGATTCAGGGTTTGGCCCCTCCTCTGGAAGTGGTTCCTCACAATCTTTTGCTTTGAGGTACATGATGTCCTCATCAGGGAAATCAAACTTCATTGGCTGATAGTCATCTTCAAGAGGTTGTTGTGCAAGATAATCTGACAATACACTTCCTTTGATGGCTTTCTGAGAAGTATACTGTATATCATACTCTGTTAAAATCATTTACCACCTAGCAACCCTCCTGGTTAACGTTGGTTTCTCAAACATATACTTGACATGATCCATCTTTGAGATTAGCAGTGTGGTATGGGTCAACATATATTGTCTCAGTCGGCGAGCAGCCCATACCAAAGCGCAACAAGTTTTCTCGAGCAATGAGTAACGGGATTCACAGTCGGTAAACTTTTTGCTAAGGTAATAAATAACATACTCTTTTCAACCAGATTTGTCATGTTAGCCTAGAACACACCCCATTGACCCTTTTAGCATAGTCAAGTACATGATAAGTGGCTGTCCTGGAACTGGAGGAATCAGAATCGGAGGTGTCTGCAAATATTCTTTTATCTTTTCAAAGGTTCTTTGACAGTCCTCATTCCACCTGACCGTTTGCTATTTTCTTAGCAATTTGAATATTGGCTCACACGTGGCACTTAAATGATATATGAACCGTGAAATGTAATTCAATATCCCTAAAAACCCGCGCACTTCTTTTTCTGTTTTCGGTGCAGGCATATCTTGTATTGCTTTTACTTTTGCAGGATCCACCTCGATTCCCTTCTGACTAACAATAAAACCCAGCAGTTTTCCGGAACGCACTCCAAAAGTGCACTTGTTTGTATTCAACCTCAGCTTATACTTGATCAATCTATCAAAGAGCTTCTTGAGATTGACCAGATGCTCTTCTTCGTCTCGGGACTTAGCAATCATGTCGTCCACATAGCACTCAATCTCCTTGTGTATCATGTAGTGGAACAATGTGACCATAGCCCGCTGATACGTTGCCCCGACGTTCTTCAAACCAAAGGGCATCACCTTGTAACAGAATGTATCCCACGGGGTAATGAACGTTGTTTTCTCCATGTCTTCCGGTGCCATCTTAATCTGATTATACCCGGAGAAGCCATCCATGAAGGAGAATACCGAGAATTGAGCGGTGTTATCTACCAGCACATCAATGTGTGGTAAGGGAAAGTCGTCTTTTGGGCTTGCTCTGTTTAGATCCCGATAATCAACGCACATCCGAACTTTGCCGTCTTTCTTTGGTACCGGTACAATATTAGCTACCCAAGGTGGGTAACTAGTTACAGCAAAGAATCCGGCATCCCACTGCTTCTGAACTTCCTCCTTGATCTTCATCGCCATATCAAGACGAGTTCTTCTCAGCTTTTGTTTCACAGGAGGACAGTCTTCTCTTAGTGGTAGCTTATGCACAACAATGTCAGTATCCAGCCCCGACATATCTTAATACGACCAGGCGAAGATATCCACATATTCACGTAGCATACAAATCAACTATTTCTTTACCTCGGCCTGCAGACTGGCCCCAATCTTTATCTCTTTATTCAACTCTTCTGTTTCGATGTTGATAATCTCTATTTCTTCCTGATGAGGCTGAATGACCCTTTCCTCTTGTTTCAACAACCTGACCAATTCTTCGGGGAGTTCACAGTCTTCCTCAACCCCTTTATCAGCTTGGTAGATAGGATTGTCGAAGTCATGCATGGTCATAGCAGGAATGTTACCACTAGAATCTAAATGATCAACACTGCACAAATGATGTGCTTATTTCAGAATCTGTTTTTTTTTCAAAAGAGACGCAAACACACAAACAAAAAAGGAAAAACACATTGCCATTTTTTTTGTGAAAAACTTAAAACGTAAGAAAGAGAACACAATTTGCTTGAAAAATGTCCTTTATTTCATGGTAAAATAAATGCATTAAAAGCATGGTGGCCCTACAAATGGATCTGTGCACCTTGGGCAGAGTGCAGGATTGACATGCAGCATGATAAAAAGGAAATAAGTAAATTACTTTGATTGCCAGGTAACTTGAACAAAATCCTCAGCAGACCAGTTCTTGAGCTCCTCCCCGAGTGCACACGGGTGAATCCAGCTATCCCAGTCGCATTCATTATCTCCATCTTCACTTGTTGCACAGATGTGGTTGCGATCGAGCATACCGGCGCTTGTGAAAGTTATGGCTTTACCAATTTAAGGCCCGTTGGACCCACCAGGCTGATAACCAAGACCAAACTTGTCATCTTCTCTAATTCCAGCAACTTGCCCCAGCCCTGGGCGCTTCCAGATTGAACCACTTCCTTGGCCTGCTTGTAGGAGTGAATGGAGGTACCCTCTTTCTCGTTATTCCTCTCTACCAGAGCCAAAATGATGACATTAACTGCTTCGAAGGCCTGACACAGCGTTTCATGGATCTCTCCATCCATCTCCACATATTTGAAAGTTGATAGGTGGCTCACAAAGATATCTTCTTCCCCACACACAGTGATTACCTGGCCATCAACCACATACTTCAACTTCTGATGCAACGTGGACGTCACTGCACCTGCAGCATGAATCCAAGGACGTCCCAGCAAGCAACTATACGCAGGTTGAATATCCATGACATAGAATGTTCTCTTGAACACTTGAGACCCTATTTTCACAGGTAACTCAACTTCCCCGAACACAGACCTTCGGGACCCATCAAAGGCTTTAACTATTAAATCACTGGGTCGCAAGACGATGCCATCTACATTCAACTTCATTAAGGCTTTCTTAGGGAGTACGTTGAGAGAAGAGCCTGTGTCAACCAGGACATGTGACAAAACAACACCCTTACACTCCATGGTAATATGTAGTGCTTTGTTGTGATTGCGGCCTTCTGAAGTAAGATCTCTATCTGTGAAGCCCAACCCATGGCTTGCATTCACACTGCCTACTACAGTCTCCAATTGATTAACAGTTATCTCCTGAGGAACGTATGCCGTCTGCAACACTTTCAGCAAGGCTTCTCTATGAGCTGGAGAACACATCAGCAAAGACAGAATTGATATTTTGGACGGCGTTTGATTCAACTATTCGACTACCTTGTAGTCACTTTTCTTTATTATCCGCATAAATTCCTCCACTTCTTTCTCAAAGGTACCTTCTCCAGCAACAGGAGTTGTCATCTCTTCGGTCGCTATCTGCTTTCCTTTAGCCTTTGCCACAGCTTCAGCTTCAGGATTTCACCTCAGAACTTGAGGAGCAAAAAGACGACCACTTCTTGTAAAACCACCAACCCCTCCGACGTTCACCACAGTCGGGTCAATCGTTACTACCTTACTCTCCACCTTTTGTCCTTCCACATACACATCTGAGCCATAATGCCACGGGATGGCTTTATCATCAGTATAAGGAACAGGCCCGGGAACAGTAATAGTAACAGGACTGACTTCTGGAGCATATATAGTCACAGGCTCCCTCCTGGAAGGTACTTCAGCTGGATCATAGTAGATTGTTATGGTGGACACACAATCACCTCTATCATCAACTTTATCAAACTGCAACGACCCCTCATCAATCAGATACTGCAACCCCACCATCAGGTCTTCACAGCCGTTCACTGAACTCAAACACTTTTCACAATCAGAACCACATCCCGGAAACACTTGTCCTTTCAACAACCTTTCTTTCACAACCAGCAAGGAAGTCTTCACTTCTTCTATATTCAGAATCAAACTCAACTTCTCACCACCGTCAACAACATTTATCCTCGCCCCTCCATGGTTTGGAATAGGGTTTGATGTAACATTAGGTGGTGGTGCAAAATTAATCGCCTTTGAGTCGATCAAATCTTGAACTTTATGTTGTAGCGCCCTGCACTTCTCAGTTGAGTGCCTGGGTTCCCCTGAATGGAACGCGCATCTCGCGTTAGCATCGTACCCCATTGGAAGCTTTCCAGGTGGAGGTGGTGCTAGTGTCCTTAATTGTATCAAGTTCAGGTCTAGCAACCTCTGCAGCAGTGCCGTATATGTCATAGGAATTGCTTCAAGCACCCTATTAGCCGGATGAGCTTGTCTCGGTTGATAAGGTCTTTGCTGATAATTGTTGTGTTGTGGT
This sequence comes from Lathyrus aphaca, assembly GCA_963966055.1. NCBI lineage: Eukaryota > Viridiplantae > Streptophyta > Magnoliopsida > Fabales > Fabaceae > Lathyrus > Lathyrus aphaca. Next base: position 267,396,584 of record OZ014525.1, read on the forward strand.
TGTTGCTGTTGTTGTTGAGTCTGTACCTGCTGCACAGGACTTGAATGGATAGTGACATCTGCCACTTGCTCATATGATCTTGTGTATCCCCGGCCCCGCCCTCGGCCATACACATCATTGGTTTCACCTTCTCACCTTCTCGGAGGTCCATTAAAAGTTTTTCTTACACCGCTTGAGCTACTCGCGCCGGTGTCCTGAATCTTCCCCATCTTTAACAGAGTTTCGACCCTCTCGCCTGCTATTACTATATCATTGAACTTGGTTGCCGAACAAGACGCCAACCTCTCGATAAACACCCCTTGCAATGTTCCCATGAACATATCAGCCATCTCATTTTCCAGCAAAGGTGGTTGTACTCTGGCAGCAAGCTGACACCACCTTTGAGCATACTCCTTAAACCCCTCCTTAGCATTTTGAGACATGGTCTGCAATTGAGTGTGATTTGGAGCCATGTCTAAATTGTACTGGTATTGCTTCACGAACGCCTCTACCAAGTCCTTCCAGCTCTTAATGTTGACCCTACTCAGCTTCATATACCACTCCAAGGAAGCCCCCACCAGGCAATCCTAGAAGTAATACATCCATAGCTTCTCGTCATCAGTATGGGCAGCAATTCTTCCTACAAAGGACTATAGGTGAGTCTTCGGACAAGCCGTGCCGTTATACTTCTCGAAAGTAGGAACCTTGAACTTGTAAGGGATTCTAACCCCTGGAACCAAGCCTAAGTCAGTAATATCAAACCCCAAAGAGCTCTGAGATTGAATGGCCCTGATCTGCTCAGCCATCTCTTCAAACTTTCTGTTCATTTCAGCCCCTTGACCTTCTGCTTCATCCAGCAAAGTAAACTGTTCGTCTTGACCATCCATTTGTACGTTGTTCAGTCCATCATTGATAATGGTGATCCCTGGCTGTGCCACGGGGATTTCAACTTGGCAGGCGCCAGCACCATTGCGATTACCTCCATCAGCAGCCCCGTTGTTCCTGGCCTAACTGTTTTCCACCATCTCACGTAAACGTTCCTGAGTCTGAGCCATTCGTGCCATAAGGGTCATGAAATTGTCCATTCTCAATCTCAAGTCAGCTAAATCAGCATGCATTTGATCCATCACTCTTTCTCTGTTGACTCTTGTGGGATATCTGTGTACAGTTGGCTGTTCTCGAACCTTCCTGGGAGCTATAGTGCCTGAAAGGACATAAACGTTAGAAAATGAAGAACTACCTGCAAAACAAACAAACACGTTATATGCATGCAATGTAACTATTCATATTTCCAAGTTTAGGCATTTGTATGCCTCAGTTCTGGTATTTACTCCAGATAACCACTTTGAGTATTAATTTTCAAACTTTCCCTTTGAAGAGTGTTCATATCTTAGCAGTATCAGACAAACAAACAAGCTTTGCATACTTAGAAATGGTAATTTGACTATTAACACTGCATAACATGGATAACCCACTGCCGGCCAAAAAGTTAGAACACAAAAAAATTCCCCGAAGGGTTACAAGTCAATACATGAACAAAAGGACAAAAGATAAAGCAAGACTCCTACAACAAGCCTGTAGGTAGCCTGAACAACAATAAAGAAAATCTAAACTAAAGGCCCAGGTTCTTCTTCTGCAGCTACCTCTGTCCTGTTCTTATTCACACCTGCTCTCAGCTTGAGCTCTTCAATCTCCTTCAATGCCTCCTCTAAGGCCATCTGGCTCTGTGCCAACTGTTGAGTCTTTTCCCTTCGTATATTGTGGACTTGTTCCACTTCTTCTTTCTTGAAGGCCATATGTACCTTGAAAAACTCTTCTTTTTCTTTATATTTCTTCTGCTCCTGTTCCCTTTGGCCTTGCAACCAAACAATGGACTGGCGAGCTTCTTTAAGAGTCTTCAAAGTCTTCTTACGCTCCGCTTCTCTTTTAGATTCCATCAGACCCAATCTCTGAAAGTGAGCTTCTCTTCCAGGAAACTCTTTCTCTTTAGCTTCCAAGGAGGCTTGCATCTTCTATAGCTTTCCATCTGCTTCATTTTTGGCACGATTGGCAAGGTGGTACAAGTTAACCATTTCAGCATTCTCTATCCTGACCTCGTGCAGCTGAGCTTCCAGTTTCTTATATTCTTCAAGAGAAACAGTATTCTGGCATGGCACTTCTTTGGGATATAACAGAGCTACCACTGAGAATGGCATGAGAACTTTCTCTACACGTTTCTGCAACCATGTAGCAAAAGGAGGATATGTCTTGGGATCTACTCTTCCAAAGTCCTTCTTACCTTTCTTCACCCTGTGAGCCCAAGCCTGAGATGCTTGTATGAATAACTCCTTGTTTCCCTCCACAGGAAAGTACAAAGATTCAACAAACTCTTCCATATTTGGTGGATCTCTCAGAGGATAGCCAAATTGCTTCCTGGCTAATGTCGGATGATAACTGATCACACCCTTTCTTCCTAGCAAAGGCACTCCAGCAAATCTTCCACAAATGACCAGTGTAACACCCCAAATTTGCCCTCTTCTTTTAAGCATCATATCATATCATATTCATCATGAACATATCATATTATTGGCATCTTAGCATGGAAAGATGAGGCATAACATTCTCATGACCTAGCATTAGGCATATGATCATCTGTGGAGGTTTTTGAAGCATCACAAGCTATGACAAGGGGCCCAATGGATTTATACAAGTCCTATGAGGGGTTTACATTGAATTCACAAGTTCAAGATCATTCACAAAAGCTCAGAAGGTTGGAAGATCATCAGGGAATTCAAGCTAGGGCAAAGCTCCTACACAATGATCCAAAATTAGGGTTTGAGTTTCAAGCATGAAAACCTTAAGACTTTGGCCATTTCATTTGGGCAAAGTCTCTTACATGTTAGGAGGATCCTAGGGATGAAATTTGGTGAGAAAATTCCTTGTGGAAGTCAAGTATTTCTTTAGTTGCTTATAAATGAAGTAATTGGTCAACTGTGCATTCTGAAAGTCAACTGTGAGGTTTCAAGGGGTCCAACCCCCATTTTTCTAGCCAAGGGATGTTCTTATAACCTTAAAATAGGTTTGGCAAGATCAATGATCAAGAATCATGAGGTTTTGAGGTGTTTTGTAAAATTGGCATAAGTTTGGTCATGGAAAATACCATTTTTAGTAAGTTTTTGCTCTAATTTTCAAGTAAGCATAACTTGGTGAAAAAATCTTCAAATGGACCAAATCCAAACATGAAAGTTGAAGATTAAAACCTCCCATTTTCAAAAAGTACAAGTACTTTTTCATAGCCTTTATGGTTTAAGAGTTAAGGCCCTCGAAAATTTCAAGGAAATTAGGGCAAGGCATACATTTCAAAGCTTCCACAAATGCAAAACTACATGGAACTTATTTTTGAGTGTTGGTATGAACCAAATAAGGTCACAAACTTATAATGCATTGCAAGAAAGCCACTTTGCTCCAAAAATAATACCAAATTCGTGCATGATGTGAGGGTTATTTCATAAGTGTAAAATTTGCATGATCATGAGAATTGTGTGATCCTTACATCCAAGGGCCAGAATAGTTGTTGTTTTGAATTCAGGGTGAGATTTTGAAAGCACATGGGCAAGGAATGAGTGAAATGCACGAGTAGAATGCCTCATCACACCAAACTTGCCAATTTTGCAAATTCTCTCCCACACTCCCATCTAACGTGCATTCTTCCTCATTCTTTCAGCATTGTTTCTTGAGACCATATAAAAAAAGCTAGGGTTTTAGTTTTCCTCAGATCCATCTCATTTTCATCACTCCATAGTTTTTGCACTAGAAGCAATTTCTTTCGAATCTCTTCATTCTCTCACTCTCTTCACAAACTAATCACACATTCTTCATCCTTGAGGCATAAGGATCATTATTCCATCATTCATTTAAGCTGAAAGTGCAAGAATAGAAAGGTTCCATTCAAAGGCAGGTTACTTTGAAGCTTCAGATTCAAGTTCTCTCAAGTTTCCTCTTACATTTATTTTGCAAGAGGAGATCAAAAGGGTTAGATCTGCAGCATTTGGAGCATTTTCTTGGTGGTTTTGAAGTGTTTTCATCTCAGGTAAGCTTCTGAATCCATGGATCTGAAAATGGTTTTTGAGGTGTGCATTTTGATCTTTGATGTATGCTGATTACAATTCACGTTTTAGATTTGAAAATGATGCACTATTGAGGATGTATTGTTGATTTAAAGTTTCATGGTGAAACCTGTTGGTCTTCGATCTGGAGTATTCTTTGATTTATTGAGATTTTGATTGCTGTATTTGGATTCTGTGTGGCTTGATGATCTGATCTGGAGCTTTTGAGTCATTTCTTTGGTGTTTTGGTCATGATTTGCGTTTTCCGGTGCCAGAGCCCTAGCTCCGATCACCGAATTCTGGGTTTGTTCCATTAGGGTTTCTGCGAGGAAGATGATGGATCAGCCATTGGATCTTCTCATCTCAACGTCCACCAGCATGCCACCTCATAAATGAGGACCATCCCCCTCACGTGTTTTTCCTTTTCTATTTTTAATCTGAATAATTCTTTTTATTTTGCATGCACCATAATTAATATGTGCCCTCAACCCCAACCAATCATTTTGCTGACTCACTTTAATGAGTTGACTGATCTGGTCCCTCCTTTTGATCCCATGGCTCTTGTTTTTTGCTAATATGTTTGAATATCCACCCCAAATGTTGTGAACCTGCGCAGGACCCAGTGGGCCTGGGTGACTATCCCCACCCCGCTGTGTATGAAGCCAAGTGAGATTGAACTGAAATTCCTTTCTATTCACACCCCCAGCCTCATCCTTTCATTTTTATTTCTTTATTTATTTCCATTTTATTTCAGTTTGATTTTTATTTTTTAAAAATAGTTTTAGGTTATTAAAAATATTGAAAAAATTCATGGAAGATCATTTGAGTTTTCTTTAATTTTTGTCATTTTTATTTTCCATTTATTTTAATTTGACACGTGTAAATTAATTGTTCACTTTAATTAATTCATTTTATTTCATTTTGAAGCATGCTGACTTGCCCATTTTCTATCTTGATCATCATTTTGAATTTTTGGTTGGTTCTTTTTGCTCTGGATCCATAATAGAGTGTACTTTATGTGTGATTTTTTTTCTGATTTTTAGAAGCTTGTTCAATTGGTTTTGGTCCTTGACTTGTGAGTGAAGATTCTTAACCCTAGTTGATGTTTGACCCCTCATTTGACTTGTTTGACTTCTGAATTTCTTCCTCTCCTTTTGGCATGTTTTTATATCATGATTGAAGATCTCTTGTCCAAGGTTGTGAAATTTTTGGGTGCATACTTGATTTGATTTGAATTTTTGTTCTTGACTTGTCCCATTTTGCTTCTTTTTGATCATAAGTCCTCTCCTTAGCATAGAAGGGAACTTGTGCCAACTTCTTCATCTTGTTTAGGGTCCCTTTAGGGCATTGATACTTCTCTGATCTTGGGATGGGGTTTGTGTTTTGGAAATATTGTAATTTGTTTGCCTTTGGGGTTCTTCCATTCTTATGTACATCCACCTCATTTCCTTTGCTTCTTTCTTCCCATAATGTGATTGCTTGACCATATGCTTCTCTTCTCTTCACCTCTCATGCTCCTTAGACACTCTTCTAACATGATTAGGGTTCTGGTCTTGCACCTTGAGGTTGTGATTTGTTTATTTTGCTTTGCATCTTCTCATGTTTGCTTTATTTTGCCATGGTAATTCATTTTGCTTCATGTTGAGTTGTGTTATTCTTTTCTCATTCTTGTGCCTTGAGTTTGCATTTGGCATTTGTGCTTATGACTTCACTTCTGGTTGTATGACTTTGGTTTGGCATTACGTTCACTTTGTATTGCATTCATGCTTGTGTCACTAACCATTTCATGGGCTTTGGTAAGTGAGAGGTGTGGATGTGATTCCCACATCTCCAAATCTTATCTCTTATCTTCTTATTCTTATTTGTTCTAACCTTGTGATTGTTGGGCTTAGGCCTTACTTCCTCCCTCTTCTATTCTTCTTTCTTCTCTTTCTCTTCTTCTTTGTTTCTTCTTTAGGATAGTAAACCTCACTAACCTAGGATTTTCCATGCATGATAACACTTAGGATTCATTTGCCTTTGTGATCCTTTTGGTTTCGTTTCTCTTCTCATCTCAAAACTCTAAAGAAGACACTTAATAAAGTTTGAAGTGATACCTTGAGCAATAGCCTTACACCATGAGACACTTGTAGTCTTCCCATCTTGGGATAGTACAAGCTTGTCTTGTGATGCACAAGTCTGATCAAGATGTCATATTCACCAAGAAAATCATAAAAAACACTTCTTCATTGTAAATACCAAAAGCACTTAATAAGTTAATGAGTTAGTGAGCTTAAGCCCTAATCTCTGGATTCAAGTTTTGGGGATCTTCTCCTTACTTGAGTGTGCTTGTTCTATTATTCCATCTTGGAATGTAGTGACAAGTGCACATTCCATGGAAAAGAGCTTGAGTTCACTTCCTTGTGACACACTCATAAAAAGCTTCATAAAAAACACAAACAAACAATATGCGTCTCTCCTTCGGGACTTCTTTACTCATCCCACTCACTCCTTACGTACGAACTTGCTCCTACTTGTCATTTTGCAAGACGGTAACGCACTCGTCGTCCGAGCCTGCAATACCTGAGCATTGGCATAGGCAGTTCAAGCCTTAATACACAAGAAATCTTTTCCACCCCTAGTTAGGGGAACTACGGCGACTCTGATCCTCATTGTCCAGATGAGGTACGTAGGCAGCGGGGCCCGTTCGAGCACTCTTTTATTTTCCCTACATTTTCCCCCCTTTCTTTTCTTTTCATTTCCAGTTCCGGTCTTTCTTTTTGCAGCAGTTTTCATTCCTTCACCCTTTGAAACAGTTTCTTTGCAAGCGTGGATCCCGTCGGGTACGGCGGACGCTCTGGGGTGCTAATACCTTCCCAGGTCGTAACCGACTCCCGAACTCAGTCTCTTTGGTTCGCAGGACCCGTGTCCTTCCTTTTCTTTTCTTCTGGTTTGTGTAGCATTACCATTCCCATTCCTTCGGGATAAAAATGCATGGTTGGTGACTCTAACCTTTTCCGCGCCACTTTCGCGTTTGTACCAGGATGGAAATCCGGGGAGCGACAGCTGGCGACTCTGCTGGGGACCGAACCCAGAATCTCTGGTTCCCCTGTGAGTCTCTCCTAGCGTTTGCGTGTTTCTGTTTCTTTGGGTGTTGATTGCTTGCTGTTGTGTGTTGTATTTTACTGTTGTTTATTTACAGTTATTTACAGCTTTATTTACAGTTTTCAGTATTTATTTTCTGCATCATATTATTACTGGACTGTCTGGACTGGATCTTCTGTTTGGTGGGTTTGGGTGATACTGTTTCTGAGAGATGAGCTCATTACCACGGCTCGAGTGCACCTTAGGACTTAGAGTGGTTCCACTTTGGCATCATGAGATCTTGTCATGGGGGTAGTAGTGAGTTCCACGCCCAGATTTGCGACCGTCTTGGAAATGTTTTGATTTGGGGATCTTCCTCTCTCATTTCATAACCTTGACAGTTATGTGCAGCTGGGGACCGATCATTGAGAACCTTGTGGAAATATCCCTCTTTAGTGATGGCAGTGGCAGACCACATTGTGTGGCAAACCCATTCGCATCCGAGGGCCCACCTGGGACTCACATAGGATGACCTTGTTTTCCCGGACTCAGCTGAGGCCTCCCTGCGTAGTATATAATGCCAAACCGATTCCCTGATCTGGTCATGTGCCATTTCTCGGAAATGGTGAAAGTATTATTGCTACTCGGCTTTGAGAGTCCGTGATGTCTGACCTGGAGCATACCAGTGAGATTGGGAGGGGTTTATAGGTTTTCAGGAACCCTTGGCCTCTACATACCCTCATTATCAGTGGTCCTTGTGGAGATTTGGTCCTATGGTTCTGGTGTTCTGGTTTTCTTGGTACTACAGTTCTGGGAATTTTTATCAGAGGGTTGTGATTCAGAGGATCTTGGTTGCCAGTTATTCAGAGGGTCCTTATGTTCAGTGTCCAGTATCCAGATGGTCCCAGATTGATCATATGCCTGCATTGCATTTTCATTTGCATCATTCTTGCATTAACTGTTTATGTTTCCATTTTTCAGGTCATTGTTCATAGTCAGCTCCCACTTCTTGTAAATCTTATCTCCAGATGGCAGAAGTCAGAAAAATTACAAGGAAAAAGAATGTTCACTATACTTTTCTTCAACCTGAAGTCAGAAGTGTTCAGAAATTAGCAGGTTTGATGAATGACCAAGTCTTGGGAAATTTCAGAAAGAGATATGGCCAGATATTAAAGTATGTGGACAAACCCACTGCAGACCAGAACGACAGTTTGCATACCTTGTTGCAGTTTTATGATCCCCTGCTGCGGTGCTTTGTGTTTCTAGACTACATCTTGGCTCCTGCCTTGGAGGAGATTTCCAGCATTTTGGGTGTTCCAGTCAGAGATACCTTGCCTTTCTATGGGTCTGAGGTGGTGCTTAAGGAAGAGGACATATACAAAGTCTGTCGTTTACCAGTTTCTACAGTCAAGAAGGCTCTGAAGGATAGTGAAGGCAAAGGACTCCCTTGGAGTGTGCTCATACCAGAGGCTGAGGAATATGCTAAAGAAGGTAAATGGGGGGATTTTGGTGCTTTGCTGGCTTTGATGGTGTATATGTCTAGCTTATTCCCTGGAGAGAAAGAATTTGTAAGCTTGGAAGTGATCTCTATCTTTGCTAAAGGCAATCCTGTGCCAACTCTGTTGGGAGATTTCTACTACAGTGTTCATTACTAGAATGAGAAAGGTACAGGTGGACCAGTAGGCTGTTGTGCTTCATTGTTTGTTGAGTGGTTTGCCAGACAACTGCCAAAATCAGGTGCTTTCAAGGAAATGAGGGATGAGTGGAGATGGTCTAGAAGGTTGATGGGGCTAACTGCTGAGGACATAGCTTGGGGATATGACAGAGATCTGCTAGGAAAAGAGTTGTTGGTCAGTTGTGGAAGATTTGCTGGAGTACCTTTGTTGGGAAGGAAGGGTGTGATCAGTTATCATCCAACATTAGCCAGGAAGCAATTTGGTTATCCTTTGAGAGATCCTCCAAATATGGAAGAGTTGGCTGAGTCTTTGTATTTTCCTATGGAAGGAAACAAGGAGTTAGTTCTACAAGCATCTCAAGCTTGGGCTCTTAGAGTGAGGAAGGGCAAGAAAGACTTTGGCAGAGTAGATCCCAAGACGTATCCTCCTTTTGCTACATGGTTGCAAAAACATGTAGAAGAAGTTCTTATGCCTTTCTCAATAGAAGCTCCCCTTTATCCCAAAGAAGTGCCAAGCCAAAGTACTGTCTCCCTTGAAGAGTATAAGAAATTGGAAGCTCAGCTGCATGAAGTTCGAGTGGAGAATGCTGAAATGATCAACCTGTACCACCTTGCTAACCGGGCCAAAAATGAAGCAGAGGGAAAGCTGCAGAAGATGCAAGCCTCCTTGGAAGCTAAAGAGAAAGACTTTGCTGGAAGGGAAGCTCACTTTCAAAGGTTGGGTATGATGGAGGCAAAAAGAGAAGCGGAACGCAAAAAGACTTTGAAGACTCTCAAGGAAGCTCGCCAGTCCATTGTTTGGTTGCAAGGCCAAAGGGAGGAGGAGAAAAAGAAGTTTAAAGAAAAAGAAGAGTTTTTTGAGGTGCAAATGGCTTTTAAGAAGGAAGAGGTGGAGCAAGTCCATAACATACGGAGGGAAAAGACTCAGCAGTTGGCATAAAGCTAGTTAGCCTTGGAGGAGGCACTGAAGGAGATTGAAGAGCTCAAGCTGAGAGCAGGTGTGAAGAAGAACAGAGCAGAGGTGGCTGCAGAAGAACCTGGGTCTCTAGTTTAGTTTTCTTTATTTGTTCAGACTACCTATAGACTTGTTATAGGAGTCTTTCTTTTTTCTTTTTTCTTTTATTCATGTAATGACTTGTAACCCTTCGGGGAATATTCCTGTTTGTGCTCTAACTTTTGGCCGGCAGTGGTTTGTCCATGATATACAGTGTTAGTATGCAAATTATCATTTCAGAATATGCAAGGCTTGTTTGTCTGATACTGCTAATATCTGAATACTCGTCAAAGAGAAAGTCTGAAAGTTAATACTCAAAGTGGTTGTCTGGAGTAAATACTAGAACTGGGGCATACAAGTGCTTAAAACTTGGAAACATGAGCAGTTACATTGCATACATATAACGCGTTTGTTTGTTTTGCAGGTAGTGCTTCAGTTTCTAACGTTTATGTTGTTTCAGGCACTATAGCTCCCAGGAAAGTTTGAGAACAACCAGTCATACACATATATCCCACCAGAGTCAACAGAGAAAGAGTCATGGATCAAATGCAAGCTGATTTAGATGACTTGAGACTGAGGATGGACAATTTTATGACCCTTATGGCAGGAATGGGTCAAAATCAGGAACGTATGCGTGAGTTGGTTGAAAATAGTGAAGCCAGGAACAACGGTACTGCTGATGGAGGTAATCGTAACGGTGCGGGCGCCCGTCAAGTTGAAATCCCTGTAGCACAGCCAGGGGTTACCATTATCAATGATGGACTGAATAATGTACAGATGGACGGCCAAGACGAACAATTTACTCTGCTGGACGAAACTGAAGGCCAGGGGGCTGAAATGAATAGGAAATTTGAAGAGATGGCAGAACAGATCAGGGCTATTCAATCTCAGAACTCTCTGGGGTTCGACATCACTGACTTGGGCTTGGTTCCAGGGGTTAGAATCCTTTACAAGTTCAAAGTCCTGACTTTCGAGAAGTACAACGGCACAGCGTGTCCAAAGACTCACCTTCAGTCCTTTGTAGGAAGGATTGCTGCCCACGCTGATGATGAAAAGCTATGGATGTACTATTTCCAGGACAGCCTGGTTGGGTCCTCCTTAGAATGGTATATGAAGCTAAGCAGAGTCAACATTAAGAGCTGGAAGGACCTGGCAGAGGCTTTCGTGAAGCAATACCAGTACAATTTGGACATGGCTCCAAATCGCACTCAATTGCAAAACATGTCTCAAACTGCTAAGGAGGGGTTTAAAGAATATGCTCAAAGGTGGCGTCAACTCGCTGCCAGAGTGCAACCACCACTGCTGGAGAATGAGATGGCTGATATGTTCATGGGGACATTGCAAGGAGTGTTTATCGAAAGATTGGCGTCTTGTTCGGCTACCAAGTTCAATGATATAGTAATTGCTGGAGAGAGGGTCGAGACTTTGTTAAAGATGGGAAAGATTCAGGATACAAGTGCGAGCAGTTCAAATGGAGTAAGAAAATCTTTCAGCGAACCTCCGAGACAAAGGGAAGGTGAAACCAATGCTGTGTTTGGCCGAGGATGGGGCCGAGGATATAGAAGGTCATATGAGCAAGTGGCAGCTGTCACTATCCCTTCCAGCCCAGTGCAACAGGTGCAGCCTCAACAACAACAACAACAACAACAACCACAACGTAACAACTATCAACAAAGACCTTATCAGCCAAAACAGGCTCGTCCGGCTAATAGGGTGCTTGAGGCAATTCCCATGACTTATACTGCATTGCTGCAGAGATTTCTAGACCTGAATTTGATACAGCTGAGGACTTTGGCACCACCACCACCGGGAGAGCTTCCAGTGGGGTACGATGCAAATGCTAGATGCGCTTTCCATTCAGGGGAACCCGAGCACTCGACTGAGAAGTGCAGGGCGCTACAGCACAAGGTTCAAGATTTGATCGACACCAAGGCGATTAACTTCGCACCACCGCCGAATGTTACTTCAAACCCTATTTCAAACCACGGAGGGGCTAGAATAAATGTTGTTGAGGGTGGTGAGAAGTTAAGTTTGATTTTGAGCATAGAAGAAGTGAAAACTCCGTTGTTGGTAGTGAAGGAGAGGCTGTTGAAAGGACAAGTGTTTCCGGGATGCAGTTCTGATTGTGATAAGTGTGTGAATTCAGTGAACGGTTGTGAAGACCTGAAGATGGGGTTGCAGAATATGATTGATGAAGGGTCATTACAGTTTGACAAAGTTGATAATGAAATTGATGATGTGTCCACTATAACCATTTTCTATGATCCAGCTGAGATGCCTGCTAGAAGAGAACCTGTGACCATTTATGCTCCTGAAGTCAGTCCTATGACTATCACTGTTCCTGGGCCTGTTCCTTATACAGATGATAAAGCCATTCCATGGCATTACGGCTCAGATGTGTACGTGGAAGGACAGAAAGTGGAGAGTAAGTCGGTAGTTGTTGACCCGACTGTAGTGAACGTCGGAGGGGTTGGAGGCTTTACGAGAAGTGGTCGTCTATTTGCTCCCCCAGTTCTGAGAGGAGATCCTGAGTCTGAGGCTTCGGCAAAGGCTAAAGGAAAGCAAACAGCGACTGAAGAAACAATAACTCCTGCTACTGGACAGTGTACCTTTGAGAAGGAGGTGGAGGAATTTATGCACATAATTAAAAGGAGTGATTATAAGGTGGTCGAACAGTTGAACCAGACGCCGTCCAAAATATCGATTATGTCTTTGCTGATGTGTTCTCCTGCACATAGAGAGGCTTTGCTGAAAGTGTTGCAGATGGCGTATGTTCCTCAAGAAATAACTGTTAATCAACTGGAAGCTGTAGTGGGCAGTGTGAATGCAAGCCATGGGCTGGGCTTTACAGATAGAGACCTTACGTCAGAGGGCCGTAACCATAACAAAGCACTGCATATTACTATGGAGTGTAAGGGGGCTGTTTTGTCGCATGTCCTGGTTGACACCAGCTCTTCTCTTAATGTACTTCCAAATAAAGCATTGATGAAGCTGAATGTTGATGGTATCGTCTTAAGACCCAGTGATTTGATAGTGAAAACTTTTGATGGGTCCAGAAGGTCAGTGTTCAGAGAAGTCGAGTTACCTGTGAAATAGGGTCTCAAGTATTCAAAAGCACCTTCTACGTCATGGACATTCAGCCCGCGTACAGTTGCTTACTGGGACGTCCATGGATTCACGCTGCCGGAGCTGTAACTTCCACTCTGCATCAAAAGCTCAAGTACGTGGTTGATGGCCAAGTAATCACTGTGTGCGGAGAGGAAGACATCTTTGTGAGCCACTTATCAACTTTCAAATATGTAGAGATGGACGGAGAGATCCACGAAACTCTGTGTCAGGCCTTCGAAGCAGTTAATGTCAGCATTTTGGCTCCTGTAGAGAAGAACAGTGAGAAAGAAGGTACCTCCATTCACTCCTACAAGCAGGCAAAGGAAGTGGTTCAGTCAAGAAGCGCCCAAGGCTGGGGCAAATTGCTGGAGTTAGAGAAGAAAGATGATAAGTTTGGTTTGGGTTATCAGCCTAGCGGGTCTAATTGGTCTTCAAGTGGTAAAGCTATTACTTTTACAAGCGTTGGGATGCTCGACCGCAACCATATATGTATGACAAGCCAAGAAGAGGGAGACAGTGATGGTGACTGGGACAACTGGATTCATCCGTGTGCGCCCGGAGAGGAGTTGAAGAACTGGTCTGCTGAAGACATCGTCCAAGTTACCTGGCACTCAGAGTAATTTATTTGTTTCCTTTTCTTATCATGCTGCATTGTCAAATCCAGCACTCTGCCCAAGGTGCTAGGATCCATTGTATGGGCCACCATGTTTGTTATGCACTTATTTTACCATGAAATAAAGGACATTTTCAGACAAATTGTGTTCTCTTTCTTTCGTTTTAAATTTTTCACAAAAAATAAAAAAAAATGGCAATGTGTTTTTCCTTTTTTGCTTTTGTGTTTGCGTCTCTTTTGAAATAAACAGATTCTGAAATAAGCACATCATCTGTGCAGTGTTGATCATCCGGGTTCTATTGATAACATTCTTGCTATGACCACGCATGACTTTGACAATCCTATCTACCAAGTTGATGAAGGGGTTGAGGAAGACTGTGAACTCCCTGAAGAATTGGTCAGATTGTTGAAACAAGAGGAACGAGTTATTCAGCCTCATCAGGAAGAAATTGAGATCATCAACATCGGCACTGAAGATGTGAAGAAAGAGATCAAGATTGGGACCAGTCTGCAGGCCGAAGTAAAGAAAGAGCTGATTGGTATGTTGCGTGAGTATGTGGATACCTTTTCCTGGTCGTATCAAGATATACCAGGGTTGGATACCGACATCGTTGTGCACATGTTACCATTGAGAGAAGAATGACCTCCTATGAAACAAAAGTTAAGAAGAATGCGTCCTGACATGGCGATGAAGATCAAGGAGGAAGTTCAGAAGCAATGGAATGCCAGATTTCTTACTGTAACTAGTTACCCACCTTGGGTAGCTAATATTGTACTGGTACCAAAGAAGAACGGAAAGGTCCGGATGTGCGTTGATTACCGGGGTTTAAATAGAGCGAGCCCAAAAGATGACTTTCCATTACCTCACATTGATGTGTTGGTAGATAACACTGCTCAATTCTCGGTATTTTTCTTCATGGATGGCTTCTCTAGGTATAATCAGATTAAGATGGCACCGGAAGACATGGAGAAAACAACGTTCATTACCCCGTGGGGTACATTCTACTACAAGGTCATGCCTTTTGGTTTAAAGAATGTCGGGGCAACATATCAGCGGGCTATGGTCACATTGTTCCACGACATGATACACAAGGAGATAGATTGTTATGTGGACGATATGATTGCTAAGTCCCGAGACGAAGAAGAGCATCTGGTCAATCTCAAGAAGCTGTTTGATAGACTGATAAAGTATAAGCTGAGGTTGAATCCAAATAAGTGCACTTTCGGAGTGCGTACCGGGAAACTCCTGGGTTTCATTGTTAGTCAGAAGGGAATCGAGGTAGATCCTGCAAAAGTAAAAGCAATACAAGATATGCCTGCACCGAAAAAAGAAAAAGAAGTGCGCGGGTTTTTAGGGAGGTTGAACTACATTCCACGGTTCATATCTCATCTAACTGCAACGTGCGAACCAATTTTCAAATTGCTAAGAAAAGAGCAAACGGTCAGGTGGAATGAGGACTGCCAAAGAGCCTTTGACAAGATAAAAGAATATTTGCAGACGCCTCCGATTCTAATGCCTCCAGTTCCAGGACGGCCGCTTATCATGTACTTGACTGTGTTAGAAGGGTCAATGGGGTGTGTTCTAGGCCAACATGACGAGTCTGGTCGAAAAGAGTACACTATTTATTACCTTAGCAAAAAGTTTACCGACTGTGAATCCAGTTACTCACTGCTCGAGAAAACTTGTTGCGCTTTGGTATGGGCTGCTCGCCAATTGAGACAGTATATGTTGACCCATACCACACTGCTAATCTCAAAAATGGATCTTGTCAAGTATATCTTTGAGAAACCAGCGTTAACCGGAAGGGTTGCTAGGTGGCAAATGATCTTAACAGAATATGACATACAATATACTTCTTAGAAATCCATCAAGGGAAGTGTATTGTCAGATTACCTTGCACAGCAACCTCTTGAAGATGATTATCAGCCAATGAAGTTTGATTTCCCTGATGAGGACATCATGTACCTCAAAGCAAACGATTGCGAGGAACCACTTCCGGAGGAGGGGCCAGACCCTGAATCCAAATGGAAGTTGATGTTTGATGGGGCAGTCAATATCAACGGACATGGAGTTGGTGTTGTTCTTATCACTCTCGAAGGTGTTCACTTTCCCTTTGCTGCCAGAATTACTTTTGGTTGCACCAACAATGAAGCGGAATACGAGGCATGCATAATGGGAATAGAGGAGGCTATTAATCTTCGGATTAAGACCCTCGATATATTCGGAGATTCAGCCCTCGTCATTAACCAGGTTACCGACAAGTGGTATACGCATCAAGAACATCTAATTCCTTACAGGGATTATGCCAGAAAACAGTTGACGTTCTTCTAAGCTTCGGTACATACCATGAGATGAGAATCAATTTGCCAACGCACTAGCTACTCTTTCTTCATCCATCAAAGTTTTGTGTTGGAATTATGTGCCCAGGATTGACATTTCCAGGCTTGATGCACCAGCTCATGCTTTCTCTGTAGACGCCGTGTCTGATGAGAAACCTTGGTACTTTGATATCAAGCTATTCTTGGAAAAGAAAGAATACCCAGCAGGGGCATCTTCCAATGACAAGAAAACCTTAAGGCGACTTGCTGCTAGTTTCTTCCTGAATACAGACGGGGTTTTATACAAGAGAAACTTTGACATGATCTTGCTCAGATGCGTGGATAGACTCGAAGCAAGCCTGTTAATTCAGGAAGTCCACGAGGGATCTTTCGGTACTCATGCAGGAGGGCATGCTATGGCTAAGAAATTGTTGAGATCGGGGTACTATTGGATGACAATGGATGCAGGCTATTGTTCATACGCCCATAAGTGCCACAAGTGCCAGATTTACGCAGACAAAGTGCATGTTCCTCCTAGCCCGCTCAACGTCATGTCATTTCCTTGGCCCTTTTCTATGTGGGGCATTGACATGATCGGGAAAATAGAGCCTACTGCTTCAAATGGTCATCGCTTCATCTTGGTTGCGATTGATTACTTCACTAAGTGGGTTGAAGCAGCATGTTATGCCAATGTCACTCGTCAAGTGGTGGCCAGATTTATGAAAAGGGACATCATTTGTAGATATGGAGTGCCCGAAAGAATCATTACTGACAATGGTTCTAACTTAAACAACAAGATGATGGCAGAGTTGTGTCGGGACTTCAAGATCCAGCATCACAATTCTTCTCCTTACCGACCAAAGATGAATGGTGCGGTAGAGGCGGCAAACAAGAATATCAAGAAGATTGTGCAAAATATGGTTGTCACTTACAAAGATTGGCATGAGATGTTACCATTTGCGTTGCATGGGTACCGAACGTCAGTCAGGACGTCAACTGGGGCAACTCCCTTCTCATTGGTATATGGTATGGAGGCAGTCTTGCCTGTTGAAGTAGAGATTCCCTCATTGCGTGTGATGATGGATGTGAAGCTTGATGAGGCTGAATGGGTGCGTGCTCGTTACAATCAGCTATGTCTAATTGAGGAAAAGAGATTAGCGGCTATCTGTCATGGTCATCTTTATCAGAGGAGAATGAAGCGAGCATTCGACCAGAGAGTACGTACTCGGGAGTATCAAGTGGGAGAGCTTGTGCTCAAGAGGATTGTTCCTCTAGGTTCAGATCACAGGGGCAAGTGGACCCCAAACTACGAAGGACCATTCATAGTGAAGAAGGTTTTCTCAGGAGGAGCACTGATGCTTACCACTATGGATGGAGAAGATTTCTAATCCCCTGTTAACTCGGACGCAGTTAAAAAATACTTCGCATAAATAGACCCGCTGGACACAAAAACAGAATTAAAGTCCAGGCAAGAAAAGGGCATCCCGGCGAGCTAAAAACAGAATAAAAAGCTCGGGCAAAAGTTAGGGAAAATAAATTTTTAAAAAAATGTACGCCCGCTGAGTTGAAAAGCCACATCGGACAGCTCAGGCAAAAAAGGGTATCCCGGTGGATTGAAAACCCGAAAGGGCGATCCATGCAAAATAAGGGAATAAGCGAACAACTGCGATCCGAGTAATCTGAACCAAATCATCGTTTCATACAACTTGACAATATCAGAAGGATAGGAATCAGTCCCCTCGTCTTCTCAGAAAGCAAAGGCAAGAATGGAGAGTTTTGAAGACATGCTGGTCATAGCAAGAAGGAAACTCATTGGGATGCCGTGTCCATTGCCATTAGGATAGTTTATTTTCTCAATTTTATGGTAGCTACCTCTTTCCAGGTAGTTGCTTCCTGATGTAAAAACTTTGCCTATTCAGAGGCCTTTCAATAAAAGAATATTCTGTCAAAAGCTGTGTTGTGTTTATTTTTTGTTTGCAAAATGTCCTAAATTTTTGGCAAAAATAGCAGTGCATTTTAAACATGGTGATAATTTGAAAAAAAAAATTATGACATTGCAGGGAAACATTTGAAATCCTCTTTGAGTGTCGGATGACGATGGATGAACAGATCATACCATGAAAGTCCCCGGGGCACATATATGTTTCCTGTTGTTGCAGGTTTTGCAGGATGGCGTCACATTCTCCCAAACAGAATTCTCCTCAGCTAAGTCATGGCAGATGGGATCCCCAGCAGTCTATTCATCCCCAATGGAGTATTCCTGATTTCCCCACAAGGTTCATATTTGGGCTTCTTTCCCATCAATGAAATATTCCCCAGAGAAGTCGCCAATTTATTTTTGGCCAATGTGATGATACAAACAGTTATTCATCCCCCTAACCAGAGTTAAGTGTCACAGCCTCTTGACCTGGTTCTCCTCTGCAGAGTTGTGATTCTTGTTGCCAATCAGGCATTTGGTTGATGCTCGTATGCATTTCCCAACACTCGTCTGTGTTCGATTTTTGTTTGCTCGTCTGCACTTTCCAACACTCGTCTGTGTTTGAGGTTTTGCTTGCTCGTCTGCGCTTTCCAACACTCGTCTGTGTTTGATATGTAATATTTGTGGTTGCTCGTTTGCATTCTCCAACACTCGCCTGTGTTTATTATCTGTTTGAAGCTCGTCTGCATTTGTTTGGATACTTGTCTGTATCATTCCTAACACTCGTCTGTGTTAGCTTATATCCATATGTTTGTTTGTGTTTAAATTTCTGGTATTCATCTGTACCAGTGGCTGATATTCGTCTGTATTGTTGCTTGAAGCGCTCGTCTGTGTTTCTCAGATCATCGTCTGATATTCATTTATATCATTGACTTATGACACTCGTCTGTGTTCTCTTGATGATCATCCAATACTCATCTGTATTGAAGAGGTTTGAAGTCCTGATTGTGGGAATAAACGTCAAAATGGTTACCGGTCCTGGCGTAACAGGTTATCTGAAGGAGATTCGTCTGTCTCAAGTACCACTTATTGTTGTTGCACCTGGCGTAACAGGTTTGCTCGAAGAAGACTCGTCTGTCTTAGACCATATATCCACGGATAATATATGAGGAGGGTTCGTCTACCTTGATTATGCATGTCTATCCCACAGACTTAAGTGCATCATCGGTCCTATCGTAACAGGTATATCCGAAGGAGATTCGTCTGTCTCAAGTCATATGTTTTGCAAAGTATGTGAGGGCTCGTATGTCCAGTTCCTGGCGTAACAGGATTGTTCGAAGAAGACTCGTCTGTCAATGTATTCTGATTCCAAATAACAGTTTCAGCTTAGAAGGAGCTTGTCTGCTTTCTCTCCACTTCAGTCACCAAAACGTCATTTGGTTGGGTTTATTTCCCAGTTTTTGCATTCTCCATCAGAGTGCAAATTTTAGGTCTTCTTGGTATTCAACCACAGTTTATCTTGAACGGTCGATAGCCCGTGCTACCGTCCTTTTCAGATCAACAGTTGTTTGAATAGGGGCAGCTGTAACACCCCAAAATTTCCCTCTTCTTTTAAGCATCATATCATATCATATTCATCATGAACATATCATATTCTTGGCATCTTAGCATGGAAAGATGAGGCCTAACATTCTCATGACCTAGCATTAGGCATATGATCATCTGTGGAGGTTTTTGAAACATCACAAGCTATGAGAAGGGGCCCAATGGATTTATACAAGTCCTATGAGGGTTTTACATTGCATTCACAAGTTCAAGATCATTCACAAAAGCTCAGAAGGTTGGAAGATCATCAGGGAATTCAAGCTAGGGCAAAGCTCTTACACAATGATCCCAAATTAGGGTTTGAGTTTCAAGCATGAAAACCTTAAGACTTTAGCCATTTCATTTGGGAAAAGTCCCTTACATGTTAGGAGGATCCTAGGGATGAAATTTGGTGAGAAAATTCCTTGTGGAAGTCAAGTATTTCTTCAGTTGCTTGTAAATGAAGTAATTGGTCAACTGTGCATTCTAAAAGTCAACTATGAGGTTTCAAGGGGTCCAATCCCCATTTTTCTAGCCAAGTGATGTTCTTATAACCTTAAAAGAGGTTTGGCAAGATCAAAGATCAAGAATCATGAGGTTTTGAGGTGTTTTGCAAAATTGGCATAAGTTTGGTCATGGAAAATGCCATTTTTAGTAAGTTTTTGCCCTAATTTTCAAGTAAGCATAACTTGGTGAAAAAATATTCAAATGGACCAAAGCCAAACATGAAAGTTGAAGATTAAAGCCTCCCATTTTCAAAAAGTACAAGTACTTTTTCATAGCCTTTATGGTTTAAGAGTTAAAGCCCTCGAAAATTTCAAGGAAATTAGGGCAAGGCATGCATTTCAAAGCTTCCACAAATGCAAAACTACATGGAACTTATTTTTGAGTGTTGGTATGAACCAAATAAGGTCACAAACTTATGATGCATTGCAATAAAGCCACTTTGCTCCAAAAATAATACCAAATTCGTGCATGATGTGAGGGTTATTTCATCAGTGTAAAATTTGCATGATCATGAGAATTGTGTGATCCTTACATCCAAGGGCCAGAATAGTTGTTGTTTTGAATTAAGGGTGAGATTTTGAAAGCACATGGGCAAGGAATGAGTGGAATGCACGAGTAGAATGCCTCATCACACCAAACTTGCCAATTTTGCAAATTCTCTCCCACACTCCCATCTCACGTGCATTCTTCCTCATTCTTTCAGCATTGTTTCTTGAGACCATATAAAAGAAGCTAGGGTTTTAGTTTGTCTCAGATCCATCCCATTTTTATCACTCCATAGTTTTTGCACTAGAAGCAATTTCTTTCGAATCTCTTCATTCTCTCACTCTCTTCACAAAACAATCACATATTCTTCATCCTTGAGGCATAAGGATCATTATTCCATCATTCATTTAAGCTGAAAGTGCAAGAATAGAAAGGTGCCATTCAAAGGCAGGTTGCTTTGAAGCTTCAGATTCAAGTTCTCTCAAGTTTCCTCTTGCATTTATTTTGCAAGAGGAGATCAAAAGGGTTAGATCTGCATCATTTGGAGCATTTTCTTGGTGGTTTTGAAGTGTTTTCATCTCAGGTAAGCTTCTGAATCCATGGATTTGAAAATGGTTTTTGAGGTGTGCATTTTGATCTTTGATGTATGCTGATTACACTGCACGTTTTAGATTTGAAAATGATGCACTATTGAGGATGTATTGTTGATTTAAAGTTTCATGGTGAAACCTGTTGGTCTTCGATCTGGAGTATTATTTGATTTATTGAGATATTGATTGCTATATTTGGATTCAGTGTGGCTTGATGATCTGATCTGGAGCTTTTAAGTCATTTCTTTGGTGTTTTGGTCATGATTTGCATTTTCCGGTGCCGGAGCCCTAGCTCCGGTCACCGGATTCTGGGTTTGTTCCATTAGGGTTTCTGCGAGGAAGATGATGGATCAGCCATTGGATCTTCTCATCTCAACGTCCACCAGCATGCCACCTCATAAATGAGGACCCTCCCCCTCATGTGTTTTTCCTTTTCTATTTTTAATCTGAATAATTCTTTTTATTTCGCATGCACCAAAATTAATATGTGCCCTCAACCCCAACCAATCATTTTGCTGACTCACTTTAATGAGTTGACTGATCTGGTCCCTCCTTTTGATCCCATGGCTCTTGTTTTTTGCTGATTTGTTTGAATATCCACCCCAAATGTTGTGAACCTGCGCAGGACCCAGTGGGCCTGGATGACTAACCCCACCCCCTGCATATGAAGCCCAGTGAGATTGAACTGATATTCCTTTCTATTCACACCCCCAGCCTCATCCTTTCATTTTTATTTCTTTTTTAATTTCCATTTTATTTCAGTTTGATTTTTATTTTTTAAAAATAATTCTAGGTTATTAAAAATATTGAAAAAATTCATGGAAGATCATTTGAGTTTTATTTAATTTTTTTCATTTTTATTTTCCATTTATTTTATTTTGACACGTGTAAATTAATTGTTCACTTTAATTAATTCATTTTATTTCATTTTTAAGCATGCTGACTTGCCCATTTTCTATCTTGATCATCATTTTGAATTTTTGGTGTGTTCTTTTTGCTCTGGATCCATAATAGAGTGTACTTTATGTGTGATTTTTGTTCTGATTTTTAGAAGCTTGTTCAATTGGTTTTGGTCCTTGACTTGTGAGTGAAGATTCTTAACCCTAGTTGATGTTTGACCCCTCATTTGACATGCTTGACTTCTGAATTTCTTCCTATCCTTTTGGCATGTTGTTATATCATGATTGAAGATCTCTTGTCCAAGGTTGTGAAATTTTTGGGCGCATACTTGATTTGATTTGAATTTTTGTTCTTGACTTCTCCCATTTTGCTTCTTTTTGATCATAAGTCCTCTCCTTAGCTTAGAAGGGCACTTGTGCCAACTTCTTCATCTTGTTTAGGGTCCCTTTAGGGCATTGATACTTCTCTGATCTTGGGATGGGGTTTGTGTTTTGGAAATCTTGTAATTTTTTTGCCTTTGGGGTTCTTCCATTCTTATGTACATCCACCTCATTTCCTTTGCTTCTTTCTTCCCATAATGTGATTGCTTGACCATATGCTTCTCTTCTCTTCACCTCTCATGCTCCTTAGACACTCTTCTAACATGATTAGGGTTCTGGTCTTGCACCTTGAGGTTGTGATTTGTTTATTTTCCTTTGCATCTTCTCATGTTTGCTTTGTTTTGCCATGGTAATTCATTTTGCTTCATGTTGAGTTGTGTGATTCTTTTCTCATTCTTGTGCCTTGAGTTTGCATTTGGCATTTGTGCTTATGACTTCACTTCTGGTTGTATGACTTTGGTTTGGCATTATGTTCACTTTGTATTGCATTCATGCTTGTGTCACTAACCATTTCAGGGGCTTTGGTAAGTGAGAGGTGTGGATGTGATTCCCACATCTCCAAATCTTATCTCTTCTCTTCTTATTCTTATTTGTTCTAACCTTGTGATTGTTGGGCTTAGGCCTTACTTCCTCCCTCTTCTATTCTTCTTTCTTCTCTTTCTCTTCTTCTTTCTTTCTTCTTTAGGATAGTAAACCTCACTAACCTAGGATTTTCCATGCATGATAACACTTAGGATTCATTAGTCCCCCATTAGACTTTTGCCTTTGTGATCCTTTTGGTTTATTTTCTCTTCTCATCTCAAAACTCTAAAGAAGACACTTAATAAAGTTTGAAGTGATACCTTGAGCAATAGCCTTACACCATGAGACACTTGAAGTCTTCCCATATTGGGATAGTACAAGCTTGTCTTGTGATGCACAAGTCTGATCAAGATGTCATATTCACCAAGAAAATCATAAAAAAAACTTCTTCATTGTAAATACCAAAAGCACTTAATAAGTTAATGAGTTAGTGAGCTTAAGCCCTAATCTCTGGATTCAAGTTTTGGGGATCTTCTCCTTACTTGAGTGTGCTTGTTCTATTATTCCATCTCGGAATGTAGTGACAAGTGCACATTCCATGAAAAAGAGCTTGAGTTCACTTCCTTGTGACACACTCATAAAAAGTTTCATAAAAAACACAAACAAACAATATGCGTCTCTCCTTCGGGACTTCTTTTCTCATCCCACTCATTCCTTACGTACGAACTTGCTCCTACTTGTCATTTTGCAAGACGGTAACGCACTCGTCGTCCGAGCCATCAATACCTGAGCATTGACATAGGCAGTTCAAGCCTTAATACACAAGAAATCTTTTCCACCCCTAGTTAGGGGAACTACGGCGAATCTGATCCTCATTGTCTAGATGAGGTACGTAGGCAGCGGGGCCCGTTCGAGCACTCTTTTATTTTCCCTACATTTCCCCCCTTTCTATTCTTTTCATTTCCAGTTCCGGTCTTTCTTTTTGCAGCAGTTTTCATTCCTTCACCCTTTGAAACAGTTTCTTTGCAAGCGTGGATCCCGTCGGGTACGGCGGACGATCTGGGCTTCTAATACCTTCCCAGGTCGTAACCGACTCCCGAACTCAGTCTCTTTGGTTCGCAGGACCCGTGTCCTTCCTTTACTTTTCTTCTGGTTTGTGCAACATTACCATTTCCGTTCCTTCGGTATAAAAATGCCTAGCTGGCGACTCTAAACTTTTTCGTGCCACTTTCCTGTTTGTACCAGGATGGAAATCCGGGGAGCGACAACCAGCAACTCCTTTCCCAGCAAATCTCTGTCATATCCCCAAGCTATATCCTCAGAAGTTAGCCTCATTAGCCTCCTAGACCACCTCCATTCATCTCTCATCTCCTTGAAAGAGCCTGACTTTGGCAATTGCCTAGCAAACCAGTCAGCAAATAATGAAGCACAATAGCCCCCTGGTCCATCTTTGCCTTTCTCATTCCGGTAATGAATGTTGTAGTAGAAATCTCCCAACAGAGTTGGCACATGATTGCCTTTAGAAAAGATGGAGATCACTTCCAAGCTCACAAACTCCTTCTCTCCCGGGAAAATACTAGATCCATATACCATCAAAGCCACCACAGCACCAAAGTCTCCCCACTTACCTTCTTTGGCATACTCTTCAGCCTCTGGTATAAGCACATTCCAAGGAAGTCCTCTGCCCTCATTGTCCTTCAAAGCCTTCTTGATCTTAGAAACTGGTATACGACAGACTCTGGTTATGTCTTCTTCCTTGAGAACCACCTCAGACCCATAGTAAGGCAAAGTATCTCTGATTGGAACACCCAAAATGCTGGAAATCTCCTCCAAGGTAGGAGCCAAGATGTAATCTGGAAATACAAAGCACCGCAGCAAGGGATCATAAAACTGAAGCAACGTGTGCAAGCTATCCTTCTGGTCTACAGTAGGTTTGTCCATGTACTTTAATATCTGACCATACCTCTTTCTGAAATTCCCTAAGACTTGGTCATTCATCAGCCCTACTAATTTCTGAACACTCTTGACCTCTGGCTGGAGAAAAGTATAATTAACATTCTTTTTCCTTGTAATTCTCTTGACTTCTGTCATCTGGAGAGCTTATAATTACCAGAACTGGGTGCTAGCTATGAACAACAACCTGAAAAATGGAAACACAATTAGTTAATGCAAGTATGATGCGATGCAAATGCAATGCAGGTATATGATCAATCTGGGACCATCTGGATACTAGACATTGAATATTAAGACCCTCTGAATAACTGAAATCCAAGCTCCTCTGAGCCATAACCCTCTGATAGAAACTCTCATAACCAAGGGACGAAGAAAACCAGAACCATAAGGACCCAATCATAACAAGGACCAAACTGATAATGAGGGTATGTAGAGGCCAATGGTTCCTACAAACCTGTAAACCCCTCTCAATATCACGGGTGTGCTCCGGGTCAAACATCACAGACTCTCAAAGCCGAATAGCAATAATACTTTCACCATTTCCGAGAAATGGCTCATGACCAAATCAGGGAATCGGTTTGGCATTATATACTACGCAAGAAGGCCTCAGTTGAGTCCGGGAAGACAAGGTCATCCTATGCAAGTTCCAGGTGGGCCCTCGGGTGCGAATGGGTTTGCCACAGAATGTGGTATGCCACTGTCACCACTAGAGAGGGATATTTCCACAAGGTTCTCAATGATCGGTCCCCAACTGCACATAACTATCGAGGTTATGAAATGAGAGAGGAAGATCCCCAAATCAAGACATTTCCAAGACAGTCGCAAATCTGGGCGTGGAACTCACTATTACCCCCATGACAAGATCTCATGAGGCCAAAGTGGAAACACTCTATGTCCTAAGGTGCACTCGAGCTGTGGTAATGAGCTCATCTCTCAGAAACAGTATCACCCAAGCCCACCAAACAGAAAATCCAGTCCAGACAGTCCAGTAATAATACATGATGCAGGAAAATAAATATTGAAAACTGTAAATAAAGCTGTAAAGGAAACTGTAAATAAACAACAGTAAAAATACAACACACAACAACAAGCAATCAACACCCGATGACACAGAAACATGCAAGCGCTAGGAGAGACTCTCAAGGGAACCAGAGATTCTGGGTTCGATCTCCAGCAGAGTCGCCAATTGTCGCTCCCCAGATTTCCATCCTGGTACAAATGCGAAAGTGGCGCGGAAAGAGGTAGAGTCGCCAGCCAGGCATTTTTATCCCGAAAGAACGGGAATGGTAATGCTGCACAAACCAGAATAAAGAAGAGGAAGGACACGGGTCCTGCGAACCAAAGAGACTGAGTTTGGGAGTCGGTTACGACCTGGGAAGGTATTAGCACCCCAGATCGTCCGCCGTACCCGACGGGATCCACGCTTGCAAAGGAACTATTTCAAAGGGTGAAGAAATGAAAGCTGCTGCAAAAAAAAATGGACTGAAATGGATAAAAGAACTGAGAAGGGAACTGAAAAAGAAATGAAAAGAAAAAAATGTAGGGAAAATAAAGATTGTGCTCGAACGGGCCCTACCCTGCTGCCTACGTACCTCATCTGGAAAATGAGGATCAGAGTCGCCGTAGTTCCCCTAACTAGGGGTGGAAAAGATTGCTTGTGTATTAAGGCTTGAACTGCCTATTTCAATGCTCAGGTGTTGCGGGCTCGGACGACGAGTGCGTTACCGTCTAGCAAAATGACAAGTAGGAGCAAGTTCGCGTACGAAGCGAAGGAGATGAGAAAATAATTCCCGAAGGAGAGATGCTTATTGTTTGTTTGTGTTTTTTAGAAGCTTTTAGGAGTGTGTCACAAGGAAGTGAACTCAAGCTCTTTTCCATGGAATGTGTACTTGCCACTACATTCCAAGATGGAATAATAGAACAAGCACACTCAAGTAAGGAGAAGATCCCCAAAACATGATTCCAGAGATTAGGGCTTAAGCTCACTAACTCATTGAATTTATTAAGTATTTTTGTATTTTTGATGAAGAAGTGTTTTTTTATGATTTTCTTGGTGAAGATGGTATCCTGATCAGACTTGTGCATCACAAAACAGGCTTGTACTATCCCAAGATGGGAAGACTACAAGTGTTTCATGGAATAAAGCTATTGCTCAAGATATCACTTCAATCTTTATTAAGTGTATTTTTAGGGTTTTGAGATGAGAAGAGAAGAGAAACAAAAGGATCTCAAAGGTAAAAGTCTAATAGGGGACTAATGAATCCTAATTGTTATCATGCATAGAAAATCCTAGGTTAGTGAGGTTTACTATCCTAAAGAAGAAAGAGATAAGAAGAGAAAGAGAAGGATGAAGAATAGAAGAAGGAGGAAGTAAGGCCTAAGCCCCAACAATCACAAGAATAGTATCAATGAAGAAAAGAGAAGAGATAAGACTTGGAGATGTGGGAATCACATCCACACCTCTCACTTACCAAAGCCCCTGAAATGGTTAGTGACACAAGAATAAATGCAACACAAAATAACATAATGTCAAATCAAAGTCACACAACCAAAAGTGAAGTCTTAATCACAAAATCCAAATTCAAATACAAGACATAGGAATGAGAGAAGGACTATACAACTCAACATGAAGCATTATGAATCACCATGACAAAACAATTAAACATGAGATAACACAAAGCAAACTAGACAAAACAACACCACAAGTCCTAAGACCAGAACCCTAACATGTTAAGAAAGTGCCTAAGGATCATGTAAGATGAAGAAAAGAAGCACACAAAGTCAAGTATTTACACCATGAGAAGTAAAGAAGCAAAGGAAGTGAAGTGAACATGCATAAGAGTGAATGAACTTCAAAAGCAAGCAAACACAAACTTTCTCAAGGCACAAACATCAACTCAAGACCAGAGGGGTATCAACATCCTAAGAAAGCTCTAAACAACTTAAAGAAGTTGGCACAAGTGCCCTTCTAACCTAAGGAGTGACCATATGACCCAAAAGAAGCAAAAGGGAACAAGTAAGGAACAAAATTTCAAATCAATTCAAGTATACATCCAAAAATTCCACAAACTTGCACAAACACTCTTTAAACACATAACATTAACATGCCAAGAGGAGAGGATGAGAATCAGAAGCTTAGCAATTCAAATAAGGATTCAAACATGGATTAGGGTTTGAAGGCTTCATGCACAAGTTAGAGACCAAAACCACTTAAGTAAACTTCTAAAAATCAGAATAAAAGTCATCAACAAAATACATCTCATCATGAATCCAGAGCAAAAAGAATCAGTTCCAAATTCAAATTAATGATCAAGATAGAAAATGTACAAGACATCATGCTTCAAAATGAAATAAAAAACAATTAATTAAAAGACACAATTAATTCCAGCGTGGCAAATGAAAATAAATGAAAAATAAAAATGCCAAAAATTAAAGAAAACTAAAAGGACCATTCATGAATTTTTTTATAATTTTTGTGAACTTATATCTATTTTTAAAAAATGAAAATCAAAACGAAAATAAAATGGAATAATGAAATAGAATTAATGAGGCTGAGGGTGAGAACAGTAATCAGAATCAGTTCACTAAAATCTGGGCCCAAAATGGAGGTGCGTATATCAATTTGGTCCTAGGCCCACACGAAATCCCACTAACCAAACCAATAATCAGATTATTTACTTGTGTTATATTTATTTTATTTAAAATGAAATAACAAAAGTTATGTCACATGAGATCAACTGGTCACATTACGGTTAAGTCACAAGAGGACAAAAACTTCAACAAACCAATCACGATACCACACCTCATCATCTTCAACCTCCCTCTCATGAAGCAAATCCGAAAAATGCGAAAACAGAGCAAAGACAGCATCAAACATCAAAAACTCAGAGCATCATAACTCCCTCATGTCTCCATGAAAATCCAAAGTGTAAGAATAAAAAATGACGTCCAGAATGCAAAGATCATGAATATGCTAAAAGTTTTCACAAATAAGCACCATAGCCAGCAAACCAAAAACAACTAAGTCAAACATCAAAACATAGATTCAAGATTTAAAGCCACACAGAGCTTCTAAACACTTCATACAGTCCATATCAAGCAATAGTAAGGTAAAACAAACATTAACAGAGCAAAACAGAAGAAGAATAGATGAGGTGTTCAAACCTGAAACGGGACAAACTTGAGATTTTGAGAAAACCAGAGATGCTATGAGTTCCCTTGTGTCAGACCCTAATTTTTGACCCTAAGATTTTTCGCATATCATCTGCATTTCGCATACTAACAAGATCACGCACTGGTTCGTTTATCCTTTTTCAGGTGCAGGTCTTTGCCTTGCAGATGATCACCATGTTTAAATTACGTTATTTGTTTATATTTACTAACTTCTAACCAAAATACAAAAAAAATATGTTGCAGTTGCTTCTTCTCCTTCTGTGTTGCAGGATTTAAAAGACAGGGCTGTGATTTCAATCCAAATGCGTTTGTTCAGTCACAATTAGATTCAGATGGACGTCTGACCTAATCTTGGTCAAACTATCAAAAGATTGTTCAACTGCAAGTTGTTGTGTGTCAGAAATCATCAATTATCAGGCAGTGTTTTGTGCGAAGTTTGGTTTGAATCAGTCAGTTCATCAAGTTTATTAGTGATTCATCTGAGAATTTATTTTTCTCTGCATGAATTCAAATAATCAAGACAGATTTCAAGTAAATGTGGTTTAAGTGGCAAGGCTCAAGTTGTTTGGTGGTTCAAGAGTGGTCGTGTTTAGTGGCTTGTGCAAGAAAAATCAGGATTGGTTTTGGGCTGAATCATCACTTCATATCCATTTATCCATTTTAAACTTTTTTCAAAATCCACCTTCCTAATTCCCGTTACTTTCATTTTTTTCGATCTATAACCAATCCCCTTACCCATTCTCTGTTTGATTCTTTTAGCTTTTTAGCTTTTAAGATTCTTTAAGGTATTGTTCGTTATTTTGCCTTTTTCCTTTTGGAAATAAATAAAAGCGCGGTGGCGACTCTGTGTATATCGAGTTAAGTTAATCAATAGCTTACACTCACGATTTTACCGCTACAGAAAAGTGGCGACTCTGCTGGGGAGTCAATCTCTAAGTGGATTCGGCCTACTTTGATTTGTTTACTGTTTTAGTTTGATTTGCTTGTTACTTGGTTGTTCTGTTTTGGTTTTGGTGATTCTCTGTGAGATAGATTCTAACCCGGATCGGAGTGGAACTTATGATAGGACGGCGATATTCGAAGCGATATGCGATGGAGTAGTCCAAAGCAATATCAATTTGATAATCTCCACTCGGTTAGGCTCTCTTGGACTATCAATGTCATGACGAGTAATCGTATGTGGCATTATTTTCCGACCTTGAGCTGATCATACTGAGGACCGTAGAACCCTTAACCAATCTAAGCCAATTTAGGAACGTAGTGCGGAAACTATCTGAGTGTAAACTTAAGGTGGTTGTCACGTGATACTACACTCGGACGAGGTCTATTTTAAGAATTTTATCGGTTGGGGAGTAATCCAACGTACCGATGATATTCTAAAAATGGCTGTTAACTCCGGGAACCTCTGTTAGCACCCTTCTGGTTTTTTGCAGGTACGATGAAGACAAACCTTAGTACATACCTGTGTGGGTTGGTGTTCTGTTACCATGACCTCATGCTCGTGATTCGAACCTTTGAACCTGTGTGCTTTGCGTGATCTTGTTTGTGTTTGTTGCATTTACATATTCATCATGACCATCTTCACAACCATTTTTCAAGGAAAACAATTCCAATTATTGCAAACATTGGAAAGAAGTAAAACATTCCTTTTTTGTCAAGATATTTCATGACTGTATTCTCGATGTTGACCATGTCTGCAATAATCGAGTTGTTTTTCTGAAAATGGAAGTGAGCATTGCATATCATTGCATTCTCGCATATTCTTGCATTCATCCGAGTTGTGTGGGAACTCATCCCGGTTGTTTCTTTCCTCAGTTGTCTGTTGATCCGTCAAGCTGACTCCTCACCACAGATACGGTACTAGAGCTGCTAATAGAAGAAGAGCTATCAGATTGAGAATGGAACACCAAGAACAGCATAACATGGAAGTCCGAATGGAGATTGATGAGTTGAAGGCCGGTATGACCAGGCTCACTGAAATGATGCAAGTTCTGATTGCTCGAGGTGAACCACCTCAAAGGACTGTTATCTCTGAAGTTTTTACTGCCATTGTTGATCCTCCTGTTACTCAGAAACCGGTTTCTACTTGGCCAGAATATGGGTTACCTCCGGATTATGTGCCAGTTTCAGCTACTGCTCAGATTGGTGTTCCATCTGTTGTGCCAGTCTTCTCAGCTCCAACTTTTGTTGAACCTCAACCTGTTGTGCACGCTACTGCTCAGACTACTTATCAGAATTCTCCTTTCTTGTACCAAGCTCCTGGTCAACAAGCTGAAAGTCAGGGTGAACCTGGATATATGGACGAAGTTCGAGAGCAATGTTTGACTCTTGAGAAGAGGGTAAGAGGTCTAGAAGGAAAAGATGTCTTCGGTTCTGCTGCAATAGACATGTGTTTGGTTTCCGACTTGGTTCTTCCTGATAAGTTCAAAGTTCCTGTATTTGAGAAGTACAATGGTCATACTTGTCCAAAGATTCATCTGCTGATGTATTGTCGCAAAATGGCTGCGCATGCTAAGGATGACAAATTGCTTATTCACTGTTTTCAAGATAGTTTGAGTGGTGCTTCCATGAAATGGTATGTGGGACTTGAAAAGAGTCACATCCGAAGTTGGAAAGATTTATCTGATGCTTTTGTAAGGCAGTATAAGTACAATCTGGACATGGCGCCCGATCGTCGTCAACTTCAAAATATGTCACAGAAAGAGAAAGAATCGTTCAAAGAGTATGCTCAGCGTTGGAGAGAGCTAGCTGCTCAAGTGGAACCACCTTTGCCTGAAAAGGAATTAACTGGTTTGTTCATGGACACTCTTCAACCGTTATTTTGGGAGAAAATGGTAGGAAGTGTTTCATCTGGTTTTTCTGATCTAGTCACTATTGGAGAAAGACTAGAGGAAGGTATCAAGAAGGGTAAGATTACCAATTCTGAAGCTCCTAATGCTGCAAGAAAGTCTTTTGGGAATCCTCACAAGAGAAGAGATGGTGATGCTTATGCTGTTTCAACTGAGAGGAGGCCTTATCGCCTGCAACAACGATATGTTCTACCATACGTAGCTGCAGTTGCTCCTGTTGTTAAAACTCCACCTGCTCAAACTCAAGTTCAAGGTCAAGCTCGACCAGCTCAAGCTCAATTTCAGATTCGAGCTCAAGCTCAGGTTCCTCATCCTGTTGCTGGACAAAATCAATATCGCAATAGGCCAAACTTTGATCCTATTCCGATGTCTTACACTGAATTGTTTCCTTCCTTACTTGAGAAAGGTTTAATTACTACTAGGCCTCCGCCTCCTATTCCAAATCCTCTGCCGGTTGGTTATAGATCGGATCTCCGCTGTGAGTTTCATCAAGGTGGAACTGGTCATGACTTAGAGCATTGCTTTGCACTGAAGGCTAAGGTGCAAGAACTTATCAGGAACAACATCCTTTACTTTAATGACCTTAATCCCAATGTTATCAACAATCCTTTGCCGAAGCTTGGGAAGTGAATCTTCTAGAAGACGTCAATTGTCAAGTTTTTCTTCAAGGCCAGATTATCAGATGGGACAGCTCATCCTCGTTGTTGATGGATCACTAGGCCATTGTTTCTTTACGTTTGCAATTTTTCTTCAATCATATTAAGTTGTTTGCTTTTAATCTTGTTTGTACTTTCATGTTGATTTTAATGAAATGAGCATTGCTTTGTTTTGATTCAATTTCCTTTGCTATTTGCATCTTTATGCTTTACATTTTAAGTTCATTTATCTTTTCTCAAAAAGTTTTACAATGATTGGAGGGAGGATGATGAAAACGAGATACCCATAACTGTTGTTGGTATGCTTTCAATTGAGACTTGGCTGATAATATACAGGCATTGTTTCAAATCCCAAAACACTGGAGAAATAAGGAAGTTAATCCTTTGTCAACCCTTTTGAGCCTTGAAGTTGGAGTTTCTTTCTATTCAGAAAAAAACCTGCAATTTTAACCTGGGGATGGGTAGTTCTCAATTAATTCAAATGTGCATTCAAGTACAAGAGAATCATTCAAGACACCTTTCAAATAAAGGTTGCAATCTCAAGTTTTCCTTCATACACATCAAGAAGTGTTGAAGATGTTTCTCAATTCAAAAGCCAATGATGGTTTATCATAACCATTAAGCCATGCAGTCATTATCTTTCAAAAAAAAATGATATAAAAAAAATTTTATTGAAAAAAAATTAAAGCCCGCTAAGTCAACACCTATGAAGGAGACTTAGGCAAAAACTGGGGCATCCCGCTGGCAGTAAGTTCAAATGACACAGTTCAGGCAAAAGTTAGGGATAATAAAAAGAAAGATTTATCAAGAGGTCATCAAAATTCCTCAGAAAAATAAGATGAGTTGACCAAAGTCCTCACTGGAAATAACAAAAGGAAGAGATGACTGCTATCTCCAAATCCTTTGGCTTATGAACCATCTTCATCTGTGCAATCCCAAATGTTTGGAACTTGAATGCATAGGGTGAGTTAATTGAATGTAGGACTGGAGTTCATCACGAAGTTGGGTTGGGTGCAAATAAACTTTGAGCCTATATCCTTTGCTTCATAAACCGTGAACTAGACCAAGTTACAACCTTCAAAAGTCCTAATTGAATCCAGGTTTCTTTTGAAAAGCATACTACAACAAGGTTGCGTAAAATGACTCCCAAGTTCTTTACCAATCATTTGTTTTCTTATCTTTGCTTTATCTTTAATGTTGTCTCAACCGCCGTGTTTTGACAATGTTTTCATTTTACTTTACATCAATAGTTTTCATTCCAAAAATGATTCTTGATTTCAAACTTTGCATTGAATTTTGCATTAAAATTACCAGGTTGGTACAAACATTTTTATTTGCAAATAAACTTTCCTCATCAAGGAATTTTCAAACAGTTGAGAAATTTGGTCGGTGATCTTATCAGGGGCAAGTTTTTTCTTAGTTCCTTTTATTTCAAGATGATGTTGCTCAGTGCAAGTTTTTCTCAGATTTGGTTGGTCATAAGATTCTCTGCAAGTTTCATACTGGGTTATTTCCTCAGCATTCATCTCAAGAACTGAAGCCATGATTAGTTTATTCTTCTCAGTAGTTATCTCAAAGATCTGGTTATTTTCTCCAGCAGTAATCAGGAACTGAATCCATTATCAGTTTACCTTCATCAGTCATTGAATTTGGGGCAATTTTCTTCAAGAATCCCCAAGTAGCTTTGCATGACTCCTCGCAAAAGATTGTCAACTTGATACAGTTTACTGGTGTGACAGAGATTTATTCAGCAGTAGCACCTCTATTTTCCGAGCAGAATGGCAGTGATTTCTGTGTTGAGGAATCAGTCTTTCATATTTCCACTCTTCTAAGAGTCTAAATTGGTTGTCATCATTTTTCTCATATTATGTCCTTGGGTGTGTTATTCCCCATTTTTGAAAAGTTTGCATATTTGAGTGTTTTAGTCCTCAATATGCGTTGTCTCGGGTGTTTTATTCCCCAGTCTTGTTTATGTTTGCATATTTGAGTGTTTTAGTCCTCATTATGCATTCCCTTGGGTGTGTTATTCCCCATTCTTGTTAACCTTGGCGTATTTGAGTGTTTTAGTCCTCATTATGCGTGTGCTTGGGTGGTTTAGTCCCCATTTTTCGTAAATGTCCGCATACTGAGTGTTTTAGTCCTCATATGCATTTCTCGAAGTCTCGTTGTTTTCAACTTCTTACTTTTTGGTCAAAGTCCAACTTACTTGGCATTTGTCTGTCTCTCCAGAACTTTTTCTTCACCTACTTGTTGTGTCTTCTCAGATATTACACCCTTTTTATCCGATTGCCATTCTCGGATGTCCATAGTGGGGTCATCATTGAGTTGATGTACTTTCTCGAACTTTTTCCATCTCATTCAGTTCTGTTCCTGAATGTTGTGATTCACATTTTTATCTGATTGTTATTCTCGGATGTTGTGAACACTTTCCTTCCGATTGCCATTCTCGGATGTCCATAGTGAAGTCATCAGTAATGTGATGTACTGTCCCGGACCTTTTTTCCATTTCATTCAGTGTTGTTCCTGAATGTTGTGATTTATACTTCTTATCTGATTCTCAGATATTGTGATCATTTTCCTTCCGATTGCCATTCTCGGATTTTCATGTTGGAATCATCATTGAGTTGATGTTGTTTTCCCGAAATTCTCCCATCTCATTCAGTGCTGTTCCTGAATGTTGTGATTCATATTTTTATCTGATTGCCATTCTCAAATGTTATTGATCACTTACCTTCCGATTGCCATTCTCAGATTTCCATGTTGGGGTCATCATTGAGTTGATGTACTTTCTCGAACTTTTCCTATTTCATTCAGTGCTATTCTTGAATGTTGTGATTCACAGTTTTATCTGATTGCCATTCTCAGATGTTGTGATTACCTTTTATCTGATTCCATTCTCGGATATTCCTATTAAAGTCAGTAATGTCATCCTTGGATGTTTATGATGTACTGTTTCGGGACTTTTCTCACTCCATTCAGTGCCATTCCTGGATGTTGTGATGCTTTCTGTCCATTTGCCATTCTTGGACATTTTCACCTTGGCTGAGCCATGTGTTGGTCTCTAGCATGTTGTTTTTCCTGTCGGAGTCTCATGCTCTTTATCCCCAGCGTTTATTCTTTTTCATGTGTCATCTTGTCCCTCACGGACTTCTCTGCATTTCATTTGGTTCTAGATACATTTCATATTATCTCATGATTTTCTCATATCATTTCATATGCTGTTATATATTTTCTCTGCATTTCATATTTTTTCTCATATACATCTCATATGCTTTTATAACAGTTTCATTTGTTTCATATCATTTCCATATCATTTCATATCGTTCGTTTCATTTCATTCCAGTTTTTGGCATCTTAGGATCAAAAATTGGGTTTTTTGATATTTAAGTATCTTCCATCTTGTCGAAACGAAGATTTCAATCTTCATTATCTCTGGATTGAAGAAACTTAAATAGGGGCATCTGTCAGACCCCAATTTTTGACCCTAAGATTTTTCGCATATCATCTGCATTTCGCATACAAACAAGATCACGCACTGGTTCGTTTATCCTTTTTCAGGTGCAGGTCTTTGCCTTGCAGAGGATCACCATGTTTAAATTCCGTTATTTGTTTATATTTACTAACTTCTAACCAAAATACAAAAAAAATATGTTGCAGTTGCTTCTTCTCCTTCTGTGTTGCAGGATTTAAAAGACAGGGCTGTGATTTCAATCCAAATGCGTTTGTTCAGTCACAATTCGATTCAGATGGACGTCTGACCTAATCTTGGTCAAACTATCAAAAGATTGTTCAACTGCAAGTTGTTGTGTGTCAGAAATCATCAGCTATCAGACAGTGTTTTGTGCGAAGTTCGGTTTGAATCAGTCAGTTCATCAAGTTTATCAGTGATTCATCTGAGAATTTATTTTTCTCTGCATGAATTCAAATAATCAAGACAGATTTCAAGTAAATGTGGTTTAAGTGGCAAGGCTCAAGTTGTTTGGTGGTTCAAGAGTGGTCGTGTTTAGTGGCTTGTGCAAGAAAAATCAGGATTGGTTTTGGGCTGAATCATCACTTCATATCCATTTATCCATTTTAAACTTTTTTCAAAATCCACCTTCCTAATTCCCGTTACTTTCATTTTTTTCGATCTATAACCAATCCCCTTACCCATTCTCTGTTTGATTCTTTTAGATTTTTAGCTTTTAAGATTCTTTAAGGTTTTGTTCGTTCTTTTGCCTTTTTCCTTTTGGAAATAAATAAAAGCGCGGTGGCGACTCTGTGTATATCGAGTTAAGTTAATCAATAGCTTACACTCACGATTTTACCGCTACACCTTGAGATTCCTCTGAGCCAAATAAAGGCTGGTATATGAAGATGCTTCACAATCAGAGATGATGTTGAAGATTTAGCTTGCTCGCAGCTTCAAGACCTTGGCCATGGAGGTGTTATGAGGTTGAATGTGAGTGTTCAGAGGTCTTTAGGATGAAGAATGGAGTGTGAGAGCCACAAACCAGATCTGGAAATTATTTTGTTGTTATGTAACTTGAGAGCACAATGAGAAAGAGAGAAGTGAGGCGTGTGATTTGTTGTGTAAAAAACTGAATCTGAAGTGTGACCTAGCTCTCTTTATAACATGGGTGTAGAGTGTATGATATTGAGGTATTCAAACCAAATCAGTTTCCTTGCCTTCACCACAATGCAGCCTGCGTGCCCTCTTTCCTTCTCTTTTCCAGCTTTCTAATTTTGAAATGGATCAAGTGCATGATGGTGTAGGATATTATGGTGTCCTGTGAGTGTTGTTGGATCATTATTAGGTGACGGAAAGAAATGAAAATGAGGTGAAGTTGTGATTGGCTGACTTGGTGTGGTGCATGGGATGCATGCTTGCTTGGTCACGTGAGCTCCCTCTCTCTTTTCTACTTGGTGGCGTCCGCGTGAGAATGAGAGTGAAAAAATGTGCGACCTCAGGGCAAATGCAAGGGGAATATGTGGCAGGCAGAGATTGGTTGCAGCCAAAATGCTAATTTCCCTCACTAGCTCGTACACCATCACCACATGTCACTATTTTATTGAATTATTTTCTATATTTGGTCACACAATAATGCAATGGACTTATTAAAAAAGATTGTGGACAAAACAACATGTCACGCTTTAATACCTCAAAATTTGCCCTCTCATTTCCTCAACATTTTGCACAACATTTTGCATACATAAATTCATAAAATAACCAAAAACATTGCATCATATATAGCATAGCCGAGGCGTGGGTATGTGATCAATGATCGGAGCAACCGAAAGCTATGAAGAGGCTACCGAAGGGCCATAAAGCTTCTCAACCTTGTGCAAAGGGTTCACGATATCCCATAAGTCTTCACTTGAAGCCATAAGCCACGGAAAGATGGGGGTTTGATTGAAGGAAGCAAGTAGTGCAATATTTCCTGAGGGAAAAGAGCCGAATTAGGGTTTCGCTTCTACTGGGCTTCTCCATGAAGTTCTGGTTCAAAGAGGACTCTTTTGTCTCATATATAATGTCAAGTGCCTAAGGTTCAAATCTCGTCCACAAATTTATTTTGGAAGGGGTTCAACTGGCCGGACGGCGGAAAATCGAGGAATCGGAGAAAAGGCATCCGAGCTAGGTAAAAAGGGTCGATTCCGGACTTTTAAGATCGAAATCATGAATTGAGGGTTACAATGATCCAATGGTTCAAGTTTGGTCAAGAAATGATGGAGGAATCATGAAAAAATCAAAAGAAAAATCATTTGAAAGGTAGTTGGTTTTGCGTTTCCCTCCACCTTTCCTTCCACTTTCTTTCCACACTTCCTTTCATTCTTTCCATCTCATTTTTCCACTTCAATTCCACTCCATTTCCCTTGGAAACTTCCACCACCTTCCACCATCTTCTAGAGTGTTCCAAGGAATATTCCCTTTTCCAACCCTAACCCTAACTAACTTCCAAACCTAATTTTGGATCCCAAACCTAATTTTTGGGCCCCAAACCCAAACCTAGCTCTTAGCCTAGTCTCTATTTAAGCCATTTTCATCCAAACCAAAAGGGTTGAACACCATATTCCAATTTTCACTCTTTGATAAGCACTTTTTCTCTCTCACTTTCCCTCTCCCTCTTACCAAAGTTTTTCAAATAAGCTCTTCAAGTTTCACATTGAAACTTGAAGATCTTAAAGCTTAAGCCCTCAACCTTCTTTGATTATGGATTATAGAAGAAGAAGCTACTGATTTTTGTGAGGATTATCGACTTATCGGAAGCACACAAAGATTCAAGCTCAAGAATGCATTTATTTTGCGATTTCTCGGTTTTCGGTTTTCTCTTCGATTCAAGCTCCGATTCTTGCAACAATCACCGAAGCACTCCTCTGCTTCGTAGGTTGGTGATCTTAATCACTTCTTCTTTAAGTTATTCTCTTCATCTCGCCACTTTTGGCATTCTTTAAGTGCTTTTCGCTTTGTTTAAAATCAATTCCGTTTCGATTATGTTTGCTTGTGATTTGTGATTTTGGTTGAATTTGGATTTAAGGTGTTGATAGTTATAGGTTCTATCATGTGTAAATAAGCTCAAATTAAGTAGAAATTAGTGGTAGCATGTTCCTAGGAATGTTAGGGATCATTAGAAGTGAGTTTGTGGCCAAAAACACTTTTTTCTCAACTTTTTTTACCTTCTGGTTCAGTGTTAACCAGTTAACCATTTGGTTAACAAGTTAACGGGTGCATATTGGCCACAAATCAGTGCAGATTTAGGTCCGTTAACCGGTTAACGCTGTTAATTTTTTTTTTTTTTTTTGCTTATTTGATGGCTTAGTCCTAAGTTCTAGTGCCTTTAGGTTTCATACATGTTTATGTAGTGAATTTAGGGAATTTTTGGGTCCATTTCCAGTAGCTCATTCCCCCATTTCGAGTCGTTTCGACACGTTTCCGTCCATGTTGCGTATTAGGCATTTTTGTGCTTCTTTGTGCTTAGCTCAAATTCTTGCATGTTGTTACCATGTTTGTGCATTATTTGACACATAATAATCATGTAGCATTCTTGTTTTACATGTTTGCATTGCATTAATTCATTTTTTGCATTCCATTATGTTGATGTATGTTGCATTTGGCATGTTGCATAATTGTGCATTCGGTTGCATTTCGTTGCATACTCGATCACGTCATCCCTATCAATTTAATTCTAAATTTTGTATTAAGTTTGACATCATTTTTGAATCATCATAGTGTATGTTCATAATCAATAATCACCATGTTCAAATGCCATGTTCATATGCATGTTTAGGTGCTACTTTGTGCATTTACTTGTTGCATAAGCCATGTGATGCATGCTTACATAATCATTCAATAATGTCCATGTTCTTGCATTGATATATGTTGATTTAAGTTCCAATCCATGTTCATGATGAGATTAGTGATGTTTGCATTGAGTTTGTGCATTAAAAGTGAAAATAATCAACTCTGGATTTTACATTTCATAGCTGTTTTTTGCATAGGTGTTGTAAAAGGTGTGTTGTTTGTTGTGTGTACATGCTATATTTGACTTTTTACACCTACTCTTTCATGCTGCATGCTAGCTGTAAAAAGCTGAGTTGTATTATGCATTGTTTTCATAGCTGTTTAGGTATTAGGGTGCTGTAATAGGTGTTGTATTTTGGTTTTAGCATTTTTCTAGTTCCTTTAGAATTAAGATTGAGTCTAGTTTGAGTCCTAGAGTCTTTGGGATTTAATTAAGGTGTGTTTGCTTCTTTCATTTTTAATAAAATGCACACTAACATTTGTTTTGTAGTGGGGAAGATTGAGGTAAGTTTACTTCACTTTATCCTTTATTTTTTATGCATTTCTTTTATGCATTTTAATTCATTTTTCCTTCCATATTTGTGTTTGGTAGGATTCCCTTTTCTTAGGACCAACTTACCTTCCTTGGGAATTAAGTTGCATCCTTTTTCCTTTTTTCTTTTCCTTTTGATCCTTAGGATTAGAAAACCTCACAAACCATTAGGATCTCCCTTTTGTGAATTATAAATAACTTAGGGTGTGTCTTAGTTCCCCTTAGTTTTTGTCCTTTTCCGATTTGAGTCTTCTTCCCTCATCTTCAAACAAAATACAAAAACACTTAACAAATAAATGAAAGGATTCCTTGTGTATAGCCTTATTCCATGATGCACTTGCACTCATTCCATCTTGGAGTGGTGTAAGCTCGTCTATCATGATGTACAAGTCTCATCAAGGGATTGTTTTATAAAACAAATAAATTCAAAATATTTCTCATAAAAAGACAAAACAAAACAAATAATAAGCGACTTTCCTGCGGGAACTTCTCTTCTCATCTCATTCACTCTGAGCGCGAACTCGCGACGACTTGTCTCGCATGCAAGACGTTAAACGCACTCGTACCAGACGAGCCTGCAACACCTGAGCATAGACATACGCAGTTCCAGCATAAAAAACACAAACATTTAGTTCCCGCCTTAGTTAGGCGAACTACGTCGACTCTGATCCTCATTATCCCGATGAGGTAGGTAGGCAGCGGGGTAGGGCCCGTTCAAGCACATTCTTTATTTTTCCTACATTTTCCCCATCATTTCTCTTTGTTCTCTTTTCCAGTTCCTTTCTCATGTCAATTCCATTTCCAGCTAGTAGTTCATTTTTTCAGCAGCAGTTATATTTTCTCACCCTTTGAAACAAGCAAACAAGCGTGGATCCTGTCGGGTACGGCAGACGGTCTGGGGTGCTAATACCTTCCCAGGTCGTAACCGACTCCCGAACCCAGATCTTTGGTTCGCAAGGCCTTGTCCTTTCCTTCTTCCTTAGGTTTGTGCAACATTACCTTTCCCATTCTTTTGGGATAAAAATGTCTAGCTGGCGACTCTACCTTTTCCGCGCCACTTTCGCGTTTGTACTAGGATGAAAATCCCGAGAGCGACAGCTGGCGACTCTGCTGGGGATAGTTCCCAGAATCTCTGGTTTTCCTAGTAGAGTCAATCCTAGCGCCTGTTTGGTTTTGTTTCTTTGGGTGTTTATATGTTTGTTGTTGTGTGCTTTAGTTTAGCTTTACTGTTTTCATTTACAGTTTTACTTTACAGCTTTACTTTACCGCATTTATTTACCACTTTCAGTATTTATTTTCCATGCATCATATTATACTGGACTGTCTGGCTGTGCTGGTTTTCATTTTTTCTGTGGGATAGGGTTACTGTGAGATGAGCTCGTAACCGGGTCTCGAGTGCACCCTAGGACTTAGAGTGGTTCCACTTTGGCTTCATGGCATCTTGCTATGTTGGTAGTAGTGAGTT
Source organism: Lathyrus aphaca (assembly GCA_963966055.1). Lineage (NCBI taxonomy): Eukaryota > Viridiplantae > Streptophyta > Magnoliopsida > Fabales > Fabaceae > Lathyrus > Lathyrus aphaca. The sequence continues at coordinate 267,438,214 of OZ014525.1, forward strand.
CCACACCTTGACTTGCGACCTTCTCGGGAATGTATTGATACCGGAATCTTTCTGGGTTAATACGTTACCTTGATAGTTATGTGCAGTCAGGGGACCGATCATTGAGAACCTTTGTGGAAACATCCCTCTCCAGTGATGACAGTGGCAGACCACATTTGTTGGCAAACCCACTCACATTCGAGGGCCCACTGGGAACTCGCATAGGATGGCCTGGTTCTCTCATAGGAATCTAGTTAAGGCAAACTGTTCGTATGATGATAGTATTGTACCCTTCGGGATGAATGTACTATTTTTTCTCGATTCAGTGCTGGAAGCTGAGGACTTATGAGGGATGCTTGTTTTCCCGGACTCAGCTGAGACCTCCCTGAGTAGTACATAATGCCAAACCGATTCCCTGATTTGGTCATGAGCCATTTCTCGGAAATGGTGAACGTATTATTACTATTCGGCCTTGAGAGTCCGTGATGTTTGACCCGAGTAGCACACCTGTGAGATTGGGAGGGGTTTACAGGTTTGCAGGAACCCTAAACTTCAAAATACCTTCATATGCCAGTATACTTCAGTGATATGATCTTGTTCTGTTAATTATGGATTCTGAAGTCATGAACTTCTGATCAGAGATACTTGTGATGATATTGTGGCCTTGCACAGACACTTGATTACCTGATTCACTACACAGACACGTCACTGATCACATGCCTTTCCTTGCATAACATCATGACATCATTAATCATTTTGTGTTCTTTTTATTCTCAGGGTTCATTACCTCCTAAGTCCTGTCATATTTGCTGCTTCAACATGGAGATTCCGAGAAAGAGAAATGTTCATTATACTTTCCCACAACCGGAGACAGAGAGTATTCAGGGTTTGATTAGCTTGATGGGTGACAAAGTCCTTGATGATTTCAGGAAAGAGTTTGGCAAGATACTGGATCATGTGAGCAAGCCCACAGTTGACCAGAGGGATAGCTTGCATTCTTTGTTGCAGTTCTATGATCCACAGCTGAGGGTTTTTGTTTTCCCTGATTACATCCTGGCACCTACATTAGAGGAGGTTTCTAGTATGTTGAATATTCCTATTAATGAGGGTATGCCTTATTATGTTTCAGAGAGGACCCCTTCTCATGAGGATATCATTGTTGCCTGTCATTTGAGTATGCTCAGACTCAAGATGGGATTAGAGGCTGGCCAAAGTAAGGGGATCCCTTTGGATTTTCTTATCACAGAGGCACATGTCATGGCATTGGGAAAGAAGTGGGTAGACTTCAAGGAATTTTTAGCCATGATAATATATGGAACCAGTTTATTTCCAGGGGAGAAAGGGCTAATTAGCATGGAGGCCATCACCATCTTTGTCAAAAGAAATCCTGTACCTACATTGCTAGCTGAATTCTACAATGGAGTTCACCACAGAAATGAAAAGAGGAAGGGACATGTAAATTTTTGTGCTCCCATATTTGCTGATTGGTTTGTAAGGCAACTCCCTAAATCAGGACCCTTTCAGGATTTGAAACAATCTTGGAAGTGGTCCAAAAGATTAATGGGCTTAACCTCAGCTGACATCGCTTGGGGATGCAATAGAGATCTGGTGGGCAAAGAAATGTTGGTCAGTTGTGGTAATTTTCCAAATGTGCCTCTGATGGGAAGGAAAGGTGGGATCAGTTACAATCCTATCTTGTCCAGGAAACAGTTTGGTTATCCTTTAAAAGATGAACCTTTGATTGACGATGCAGATGAGTCTTTATAATTTCCAGCAGAAGGAAATTCCAAGATGAGCATACTAGCATCCCAAGCTTGGGAAGTTAGAGTGATGAAAGGGAAGAAAGACTTTGGAAGAGTGGATCCTAACACTTATGATCCTTTTGCCAGCTGGTTGGAGGATCGTGTAAAGACCCATTTGCTCCCATTTTCTAAGGAAACACCTCTCTACCCTAAAGAGGTAGCACTCACGACTTCAGTGCCTTTGCAAGATTATCAAAAGTTGGAAGCTTTGGTTCAACAGCTCAGGTTAGAGAATCAAGAAGTTTACAATTCATGTCAAAAGCTGAAGATGCAGAATCAAAAGTTGGAGGAAAGAGCTCACAAAGCTGAAGAGATGGTTAGGCTCAAGCAGCAAGATTTTCAAGATAGAGAGCTTTACTTCAAGAAAAAGGGATTAGTTGAGACTCACAAGGCGACCCAGCGCCAGAAAGAGAGGAAGGACCTGAATGAAGCCAATGAAGCTGTTACCTTATGGCAAGAAAAGTGGGAAGACAATTTGAGGAAGAAAAAGAGTTGGACGTCAAGCATAAGCTGGAAATCAAGAGTCTTCAAGATTCTTTGGATGGACAGAGAGAGCTCCTTCAGACGGCTTATCATCAAGAGAAGGGTCGTCTCCAACGTCTAGCAGAAAGTCAACAAGCAGTAAAGGAAGCTCAAAAAGAAATAGAAGACTTGAAGTTGAAAGCTGATGTGAAGAAGTCAAAGGCTGAGTCGGGTCTGAGCAAAGAGAGTGAGATGGCTTTCCTGCAGCAGATTGAAGAGTTGCATGCTTCCTTTGACACGAGGGACCTCCTCATCCAGAGACTCATCCAGGAGCCTTATCATCCGGATATCGTTCAGTTGTTCCAGAATGTCAAGCGTTTTAGCTGGAGGCTGCGAGACTTAGAGTTCCCTAGGGTTTAGTTTCATGCTATTGTACTTGAATTACCCACATGCTTGTTGTGGGATTCCTTTTATTGGATATACTTTGGTGTACTTTGATTGGCACCCTTTGGGGACTTTGTTGTTTCAAACTTCAATTTATGGGATTGATTTGTTTTGAATCTTTTGTCTGTTATCTGTTGCACCGACACGGGGTAATGAGCGCCAATTCTTCACGGTCGTCACTGTATTTGAACATCGCTTGGGTCTTCTTCCCAATTATTATTCTCTTAATACCAGAATGGGAAAGTCATTAAAGCCTTGGGAATAAATGGAACATATTGCATTGCATACGCATCATTTGCATTTATTTTTGTTTTGCAGGTTTTCTACAGGATGCTTAACTTATCTGTGTTTCAGGCAAAGATTGCGAGAGCCGCCAAGACCCGGCACCTTCGGCCGAATATTCTGTATCGCTACGCAACTCGCAGCAACCAGAGGACAGTCATGGACGCTATGCAAACTGAGCTTAATGAGTTTCGCACCCGAATAGCAGAGTTCATGACCATGATGCAAGGGATGGCTCAGGGACAACAAGAGTTAAGAAATGAAATTCAAGGGCTCAACCCTCCTCATACTAATACTCCTGAGACCACTCCTGACGCCCAAGGGGCTCTTCCCAACACCAGCAATGGCCCAGGTGGACCTCATATTCCAGAACCAACCACGGTAACTTTCGTTCCAGTACAAGACAAGCAGGATGATCAGTTCCCTTCTATCAATAATGACCTGGGGTTCGGCGGAGAAGGAAATCTTCAGGACTTGTTGATGCTTGCTGAGAAAGTCAAACCCCTCGAGTGTAGAGACACTTTGGGGATAGACATGTCTGACATGGGTCTAGTCCCCGGGGTGGTTATTCCTCACAAATTCAAGTCGTCGACTTTTGACAAGTATAACGGTAGCTCCTGCCCAAAGACTCACTTGCAGGCTTTCTACCGGAAAATTGCTGCCCATACTAGGGATGAAAAGCTCTGGATGTACTACTTCCAGGATAGTCTCTCCAGAGGGTCCTTGGAATGGTATATGAAGCTAGAGAGAAATTCTGTGAGGAACTGGAAGGAATTGGGAGAAGCATTCCTCAAGCAATATCAGTATAATATTGACATGGCGCCCAGTCGCACCCAAATTCAGAGTCTGACTCAAAAGAATTCCGAGAGCTTCAAGGATTACGCACAAAGGTGGCGTGAAGTGGCTGCTAGAGTGCAACCGCCTTTGTTGGAGAGAGAAATGGTAGACCTATTCCTGGATACCCTTCCTGGGCAAGGGAAGATTCAGAATGGAGGCACTTCGAGTTCTGGTGTCAGGAAGCCCTTCGTGAAGAAGAGAGAAGGAGAGACCGGGACAGTGTACGCGCAGAGGGGAGGACTTAACAGAGGATTTTATCAGCAGGTGGCTCCAGTCACTATCGCAGCTCAACCTGTTCAACAACAAGTCCAACAACCACAACAACAACGCCAGCAGGGGTATCAGCAAAGAGCTCCCCGTCCATATTACCCCCAGAAGCCCAGAGAAAGACATTTCGAAGCTCCGCCGATGTCCTATTCACAGCTTTTGAAGAACCTCCTACAACTTCAGATGGTTCAACTCCGAACTTTACAACCCCCGAAGCCCGGTCAAATCCCCGAGGGTTACGATACAAATGCTAGATGCGAATTTCATTCCGGAGCTCCCGGGCATACCACAGAGAACTGAAAAGCACTGAAACATGTTGTTCAAGACCTACTGGATTCTAGAGAAATCAACTTTGCTCCTACTCCTAATGTAATTCAGAACCCCATGCCTCCTCACGGAAGTACGGTTGGGGCAGTTGATGAAGGGGAAAGTTTAAACCTGGTGCGCGATGTCAACGATCTGCAGACTCCGTTGAATGTGGTTAAAGTTTTCTTATCGAAGAAAGGTATCTTCCCTAGGTGTGAAGAAGATTGTCCAGAATATGCTGAAGCTACAAATGGGTGTGAGCAGTTGAAAGCAGGAATTCAGAGCATGATTAATGAAGGAGTGTTGCAGTTTGACAAGGTTGTGAAGGGAAGCGAAGTCTCTACAGTAACCATCTTCTACGATCCATCTCAAGTTCCTCCGCGGGTCAGAGTGGCACCAATAACCATCACCACAGCAGGACCCGTAGTGTATCAGAGTGATAGAGCTATTCCTTGAAATTATGGTGGTGAAGTCTACTGTAACGGCCAAAAGCAAGAGTTGGCCACGTCTAGTACAACCCCACCTCAAGTAGAAAATGTTGGAGTGGGGGGCTTTACTAGAAGTGGAAGGTTGTTTGCGCCGGAAACACTAAGAAATAGTATGATAGCACCCAGAGACACTGCAGAAGCCCAGGCTAAGGCAAAAGGGAAGCAGCCAATGGTTGTCAATGAGCCCGCACCAACGACTGATCCAGACCTTACATTTGATAAAGAAGCCGAAGAATTTCTAAGGATTATCAAAAAGAGCGACTACAAGATTGTGGACCATCTGCAGCAGACGCTGTCGAAGATTTCTATCTTGTCCTTGCTCATGTGTTCTGATTCTCATAGGAAGGCTCTCTTGAATATTCTGAACAAGGCATACGTACCTCAGGATATTTCAGTAAATCAGTTGGAAGCGGTGGTATCCAGCGTCAACGCTAGTCATGGATTGGGTTTTACAGTCCTGGATTTGACCTCTGAAGGGCGTGCTCATAACCGGGCATTGCATATATCTTTAGAATGTAAAGGTGTTGTACTCTCTCACGTGTTGGTAGATACTGGATCGTCATTGAACGTCTTGCCTAAGAAAGCATTGATGAAGTAGGATTATGATGGAGTATTTTTAAATCCCAGCGACCTGGTAGTTCAAGCATTTGATGGGTCGAGGAGATCGGTGTTCGGGGAGGTGGAGTTACCAATCAAAGTAGGTCCGCAGATCTTCAATACCACATTCTACGTAATGGATATACAACCTGCATACAGTTGTTTGCTTGGAAGACCTTGGATACACTCAGCAGGGGCAGTATCGTCCACACTCCATCAAAGGCTAAAGTTCATCTGGGAGGGTCAAATTGTGACTGTCAGTGGGGAAGAAGACATTTTTGTGAGTCATCTAGCTTCATTCAAATATGTGGAGATGGATGGCGAAATAGTTGAGACCCCATGTCAGGCTTTTGAGCCCTTGAAGTCTGAACAAGCATCTGTAATGGCAGCTCCTCCTGATGAACCGAAGAAAGGGGTTTCCATAGCCTCTTATAAGCAAGCGCTTGAGTTGGTAGAATCTGGGGTACGAGGAGGCAGGGGCAGTCCAGTAGAAGTTCCTGAGAAGAAAGATATGTTCGGAATCGGTTACCATCTTGGGCAGTCATCGTCCGAACCGAATGCTAGAGGTCGTTAAGGCCTAATTACTTTCACGAGTGCGGGAGTAGTAGACTATGGAAACATCAGTTTTGTACAGGATGACGCAGTCGATAGTGACTGTGACCTAGATGGGTGGATCAGGCCTGCCGTCCCAGGAACTCAGCTTAGCAATTGGACATCAGAAAGGCTTATTTCAGTCACCTCTTTCGAAGAGTAATAATTTTTTGTTTCTGTTTTTCCTGTATTAAAGCACTATGTCTTGCCCGGGGCATAACAGCTCTTTGTAAGGGTTCATTTGTTCATTAATACAATCATAAATAAAGCTGACGTTTCACATTCATTCATGTTGTTCTCTGTCTTTCATTTCTTACTTTTGTTTTTCAAAAAGAAAGAAAAGTCTTAAAATGGCAATGTTTCTCATTTTCTCTAGTTTCTAAAGCCTTGCATGAATCACCATTCATGCAGGTGCTCGTCACCGGATCTCATCAATGACAACCCTGTTATGGCTGAGTATGACTTCAACAATCCAATTTATCAAGCCGATGAGGAAGGTGAAGAGGATTGCGAACTACCTGAAGAATTGGCCAGACTGCTTAAGCAGGAGGAGAAGATGATTCAGCCGCACGAAGAAGCTGTTGAAGTAATAAACCTGGGTACTGAAGAAGACAAGAAAGAAGTCAAGATCGGGGCCGCATGAGAAGGATCTGCCAAGACTCGTTTGATTTTTTTGCTTCGAGAGTACGCTGATATCTTCGCATGGTCCTACCAAGATATTCCTGGTTTAGACACTGGCATTGTGGTACACAAGCTGCCTCTCAGAGAAGGTTGCCCTCTGGTGAAGCAGAAGTTGAGGCGCACACATCCTGATATGGCTATCAAGATAAAAGAAGAAGTACAAAAACAGTTTGATGTTGGCTTCTTGGCCTTGACCAATTACCCTCCGTGGGTTGCCAACATTGTGCCGATTCCCAAAAAAGACGGTAAGGTCAGGATGTGTGTGGACTACAGGGATTTGAATAGGGCCAGCCCCAAAGATGACTTCCCTCTACCTCACATAGATGTGCTCGTCGATAATACTGCTCAGTTTTCCGTGTTCTCCTTCATGGACGGATTTTCCGTCTATAATCAGATTAAGATGGCTCCTGATGACATGGAAAAGACAACTTTCATCACTCCTTGGGGCACTTTCTGTTACAAGGTCATGCCATTTGGTTTGAAGAAGGCTGGAGCTACTTATCAAAGGGCAATGGTGACGTTATTTCATGACATGATCCATCATGAAATTGAGGTTTATGTTGATGATATGATAGCAAAATCCCAAACAGAGGAAGAGCACTTGGTTAATCTAGCAAAGTTGTTTGACAGACTTCGGAAGTTCAGACTGAGGTTGAATCCGAATAAGTGCACCTTCGGGGTCCGTTCTGGCAAGTTACTCGTCTTCATTGTTAGTGAGCGAGGAATTGAGGTTGATCCGGCCAAAGTGAAAGCCATCCAAGAGATGCCTGAGCCGAAGACTGAAAAGCAAGTGCGTGGCTTCTTAGGGAGACTAAATTACATTGCACGGTTCATTTCTCACCTAACAGCCACGTGTGAGCCCATCTTTAAGCTTCTGAGGAAGAATCAGGCCATTAAATGGAACGAAGACTGTCAGTAAGCTTTTGACCGAATCAAAGAATACCTGCTAGAGCCCCCAATTCTTATGCCTCCAGTTCCAGGGAGACCTTTGATTATGTATCTTACTGTGCTTGAAGGATCGATGGGATGTGTGCTGGGTCAGCAGGACGAGTCTGGTCGAAAAGAGCATGCCATTTATTACCTTAGCAAAAAGTTTACCGATTCTGAGACGCGATACTCACTACTCGAGAAAACTTGCTGCGCTTTGGCATGGGCTGCTCGCCGACTAAGACAGTACATGTTGACTCACACTACTCTCTTAATCTCCAAAATGGATCCTGTGAATACATCTTTGAAAAGCCAGCTCTGACGGGAAGAATAGTCCGATGGCAGATGATATTAACGGAGTATGACATATAATACACTTTGCAAAAGGCAATTAAAGGAAGTGTGTTGTCAGAATACTTGGCTCAAAAGCAAATCGAGGATTATCAACCCATGAGGTTCGAGTTTCCGGATGAGGACATCGTGTTCCTCAAGTCGAAAGACTACGAAGAACCACTTCCGGAGGAGGGACCAGACCCTGAATCCAAATGGAAGTTGATGTTTGACGGGGCTGTGAACATGAATGGAAGTGGAGTAGGCACTGTTATCATCTCGCCAGAAGGGGTCCATACACCTTTAGCTGCTCGGTTGACTTTCGAATGCACTAACAATGAGGCAGAGTATGAAGCGTGTGTCGCTCCCGATAAATGGGAAATGGCCAGATAAAGGTACAGACGCGAACGGTCGGCGAAAGGAGGTGCGAGAACACACAGGAGTGAACTTACGGGGAATGAATAGAGTCGCCAGCTAGGCATTTTTATCCCGGAGGAAAGGTAATGCTGCGTAGACCTAGAAAGATATGGATAAGACGGTTGCGAACCAGAGAGACTGAGAAAGGGGGTTGGTTACAACCTGGGAAGGTATTAGCACCCAGATTGTCTGTCGTACTCGACGGGATCCACGCTTAAAAGATTTGTGTTTTAAAGGGGTAGTGTCAGTGCAATTTGTGTATAAAAGAGCTGGAAGAAAATGTACAGGTGTCAGTGTAAAAGAATGTGAAGTGTGGTATATACAGTGTCAGTGTAAGAACAGGAGTATAAAGCTCAAGATCATAAAGCTGGAAGAGGGGGAATGTACAGAGACTTTTGTTCGATAACTGTTAAGTTATGCCTACGTATCCTCTCGTGCAATGAGGAAGTCAGAACACCATAGTTCGACCCAAAGAGACTGAAAGGTGAATTGACTTGTGAACTGCTTGCTTGTCTATGCTCAAGTGTATGACCTGTCTGGCTCAGGTGCTAACTGTCTTGCATTAGACGGAAGAAGCAAGTTCTCGTTTGTGAGTGAATGAGATGAGAAAAGAATCCCGAAGGAGACGATTATTGTTTGTTTTTGAGTTTTCAGTCTTTTATTGCTTTTGAAAGTTTGTCATAAGTTAATGAGCTTAAGCCTAAACCAATGGATTTAGTAAACTCATCACATCTTCCCTCTGATTAGGGGTAATGAGAATACCTTAAGTGTGAAGTCAGATTCTCACACTTAATCACCTTTGATGCAGGATTAAGATCATTAACCTACTTGTGATTAATTATATGTTTTTTGGTGTTTTTGTTTAGTGTTAAGTAATGAGATTAAGCCATAATCAGGGATTAAACAGACTCATTACACCATCCTAATAGAAGGATAATAGATGAGGGTGTTTAAGCTGAGGAAAGCTCCTCAACTTAATCCATGATTAAGGATTAAACTCATGACAAAACAAGCCTTTGATTAAGTGGATTTTATTTAATGGTGAGATGATGAAGTGAATTTTATGGTTTGTAAGACAACTTGAGGGGGACTTGTCCATTAACACTAGGGTTAGTCCTTCTTAACCAGTTAAGGAAGAATTAGAACCCTAATGCAAGGCCCAAGTTACAAGTTTGATGTCTTGATGATTATTAGATGGATTGATTAAAGGAGTTAAACACATTAAGGGTTTAACACTTAGGATTAAAGTTATACACTCCATCCTAATAGAAGGATGCAGGCATAAGCTTAATCACAAAGCCTTAAAGCCTTTAGGGTTTAGTCCCTGATTATGAGGTGAGAAGAGAAGACTCAATGAGACACAAAGGTAAAATCTAAATGGAGGACTAATCAAAACCCTAATCATTGTCATGCTTGGTTGTTCCTAAGGTTTGTGAGGTTTACAAGAGACATCTTCAGAGGAACCACCAGGAAGCAGATGAAAGGAGCAAGGAGAAGCAAAGTAACTTGCTTCATTCAAGAAGTCAAGTCACTTGAGGAAAGAAAGTAAGATGAAGAAGAAAGATCAAGCTCAATCTCAAACACATAACAAGATGCAGCAAGGATGCATAAGAGAGATGAAAAGAAGTTATGAGAAGTGAAGGCAAATTCACTTCTCAAAGTGACTTACCACCTGAAAAGTTAGTGAAAGAAATGCAATGCAATGCAACATGAGATGAAATGGCATGATGCAAATCAAAACCAGAAGCATATTCATGATATTAATGATGCTATGAGATGATGAAAACATGAAACAAAGCATAGGGATGATCATACAAACTTATGGATGCAAATGAAACAAGTTTAGAACCATGATCATACATGAAAAGTTATGAAATGCAAATGGCATACAACATGGCAAATGCAAGATGCAATGATCAAACATGCTTTTAATATGTCCTAAGATGTCAAATGGATCAAATGGATGCACAAATTGCTATGGCAAGTCAAGGTATGCAAGCAAATGCAAGATGGATGCATATGGAAGCCCAAATTAGGGTTCATGATCAATGCAACAAACAAAAACCAAAATCAGAAGCAAACAACAAGATAAAAAATTGAAAATGCATTCCAAGGGACCCTAACCCTACACAAACTCACTGCCCAAAGGAGAGGTTCCCACTCTTAACCTAATTAGAGTTATGAATTTCCTAAAATTTCTAGGGTTTTTGGGTACCTTAACAAGAAAAATGTCAAACAAAATGGAAATGAAAGATCAAATCATGCCAATTTAATCTTACAAACTACATGATATGCAAAACACAATGCAAAAAGAATCAAAGTCCAACTCTCAAAGACTAGGCATAAATGATTTTTTGAACATTGGATCAAAATAATGCTTTGAAAATGAATTAATTCCATGGAAAATTATCAAAATGCATCAAGATCAAAAAAGAAATTTGGTTTGAGGGTTGGACAATGCTTCTAAATGGTTTTAAATGTTTCATGAATTTTTTGGTGATTTTTAAATACCTAAAAGTATTTTTAATTAATTAATTCTCATTAATTAATTAAAAATAAACTTTTAAATGATTTAAAAATAATTTTTAATGCAAAAAATAAAAATAAAAATGTTTTTGGTTTCTGAAAATTAATAAAAGTTTATATAAAAATTTTCAGAATTTTTGAAAAGGTTTTACTATTTTTAATAAAATGGAGAAAATACATGAATTAAAAAGAAAAACAAAATGAATTAAATGGCTGGTAATCAGATCCAAGGGCCCAGGTTTGAACTGGCAGCGCGCGCGTTTGACTTGGCGCCATATCCAAGGGCTGGCATTCAAACCTGGCTAATTATGATTAACCCTAATTAAACAAACCCTAATGACCTTCAGGCGACCGGAACACTGTTCCGGTCGTCTTCTCCGGCCAACTCAACTTTCAAACTCTCTCAAAACGCCATGAAATCATGTCAAACTCTCCAGATCAACTAAACTAACATCCCTAAACAACAATCCAGCATCAAAATCCATTTATTTCAACTCAAAATCAAGATACGAATCAAACATCAAAAACTGCCAAAATTTCAGAAACACAATACAACCTCATTTCTCAATCTTTTTCAAAAGTAAAAAGTTCAGTGAACTCAGGGAAGCATGCTTTATCATTTAGAAACAAGAAATAGAGGTTCTGGAAAAATGAAATGCCATAGCTACCTGAATCGAAGCTTTCAAACCAGGGGCTTCTGGGCCAGTTTCTTGCTTCTAAACAGCTCAAATGACCTCTCCAAAGTGTTTGCCAGGCTTGTTTGAAGTTTATTTGGGATGGTTTGGGAGTTTGCTTGAGTTCTGTTCATAGGGGGGCAGAAGTCGTATTTTTGATTCAATGGCTTTCAGGCTGTTTTAAGGGTTGGTTTGTGTTCAGTGAAGCATGGTGAGATGGTTTATGAAGTTGGTTTGTGTGTTTGAGGCTTGTGCTGAGAGTTTCGAAGGCTCTTGCAAATGGAGGGGAAAATGAGTGTGCTGTGCTATGGAGTGTTTCAGGCTTGTGTTGTAGTTTCTTTGGCTTGCTTTTTCTTTGTATAAACAAATGCCATTGGTCAGATGAAGTGATGTGTGCTTTATTGATTGGTATGGGTCCTTTTGCCAAAATGTCAAAGTTGGTGTAAGAGAAGTATGGGCTACTTTCTAGCCAAGGACAAAGGGTGTGTCCTGCGCAGCATGATGAGGGGAGATGCCTAGGGTGGCTCAGCAGGCTAGCAAGCAAGTGGGTTGTGTCTTATGATGAGTTTTGCAACTTGCCATGCCTTTGATCTTTATGAAATACCTTGCTCCATAAGCCACAAAAGTGAGAAGTTTCTTGGCCCATTCTGATTTTTAAGTGTTGTGTGATCATGTTGTGAAGTTTATAAGTCCATTTGGTAGCTTTAGAACACTTGATCAAGTCATTTTGCAAAATGCCTCTTTGGTAGAAACTTTGAAATTTTGTGATTTTTGCCAACTTTGGTGAGCCATAACTTTTGATCCAAAATGAATTAGGTCATGTTCTTGTACTTTTTGAAAAGGGAAAGATCTATTCTACAACTTTCATGACCAAAGTTTTTCCATTTGAAGCTTTTTTGAATCAAAAAGTAAGGTTTGAAAAAGTTGCCTAAAATGACAATTTCATTAAAAGTCAAACTTGCCCAAAAAGTCAACTTTGCAAAAGACTTGAAATTCTTCAATTTTGTGAACTTCCAACATCTTCAATGATCAAATAAAGATCATACACAATCAAAATGATGAAGAACACCCTTTGGTTGGGTCATTGGGGGCCTCAGATGCCCTGATTTTGCACTGACTTGCTTGAAAAGTCAACTCTTGATCAGATGACTTCCCCATGGAATTTCTTCATGAAAATTGATATGCATACTTCCTATACCATATAGAGACCAATAGAAACAAAAATGACCAAAAAATTTGGAGTTATGGCCTCTGAAACCAAAACCCTAATTTTAGGTCATCTGTGCAGTCAAGCCTGGCTCTGCTTCCATACCAATCCCAGTTCTTGTGATCCTTTGACATTCTTGACTTTGAGAGGATGTAATATGATACTTGAACACACATGGACCCTTTTGAAGTGATTGATGGCCTTTGGAGTGGCTCAAGAAGCTCTTGGATTGCTCAGATCACAAACCCTAGGTGCAGATGACTTTGAATCTTATGCAGTGAATCAAAAATGTGGTATGAGATGCTATGATTGAGTTTATGCATATGAAATGATCACAAGACATGGTGTGAATGGGTGAGGGCAAATTTGGGGTGTTTACAGCTGCCCCTATTCAAACATGAGTTAGCTGTGCAGGATGTAAGCGACGGCTTATCAGGCAAACAAGATAACTTGTGGTTGAATACCAAAGACAGTCCAAAATTTGCACTCACAGAATGAAGAAGAAAAGGGATATAGATTGTAAAAGAAAATAAGGTATATTGTAAAGTATGGGCGATGGAGGACGACCGTCGAGCAGAGGACGACTGCTGGGTAAAGAGCAATGACGGGGACGACCGACATGCTGAAAAGTGCGAAAAATAAAGCAATGACGGGGACGGCCGACATGCTGGGAAAGAGTGCGGGAAATAAAGCAATGACGGGGACGACCGACATGCTGGGGATAAAAGAATTATGATGGGGACGGCCATCAAGTAAAGATGTAAGATTCTCTGGGGATTAATGAAAAATGATGGGGACGGCCATCAAGTTCAAAAAGCAAAGCAACCAACGATGGGGACGGCCATCGGGCTAAAAAGAAAAGGGACCACGACGGGGACGGCCATCGGGTTAAAGAATAAATGAAATAAACAGATGATGAGGTACGGTCATCAAAGGTGAAGGACGATCACCTAGCAGGGGACGGCTGCTCTGTAAGGGTTAAGATGAGGGACGTTCATCTAAGGTGGAGGACGACCACCTGGCAGGGTACGGCTGCCGAAAATATCGCGACATAGGATGAATGTCGGATAAAAGGTCAACGATGGGGACGACCATCGGATGAGCGTGATGGAGGAAGACCATCAAGAGGTGGAGGACGACCACCTAGCAGGGGACGGCTGCTCTCAAGGTTTGTCATGACATAGGACGAATGTCAGATAACCAAAATCAACAATGGGGACGGCCATTGGATAAAATGATGAAGGATGATCATCAAAAAGGTGAAGGACGATCACCTAGCAGGGGACGACTGCTAAATATCACGACATAGGACGAATGTCGGATAGAAAAGTCAACGATGGGGACGGCCATCGGACGAGCATGATGAAGGACGATCATCAAGAGGTGGAGGACGACCACCTAGCAGGGTACGGCTGCTCTCAGGGTTTATCATGACATAGGACGAATGTCAGATAAAAAAGTCAACGATGGGGACGGCCATCGGACGAGCATGATGAAGGACGATCATCAAGAGGTGGAGGACGACCACCTAGCAGGGTACGGCTGCTCTCAGGGTTTATCATGACATAGGACGAATGTCAGATAAAAATAAATTTGCTTTGTTGGTGATCTACTGGGGAATAGTAAACACGGACGAGTGTTTACATCCAAGAAATAAAGGGTATAAGTGTTTAGATGCTTGTGTATAGATTAAAGATGCGGACGAGCATCCCTAGGACTACGATACGGACGAGTATCGGGTAGAAACAAATACTGACACGTGTTCAGAGATGATGATACGGACGAGTATCAACTGGTTAACAGAGAACACGTACGAGTGTTGAATCTGAGGGGACTCCTCTGGGGAATAGTAGACACAGACGAGTGTCTATATTCAAGAAGACAAAAGTGTTTGACATGGTGTATGGATTAAAGATGCGGACGAGCATCCTTAAGACTATGATACGGATGAGTATCATGTAGAAACAAACGCTAGACGCATGCTCTGAGATGATGGTACGGACGAGTACCAACGGGTTAACAAAGAACACGGACGAGTGTCGAATCTGCGGGGATACAAATGGTGTATACAAGATACGGACGAGTATCTGTATAAGTATGATTGGTGAGTATGAGTGATGTATAGATGAGTGTTCAACCTGCTAGGGAGAGTGACACAGACGAGTGTCGAAAAGAGAAGAGTATAATATAAACAAGTATCTGATATACCAAGTGTCTTCATTACTGTGCTGGGAAAATGACATGGACGGATGTCAAGGAAATGTATATATATAAGTATATGTGAGTGCAAAGAGGATGTATTTGGCTTTATGCTGGGGATATAACACGGACGGGTGCCACAAGGAGTATATACTGGTGTTTGTGAATGTGAGGCAACTGCTTTTGCTGGGGAGTCTGGGGGGTTATTCTGTATACTGCTGATGAATTGTCAATATTCACAAGTGTTTGATTCAAAACATGGCTTATGATTATGCAATATGTTTGATTTTTGCCGTAATGCTCCGCATTAAAACGGAATTCTACGCTTTGTTTGGTGAATATGATGCGAATGCTATGACTATGCGAAAGATACCGATCCGGGATTCGGATCCCATTGCTGTGAAGATCTCTGGTCGATCTGTTTGAAGTGAACATCCCAGCTGGGGATGAGATCATTGGTAGATTTGATGAGATGATTCTGCTTGGGGAAACGGGTCAATGATAGACCTATTCCTATAAATGAGGGACCCAGCTGGGGTTTGTAGAAGCTTTCGTCACTCTGTTGTGATTCCTCCGTGTGTTGCTCTTCTGGATAGAGGCTGAGACTCTGTGGGGAAGTGGTTCCCTGGCTTTTGTACTTGACTGAGGAAGAATGATTGGCAACTCGGCTGGGAGAAGCAACAAGTGGCAACTCAGCTGGGGAGAAAACACCTTGAGTGCTAAGACTGAGTGAGTATTGATTTGCCAGCTTGCTGGGATGAAGCTTACATGCCCCATGTTGCGCTTTGAGTGCCTGCAATCCTGCGAAGACAAAAGACGCACAAGTAATCCCGAGGTATCCCTCACTGGATCCCGTTATGAGAGTTCAGACACTCTTGGGAGCAAGTACATTTCCTGCAAGCACGTATCATTTTTTTGAAGATAAACATCTGTATTTATGCAATCCATTTTTTAAAGACATCAGACATTCTTTGCAAATAAAAATGTACAAGGCGAAACATGACTGAAAATCTGATTTTATTAATTCATGTGCCCTGAATTGGCAAGATACAGTCAAAGAAACATATCTCCTGAAATGAGGAGATTTGTTACAAATTGAGAAACAAAAATGCTGGCAATGTTGACGATGCTTTAAGGAGCTTCCTCTTTTGCTATGACTCGTATGACTTTTGACGTTCTTCTCGTCTTGCTTTCTGAAGAAGGCTGATTCTGACAGAAGCTTGATCCTTTCGAAGTTTACCAAGTTGTAGGTGATACAGATGAATTCAGAATGCAGTTGTTCGCTTATTCCCTTATTTTGCATGGATCGCCCTTTCGGGTTTTCAATCCATCGGGATACCCATTTTTGCCTGAGCTGTCCAATGCGGCTTTTCAACTCAGCGGGTGTACATTTTTTTTTGCTTATTTTCCCTTATTTTTGCCCGAGTCTTTTATTCTGTTTTTGACTCGCCGGGATGCCCTATTTTTGCCTGGACTTACATTCTGTTTTTATGTCCAGCGGGTCATTTTTATGCGAAGTATTTTTTAACTGCATCTGAATTCACAGGGGACGGGAAGTCTTCACCATCCATGGTGCTGAGCATCAGTGCTCCACCAGAGAAAACTTTCTTTACTACGAATGGTCTTTCATAGTTCGGAGTCCATTTGCCCCTGTGGTCTGTATGAGGAGGGAGGATTCTTTTCAGCACAAGATCTCCTACTTGGTACTCTCGGTGCCTGACTTTATGATCGAAGGCTCTCTTCATTCTTTTCTGATACAACTGTCCATGACAGATTGCAGCCAATCTCTTCTCTTCAATCAGACTCAGTTGCTCGTATCGGGATCGGACCCATTCTGCTTCGTTCAGCTTAACATCCATCAATACTCGTAAGGAGGGTAGTTCAACTTCAACAGGTAGGACTGCTTCCATACCATACACAAGCTGATACGGCGTTGCCCCAGTGGATGTTCTGATTGACGTGCGGTACCCATGCAAGGCAAATGGTATCATTTCATGCCAGTCTTTGTAGGCGACTACCATCTTCTGCACAATCTTCTTGATATTCTTGTTGGCTGCCTCAACAGCGCCGTTCATCTTTGGCCTGTAAGGAGAAGAATTGTGGTGTTGGATCTTGAAGTCCCGGCATAGCTCAGCCATCATTTTGTTGTTTAAGTTGGAACCATTATCAGTAATGATTCGCTCGGGAACTCCGTATCGACAGATGATATCTCTCTTCAGAAATTGGGCTACCACTTGTCTTGTAACGTTTGCATAGGAAGCTGCCTCAACCCATTTGGTGAAATAGTCAATGGCTACTAGGATGAATCTGTGGCCGTTCGAAGCAGTCGGTTCAATCTTGCCAATCATATCAATGCCCCACATGGCAAAGGGCCAGGGTGACGACATCACATTCAAAGGATTGGGAGGCACATGCACCTTATCCGCATAGATCTGGCATTTATGGCACTTCCTGGCATAAGCACAACAGTCGGCATCCATTGTGATCCAGTAATAACCTGATCTTAGCAATTTCTTGGCCATGGCATGCCCTCCTGCATGGTTACCAAAGGATCCTTCGTGCACCTCGTGCATCAACAAGTCTTCTTCTGTTCTATCAACGCATCTGAGGAGTACCATATCAAAGTTTCTTTTGTACAGGGAGCCATCAAGGTTCAGAAAGAAACTACCAGCAAGCCTTCTCAAAGTCTTCTTATCATTGGAAGATGCCCCAGATGGGTATGTTTGATCCTCCAAGAAGCACTTAATGTCATGGAACCAGGGCTTATCATCTTTGACAACATCTGCTGCGAACACATATGCCGGTCTGTCAAGTCTGGACACTGAAATCTGAGGTACAAAGTTGGCAGCCTGAACTTTGATCATTGATGAAATGGTAGCCAGAGCATCTGCAAACTGATTCTCGTCCCGAGGGATATACTCAAGCTTGACCGTTGTGAAGAAAGTCAATAACCTTCTTGTATAGTCCCTATAAGGTATCAGATGATCCTGGTGCGTGTACCATTTGCCGTTGGTTTGATTAACTACCAGAGCTGAATCTCCGAATACAGTCAAGGTCTTGATCCTGAGGTCAATGGCTTCCTCAAGACCCATAATGCAAGCTTTGTATTCAGCTTCGTTGTTAGTGCAGTTGAAGGTGAGTTTTGCCGAGAAAGGCATATGAACTCCCTTAGGTGTAATGAGTACTGCACCAACACCACGACCATTCATATTAACAGCCCCATCAAACATCATAGTCCATTCTTCTTCCGGGTCAGGCCCTTCAGTGTGAATAGGCTCTTCATGATCTTTTGCTTTTATGAACATGATGTCTTCATCAGGGAAGTCAAATCTCATAGGCTGGTAGTCATCAATGGGTTGCTCAGCAAGATATTCAGACAATACACTGCCCTTGATGGCTTTCTGAGAGGTGTACTGGATATCATATTCTGTGAGGATCATTTGCCATCTTGAAACCCGTCCGGTAAGAGCTGGCTTCTCGAAAATGTACTTGACTGGGTCCATCTTTGAGATTAATAAGGTAGTGTGGGTCAACATATACTGTCTCAGTCGGCGAGCAGCCCACGCTAAAGCACAACAAGTTTTCTCGAGCAGTGAATAACGTTGTTCACAGTCGGTAAAATTTTTGCTCAGGTAGTATATTGCATACTCTTTTCGACCAGACTCGTCATGCTGGCCCAGCACACACCCCATTGACTCTTCTAATACTGTCAAGTACATTATCAGAGGTCTTCCTTCAACTGGAGGCATAAGGATTGGTGGTTCTTGCAGGTATTCTTTGATCTTGTCAAAAGCCCTTTGGCAGTCTTCGTTCCACCTGACCGTTTGTTCCTTTCTCAATAGCTTGAACAAAGGTTCACAGGTTGCTGTAAGGTGAGATATGAACCTTGAGATGTAGTTCAATCTACCTAGGAACCCTCGAACTTCTTTTTCTGACTTTGGTGCAGGCATGTCTTGAATGGCTTTGAGTTTATCAGGGTCAACTTCAATCCCTTTCTCGCTTACAATAAAGCCCAGCAGTTTACCAGATCGCACCCCGAATGTGCACTTGTTGGGGTTCAACTTCAATTGGTACTTCCTCAGACGCTTGAATAACTTCAGCAGATTTACCAGGTGGTCTTCTTCTGTGAGGGACTTGGCAATCATGTCATCCACGTAACACTCGATTTCCTTATGGATCATATCATGGAATAATGTTATCATAGCCCGTTGATATGTTGCACCAGCATTCTCCAATCCGAATGGCATCACCTTGTAACAGAACGTGCCCCAGGGCGTGATGAAGGTTGTCTTCTCCATGTCTTCAGGTGACATCTTGATCTGATTGTATCCTGAAAATCCGTCCATGAAGGAGAACACCGAGAACTGAGCCGTATTATCGACCAATACATCAATGTGAGGTAATGGGAAATCATCTTTTGGGCTGGCTCTGTTCAGATCCCGGTAGTCAACACACATTCTTACCTTGCCGTCTTTCTTAGGCACAGGTACAATATTAGCAACCCACGGTGGATAGCTAGTTACAGCAAGGAACCCGGCGTCCCACTGCTTTTGTACCTCTTCTTTGATCTTCATTGCCATGTCTGGGCGAGTACGGCGCAATTTCTGTTTAACCGGCGGGCAATCTTCTCTTAAAGGCAGCTTGTGCATAACAATGTCGGTGTCCAACCCTGGCATGTCCTGGTAAGACCAAGCAAACACATCCGCATATTCCCGAAGTAGATCAATCAGTTGCTCTTTCACTGAGTCTTGTAGGCAAGCCCCGATTTTGACTTCTTTCACGTCTTCATCTGTACCAAGATTAATCGTTTCAACCTCCTCCTGATGAGGAGTGATAACCTTCTCCTCTTGTCTTAACAACCTGGCTAGCTCTTCAGGAAGCTCATAATCTTCTTCAACCCCTTCATCAGCTTGATTGATTGGATTGTCAAAGTCATACGAAGCCATAGCTGTGCTGTTGTCGGTGCGGTCTGGAAGGCACTCTCTGCAAGGGTTCAGTTTGTTCATTTTAGTGATTGATTTTAATCTTGTTTAGAAAAGTGAAATAAAGTTGTCATTTTGAAAACATTGCCATTTATTTTTTGTACAAAAAGAAAAATGGAAAAACAGTGAGCGGAAAAGAAAAAGACTCGTTTGCAAAAGATGTCTGATATTTCATTGATTAATCTTGTTGCACAAAAATTACAGATGGCCCGATTACAAAATGAGTCTTGTCATCTTGGGCAAGATGCAAGACTTGATGCATGCTTAAAATATGCAGGAAATAATAATTACTCTGCAGGAGTAACTCTTATAATTTCCTGGGAAGACCAGTTTGAGATACGGCTCCCCGGGATCTTGGACGAATCCAGCTTTCCAGGTTGCGTTCATCTTCCGACTCATCTTCCAAGTTGTTGACTGCATCAGGGGTGAGCATCCCCCCACTAACAAAGTTGGGCTTCTTAGCAGCCTCTGCTTGATCTTGTTGAGTTGGTTTGTAACCCAACCCAAATCTATCCTCTTTCTTCTCCACAGGCAACAGTTTTCCCCAGCCTTGAGCATTCCCTTCTTCTACAACCCTCCGGGCTTGCTGGTAGGATGTCATGGAAGTCCCAAGTACAGCAGATGTTTCATTAATATTCAGGGCCTCAAATCCCTGACTCATGGTCTCGTGGATCTCTCCATCCATCTCAATGTATTTGTATGTAGCCAGATGGCTAACAAAAATATCTTCCTCTCCACAAATAGTAACGACTTGGCCCTCCCACTCGAATTTTAACTTCTGGTGAAGGGTAGACGTAACTGCGCCAGCGGCATGAATCCATGGTCTACCCAACAAACAGCTGTAGGCCGGCTGAATGTCCATCACGTAGAAGGTCGTTTTGAAAGTTTGTGGGCCAATCGTTATAGGCAACTCAATTTCTCCCAGAACTGATCTCTTAGAGTCGTCAAAGGCTCTCACTACCAAGTTACTGGGACGTAACGCCAATCCTTCATATTCCAGCTTCACAAGGGCCTTTTTAGGTAAGACATTGAGGGATGATCCTGTGTCTACCAGCACATGGGAAAGAACTGCACCCTTACATTCCATGGTAATGTGCAAAGCCTTGTTATGATTGCGGCCTTCCGTAGTCAAATCAGTGTTGGTAAATCCTAGTCCATTACTAGCATTAACATTTCCAACCACAGCTTCCAACTGATTGACGGTGATCTCTTCTGGCACATAAGCTGCGTGCAAGACCTTTAGTAGTGCGTTCCGATGAGCCTCGGAGCACATAAGAAATGATAGAATGGAGATCTTGGAAGGCGTCTGGTGAAGATGGTCCACTATCTTGTAATCACTTTTCTTGATGATTCTCATGAATTCATCAACTTCTTGATCAAAAGGTGTTTTCAAAGCTTCTTTAACAATTTGTTCTTCTTGCACCATGCTCTTCCCTTTTGCCCTGGCAGCAGCTTCTGCTTCAGCAATGGGTCTTGGGATTTGTGGGGCGAAAAGACGTCCGCTTCGAGTGAAGCCTCCGCCTCCCCCCACATTGTCTATTTGTGGTGAAGAAGTTGATGATTCAAGAGTGATTTTCTGTCCTTCGCAGTATAGATCGGAGCCGTAATGCCAAGGGATGGCATTACTGCTTTCATAAGGAACTGGCCCAGGCACTGTGATAGTGACTGGACTGATGGCAGCTGCAGAAGGGACCATGATAGTCTGTGGATCATAGTATATTGTGACTGGTGCTCTGATAGGAGTGGCGTTTTGTGAGTTGTAGGTAGAATCATTGGCAGTATCATAATAAATTGTAACTGTTGAGACATTTGCTGTTGAAGTTGTAGGAGACATTGTTGGAAGGATGGGTGTTGTTGTTGTAGGGGATTCTGAATGAAGGGGTGCTGAAGTTGTAGAAGGAATGTTTGCTGATACTTGGTCCGTTGAAGTAACAGATGAAGCATTTGTTGATGAGATTGAAGAGTTGTTTGGAACAATGGTTGTTACAGTTGTAGAAGACTCGGGAATTATTGTTAAGGAGATTGCTGGATTGGTAGGTATTGATGTTGTGATTTGAAGCAAACCACTCTGGATGAGACCATCTATGCCATCCCTCAAGTTATCACACCCATTCACTGAAATGTTGCAATAAGCACACCCTAGCTCACATCCCGGGAACATTTGACATTCAAGGAGTTGAGCTTTAATCTCTACCAAGGGTGTCCGAATCTGACCCACACTGGTTATCAAGTAAGACGGCTTGTCTTCTTCAATAGCATTGATTCTGGGTCCTCCGTGGTGTGGCATAGGGTTCTTGTTAACATTTGGTGGTGGTGCAAAGTTCAGAGCTTTAGAATCTACCAGGTCTTGTACTTTCATGTGCAAAGCTCTGCACTTCTCTGTACTGTGGCCAGGTGCAATTGAGTGAAAAGCACATCTGGTGCTGGCGTCATAATTTCTGGGTAGACTGGCAGGATCTGGAGGTGCCAATGTCCTTAGCTCAACCAGGTTGAGTTTCAGGAGTTGTGGCAATAATGTGGCATAGGGCATAGGGATCAGATCGATCACCCTATTGGCCTGAAAGGGTCTCTGTTGATATGGTCTTTGCTGATTGTTGTTGTTGGTGTTGTTGTTGTAATTTCTATGAGGAGGATACTGAGTTTGTTGCTGGTAATTTTGTTGCTGTGGTTGATAAGCTGGTTGAGGATGAATTGGAGCGGGAATGGTGACTGCTGCCACAGACCTATGAACATATTGGGGTCTGCCCCTGCTGGTATGGATAGCATTGGTTTCACCAGTTCTTCTTGGGCCTACAACAGGCTTTCTGGGGTTGCCGGACGAGCTTGCACCGTTGTCAGAAATCTTACCCATCTTTAATAGGCTCTCAATTCTTTCCCCGGCTATGACCATGTCAGCAAAGCTAGTGGAAGAAAAAGCAGCTAGCCTGTCAATGTATGTCCCTTGGAGGGTGTTCATAAACATATCAGCCATCTCCCTCTCTGACATGGGTGGCTGGACAGCAGCAGCAAGCTGTCTCCATCTCTGAGCGTACTCCCGGAAGCTTTCCTTGGATGATTGAGACATTCCCATCAGGAGGGTCCTGTTGGGAGCCATATCCAAGTTGTACTGGTATTGTCTGATAAAGGCCTCAGCCAGGTCCTTCGAACACCTGATGGTTGCTCTAGTCAGATGAGAGTACCATTCCCTTGAAGCTCCTGTTAAGCTATCTTCAAAATAAAACATCCATAGCTTTTCGTCCATGGTATATGCCTTCAGCCTCCCCAGAAAGGATTGCAAGTGGGTCCGTGGACAGGAGGTTCCGTTGTACTTTTCAAAGCACGGAGGTTTAAATTTGTGGGGAATCCTGACCCCGTCCACTAAGCCCATGTCCATAACATCAAAGCCCAAAGAATTCTGGGACTCCAGGGATCTTAGTTTCTCAGCAATCTCATCTAGCCTTCTGTCATAGGCTTCCTCCCCAGCTCCCATCACTGTGAACTGATCTTCCTGGGGGTCTTCTTGCAGCACTCTACCTGCAGTGGCAGTCCCTAGCACATTAACAGGGATGTTGATCTCTGGATGAAGGTGGGTTCCATAGACTGGAGGATTAACATGGGGTTGAACTCTCTCATTGTTGCTTGTCCCAGCAGTCCCTAGATGGGGGTCTTCCTGATTCTGCCTCTCTACCAGTGCTCTCAATCTCTCTTGGCTTTGAGCCATATTATTCATCACCTTCATAAATTGTGTCATCTGATTCCTCATTTCCAATCTCTCATTGGCCATCTGAGTCCTGACCTCTGTAAGGTCCTGCTGTACTTGGTCCATTTGTATACCCGGAAGGTTGTTGCGGGTTGGATATCTGTGTGGACGGTTGAGTGGAAACACCCGACGTCGAGCAATAGTTCCTGAAGTCACAACAGAGTTAGTAACAATAAAACAAAAACCTACAAAACGAAACAAAAGGTTAGTATGCAATGCAGTATGCTTATTTGTTTCCAAGGTATCCGGCTTGGCACTTGGTTTTGACCTTTCCAGACCCCTGAGGAAGATGTTTGCGATGTTGCTTGAAAGAAACTCAGATAAAACAAACTAATGAATATTACAAAAGTGAATGATACATAGTTTGTTTCTTTTTACAATACAAGCCCTCTGAGGGGTCAAAAATACAACATAAAGAAAAGTACATGAAATGAAAGCAACAACAAGCAAAAGTCAGACACCAAGACCAAACTCATCCTTCTGAACTTCCTTTAGAAGTGCTTCAGTCACAGGATCAGCTGGACGCTCTGTGAGATTCCTGATGAGGAGATTCCTGGTAGTAACAGCTGTAGTTAGCTTCTTGTGTTAACTCTGGTCCTTTGACCTCTTCACACCAGCTTTAATCTTCAACTCTGAGATCTCTCTCTAGGCTGCTGCCAGGGCTTCCTGTTGCTCTTTTGCACTAGCTTCCAGCTGCTCAATCTTGTCCTGAGTCCTTTTATCCTCCTGAGTACGAGCTTCGGTGATCCTGACTCACCTAGCTTGACTCTCCTTCAGATACAAATCAGTCCTAGTTCTCTGGAATTGGGCCTCTTTGCAGGCATTCTGCAAGATTTGCTCTCCAGCCCTTGACTTCTTAATGTAATCCTCTGACTTCTCAATTCTGGCTAGATGCTCCACCTTTAGCTTTTCCAACCTTTCAATGTCCAGCCGACCATCACTCCTCTCCCAGAGGGTCTTCTGTAGAGCCTGAGTCAGCTTCTCATTTCTCTCTTTCAATTTTTCAAACTCCTCCAGGCTGACAGTAGCTGGAGGTGGTGCTATGGATGGTCCAGGCACATCTTCAATGGTAAAGGGCATCCCAGAAATTTGAGCCCTGGCATGAGACCACTCATAGTATTGAGCTGAGGCCACATTGTTGCATCTCCCAAGGATGGTTACTCCTTTAGTCTGGACATTATCCCAAGCCCAGGATGCTTGCCTGACAATAGCCATATTAGGCTTGCTCTCACAATAAAGGGTCTCAGTTAGATCCTGTACTCTAGGAGGGTGGACCAATGCATAGCCCAGTTGTCTTTTGAATAGCAGAGGGTTGTAGTTGATGCAACCCTTCACTCCTATCAGAGGTACATTGGGAAATTGCCCACAACTAGTAATGATGTCTCTGCCCTTGGTGCTCTGAGTGCACCATCTGATATCATCTGAGGTTAAAGCAACCAGCCTCCTGGCCCAATTCCTTTGCTGGTGAGGGTTCAAGAATGCATCAGTCTTTGGCAAATGCTTGAGCAGCCAAGTATGGAACAAAGGAGCACAGCATCTCACTAATCTTCCCCTTTGCTTTTCATTCCTCTGGTGGACAGAGTAGTAGAAATCTCCCAGTAAGGTGGGCACTGGGTCCCTCAGGATGAAAAGATGGATTGCATTCTTGCTAATAAACTTAGGCTCATCTGCAAATAATATGACCCCATATATGCTAAGGGCCAATAATGCACAGACTGCCTTCCACTCCCCCAAGGAGGCCTTCAGAGTGGCCTGAGAAGTCAAGAAATCCAAGTGCAGACCAGAGACACCAGCCTTGGCAGTCATATTCTGCCCAATCAGAACTGGTTCCAGATATAATGCCTTTGCTACTTCTTCATTACTAGGAAAAACCATCTCAGGGTTGAAGGGGACTCCACCCCTGATGGGTATACCAACCAATGATGAATACTCTTCCAACAAGGGTCCCAACTGAAAATTCTGGAAGGTGAAACACCTCAGAGGGGGATCATAGAACTGCAAGCAAGTATGAATCAAGCTCCTTTGTGAAGGGTCCAAATCCATAACCACATCAAGGATTCCTCCATAATGTTCTCTGAATAGTGGTATATGGTCTGGAGTAATCAGGGTCTAAATCTTCCTGATGCTAGCCAACTCAGGCTCAAAGAAATGATAGGAGATGTTACTCTTCTTGGGTGCCATGTTGCTGAAGAAGAGCTGAGACAGATACTGAGAAAAACACTGAAGATGGGCCACTGACAGGCTGAGACTGGTGATGCAGGTGACTGAAGCAGGTAGCTGATAGCTGAATTAGGTACTGAGGAAGTTAGGTCTATGCTGATGAAGGGGTCAAAACCAAGCCAAAATATAGTATGGATACCCTGAAAAACAAATAAACACATGTTAAAATGATGCAATGATGATGTATGCAAATGATATGCAAGGGTTTGTGACTGAGCTAGATCTGATTAACTGCCTTGATATAGGTCCATATATGTTCAAGAAGTCCAGATGAAGGTTCATAAGTCCAGTAACCAAGGTGGGGGACTCAAATAAAGAGTCACATGTCCTGGGTTAAAATCACAAGAACTGTTCCAAGATGGAGTACTCTTAACAATGTAACAGGGTATGTTGAGGTCAAGGGTACCTGCAAACCTGTAAATAGCCCAACCCCCCTCACAGGTGATGTTCTAAAACAAGGATCCTCAGACTTGGATCAGTTATGAGAAGTGTAAACACTTCTAACCCGGAGGTACAGTGTTTACAATAACCATAAAAGATCCTTCTCTAATTCACCTCAGTTTCTGAAGGTCAATACTAAAGGTCATCCAGACTTAGCAGGCTTCCCAGATAGCCCTAGCACTACAGGAGATCTGTAGCACAGAGTTCTCAAGAAGAAACCCATATCTGAACTGTGTTTCATATTCCCGCACCAGACCGAAATGGAATGGGAAAGAACATGAACCACTCTAGCCTAGGTGTCACTCAGGTCCCAGGTATAGGACCTCAACTCTCAGTAAAACACCCACCCACCAAAGCAACAAAACAGATCCAGCCAGCACAGTATGACAGTATGATATATGTAAAGCTATAAAGAAAGCAATAAAACAACTGTACATAAAGCAAAAATAAATACAAATACAAGCACAAATAGCACATAACACCCCAGTAAACGCAAATCAAACAAGCGCTAGGAGGAACCCACAAAAAGAACCAGAAGCCCTGGTTACAGTATAAGGGTCCCCAGCAGAGTCGCCAAGCTGTCGCTCCCGATAAATGGGAAATGGCCCAGATAAAGGTACAGACGCGAACGATCGGCGAAAGGAGGTGCGAGAAAACACAGGAGTGAACTCACGGGGAATGAATAGAGTCGCCAGCTAGGCATTTTTATCCCGGAGGAAAGGTAATGCTGCGTAGACCTAGAAAGATATGGATAAGACGGTTGCGAACCAGAGAGACTGAGAAAGGGGGTTGGTTACAACCTGGGAAGGTATTAGCACCCAGATTGTCCGTCGTACTCGACGGGATCCACACTTAAAAGATTTGTGTTTTAAAGGGGTAGTGTCAGTGCAATTTGTGTATAAAAGAGCTGGAAGAAAATGTACAGGTGTCAGTGTAAAAGAATGTGAACTGTGATATATACAGTGTTAGTGTAAGAACAGGAGTATAAAGCTCAAGATCATAAAGCTGGAAGAGGGGGAATGTACAGAGACTTTTGTTCGATAACTGTTAAGTTATGCCTACGTATCCTCTCGTGCAATGAGGAAGTCAGAACACCGTAGTTCGACCCAAAGAGACTGAAAGGTGAATTGACTTGTGAACTGCTTGCTTGTCTATGCTCAAGTGTATGACCTGTCTGGCTCAGGTGCTAACTGTCTTGCATTAGACGGAAGAAGAAAGTTCTCGTTTGTGAGTGAATGAGATGAGAAAAGAATCCCGAAGGAGACGATTATTGTTTGTTTTTGAGTTTTCAGTCTTTTATTGCTTTCGAAAGTTTGTCATAAGTTAATGAGCTTAAGCCTAAACCAATGGATTTAGTAAACTCATCACATCTTCCCTCTGATTAGGGGTAATGAGAATACCTTAAGTGTGAAGTCAGATTCTCACACTTAATCACCTTTGATGCAGGATTAAGATCATTAACCTACTTGTGATTAATTAGATGTTTTTTGGTGTTTTTGTTTAGTGTTAAGTAATGAGATTAAGCCATAATCAGGGATTAAACAGACTCATTACACCATCCTAATAGAAGGATAATAGATGAGGGTGTTTAAGCTGAGGAAAGCTCCTCAACTTAATCCATGATTAAGGATTAAACTCATGACAAAACAAGCCTTTGATTAAGTGGATTTTATTTAATGGTGAGATGATGAAGTGAATTTTATGGTTTGTAAGACAACTTGAGGGGGACTTGTCCATTAACACTAGGGTTAGTCCTTCTTAACCAGTTAAGGAAGAATTAGAACCCTAATGCAAGGCCCAAGTTACAAGTTTGATGTCTTGATGATTATTAGATGGATTGATTAAAGGAGTTAAACACATTAAGGGTTTAACACTTAGGATTAAAGTTATACACTCCATCCTAATAGAAGGATGCAGGCATAAGCTTAATCACAAAGCCTTAAAGCCTTTAGGGTTTAGTCCCTGATTATGAGGTGAGAAGAGAAGACTCAATGAGACACAAAGGTAAAATCTAAATGGAGGACTAATCAAAACCCTAATCATTGTCATGCTTGGTTGTTCCTAAGGTTTGTGAGGTTTACAAGAGACATCTTCAGAGGAACCACCAGGAAGCAGATGAAAGGAGCAAGGAGAAGCAAAGTAACTTGCTTCATTCAAGAAGTCAAGTCACTTGAGGAAAGAAAGTAAGATGAAGAAGAAAGATCAAGCTCAATCTCAAACACATAACAAGATGCATCAAGGATGCATAAGAGAGATGAAAAGAAGTTATGAGAAGTGAAGGCAAATTCACTTCTCAAAGTGACTTACCACCTGAAAAGTTAGTGAAAGAAATGCAATGCAATGCAACATGAGATGAAATGGCATGATGCAAATCAAAACCAGAAGCATATTCATGATATTAATGATGCTATGAGATGATGAAAACATGAAACAAAGCATAGGGATGATCATACAAACTTATGGATGCAAATGAAACAAGTTTAGAACCATGATCATACATGAAAAGTTATGAAATGCAAATGGCATACAACATGGCAAATGCAAGATGCAATGATCAAACATGCTTTTAATATGTCCTAAGATGTCAAATGGATCAAATGGATGCACAAATTGCTATGGCAAGTCAAGGTATGCAAGCAAATGCAAGATGGATGCATATGGAAGCCCAAATTAGGGTTCATGATCAATGCAACAAACAAAAACCAAAATCAGAAGCAAACAACAAGATAAAAAATTGAAAATGCATTCCAAGGGACCCTAACCCTACACAAACTCACTGCCCAAAGGAGAGGTTCCCACTCTTAACCTAATTAGAGTTATGAATTTCCTAAAATTTCTAGGGTTTTTGGGTACCTTAACAAGAAAAATGTCAAACAAAATGGAAATGAAAGATCAAATCATGCCAATTTAATCTTACAAACTACATGATATGCAAAACACAATGCAAAAAGAATCAAAGTCCAACTCTCAAAGACTAGGCAGAAATGATTTTTTGAACATTGGATCAAAATAATGCTTTGAAAATGAATTAATTCCATGGAAAATTATCAAAATGCATCAAGATCAAAAAAGAAATTTGGTTTGAGGGTTGGACAATGCTTCTAAATGGTTTTAAATGTTTCATGAATTTTTTGGTGATTTTTAAATACCTAAAAGTATTTTTAATTAATTAATTCTCATTAATTAATTAAAAATAAACTTTTAAATGATTTAAAAATAATTTTTAATGCAAAAAATAAAAATAAAAATGTTTTTGGTTTCTGAAAATTAATAAAAGTTTATATAAAAATTTTCAGAATTTTTGAAAAGGTTTTACTATTTTTAATAAAATGGAGAAAATACATGAATTAAAAAGAAAAACAAAATGAATTAAATGGGTGGTAATCAGATCCAAGGGCCCAGGTTTGAACTGGCAGCGCGCGCGTTTGACTTGGCGCAATATCCAAGGGCTGGCATTCAAACCTGGCTAATTATGATTAACCCTAATTAAACAAACCCTAATGACCTTCAGGCGACCGGAACACTGTTCCGGTCGTCTTCTCCGGCCAACTCAACTTTCAAACTCTCTCAAAACGCCATGAAATCATGTCAAACTCTCCAGATCAACTAAACTAACATCCCTAAACAACAATCCAGCATCAAAATCCATTTATTTCAACTCAAAATCAAGATACGAATCAAACATCAAAAACTGCCAAAATTTCAGAAACACAATACAACATCATTTCTCAATCTTTTTCAAAAGTAAAAAGTTCAGTGAACTCAGGGAAGCATGCTTTATCATTTAGAAACAAGAAATAGAGGTTCTGGAAAAATGAAATGCCATAGCTACCTGAATCGAAGCTTTCAAACCAGGGGCTTCTGGGCCAGTTTCTTGCTTCTAAACAGCTCCAATGACCTCTCCAAAGTGTTTGCCAGGCTTGTTTGAAGTTTATTTGGGCTGGTTTGGGAGTTTGCTTGAGTTCTGTTCAAAGGGGGGCAGAAGTCGTATTTTTGATTCAATGGCTTTCAGGCTGTTTTAAGGGTTGGTTTGTGTTCAGTGAAGCATGGTGAGATAGTTTATGAAGTTGGTTTGTGTGTTTGAGGCTTGTGCTGAGAGTTTCGAAGGCTCTTGCAAATGGAGGGGAAAATGAGTGTGCTGTGCTATGGAGTGTTTCAGGCTTGTGTTGTAGTTGCTTTGGCTTGCTTTTTCTTTGTATAAACAAATGCCATTGGTCAGATGAAGTGATGTGTGCTTTATTGATTGGTATGGGTCCTTTTGCCAAAATGTCAAAGTTGGTGTAAGAGAAGTATGGGCTATTTTCTAGCCAAGGACAAAGGGTGTGTCCTGCGCAGCATGATGAGGGGAGATGCCTAGGGTGGCTCAGCAGGCTAGCAAGCAAGTGGGTTGTGTCTTATGATGAGTTTTGCAACTTGCCTTGCCTTTGATCTTTATGAAATACCTTGCTCCATAAGCCACAAAAGTGAGAAGTTTCTTGGGCCATTCTGATTTTTAAGTGTTGTGTGATCATGTTGTGAAGTTTAGAAGTCCATTTGGTAGCTTTAGAACACTTGATCAAGTCATTTTGCAAAATGCCTCTTTGGTAGAAACTTTGAAATTTTGTGATTTTTGCCAACTTTGGTGAGCCATAACTTTTGATCCAAAATGAATTAGGTCATGTTCTTGTACTTTTTGAAAAGGGAAAGATCTATTCTACAACTTTCATGACCAAAGTTTTTCCATTTGAAGCTTTTTTGAATCAAAAAGTAAGGTTTGAAAAAGTTGCCTAAAATGACAATTTCATTAAAAGTCAAACTTGCCCAAAAAGTCAACTTTGCAAAAGGCTTGAAATTCTTCAATTTTGTGAACTTCCAACATCTTCCATGATCAAATAAAGATCATACACAATCAAAATGATGAAAAACACCCTTTGGTTGGGTCATTGGGGGCCTCAGATGCCCTGATTTTGCACTGACTTGGTTGAAAAGTCAACTCTTGATCAGATGACTTCCCCATGGAATTTCTTCATGAAAATTGATATGCATACTTCCTATACCATATAGAGACCAATAGAAACAAAAATGGCCAAAAAATTTGGAGTTATGGCCTCTGAAACCAAAACCCTAATTTTAGGTCATCTGTGTAGTCAAGCCTGGCTCTGCTTCCATACCAATCCCAGTTCTTGTGATCCTTTGACATTATTGACTTTGAGAGGATGTAATATGATACTTGAACACACATGGACCCTTTTGAAGTGATTGATGGCCTTTGGAGTGGCTCAAGAAGCTCTTGGATTGCTCAGATCACAAACCCTAGGTGCAGATGACTTTGAATCTTATGCAGTGAATCAAAAATGTGGTATGAGATGCTATGATTGAGTTTATGCATATGAAATGATCACAAGCCATGGTGTGAATGGGAGAGGGCAAATTTGGGGTGTTTACAGCGTGTATCATGGGGATTGAAGAGGCAATCGACTTGCGAGTCAAAAACCTCGAAATCTTCGAAGATTCTGCTTTGGTGGTAAATCAAGTCAATGGAAAGTGGCTGGTTCATCAACCTCATTTGCTCCCTTACAGAGATTATGTCAGGAGGCTGCTAACTTTCTTCACCAAAGTTAAGCTGAATTACATTCCCCGAGATGAAAACCAATTCGCCGATGCTTTGGAAACTTTGTCGTCCATGATTAAAGTTTGTCAAGAGAATTTCGTGCCTCGAATTATGGTCTCCCGTCTTGAAAGACCCGTTTATGTCTTTGCAGTCGACGATGATGAAGATAACAAGCCTTGGTATCATGATATCAAGAAATTCCTGAAGGCTCAAGAATACCCGGCTGGGGCATCCAGTAAGGACAAGAAGACCCTTAGAAGACTGGTAGGAGGTTTCTTCTTGAATCAAGATGGCGTGTTGTACAAGAAAAACTTCGACATGGTTCTACTCAGATGCGTGGATAGACACGAAGCAGACTTGTTGATGCAAGAGGTCCATGAAGGTTCCTTTGGTACCCACGTTGGAGGACATGCTATGGCCAAGAAATTGTTGAGGTCGGGATACTATTAGATTACCATGGAATCTGATTGTTGTAAATACTCCCGTAAATGCCACAAGTGTCAAATTTATGCCGACAAGGTCCATGTGCCGTTGAATCCGTTGAGTGTCATGTCTTCACCATGGTCGTTCGCTATATGGGGCATTGATATTATCGGCAAGATCGAGCCGGCAGCTTCTAATGGTCATCGCTTCATCCTGGTTGCTATTGATTATTTCATGAAGTGGGTGGAAGCGGCATCTTACACCAATCTCACTAAACAAGTGGTAGCCCTGTTCATTAAAAGAGATATCATTTGCCGGTACAGAATTCCTGAAAGGATCATTACTGATAATGGTTCTAACCTCAACAACAAGATGATGGCTGACTTGTGTCGAGATTTCAAAATAGAGCATCACAACTCTTCTCCATATCGCCCGAAGATGAACGGCGCCGTCGAGGCGGCCAATAAGAACATCAAGAAGATAGTGTAGAAGATGGTTGTGACATACAAAGATTGGCATGAGATGCTACCATTCGCGTTGCATGGGTACAGAACGTCAGTACGTACTTCAACAAGGGCAACCCCGTTCTCATTGGTGTATGGTATGGAGGCAGTCCTACCAATTGAAGTGGAAATCCCCTCGTTGAGGTTAATGATGGAAATTAAGCTAGATGAAGCTGAGTGGCTCCGATCCAGATATAGTCAACTGAGCCTCATTGAAGAAAAGCGTCTAACAGCTGTATGCCATGGACAGTTGTATCAGCGACGGATGAAGCAGGCTTTTGACAAGAAGGTGCGACCACAAAGGTACACACCAGGGGACTTAGTGCTGAAAAGGTACACCCAACTATGAAGGAATGTTCGTGGTTAAAAAGGTTTTCTCAGGTGGAGCCTTGATGCTGACAACAATGGACGGAGAAGACTTTCAATCCCCTGTCAACACAGACGTAGTAAGAAAATACTTCGTGTAAAAAGGACCCGCTGGATAAAAACAAAATAAAGATCCAGGCAAAAATGGGCATCCCGGCGAGCCAAAAACAGAATAAAAGGCTCGGGCAAAAGTTAGGGAAATCTTGAAAAAATGTACACCGGCTGAGTTGAAAAGCCACATCGGACGACTCAGGAAAAAAAGGGTATCCCGGTGGATTGAAAACCTGAAAAGGAGATCCACGCAAAAGAAGGATTAACACGAACGACTGCGATCTGCGAGATCTGTGACCTATCTACAGTTGAGGCTATCCTAAGGGTTGAAGATCAGTTCAATTACTTTTTCTCAAGAGGCAGAGCGAGCGGAGCGTCTTGAAGACATACAGGTCATAACCGGGTTGAGAGTTGATGAGATCCACTTCTCACATTGCCAATAGGATAGTTTTGTCTTCCTTTTTGGCTGTTTCCTCTTTCCAGGGAACTGCTTCCTTTGTACAGCCTATTCATGGCCATTTTTCTGAATCAATAAAATTCAACTTCAGTCAACTTGTGACTATTTTGCTTCTTGTTTTTGTTCTTTCATCTAGCATTGATTGATTGCGAAAATGTCCAGCAAATTGTGATTTACATTGTGTTGTGAACATTTGAATGCTTTCTAACTCATGCAGGAGGACAGAAACATTTAGTACAACTCTGAAAGGGTGTCGAGATACCCAGATAATGGTTCATACTACGAGCCTGGGGCAGGCAGTTCCCAAACTAACTTTCCATGTTGCAGGTACTATCGATTGTGTTCATGCAGGTACAAGTACCGGTGTCGCTAACAAAGCTAAAAGTAAATCCCCAGTGAAGTCGCCAGAACAGGGGCAAGCGTTTCCCAAGGTGTCTCCAATCTTCCCCAGCGGAGTTCAGCAAGGTAGTAGAAGGTGGGTGTTATCCCCAAGCAGAAGTTTCCCTTCAGACAGGGGCAATCCCCTACAATACAAAGAATGTCTTTCCTCCCCAGCGAGTTGCTTCCTCAGTAGTGTCATGCCTTTGTTTCCCCAGCTAAGTCAGAAGGTTTCCCTTCCCCAACAGAGTTCAACGGGTAGCGTACCTAGCAAGAAGGGTGCGTCTCCAGCAGGGTCTTGGCGCTCCAATCTCAAAGTCCAATTTATTTTTGGCAATGGAGGCTGTTCAGAGCCGGCGTATCATTGACAACTTTCCCCGCAGAGTTGTCTTCTCCTCATCAGGACGGATCAGATTAGTGTAGTGATTAGCACTTTCCCCACAGAGTCGTGTCCTCCGTGTCAGAATGGACCAGATCAATGCAATGATCATCAGTTCTCCCCGGTCAAGCCATCTGGGATACTTGCAATTTCCTCATTGGGAGATCCCTTTGCATCTGCATTTGCATTTAGTAATCATTACATTTGCATCCTCCAAAGCGTAGCATTTCCATCGTCAGGGAGCATTATGCCATAAATTCAAGCATATGCATGCCAGCATGGGCCAGTTTTGAGGTATATATGACATATTCTCAATCTAAAGTACTCCGCACAGAGGATACCAACATCATTTTTCAGACACCCTTGTCTTTTCAAATCAATGTTTGCCAATTATTCCGCGTCTTGTTTGGTACAACAGTCGCGTTGCGAGCTCTCGTTTTGTACAACGGTCCTGTTTGTCTGGGCTCTCGTTTATGTACAACATTCCCGTTCCATCTTATCCTATTTCCCTTGAGTTTCTGGTTATCGACTGAGGTTGGTACACCATTGCGTCTCCATTCGAGGATGGTTTCGTGTTAGATCCGAGGATCTTTTGAGAATTGTCATTCGAGGATGGCATTCTTTTCTTCAAGTCCTTCTGAGGTTGGTCTTGTTATCGTGGCTATCATTCGAGGAGGATAGACCATTTTGAGCTTATTGATTGAGGTCAGTTTGTCTCTTTTGCAAAGTCTGTCTGAGGTCAGTCTTTATGTTTCTGGTTATCGACTAAGGCCGGTATACCATTGCGTCTCCATTCGAGAATGGTTTCGTGTTAGATCCGAGGATCTTTTGAGAATTGTCATTCGAGGATGGCATTCTTTTCTTCAAGTCCTTCCGAGGTTGGTCTTGTTTGTGTTTGTTGTGGCTATCATTCGAGGGTGATAGACCATTTTGAGCTTATTGATTGAGGTCAGTTTGTCTCTTTTGCAAAGCCTGTATGAGGTCAGTCTTTGTGTTTCTGGTTATCGATTGAGGCCGGTACACCATTGCGTCTCCATTAGAGGATGGTTTCATTTTAGATCCGAGGATCTTTTGAGAATTGTCATTCGAGGATGGAATTCTTTTCTTCAAGTCCTTCCGAGGTTGGTCTTGTTTGTGTTTGTTGTGGCTATCATTCGAGGATGATAGACCATTTTGAGCTTATTGATTGAGGTCAGTTTGTCTCTTTTGCAAAGTCTGTCTGAGGTCAGTCTTTGTGTTTCTGGTTATCGACTGAGGCCGGTATACCATTGCGTCTCCATTCGAGGATGGTTTCGTGTTAGATCCGAGGATCTTTTGAGAATTGTCATTCGAGGATGGCATTCTTTTCTTCAAGTCCTTATGAGGTTAGTCTTATTGTTGTGGCTATCATTCGAGGATGATAAACCATTTTGAGCTTTTTGATTGAGGTCAGTTTGTCTCTTTTGCAAAGTCTGTCTGAGGTCAGTCTTTGTGTTTCTGGTTATCGACTGAGGCTGGTATACCATTGCGTTTCCATTCGAGGATGGTGTCGTGTTAGATCCGAGGATCTTTTGAGAATTGTCATTCGAGGATGGCATTCTTTTCTTCAAGTCCTTCCGAGGTTGGTCTTGTTTGTGTTTGTTGTGGCTATCATTCGAGGGTGATAGACCATTTTGAGCTTATTGATTGAGGTCAGGTTGTCTCTTTTGCAAAGCCTGTCTGAGGTCAGTCTTTGTGTTTCTGGTTATCGACTGAGGCCGGTACACCATTGCGTCTCCATTCGAGGATGGTTTCGTTTTAGATCCGAGGATCTTTTGAGAATTGTCATTCGAGGATGGCATTCTTTTCTTCAATTCCTTCTAAGGTTGGTCTTGTTGTTATGGCTATCATTCGAGGATGATAGACCATTTTGAGCTTATTGATTGAGGTCAGTTTGTCTCTTTTGCAAAGTCTGTCTGAGGTCAGTCTTTGTGTTTCTGGTTATCGACTGAGGCCGGTATACCATTGCGTCTCCATTCGAGGATGGTTTCGTGTTAGATCAGAGGATCTTTTGAGAATTGTCATTCGAGGATGGCATTCTTTTCTTCAAGTACTTCCGAGGTTGGTCTTGTTTGTGTTGTTGTGGCTATCATTCGAGGATGATAGACCATTTTGAGCTTATTGATTGAGGTTAGTTTGTCTCTTTTGCAAAGTCTGTCTGAGGTCAGTATTTGTGTTTCTGGTTATCGACTGAGGCCGGTATACCATTGCGTCTCCATTCGAGGATGGTTTCGTGTTAGATCCTAGGATCTTTTGAGAATTGTCATTTGAGGATGGCATTCTTTTCTTCAAGTCCTTCTGAGGTTAGTCTTGTTGTTGTGGCTATCATTCGAGGATGATAAACCATTTTGAGCTTTTTGATTGAGGTCAGTTTGTCTCTTTTGCAAAGTTTGTCTGAGGTCAGTCTTTGTGTTTCTGGTTATCGACTGAGGCTGGTATACCATTGCGTCTCCATTCGAGGATGGTATCGTGTTAGATCCGAGGATCTTTTGAGAATTGTCATTCGAGGATGGCATTCTTTTCTTCAAGTCCTTCCGAGGTTGGTCTTGTTTGTGTTTGTTGTGGCTATCATTCGAGGGTGATAGACCATTTTGAGCTTATTGATTGAGGTCAATTTGTCTCTTTTGCAAAGCCTGTATGAGGTCAGTCTTTGTGTTTCTGGTTATCGACTGAGGCCGGTACACCATTGCGTCTCCATTCGAGGATGGTTTCGTTTTAGATCCGAGGATCTTTTGAGAATTGTCATTCGAGGATGGAATTCTTTTCTTCAAGTCCTTCCGAGGTTGGTCTTGTTTGTGTTTGTTGTGGCTATCATTCGAGGGTGATAGACCATTTAGAGCTTATTGATTGAGGTCAGTTTGTCTCTTTTGCAAAGCCTGTATGAGGTCAGTCTTTGCGTTTCTGGTTATCGACTGAGGCCGGTACACCATTGTGTCTCCATTCGAGGATGGTTTCGTTTTAGATCCGAGGATCTTTTGAGAATTGTCATTCGAGGATGGCATTCTTTTCTTCAATTCCTTCTAAGGCTGGTCTTGTTGTTGTGGCTATCATTCGAGGATGATAGACCATTTTGATCTTATTGATTGAGGTCAGTTTGTCTCTTTTGCAAAGTCTGTCTAAGGTCAGTCTTTGTGTTTCTGGTTATCGACTGAGGCCGGTATACCATTGCGTCTCCATTCGAGGATGGTTTCGTGTTAGATCCGAGGATCTTTTGAGAATTGTCATTCGAGGATGGCATTCTTTTCTTCAAGTCCTTCTGAGGTTAGTCTTATTGTTGTGGCTATCATTCGAGGATGATAAACCATTTTGAGCTTTTTGATTGAGGTCAGTTTGTCTCTTTTGCAAAGTCTGTCTGAGGTCAGTCTTTGTGTTTCTGGTTATCGACTGAGGCTGGTATACCATTGCGTTTCCATTCGAGGATGGTGTCGTGTTAGATCCGAGGATATTTTGAGAATTGCCATTCGAGGATGGCATTCTTTTCTTCAAGTCCTTCCGAGGTTGGTCTTGTTTGTGTTTGTTGTGGCTATCATTCGAGGGTGATAGACCATTTTGAGCTTATTGATTGAGGTCAGTTTGTCTCTTTTGCAAAGCCTGTCTGAGGTCAGTCTTTGTGTTTCTGGTTAACGACTGAGGCCGGTACACCATTGCGTCTCCATTCGAGGATGGTTTCGTTTTAGATCCGAGGATCTTTTGAGAATTGTCATTCGAGGATGGCATTCTTTTCTTCAATTCCTTCTAAGGTTGGTCTTGTTGTTATGGATATCATTCGAGGATGATAGACCATTTTGAGCTTATTGATTGTGGTCAGTTTGTCTCTTTTGCAAAGTCTGTCTGAGGTCAGTCTTTGTGTTTCTGGTTATCGACTGAGGCCGGTATACCATTGTGTCTCCATTCGAGGATGGTTTCGTGTTAGATCCGAGGATCTTTTGAGAATTGTCATTCGAGGATGGCATTCTTTTCTTCATGTACTTCCGAGGTTGGTCTTGTTTGTGTTGTTGTGGCTATCATTCGAGGATGATAGACCATTTTGAGCTTATTGATTGAGGTTAGTTTGTCTCTTTTGCAAAGTCTGTCTGAGGTCAATATTTGTGTTTCTGGTTATCGACTGAGGTCGGTATACCATTGCGTCTCCATTCGAGGATGGTTTCGTGTTAGATCCTAGGATCTTTTGAGAATTGTCATTCGAGGATGGCATTCTTTTCTTCAAGTCCTTCTGAGGTTGGTCTTGTTGTTGTGGCTATCATTCGAGGATGATAGACCATTTTGAGCTTATTGATTGAGGTTACTTTGTCTCTTTTGCAAAGTCTGTCTGAGGTCAGTCTTTGTGTTTTTGTTATCGACTGAGGCCGGTATACCATTGCGTCTCTATTCGAGGATGGTTTCGTTTTAAATCCAAGGATCCCTTTTGAGAATTGTCATTTGAGGATGGCATTCTTCCCAATATATTTTATTTCCCACAGAGTTCAAATTTCCAGGTTTTATTTGAGTATTCAATCACTCCATACCGTGAACTTCTAAAAGCTCTCGCAATCATTCGTGCAGGCCTGCAGAGGATTGAATAGGGGCAGCTGTAATACCTCAAATTTTTCCCTCTCATTTCCTCAACATTTTGCATACATAAATTCATAAAATAACCAAAAACATTGCATCATATATAGCATAGCCGAGGCGTGGGTATGTGATCAATGATCGGAGCAACCGAAAGTTATGAAGAGGCTACCGAAGGGCCACAAAGCTTCTCAACCTTGTGCAAAGGGTTCACAATATCCCACAAGTCTTCACTTGAAGCCACAAGCCATGGAAAGATGGGGGTTTGATTGAAGGAGGCAAGCAGTGCAATATTTCCTGAGGGAAAAGAGCCGGATTAGGGTTTCGCTTCTACTGGGCTTCTTCATGAAGTTCTGGTTCAAAGAGGATTCTTTTGTCTCATATATAATGTCAAGTGCCTAAGGTTCAAATCTCGCCCACAGATTTATTTTGGAAGGGGTTCAACTGGCCGGACGGCGGAAAATCGAGGAATCGGAGAAAAGGCATCCGAGCTAGGTAAAAAGGGTTGACTCCGGACTTTTAAGATCGAAATCATGAATTTAGGGTTACAATGATCCAATGGTTCAAGTTTGGTCAAGAAATGATGGAGGATTCATGAAAATATCAAAAGAAAAATCATTTGAAAGGTAGTTGATTTTGCGTTTCCCTCCACCTTTCCTTCCATTTTCTTTCCATACTTCCTTTCATTCTTTCCATCTCATTTTTCCACTTCAATTCCACTCCATTTCTCTTGGAAACTTCCACCACCTTCCACCATCTTCTAGAGTGTTCCAAGGAATATTCCAAGGAATATTCCATTTTCCAACCCTAACCCTAACTAACTTCCAAACCTCATTTTGGATCCCAAACCTAATTTTTGGGCCCCAAACCCAAACCTAACTCCTAGCCTAGTCTCTATTTAAGCCATTTTTATCCAAACCAAAAGGGTTGAACACCATTTTCCAATTTTCACTCTTTGATAAGCACTTTTTCTCTCTCACTTTCCCTCTCCCTCTCACCAAAGCTTTTCAAGTTTCACATTGAAACTTGAAGATCTTAAAGCTTAAGCCCTCAACCTTCTTTGATTGTGGATTATAGAAGAAGAAGCTACTGATTTTTGTGAGGATTATCGACTTATCGGAAGCACACAAAGATTCAAGCTCAATAATGCATTTATTTTGCGATTTCTCGGTTTTCGGTTTTCTCTTCGATTCAAGCTCCGATTCTTGCAACAATCACCGAAGCACTCCTCCGCTTAGTAGGTTGGTGATCTTAATCACTTCTTCTTTAAGTTATTCTCTTCATCTCGCCACTTTTGGCATTCTTTAAGTGCTTTTCACTTTGTTTAAAATCAATTCCGTCTCGATTATGTTTGCTTGTGATTTGTGATTTTGGTTGAATTTGGATTTAAGGTGTTTATAGTTATAGGTTCTATCATGTGTAAATAAGCTCAAATTAAGTAGAAATTAGTGGTAGCATGTTCCTAGGAATGTTAGGGATCATTAGAAGTGAGTTTGTGGCCAAAAGCACTTTTTTCTCAACTTTTTTTACCTTCTGGTTCAGTGTTAACCGGTTAAACATTTGGTTAACCGGTTAACGGGTGCGTATTGGCCACAAATCAGTGCATATTTAGGTCTGTTAACCGGTTAACCAATTGGTTAACCGGTTAACACTGTTAATTTTTTTTATTTTTTGCTTATTTGATGGCTTAGTCCTAAGTTCTAGTGCCTTTAGGTTTCATACATGTTTAGGTAGTGATTTTAGGGAATTTTTGGGTCCATTTCCAGTAGCTCATTCCCCCATTTCTAGTCGTTTCGACGCGTTTCTGTCCATGTTGCGTATTAGGAATTTTTGTGCTTCTTTGTGCATAGCTCAAATTCTTGCATGTTGTTACCATGTTTGTGCATTATTTGACACATAATAATCATGTAGCATTCTGGTTTTACATGTTTGCACTGCATTAATTCATTTTTTGCATTCCATTATGTTGATGTATGTTGCATTTGGCATGTTGCATAATTGTGCATTCGGTTGCATTTCGTTGCATACTCGATCACATCATCCCTATCAGTTTAATTCTGAATTTTGTATTAAGTTTGTTCATAATCAATAATCACCATGTTCAAATGCCATGTTCATAATCAATAATCACCATGTTCAAATGCCATGTTCATATGCATGTTTAGGTGCTACTTTGCGCATTTACTTGTTGCATAAGCCACGTGATGCATGCTTACATAATAATTCAATAATATCCATGTTCTTGCATTGATATATGTTGATTTAAGTTCCAATCAATGTTCATGATGAGATTAGTGATTTTTGCATTGAGTTTGTGCATTAAAAGTGAAAATAATCAATTCTGGATTTTGCATTTCATAGCTGTTTTTTACATAGGTGTTGTAAAAGGTGTGCTGTTTGTTGTGTGTACATGTTATATTTTACTTTTTACACCTACTTTTTCATGTTGCATGCTGGCTGTAAAAAGCTGAGTTGTATTATGCATTGTTTTCATAACTGTTTGGGTATTAGGAGGCTGTAATAGGTGCTTTATTTTGGTTTTAGCATTTTTCTAGTTCCTTTAGAATTAAGATTGAGTCTAGTTTGAGTCCTAGAGTCTTTGGGATTTAATTAAGGTGTGTTTGCTTCTTTCATTTTTAATAAAAATGCACACTAACATTTGTTTTGTAGTGGGGAATATTGTGGTAAGTTTATTTCACTTTATCCTTTATTTTTTTATGCATTTCTTTTATGCATTTTAATTCATTTTTCCTTTCATATTTGTGTTTGGTAGGATTCCCTTTTGTTAGGACCAACTTACCTTCCTTAGGAAGTAAGTTGCATCCTTTTTCCTTTTTTATTTTCCTTTTGATCCTTAGGATTAGAAAACCTCACAAACCATTAGGATCTCCCTTTTGTTAATTATAAATAACTTAGGGTGTGTCTTAGTTCCCCTTAGTTTTTGTCCTTTTCCGATTTGAGTCTTCTTCTCTCATCTTCAAACAAAATCCAAAAACACTTAACAAATAAATGAAAGGATTCCTTGTGTATAGCCTTATTCCATGATGCACTTACACTCATTCCATCTTGGAGTGGTGTAAGCTCGTCTATCATGATGTACAAGTCTCATCAAGGGATTGTTTCATAAAACAAATAAATTCAAAAGATGAACTCGCGACGACTTATCTCGCATGCAAGACGGTAAACGCACTCGTACCAAACGAGCCTGCAACACCTGAGCATAGACATACGCAGTTCCAGCATAAAAAACACAAACATTTAGTTCCCGCCTTAGTTAGGCGAACTACGTCGACTCTGATCCTCATTATCCCGATGAGGTACGTAGGCAGCGGGGTAGGGCCCGTTCGAGCACATTCTTTATTTTCCCTACATTTTCCCCATCCTTTCTCTTTGTTCTGTTTTCCAGTTCCTTTCTCATGTCAATTCCATTTCCAGCTAGCAGTTCATTTTTTCAGCAGCAGTTATATTTTCTCACCCTTTGAAACAAGCAAAAAACCGTGGATCCGGTCGGGTACGGCGGACGGTCTGGGGTGCTAATACCTTCCCAGGTCGTAACCGACTCCCGAACCTAGATCTTTGTTTCGTAAGGCCTTGTTCTTTCCTTCTTCCTTAGGTTTGTGCAACATTACCTTTCCCATTCTTTTGGGATAAAAATGTCTGGCTCGCGACTCTACCTTTTCCGCGCCACTTTCGCGTTTGTACTAGGATGAAAATCCTGGGAGCGAAACACGCCACATAAACTCATTTAAAAAATGAGCCAGTGACTAAATGACACATGTCACCCACAAGAAACCCTAAAAATGCTCCAAACTTCAAAAAATCATAACTTGAGTTCTAAAAATGCTATTAAAGCATTCTACGACTTTTCGGAAAGGGATAATCGTGCTCTACAACTTTCGTGTTCACCGGAAAATCATTCGGAGCTTTTTCGCACATGAAATAATAGCTTGAAGTTTCGGGACAAATAATATTCCAAAAATGGAAACTTCTAGACTTCCAAATTTAGCAACCTTTGCATACTCCCGATTTTTGACATTTAAGCTCAACTGAATTATTCCTTGACCATATATGACCTCAAAAATGATAATCCTGATTAAAAAAACTCTGAAATCTTCATGTTTGACTTTTCTGACTGCATAGTTGACTTTCTTGCTTCACCTTCAAGCAACTGAACCAATACTTGAATTCTTCAGTGAATTTTTGTCTCAAACTTCATATATAAGCCATGCTGACCAAATAAAAGCCTTTTCCCACAAAAAAATGGTCTAAAAGAAGATATGAATATCTGGCCCAAAACCCTAATTAGGATATCCCTCATACAAGAGAAAAGTTGCACTTTGGAACTTCTAATGAAATAACTGACTTCCCTAAGTAATTTTCTCATCAAACTTCATCCCTAGGATCCTTTTGTCCTATGAGAGACTTTGCCCAGATGAAATGGCCAAAGTCACAAAGTTTTCTTGCTTGAAAGTGAAACCCTAATTTGGGATCATTGTGTAGGAGCTTGCTCTAGCCTGAATTCCCTGATGATCTCTCAACCTCTTGAACTTTGGTGACTGATCTTGAACTTGTGAATACCATGTAAACACTTCATGGGACTTGGACAAGTCCATTGGGCCTCTTGTTATAGCTTGTGATGCTTCAAACCCCTCCACAGATGATCATATGCCTAATCCTAGGTCATGAGAATGTTATGCCTCATCTTTCCATGCAAAAATGCCAAGGATATGATATGCTTATGATGAATATTATATGGTGATGATGCTTAAAAAGAAGAGGGTGAATTTGGGGTGTTACACATACTAGCCTCATTCTTTGTTTTGTAGGTGTTTTTATTGTTGTTTTCTCACTTTGTTGTGGTTTCAGGAAACATTGGTCGTATGAGGGTTTTCCCCATCAATAGAGTTCACCGGTATCCAACAAGAAACAACCTTCTGAGCTTACAAATGGACCAAGTTCAGCAAGATTTGACTGACGTGAGAACTCAGATGGCTAATGAAAGGACTGAGATGAGGACTCGAATAAACCAATTCATGGCAGTAATGACTGGGTTGGCCCAAAGCCAAGAAAGATTAAGATAGTTGGTCGAGCGGAAAACTCCCAAAGAGAATCATCCAGGTACAGGAGGTACTAGTAACAATGATCACGTGCAGCCACGTACTGACCCTCCAGAATTTGGACCTCGCCTCAATTCTAAAGTCAATGCCATCAGAAATACCCAAGGAAACACTGGAGGTCGTGCCTTGCAAGAAGACCACCAAGAAGAACAGTTTATAGTAATTGGTGCTGAGGATGAAGCCTATGATCGTCATCTGGATGAAATAGTAGAGAAGCTAAGATCTCTGGAGTCCCAAAACTATTTGGGATTTGATGTTATGGACATGGGCCTGGTTGAGGGAGTTAGGATTCCTCACAAATTCAAACCCCCTTGCTTTGAAAGATATAATGGTACCTCTTTCCCACGTACTCACCTGTAGTCCTTTTTGGGAAGATTAAAGGCTTATACTATGGACGAAAAGCTGTGGATGTTCTACTTCGAGGACAGTCTGACCGGGGCATCTCGTGAATGGTATTCTCATTTGTCCAGGGCAACAGTTAGAAAGTGGAAGTATTTGGCTAAAGCTTTCATATGCCAGTATCAATATAACTTAGACATGGCTCCCAACAGGACACTCCTAATGGGTATGTCACAGTCGTCAAGAGAGAGCTTCCGGGAATATGCCCAAAGGTGGAGACAACTTGTTGCTGTTGTCCAACCTCCAATGTCTGAAAGAGAGATGGCTGACATATTTATGAACACCCTGCAAGGAACATACATTGATAGACTTGCTTC
Organism: Lathyrus aphaca; assembly: GCA_963966055.1. Classification (NCBI taxonomy): domain Eukaryota; kingdom Viridiplantae; phylum Streptophyta; class Magnoliopsida; order Fabales; family Fabaceae; genus Lathyrus; species Lathyrus aphaca. The sequence continues at coordinate 267,483,158 of OZ014525.1, forward strand.
TTTCTCGTCCACCAGCTTTGCGGATGTAGTTATAGCTAGAGGGAGAATTGAGAGTCTGCTGAAGAGTGGCAAAATTTCAGATAATGGTGTCAGTTCCAGCAATACAAGGAAACCTTTTGCAGGACCTCGTAGGACAAGTGAGACAAACTCATTTCATATGGGCAGAAGTATGCCTCAGTACATGCCAAGATCAATAGCTGCTGTCACAATTCCAGCTCCGGCGCCTCAACATCAGTACACTCCACAACCACAACACTTCCCACCACAACAACAATTTCCTCAACAAAGATCTTTCAACAATAATAATCAGCAACAACGGTCGTTTCAACAAATGCCTTCACAAGTCAACAGGGTTATCGATCCCATTCCGATGCCCTATGCTGCCTTACTTCCACAATTATTAAAGCTCAACTTGATTGAATTGAGGACTCTGGCTCCCCCGGATCCTCAGAACCTTCCAAGAAACTATGATGTTAATGCCCGGTGTGCCTTCCACTCAAATGCACATGGCCATACTACAGAGAAGTGTAAAGCCTTGCACATGAAGGTTCAGGATCTGATTGATTCTAAGGCAGTTAACATTGCACCTCCTCCAAGTGTTTCCAAGAATCCTATGCCTAGCCATGGTGGGCCTAGGATAAATGCTATTGAGGAAGATCAACCGATAAACCTAATTGAGAATGTTGCAAACATTCAGACACCTCTGGCCGAGGTTAAAGCCCAACTTTTAAAGTGCCAAGTGTTCCCGGGTTGTGAGACCCATTGTGAAGCTTGCAAGACTTCTATCAATGGTTGTGCAGATTTGAAGAACGGTATCAACAATCTTATCAAGAAGGGCACCTTACAGATCACTTCAACAACACAAGCTCCTACAACATCAACAACCATTCCTCCTACAACACCAGCACACATCATTCCATCAGATATCACTCCTACAACTTCAAGAACAATCATTCCAACGAATTCTTTGTCAACATCAGCAATCATCCCTTCTACAACATCAACAGATAACAGTTCAATACATCCTTCTACAACAACAACAACCATTAACGAATACATTTCCACAGTGACTATTTACTATGATCCTGCAACAATCCCCATTCCAGATTCTTTCAACAATCAACATCTCCATCAGCAGCATCAACCATCATCACCAGCACCATCCCTGATCATACCTCCTGTCAAAATTTATTATGAATCTCGGACCGTCTCAATTCCTTCTTCCGCAGAAATCAGTCCAGTTACTATCACAGTGCCCGGACCAGTTCCATATGATAGCAGCAGATCCGTACCTTAGCATTATGGCTCCGATTTGTATTGCGACGGAAAGAAAGTCACTCTTGACATCTCTACACCACAGATTGATAATGTGGGGGGAGGTGGAGGCTTCACCCGAAGGGAAGTCTCTTTGCCCTACAATTCCAAAGAACCAATGCTGAAGCAGAAGTTGCTGCCAAGGCTAAAGGCAAGAGTGTGATGCCTGAAGAACCTGTTGCCAAGGAAACTCAGAAGACATCCTTTGAGCAGGATGTAGACGAGTTCATGAGAATAATTAAGAAGAGTGACTATAAGGTTGTGGACCAGCTCCACTAGACTCCCTCCAAAATCTCCATTCTATCACTGCTATTGTGTTCTGAAGCTCATCAGGATGCATTACTTAAAGTCAGGCACGCAGCCTACGTGCCTGAGGAGATTACAGTTAATCAACTAAAGATGGTGGTTTCTAACGTTAATACTAGTCATGAACTAGGCTTCACCAATGCTGATTTAACTACGGAAGGTCATAATCATAATAAAGCTTTGCACATAACTCTAGAGTGTAAAGGGGCTGTGCTTTCACATGTTCTGGTTGACACTGGGTCCTCACTCAACGTCTTGCCAAAGAAAGCCCTTGTTAAGCTTGAATGTGATGGTATAGCTCTCCGACCAAGCAATTTGGTAGTCAGAGCTTTTGATGGTTCCAAGAGGTCTGTTCTTGGAGAAGTGGAGCTGCCTGTGATAATTGGCCCACGGGTCTTTCAAACTACTTTCTACGTGATGGACATTCAGCCGGCCTACAATTGTTTGTTGGGTCGACCTTGGATTCACGTCGCCGGTGCAGTTACGTCGACCCTTCACTAGAAATTAAAATACGAGTGGGAAGGGCAAATTATCACAATCTGTGGGGAGGAAGACATTTTTGTTAGCCATCTGGCTACTTACAAGTATATTGAGATGGACGGAGAGATCCATGAGACAATGAGCCAAGGGTTTGAGGCCCTCAATGTCAATGAAGCAACAGCTGAAGTGTCTGGTACTTCAATCTCCTCTTATAAGCAAGCTCAGAAGGTTGTTGAAGACGGGAATGCCCAGGGCTGGGGCAAGCTGCTGCAAGTTTAGATCAAGGAAGACAAGTACGGGTTGGGTTACAAACCATCCCGACAGGTCCAAGAGGAGGCTGTCGAAGCTCCCAAATTTGTCAATGGGGGTATGCTAACCCCGGATGAAGTCAACAATGTGGAAGACAAGGCTGAAAGTGACTTCAACCTGGAGAGCTGGATTCGTCCAAAGGTCCCAGGCCAGCAAGTCCTTAACTGGTCTTCCCATTAATTATAAGGATTACTTCTGCAGAGTAATTATTATTTCCTGTTTAAGCATGCATCAAGTTCTGCATCTTGCCCAAGGTGTCAGAACTCATTTTGTAATAGGGCCATATTTGTATTTTGAGCAAATGAATGATTAATGAACAAATGGACATCTCTTGCAAACAATCTTTTTTTTTTCGCTCACTGTTTTTCATTTTTGTTATTTTCGCACAAAACAATAAAATGGAAATGTTTTTCAATAACAAATCCATTCACATTTTTTCTAAACAAGATTAAAATCAATTACTAAAATGAACAAATCTCAACCCTTGTAGAGATAATCCTCCAGATTGCACCGACAACAGCACTGCTATGACCTTGTATGACTTCGACAATCCAATTAATCAAGCAGATGAAGGGGTTGATGAAGACTATGATTTGCCTGAAGAGTTAGCTAGGTTGTTGAAGCAAGAGGAAAAAGTTATTGCTCCTCATTAGGAGGAGGTTGAAACTATCAATCTTGGTACCGGGGAAGATGTGAAAGAGGTGAAGATCGGTGCCAGTCTGCAAGCTCCAGTGAAAGAATAGCTCATCAGTATGCTTCGGGAATATGTTGACGTCTTTGCTTGGTCCTATCAAGATATGCCAGGTCTAGATACGGATATTGTCATGCACAAATTTCCATTCAGAGAAGATTGTCCTCCAGTCAAACAGAAGCTACGCCGTACTCGCCCAGATATGGCCATGAAGATAAAGGAAGAAATACAAAAGCAGTGGGACTCCGGTTTTCTCGCTGTAACTAGTTACCCGCCGTGGGTTGCTAACATTGTACCCGTACCTAAGAAGGATGGCAAGGTACGTATGTGTGTGGATTACCGAGACCTGAACAGAGCTATCCTGAAAGATGATTTCCCATTACCTCACATTGATGTATTGGTGGACAACACGGCTCAATTCTCGGTATTCTCTTTCATGGACGGATTTTCAGGATATAATCAGATAAAGATGTCACCTGAAGACATGGAGAAGACAACTTTCATCACGCCTTGGGGCACGTTCTGCTACAAAGTAATGTCGTTCGGTCTGAAGAATGCTGGTGCAACTTATCAATGGGCTATGGTAACATTATTCCATGATATGATCCACAAAGAAATTGAATGTTATGTGGATGATATAATCACCAAGTCCCTTACAGAGGAAAATCATTTGGTAAATCTGCTGAAGCTACTCAAGCGTCTGAGAAAGTATCAATTGAAGTTGAACCCCAATAAATGCACATTCAGGGTGCGTTCTGGTAAGCTGTTGGGTTTTATTGTAAGTGAGAAGGGAATTGAGGTTGATCCCGATAAAGTCAAAGCTATTCATGAAATGCCTGCACCTAAGACTGAGAAAGAAGTTCGAGGGTTCTTAGGTAGATTGAACTACATCTCGAGGTTCATATCTCATCTCACTGCAACCTGCGAACCCTTGTTCAAGCTGTTAAGAAAGGAACAAACAGTTAGGTGGAACAATGATTGTCAGAGAGCTTTTGACAAGATCAAAGAATATCTGCAAGAACCTACAATTCTCATGCCTCCAATCGAAGGAAGACCTCTAATCATGTACCTGACAGTTTTAGAAGAGTCAATGGTGTGTGTGTTGGACCAGCATGACGAGTCTGGTCGAAAAGAGTATGCAATATACTACCTAAGCAAAAAGTTTACCGACTGTGAACAACGTTATTCATTGCTCGAGAAAACTTATTATGCTTTAGCGTGGGCTGCTCGTCGACTAAGACAATAAATGTTGACTCATACTACCTTATTAATCTCAAAGATGGATCCAATTAAGTACATATTTGAGAAGCCAACACTTACCGGAAGGGTTGCAAGATGGCAAATGATTCTAACAAAGTATGACATTCAATACACTTCCCAGAAAGCCATCAAGGGCAGTGTATTGTCTGACTATCTGACTGAGCAACCCATTGATGATTACCAACCTATGAGATTCGACTTACCTGATGAAGACATCATGTTCTTGAAAGTAAAAGATTTTGAAGAGCCTATTCACACTGAAGGGCCTGATCCAGAAGAAGCATGGACTATGATGTTCGACGGGGCAGTTAATTGCAACGGTCGTGGAGTTGGTGCAGTGCTTATCACACCTAAAGGAGTTCATATGCCTTTCTCGGCAAAACTCACCTTTGCCTGCACTAACAACGAAGCAGAATACGAAGCTTGTATCATGGGTCTTGAGGAAGCCATTGACCTCAGGATCAAAAATTTGAATGTATTCGGAGATTCAACTTTGGTAATCAACCAGACCAACGACAAGTGGTACACTCATCAGGAGCATCTGATTCCCTACCGTGACTATACAAGGAGATTGTTGACGTTCTTCACAATAGTTAAGCTTGAGTACATCCCTCGAGACGAGAATCAGTTTGCAGATGCTTTGGCTACCATTTCATCCATGATCAAAGTACAAACTACTAATTATGTACCTCGGATTTTGGTATCCAGCCTAGACAGACCGGCATACGTATTCTCTGTAGACACTATCACTGATGACAAGCCTTGGTACCATGACATCAAATGCTTCTTGGAGAATCAAACATACCCACCTGGGGCATCATCAAATGATAAGAAGACATTAAGAAGGCTAGCCGGTAGTTTCTTCCTCAATACTGATGATTTGTTGTACAAGCGAAACTTCGACATGGTCTTGCTTAGATGTGTTGACAAGAAGGAAGCAGACCTCCTAATGCACGAAGTACATGAAGGTTATTTTGGTACCCATGCCGGAGGACATGCAATGGCAAAGGAGTTATTAAGATCGGGTTACTACTGGATCACAATGGATGCAGACTGTTGTGCCTATGCCAGAAAATGCCACAAGTGCCAAATCTACGCGGATAAATTGCATGTGCCTTCAAATCCTTTGAATGTAATGTCTTCACCTTGGCCCTTCGCCATGTGGGGTATTGATATGATTGGAAAGATTGAACCTACGGCCTCAAATGGTCACAGATTCATCCTAGTAGCCATTGATTACTTCACTAAATGGGTTGAAGCAGCTTCATATGCAAATGTCACCAGGCAAGTGGTGGCTCGATTTTTGAAAAAGGATATCATCTGTCGATATGGAGTTCCCGAGCGAATCATTACTGATAATGGTTCCAATTTGAACAAAAAGATGATGGCAGAACTTTGTCAGGACTTCAAAATTCAACATCACAACTCTTCCCCTTACAGGCCAAAGATGAATGGTGTTGTTGAGGCCGCTAACAAGAATATAAAGAAGATTGTGCAGAAGATGGTAATCACCTACAAAGACTGGCATGAAATGCTACCATTTTCTTTGCATGGATATCGTACCTCCATCAGAACATCTACTAGGGCAATACCTTATCAACTTGTGTATGGTATGGAAGTTGTCCTTCCTGTTGAAGTTGAGCTACCCTCCTTACGGGTAATGATGGATGTGGAACTGGATGAAGCAGAGTGGGTCCGGTCTCGGTACAATCAACTGAATCTGATTGAAGAGAAAAGATTAGCAGCCATTTGTCATGGGCAGTTATATCAGGAGCGAATGATGAAATCCTTCGATCAGAAAGTTAGATCTCGGGAATACCAAGTGGGAGAGCTTGTTCTGAAGAGAATTATTCCTCCTCATTCAGACCATAGGGGCAAGTGGACACCAAACTATGAAGGTCCCTACGTGATAACTAAAGTCTTCTTGGGTGGGGCACTGATGCTCGCAACCATGGATGGTGAAGACTTCCCGTCTCCTGTGAATTCAGATGCAGTTAAAACATACTTCGCATAGAATGACCCACTGGACATAAAAACAGAATGTGAGTCCAGGCAAAAAAAGGGCATCCCAGCAAGTCAAAAACAGAATAAAAGACTCGGGCAAAAATAAGGGAAAAATGAAAAAATGTACACCTGCTGAGTTGAAAAGACACATCAGATACCTCAGGCAAAAATGGGTATCCCGGTGGATTGAAAACCCAAAAGGGCGATCCACGCAAAATCAGGGAATAAGCGAATAACTGAATTCTTAATTTTTCTGCATCACTCACAACATGGCAAGCATCTAAAGGATAAAGCATTGGACATAATTAGCCCTCTTCAGAAAGCAAGATAAGAAGAACGTCAAGGTCATACAGGTCATAGCAAAGGAAGATCACTGGAGCGTCATCTTCAACATTGCCAACACTTTTATTTTCTCAATTTACAGCAATCTCCTCCTTTCAGGGGATTCGCTTCTTTGACTGTACTTGCCTATTCAGGGCACACAAATCAATACAATCAAAAGTTTCAGTCACACTTTGTTCTGTACATTTTTGTTTCGTTTGCAAAATGTCCAATGTTCATAATACAACACTTGCATAAAACATATGAGCCATTTTAATAAATGCTTGCAGGAAATATTTTGCTCTCAGGAAAATCTAAACTCCTATGACAGAATTCGGTTAGGGATACCTCGGGACACTTGTGCTTTTTCCTTTGTCTTAACAGGTTGCAGGTACTCAAGGCAGACAATCTTCCGCAACATGGGGCATATCAAGCATTAAATCCCCAGCACACTAATTCCCAGAAGTTATCTCCTCCCGGAACCTCCCGAGAAATGATTGACAACTCTTCCATAGCAGAGTGGTCAAAGAACTTTCTATTCCCCATCAGAAATGCTAGATTTCCCTCATCCTCGGCAGAGTTGGTGAATTTGATTCCCAACAGAGTTGCCTCCCCCAGTAGAGCAATGCTTGAAGCACATCCCTAGCGGAGTTACTAAAACTTCCTCCTCCCCAGCTGAGTTCTCCCTCAGGACAGATCAATCAATGATCTCTATCCCCAAGCTGAGTTCCCCCAGACAGATCGCCCATAGATCTTTCTCCCCGCAGGATCCGAATCTCGGATCAGGTTTCTCATTTTCATATAGAATTCACATCATATTCACCAAATAAGTGTAGCATTCCGTCTGGTACGGAGCATTACGGCAAAAATCAAACATTTGCATGATCATAAGCCAGGTTCGAGCCAATCACTTACAAATACCATCATCACTTCACCAGCAATATACAAGACTTATCCCCTACAGATGAAAGACAAAGCATCCCCTTTGCACTCTCAAACACAGATGCCTGTTCATATTTACATATGCTCTTTTCGACACTCCTCTGTGTCGCCTTATCCCCCGCAGGTCGCCAGAATAGCTTCTGTACTCTCAAATACAGATATTTGTTCATAACTTGTATATGCTATTTCTCAACACTCGTTCGTGTCTTGCACATACTTCACCAGCAGATCATACATGTACATACCTATACATAAGTCTTCGATACTCGTCTATATCTTATATATACCACTTCCCCGACAGATCAACACTTGTCCATGTTCCTTGCTTAACCAATTGATACTCGTCCATATCATCATCCTTAAACATGTTTCAGCATATGCTTCTATCGATACTCGTCAGTATCAAGGTCCTAAGGATGCTCGTCCACATCTTTAATCTATACACACCGTCAAACACTTATACCGTTTATTTCAAAGCGTAAGCACTCGTCCGTGTTTACCATTCACCAGACAGTCGCCAACAAAACAACTTTCTCCTATCCGGCATTCGTCCTATGTCGTGATATTTTCGGCAGCCGTCCCCTGCCAGGTGATCGTCCTTCACCTTTGGATGACCGTCCCTCATCCTTTCCCCAGTGGAATCCCCATTGTTGGAACCTTCTATCCGGCATTCGTCCTAGGTCGTGATAAAGAGCAGTCGTCCCCTGCTAGGTGATCGTCCTTCACCTCTTGATGACTATCCCTCATCATTTATCTGATGGCCGTCCCCATCATTGATCTTTTTATCCGGCATTCTTCCTATGTCGCGATAATTTCCAAGAGCAGCCGTACCCTACTAGCTGATCGTCCTTCACCTCCTGATGATCGTCCTTCATCAACTTTTACCCGATGGTCGTTCCCATCATTGACCTTTTCTATCAGGTATTTGTCCTATGTCGAGATAAAGAGCAGGACGTCCCTTGCTAAGTGATCGTCCTTCACCTTTGATGACTGTCCCTCATCAAATATTTCATTTATTCTTTAAACCCGATGGTCGTCCCCGTCGTGGTCCCTTTTCCTTTTCCTAATGTTCGTCCTTCATCAACTTTTACCCGATGGCCGTCCCCGTCGCATTTTCCTTATTTCCCAGCATGATGGTCGTCCCCGTCATTGCTTTGCCTACCGTTTTACCCCCAACAGTCGTCCTCTGCTCGATGGCCGTCCTCCATCGCTTTCATTTGATAATCATACTATACTACCTTTTACAATTTATATCCCTTTTCTTCTTCTCCCCAACGAGTGCAAATTTCAGACTGTCTTTGGTATTCAACCACAAGTTATCTTGTTTGTCTATTAAGCCAGGCGCTTACACCCTGCACAGCTAACTCATGCTTGAATAAGGGCAGCTGTAAACACCCCATATTTGCCCTCACTTTTTCTCACACCATGGATTGTGATCTTTCATTTTTACATAAGCATAGGCATACCATCTCATATTACATATTTGTTTCATCTGCATAGTTTCATTTCATCTGCATCTAGGGTTTGTTATCTGAGCAATCCAAGGAGTGATATGAGCCATCCCAAAGGTCTTGAAGCTCTCCAAGAGGGTCCATGTGTGTTCCATGATCATAATATGCTCCCCAAAGTTCATAAAAGTCAAGAGATCACAAAGAAGGGCAAAGGCATAGAGGCAGACTGAGGATTTCCTACACAGATGACCTAAAATTAGGGTTTTGGTTTCAGAGGCCTTAATCCCAAATTTTTTGGTCATTCTTGTTTCTAATGGTCTTAATATGTTATAAGGATCATGTGTACCAAATTTGATGAAGAAATTCACTGTGGAAGTCATCTGATCACTGGGTAACTTCTTGAGCAAGTAAAGTCAAAATCAGGGCATCTGAGGCCTCCATCAAGGGTACCAAAGGGTCATCATCATCATTTTGAGTCTCTATGATCTTTATTTGATCTTAGAAGTGGTTAGAAGTTCACAAAGTTGAAGAATTTTGAGCCAAATGCAAACTTGCTATTTTTGGAAATGACTTGTAATGGAAACTTTCTATTTTGGGAAAGATTTTCAACCTATTCTTTCATGACCAAAAAAGCTTCAAATGAAAAATTCTTGGGCATGAAAGTTGTAGATTATGTCTTCCCATTTTCAAAAAGTACAAGAACATGTCTTGATTCATCCTAGAACTCAAGATATGGCCTTTCAAAGTTTGCAAAAATCCTATAATTTTGAAGTTCATGCCAAAGAGGATTTTTTGCAAATTCACTTGCCAAGCCATTCCATGACCTCTAATCAACTTCTATGCATCATAACATGTTAAGGCAACTTCCAAAGATCAGAATTGGCCCAAGATTGCATAGTTTTCTTGACTTGATCCTTAAGAAATTTTAAAATGGCCAAAATGCACAAACTTTGCAAAACCTCTTGGAACCTTCCATCCACTTGTGCCAGCTGCATAAAATCAATCGTATGGCCCTCCATGAATCAGTCTGAGGCCAGACACCCTTTGAAACAGCTCCTTCCATGGCCCATGCTTGAAGTACAAAGTTGTTGACTTTTTTGCAACTTGCCCATACCAATCACACTAGTGTAAACACCCCAAATTGGCCCTCACTCATTTCACATCATGGCTTGTTATCTTTCATATTTGCATTAGTTTAAACATACCATCTCATATTGCATTTTTGTTTCACTGCATTAGTTCAAGTTTATCTGCATCTAGGGTTTGTGATCTCAGCAATCCAAAGATTCATCTGAGCCGCTCCAAAGACTTACAATCACTCCAAGAGGGTCCATGTGTGTTCTATCATCATATTATATCCCTTAAAGATCAAGGAAGTCAAGAAATCACAAGAACTGGGAAAGCATGGAAGCAGAGCTAGGGTTTCACTGCACAAATGGCCTGAAATTAGGGTTTTGGTTTCAGAGGCCATAACTCCAAATTTTTTGGTCATTATTGTTTCTAATAGTCTCAATATGTTATAAGGATCATGTGTACCAAGTTTGATGAAGAAATTCATTGTGGAAGTCATCTGTTCACTGGGTAACTTCTTGAGCAAGTCAGAGCCAAATCAGGGCATCTGAGGCCCCCAATCATGGAACCAAAGTGGATTTTTCATCAAATTATAGTCATATGATCTTTATTTGATCATTGAAGTGTTTGGAAGTTCACAAAATTGAAGAAATGTGAGCTAAACCAAAAGTTGCCAAAAATGGAAATGACTTGTAATGTAAACTTTCCATTTTGGGAAAGTATTTCAACCTCCTCTTTCTCAACCAAAAATGCTTCAAATGAAAAATTGTTGGTCATGAAAGTTGTAGATTATATCATTCCCTTTTCAAAAAGTACAAGAACAAGTTCTAATTCATTATGGAACTCAAGTTATGATCTTTCAAAGTTGGCAAAAATCCTATAATTTTCAAGAATACACCAAAGAGGATTTTTTGCAAAACCACTTGCCAAGCCATTTTGTGACCTCTAATACACTTCTATGCATCATACAAACATAGCACATTGCCTAAAAATTAGAAATAGCCCGAGAATCATCTCATTTCATGCCTTGAACTTCAAGAAATCACAAAAGGTCCAAACTTCATGAAAATTGCAAAATGATACATGACCATGCTTCCACTTGCTGAATCACCACAAAATGCATTTCATTGCTCTCCTTGATCTTTGCTGAACCAGGAAAAGCCAAAAAGCCAGCTGTAAAAGAGCCCATACCTCAAGTACAAGTTTTGTTGACTTTGTGCAAGAAAGCCCATACCAATCACCATAGGCCACAACCACTCTTCTGACCTATCAAACATTGTTATGTGGACAAAATGCAAGCCATAACACAACACAAGAAAGCCTGAATACTCAGAATCCTCAAGCTCTCAAAAATCACCCCATTTTGCAAAAGCATTCAAAACTCTCTGCTCACACACTCAAACTCCAAACTTTTTTCACCAATCAACTCAGCAACACAAGAGGATCATTTCCCACCCTTCATTGCAACCAAAAATCCCCCAAAACCAAAACACAATTTCTGGCCAACAAGAGTACAAGCTCTCATTTCATCTATTACAAACTCCTTCCAATCATCAAAGCTTCATCAGAGGGACCATTGGAGTGATTTTGCACAAGAGAGGAGGTCCAAAAGCTCCAAAATGAGGAAGCTCAAGCTCAGGTAACCTCTTCAAACTTTTTTCCAGAAATGCTATTTTAAGTTCTTAGATTGTTCTTTATGCTTTGCTGATCACCAGGATATGTTTATTTTTGAAAATGGTTGCGAAATGAGCATGTACTGATTGTCTGAAAGTTTCACCATTTTTATGTTCTTCTTCGAATCTTGAGTTTCAGCCATGGGAAATTAATTTTGAGGGTGGATTCTTGTTTAGGGAGAGGAGAGGAGTTGATCTGGAGCTTTAGAGCTCCAGAAATGGCCTAGGGAAGAAGTTGGGTTGAAGGTCTCGCCGAAGAAGACGACCGAAAGTCTTCTCCGGCCACCTGAAAAAGATTAGGGTTAATGACGTGTTTAGGGAAGAATTTGAATTTGGGTTGTTGGATGGTGATTAGGGTTAGGCAGTGGATGGTACAGATTAGATCATTAAGTTTAAATCAAGATTAATTAATTAATTAATTAAGATTTAATAAGTTTGAATTCTGGCCGTTGAGATGCGCGCATGGTCTTCCCTCCAACCCCAGCTTTGAATCTGATCCCTTGGATCAGCTGACTTTTGTTTTATTTCATTTTAAATTCATTTTATTGCATTTGTTTTGCATAATATATTTAAAATACTTAGAAAATCCTAAATATATTTTCCTTCTGCATTTTTAATTCAAATATTTTTCTTCACCCAAAAACATTTTTCTTTTTATTTTTTGCATTAAAAAACCATTTTAAAAATATTTAAATGTTATTTAATTAATTAATGGAAATTAATTAATTAAAATACCATTTATGTTTCTAAAAATCCCAAAATAATTCACATTTCATCTTAGGACATTTAGAAACATTGTCAAACCATTCATACAAATTTCTTTTTGGTTTTTGTAGATGTTTAGAATTGGCAGAATTTTTGACCAACAAGAAATATTGAATTCAGTTCAGAATGTCCTATCAAATGTTGGGACATTATCAAACAGAGTATAAGAACTTATTTCAGGATGTCACACCAGATGTTGGGACATTGTGTAAATGACTTAAGTTCAGTTTTTCAGGATGTCCCAACAGATGTTGAGACATCTCAAACCTGCTACTAGAATTAATTAATGACTAACTGATCTGAGATATTTAAGGAGATTTATATGGAATTAATTATGGATGGATAAAAACAGAACAAGGCGCATCTGTAGGGAGTTTTATTATGAGGATTCAGTTTAAACAGAAGAACTAAATCACCTAGAATCTAGGAAGTAACAAACCCTAATTTTAGGTGGAAGTTGCTGTGTTTTAGGACTGGATTAATCTACAGAAAGCCCAAATTACAAACACCTATTTAATCAACAGAAACTCACAGAATTGAGTACGAATTCCAGAAGACCAAATAGGGTGTTTATTGTTTTAATAGCAGGTTGTTTTTATTGTACCACTTTATGAGCTTTTAAGCAAAAGTGCATTTGTGACTTGATTGAAACTGTGAAGTAAGATCAAGCTGTTTTGTTTGAAGTATGACTTCAATTTTATTAAACTTGTAAACAAGATCACTGTGTTATTGAGGGGGAGTGAGTTGGTACTCATATCTAAGTAGTGACTTAGGTAGAAATTGCATTGGGTAGATATTAAGTGAAAGATTAAACTGGGTTGTTTAAGTCTAGAATTAATATTACATATAGTGGATTTCCTCCTGGCTTGGTAGCCTCCAGATGTAAGTGTGGTTATACACTGAACTGGGTTAACAAACTTCTGTGTTGTTTAATTTTCTTGCACTTTAAGTTTTGGTTAAATCTGTCAAGTGTTGGGACATATCATAGGACATCTCATACCTGATCACAGAATTTCAGTTGGCATCAGAGCTGGCACCCTGCCTGTTTATACTGGGTGAGATCTAGGGAATACAAATTCTGGAAACATGGACAGAGATATAGGATCAGTAAATAGACCACCTATACTGGATGGATCTAATTATGACTACTGGAAACCAAGAATGATTGCATTCTTAAGATCACTTGACAATAGGGCCTAGAGAGCAGTCAACATTGGATGGGAACATCCTATCCAAGACACCAAAGATGGATCAAAAGTGTTGAAACCTGAAGAAGAATGGAGTAAGGAGGAAGAAGATTCAGCACTAGGCAACTCCAAGGCCTTAAATGCTCTATTCAATGGCATTGATAGGAACATCTTTAGACTTGTGCATCACTGTGAGCTAGCCAAAGATGTGTGGGATACTCTCAAAACAACTCATGAAGGAACATCAAAGGTAAAGATGTCAAGACTTCAACTTCTCACCACCAAGTTTGAAAACTTGAGAATGAAGGAAGATGAGACAGTTCATGAATTCTACATGAACATCTTAGAAGTAGCTAATACTTCTGGAGCTTTGGGAGAAAAGATGACTGATGAAAAGCTTGTAAGAAAGATCCTCAGATCTTTGCCAAAAAGATTTGACATGAAAGTCACAGCAATAGAAGAAGCTCAAGACATATGCACTATGAAAGTTGAAGAACTCATTGGTTCCCTTCAAACATTTGAGATGGGAATGAATGACACAAATGTTAAGAAGAACAAAAGCATAGCCTTGGTGACAAATACTGATGAAGAAGAAGATGATGAATCAGATATTGGTAAAAGCTTATCAGACAACATTGCTATGCTTGGAAGACAATTCAAAAAGATTCTCAGAGGAATGGAAGGCAAATCCAAACCCAGTGGAAGATACACAAACTCTTCTGAGAACAAGAGGCCTTATGATGCTAACAGAAGGTCAAATTATGATGAAAAGACCAGTCAAGAAAAAGGAGTCAAATGCCATGGATGTGAAGGATATGGACACATCAGGAATGAATGTCCTACCTACTTAAAAAGGAAAAAGAAAGGACTCTCTGTGACCTGGTCTGATGAAGACTCAGGAGGTGATTCAGAAGAAGAATCAGCTAAGCATATCACTGCTTTAGCTGGACTATGTGAATCTGAAAGTGATTCCAGTGATGGGGAGCTTACTGTTGAAGAACTTGAGCAAGCCTACAAAGATCTATACAAAAGAAGTACTGAAATATGCAGTGAGGTTATAAAGCTAAAGAAGCAGAATGAGGCACTAGAAGATGAAAAAGCAAGTGATCAAGAGATCATTGACACCTTGAAAAGTGAAGTAAGTCTTCTCAACTCCAAGTTGGAACACATGTCCAAATCTGTTAGAATGTTGAACAGCAGTTCAAGTACACTGGATGTTATTCTCAACAACAATAAGCATTCAGGGGATAAAAGTGGACTGAGATTTAACAGATTACATAAAGATGAAGCTAGCTCTAGCAAAACTACTTCAAAATCCATACAGTCAAACAAGATGTCCCAACAGATGCTTCAACATCAAGAAAAGAACACAAAGTCAAACATAATGTTCCAACAGATGTCTCAACATTCTGAAAAGAACAAAATGAAGAAGAAGTATCAAAGATGGAGATGCCATCATTGTGGAAGATTTGGACATATCAAACCTCATTGGTATAAGCTGCATGGATATCCAAATCAGATGTATCAGCAACCTTCTAAGTAGAAAATAGAAGTTACCAAGAAAGTGCTGCATAGACATCAAAGAAATCAGCAACCTCCTAAGCAGAAAACAGAGGTCATCAAGAAGATATGGAGACCAAAAGCTAGCACTCAGGCTGATCAAAGCTACATTACCAAGAACAAGATCAACAATCAATCTTGGAGATCTACTGATGAACAATACACAGGGCAGAGGCATCAAAAGAAATCTCAACTTAAATGGTCAAAGAAAAGTGTTGCATATATAGCACATACATCACTAAGAGTATCAGCTAAAGAAGACTGGTACTTTGACAGTGGATGTTCAAGACACATGACTGGATTGAAGAATCTGCTAGTAAACTTAAAGTCACATTCATCCAGATATGTAACCTTTGGAGATGGAGCTAAAGGAGAAATCAAGGGAGTTGGGACCTTGGATTGTCAAGATGTTCCAAGACTAGATAATGTGCTGCTAGTTAAAGGTTTAACTGCTAATCTGATCAGCATAAGTCAATTATGTGATCAAGGGTACAGTGTAAACTTTACTAAAACTGAATGCATAGTGACTAACAAAGAACAAGAGGTTGTCATGAAAGGAGCCAGATCTAAAGACAACTGTTATATGTGGGAATCTCAAGACTTCAGTCTCACTTCAACTTGCTCTTTAGCTAAAGAAGAAGAAGTGAAACTATGGCACCAAAGACTAGGTCATCTTCATTTCAGAGGCATAAAGAAGATAATATCTATGGATGCTGTAAGAGGTATTCCTAAACTGAAGATTGATGATGGAAAAATTTGTGGTAAATGTCAAATAGGCAAGCAAACCAAGATGTCCCATCCAAAGCTCCAACATCTGACAACTTCCAAAGTTTTGGAACTATTGCATATGGATCTTATGGGACCTATGCAGGTTGAAAGCTTTGGTGGCAAGAGGTATGCCTATGTGGTGGTTGATGACTTTTCAAGGTATACATGGATAAATTTTATCAAAGAAAAGTCTGATGTATTTGATGTATTCAAAGACTTATGCCAAAGAATACAAAGGGAAAAAGCCAGCTGTGTGATCAGAATAAGAAGTGATCATGGAAAAGAATTTGAGAACCAAAAGTTCTTAGATTTTTGCTCTTCAGAAGGAATCAATCATGAATATTCTTCACCAATCACTCCTTAACAGAATGGGATAGTTGAGAGGAAGAATAGAACTATTCAAGAATCAGCAAGAGCTATGATCCATGCTAAAAAGTTACCTTTGTACTTCTGGGCTGAAGCTATGAACACAGCTTGTTACATCCATAACAGAGTTACTCTAAGGAAAGGAACTTTGTCCACAATATATGAAGTTTGGAAGGGCAGAAAACCCACAGTTAAGTACTTCCATGTATTTGGAAGTAACTGTTATATTCTGGCAGATAGGGAGCAAAGAAGAAAAATGGATCCTAAAAGTGATGAAGGGATTTTTCTTGGATACTCTATAAACAGCAGAGCATATAGAGTATTCAATTCTAGAACCAAGGTTATCATGGAGTCCATAAATGTAATAATTGATAATGCTCCTGCAGATGTCCCAGAAGATGTTGGAACATCTGCTGATATCAAGATTGAAGCTGAAGAAAAGAATGATCATTATGACTTCACTCAAACTGATGCAAGGACAGAACAATCCAGCAAACCTCCCTCTATCAGAATACAGAAGGATCATCCCAAAGATTTGATAATTGGTGATCCCAACAGAGGTGTAAACACTAGATCAAGAGAAGTGATTTCAGGTTCCTGTTTTGTCTCTAAAATAGAACCTAAAAACATCAAGGAAGCTCTTACTGATGAATACTGGATTTGTTTTATGCAAGAGGAATTAGGTCAATTCACAAGGAATGAAGTGTGGAGTCTTGTTCCTAGACCTGATGACATAAATGTGATTGGAACAAAATGGGTGTATAAGAACAAGTCAAATGAACAAGGAGTTGTTACAAAGAACAAAGCTAGACTTGTAGCTCAAGGATACACACAAATTGAAGGAGTAGACTTTGATGAAACCTTTGCACCAGTAGCAAGGCTTGAATCAATCAGATTACTTTTGGGAATTGCTTGTATCTTAAAGTTCAAGCTATTTCAAATGGATGAGAAAAGTGCCTTTTTAAATGGTTATCTTAATGAAGAAGTATATGTAGAACAGCCTAAAGGATTTGTTGATCCAAGCTGTCCAAATCATGTATACAAATTAAAGAAGGCTCTTTATGGTCTGAAGCAAGCTCCAAGGGCATGGTATGAAAGATTGACTACTTTTCTTATCAAGCAAGGGTACAGGAAAGGTGGAATTGACAAAACCTTGTTTGTTAAAGATGAAGAAGGAAATTTCATGATTGCTCAAATATATGTAGATGACATTGTCTTTGGTGGGATGTCTGACAGGATGGTCAAACATTTTGTCAACCAGATGGAATCTGAATTTGAAATGAGCCTAGTAGGAGAGTTAACCTACTTTCTTGGTCTGCAAATAAAGCAAATGGAAGACTCCATGTTCATTTCCCAAAGCAAGTATACCAAGAACATAGTCAAGAAATTTGGAATGGAAAATGCTACTCATAAGAGAACTCCTGCCCCCACATATTTAAAGCTGACTAAAGATGAAAAAGGTGAGAATGTAGATCAAAGCATATACAGAAGCATGATTGGAAGCTTGTTATATTTGACTGCTAGCAGACCAGACATAGCATTTGCAGTAGGTGTATGTGCAAGATATCAAGCTGATCCAAAAGTCAGTCATCTCAATCAAGTTAAGAGAATTCTTAAATATGTTAATGGTACTTGTGACTATGGCATAATGTACTTTCATGGATGCAAACCAATTCTCACTGGCTTCTGTGGTACTGATTGGGCTGGAAGTGCTGATGACAGAAAAAGCACTTCAGGAGGATGCTTCTTTCTAGGAAACAATTTGATTTCTTGGTTCAGTAAGAAACAAAATTGTGTATCCTTATCTACAGCTGAAGCTGAATATATAGCAGCTGGAAGCAGTTGTTCTCAGCTGGTTTGGATGAAGCAAATGCTCACTGAGTACAATGTCCCACAGGATGTCATGACATTGTACTGTGACAACTTAAGTGCAATCAACATATCAAAGAATCCTATCCAACATAGCAGGACCAAGCATATTGATATCAGACATCATTTCATCAGAGATCTTGTAGAAGAAAAAGTGATTTCATTGGAACATGTAGCTACAAATCTGCAGTTGGCTGATATCTTCACCAAAGCATTGGATGCTACACAATTTGAGAACTTAAGGGGCAAATTGGGAATCTGTTTATGTGAGATTTAGCAGTTATGGAGATGTGCCAACATGTCATATGACATTGTGTGGCATAAGCACCAGATGGCAACACCAGTCTGGTCAAGAACCTTGGGTATTCCATTCCTAATAATTTTCAATGTAACAGCTACTTATATAATAACAGCTTATAATCAGCTATCCATATTCTCATCATACTATCAAAAGCGAATTGCATTATCTAGCTGTTCTTCAGAAATCATCAACCCTAAAACTCTTCATTCATCTTCTTTGAAAATGTCTCAAAACCCTAATATTCCTGAAGAAATTCTCAACAAAGAAGGTGTGGTTCATGCAACCCCTATTTCTTTGGTACCCATGGAGTCAACCCCATTGGACGAAATAAGAGGAAGTGTTCCTCATGCTAAAAAGCCAAGAACTCCAAAAAGAGCAAAAGATCAAGTCTGCAGCAAATCCAAAGGCATTCCTTCACCAGCAAACATGCCTCAAAAATCTTCTGAATATGTGGATGCTTCCATAAAGGAGTGGGTTACCAAGATCCTATCTGAACAAAGAGTGGTAAGTGGCATTTCTATCCCTCTGAACACCATGTTTGCCCCTCAAGAAGATCAACAATCTCAAGCTGCAAAGGACACTCCTGTTCAACAGGATGTCCCAATAGATGTTGAAACATCTGAGGATCAACAAAAGGTTTCATCTGATGCTGCTGTAGAAGAATCTGAGGACCAGAAAAAGGCCTCAAATGAAAGTGATGAAGAAGAATCTGAGGATCAGACCAAAGCCTCAACTGAAGAACACATCTCTGCTGATCAACCAGCTGAAGAGGAGACTGCTCAATCTCCTCCTGTGGTGAACCTAGAGCAGGATTCTGATACAGAGATCATTGCCTCTGTAAGACCTAGCATGGCCAAAAGGCTCAGGACTAGGAAAGAAAAGATGCAAGCAGGAAATGCAATTCCTGAGAAGAAGAAAGCTACCCCAAAGAAAGACAAAGCCAAAACTGTCTTATGTCCTACAAAACAATGGAGCAAAGTCCAAACTCAAAAGAGGAAAGCTGTCACTCCTTCAGACTCAGATGTTGAAGCAGATGTCCCAACATCTCCTCCAAAGAAGAAACCAGCACCCTCTAGGGCTTCAACTGCTGTTCCAGAAGCTCCCTTGGACAACATCTCATTTCATCATGTTTCAAGTGTAAACAGATGGAAGTTTGTGTACCAAAGAAGGGTAGCACTTGAAAGAGAGCTGAGCAGTAATGCACTTGAGTGCACTGAACTAATTGATCTCATATCTGCTGCTGGTCTCTTCAAAACAGTCTCCAACCTCTCTCCCTGCTATGAGTTACTTGTCAAAGAATTCATAGTCAATCTTCAGGAAGATTGTGCCAATGGTAAGTCTGCTGAATTTAGAAAAGTTTTTGTTAGAGGCAGGTGTGTAGAGTTCTCTCCTCAGATCATCAACCAATTCCTTGGAAGAGAATCTGATGGACAAAATGAGCTAGGGAAGACTGATAACCAAGTCTGCAAGGTTATCACTGCAAACCAGGTCAAGGCTTGGCCAGTTAAAGGAAAGCTTTCAGTGAGCATGCTGACAAGAAAATATGCCATGCTGAACAGGATTGGTACATCAAACTGGGTGCCTACCAATCACACATATTCAATATCCACTGGCTTGGGCAGGTTTATTTATGCAGTGGGCACCCAAACTAAGCTGGATTATGGTGCCTACATCTTTGATCAGACCTTGAAACATGCTAGCTCATCTGCAACAAAGCTGCCAATAGCTTTCCCTTCCTTGCTGTGTGGAATAGTGCTGAGTCAGTACCCTGGAATCCTCACTGAGAAGGACACAGTCTGCAAAAGAGAAAGCCCTCTGGCCTTTCACTACAAACTGTTTCTAAGTCATCATGCAGCAGATGTTGAAGCACCCTCTGGGACATCTGCAGGTCCTTCAAATGCAAAGACTCCAATCTCCAAGGCTGCATTGATTGTTGAACTGAAGAGCACCTGTAAAGAACTTGAAGCTAGGAAGCAGAAGCTTGAGGAAATTATCCAAAGGCTGGAGAGTGAAGGTGATCAGAAAGCTGCTTCTGATGAAGAAACTGAGGAAGATGAAGAAACTGAATGTGATGAATCTGAGTGATCATTGTATGTGAGGAAAAATGTATGACAGCTGCATTGTAATTTAGAATCAATGACTTTGGCCCCAAATTTGTGTCTAACAAGGGGGAGAACAACAACAACAACAATGTGTATGCTGTTTAATTATGAATGAAAAATCTGTTTGTTTGTTTCTGAACTGAATCAGTGTGTTTTGATAAATATTTCTGTTGCAACAAGACTGGATACATGTATGTTTGAGGGGGAGTAATCTCAAATATGATTCAACAGAAAAGTAATGTTATACTCTGATAAAAGAACTTCTGCTGCACTCTGATAACTAGAAAAGATGTTAGCCAAATATTAGCCAAAGGGGGAGTTTGTAGATGTTTAGAATTGGCAGAATTTTTGACCAACAAGAAATATTGAATTCAGTTCAGAATGTCCTATCAGATGTTGGGACATTATCAAACAGAGTATAAGAACTTATTTCAGGATGTCACACCAGATGTTGGGACATTGTGTAAATGACTTAAGTTCAGTTTTTCAGGATGTCCCAACAGATGTTGAGACATCTCAAACCTGCTACCAGAATTAATTAATGACTAACTGATCTGAGATATTTAAGGAGAGTTATCTGGAATTAATTATGGATGGATAAAAACAGAACAAGGCGCATCTGTAGGGAGTTTTATTATGAGGATTCAGTTTAAACAGAAGAACTAAATCACCTAGAATCTAGGAAGTAACAAACCCTAATTTTAGGTGGAAGTTGCTGTGTTTTAGGACTGGATTAATCTACAGAAAGCCCAAATTACAAACACCTATTTAATCAACAGAAACTCACAGAATTGAGTACGAATTCCAGAAGACCAAATAGGGTGTTTATTGTTTTAGTAGCAGGTTGTTTTTATTGTACCACTTTATGAGCTTTTAAGCAAAAGTGCATTTGTGACTTGATTGAAACTATGAAGTAAGATCAAGATGTTTTGTTTGAAGTATGACTTCAATTTTATTAAACTTGTAAACAAGATCACTGTGTGATTGAGGGGGAGTGAGTTGGTACTCATATCTAAGTAGTGACTTAGGTAGAAATTGCATTGGGTAGATATTAAGTGAAAGATTAAACTGGGTTGTTTAAGTCTAGAATTAATATTACTTATAGTGGATTTCCTCCTGGCTTGGTAGCCTCCAGATGTAAGTGTGGTTATACACTAAACTGGGTTAACAAACTTCTGTGTTGTTTAATTTTCTTGCACTTTAAGTTTTGGTTAAATTTGTCAAGTGTTGGGACATCTCATAGGACATCTCATACCTGATCACAGAATTTCAGTTTTGATCCAACTTTGACATTTTTCTTGAATTTAGGGTTCATAAAATTCCCATTTTTGAACCCTAACTTCAAGAATTCTTTTCTGCCTAACCATGAAGGGTTTGACATTGGTTCTTTTTGCATTGATCTTCATATAGCATGTAGTCTGTAGCATATTTTTGTCACAAATTTGTCTTGCATTTTTTATTTGATTTTCATTTTTTCCCCTTAGGTACCTTAAAACCCTAGCAAACTTAGAAAAATCATAACTTTCTTTAGGTTAAGAGTTATACCTCCTCCTTTGGGGTGTGATATCATATGGGGTTAGGGTTCATTTGAGTTCATTTGCAATTTTGTATCTTATGTTTTGCTTCTATTTTTTACTTTTGCATCTCATGTTGCTTTAAAACCCTAATTTCTCATGTTCATTTGCATTCATCTTGCATATGCATCCATTCATGAACTTGCCATGACATTTCATGCATTCAAATGTCATCTTAGACATCTTAGGACACATTATAATGATGTTTAATCATTTCTTCATCCATTTGCCATGATATGCATTCATTTCATTCCATGAACTCTCATGTGTTTTCATACTTCAAAGCATGCTCCTTTGCATTCTCATCTCTTGTATGAACATTCATAACACTTGACATGTCTTTGCATCATCTCATAACACCATTTGCATCATGTATATGCTTCTGGTTTTGGTTTGCATCTTTGCATACATTTCATTTTCATTCCATTCCTTTCCTTATGTTAACCTTTTCAGGTGGTAAGTAACTTGAGAAGTGAATTTGCCTTCACTTCTCATTTCTTTTCTCATTCTTCTTATGCATTCTTGCTGCATTTTCATTTGTCTTAGAGTGATCTTGCTCATTCATGTTCATCATTCACTTTCTTTCTTCAAGTAACTTATCTTCTTCAGTGAAGTAAGTTAACTTGTTTCTTCTGCTTCTCCTCCTTTCATCTGCTTCTTCCATTGGTGGCTTATTTGAAGGTCTCTTGCAAGCCTCATAAACCATAGGAACATCCAAGCATGACAATAATTAGGGTTGTGATTAGTCCCCCTTTAGCTTTTACCTTTGTGTCTTCTTTTGTGTCTATCTTCTCATCTCATAATCAGAGACTAAACCTTTAAGGTTTTAAGACTTTGTGATTAGGGTTATGACTGCATCCTTCTCTTAGGATGGAGTGTATAACTTTAATCCTAAGTGTTAAACCCTTAATTTGTTTAAACCTCTTAATCAATCCATCTTAATAATCACTAAGACAAATAGCTTGTAACTTGGGCCTTGCATTAGGGTTCTAATTCTTCCTTAATTGGTTAAGAAGGACTAACCCTAGTGTTAATGGACAAGTCCCCCTCAAGTTGTCTTACTAACCATAAAATTCACTTCTTAATCTCATCTTTAATTAAAATCCACTTTAATAAAGGTTTGTTTTGTCATGAGGTTAATCCCTAATCATGGATTAAGTTGAGGTATCTTCCTTAGCTTAAGTGTGCTCATCTATTATCCTTCTATTAGGATGGTGTAATGGGTTCACTAATCCTTAATTATGGCTTAAACTCATTACTTAACACTAAACAAAAACACCAAAAACATATAAATAATCACAAGTAGGTTAATGATCTTAATCCTACACCATCATGGTAATTAAGTTGAGATGCTTATCTCATACTTAAGGTATTCTCATTATCCCTAATCAAAGGGAGGATATGATGAGTTTACTAACTCTTGGTTTAGGCTTAAGCTCATTAACTTATGACAAACACAAAAAAGGAAATAAAAGATTGAAAACACAAAAAAACAAACAATAATCGTCTCCTTCGGGATTCTTTTCTCATCATCTTCACTCATAAACGAGAAATCACTTCTTCCGTCTAATGCAAGACAGTTAGCAATCGAGCTCGACGAGTCATACACTTGAGCATAGACAAGCAAGCAGTTCATCAATCAATTTATCTTTCAGTCTCTTTGAGTCGAACTACGGTGTTCTGACTTCCTCATTGCATGAGAGGATACGTAGGAATAACTTAACTGTTATCGAACAAAAGTCTCTGTGTCTCCCCCCTCTTTCAGCATCCTTTTCCTAAGCCTCAGTCCTGAGCAATTCACTTCACTTTCTTGCACTGACACTTGTACATTCTTTTACAACTTTTGCACACAGATAGCACAGACACTACCCCTTTGAACACAAACTTTCAAGCGTGGATTCCGTCGAGTACGACGGACAATCTGGGTGCTAATACCTTCCCAGGTTGTAACCAACCCCCTTTCTCAGTTTCTCTGGTTCGCGACCGTCTTATCCATATATTTCCAGGTTTATGCGGCATTACCTTTCCTTCGGGATAAAAATGCCTAGCTGGAGACTCTATTCAGTTCATTTCATTTCTCCCTTCACCGACCGTTCGTGCTTGTACCGGGATGCAAATCTTTGGGAGCGACAGCTTGGCGACTCTGCTGGGGACCCTTATATTGCAACCAGGGCTTCTGGTTCTTTTTGTGAGTTCCTCCTAGCGCTTGTTTGATTTGTGTTTACGGGGGTGTTATGTGCTAATTGTGCTTATTTATTTGCTTTATTTATTGCTTTATGTACAACTTTATTTACTGCTTTCCTTTACAGTCTTATGCATTTTCATACTGTCATTATCATGTGTTGGCTCTTGTCTGTTTTGGTATGTGGGGTTTCATTGAGTGATTAAGGTCCTATACTTGGGACCTGAGTGACACATAGGCTAGAGGGACTTCATATTCTTTCCCATTCCATTTCGGTCTGGTGCGGGAATATGAAACGCGGTTCAGACATGGGTTTCTTCTTGAGAACTTTGTGCTACAGATTTCCTGTAGTACTAGGGCTATCTGGGAAGCCTGCTAAGTCTGGATGACCTTTATATGACCTTCAGCATCTGAGGTGAATTAGAGGAGGATCTTTTATGGTTATTGTAAACACTGTACCTCTGGTTTGGAAGTGTTTACACTTCTCATAACTGATCCAAGTCTGAGGATCCTTGTTCTAGAACATTACATGTGAGGGGGTTGGGATGTTTGCAGGTTTGCAGGAACCCTTGGCCACATCATACCATGTTACTAGTATTGTTTTAAGAATGCATCACTTTGGACAGTTCTTGTGATAACCCTGGACTTGTGACTCTTTATTTGAGTCCCCCACCTGGTTACTGGACTTCTAAGCCTCCATCCGGACTTATGAACATACATGGACTTTTACCAAGGCAGATAAAACAGATCCAGCACTTGATCACAAACCCTTTGCATATCATTTGCATACATCATTCTTGCATCATTTAACATTTTCTTATTTGTTTTTACAGGGTATCCATCTTTATATTTAGTTTGGTTTTGACCCCTTCTGCTACTCAGACTGCTTCAGTTATCTTCTCCAGCACCTTCATCAGTTTGTCAGAGATTTCCCTCCAGCTATCTTTTTAGAGATTCACCTCCATCATCTCATACAGTGACCTTCATCAAGGTTTATCTTAGCTTCTTCACCAGCATCCATCATCCATGGACACTTCAAGAAAGAGCAACATCATATACCACTTCTTTGAGCCCACCTTGACTGGCATCAGGCAGGTCCAGTCCCTCATTACTCCTGATCATGTCCCACTATTCAGAGAACATTATGGGGGTATATTGGACATGGTCATGGATCTTGATGCATATCAGAGGAGCATGATCCACACTTGCTTGCAGTTTTATGATCCTCCACTCAGATGTTTCACATTCCCTGATTTTCAGTTGGGACCTCTGCTAGAAGAATTTTCCATGTTGTTAGGAGTTCCTATCAGGAGAGGGATTCCTTTCAACCCTGAGGTGACTGCTCCCAGAAATGAAGACATAGCCAGGGCATTGCATTTAGATCCTTCCCTCATTGATCAGAACATGACAACCAAGGCTGGGGTTCCAGGACTTCACCTAGACTTCTTGATCTCCCAGGCTACCCTGCATGCTGCTATAGGAGAATGGAAGGTTGTCTGTGCACTTCTAGCCCTCATCATATATGGGGTTATCTTGTTTGCAGATGAGCCAAAGTTTGTGAGCAAGAATGCTATTCACCTATTCTTATTGAGGAACCCATTTCCTACCTTGCTTGGAGAGTTCTACTACTCAGTACATCAGAGGAATGAGAAGCAAAGAGGAAGACTGGTCAGATCATGTGCTCCCCTTCCTGAACCCCCATCAGCAGAAGAATTGGGCTAAGAGATTTATTGCCTTGACATCAGATGACATCAGATGGTGCACTAAGAGCACCAAAGGCAAGGACATCATTACTAACTGTGGGCAGTATCCTAATGTGCATTTGATAGAAGTGAAGGGTTGCATCAACTACAACCCTTTACAGTTTAAGAGACAATTGGGATATGCTTTGGTTCATCCTCCCAGAGGACATGATTTGGTTGAGACCCTCTACTGTGAAATCCAACCTAACTCTGTTGTTGTTAGACAAGCTGCCTGGGCTTGGGATAACATCCAGACTAAAGGGACAACCATCCTTGGCTAGTGCAACAACATTGCTTCAGCACAGTATTCTGATTGGTCTCGTACCAGAGCTCAGATCACTCGGATGCCATTTACCTTAGAAGATATACCTGGACCTTCAATAGTACAGCCTGCAGCTATTGTCAGTTTGGTAGAATTTGAAAAGCTGAAAGAGAGGAATTCTCAGTTAGCTGAAGCCTTGAAGAAGACTCTATGGGAGAGAAATGACAGTCGTCTGGACAATGAGAGATTGGAAAGGCTCAGGATTAAGCATCTGACCAAGATTGAGAAGACAAATGACTACATCAGGAAGGCAAGAGCAGGGGAGTTAGTACTGAAGAATGCTTGCAAGGAAGCAAAGACTCAGAAGACTAGGGCAGAGCATTATCTAGAGGAGAGCCAGGCTAGGTGGATCAGGATCACTGAAGCCCGGGCACAAGAAGACCAAAGGACTCAGGCTAAGATAGAATAGTTGGAAGCTAGTGAGAAGAAGCATTAGGAGGCTTTATTGACAGCTCAGAGGGAGATATCTAAATTGAAACTCCGGGCGGGGTTGAAGAGGTCAAAGGATCAGGATAAGCATAAGAAGCTAACCAGTGCCATTGCTACCAGGAACCTCCTCATCAGGACTATCACAGAGCACCTAGTGGGTCCAGTGACTGAGGCCCTCCTGAAGGAAGTCAGGGAGCAGTGTTTTAAAAACCGGACCGGACCGGTCGAACCGGGAACCGGCCAGGTAACCGGTCTGGTTCAATTGTTGGATCGTTTATGTCATTGAACCGGTGCGAACCAGTAAAAACCGGTGTAAACCGGGAAAACCGGAATAACCGGCGGTTTAATTGCAATTTCTTTTAAAAATTAATTTTTTTTATTATTTTAATTAAAAAATTAAAATAAATAAATGAAATAAAAATTAAAAAAAAAATTAAAACATAGTAATTTTATCATTGACGAGGAAATTATTGTGGATGCGGTTAATTTTACTACAAATCATTTTAATATTAAAGAAGAAGATCTCAATATTGAAACAATTTTCCCTCCTTTAAACTAAATTTGATACACATTTAAGTTATTTTGTTATAAACTATTTAATTAAATTATATTGTAATTAGACTTTGTTATTGCAATTCGACTTTGTAATTTTATATTATTTTATTATGTGTGATACCTTTATTTAAAATTTTGAATTTAGATTATGAATTTGTGAATTTATATATGATATTTAAAAAAAATTAAGTGTTATTTATATTTTGTAGAGGCTGAATTATCTTATTCGATCGGTTTTATACCTATATAGTTTTCTTATAAAGACCGGTCTATTTAACCGAGTTATCCGGTTTAATCCGGTTTGGTCATGCGGTTCGACCAGTGACCCAGTGGTTCAACCAATAAACCAGTGACCCAGTACCCTCACCGGTTTGATTACCGGTCCGGTTTTTAAAACACTGTCAGGGAGGATGACTTTGTATTGGATGTCTGATCCTTTTGCTTGTACTTCTTTCTTTTTGTTGTACTTTTCTTTTTGTTGTTGTATTTTGACCCACCATGGGGATGTCATTGTAATCAAACTATGTATTTTTACTATTTGTAATATATCATTTTGCATCATTTTTGGTGGGCTTTATCTCTCAACATCATCAGCATTTCTTCGAGGTCTGGAAAGGTCAAAACCAAAGAACCAAACCGGATACCCTTGGAAGACAAATAAGCATATTACATTGCATACTAACATTTCTCTTTGTTTTGTAGGTTCTTATTTATTTGTTGTTTCTCACTTTGTTATGGTTTCAGGAAACATTGCTCGCAGAAGAGTGTTCCCTATCAACAGAACACACCGGTACCCGATAAGAAACAACCTTCCGGGACTCTAGATGGATCAAGTTCAGCAAGACTTGAATGAAGTAAGGGCCCAAATGGCAAATGAGAGGGTTGAGATGAGGAATCAGATGACCCAATTCATGATTGTAATGACTGGCTTAGCTCAGAGCCAAGAAAGACTAAGGGAGTTGGTTGAAAGGCAGACTCCTGAAGTACACCATCCAGGTACAAGAGGTACCAAAAACAATGATCATGTGCAGCCTCGCACTGATCCACCAGAGTTTGGGCCTCATCTAAACCCAGAAGTTAATGCCATAAGGAATACTCAGGGTAACATTGCTGGAGGGAGGATCTTGCAAGAGGATCCCCAAGAAGAGTAGTTTACAGTTGGTGGGGTTGGGGATGAAGTTTACGACCGTAGGCTGGATGAGATTGCTGAGATGTTGAGGTCTCTCGAATCCCAGAATTCCCTAGGTTTTGATGTAATGGACATGGGACTGGTGGAAGGGGTGAGAATTCCTCACAAGTTCAAACCCTCGTGTTTTGAACGGTGCCAATTCAAGCAGTACAAGAAAACCATTTGCTGGGCCCCGTAGATCTGGTGAGACCAACTCTGTGCACATGGGAAGAGGGAGACCCCAATACTTGCCCAGAACAGTTGCTGTTGTTATTATCCCTGCTCCACCTCCTCAGTATGCCCAACAACCACAACACTTTCCGCAACAACAACAGTTTCCACAACAGAGATCATACAATAATAACAATCAACAATCAACAACAACGCCCGTTTCAACAGCGGCCATCTCAGGTCAACCGGGTGATTGACCCCATTCCTATGCCATATGCTACATTGCTGCCACAACTCCTAAAGCTCAATCTTGTTGAGTTAATGACATTGACTCCACCTGATCCTCAAAACCTTCCAAGAAGCTATGATGTTAATGCTAGGTGTGCTTTTCATTCAAATGCACCTGGTCACTCTACAGAAAAATGCAGAGCTCTGCATATGAAGGTTCAGGATCTGGTAGATTCAAAAGCCCTGAACTTTGCACCTCCTCCAAATGTGATGAAGAATCCTATGCCGAGCCACAGTGGCCCAAGAATTAATGCTATAGAGGAGGGTTCACCCCTGAGTTTGATAGAAGACATTGCATGTATTCAAACACCTCTGGCAGAGGTTAAAGCCCAGCTTTTAAAATGCCAAGTGTTTCCAGGTTGTGAGGCCTGTTGCGAATCATGCAAACTTTCTGAGAATGGGTGTGCTATCTTGAGGAAAGGCATCAATGATTTGGTTAAGGAAGGAATTCTGCAAATTACAACCACAACTTCTACAACACCAACAACCCTTTTGTCAACAACGAGTGAATCTTCTACAAATGCAACAACCATTTTTCCAAGTGGTTCTTCTACAGCTGCAACAACCATTGTTCCAACGGATTCAGCTACAACTTCAACAATCATTCCATCTGTTACTTCAACACACAACAATTCATTTGCACCAGCTACTACAACTTCAACAACCAACAATGATGTTTCCACTGTCACAATTTATTATGACCCAACAACGGTCCCGAGTTCCAACAACTTTAAACCTCAACAACAGTCCCAACAAAGCTTCAATTCACCTTCACCTACACCCCCCAGAGGTCCTGTAACAATATTTTATGATTCACAGACCATTGAAGTCCCAACAACTGCAGCAGTAAGCCCAGTCACTATCACGGTGCCCGGGCCAATCCCATATGACAAAGACAGTGCTATACCATGGCATTATGGTACTGATCTATACTGCAATGGAGAGAAAGTCCTTCTTGATTCTCCAGTTCTCACTCCCTAAGTGGATAATGTTGGGGGAGGCGGAGGCTTCACCCGAAGCGTACGTCTCTTCGCTTCACAAGTCCCTAGAACCAACCCTGAGGCAGAGGCTGCTGTTAGAGCCAAAGGGAAGAGTGTGATATCGGAGGAATCTACGCCGAAAGAAACTCATAAATCATCCTTCGATCAAGATGTGGATGAGTTTATGAGAATCATTAAAAGAAGTGACAATAAAGTTGTGGACCAGCTCCACCAGACTCCTTCAAAGATCTCAATCCTATCACTGCTGTTGTGTTTCGAGGCCCATCAGGATGCACTTCTCAAAGTTCTGCACGTTGCCTACATGCCAGAAGAGATCACTGTAAATCAGCTGGAAATAGTAGTGTTAAATGTCAATACTAGCCACGGGCTAGGTTTTACTGATGCTGATTTGACAATGGAAGGACTCAACAACAAAGCCTTGCATATAACCCTGGAGTGCAAAGGAGTTGTCTTATCTCATGTCCTTGTAGACACTGGGTCCTCACTCAATTTCTTACCAAAGAAAGCCCTTGTCAATCTAGAATATGACGGGATAGCTCTCCGGCCATGTAACCTTGTGGTCCAGGCTTTTAATGGCTCTAAAAGATCTGTTCTGGGAGAGGTGGAGTTACCAGTGATAATCGGTCCACAAGTCTCCAAGACCATTTTCTACGTGATGCACATACAACCGGCATACAGCTGTTTGCTAGGTCGACCCTGGATTCACGCCGCAGGCGCAGTAACGTCGACCCTTCACCAGAAACTGAAGTATGAATGGGAAGGACAGATTATCACCATCTGTGGTGAGGAAGACATATTTGTTAGCCATCTGGCTACATACAAATATATTGAGATGGACGGTGAAATCCATGAGACAATGAGCCAAGGGTTTGAGGCCCTAAATGTTAATGAGGCCACTGGAGTCTTGGCTGCATCCCAGGAGGATAGGATGGGTACTTCAATCATCTCTTATCAGCAAGCCCGAAAGGTTGTTGAAGAAGGTACCGCTCAAGGCTGGGGCAAGTTGCTGCCAGTGGAAAAGAAGGAAGATAGATTCGGTTTGGGTTACAGACCATTCCGACAAGATCAATCAGAGGTTGCGAAAGAGCCCAAATTTATCAGTGGGGGAATGCTCACCCCAGATGCTGTTAACAATCTAGAAGACGAGGAGGAAAGCGACCGCAACTTGGAGAGCTGGATACGTCCAAGGATCCCGGGGAACCAAGTCCTTAACTGGTCTTCCCAGGAAATTATAAGGGTTACTCCTACAGAGTAATTATTATTTCCTGTCTTTTTAGCATGCATCAAGTCCTGCATCTTGCCCAGGGTGTCATGACTCATTTTGTAATAGGGACATATTGTAATTTTGTGCAAATTATTAATCAATGAATATCGGACATCTTTTGCAAATGAGTCTCTTTTTCGCTCACTGTCTTTTCATTTTTCACTTTTGTACAAAACAATAAAATGGCAATGTTTTCAAAATAACAACTTCATTTTCACTTTTTCTAAACAAGATTAAAACTAATCACTAAAACGAACCAATCTCAACCCTTGCAGAGATTATCCTCCAGATTGCACCGATAACGGCACTGCTATGACCTTGTATGACTTCGACAATCCAATTAATCAAACTGATGAAGGGGTTGAAGAAGACTATGAGTTACCTGAAGAGTTAGCCAGGTTGTTGAGGCAAGAAGAGAAAGTGATCACTCCTTATCAGGAGGAGGTTGAAACAATTAATCTTGGTACCGAAGAAGACTTGAAAAAAGTGAAGATTGGGGCCAGACTGCCAGATTCAGTGAAGGAAAAACTTATTGACATGCTTCGAGAGTATGTTGATGTCTTTGCTTGGTCCTATCAAGACATGCCAGGTCTGGACACTGATATTGTTATGCACAAGCTGCCTTTGAAGGAAGATTGTCCTCTAGTGAAACAAAAGTTACGCCGTACTCGTCCAGATATGGCCATGAAGATTAAAGAAGAAGTACAAAAACAGTGGGACGCCGGTTTCCTTGCTGTAACTAGTTACCCGCCGTGGGTTGCTAATATTGTACCAGTGCCCAAGAAGGATGTCAAAGTACAGATGTGTGTGGATTACCGAGATCTGAACAGAGCTAGCCCGAAGGATGACTTCCCTTTACCTCACATTGATGTATTGGTCGACAACACATCTCAGTTCTTAGTATTTTCCTTCATGGATGGATTTTCCGGGTATAATAAGATCAGGATGTCACCCGAAGACATGGAGAAGACTACCTTCATTACACCTTAGGGCACATTCTGTTATAAGGTAATGCCTTTTGGACTGAAGAATGCCGATGCGACTTATCAACGGGCTATGGTAACCTTATTCCACGACATGATCCACAAAGAAATTGAATTCTACGTGGATGACATGATTGCCAAGTCCCTCACTGAAGAAGACCATCTGGTAAATCTGCTGAAGTTGTTCAAGCGTCTGAGAAAGTATCAGCTAAAGTTAAACCCCAACAAATGCACATTCGGGGTACGTTCCGGTAAGCTGCTGGGATTCATCGTAAGTGAAAAAGGAATTAAAGTTTATCCTGACAAAGTCAAAGCCATTCAAGAGATGCCTGCACCTAGGACTGAAAAAGAAGTTCGGGGGTTCTTAGGTAGGTTGAACTACATATCAAGGTTCATATCTCATCTTACTGCAACCTGTGAGCCCCTGTTCAAATTGTTAAGAAAGGAACAAACGGTCAGGTGGAACGAAGATTGTCAAAAAGCTTTTGACAAAATCAAGGAGTACCTACAAGAACCTCCAATTCTTATGCCTCCAATTGAAGGAAGACCTCTAATAATGTACTTGACAGTATTAGAAGGATCAATGGGGTGTGTGTTGGGCCAGCATGACGAGTCTGGTCGAAAAGAGTATGCAATATACTACCTAAGCAAAAAGTTTACCGACTGTGAACAACGTTATTCACTGCTCGAGAAAACTTGTTGTGCTTTAGCGAGGGATGCTCGCCGACTAAGACAATATATGTTGACTCACACTACCTTATTGATCTCAAAGATGGATCCAGTCAAGTACATATTTGAGAAGCTAGCACTTACCGGAAGGTTTGCAAGATGGCAAATGATTCTGACAGAGTATGACATTCAGTACACTTCTCAAAAGGCCATCAAAGGCAGTGTACTGTCTGACTATCTAGCTGAGCAACCCATTGATGATTATCAACCAATGAGATTTGACTTCCCTGATGAAGACATCATGTTCCTAAAAGCTAAAGATCATGAAGAGCCTGTTCACACTGAAGGGCCTGACCCAGAAGAAGAATGGACAATGATGTTTGATGGGGTTGTCAATATGAATGGTCGTGGAGTTAGTACAGTGCTCATTACACCTAAGGGAGTCCATATGCCTTTCTCGGCAAAACTCACCTTTGCATGCACTAACAACGAAGCTGAATACGCAACCTGTATCATGGGTCTTGAGGAAGCCATTGACCTCAGGATCAAAACTTTAACTGTATTCAGAGATTCAGCTTTGGTAATCAATCAGACCAACGACAAATGGTACACTTACCAAGAGCATCTGATTCCATACCGTGACTACACGAGGAGATTATTGACTTTCTTTACAACAGTCAAACTCGAGTACATCCCTCGAGACGAAAATCAGTTTGCAAATGCTTTGGCTACCATTTCCTCCATGATCAAGGTTCAAACTGCCAATTTTGTGCCTCGGATTTCGGTATCCAGACTAGATCGACCGACATACGTATTCTCTGTGGACATTTCTAAAGATGACAAGCCTTGGTTTCATGACATCAAATGCTTCTTAGAGGATCAGACATACCCACCTGGGGAATCATCCAATGATAAGAAGACATTAAGAAGGCTGGCTGGTAGTTTCTTCCTGAATGCTAATGGTTCCTTGTACAAGCGAAACTTTGATATGGTTCTTCTCAGATGTGTTGATAAGAAAGAAGCAGACTTGCTGATGCACGAGGTGCATGAAGGATCTTTCGGTACCCATGCTGGAGGACATGCAATGGCTAAGAAATTGTTAAGGTCAGGTTACTACTGGATCACAATGGATGCAGACTGTTGTGCATATGCCAGAAAGTGCCACAAATGCCAGATTTATGCAGATAAAGTGCATGTGCCTCCGAATCCTTTGAACATGATGTCTTCACCTTGGCCCTTTGCCATGTGGGGCATTGACATGATTGGAAAGATTGAACCGACTGCTTCAAATGGCCACAGATTCATCCTGGTAGCCATTGATTATTTCACCAAATGGGTTGAAGCAGCCTCATATGCAAATGTCACCAGACAAGTGGTAGCCAGATTCCTGAAGAGAGACATCATCTATCGATATAGAGTACCCGAGCGAATCATTACTGATAATGGTTCCAATTTGAACAACAAAATGATGGCAGAACTGTGTCGGGACTTCAAAATCCAACATCACAACTCTTCTCCTTACAGGCCAAAGATGAACGACGCTGTTGAGGCAGCTAACAAAAATATCAAGAAGATTGTGTAGAAGATGGTGGTTACTTATAGAGACTGGCATGAAATGCTACCATTTGCCTTGCATGGGTACCGTACCTCAATCAGAACGTCTACTGGGGCAACACTGTATCAGCTTGTGTATGGTATGGAGGCAGTCCTACCTGTTGAAGTTGAATTACCCTCCTTACGGGTACTGATGGATGTAAAGTTGAATGAAGTAGAATGGTGTCGCACCTCGAAAAATACGACCTCGCGGTACAAGATACCGCGGATGAAAATTAAAACAACAGAGTCGCCACCGAACTTATTTTATTCCAATTAAGGAAAGGGAAAATATCGAGAAACCCTTTTTAGAAAAAATGGATAGAACAAGGTCTTTGAAACCAGATTCTAGGTTCGGGAGTCGATTCTGTAAGGGGAAGGTATTAGCACCCCTTACGTCCGTTGTACTCAACGGGAACCTCTTAGTTTAACTTGCGATCTAATGTTGACTTATGCTTTCTTGTTTTCTTCGAATAATAGAAAGTAAATGCGAACGATTCTAAAAATAGGAGAAAAGGGTTATTTTGTTCCTAGGGTGCTCGGCAAGGAGTAAGATCCGTGTGCCTACCTATTCCCTTGTGCAATGGGAAAGTCAGAGCTTCGTAGTTAGTGGCGCTAAGGTTGATCGATTTGTCTTAATGAACAGTTATTTAAACCGCATTCTACTGCTAAGCGTTGGCTTGTCTGCTCGCGATAGGAGGCTGAAGCGCTAGCTTGTTTGTGAGATAGAAAGGATTTAGATAATGTTCGCTTAAAAATGCTTGATTCGATTAGGGTTTTTTATGAATGAAAGGGTAAATAAACTGCGTCCTGAGAAGCGGGCCTCAGAAGAATTTATTCGAGAATTCGAGGAATGCTAGATTCCAGAATTCAATTCTTTCATTATTTAATATGTGGATTAATAAGTTTTAATTACGGAAAGTCGAATGCACCGCATCCCGCGGGGCGAGCCTTGGGAGTGTTCATTCAAGAATTCGAGGAATGCGAGATTCCAGAACTCAGTTAATCCGTTATTTTGATTATGAAAATATTCGAATGATTTGCGTTTAGAAATACTTAGATGGCGAAGTACAAAATATCCGACTTACATGGATTTGCGAATTGATTAAAGTGATAAAATGCGAAAATAATAAATTAATGACAACATTTGAAGGCGTTGGACCTTTTTAATCGGGCACGTCGGAATATTGTTCTTTAACTTCCTTAGAATCGATTTAGAGTCGAAATCATTCTATAAGGAGTTGAATCGATTTGTTGGAATGCGATAAATAAATTGATTAAAATGTGTAAATTAAATTGCGGATATTAAATCGGAATAGAATAAAAATAAATTAAATTAAAAGTTCGAAAACTTAACAAATAATTAAAATAATACGAAAAAATTAAATTAAATAAAATAAAATGGTTTTTGTAGAAATAAAATATTAAATAAAAAAAAACCTAACTAGAATGGCCTCATATTAATTAAATTTCCAAATTTAATAAAATTTGAAATAATTTAATTTTTTATTATCTCATTGGTCCAAATACAAAGAAATAAAAATAAAAGGTAACAAAATATAAAAATAGATGATAATGAGAAACAAAATAGCAAAAATTATTTATATATAAAAAAAACAGAAATAAAATAGAAAAAATAGCACTAAGAGAAAATAACAGGAAACAAAATAAATTTGAATAAAAAAAACATGGGATGGGGAGGCGCAGAGATTATGTAGGGTGCTAACAGAAATTCTGGTGGGCTCAGCCCACCAGCCAAAACACAAAACCAAAAATAACAGGGGTGATGCAAAATTAGATTACAGTGTATATATAGCAAAAACATATGGGCTCATAAGCCCAAAGCAAGATATAAACAAAAATCAAAAGAATTTGCATGTTTAGAAATTAATATAAGTTTATTAAAACAAACAAATCTTGAAATAAATAAATAAAAGGAAAAAACCCCAACATTATTAATTATGGTTCATAAACTAAACCCTCGTGTTCTACCTCCAAACAAAAGACGGATAGCTCCAACCCGGATGAACCTCCGCCGACCGCCTTTCCACCTCGAATAAAAGTTTTCCGTCGGCCTCTCCGTGGTTCGCTATGAGATTTCGCGGCTGCGGCTTTGTCTCTCTCCGATTTCGCGTTTCACTCGCTCATCTCGGTCGCCGCGTTTCGCAGCCGTTGAAGGTCCGCCGATCAAAGGGGATGGTGGTGACGGCGCATCGACCCGGCGGGGTTCTGTTTGTGTGGATCTGGTTTCCGAATGTTTGGTTCGGTGAGGAACGGCGTGTGAAGGATTTTGATGCGGTTCACGTGGTGGTTGGCTCGCGATTGGGTTTGGAGGAACGTTTTTTTTTTGTGATTTTAGTTTTTTCAAGCGGTTTATTTTTCGAATCTTGTTGGTTTTTCTGGTTGCGTTTGGTTCACAGTTGGCGATGGACTGTTGATTTGGGTTGAGGTTATGGTTATTATAAAGGGTTTATGATAAAGACGAATATGTGGGGTGAAGGTTTATTGAAGGATGATAGTTTATTTTTGAAGGTTTGTTTTGAGTGATTGTGTAATGAAGGATGGTGTATGAAGGTGTAATGGTGTTGGTTGAGTCTGTGTTTGGAAGTGAAAGATGAAAAAAAAAGAAATATTCTACAGAGATTGATTTTCGTGTATTATAGTTTGGATGAATTTCAATAAAAAGGAAGTTGTAAGAGTTTTAAATTTGTGAGTAAAAAAAAGGTGGTAATTTATTGTTATGATTCTGGTTTATGAGTGGTGAAAAATTGGTAGAGAATTATATTTGGTTTTGAAGCTTGGTTTGGAATGATATTTTTGCAGAAGTTGTGTATGGTTGTCCAAGATTCTTTTGATTATGAGAATGGGGCTCTTTAAATAGAGCTTGAGATTGAGGGTGAAATAGGAAGAATTGGGGACAAAGTAAAGAATAAAATCTGATTTTTTTGAGCTGTGATTTGGGATAAGAATGAGTTGACAAAAATAATGTTATGCTGGTGCAAAGTTAGTGGAAATGGTAGTGGAAATTTGTTACAGGCTGTATAAACAAAGGTAGAAAAGTTAATGAAACTTGTTTTCCTGAAATAACATTAAAAAGTAATACTAATAATAATAAAAAAGAAATTATAATGATATCAAAACTAATAACTAATAATAATAATAATAATAATAATAATAATAATAATAATAATACTAATAATAATAATAGTAATAATAATAAACTAAATATTAATAATAATAAGACAATGGAAATAATAGAAGAGAAAAAAAAACAATGATAATATGAATGAAAATAATTAATAGTAAGAACAAGTGCTAATGGTTCACAATGTGAGGAGCAACAAGGAAAGCATAAAATAAAATAAAATAGGACCAATCAAGAAAAAGGATGGGGACAGGAATCGAATCCCAATCCTTATAGTAATACAAACACAAGTCAATCCGCTGGGGCGGGTATACATCTGTTAGTAAAATTGCACCAATAAATACATACTCCATATATTTGACAATTCCAAACTTTTCTCTCTTTTTTTTAATATTATTTTGATATGTGGATTAAAAAGTTTTAATTACGGAAAGTCGAATGAAACGCATCCCGCGGGGCGAGCCTCGGAAGTGTTCATTCAAGAATTCGAGGAATGCGAGATTCCAGAACTCAGTTAATCCGTTATTTTGATTATGAAAATATTCGAATGATTTGCATTAAGAAATAATTAGATGGCGAAGTACAAAATATTCGACTTACATGGATTTGCGAATTGATTAAAGTGATAAAATGCGAAAATAATAAATTAATGACAATTATTTGAAGGCGTTGGACCTTTTTAATCGGGCGCGTCAGAATATTGTTCTTTAACTTCCTTAGAATCGATTTAGAGTCGAAATCATTCTATAAGGAGTTGAATCGATTTGTTGGAATGCGATAAATAAATTGATTAAAATGTTTAAATTAAATTGCGGATATTAAATCGGAATAGAATAAAAATAAATTAAATAAAAAGTTCGATAACATAACAAATAATTAAAATAATACGAAAAAAATAAATTAAATTAAATAAAATGGTTTTTGTAGAAATAAAATATTAAATAAAAAAAACCTAACTAGAATGGCCTCATATTAATTAAATTTCCAAATTTAATAAAATTGGAAATAATTTAATTTCTTAATTATCTCATTGGTCCAAATACAAAGAAATAAAAATAAAAGGTAACAAAATATAAAACTAGATGATAATGAGAAACAAAATAGCAAAAATTATTTATATATAAAAAAAACAGAAGTAAAATAGAAAAAAAAGCACTAAGAGAAAATAACAGGAAACAAAATAAATTTGAATTAAAAAAAAACATGGGATGGGGAGGCGCGGTGATTAGGTAGGGTGCTAACAGAAATTCTGGTGGGCTCGGCCCACCAGCCAAAACACAAAACCAAAAATAACAGGGGTGATGCAAAATTAGATTACAATGTATATATAGCAAAAACATATGGTCTCATAAGCCCAAAACAAGATATAAAAAAAATCAAAAGAATTTGCATGTTCAGAATTTAATATAAGTTTATTAAAACAAACAAATCTTGAAATAAATAAATAAAAGGAAAAAACCCCAACATTATTAATTATGGTTCAGAAACTAAACCCTCGTGTTCTACCTCCAAACAAAAGACGGATAGCTCCAACCCGGATGAACCTCCGCC
Organism: Lathyrus aphaca; assembly: GCA_963966055.1. Classification (NCBI taxonomy): domain Eukaryota; kingdom Viridiplantae; phylum Streptophyta; class Magnoliopsida; order Fabales; family Fabaceae; genus Lathyrus; species Lathyrus aphaca. The sequence goes on from OZ014525.1 coordinate 267,522,535, forward strand.
GACCGCCTTTCCACCTCGAATAAAAGTTTTCCGTCTGCCTCTCCGTGGTTCTCTATGAGATTTCGCGACTTCGGCTTTGTCTCTCTCCGATTTCGCGTTTCACTCGCTCATCTCGGTCGCCGCGTTTCGCAGCGGTTGAAGGTTCGCCGATCAAAGGGGATGGTGGTGACGACGCGTCGACGCGGCGGGGTTCTATTTGTGTGGATCTGATTTTCGAATGTTTGGTTCGGTGAGGAACGGCGTGTGAAGGATTGGATGCGGTTCACGTGGTGGTGGGCTCGAGATTGGGTTTGGAGGTACTTTTTTTTTGTGATTTTGATTTTTTCAAGCGGTTTTGTTTTCGAATCTTGTTGGTTTTTCTGGTTGCGTTTGGTTCACAGTTGGCGATGGACTGTTGATTTGGGTTGAGGTTATGGTTATTATAAAGGGTTTATGATAAAGACGAATATGTGGGGTGAAGGTTTATTGAAGGATGATATTTTATTTTTGAAGGTTTGTTTTGAGTGATTGTGTAATGAAGGATAGTGTATGAAGGTGTAATGGTGTTGGTTGAGTCTGTGTTTGGAAGTGAAAGAAGAAAAATAAATAAATATTCTACAGAGATTGATTTTCGTGTATTATAGTTTGGAGGAATTTCAATAAAAAGGAAGTTGTAAGAGTTTAAAATTGGTGAGTAAAAAAAAGGTGGTAATTTATTGTTATGATTCTGGTTTATGAGTGGTGAAAAATTGGTAGAGAATTATATTTGGTTTTGAAGCTTGGTTTGGAATGATTTTTTTGCAGAAGTTGTGTATGGTTGTCCAAGCTCCTTTTGATTATGAGAATGGGGCTCTTTAAATAGAGCTTGAGATTGAGGGTGAAATAGGAAGAATTGGGGACAAAGTAAAGAATAAAATCTGATTTTTTTGAGCTGTGATTTGGGATAAGAATGAGCTGACAAAAATTCTGTTATGCTGGTGCAAAGTTAGTGGAAATGGTAGTGGAAAATTTGTTACAGGCTGTATAAACAAAGGTAGAAAAGTTAATGAAACTTGTTTTCCTGAAATAACATTAAAAAGTAATACTAATAATAATAAAAAAGAAATAATAATGATATCTAAACTAATAACTAATAATAATAATAATAATACTAATAATAATAATACTAATAATAATAATAGTAATAATAATAAACTAAATATTAATAATAATAAGACAATGGAAATAATAGAAGAGAAAAAAAAACAATGATAATATGAATGAAAATAATTAATAGTAAGAACAAGTGCTAATGGTGCACAATGTGAGGAGCAACAAGGAAAGCATAAAATAAAATAAAATAGGACCAATCAAGAAAAAGGATGGGGACAGGAATCGAATCCCAATCCTTATAGTAATACAAACACAAGTCCATCCGCTGGGGCGGGTATACATCTGTTAGTAAAATTGCACCAATAAATACATACTCCATATATTTGACAACTCCAAACTTTTCTCTCTTTTTTTTTAATATTATTTTGATATGTGGATTAAAAAGTTTTAATTACGGAAAGTCGAATGAACCGCATCCCGCGGAGCGAGCCTCGGGAGTGTTCATTCAAGAATTCGAAGAATGCGAGATTCCAGAACTCAGTTAATCCGTTATTTTGATTATGATAATATTAGAATGATTTGCGTTTAGAAATACTTAGATGGCGAAGTACAAAATATTCGACTTACATGCATTTGCGAATTGATTAAAGTGATAAAATGCGAAAATAATAAATTAATGACAACTATTTGAAGGCGTTGGACATTTTTAATCGGGCGCGTCGGAATATTGTTCCTTAACTTCCTTAGAATCGATTTAGAGTCGAAATCATTCTATAAGGAGTTGAATCGATTTGTTGGAATGCGATAAATAAATTGATTACAATGTTTAAATTAAATTGCGGATATTAAATCAGAATAGAATAAAAATAAATTAAATTAAAAGTTCGATAACATAACAAATAATTAAAATAATACGAAAAAAATAAATTAAATTAAATAAAATGGTTTTTGTAGAAATAAAATATTAAATAAAAAAAACCTAACTAGAATGGCCACATATTAAAAAAAATTCCAAATTTAATAAAATTTGAAATAATTTAATGTTTTTATTATCTCATTGGTCCAAATACAAAGAAAAAAAAATAAAAGGTAACAAAATATAAAACTAGATGATAATGAGAAACAAAATAGAAAAAATTATTTATATATAAAAAAAACAGAAGTAAAATAGAAAAAATAGCACTAAGAGAAAATAACAGGAAACAAAATAAATTTGAATAAAAAAAACATGGGATGGGGAGGCGCGGTGATTAGGTAGGTTGCTAACAGAAATTCTGGTGGGCTCGGCCCACCAGCCAAAACACAATACCAAAAATAACAGGGGTGATGCAAAATTAGATTACAGTGTATATATAGCCAAAAACATATGGGCTCATAAGCCCAAAACAAGATGTAAACAAAAATCAAAAGAATTTGCATGTTCAAAAATTAATATAAGTTTATTAAAACAAACAAATCTTGAAATAAATAAATAAAATGAAAAAACCCCAACATTATTAATTATGGTTCAGAAACTAAACCCTCGTGTTCTACCTCCAAACAAAAGACGGATAGCTCCAACCCGGATGAACCTCCGCCGACCGCCTTTCCACCTCGAATAAAAGTTTTCGGTCGGCCTCTCCGTGGTTCGCTATGAGCTTTCGCGGTTGCGGCTTTGTCTCTCTCCGATTTCGCGCTTCACTCGCTCATCTCGGTCGCCGCGTTTCGCAGCCGTTGAAGGTCCGCCGATCAAAGGGGATGGTGGTGACGGCGCATCGACCCGGCGGGGTTCTGTTTGTGTGGATCTGGTTTTCGAATGTTTGGTTCGGTGAGGAACGACATGTGAAGGATTGGATGCGGTTCACGTGGTGGTGGGCTCGCGATTGGGTTTGGAGTTACGTTTTTTTTGTGATTTTGATTTTTTCAAGCGGTTTTGTTTTCGAATCTTGTTGGTTTTTCTGGTTGCGTTTGGTTCACAGTTGGCGATGGACTGTTGATTTGGGTTGAGGTTATGGTTATCATAAAGGGTTTATGATAAAGACGAATATGTGGCGTGAAGGTTTATTGAAGGATGATATTTTATTTTTGAAGGTTTGTTTTGAGTGATTGTGTAATGAAGGATAGTGTATGAAGGTGTAATGGTGTTGGTTGAGTCTGTGTTTGGAAGTGAAAGAAGAAGAAAAAAGAAATATTCTACAGAGATTGATTTTCGTGTATTATAGGTTGGAGGAATTTCAATAAAAAGGAAGTTGTAAGAGTTTTAAATTGGTGAGTAAAAAAAACGTGGTAATTTATTGTTATGATTCTGGTTTATGAGTGGTGAAAAATTGGTAGAGAATTATATTTGGTTTTGAATCTTGGTTTGGAATGTTTTTTTTGCAGAAGTTGTGTATGGTTGTCTAAGCTCCATTTGATTATGAGAATGGGGCTCTTTAAATAGAGCTTGAGATTGAGTGTGAAATAGGAAGAATTGGGGACAAAGTAAAGAATAAAATCTGATTTTTTTGAGTTGTGATTTGGGATAAGAATGAGCTGACAAAAATTCTGTTATGCTGGTGCAAAGTTAGTGGAAATGGTAGTGGAAAATTTGTAATAGGCTGTATAAATAAAGGTAGAAAAGTTAATGAAACTTGTTTTCCTGAAATAACATTAAAAAGTAATACTAATAATAATAAAAAAGAAATAATAATGATATCAAAACTAATAACTAATAATAATAATAATAGTACTAATAATAATAATAAAAATAATAATAATAGTAATAATAATAATAATAAACTAAATAATAATAATAATAAGACTATGGAAATAATAGAAGAGAAAAAAAAACAATGATAATATGAATGAAAATAATTAATAGTAAGAACAAGTGCTAATGGTGCACAATGTGAGGAGCAATAAGGAAAGCATAAAATAAAATAAAATAAAATAGTACCAATCAAGAAAAAGGATGGGGACACAAATCTAACCCCAGTCCTTATAGTAATACAAACACAAGTCCATCTTGGTTTCCGAATGTTTGGTTCGGTGAGGAACGGCGTGTGAAGGATTGGATGCGGTTCACGTGTTGGTGGGCTCGCGATTGGGTTTGAAGGAACGTTTTTTTTTGTGATTTTGATTTTTTCAAGCGGTTTTGTTTTCGAATCTTGTTGGTTTTTCTGGTTGCGTTTGGTTCACAGTTGGCGATGGACTGTTGATTTGGGTTGATTTGGGTTGAGTTTTAAATTGGTGAGTAAAAAAACGTGGTAATTTATTGTTATGATTCTGGTTTATAAGTGGTGAAAAATTGGTAGAGAATTATATTTGGTTTTAAAGCTTGGTTTGGAATGATTTTTTTGCAGAAGTTGTGTATGGTTGTCCAAGCTCCTTTTGATTATGAGAATGAGGCTCTTTAAATAGAGCTTGAGATTGAGGGTGAAATAGGAAGAATTTGGGACATAGTAAAGAATAAAATCTGATTTTTTAGAGCTGTGATTTGGGATAAGAATAAGCTGACAAAAATTCTGTTATGCTGGTGCAAAGTTAGTGGAAATGGTAGTGGAAAATTTGTTACAGGCTGTATAAACAAAGGTAGAAAAGTTAATGAAACTTGTTTTCCTGAAATAACATTAAAAAGTAATACTAATAATAATAATAAAATAAATAATAATGATATCAAAACTAATAACAAATAATAATAATAATAATAATAATACTAATAATAATAATACTAATAATAATAATAGTAATAATAATAATAGTAATAATAATAATAATAAACTAAATATTAATAATAATAAGACAATGGAAATAATAGAAGAGAAAAAAAAACAATGATAATATGAATGAAAATAATTAATAGTAAGAACAAGTGCTAATGGTGCACACTGTGAGGAGCAACAAGGAAAGCATAAAATAAAATAAAATATGACCAATCAAGAAAAAGGATGGGGACAGGAATCGAACCCCAGTCCTTATAGTAATACAAACACAAGTCCATCCGCTGGGGCGAGTATACATCCGTTAGTAAAATTGCACCAATAAATACATACTCCATATATTTGACAATTCCAAACTTTCCTCTCTTTTTATTTTATATTTTTTTTATATGTGGATTAAAAAGTTTTAGTTACGGAAAGTCGAATGAACCGCATCCCGCAGGGCGAGCCTCAGGAGTGTTCATTCAAGAATTCGAGGAATGCGAGATTCCATAACTCAGTTAATGCGTTATTTTGATTATGAAAATATTCGAATGATTTGCGTTTAGAAATACTTAGATGGCGAAGTACAAAATATTCGACTTACATGGATTTGCGAATTGATTAAAGTGATAAAATGCGAAAATAATAAATTAATGACAACTATTTGAAGGCGTTGGACCTTTTTGTAGAAGCACGCCTTCAATCTCGGAGATTTTGATGAAGACAACACGGCGCATATATTTCAGACCTGCAAAAAGTCAAGAGCTCCAACTGATCAAGCTTCAAGCAACCGGCTTCGCTATCAAGCTTCGATTGCATCATCATTCAACTTCATGCTTGGATGCTTTTGGTTAGGTATATCAATCCCTTTTTAAATTGATGTACAAGTGTTCATGCATTCAATCATATACTAGCATATTGCATAAAATAATTTAACATATTTTTCAAACCGATTAACACTCTTTAAAAAACCTTCTGTTTCTGGTTTTAACAGTGTTAACCGGTTAACCATTTGGTTAACCGGTTAACGGGTTCAATTTTTCAAAAGACCTGTTAACGTTCATAGGCGTTAACCGGTTAACCATTTGGTTAACCGGTTAACACTGTAATATTTTGAAAAATATTTTTCCTTTGAAATTCAAATTGCACCTTTTGATTATATCTCTTCAAGAAACTTTTTGATTCATAATTTTCACACCTTTTCAAAAGGGTGTCATGTATTATATAAAATCTGAATTTTTTCAAATTCAAAAAATACCTCCTACAATTTTTATAAAAAATCACTTGAATCAAATTGATCAATTTTCAAATTTTTCATACTTTTCAAAAGTGTTCATAAGATATTCATCTTTCATACTTCATGTTTGAACACTTGTATTGATATTTGAAAAGTGAATTGTGTACATAGGAGAAGATCATTATTGATATTAAAATCTTTGTATTACTCACTCAAAATTAAAAATATAGAAAGGTATTTCTATTGTGTGACTTGTGTGCCAAGGTTTGTTTGGACATAAGGGTAAGTGTGGCAAGAGGATTGTTCTTGCACACTTGTATGATAGTTTGTTAGAAAGTAGGCCTCACCATTGAAGGTGTGATAGGTTGTACTATTTCTAAAAACTAGTGGAAATCTCTTTCAAGTTGAAAGGGGACTGGATGTACCTTCGGACTGTGAAGGGAACCAGGTTTAGGTAACCTGTTCCTATAAGATCCTATGGCTTCCTCAAACTCGAATCCCGTTTTTAAAGATGGTGGAAGTAGCAACAAGCCTCCGCTCTTCTCCGGCGAATACTTCGATTTCTGGAAAATCAGAATGAGGGCACATCTTGAAGCCCAAGGAGAAGGCATATGGGAAGCAATTGAAGAAGGTCCGCATAATCCCGTCAATGTAATAAACGGTGTTGGAACGGTGAAGTTGAAGAATATGTATGATGAAGATGATAAAAGAAAGATCCTAAATGAGAAGAAAGCAATCAACATACTTCAAAGTGCTCTTAGTATGGACGAATTTTTTCGTGTATCCCAATGCAAATCGGCAAAGGAGATTTGGGATACTTTGGTAGAAACACATGAAGGAACAACAGAAGTTAAAAGATCAAGGCTTAACACGTTAAGTCAAGAATACGAAATGTTCCGCATGCAGACCGGAGAATCTATTGTGGCTTTACAAAAAAGATTCGTTCATCTAACCAACCATTTGATTGCACTCGGAAAGACCTTCACCAATGATGATCTCAATTTGAAAGTTCTAAGGTCTTTGACAAGGGAATGGCAACCGAAAGTGACCGCAATCTCGGAGAAGAAGAGTCTCTCAACGATGACATCCGCATCTCTATTCGGCAAACTTCAAGAGCACGAGTTGGAACTTGGAAGGCTCGAAAAACATGAAAGTCAAGAGAAAAAGTCCAAAGGAATTTCCTTGAAGATTGACACGAAGGATGACAAAGATGACGAGATCTTCGAATATGAGAACTTCATGCTTCTTGTTAAGAAGCTTGGTTTGTTTTTTAACAAAAATAATAATTCTTCTTTTCCTAAAAAGAATAAACATTTCAGGAAAAAGGATGCATCCACATCGAACCAAGAAGTTACATGCTATGAATGTGGAAAGCAAGGTCATATAAAACCGGATTGTCCAAGACTTGCGAAGAAAGGAGGATTCAAAGGCAAGAAGGACTTCAAGAATAAAAGGGCTTATGTCGCATGGGATGACAATGAAGTTAGTTCCTCATCAGAATCGGAAAGCGACGAATGTGCAAATATGGCGTTAATGGCGTCACATCACTCCAATGAAGAAAATGACGAGGTTAGTAGTAATTTTTCAATTTATGAAAATGATGCACAAGAAGTCATAGATGAACTTCTTAAGGAATGTAAGACATTGTACAAAACTATCTCATCCCAAAAGAAGAAAATATTATCTTTAGAAGAACAAAATGCATCTTTTGAAAAATACATTGAAAATGAAAAACAAAAGATAATGGATGAAGAACAAAGTCTTACATGTAAAAATTGTGAGTCATTGTCCTTTCAAATTGTTCAACTCAAAAGAGTTTTAGAAAGATATGAAAAAGGTAAAATTGGCTTGGAGGAAATTCTTAGGCACCAAAGATATCCAAATGATAAAAGTGGCCTAGGATATTCTAAGTTTTCCAAACCAAGCACAAGTGAAACCGTTTTCGTAAAAGCTAGTGAACAAATTGTTAAGGAAAAGACTAACAATGCTAAACCTATGCATAAAAGTCATAAAAAGAAAAGGAGTCTTAAGAAACAAAATTATGTTCCTAAATTCAAAAGTCAATTTCAACCTATGTGTTTTTATTGTGGAATAAAAGGCCATACACCTAATGCTTGCTATGTGCGCAACATTGGTGTTGCTAAAGGGCATTATGTGTGGGTTGAAAAGGGTACTAACTATCAAGGACCCAAAGCAATTTGGGTACCTAACAAAACCTGATTTTGTTTTGTAGGTATGCTTGAAAACAACTTCTACTCAATGGTATCTCGATAGCGGTTGTTCAAAGCATATGACGGGCGACTTCAACAAATTTTCAAGTCTAACACTTAAGGCCAAAGGATACGTTACTTACGGTGATGATTATAAAGGAAGAATTCTTGGAGTTGGAACCATTGGTGCATCTCCTCATACAATCATCGAAGACGTCCTTTATGTGGAAGGCCTTAAACACAACCTTCTTAGCATAAGTCAATTGTGTGACAAAGGGTTCCAAATCAACTTCACGAAGGAGGAATGTTTGATAGAACACGAAGTCACTCATGAACTCTTGCTAAAAGGTAAACGATTTAATAACATTTTCATGATTTCTTTTGATGACTCTCTCTTGAAGGTGAAATGCTTAATGGCAAACAACAATGATGCATTGCTTTGGCATAAAAGGATTGCTCACATTCACATGGAACATTTGAAGAAATTATTACAGCATGATCTAGTTGTTGGTCTTCCAAAAATGAAGTTTATCAAGGATAAGCTTTGTGACGCATGTCAAAAGGGGAAGCAAACCAAAACATCCTTCAAGACCAAGAAAGTGATATCTACTACAAGACCACTCCAATTGTTACATATGGATATTTTCGGTCTATCAAGAACAAAAAGCTTCGGAGGTAACATTTTTGCACTAGTTATTGTTGATGATTTCTCTAGATACACTTGGACTTTGTTTTTAGTGTAGAAAAGCGATGCCTTTAAAGCATTCAAGAAGTACGCCAAGCAAATTCAAAATGAGAAGTCACTCTCAATTGTTTCCATAAGAAGCGACCATGGTGGTGAGTTTCAAAACTCATCATTTGAAGATTTTTGTGAAGAGCATGGAATCTCTCACAACTTCTCTGCACCAAGGACTCCTCAACAAAACGGTGTCGTAGAAAGGAAGAATAGGACACTAGTAGAACTTGCAAGGACAATGCTTAGCGACTCGAATCTTCCAAAATATTTTTGGGCGGATGCGGTTAGCACGGCTTGTTTTGTAAGTAACCGTGTCAATATTCGACCTATTCTCAAGAAGACCCCATATGAGTTGTTCAAGGGAAGGAAACCTAACATATCCTTCTTCCACATATTCAGATGCAAATGCTTCGTTCTCAACAACGGTAAGGACAACCTTGGTAAGTTTGATGAGAAATCCGATGAAGGTATCTTTCTTGGATATTCTCTATCAAGTAAAGCTTTTAGAATTTTCAATAAACGTACTCTTACCATTGAAGAGTCCATACATGTTTCGTTTGATGAGACTAACCCCTCGAAAGAGTATAATATTATTGTGGATGATGATGATGATGTAGATCTATCACAACAACAAAGGGAGATATCAAAAGAACAAGCAATATCACAAGAAGATAAGTCACCAACCATTGAAGAACATCAAGATCTTCCAAAAGAATGGAGAACTCATAGAGATCACCCAATAGATAAAGTGATTGGTGATATTAGCCAAGGCGTTGCAACTAGACTCAATCTCAAGGATGCTTGCCTCAACATGGCGTTCGTGTCTCAAATTTAACCAGCAAAAATTGATGAAGCCTTAAGCGACGATCAATGGATAATAGCTATGCAAGAAGAACTCAAACAATTCGAAAGGAACCAAGTTTGGACTCTTGTACCAAGACCGGACAACAAGCATATCATTGGCACAAGATGGGTGTTCAAGAACAAACTTGACGAGAATGGAATCATAGTTCGTAACAAAGCAAGATTGGTCGCACAAGGCTACAACCAAGAAGAAGGAATCGACTTTGATGAAACATTCGCTCCGGTAGCAAGGTTAGAAGCAATTAGATTATTACTTGCTTACGCTTGCTCTATGAATTTTCCGTTGTACCAGATGGATGTCAAAAGTGCTTTCCTAAACGGTTACATCAATGAAGAAGTCTACGTCAAACAACCTCCCGGTTTTGAAGACTTCAAGAACCCATCTCATGTCTACAAGTTGAAGAAGGCTCTTTATGGCTTAAAGCAAGCACCAAGGGCTTGGTATGATCGCCTTAGCAACTTCTTATGTGAGAAAGGTTTTACTAAAGGAAAGGTTGACAAGACCTTGTTCATCAAGAATCTTAAGGGTAACTCCCTACTTGTTCAAGTCTATGTCGACGACATCATATTCGGTTCAACAAACAAAGATCTTTGCGGAGAATTCTCTCTTATGATGCAAGGCGAATTCAAGATGTCCATGATGGGAAAGATGAACTACTTCCTTGGTTTACAAATCAAGCAAACAAAGGATGGCATCTTCATCAATCAATCCAAGTATTGCAAGGAATTATTGAAAAGATTTGATATGGACAATTGCAAAGAGATGTCTACTCCAATGGGATCCGGAACGTATATTGATCAAGATCATTCCGGCACTTCAATAGATATTACAAAGTATCGAGGTATGATCGGTTCACTCTTATATTTGACGGCGAGCCGTCCTGACATTATGTTTAGTGTTTGTTTGTGTGCCCGCTTTCAAGCTAATCCAAAGGAATCGCATCTCACTGTCGTGAAGAGGATCATGAAGTATCTCAAAGGAACAACGCACGTCGGACTATGGTATCCTAAAGGTAGTACTTGTTCTTTAATTGGTTATTCTGACGCTGATTATGCAGGATGTAAGACCGATCGAAAGAGTACAAGTGGTACTTGTCACATTCTCGGGAATGCACTAGTGTCGTGGGCATGCAAGAAGCAAGCATGTGTTGCACTTAGCACGGCCGAAGCAGAGTACATTGCAGCAGGAAGTTGTTGTGATCAAATCTTGTGGCTCAAACAACAACTTCTCGATTTCGGTATAGATCTCAGTTGTATCCCTCTCCGGTGTGACAACACAAGTGCCATCAATATCACGAAGAACACGGTTATGCATTCAAGAACAAAGCACATTGATATCCGGCACCACTTCCTTCGAGATCATGTTTTAAATGGAGATGTCGATGTTACATTCGTGGATACACACAATCAACTAGCCGACATATTCACAAAACCATTGGCTAAGGAACAATTCTTCAAGATTCGACGAGAACTTGGGATTCTCAATGAAGGTGACATCTAATCTTAACCTAAAAGTTTGTTGTTATATGTTTTTATTGCATTATGTGTGTTTATATGTGTTTTTGCACACTTTAAAGTCATAATATGCTAGCACTCACATTTCACCGTTTTCGGTTTTTCTCACTTTCGTATACCCGAAATTAATCGGTTTCAAAATATTTTTTGATCAAAAGTTGCGGAATGACAAGTGCTAACACTTTATGGAAATTTTTTTTTGAAAAATCCCTCCCATTTTTCCCCACCAAAGCTGCTGGATTTTTAAAATTTTTGAAATTTTTTGTCCGTTAACCGGTTAACAGCTTCAAAACAGCAGTCCCTGCCTGCGTGACAGGTTCTGTCATTTTTTTTAAAACTTTTAATTTTTTTTATTGTTTTTATTATGTTGTTTTATATTTTAATCATGTTATGTTTTGTACTCTCAAACTAAAGTCCTAAGTTTTTAGGCATTTTTGGTTTACTTGCACTATGTTTGCATTTTATATGTGTGATTGCTTGTATGATTGCTTGTATGATGCTATCTTTCATGTTCATGCTTGTTGGTCCCTTCCTTTTTGCTAATGCCAAAGGGGGAGAAGACCGCTGTTTCTCTAATGACTCTCTATACGGAAAGTCGAATGAACCGCATCCCGCGGGGCGAGCCTCGGGAGTGTTCATTCAAGAATTCGAGGAATGCGAGATTCCATAACTCAGTTAATGCGTTATTTTGATTATGAAAATATTCGAATGATTTGCGTTTAGAAATACTTAGATGGCGAAGTACAAAATATTCGACTTACATGGATTTGCGAATTGATTAAAGTGATAAAATGCGAAAATAATAAATTAATGACAACTATTTGAAGGCGTTGGAACTTTTTGTAGAAGCACGCCTTTAATCTCGGAGATTTTGATGAAGACAACACGGCGCATATATTTCAGACCTGCAAAAAGTCAAGAGCTCCAACTGATCAAGCTTCAAGCAACCGGCTTCGCTATATAGCTTCGATTGCATCATCATTCAACTTCATGCTTGGATGCTTTTGGTTAGGTATATCAATCCCTTTTTAAATTGATGTACAAGTGTTCATGCATTCAATCATATACTAGCATATTGCATAAAATAATTTAACATATTTTTCAAACTGATTAACACTCTTTAAAAAACCTTCTATTTTTGGTTTTAACAGTGTTAACCGGTTAACCATTTGGTTAACCGGTTAACGGGTTCAATTTTTCAAAAGACCTGTTAACGTTCATAGGCGTTAACCGGTTAACCATTTGGTTAACCGGTTAACACTGTAATATTTTGAAAAATATTTTTCCTTTGAAATTCAAATTGCACCTTTTGATTATATCTCTTCAAGAAACTTTTTGATTCATAATTTTCACACCTTTTCAAAAGGGTGTCATGTATTATATAAAATCTGAATTTTTTCAAATTCAAAAAATACCTCCTACAATTTTTATAAAAAATCACTTGAATCAAATTGATCAATTTTCAAATTTTTCATACTTTTCAAAAGTGTTCATAAGATATTCATCTTTCATACTTCATGTTTGAACACTTGTATTGATATTTGAAAAGTGAATTGTGTACATAGGAGAAGATCATTATTGATATTAAAATCTTTGTATTACTCACTCAAAATTAAAAATATAGAAAGGTATTTCTATTGTGTGACTTGTGTGCCAAGGTTTGTTTGGACATAAGGGTAAGTGTGGCAAGAGGATTGTTCTTGCACACTTGTATGATAGTTTGTTAGAAAGTAGGCCTCACCATTGAAGGTGTGATAGGTTGTACTATTTCTAAAAACTAGTGGTAATCTCTTTCAAGTTGAAAGGGGACTGGATGTACCTTCGGACTGTGAAGGGAACCAGGATAACTTTCTGTGTCGTTTTTATTTTCCGCCTTACTGCATTCCTTCCATACAAACTTAAAAGAAAAAATTCTATCCATCAAAGAAAAAGAATCGAGAAAATTTATATACACCTAATTCACCCCCCCCCCTCTTAGGCGCATTCTGATATTACACTTTTTAATCGGGCGCGTCGGAATATTGTTCTTTAAATTCCTTAGAATCGATTTAGAGTCGAAATAATTCTATAAGGAGTTGAATCGATTTGTTGGAATGCGATAAATAAATTGATTAAAATGTTTAAATTAAATTGCGGATATTAAATCGGAATAGATAAAAATAAATTAAATTAAAAGTTCGATAACATAACATATAATTAAAATAATACGCAAAAAATAAATTAAATTAAATAAAATGGTTTTTGTAGAAATAAAATATTAAATAAAAAAAACCTAACTAGAATGGCCTCATATTAATTAAATTTCCAAATTTAATAAAATTTGAAATAATTTAATTTTTTTATTATCTCATTGGTCCAAATACAAAGAAATAAAAATAAAAGGTAACAAAATATAAAACTAGATGATAATGAGAAACAAAATAGCAAAAATTATTTATATAATAAAAAAAACAAAAGTAAAATAGAAAAAATAGCACTAAGAGAAAATAACAGGAAACAAAATAAATTTGAATATAAAAAACATGGGATGGGGAGGCGCAGAGATTATGTAGGGTGCTAACATAAATTCTGGTGGGCTCAGCCCAACAGCCAAAACACAATACCAAAAATAACAGGGGTGATGCAAAATTAGATTACAGTGTATATATAGAAAAAACATATGGGCTCATAAGCCCAAAACAAGATGTAAACAAAAATCAAAAGAATTTGCATGTTCAGAAATTAATATAAGTTTATTAAAACAAACAAATCTTGAAATAAATAAATAAAAGGAAAAAACCCCAACATTATTAATTATGGTTCAGAAACTAAACCCTCGTGTTCTACCTCCAAACAAAAGACAAATAGCTCCAACCCGGATGAACCTCCGCCGACCGCATTACCACCTCAAATAAAAGTTTTCCGTCGGCCTCTCCGTGGTTCTCTATGAGCTTTCGCGGCTGCGGCTTTGTCTCTCTCCGATTTCGCGCTTCACTCGCTCATCTCGGTCGCCGCGTTTCGTAGCCGTTGAAGGTCCGCCGATCAAAGGGGATGGTGGTGACGGCGCGTCGACGCGGCGGGGTTCTGTTTGTGTGGATCTGGTTTCCGAATGTTTGGTTCGGTGAAGAACGGGGTGTGAAGGATTGGATGCGGTTCACGTGGTGGTGGGCTCGCGATTGGGTTTGGAGGAACGTTTTTTTTTTGTGATTTTGATTTTTTCAAGCGGTTTTGTTTTCGAATCTTGTTGTTTTTTCTGGTTGCGTTTGGTTCACAGTTGGCGATGGACTGTTGATTTGGGTTGAGGTTATGGTTATCATAAAGGGTTTATGATAAAGACGAATATGTGGGGTGAAGGTTTATTGAAGGATGATATTTTATTTTTGAAGGTTTGTTTTGAGTGATTGTGTAATGAAGGATGGTGTATGAAGGTGTAATGGTGTTGGTGTAGTCTGTGTTTGGAAGTGAAAGAAGAAAAAAAAAGAAATATTCTACAGAGATTGATTTTCGTGTATTATAGTTTGGATGAATTTCAATAAAAAGGAAGTTGTAAGAGTTTTAAATTTGTGAGTAAAAAAAAGGTGGTAATTTATTGTTATGATTCTGGTTTATGAGTGGTGAAAAATTGGTAGAGAATTAGATTTGGTTTTGAAGCTTGGTTTGGAATGGTTTTTTTGCAGAAGTTGTGTATGGTTGTCCAAGCTCCTTTTGATTATGAGAATGGGGCTCTTTGAAATAGAGCTTGAGATTGAGTGTGAAATAGGGAGAATTGGGGACAAAGTAAAGAATAAAATCTGATTTTTTTGAGTTGTGATTTGGGATAAGAATGAGCTGACAAAAATTTTGTTATGCTGGTGCAAAGTTAGTGGAAATGGTAGTGGAAAATTTGTAATAGGCTGTATAAACAAAGGTAGAAAAGTTAATGAAACTTGTTTTCCTGAAATAACATTAAAAAGTAATACTAATAATAATAAAAAAGAAATAATAATGATATCAAAACTAATAACTAATAATAATAATAATAATAATAGTACTACTAATAATAATAATACTAATAATAATAATAGTAATAATAATAATAATAATAAACTAAATAATAATAATAATAAGACTATGGAAATAATAGAAGAGAAAAAAAAACAATGATAATATGAATGAAAATAATTAATAGTAAGAACAAGTGCTAATGGTGCACAATGTGAGGAGCAATAAGGAAAGCATAAAATAAAATAAAATAAAATAGGACCAATCAAGAAAAAGGATGGGGACACAAATCAAACCCCAGTCCTTATAGTAATACAAACACAAGTCCATCTTGGTTTCCGAATGTTTGGTTCGGTGAAGAACGGGGTGTGAAGGATTGGATGCGGTTCACGTGGTGGTGGGCTCGCGATTGGGTTTGGAGGAACGTTTTTTTTTTTGTGATTTTGATTTTTTCAAGCGGTTTTGTTTTCGAATCTTGTTGTTTTTTCTGGTTGCGTTTGGTTCACAGTTGGCGATGGACTGTTGATTTGGGTTGAGGTTATGGTTATCATAAAGGGTTTATGATAAAGACGAATATGTGGGGTGAAGGTTTATTGAAGGATGATATTTTATTTTTGAAGGTTTGTTTTGAGTGATTGTGTAATGAAGGATGGTGTATGAAGGTGTAATGGTGTTGGTTGAGTCTGTGTTTGGAAGTGAAAGAAGAAAAAAAAAGAAATATTCTACAGAGATTGATTTTCGTGTATTATAGTTTGGATGAATTTCAATAAAAAGGAAGTTGTAAGAGTTTTAAATTTGTGAGTAAAAAAAAGGTGGTAATTTATTGTTATGATTCTGGTTTATGAGTGGTGAAAAATTGGTAGAGAATTAGATTTGGTTTTGAAGCTTGGTTTGGAATGGTTTTTTTGCAGAAGTTGTGTATGGTTGTCCAAGCTCCTTTTGATTATGAGAATGGGGCTCTTTGAAATAGAGCTTGAGATTGAGTGTGAAATAGGGAGAATTGGGGACAAAGTAAAGAATAAAATCTGATTTTTTTGAGTTGTGATTTGGGATAAGAATGAGCTGACAAAAATTTTGTTATGCTGGTGCAAAGTTAGTGGAAATGGTAGTGGAAAATTTGTAATAGGCTGTATAAACAAAGGTAGAAAAGTTAATGAAACTTGTTTTCCTGAAATAACATTAAAAAGTAATACTAATAATAATAAAAAAGAAATAATAATGATATCAAAACTAATAACTAATAATAATAATAATAATAGTACTACTACTAATAATAATACTAATAATAATAATAGTAATAATAATAATAATAATAAACTAAATAATAATAATAATAAGACTATGGAAATAATAGAAGAGAAAAAAAAACAATGATAATATGAATGAAAATAATTAATAGTAAGAACAAGTGCTAATGGTGCACAATGTGAGGAGCAATAAGGAAAGCATAAAATAAAATAAAATAAAATAGGACCAATCAAGAAAAAGGATGGGGACACAAATCAAACCCCAGTCCTTATAGTAATACAAACACAAGTCCATCTTGGTTTCCGAATGTTTGGTTCGGTGAGGAACGGCGTGTGAAGGATTGGATGCGGTTCACGTGGTGGTGGGCTCGCGATTGGGTTTGAAGGAACGTTTTTTTTGTGATTTTGATTTTTTCAAGCGGTTTTGTTTTCGAATCTTGTTGGTTTTTCTGGTTGCGTTTGGTTCACAGTTGGCGATGGACTGTTGATTTGGGTTGAGGTTATGGTTATCATAAAGGGTTTATTGATAAAGACGAATATGTGGGGTGAAGGTTTATTGAAGGATGATATTTTATTTTTGAAGGTTTGTTTTGAGTGATTGTGTAATGAAGGATGGTGTATGAAGGTGTAATGGTGTTGGTTGAGTCTGTGTTTGGAAGTGAAAGAAGAAAAAAAAAGAAATATTCTACAGAGATTGATTTTCGTGTATTATAGTTTGGATGAATTTCAATAAAAAGGAAGTTGTAAGAGTTTTAAATTTGTGAGTAAAAAAAAGGTGGTAATTTATTGTTATGATTCTGGTTTATGAGTGGTGAAAAATTGGTAGAGAATTATATTTGGTTTTGAAGCTTGGTTTGGAATGTTTTTTTTGCAGAAGTTGTGTATGGTTGTCCAAGCTCCTTTTGATTATGAGAATGGGGCTCTTTAAATAGAGCTTGAGATTGAGTGTGAAATAGGGAGAATTGGGGACAAAGTAAAGAATAAAATCTGATTTTTTTGAGTTGTGATTTGGGATAAGAATGAGCTGACAAAAATTTTGTTATGCTGGTGCAAAGTTAGTGGAAATGGTAGTGGAAAATTTGTTACAGGCTGTATAAACAAAGGTAGAAAAGTTAATGAAACTTGTTTTCCTGAAATAACATTAAAAAGTAATACTAATAATAATAAAAAAGAAATAATAATGATATCAAAACTAATAACTAATAATAATAATAATAATAGTACTACTAATAATAATAATACTAATAATAATAATAGTAATAATAATAATAATAATAAACTAAATAATAATAATAATAAGACTATGGAAATAATAGAAGAGAAAAAAAAAACAATGATAATATGAATGAAAATAATTAATAGTAAGAACAAGTGCTAATGGTGCACAATGTGAGGAGCAATAAGGAAAGCATAAAATAAAATAAAATAAAATAGGACCAATCAAGAAAAAGGATGGGGACACAAATCAAACCCCAGTCCTTATAGTAATACAAACACAAGTCCATCTTGGTTTCCGAATGTTTGGTTCGGTGAGGAACGGCGTGTGAAGGATTGGATGCGGTTCACGTGGTGGTGGGCTCGCGATTGGGTTTGAAGGAACGTTTTTTTTTGTGATTTTGATTTTTTCAAGCGGTTTTGTTTTCGAATCTTGTTGGTTTTTTTGGTTGCATTTGGTTCACAGTTGGCGATGGACTGTTGATTTGGGTTGAGGTTATGGTTATCATAAAGGGTTTATTGATAAAGACGAATATGTGGGGTGAAGGTTTATTGAAGGATGATATTTTATTTTTGAAGGTTTGTTTTGAGTGATTGTGTAATGAAGGATGGTGTATGAAGGTGTAATGGTGTTGGTTGAGTCTGTGTTTGGAAGTGAAAGAAGAAAAAAAAAAGAAATATTCTACAGAGATTGATTTTCGTGTATTATAGTTTGGAGGAATTTCAATAAAAAGGAAGTTGTAAGAGTTTTAAATTGGTGAGTAAAAAAAGGTGGTAATTTATTGTTATGATTCTGGTTTATAAGTGGTGAAAAATTGGTAGAGAATTATATTTGGTTTTAAAGCTTGGTTTGGAATGATTTTTTTGCAGAAGTTGTGTATGGTTGTCCAAGCTCCTTTTGATTATGAGAATGAGGCTCTTTAAATAGAGCTTGAGATTGAGGGTGAAATAGGAAGAATTTGGGACATAGTAAAGAATAAAATATGATTTTTTAGAGTTGTGATTTGAGATAAGAATGAGCTGACAAAAATTCTGTTATGCTGGTGCAAAGTTAGTGGAAATGGTAGTGGAAAATTTGTTACAGGCTGTATAAACAAAGGTAGAAAAGTTAATGAAACTTGTTTTCATGAAATAACATTAAAAAGTAATACAAATAATAATAATAAAATAAATAATAATGATATCAAAACTAATAACAAATAATAATAATAATAATAATAGTAATAATAATAATAGTAATAATAATAATAGTAATAATAATAATAATAAACTAAATATTAATAATAATAAGACAATGGAAATAATAGAAGAGAAAAAAAAAACAATGATAATATGAATGAAAATAATTAATAGTAAGAACAAGTGCTTATGGTGCACAATGTGAGGAGCAACAAGGAAAGCTTAAAATAAAATAAAATATGACCAATCAAGAAAAAGGATGGGGACAGGAATCGAACCCCAGTCCTTATAGTAATACAAACACAAGTCCATCCGCTGGGGCGGGTATACATCCGTTAGTAAAATTGCACCAATAAATACATACTCCATATATTTGACAATTCCAAACTTTTCTCTCTTTTTTTTATATTTTTTTATATGTGGATTAAAAAGTTTTAGTTACGGAAAGTCGAATGAACCGAATCCCGCGGGGCGAGCCTCGGGAGTGTTCATTCAAGAATTCGAGGAATGCGAGATTCCAGAACTCAGTTAATGCGTTATTTTGATTATGAAAATATTCGAATGATTTGCGTTTAGAAATACTTAGATGGCGAAGTACAAAATATTCGACTTACATGGATTTGCGAATTGATTAAAGTGATAAAATGCGAAAATAATAAATTAATGACAACTATTTGAAGGCGTTGGACCTTTTTGTAGAAGCACGCCTTCAATCTCGGAGATTTTGATGAAAACAACACGGCGCATATATTTCAGACCTGCAAAAAGTCAAGAGCTCCAACTGATCAAGCTTCAAGCAACCGGCTTCGCTATCAAGCTTCGATTGCATCATCATTCAACTTCATGCTTGGATGCTTTTGGTTAGGTATATCAATCCCTTTTTAAATTGATGTACAAGTGTTCATGCATTCAATCATATACTAGCATATTGCATAAAATAATTTAACATATTTTTCAAACCGATTAACACTCTTTAAAAAACCTTCTATTTTTGGTTTTAACAGTGTTAACCGGTTAACCATTTGGTTAACCGGTTAACGGGTTCAATTTTTCAAAAGACCTGTTAACGTTCATAGGCGTTAACCGGTTAACCATTTGGTTAACCGGTTAACACTGTAATATTTTGAAAAATATTTTTCCTTTGAAATTCAAATTGCACCTTTTGATTATATCTCTTCAAGAAACTTTTTGATTCATAATTTTCACACCTTTTCAAAAGGGTGTCATGTATTATATAAAATCTGAATTTTTTCAAATTCAAAAAATACCTCCTACAATTTTTATAAAAAATCACTTGAATCAAATTGATCAATTTTCAAATTTTTCATACTTTTCAAAAGTGTTCATAAGATATTCATCTTTCATACTTCATGTTTGAACACTTGTATTGATATTTGAAAAGTGAATTGTGTACATAGGAGAAGATCATTATTGATATTAAAATCTTTGTATTACTCACTCAAAATTAAAAATATAGAAAGGTATTTCTATTGTGTGACTTGTGTGCCAAGGTTTGTTTGGACATAAGGGTAAGTGTGGCAAGAGGATTGTTCTTGCACACTTGTATGATAGTTTGTTAGAAAGTAGGCCTCACCATTGAAGGTGTGATAGGTTGTACTATTTCTAAAAACTAGTGGAAATCTCTTTCAAGTTGAAAGGGGACTGGATGTACCTTCGGACTGTGAAAGGAACCAGGATAACTTTCTGTGTCATTTTTATTTTCTGCCTTACTGCTTTCCTTCCATACAAACTTAAAAGAAAAAATTCTATCCATCAAAGAAAAAGAATCGAGAAAATTTATATACACCTAATTCACCCCCCCTATTAGGCGCATTCTGATCTTATAATTGGCATCAGAGCAAGTTTAGGTAACCTGTTCCTATAAGATCCTATGGCTTCCTCAAACTCGAATCCCGTTTTTAAAGATGGTGGAAGTAGCAACAAGCCTCCGTTCTTCTCCGGCGAATACTTTGATTTCTGGAAAATCAGAATGAGGGCACATCTTGAAGCCCAAGGAGAAGGCATATGGGAAGCAATTGAAGAAGGTCCGCATAATCCCGTCAATGTAATAAACGGTGTTGGAACGGTGAAGTTGAAGAATATGTATGATGAAGATGATAAAAGAAAGATCCTAAATGAGAAGAAAGCAATCAACATACTTCAAAGTGCTCTTAGTATGGACGAATTTTTTCGTGTATCCCAATGCAAATCGGCAAAGGAGATTTGGGATACTTTGGTAGAAACACATGAAGGAACAACAGAAGTTAAAAGATCAAGGCTTAACACGTTAAGTCAAGAATACGAAATGTTCCGCATGCATCCCGGAGAATCTATTGTGGCTTTACAAAAAAGATTCGTTCATCTAACCAACCATTTGATTGCACTCGGAAAGACCTTCACCAATGATGATCTCAATTTGAAAGTTCTAAGGTCTTTGACAAGGGAATGGCAACCGAAAGTGACCGCAATCTCGGAGAAGAAGAGTCTCTCAACGATGACATCCGCATCTCTATTCGGCAAACTTCAAGAGCACGAGTTGGAACTTGGAAGGCTCGAAAAACATGAAAGTCAAGAGAAAAAGTCCAAAGGAATTTCCTTGAAGATTGACACGAAGGATGACAAAGATGACGAGATCTCCGAAGATGAGAACTTCATGCTTCTTGTTAAGAAGCTTGGTAAGTTTTTTAACAAAAATAATAATTCTTCTTTTCCTAAAAAGAATAAACATTTCAGGAAAAAGGATGCATCCACATCGAACCAAGAAGTTACATGCTATGAATGTGGAAAGCAAGGTCATATAAAACCGGATTGTCCAAGACTTGCGAAGAAAGGAGGATTCAAAGGCAAGAAGGACTTCAAGAATAAAAGGTCTTATGTCGCATGGGATGACAATGAAGTTAGTTCCTCATCAGAATCGGAAAGCGACGAATGTGCAAATATGGCGTTAATGGCGTCACATCACTCCGATGAAGAAAATGACGAGGTTAGTAGTAATTTTTCAATTTATGAAAATGATGCACAAGAAGTCATAGATGAACTTCTTAAGGAATGTAAGACATTGTACAAAACTATCTCATCCCAAAAGAAGAAAATATTATCTTTAGAAGAACAAAATGCATCTTTTGAAAAATACATTGAAAATGAAAAACAAAAGATAATGGATGAAGAACAAAGTCTTACATGTAAAAATTGTGAGTCATTGTCCTTTCAAATTGTTCAACTCAAAAGAGTTTTAGAAAGATATGAAAAAGGTAAAATTGGCTTGGAGGAAATTCTTAGGCACCAAAGATATCCAAATGATAAAAGTGGCCTAGGATATTCTAAGTTTTCCAAACCAAGCACAAGTGAAACCGTTTTCGTAAAAGCTAGTGAACAAATTGTTAAGGAAAAGACTAACAATGCTAAACCTATGCATAAAAGTCATAAAAAGAAAAGGAGTCTTAAGAAACAAAATTATGTTCCTAAATTCAAAAGTCAATTTCAACCTATGTGTTTTTATTGTGGAATAAAAGGCCATACACCTAATGCTTGCTATGTGCGCAACATTGGTGTTGCTAAAGGGCATTATGTGTGGGTTGAAAAGGGTACTAACTATCAAGGACCCAAAGCAATTTGGGTACCTAACAAAACCGGATTTTGTTTTGTAGGTATGCTTGAAAACAACTTCTACTCAATGGTATCTCGATAGCGGTTGTTCAAAGCATATGACGGGCGACTTCAACAAATTTTCAAGTCTAACACTTAAGGCCAAAGGATACGTTACTTACGGTGATGATTATAAAGGAAGAATTCTTGGAGTTGGAACCATTGGTGCATCTCCTCATACAATCATCGAAGACGTCCTTTATGTGGAAGGCCTTAAACACAACCTTCTTAGCATAAGTCAATTGTGTGACAAAGGGTTCCAAATCAACTTCACGAAGGAGGAATGTTTGATAGAACACGAAGTCACTCATGAACTCTTGCTAAAAGGTAAACGATTTAATAACATTTTCATGATTTCTTTTGATGACTCTCTCTTGAAGGTGAAATGCTTAATGGCAAACAACAATGATGCATGGCTTTGGCATAAAAGGATTGCTCACATTCACATGGAGCATTTGAATAAATTATTAAAGCATGATCTAGTTGTTGGTCTTCCAAAAATGAAGTTTATCAAGGATAAGCTTTGTGACGCATGTCAAAAGGGGAAGCAAACCAAAACATCCTTCAAGACCAAGAAAGTGATATCTACTACAAGACTACTCCAATTGTTACATATGGATATTTTCGGTCTATCAAGAACAAAAAGCTTCGGAGGTAACATTTTTGCACTAGTTATTGTTGATGATTTCTCTAGATACACTTGGACTTTGTTTTTAGTGTAGAAAAGCGATGCCTTTAAAGCATTCAAGAAGTACGCCAAGCAAATTCAAAATGAGAAGTCACTCTCAATTGTTTCCATAAGAAGCGACCATGGTGGTGAGTTTCAAAACTCATCATTTGAAGATTTTTGTGAAGAGCATGGAATCTCTCACAACTTCTCTGCACCAAGGACTCCTCAACAAAACGGTGTCGTAGAAAGGAAGAATAGGGCACTAGTAGAACTTGCAAGGACAATGCTTAGCGACTCGAATCTTCCAAAATATTTTTGGGCGGATGCGGTTAGCACGGCTTGTTTTGTAAGTAACCGTGTCAATATTCGACCTATTCTCAAGAAGACCCCATATGAGTTGTTCAAGGGAAGGAAACCTAACATATCCTTCTTCCACATATTCAGATGCAAATGCTTCGTTCTCAACAACGGTAAGGACAACCTTGGTAAGTTTGATGAGAAATCCGATGAAGGTATCTTTCTTGGATATTCTCTATCAAGTAAAGCTTTTAGAATTTTCAATAAACGTACTCTTACCATTGAAGAGTCCATACATGTTTCGTTTGATGAGACTAACCCCTCAAAAGAGTATAATATTATTGTGGATGATGATGATGATGTAGATCTATCACAACAACAAAGGGAGATATCAAAAGAACAAGCAATATCACAAGAAGATAAGTCACCAACCATTGAAGAACATCAAGATCTTCCAAAAGAATGGAGAACTCATAGAGATCACCCAATAGATAAAGTGATTGGTGATATTAGCCAAGGCGTTGCAACTAGACTCAATCTCAAGGATGCTTGCCTCAACATGGCGTTCGTGTCTCAAATTTAACCAGCAAAAATCGATGAAGCCTTAAGCGACGATCAATGGATAATAGCTATGCAAGAAGAACTCAATCAATTCGAAAGGAACCAAGTTTGGACTCTTATACCAAGACCGGACAACAAGCATATCATTGGCACAAGATGGGTGTTCAAGAACAAACTTGACGAGAATGGAATCATAGTTCGTAACAAAGCAAGATTGGTCGCACAAGGCTACAACCAAGAAGAAGGAATCGACTTTGATGAAACATTCGCTCCGGTAGCAAGGTTAGAAGCAATTAGATTATTACTTGCTTATGCTTGCTCTATGAATTTTCAGTTGTACCAGATGGATGTCAAAAGTGCTTTCCTAAACGGTTACATCAATGAAGAAGTCTACGTCAAACAACCTCCCGGTTTTGAAGACTTCAAGAACCCATCTCATGTCTACAAGTTGAAGAAGGCTCTTTATGGCTTAAAGCAAGCACCAAGGGCTTGGTATGATTGCCTTAGCAACTTCTTATGTGAGAAAGGTTTTACTAAAGGAAAGGTTGACAAGACCTTGTTCATCAAGAATCTTAAGGGTAACTCCCTACTTGTTCAAGTCTATGTCGACGACATCATATTCGGTTCAACAAACAAAGATCTTTGCGAAGAATTCTCTCTTATGATGCAAGGCGGATTCGAGATGTCCATGATGGGAAAGATGAACTACTTCCTTGGTTTACAAATCAAGCAAACAAAGGATGGCATCTTCATCAATCAATCCAAGTATTGCAAGGAATTATTGAAAAGATTTGATATGGACAATTGCAAAGAGATGTCTACTCCAATGGGATCCGGAACGTATATTGATCAAGATCTTTCTGGCACTTCAATAGATATTACAAAGTATCGAGGTATGATCGGTTCACTCTTATATTTGACAGCGAGCCGTCCTGACATTATGTTTAGTGTTTGTTTGTGTGTCCGCTTTCAAGCTAATCCAAAGGAATCGCATCTCACTGCCGTGAAGAGGATCATGAAGTATCTCAAAGAAACAACGCACGTCGGACTATGGTATCCTAAAGGTAGTACTTGTTCTTTAATTGGTTATTCTGACGCTGATTATGCAGGATGTAAGACCGATCGAAAGAGTACAAGTGGTACTTGTCACATTCTCGGGAATGCACTAGTGTCGTGGGCATGCAAGAAGCAAGCATGTGTTGCACTTAGCACGGCCGAAGCAGAGTACATTGCAGCAGGAAGTTGTTGTGCTCAAATCTTGTGGCTCAAACAACAACTTCTCGATTTCGGTATAGATCTCAGTTGTATCCCTCTCCGGTGTGACAACACAAGTGCCATCAATATCACGAAGAACACGGTCATGCATTCAAGAACAAAGCACATTGATATCCGGCACCACTTCCTTCGAGATCATGTTTTAAATGGAGATGTCGATGTTACATTCGTGGATACACACAATCAACTAGCCGACATATTCACAAAACCATTGGCTAAGGAACAATTCTTCAAGATTCGACGAGAACTTGGGATTCTCAATGAAGGTGACATCTAATCTTAACCTAAAAATTGGTTGTTATATGTTTTTATTGCATTATGTGTGTTTATATGTGTTTTTGCTCACTTTAAAGTCATAAAATGCTAGCACTCACATTTCACCGTTTTCGGTTTTTCTCACTTTCGTATACCCGAAATTAATCGGTTTCAAAATATTTTTTGATCGAAAGTTGCGGAATGACAAGTGCTAACACTTTATGGAAATTTTTTTTGAAAAATCCCTCCCATTTTTCCCCACCAAAGCTGCTGGATTTTTAAAATTTTTGAAATTTTTTGTCCGTTAACCGGTTAACGGATCGGTTAACCGGTTAACAACTTCAAAACAGCAGTCCCTGCCTGCGTGACAGGTTCTGTCATTTTTTTTTAAACTTTTAATGTTTTTTATTGTTTTTATTATGTTGTTTTATATTTTAATCATGTTATGTTTTGTACTCTCAAACTAAAGTCCTAAGTTTTTAGGCATTTTTGGTTTACTTGCACTATGTTTGCATTTTATATGTGTGATTGCTTGTATGATTGCTTGTATGATGCTATCTTTCATGTTCATGCTTGTTGGTCCCTTCCTTTTTGCTAATGCCAAAGGGGCGAGCCTCGGGAGTGTTCATTCAAGAATTCGAGGAATGCGAGATTCCAGAACTCAGTTAATGCGTTATTTTGATTATGAAAATATTCGAATGATTTGCGTTTAGAAATACTTAGATGGAGAAGTACAAAATATTCGACTTACATGGATTTGCGAATTGATTAAAATGATAAAATGCGAAAATAATAAATTAATGACAACTATTTGAAGGCGTTGGACCTTTTTGTAGAAGCACGCCTTCAATCTCGGAGATTTTGATGAAGACAACACGGCGCATATATTTCAGACCTGCAAAAAGTCAAGAGCTCCAACCGATCAAGCTTCAAGCAACCGGCTTCGCTATCAAGCTTCGATTGCATCATCATTCAACTTCATGCTTGGATGCTTTTGGTTAGGTATATCAATCCCTTTTTAAATTGATGTACAAGTGTTCATGCATTCAATCCTATACTAGCATATTGCATAAAATAATTTAACATATTTTTCAAACCGATTAACACTCTTTAAAAAACCTTCTGTTTCTGGTTTTAACAGTGTTAACCGTTTAACCATTTGGTTAACCGGTTAACGGGTTCAATTTTTCAAAAGACCTGTTAACGTTCATAGGCGTTAACCAGTTAACCATTTGGTTAACCGGTTAACACTGTAATATTTTGAAAAATATTTTTCCTTTGAAATTCAAATTGCACCTTTTGATTATATCTCTTCAAGAAACTTTTTGATTCATAATTTTCACACCTTTTCAAAAGGGTGTCATGTATTATATAAAATCTGAATTTTTTCAAATTCAAAAAATACCTCCTACAATTTTTATAAAAAATCACTTGAATCAAATTGATCAATTTTCAAATTTTTCATACTTTTCAAAAGTGTTCATAAGATATTCATCTTTCATACTTCATGTTTGAACACTTGTATTGATATTTAAAAAGTGAATTGTGTACATAGGAGAAGATCATTATCGATATTAAAATCTTTGTATTACTCACTCAAAATTAAAAATATAGAAAGGTATTTCTATTGTGTGACTTGTGTGCCAAGGTTTGTTTGGACATAAGGGTAAGTGTGGCAAGAGGATTTTTCTTGCACACTTGTATGATAGTTTGTTAGAAAGTAGGCCTCACCATTGAAGGTGTGATAGGTTGTACTATTTCTAAAAACTAGTGGTAATCTCTTTCAAGTTGAAAGGGGACTGGATGTACCTTCGGACTGTGAAGGGAACCAGGATAACTTTCTGTGTCATTTTTATTTTCTGCCTTACTGCATTCCTTCCATACAAACTTAAAAGAAAAAATTCTATCCATCAAAGAAAAAGAATCGAGAAAATTTATATACACCTAATTCACCCCCCCCCCCCCCTCTTAGGCGCATTCTGATATTACACTTTTTAATCGGGCGCGTCGGAATATTGTTCTTTAAATTCCTTAGAATCGATTTAGAGTCGAAATAATTCTATAAGGAGTTGAATCGATTTGTTGGAATGCGATAAATAAATTGATTAAAATGTTTAAATTAAATTGCGGATATTAAATCGGAATAGATAAAAATAAATTAAATTAAAAGTTCGATAACATAACAAATAATTAAAATAATACGAAAAAAATAAATTAAATTAAATAAAATGGTTTTTGTAGAAATAAAATATTAAATAAAAAAAACCTAACTAGAATGGCCTCATATTAATTAAATTTCCAAATTTAATAAAATTTGAAATAATTTAATTTTTTTATTATCTCATTGGTCCAAATACAAAGAAATGAAAATAAAAGGTAACAAAATATAAAACTAGATGATAATGAGAAACAAAATAGCAAAAATTATTTATATAATAAAAAAAACAAAAGTAAAATAGAAAAAAATAGCACTAAGAGAAAATAACAGGAAACAAAATAAATTTGAATATAAAAAACATGGGATGGGGAGGCGCAGAGATTATGTAGGGTGCTAACAGAAATTCTGGTGGGCTCAGCCCAACAGCCAAAACACAAAACCAAAAATAACAGGGGTGATGCAAAATTAGATTACAGTGTATATATAGCAAAAACATATGGGCTCATAAGCCCAAAACAAGATGTAAACAAAAATCAAAAGAATTTGCATGTTCAGAAATTAATATAAGTTTATTAAAACAAACAAATCTTGAAATAAATAAATAAAAGGAAAAAACCCCAACATTATTAATTATGGTTCAGAAACTAAACCCTCGTGTTCTACCTCCAAACAAAAGACAGATAGCTCCAACCCGGATGAACCTCCGCCGACCGCCTTTCCACCTCAAATAAAAGTTTTCCGTCGGCCTCTCTGTGGTTCGCTATGAGCTTTCGCGGCTGCGGCTTTGTCTCTCTCCGATTTCGCGCTTTACTCGCTCATCTCGGTCGCCGCGTTTTGCAGCGGTTGAAGGTATGTCGATCAAAGGGGATGGTGGTGACGGCGCGTCGACGCGGCGGGGTTCTGTTTGTGTGGATCTGGTTTCCGAATGTTTGGTTCGGTGAGGAACGGGGTGTGAAGGATTGGATGCGGTTCACGTGGTGGTGGGCTCGCGATTGGGTTTGGAGGAACGTTTTTTTTTTGTGATTTTTATTTTTTCAAGCGGTTTTGTTTTGGAATCTTGTTGTTTTTTCTGGTTGCGTTTGGTTCACAGTTGGCGATGGACTGTTGATTTGGGTTGAGGTTATGGTTATCATAAAGGGTTTATTGATAAAGACGAATATGTGGGGTGAAGGTTTATTGAAGGATGATATTTTATTTTTGAAGGTTTGTTTTGAGTGATTGTGTAATAAAGGATGGTGTATGAAAGTGTAATGGTGTTGGTTGAGTCTGTGTTTGGAAGTGAAAGAAGAAAAAAAAAGAAATATTCTACAGAGATTGATTTTCGTGTATTATAGTTTGGATGAATTTCAATAAAAAGGAAGTTGTAAGAGTTTTAAATTGGTGAGTCAAAAAAAGGTGGTAATTTATTTTTATGATTCTGGTTTATGAGTGGTGAAAAATTGGTAGAGAATTATATTTGGTTTTGAAGCTTGGTTTGGAATGATTTTTTTGCAGAAGTTGTGTATGGTTGTCCAAGCTCCTTTTGATTATGAGAATGGGGCTCTTTAAATAGAGCTTGAGATTGAGGGTGAAATAGGAAGAATTTGGGACATAGTAAAGAATAAAATCTGATTTTTTAGAGCTGTGATTTGGGATAAGAATGAGCTGACAAAAATTCTGTTATGCTGGTGCAAAGTTAGTGGAAAATTTGTTACAGGCTGTATAAACAAAGGTAGAAAAGTTAATGAAACTTGTTTTCCTGAAATAACATTAAAAAGTAATACTAATAATAATAAAAAATAAATAATAATGATATCAAAACTAATAACAAATAATAATAATAATACTAATAATAATAATACTAATAATAATAATAGTAATAATAATAATAGTAATAATAATAATAATAAAATAAATATTAATAATAATAAGACAATGGAAATAATAGAAGAGAAAAAAAAAACAATGATAATATGAATGAAAATAATTAATAGTAAGAACAAGTGCTAATGGTGCACAATGTGAGGAGCAACAAGGAAAGCATAAAATAAAATAAAATATGACCAATCAAGAAAAAGGATGGGGACAGGAATCGAACCCCAGTCCTTATAGTAATACAAACACAAGTCCATCCGCTGGGGCGGGTATACATCGTTTAGTAAAATTGCACCAATAAATACATACTCCATATATTTGACAATTCCAAACTTTTCTCTCTTTTTTTTATATTTTTTTGATATGTGGATTAAAAAGTTTTAATTACGGAAAGTCGAATGAACCGCATCCCGCGGGGCGAGCCTCGGGAGTGTTCATTCAAGAATTCGAGGAATGCGAGATTCCAGAACTCAGTTAATGCGTTATTTTGATTATGAAAATATTCGAATGATTTGCGTTTAGAAATACTTAGATGGCGAAGTACAAAATATTCGACTTACATGGATTTGCGAATTGATTAAAGTGATAAAATGCGAAAATAATAAATTAATGACAACTATTTGAAGGCGTTGGACCTTTTTAATCGGGCGCGTCGGAATATTGTTCTTTAACTTCCTTAGAATCGATTTAGAGTCGAAATCATTCTATAAGGAGTTGAATCGATTTGTTGGAATGCGATAAATAAATTGATTAAAATGTTAAAATTAATTTGCGGATATTAAATCGGAATAGAATAAAAATAAATTAAAATAAAAGTTCGATAACATAACAAATAATTAAAATAATACGAAAAAAATAAAATAAAATAAATAAAATGGTTTTTGTAGAAATAAAATATTAAATAAAAAAACATAACTAGAATAGCCTCATATTAATTAAATTTCCAAATTTAATAAAATTTGAAATAATTTAATTTTTTTATTATCTCATTGGTCCAAATACAAAGAAATAAAAATAAAAGGTGACAAAATATAAAACTAGATTGTAATGAGAAACAAAATAGCAAAAATTATTTATATATAAAAAAAATAGAAGTAAAATAGAAAAAATAGCACTAAGAGAAAATAACAGGAAACAAAATAAATTTGAATAAACAAAACATGGGATGGTGAGGCGCAGAGATTATGTAGGGTGCTAACAGAAATTCTGGTGGGCTCGGGCCACCAGCCAAAACACAAAACCAAAAATAACAGGGGTGATGCAAAATTAGATTACAGTGTATATATAGAAAAAACATATGGGCTCATAAGCCCAAAACAAGATGTATACAAAAATCAAAAGAATTTGCATGTTCAGAAATTAATATAAGTTTATTAAAACAAACAAATCTTGAAATAAATAAATAAAAGGAAAAAACCCCAACATTATTAATTAATGTTAAGAAACTAAACCCTCGTGTTCTACCTCCAAACAAAAGACGGATAGCTCCAACCCGGATGAACCTCCGCCGACCGCCTTTTCACCTCGAATAAAAGTTTTCCGTCGGCCTCTCCGTGGTTCGCTATGAGCTTTCGCAGTTGCGGCTTTGTCTCTCTCCGATTTTGCGCTTCACTCGCTCATCTCAGTCGCCGCGTTTCGCAACGGTTGAAGGTCCGCCGATCAAAGGGGATGGTGGTGACGGCGCGTCGACGCGGCGGGGTTCTGTTTGTGTGGATCTGGTTTTCAAATGTTTGGTTCGGTGAGGAACGGCGTGTGAAGGATTAGATGCGGTTCACGTGGTGGTGGGCTCGCGATTGGGTTTGGAGGAACGTTTTTTTTGTGATTTTGATATTTTCAAGCGGTTTTGTTTTCGAATATTGTTGGTTTTTCTGGTTGCGTTTGGTTCACAGTTGGCGATGGACTGTTGATTTGGGTTGAGGTTATGGTTATCATAAAGGGTTTATGATAAAGACGAATATGTGGGGTGAAGGTTTATTGAAGGATGATATTTCATTTTTGAAGGTTTGTTTTGAGTGATTGTGTAATGAAGGATGGTGTATGAAGGTGTAATGGTGTTGGTTCAGTCTGTGTTTGGAAGTGAAAGAAAAAAAAAGAAATATTCTACAGAGATTGATTTTCGTGTATTATAGTTTGGAGGAATTTCAATAAAAAGGAAGTTGTAAGAGTTTTAAATTGGTGAGTAAAAAAAAGGTGGTAATTTATTGTTATGATTCTGGTTTATGAGTGGTGAAAAATTGGTAGAGAATTATATTTGGCTTTAAAGCTTGGTTTGGAATGATTTTTTTGCAGAAGTTGTGTATGGTTGTCCAAGCTCCTTTTGATTATGAGAATGGGGCTCTTTAAATAGAGCTTGAGATTGAGGGTGAAATAGGAAGAATTGGGGACAAAGTAAAGAATAAAATCTGATTTTTTTGAGCTGTGATTTGGGATAAGAATGAGCTGACAAAAATTTTGTTATGCTGGTGCAAAGTTAGTGGAAATGGTAGTGGAAAATTTGTTACAGGCTGTATAAACAAAGGTAGAAAAGTTAATGAAACTTGTTTTCCTGAAATAACATTAAAAAGTAATACTAATAATAATAAAAAGAAATAATAATGATATCAAAACTAATAACTAATAATAATAATAATACTAATAATAATAATACTAATAATAATAATAATAAACTAAATAATAATAATAATAAGACTGATCGTACCTGGAGATCAGGATCCGATGCGGCTGGCCTCGAGAGCTAATGGAGACGGTCAGTGAGGAGAAAAGGGGGTGTACCTGCAAGGCACTCCGATGCCAAAGTAAGTAACCGAGCAAAGAGTGGGCAAGTACAAGTATAAAGGTCAGAGAAATTGAATACCTGGCCCTCCCAAACGAGAGGGTTTATATAAGGGACTAAATGGAAGACTATTGGTCCATCTTGTGAGGCACGGATCGAGGAATCCGTGAAAATAGGCAACGGTTAAGACTAGCCGTTAGGGAACTTCGTCGTAGTCGGACTGCTCGTGGTCGACAAGGACCACTTTTCATGATTGTGCTTGACGTCGAGCAGGCCTATTGGATTGGTTTTCCTGGCCCAATTGTAGGGATTGGGCCGATCCAGAACAGGAGCCCCCCAAGTCATTGCTCGTGTGGTAGAGCAGTGACTTAAGAATGATTTTGTGCTCGGCGATGAGCAGCGTTAGGGCCAGGGATCTACGCTGTCGATCATCTGGGAACTGGCAGCTGGTGCGTTGCTCGACAGAGGAATGTGAAACGAAAAGCTGGAATATCTGGGAATTCGCGCCTATTAATGATTTGACGGCTAGTCTAGGGGCTAGCGTGTAGGGGTCACGCGTGCTTGCACGTGTTCCCCTTCCTATAAATAGGATTCTCAGGGCCCATTCTGAACTTTTCGCTTCATCTTCTTCTTCAACGCTCTACTCGTTCAACTACCACCGTCCCAGCCGTCGACCACCGCCTCTCTTTGCCGACCACCACTTTCAGAACTCTATTTTCTTCAAGAATGTCTTCTCAAGCGCAAGGTACGGCTCTTTTTCTTCTTTCTAGGTGTTTATAGCTTAGATTTTGTAGAAATGCATGTGGCTTAGGATAGTTTTGACGGTAGGTTTTAGATTTGGAACCGGTAAACCCTAGGACTTCTGCCACCGTAGTCGGTCGGTGGCAAACCCTAGCTCAGGGTCGACGTAGGTATTGGTCGACTTAGACTTGGGTTTTGATAGATACTTAGGTTAGATCCTTGACTTATAATGTTGGGCGTAAGCCGTCGCTCCGAGCGATGGTCAGCCTGGGCTATAGCTTGGGACATAGTCTCTAAGCTGATGCGCGCCCTTTCACTTGTCAAGCGGTGGAAGAGTGGATTTGATATTCTTAATCGAATTCACTGACGCCTTTCCTCTGCTTTTCAGGTGAAAACTCGCTCGTGAATCCGCTGGACGTGCTTTCCGAAGAGACGTCCTCGGAAGATTCAGGGTCATCTGCGTCCATTCCTTCTAGTTCCGGGAGTTCCTCGGAGAGTTCGGATACAAGTACTACAGGAGCATCGACAGACTCGCCCCAGTGTCCTGACCAGACGAGGGTCTCGCCCGAAGAATGGGTGGTGGAAGATTTGTTGGACAAGGTGTCTTCATTTTCAAGACCTCTAACGGAGCCACTACCCGTTGTTGGTGACCCTGCCGATTGGGTTGTAACCTGCCCGGGGGACGATGACCGTATCTTCTCAGATTTCCGTGGTCGGGCTTCCTCCATGTACGAATACGCAATCTCGGTCCTGGGGGTAACATTGCCTTTCAGTGACTTTGTGAGTGCCGTGCTCGGGCATCTCTGCGTCGCCCCTTCCCAGCTACACCCCAATTCGTACGCATTTCTAAGAGCGTTCGAGATGACGTGCGCCCATCTGGGTGTTGGTGCCACGCTTCCCCTCTTCTTCCGCCTGTTCTCCTTGCAGCGCCAAGTCGGGCGAGGAACTGACCGAAAGGGGTTCGTGTCCTTCAAGCAGCGGACGAAGATTTTTAAGGCCCATTCAGAATCTATCTGGGCCTTCAAAACTGATTACTTCCTGATAAAACCCGCGAGCGCGGTGGCCATGAGAGCAATGAGCTTTCTGGGAATAGACACTGACGAGAATGACGAGCCTAAGCTCGACGATCAAGGTCAGGTGATCCCGAGGAGATTGTGGTTGTTCCCATTTTCCTGGAGTCATGCTCATTATGAGAAACCTGTCGGGGAGTTCGTTCAGGTGGGGGACACATTGAATGATGATGATGCGGCCAGTTTCGAGGCCTTCAGAAAATTAATAGCATCTTTCACTCCGACCCCCCTGTTGGACGGAGATGGAAAGGTTATAGTTGATCAGGATGGGGGGAAGCTGTGGAGCATCCCTTGATCAATGTTACTGAGTTGCTGGCTTGCCGTACCGGGCAAGAAGTGTCTGACTTCTTTGGTATCTGTTTATTTGCGTTAGTTAAATTTTTGCTTTAACTTTGTTGTCTATGACTAACCTGATCCTTTTCCTTTTTCAGGCTCCCTGACGAACCCATTGGATAAAATTCAAGAACGCCTGGTTCAGCAGCAGAGGAAAAGATCAAGGGTCGTGCAGACAAAGCTGACTGAGACGAGTGGCTCGGGGTCGGGCCCCTTGGTCCAGGGTTCGCCGAGCGCATCGACCGGCTCCTTGATGAAGAAGCATAAGTCTGCGGCCACTATGGATTTAACGGCCAACGCTCCTCCAAAGTCGAAGCATGGGCTGCCTCCGTGTTTCGTGATGCGCA
This sequence comes from Lathyrus aphaca, assembly GCA_963966055.1. Lineage (NCBI taxonomy): Eukaryota > Viridiplantae > Streptophyta > Magnoliopsida > Fabales > Fabaceae > Lathyrus > Lathyrus aphaca. The sequence continues at coordinate 267,557,407 of OZ014525.1, forward strand.
ACTTCTTCGAGGGAACGAGCATGGAGGTGGACCGTGCGGATTCTTTGTTCTTGGAAGGTATGGACCGTCCCGCTCGGCGATTATCACTGGCCCAAGACGCAAGCGTAGTTATGCGGGTCCTAACAATGTCCTGGCTGACGGCCGAAGGGAGTCCCGGACTAGAGCGAGAGAATAGCAGGCTTAAGGAGCAGCTGGCTGCTTTTGAGACTAAGCTGACAGCGGCCACTGAGGAGGCTAAAGCTGCGACCAAGGAGTCGACCGAACGGGCCGCCGTCATTGCCAAGTTGGAGGTCGACAAGAAGAGGGTGCTTGAGCAAAATAAAAAGCTGAAGGACGCCTTTTTCCCGAAGGATGATGAGGTTGAAGAGACTAAGAGTCTGGTGACGAGGGCTCAGTTGCTCGCTCGGATTGACCAGGATATGGAAGATCTGAACTCGTCGACTGAGCTCAGTTTCCAGAACGCGGTGGATCAAATGAGAGTTATTCATCCTGACATGGCCTGGGATGCTGGTCGAATGAGCTACCTGTACAAGGTCGTGGACGGTCAGATCGTGGTCCCCTCAGACTTGGTGGTGGATGATTCTCAGCCGGGGTCGACTGATCAGCCTGGCCAGCCTGAAGCGCAACCGGAGCAGGAGGGAGCTTGTGAGGAGGAAGGCCGCCCGGGAGGCGAGGGTAATTAATTTATGGCCTGCGTGCCTGATAATTTATGATGTTTTATTTTTTGGGGGGTGCGTGGCCCCCTTTGTATGTAATCCTGAACAAGTCGGCTCTTTGGTGTCGCATTTTTAATTTCATGTGCACGACTTTGATGGTCGGTTTCTATGTTTTATTTGCTCGTAACAATGCGTCCGTCGGAGGACATAGTTTACTTGTTATTTTTACTAAGTGTTTGGTATGCATCTTTGCATTAATTGGATGTGATCGAATAAATACGGGGTGTGTGTGTGATCTGTTGGTTAGGGGGACCAATCAAATTTATGAGTCTTACTCCTGGTCGGTGCCCGGGCCAAGATAATGGCCCGGGCTCCGTGGCTTGAACATCCCATCGCGAGCTGGGGTTCTGCCTGGTCGTGGTACTTAGGTGACGTCGGACTCGTTCGAGTATCCGTCCGTGCGGAAAGTTTCTCTTTTGCCCGAAAGGAGATCTTGCTTGACTTTGTTATATTCGGGCTGCCGTGCTCGTACCTAGGCACGCAGTTTTCAGTCGGTTCTCCTTGCTTGAAAGTTGAGCAGGGTGACTTTGTGATTTAGCTGTAGTATTGTTTGAGTTTCTTGGTGTTCCAAGGCCGAGCAAGCTCTTCCCCGTGTAGATTTTCCAAATAATAGGCTCCATTCTCGGTTTTTGCTCGGACGCGATACGGGCCTTCCCAGTTGGGTGTTAATTTTCCCTCGGGGGGATCTCTGTGATTTCTTCTAAGGACAAGGCTGCCTACCTCGAACATTCGCCTTATGACCTTAGAATCATACCGAGCGGCTATTTTTTGTTTGAGAATGGTTTCTCGAAGAGCGGCTTTCGATCGAACTTCTTCGATCATGTCGAGGTCGTCTCTCAAGGCTTCGGAATTGGTATCTTGGTCCATGGGGGATTCTATGCGCTTCGATAGGGCATGCATTTCTATAGGGATCACCGCTTCAGTTCCATATGCTAATCGAAATGGGGATTCCCCGGTTGTTGAGTGGGCGTGGTCCTATATGCCCATAGTACGCTTTGTAGCTCCTCGACCCAATGCTTATTATGCTCATCCAGTCTTCGTTTCAAACCTCTTAGGATTACCCTGTTCGCGGCCTCTGCTTGCCCGTTAGTTTGGGGATGCTCGACTGAAGCAAAATGTTGTTTCGTTCCCATTGACACAACGAATTCTTTGAAGTGTTTATCTGTGAACCGAGTGCCGTTGTCGGTCACGATGGCGAGCGGCACCCCGAACCGGGTGAGGATGTTTCTCTTGAAGAAACGTAGTATGTTGAGCGCAGTGATTTTGGCTAAGGCCTCAGCTTCTATCCATTTGGTAAAATGGTCGACAAGAATTATCTTCGAGACGGGCGATTATCTTGCCATGGGCGAGGAGCAGCAAGTTTGTCTGATTCAGGATCTCGGCCAATGCGGCGAAATCCGACCCTGAAGGAGTCGAAGGAAAAAGAGTTTCCGGGCAACTTTCCAAAGGTTGGTCGCGATCGGGTGAAGGTGATACCGCTTTCTCGTCCAGATGGTCTTGCACCGTTTCGTCATGTAGAGGAGGATGGATGTTGCTCTCACGTTGTGTGAGAATCATGCCATCGTTTGATCGGTTTTCCTGGTTGTCCCGAGCAGCCATGGATATTGTTAAAACTTTGGTTCTTTGAAGATTTTGAAAGAAGAACGGGGAAATCAGTTTCCCATAGACGGCGCCACCTGATCGTACCTGGAGATCAGGATCCGATGCGGCTGGCCTCGAGAGCTGATGGAGACGGTCGGTGAGGAGAAAAGGGGGTGTACCTGCAAGGCACTCCGATGCCAAAGTAAGTAACCGAGCAAAGAGTGGGCAAGTACAAGTATAAAGGTCAGAGAAATTGAATACCTGACCCTCCCAAACGAGAGGGTTTATATAAGGGACTAAATAGAAGACTATTGGTCCATCTTGTGAGGCGCGGATCGAGGAATCCGTGAAAATAGGCAACGGTCAAGACTAGCCGTTAGGGAACTTCGTCGTGGTCGGACTGCTTGTGGTCGACAAGGAAAACTTTTCATGATTGTGCTCGACGTCGAGCTGGCCTATTGGATTGGTTTTCCTGGCCCAATTGTAGGGATTGGGCCGATCTAGAACAAAGACAATGGAAATAATAGAAGAGAAAAAAAAACAATGATAATATGAATGAAAATAATTAATAGTAAGAACAAGTGCTAATGGTGCACAATGTGAGGAGCAACAAGGAAAGCATAAAATAAAATAAAATAGGACCAATCAAGAAAAAGGATGGGGACAGGAATCGAACCCCAGTCCTTATAGTAATACAAACACAAGTCCATCCGTTGGGGCGGGTATACATCGATTAGTAAAATTGCACAAATAAATACATACTCCATATATTTGACAATTCACAATATATATAAGCACTTAATTAGATTATTGTTATTTATGAAGAATTTGCACCAACTAATTTATAAACATAAATATTTAATATTCATATTATGTCATAACGAAATAGGCTACTATCTATATATTGAATAAATGTTTTATAATTTTTAATGGATGAGAAATAGAAAAATATTTAACAATGAAAAATTATTTAATTTTATTAAAAATATTAAAACTCATAAAGGACAAATATAATTTGTAAAAATTGTGTTTTTTGAGTTTGTTTTGCTATTATAGTTATCTATTTTATAATAATTTTTAAATAATTAAATTAAAATATATAAATTAGTATTTAGTTGTCCTTGACAAATATTTCTAAATACGTCATCGATGAATAATATATTAGATAACTTTCAAATATTTGAGCAATTCACAATGATGGAGTATAATGAAAAATTTGAAGGAAAAATAGAACATATAAATTATTATTAGGTTAAAAAAGAGAAAAAATATTATTACTTTAAAAAACAGAGAAATATAGTTTTAAAGGATTATGAAGAATATCAAGAAATGGAGTTATGAAGAGTTAAAAAAGAAATAAATTATTATTATTTTTAAATAGAGAGAAACAAGAGTGAGATGGAAAAAGAAAGAAGAAGAGTTAAGAATATAAGAAGAAAAAATAGAAGAAAAATCATTATTATTAAATTAAGAAGAGTAAATAAAAAAGACAATGAAATGGCAGAAACACATAAAGAAGTGAGAAGAGGATGAAAAGTGATAAATATGTGAGGAAATGAGAAGACATGAGAAGCGACTAACACTTTAGTCACTCAAGGTTTTTCAAATGATTCGAATACAAGTGTGTAAAAAAATTGCTTCTAAAAAGCTATTATCACAACTGTGATATTATTACACAATATTATTTCACAATTGATGGAAAAAAGAAATTTGAAAAATGAGTATGCGCGCGAGAGAGTTGTTGCAAATTTCTCCAGATGACTATTTTATAAAATTGTGAAGATTTCTATTGTTGGAGACATCTTAACTTATTTTTGGATGGAGATTAAAGTCATTGAAAAGTGTCCAAAAATAAAGATTTTTGTCTGGAGCCGATAATTCCCTGATCTTCAATTAGTAAGGTTGATTCTTTACATTTTGCACACTAAAATCAATAATTTTAAGGAGCATATTTTGTTCTTTATAAAAATATTTGTTATCATCAAAACTTAAATAAAGAGAGTAGAATCAAAATTCTTATTCTAACAGGAACTTCTTATCATACGTCGTGAAGGTCCTTTTGTAACTTTGATGAATATTGCGATCTTGTTTTTACGTTGATAGAGATCTTTTTTACTTTTCTATTCGATTATGATTCAATTTTACTCTATGATCATGTGTATATGATGTGATGTAACTTTGATGATTCAAAGATGTGTGATGTAACTTTGATGAATGATGCGACATTGTTTTTACTTTGCTTGCGAGCTTGTTATTACTTTGCTATTAAATTATGATTCAATTTTACTTTATGATCATGTGTATATGTTGTGATGTAAATCTGATGATTCAAAGGTGCATGATGTAACTTTGATTCAAATATGTGATTTGATTCCATGTGATGTAACTTTAAAAATACTCTTACAAGATTAATATGATTTCTAATTATAGATTAATATGATTTCTAATATGATTTCTAATTATAGATTAATATGATTTCTAATTATGAATTATGATGTGCAACTATTGTTGATGATTGTGTTAGTAAAAATATAAAAAAAACATGATTTCTAATTAGTAATGACCTTAAAGTGTCTAAGAAAATGTGTCTTGTACCTTAATAATATTTTATCGGGAAAAAGTCATAATATTTTATTTGAAACAAAATGAGTACTTCTACTGCATGAAGTCTGTCTTAGTTGAGTGGATTTTATCTGAAACCCAGGAATCCCACAAGAAATATGCCACTGTACCATATTGCGATCTACAAATTATAGACTAAATGATTTTTATCATGAGAGTGATAAATTTGAACAAACAGACCGATGACATCATATATTGGTTTCCAGCAAAGACTCGTTAGCAGTTGAGAAGTAAATATGAGAAGAAAAACCCATTTCAGAAAAGGGTGAATTGTTTTTTTAAGAACTTTGAGAATGTGGAAATCAATCGGTGATTGTTGAAATGAACTAAAAACGTGAGAAAAAAAATAGAAATACCAAAGTATTCTCTATTTATGGATTATAGCAGTTGACAAAAACAAGGAACTGTGTTGGAAAGATTATTCCCAAAAGATGACAAGAAACTATGTATTATTTAAAATTAGGTATTAGATTACGTGTATTAATTTGACTAAAAATAAATTTTTTGAGAGAAATTATTGTAAATATCCTAAAAAGCATGTAAAATACAGTTTGATTACATTTGTCTTTATGATCATAAAAAAATAAAATCTCAACGGAATATATATATATATATATATATATATATATATATATATATATATATATATATATATATATATATATATATATGTATATATATATATACATATATATAAATATATATATATATATATATATATATATATATATATATATATATATATATATATATATATATATATATATATATATATATATATATATAAGCACTTAATTAGATTATTGTTATTTATGAAGAATTTGCACAAACTAATTTATAATCATAAATATTTAATATTCATATTATGTCCTAACGAAATAGGCTACTATCTATATATTGAAAAAATGTTTTATAATTTTTAATGGATGAGAAATAGAAAAATATTTAACAATGAAAAATTATTTAATTTTATTAAAAATATTAAAACTCATAAAGGACAAATATAATTTGTAAAAATTGTGTTTTTTGAGTTTGTTTTGCTATTATAGTTATCTATTTTATAATAATTTATAAATAATTAAATTAAAATATTTAAATTAGTATTTAGTTGTCCTTGACAAATATTTCTAAATACGTCATCGATGAATAATATATTAGATAACCTTCAAATATTTGGGCAATTCACAATGATAGAGTATAATGAAAAATTTGAAGGATAAATAGAACATATAAATTATTATTAGGTGAAAAAAGAGAAAAAATATTATTACTTTAAAAAACAGAGAAATATAGTTTTAAAGGATTATGAAGAAAATCAAGAAATGGAGTTATGAAGAGTTAAAAAAGAAATAAATTATTATTATTTTTAAATAGAGAGAAAAAAGAGTGAGATGGAAAAAGAAAGAAGAAGAGTTAAGAATATAAGAAGAAAAAATAGAAGAAAAATTATTATTATTAAATTAAGAAGAGTAAATAAAAAAGACAATGAAATGTGAGAAACACATAAAGAAGTGAGAAGAGGATGAAAAGTGATAAATATGTGAGGAAATGAGAAGACATGAGAAGCGACTAACACTTTAGTCACTCAAGGTTTTTCAAATGATTCGAATACAAGTGAGTAAAAAAATTGCTTCTAAAAAGCTATTATCACAACTGTGATATTATTACACAATATTATTTCACAATTGATGGAAAAAAGAAATTTGAAAAATGAGTATGCGCGTGAGAGAGTTGTTGCAAATTTCTCCAGTTGACTATTTTATAAAACTGTGAAGATTTCTACCGTTGGAGACATCTTAACTTATTTTTGGATGGAGATTAAAGTCATTGAAAAGTTTCCAAAAATAAAGATTTTTGTCTAGAGCCGATAATTTCCTGATCTTCAATTAGTAAGGTTGATTCTTTAGATTTTGCACACTAAAATCAATAATTTTAAGGAGCATATTCTGTTCTTTATAAAAATATTTGTTATCATATTTGTTATCATCAAAACTTAAATAAAGAGAGTAGAATCAAAATTATTATTCTAACAGGAACTTCTTATCATACGTCGTGAAGGTCCTTTTGTAACTTTGATGAATATTGCTATCTTGTTTTTACATTGATAGAGATCTTTTTACTTTTCTATTCGATTATGATTCAATTTTACTCTATGATCATGTGTATATGATGTGATGTAACTTTGATGATTCAAAGATGTGTGATGTAACTTTGTTGAATGATGCGACATTGTTTTTACTTTGCTTGCGAGCTTGTTATTACTTTGCTATTAAATTATGATTCATTTTTACTTTATGATCATGTGTATATGTTGTGATGTAAACCTGATGATTCAAAGAATGTGCAACTATCTTTGACGATTGTGTTAATAAAAATATAAAAAAACATGATTTCTAATTAGTAATGACATTAAAGTGACTAAGAAAATGAGTCTTGTACCTTAATAATATTTTATTTGGATATTTGAAACAAAATGAGTACTTCTACTACATGAACTCTGTCTTAGTTGAGTGGATTTTATCTGAAACCCAAGAATCCCATAAGAAATATGCCAATGTACGGATTTTATCTGAAACCCAAGAATCCCATAAGAAATATGCCAATGTACCATATTGCAAGATTTTGAATCGAGGTTTAAACATCATTATGGCTTTTTGGTTGATCTGATTCGATCTTACACATCGAATGATCTAGAAATTGGAAGAAAGAAAGATGAAAGATTCTTATGATTTGATACAAAAAAATGTCGACGAATGATCTAGAAATTTGAAGAAAGAAAGATTCTTATGATTTGATACAAAAAATATCGATCTACAAATTATAGACTAAATGATTTTTATCATGAGAGTGATAAATTTGAACAAACAGACCGATACTGACACTGAGAAGAAAAACCGAAAAACCCATTTCAGAAAAGGGTGAATTGTTTTTTAAGACACTTTGAGAATGTGGAAATCAATCGGTGATTGTTGAACTGAATTAAAAATGTGAGAAAAAAATAGAAATACCAAAGGATTCTCTATTTAGGGATATACCAAAGGATTCTCTATTTATGGATTATAGCCGTTGACAAAAACAAGGAACTGTGTTGGAAAGATTATTCCCAAAAGATGACAAGAAACTATGTATTATTTAAAAGTAGTTATTAGATAACGTGTATTAATTTGACTAAAAACAAATTTTTTGAGAGAAATTATTGTAAATATCCTAAGAAGCATGTAAAATACAGTTTGATTACATTTGTCTTGATGATCATAACAAAATAAAATCTCAACGGAATATATATATATATACATATATATTTATATATATATATATATATATATATATATATATATATATATATATATTAATTAGATTATTGTTATTTATGAAGAATTTGCACAAACTAATTTATAAACATAAATATTTAATATTCATATTATGTCCTAACGAAATAGGCTACTATCTATATATTGAATAAATGTTTTATAATTTTTAATGGATGAGAAATAGAAAAATATTTAACAATGAAATATTATTTAATTTTATTAAAAATATTAAAACTCATAAAGGACAAATATAATTTGTAAAAATTGTGTTTTTTGAGTTTGTTTTGCTATTATAGTTATCTATTTTATAATAATTTATAAATAATTAAATTAAAATATATAAATTAGTATTTAGTTGTCCTTGACAAATATTTCTAAATACGTCATCGATGAATAATATATTAGATAACCTTCAAATATTTGAGCAACTCACAATGATAGAGTATAATGAAAAATCTGAAGAAAAAATAGAACATATAAATTATTATTACTTGAACATAGAGAAAAAATATTATTACTTTAAAAAACAGAGAAATATAGTTATAAAGGATTATGAAGAAAATCCAGAAATGGAGTTATGAAGAGTTAAAAAAGAAATAAATTATTATTTTTAACTAGAGAGAAAAAAGAGTGAGATGGAAAAAGAAAGAAGAAGAGTTAAGAATATAAGAAGAAAAATCATTATTATTAAATTAAGAAGAGTAAATAAAAAAAGACAATGAAATTTGAGAAACACATAAAGAAGTGAGAAGAGGATGAAAAGTGATAAATACATGAGGAAATGAGAAGACATGAGAAGCGAGAAATGCATTTGAAAGTGAGAAGGTGAGGAGTGAGAAATGTGTGTGGAGGTGAGAAACACATGAGAGATAACGAGAAGTGAGAAACGAGTGAGGTGTTATCCGACCGAGTTAGAACAAATTTGGGGAAATTATAGAAAAACTACTATAACATTAATTTTCAAACATTTATCCACTGACCATGTTTGAGTATGATCTTGGTCGAAATGGGAGAACAGAACCTGCAAATGGTGGCATTTTTAGTTAGCTCAATGTTTTGGTGTTGAAGTAGTTGTGTATTTGAAGGTTTGAATTGGAATGGGTATTGAATGGAGTAGAAATGGTTATATATGAAAGGATTGAGTTGTTAATTCATTTTGAGATAGAAGACCCGATGCATAAAAAGTCTAGAGTTTAGTAAACGTAATGTTTTCTAAGCGTCATGCCCAACGTACTTTTCATTATAACCTTCTGTTCCTCTAGTTCCTAAGCTGAATTATATTGTCCACACAAATTAAACCATTTCTAGTATTATTGATTGTGTATGTGTAATGTGATAGTAATATAATTTTTTTTGAAGAAAAGTTAATAAAAAAAACAACAAAAAATGACACAAATACTTACAAATATATATTGTTAATGTAATTATACGGTGAACAAAGTTTTTTTTGCAACTCTTTTACACTAAAACAATTTTTTAAAAAAAACTGATTTATAACTAGTGATATTTGTAAATATAGTTTTAAGAATATTTATATATAGAATAGTCTCACATCGACTATATCATGTAATTAATTATAATCTCTCTAAATATAATAATGTCTTCGTAGTGCTTTTTAAAACACACAGTTCATTCAAATGTCTCTTAGTCTCTTATATTTCAACATGGTATCTAGAGCCTATTGAGAGACATTTTTTCACCGTGTTTTACCCGGTTGACCGACTGTTTTCCAGTGAGAGATTTTTGGCAAACCCTGTCATAACTTTGATTTTCCTTCCATACACTACTGTGACTCATTCCAACATTAGAGTTCAAAATTCTCCAATCATAACCACACTTCTGCTGCCATCATCCATCGCTGTTATTGTTCCCGACAAACTTAACCTACCAACATAAGCGCCTTCTTCGATCCGGCCACTCCCCACTTTTTCACCGGCAGAAACCTCCGCATGCACCCACACGTGCAACCTCTGTCTTCGTGCGTGGGCCTTATACGCCACCACTGAATCACATGTGACAACACATCCGATGGCCGATCACTTGTTATCTCTCTCTTCTAAAACTCATGTCTACTTCTCGGAACTTTAAGCCAAACTACGATGATTTCCTAGAGTGGTATCAGAATTATTAGAGCTCTGATTCTATTGTTATGTTAGCAGACACAGACAATTCATTTGTTGGCCTCTCTCAATCATCTTCTCTTGGACCTTGGATCCTTGATTCTGGTGCGTCTGATCATGTTACCAGTAATAAAAATCTTTTCTCTTCCCTCTCTACCTCTGGATTCTTACCTACTATAACTTCTTCCAATGATTCTCAAACCCGATCGAAGGGATTGGTATTGTTCAAATTCCTCCTTCTCTCTTTGTTACTTATGTCCTTTATGTACCTAATTGTCCATTTAATTTACTTTTAATCAGTCGTTTAACTCGTTCTCTTGATTCTAGTGTCACATTCACTAACAATAATGTTACCCAGCAATATCAGAGTTCAGGACGGACGATTGGCATCGGAAGTGAGTCTCAAGTCCTTTATTATATCTCAGGGTCATCTCATACATGCTCAACCAAAGATTCTCCATTCATTATCCATGCTCAGTCAGGGCTTCCAAGTCTTTCCAAATTACATTAGTTAGTCATGTTAGCTAGGGAAACACACTTGTAGTCAATTTTCTAATCGAGTATATAAACATGCTTCATCTCCTTTTGCTTTAGTTCACAACGATGTTTGGTATCCTTGCATATTGTCTCTACTCTTAAGTTTAGGTATGTTGTCACCTTTATTGATGATTTTTCACGTTGCATGTGGTTATTTTTAATGAAGAATATATTCGAATTATTTTCTATTTTTGAACAATTTTATCGAAAAATAAGAATTCAATTAAGTGTGTCTATCCGTACCTTAAGAAGTGACAATGCCCATGAATATTTATCCCAACAATTTCAAAATTTTATGTCACACAATAGTATTCTCCATCAAACATCTTTCCCTCACACACCTCAACAAAACCAGTAAGCCAAACAAAAAAATTGGCATCTCGTAGAAACCACACGGACCATACTTCTCCATGGTAGTGTTCCACTTTGATTTCTGGGGGATGACGTGATAACGACATGTTACCTTATAAATTGCATGCCTCCATTTGTCCTTAATAATTAACATTTATAAAATTATAATATATTGACACATACAAGCAATGTAAAAATAACATTTTAAAAAAAGACTAATTGACAAAAGAAAGTTTGTAAATAAATAAATAAAAAATTAATATTTTTTTAAGATAAAGAAAAATACAACAAAAGTTTATTTATATATATACATACATATATATATATATATATATATATATATATATATATATATATATATATATATATATATATATATATATATATAAGAGAGAGAGAGAGAGAGAGAGAGAGAGAGAAAGAAAATGAAAAAACAAAATATCATTTCAAAACAGAATTTGGCGCAAAAAGAAACTGCTAAGAGAAATGTCTAATTCTCTCCTTCCCCGAAGAAATGAAAACATGTTGCAACTGAAGGGACGAAAAACACAAGAAGGGGGGGGGGGGGTTGAATTGAGGTTTTCAAAAATTAAGGCAATGAACACAATTAATTCATCCTGGTTCGTTTGAACTCAAACAACATCCAGTTCATCCGCCAAGGTGATTAGCCATCTCTCAATGAAGTCTTAATCCACTAATCAATAAATATTACAATCACAATGACCTACTGTCAAAGTCTTCTCGAGTCTACTGACTAACACTTTAGTCACTCAAGGTTTTTCAAATGTTTCGAATACAAATGTGTAAAACAAATTGATTCTAAAAAGCTATTATCACAATTGTGATATTATTACACAATATTATTTCACAATTGATGGAAAAAAGAAATTTGAAAAATGAGTATGAGAGCGAGAGAGTTATTGCAAATTTCTTCAATGGACTATTCTATATAACTGTGAAGGTTTCTACCGTTGGAGACATTTTAACTTATTTTCGGATGGAGATTAAAGTCATTGAAAAGTTTCCAGAAATAAAGATTTTTGTCTGGAGCCGATAATTCCCTAATCTTCAATTAATAAGGTTAATTCTTTATTATCTTCCGATAGAGATTTTGCACACTAAAATCAATAATTTTAAGGAGCATATTTTGTTCTTTATAAAAATATTTGTTATCATCAAAACTTAAATAAAGAGAGTAGAATCAAAATTCTTATTCTAACAGCAACTTCTGATCATACATCGTGAAGGTCCTTTTGTAACCTTGTTTTTATGTTGATAGAGATCTTTTTTACTTTGCTATTCAATTATGATTCAATTTTACTCTATGATCATGTGTATATGATGTGATGTAACTTTGATGATTCAAAGATGTGTGATGTAACTTTGATGAATGATGCGACATTTTTTTTTCTTTTCTTGCGAGCTTGTTTTTACTTAGCTATTAAATTATGATTCAATTTTACTTTATGATCATGTGTATGTGTTGTGATGTAAATCTGATGATTCAAAGATGCATGATGTAACTTTGATTCAAATATGTGATTTGATTCCATGTGATGTAACTTTAACGAATGAAGATGTGATTCGTTTTTACCTTTCTATTCGATTATGATGTGCAACTTTTGTTAATGACTGTATTAATGCAAATTTAAAAATACTCTTACACGATTAATATGATTTCTAATTATGAATTATGATGTGCAACTATTTCTGATGATTGTGTTAATAAAAATATAAAAAAAAACATGATTTCTAATTAGTAATGACATTAAAGTGTCTAAGAAAATGTGTCATGTACCTTAATAATATTTTATCGGAAACAAAAAAATGTCGATATACAAATTATAGACTATATAATTTTTAGCATGAGAGTGCTAAATTTGAACAAACAGACCGATGCTGGCACTATAATAAAGGTCCTGGTTTCCAGCAAAGACTCGTTAGCAGTTGAGAAGCGAGTTTGAGAAGAAAAACCCATTTCAAAAAAAAGGTGGAATGTTTTTTTAAGACACTTTGAGAATGTGGAAATCAATCGGTGATTGTTGAACTGAATTAAAAACGTGAGAAAAAATAGAAATACCAAAGGATTCTCTGTTTATGGATTATAGCAGTTGAAAAAAACATGTGTTAAGATTATTCCCAAAAGATGACAAGAAACACTGTTTGATTTAAAAGTAGGTATTAGATAACGTGTATTAATTTGACTAAAAATAAATTTTTTGAGAGAATTTATTATAAATATCCTAAGAAGCATGTAAAATACAGTTTGATTACATTTGTCTTGATGATCATAAAAAAATTTGTAAAAATTGTGTTTTTTGAATTTGTTTTACTATTATAGTTATCTACTTTATAATAATTTATAAATAATTAAATTAAAATATACAAATTAGTATTTAGTTGTCCTTGACAAATATTTCTAAATACGTCATCGATGAATAATATATTAGATAACCTTCAAATATTTGAGCAACACACAATGATAGAGTATAATGAAAAATCTGAAGGAAAAATAGAACATATAAATTATTATTACTTGAAAAAAGAGAAAAAATATTATTACTTTAAAAAACAGAGAAATATAGTTATAAAGGATTATGAAGAAAATCAAGAAATGGAGTTATGAAGAGTTAAAAAAGAAATAAATTATTATTAATTTTAAATAGAGAGAAAAAAGAGTGAGATGGAAAATGAAAGAAGATTTAAGAATATAAGAAGAAAAAATAGAAGAAAAATCATTATTATTAAATTAAGAAGAGTAAATAAAAAAGACAATGAAATGTGAGAAACACATAAAGAAGTGAGAAGAGGATGAAAAGTGATAAATACGTGAGGAAATGAGAAGACATGAGAAGCGACTAACACTTTAGTCACTCAATGTTTTTCAAATGTTTCGAATACAAGTGTGTAAAACAAATTGCTTCTAAAAAGCTATTATCACAACTGTGATATTATTACACAATATTATTTCACAATTGATGGAAAAAAGAAATTTGAAAAATGAGTATGCGCCCAAGAGAGTTGTTGCAAATTTCTTCAATGGACTATTCTATATAACTGTGAAGGTTTCTACCGATGGAGGCATCTTAACTTATTTTTGGATGGAGATTAATGTCATTGAAAAGTTTCCAGAAATAAAGATTTTTGTCTGGAGCCGATAATTCCCTGATCTTCAATTAATAAGGTTGATTCTTTAGATTTTGCACACTAAAATCACTAATTTTAAGGAGCATATTTTGTTCTTTATAAAAATATTTGTTATCATCAAAACTTAAATAAAGAGAGTAGAATCCAAATTCTTATTCTAACCGCAACTTCTGATCATACGCCGTGAAGGTCCTTTTGTAACTTTGATGAATTTTGTGATAGAAATCGTTTTTACTTTGCTATTCGATTATGATTCAATTTTACTCTATGATCATGTGTATATGATGTGATGTAACTTTGATGATTCAAAGATGTGTGATGTAACTTTGATGAATGATGCGACTTTGTTTTTACTTTGCTCGCGAGCTTGTTTTTACTTTGCTATTAAATTATGATTCAATTTTTCTTTATGATCATGTGTATGTGTTGTGATGTAAATTTGATGATTCAAAGATGCATGATGTAACTTTGATTCAAATATGTGATTTGATTCCATGTGATGTAACTTTAACGAATGAAGATGTGATTCGTTTTTACCTTGCTATTCGATTATGATGTGCAACTTTTGTTAATGATTGTGTTAATGCAAATTTAAAAATACTTTTACACGATTAATATGATTTCTAATTATGAATTATGGTGTGCAACTATTGCTGATGATTGTGTTAATAAAAATATAAAAAAAAACATGATTTCTAATTAGTAATGAAATTAAAGTGTCTAAGAAAATGTGTCCTGTACCTTAATATAATTTTATCTGAAAAAAATCATAATATTTTATTTGAAACAAAATGAATACTTCTACTGCATGAAGTCTGTCTTAGTTGTGTGGATTTGATCTCTGTACCATATTGCAAGGTCGACTTTTTGGTTGATCTGATTCAATCCTACACATCGAATGATCTGATTCTTATATTTTGATTATAAACTATATGAATTTTAGCATGAAAGTGCTAAATTTGAACAAATAGACCGATGCTGACACTATAATAAAGGTCCTGGGCATGGATAATGACATCATAGACTGGTTTCAGCATGGTTTCAGCAAAGACTCGTTAGCAGTTGAGAAGTGAATTTGAGAAGAAAAATTCATTTCAAAAAAATGATGGATTATTTTTTAAGACAATTTGAGAATGTGGAAATCAATCGGTGATTGTTGAACATAATTAAAAAAGTGAGAAAAATTAGAAATACCAAAGGATTCTCTGTTTATGGATTATAGCAGTTGACAAAAACATGTGTTGGAAAGATTATTCCCAAAAGATGACAAGAAACCATGTTTTATTTAAAAGTAGGTATTAGTTAACATGTATTAATTTGACAAAATAAAATTTTTGAGAATTTATTGTAAATATTCTAAGAAGCATGTAAAATACAGTTTGATTACATTTGTCTTGATGATCATAAAATATAAAATCTCACCGGAATATATATATATATATATATATATATATATATATATATATATATATATATATATATATATATATATATATATATATATATATATATATATATATATATATATATATATATATATGCACTTAATTAGATTATTGTTATTTATGAAGAATTTGCACAAACAAATTTATAAACATAAATATTTAATATTCATATTATGTCCTAACGAAATATGCTACTATCTATATATTGAATAAATGTTTTATAATTTTTAATGGATGAGAAATAGAAAAATATTTAACAATGAAAAATTATTTAATTTTATTAAAATTATTAAAATTCATAAAGGACAAATATAATTTGTAAAAATTGTGGTTTTTGAATTTGTTTTGCTATTATAGTTATCTACTTTATAATAATTTATAAATAATTAAATTAAAATATATAAATTAGTATTTAGTTGTCCTTGACAAATATTTCTAAATACGTCACCGATGAATAATATATTAGATAACCTTCAAATATTTGAGCAATTCACAATGATAGAGTATAATGAAAAATCTGAAGAAAAAATAGAACATATAAATTATTATTACTTGAAAAAAGAGAAAAAATATTATTACTTTAAAAAACAGAGAAGTATAGTTATAAAGGATTATGAAGAAAATCAAGAAATGGAGTTATGAAGAGTTAAAAAAGAAATAAATTATTATTTTCAAATAGAGAGAAAAAAGAGTGAGATGGAAAAAGAAAGAAGAAGAGTTAAGAATATAAGAAGTGAAAATAGAAGAAAAATCATTATTATTAAATTAAGAAGAGTAAATAAAAAAGACAATGAAATGTGAGAAACACATAAAGAAGTGAGAAGAGGGTGAAAAGTGATAAATACGTGAGGAAATGAGAAGACATGAGAAGCGACTAACACTTTAGTCACTCAAGGTCTTTCAAATGATTCGAATTCAAGTGTGTAAAACAAATTGCTTCTAAAAAGCTATTATCACAACTGTGATATTAATACACAATATTATTTCACAATTGATGGAAAAAAGAAATTTAAAAAATGAGTATGCGCGCGAGAGAGTTGTTGCAAATCTCTCCAGTTGACTATTTTATAAAACTATGAAGATTTCTACCGGTTGAGACATCTTAACTTATTTTTGGATGGAGATTAAAGTTATTGAAAAGTTTCCAAAAATAAAGATTTTTGTCTGGAGCCGATAATTCCCTGATCTTCAATTAGTAAGGTTGATTCTTTAGATTTTGCACACTAAAATCAATAATTTTAAGGAGCATATTTTGTTCTTTATAAAAATATTTGTTATCATCAAAACTTAAATAAAGAGAGTAGAATCCAAATTCTTGTTATCATCAAAACTTAAATAAAGAGAGTAGAATCCAAATTCTTATTCTAACAGCAACTTCTGATCATACGCCGTGAAGGTCCTTTTGTAACTTTGATGAATTTTGTGATTTTTTTACGTTGATAGAAATCGTTTTTACTTTTCTATTCGATTATGATTCAATTTTACTCTATGATCATGTGTATATGATGTGATGTAACTTTGATGATTCAAAGATGTGTGATGTAACTTTGATGAATGATGCGACATTGTTTTTACTTTGCTTGCGAGCTTCTTTTAACTTTGCTATTAAATTATGATACAATTTTACTTTATGATCATGTGTATGTGTTGTGATGTAAATTTGATGATTCAAATATGCATGATGTAACTTTGTTTCAAATATATCATTTGATTCCATGTGATGTAACTTTAACGAATGAAGATGTGATTCGTTTTTACCTTGCTATTCGATTATGATATGCAACTTTTGTTAATGATTGTGTTAATGCAAATTTTAAAATACTCTTACACGATTAATATGATTTCTAATTATGAATTATGATGTGCAACTATTGCTGATGATTGTGTTAAAAATAATATAAAAAAACATGATTTCTAATTAGTAATGACATTAAAGTGTCTAAGAAAATGTGTCCTGTACCTTAATAATATTTTATCTGGAAAAAATCATAAAATTTTATTTGAAACAAAATGAGTACTTCTACTGCATGAAGTCTGTCTTAGTTGATTGGATTTTATCTGAAACCCGCCAATGTACCATATTGCAAGGTTTTGAATCGAGGTTTAAACATCATTACGACTTTTTGGTTGATCTGATTCGATCTTACACATCGAATGATCTAGAAATTGGAAGAAAGAAAGATTCTTATGATTTGATACAAAAAAAATGTCGATCTACAAATTATAGACTAAATGATTTTTATCATGAGAGTGATAAATTTGAACAAACAAACCGATGCTGACACTATAATAAAAGTCTTGGGCATGGATAATGACATAGCAGTTGACAAAAACAAGAAACTGTGTTGACAAAAACAAGAAACTGTGTTGGAAAGATTATTCCCAAAAGATGACAAGAAACTATGTTTTATTTAAAAGTAGGTATTAGATAACGTGTATTAATTTGACGAAAAATAAATTTTTTGAGAGAAATTATTGTAAATATCTTAAGAAGCATGTAAAATATAGTTTGATTACATTTGTCTTGATGATCATAAGAAAATAAAATCTCAACGGAATATATATATATATATATATATATATATATATATATATATATATATATATATATATATATATATATATATATATATATATATAAGCACTTAATTAGATTATTGTTATTTATGAAGAATTTGCACAAACTAATTTATAAACATAAATACTTAATATTCATATTATGTCCTAACGAAATATGCTACTATCTATATATTGAATAAATGTTTTATAATTTTTAATGGATGAGAAATAGAAAAATATTTAACAATGAAAAATTATTTAATTTTATTAAAAATATTAAAACTCATAAAGAACAAATAAAATTTGTAAAAATTGTGTTTTTTGAATTTGTTTTGCTATTATAGTTATCTACTCTATAATAATTTATAAATAATTAAATTAAAATATATAACTTACTATTTAGTTGTCCTTGACAAATATTTCTAAATACGTCATCGATAAATAATATATTAGATAACCTTCAAATATTTGAGCAACTCACAATGATAGAGGATAATGAAAAATCTGAAGGAAAAATAGAACATATAAATTATTGTTACTTGAAAAAAGAGAAAAAAATATTATTACTTTAAAAAACAGAGAAATATAGTTATAAAGGATTATGAAGAAAATATAGAAATTGAGTTATGAAGAGTTAAAAAAGAAATAAATTATTATTATTTTTAAATAGAGAGAAAAAAGAGTGAGATGGAAAAAGAAAGAAGAAGAGTTAAGAATATAAGAAGAAAAAATAGAAGAAAAATCATTATTATTAAATTCAGAAGAAAAACCCATTTCAGAAAATTTGAGAAAAGGGTGAATTGTTTTTTTTAAGAACTCTGAGAATGTGGAAATCAATCGGTGATTGTTGAAATGAACTAAAAACATGAGAAAAAAAATATAAATACCAAAGTATTCTCTATGTATGGATTATAGCAGTTGACAAAAACAAGGAACTGTGTTGGAAAGATTATTCCCAAAAGATGACAAGAAACTATGTATTATTTAAAATTAGGTATTAGATAACGTGTATTAATTTGACTAAAAATAAATTTTTTGAGTTTCTCGGTGTTCCAAGGCCGAGCAAGCTCTTCCCCGTGTAGATTTTCCAAATAATAGGCTCCATTCTCGGTTTTTGCTCGGACGCGATACGGGCCTTCCCAGTTGGGTGTTAATTTTCCCTCGGGGGGATCTCTGTGATTTCTTCTAAGGACAAGGCTGCCTACCTCGAACATTCGCCTTATGACCTTAGAATCATACCGAGCGGCTATTTTTTGTTTGAGAATGGTTTCTCGAAGAGCGGCTTTCGATCGAACTTCTTTGATCATGTCGAGGTCGTCTCTCAAGGCTTCGGAATTGGTATCTTGGTCCATGGGGGATTCTATGCGCTTCGATAGGGCATGCATTTCTATAGGGATCACCGCTTAGTTCCATATGCTAATCGAAATGGGGATTCCCCGGTTGTTGAGTGGGCGTGGTCCTATATGCCCATAGTACGCTTTGTAGCTCCTCGACCCAATGCTTATTATGCTCATCCAGTCTTCGTTTCAAACCTCTTAGGATTACCCTGTTCGCGGCCTCTGCTTGCCCGTTAGTTTGGGGATGCTCGACTGAAGCGAAATGTTGTTTCGTTCCCATTGACGTAACGAATTCTTTGAAGTGTTTATCTGTGAACTGAGTGCCGTTCTCGGTCACGATGGCAAGCGGCACCCCGAACCGGGTGAGGATGTTTCTCTTGAAGAAACGTAGTATGTTGAGCGCAGTGATTTTGGCTAAGGCCTCAGCTTCTATCCATTTGGTAAAATGGTCGACAAGAATTATCTTCGAGACGGGCTATTTTCTCGCCATGGGCGAGGAGCAGCAAGTTTGTCTGATTCAGGATCTCGGCCAATGCGGCAAAATCCGACCCTGAAGGAGTCGAAGGAAAAAGAGTTTTCGGGCAACTTTCCAAAGGTTGGTCGCGATCGGGTGAAGGTGATGCCGCTTTCTCGTCCGGATGGTCTTGCACCGTTTCGTCATGTAGAGGAGGATGGATGTTGCTCTCACGTTGTGTGAGAATCATGCCATCGTTTGATCGGTTTTCCTGGTTGTCCCGAGCAGCCATGGATCTTGTTAAAACTTTGGTTCTTTGAAGATTTTGAAAGAAGAACGGGGAAATCAGTTTCCCACAGACGGCGCCACCTGATCGTACCTGGAGATCAGGATCCGATGCGGCTGGCCTCGAGAGCTGATGGAGACGGTCGGTGAGGAGAAAAGGGGGTGTACCTGTAAGGCACTCCGATGCCAAAGTAAGTAACCAAGCAAAGAGTGGGCAAGTACAAGTATAAAGGTCAGAGAAATTGAATACCTGACCCTTCCAAACGAGAGGGTTTATATAAGGGACTAAATAGAAGACTATTGGTCCATCTTGTGAGGCGCGGATCGAGGAATCCGTGAAAATAGGCAACGGTCAAGACTAGCCGTTAGGGAACTTCGTCGTGGTCGGACTGCTTGTGGTCGACAAGGACCACTTTTCATGATTGTGCTCGACGTCGAGCTGGCCTATTGGATTGGTTTTCCTGGCCCAATTGTAGGGATTGGGCCGATCCAGAACAAAGACAATGGAAATAATAGAAGAGAAAAAAAAACAATGATAATATGAATGAAAATAATTAATAGTAAGAACAAGTGTTAATGGTGCACAATGTGAGGAGCAACAAGGAAAGCATAAAATAAAATAAAATAGGACCAATCAAGAAAAAGGATGGGGACAGGAATCGAACCCCAATCCTTATAGTAATACAAACACAAGTCCATCCGTTGGGGAGGGTATACATCGGTTAGTAAAATTGCACAAATAAATACATACTCCATATATTTGACAATTCACAATATATATAAGCACTTAATTAGATTATTGTTATTTATGAAGAATTTGCACCAACTAATTTATAAACATAAATATTTAATATTCATATTATGTCCTAACGAAATAGGCTACTATCTATATATTGAAAAAATGTTTTATAATTTTTAATGGATGAGAAATAGAAAAATATTTAACAATGAAAAATTATTTAATTTTATTAAAAATATTAAAACTCATAAAGGACAAATATAATTTGTAAAAATTGTGTTTTTTGAGTTTGTTTTGCTATTATAGTTATCTATTTTATAATAATTTTTAAATAATTAAATTAAAATATATAAATTAGTATTTAGTTGTCCTTGACAAATATTTCTAAATACGTCATCGATGAATAATATATTAGATAACTTTCAAATATTTGAGCAATTCACAATGATGGAGTATAATGAAAAATTTGAAGGAAAAATAGAACATATAAATTATTATTAGGTTAAAAAAGAGAAAAAATATTATTACTTTAAAAAACAGATAAATATAGTTTTAAAGGATTATGAAGAATATCAAGAAATGGAGTTATGAAGAGTTAAAAAAGAAATAAATTATTATTATTTTTAAATAGAGAGAAACAAAGAGTGAGATGGAAAAAGAAAGAAGAAGAGTTAAGAATATAAGAAGAAAAAATAGAAGAAAAATCATTATTATTAAATTAAGAAGAGTAAATAAAAAAGACAATGAAATGGGAGAAACACATAAAGAAGTGAGAAGAGGATGAAAAGTGATAAATATGTGAGGAAATGAGAAGACATGAGAAGCGACTAACACTTTAGTCACTCAAGGTTTTTCAAATGATTCGAATACAAGTGTGTAAAAAAATTGCTTCTAAAAAGCTATTATCACAACTGTGATATTATTACACAATATTATTTCACAATTGATGGAAAAAAGAAATTTGAAAAATGAGTATGCGCGCGAGAGAGTTGTTGCAAATTTCTCCAGTTGACTATTTTATAAAATTCTGAAGATTTCTATCGTTGGAGACATCTTAACTTATTTTTGGATGGAGATTAAAGTCATTGAAAAGTTTCCAAAAATAAAGATTTTTGTCTGGAGCCGATAATTCCCTGATCTTCCATTAGTAAGGTTGATTCTTTAGATTTTGCACACTAAAATCAATAATTTTAAGGAGCATATTTTGTTCTTTATAAAAATATTTGTTATCATCAAAACTTAAATAAAGAGAGTAGAATCAAAATTCTTATTCTAACAGGAACTTCTAATCATACGTCGTGAAGGTCCTTTTGTAACTTTGATGAATATTGCGATCTTGTTTTTACGTTGATAGAGATCTTTTTTACTTTTCTATTCGATTATGATTCAATTTTACTCTATGATCATGTGTATATGATGTGATGTAACTTTGATGATTCAAAGATGTGTGATGTAACTTTGATGAATGATGCGACATTGTTTTTACTTTGCTTGCGAGCTTGTTATTACTTTGCTATTAAATTATGATTCAATTTTACTTTATGATCATGTGTATATGTTGTGATGTAAATCTGATGATTCAAAGGTGCATGATGTAACTTTGATTCAAATATGTGATTGGATTCCATGTGATGTAACTTTAAAAATACTCTTACAAGATTAATATGATTTCTAATTATAGATTAATATGATTTCTAATTATGAATTATGATGTGCAACTATTGTTGATGATTGTTTTAATAAAAATATAAAAAAAACATGATTTCTAATTAGTAATGACCTTAAAGTGTCTAAGAAAATGTGTCTTGTACCTTAATAATATTTTATCGGGAAAACACAAGAATTATCTGAAACCCAGGAATCCCACAAGAAATATGCCACTGTACCATATTGCGATCTACAAATTATAGACGATTTTTATCATGAGAGTGATAAATTTGAACAAACAGACCGATACTGACACTATAATAAAAGTCCTGGTCATGGATAATGACATCATATATTGGTTTCCAGCAAAGACTCGTTAGCAGTTGAGAAGTGAATATGAGAAGAAAAACCCATTTCAGAAAAGGGTGAGTTGTTTTTTTAAGAACTTTGAGAATGTGGAAATCAATCGGTGATTGTTGAAATGAACTAAAAACGTGAGAAAAAAAATAGAAATACCAAAGTATTCTCTATTTATGGATTATAGCAGTTGACAAAAACAAGGAACTGTGTTGGAAAGATAAAAAAAATAGAAATACCAAAGTATTCTCTATTTATGGATTATAGCAGTTGACAAAAACAAGGAACTGTGTTGGAAAGATTATTCCCAAGAGATGACAAGAAACTATGTATTATTTAAAATTAGGTATTAGATTACGTGTATTAATTTGACTAAAAATAAATTTTTTGAGAGAAATTATTGTAAATATCCTAAAAAGCATGTAAAATACAGTTTGATTACATTTGTCTTTATGATCATAAAAAAATAAAATCTCAACAGAATATATATATATATATATATATATATATATATATATATATGTATATATATATATATATATATATATACATATATATATATATATATATATATATATATATATATATATATATATATATGTATACATATATATATATTTATATATATATATACATATATATATATATATATATACATATATATATATATATATATATATATATATATATATATATATATATATATATATATATATATATATATATATATATAAGCACTTAATTAGATTATTGTTATTTATGAAGAATTTGCACAAACTAATTTATAATCATAAATATTTAATATTCATATTATGTCCTAACGAAATAGGCTACTATCTATATATTGAAAAAATGTTTTATAATTTTTAATGGATGAGAAATAGAAAAATATTTAACAATGAAAAATTATTTAATTTTATTAAAAATATTAAAACTCATAAAGGACAAATATAATTTGTAAAAATTGTGTTTTTTGAGTTTGTTTTGCTATTATAGTTATCTATTTTATAATAATTTATAAATAATTAAATTAAAATATTTAAATTAGTATTTAGTTGTCCTTGACAAATATTTCTAAATACGTCATCAATGAATAATATATTAGATAACCTTCAAATATTTGAGCAATTTACAATGATAGAGTATAATGAAAAATTTGAAGGAAAAATAGAACATATAAATTATTATTAGGTGAAAAAAGAGAAAAAATATTATTACTTTAAAAAACAGAGAAATATAGTTTTAAAGGATTATGAAGAAAATCAAGAAATGGAGTTATGAAGAGTTAAAAAAGAAATAAATTATTATTATTTTTAAATAGAGAGAAAAAAGAGTGAGATGGAAAAAAGAAAGAAGAAGATTTAAGAATATAAGAAGAAAAAATAGAAGAAAAATTATTATTATTAAATTAAGAAGAGTAAATAAAAAAGACAATGAAATGTGAGAAACACATAAAGAAGTGAGAAGAGGATGAAAAGTGATAAATATGTGAGGAAATGAGAAGACATGAGAAGCGACTAACACTTTAGTCACTCAAGGTTTTTCAAATGATTCGAATACAAGTGTGTAAAAAAATTGCTTCTAAAAAGCTATTATCACAACTGTGATATTATTACACAATATTATTTCACAATTGATGGAAAAAAGAAATTTGAAAAATGAGTATGCGCGCGAGAGAGTTGTTGCAAATTTCTCCAGTTGACTATTTTATAAAATTCTGAAGATTTCTATCGTTGGAGACATCTTAACTTATTTTTGGATGGAGATTAAAGTCATTGAAAAGTTTCCAAAAATAAAGATTTTTGTCTGGAGCCGATAATTCCCTGATCTTCCATTAGTAAGGTTGATTCTTTAGATTTTGCACACTAAAATCAATAATTTTAAGGAGCATATTTTGTTCTTTATAAAAATATTTGTTATCATCAAAACTTAAATAAAGAGAGTAGAATCAAAATTCTTATTCTAACAGGAACTTCTAATCATACGTCGTGAAGGTCCTTTTGTAACTTTGATGAATATTGCGATCTTGTTTTTACGTTGATAGAGATCTTTTTTACTTTTCTATTCGATTATGATTCAATTTTACTCTATGATCATGTGTATATGATGTGATGTAACTTTGATGATTCAAAGATGTGTGATGTAACTTTGATGAATGATGCGACATTGTTTTTACTTTGCTTGCGAGCTTGTTATTACTTTGCTATTAAATTATGATTCAATTTTACTTTATGATCATGTGTATATGTTGTGATGTAAATCTGATGATTCAAAGGTGCATGATGTAACTTTGATTCAAATATGTGATTGGATTCCATGTGATGTAACTTTAAAAATACTCTTACAAGATTAATATGATTTCTAATTATAGATTAATATGATTTCTAATTATGAATTATGATGTGCAACTATTGTTGATGATTGTGTTAATAAAAATATAAAAAAAACATGATTTCTAATTAGTAATGACCTTAAAGTGTCTAAGAAAATGTGTCTTGTACCTTAATAATATTTTATCGGGAAAACACAAGAATTATCTGAAACCCAGGAATCCCACAAGAAATATGCCACTGTACCATATTGCGATCTACAAATTATAGACGATTTTTATCATGAGAGTGATAAATTTGAACAAACAGACCGATACTGACACTATAATAAAAGTCCTGGTCATGGATAATGACATCATATATTGGTTTCCAGCAAAGACTCGTTAGCAGTTGAGAAGTGAATATGAGAAGAAAAACCCATTTCAGAAAAGGGTGAGTTGTTTTTTTAAGAACTTTGAGAATGTGGAAATCAATCGGTGATTGTTGAAATGAACTAAAAACGTGAGAAAAAAAATAGAAATACCAAAGTATTCTCTATTTATGGATTATAGCAGTTGACAAAAACAAGGAACTGTGTTGGAAAGATAAAAAAAATAGAAATACCAAAGTATTCTCTATTTATGGATTATAGCAGTTGACAAAAACAAGGAACTGTGTTGGAAAGATAAAAAAAATAGAAATACCAAAGTATTCTCTATTTATGGATTATAGCAGTTGACAAAAACAAGGAACTGTGTTGGAAAGATTATTCCCAAGAGATGACAAGAAACTATGTATTATTTAAAATTAGGTATTAGATTACGTGTATTAATTTGACTAAAAATAAATTTTTTGAGAGAAATTATTGTAAATATCCTAAAAAGCATGTAAAATACAGTTTGATTACATTTGTCTTTATGATCATAAAAAAATAAAATCTCAACAGAATATATATATATATATATATATATATATATATATATATATATATATATATATATATGTATATATATATATATATATACATATATATATATATATATATATATATATATATATGTATACATATATATATATTTATATATATATATATACATATATATATATATATATACATATATATATATATATATATATATATATATATATATATATATATATATATAAGCACTTAATTAGATTATTGTTATTTATGAAGAATTTGCACAAACTAATTTATAATCATAAATATTTAATATTCATATTATGTCCTAACGAAATAGGCTACTATCTATATATTGAAAAAATGTTTTATAATTTTTAATGGATGAGAAATAGAAAAATATTTAACAATGAAAAATTATTTAATTTTATTAAAAATATTAAAACTCATAAAGGACAAATATAATTTGTAAAAATTGTGTTTTTTGAGTTTGTTTTGCTATTATAGTTATCTATTTTATAATAATTTATAAATAATTAAATTAAAATATTTAAATTAGTATTTAGTTGTCCTTGACAAATATTTCTAAATACGTCATCAATGAATAATATATTAGATAACCTTCAAATATTTGAGCAATTTACAATGATAGAGTATAATGAAAAATTTGAAGGAAAAATAGAACATATAAATTATTATTAGGTGAAAAAAGAGAAAAAATATTATTACTTTAAAAAACAGAGAAATATAGTTTTAAAGGATTATGAAGAAAATCAAGAAATGGAGTTATGAAGAGTTAAAAAAGAAATAAATTATTATTATTTTTAAATAGAGAGAAAAAAGAGTGAGATGGAAAAAGAAAGAAGAAGATTTAAGAATATAAGAAGAAAAAATAGAAGAAAAATTATTATTATTAAATTAAGAAGAGTAAATAAAAAAGACAATGAAATGTGAGAAACACATAAAGAAGTGAGAAGAGGATGAAAAGTGATAAATATGTGAGGAAATGAGAAGACATGAGAAGCGACTAACACTTTAGTCACTCAAGGTTTTTCAAATGATTCGAATACAAGTGTGTAAAAAAATTGCTTCTAAAAAGCTATTATCACAACTGTGATATTATTACACAATATTATTTCACAATTGATGGAAAAAAGAAATTTGAAAAATGAGTATGCGCGTGAGAGAGTTGTTGCAAATTTCTCCAGTTGACTATTTCATAAAACTGTGAAGATTTCTACCGTTGGAGACATCTTAACTTATTTTTGGATGGAGATTAAAGTCATTGAAAAGTTTCCAAAAATAAAGATTTTTGTCTAGAGCCGATAATTTCCTGATCTTCATTTAGTAAGGTTGATTCTTTAGATTTTGCACACTAAAATCAATAATTTTAAGGAGCATATTCTGTTATTTATAAAAATATTTGTTATCATCAAAACTTAAATAAAGAGAGTAGAATCAAAATTATTATTCTAACAGGAACTTCTTATCATACGTCGTGAAGGTCCTTTTGTAACTTTGATGAATATTGCTATCTTGTTTTTACATTGATAGAGATCTTTTTACTTTTATATTCGATTATGATTCAATTTTACTCTATGATCATGTGTATATGATGTGATGTAACTTTGATGATTCAAAGATGTGTGATGTAACTTTGATGAATGATGCGACATTGTTTTTACTTTGCTTGCGAGCTTGTTATTACTTTGCTATTAAATTATGATTCAATTTTACTTTATGATCATGTGTATATGTTGTGATGTAAATCTGATGATTCAAAGGTGCATGATGTAACTTTGATTCAAATATGTGATTGGATTCCATGTGATGTAACTTTAAAAATACTCTTACAAGATTAATATGATTTCTAATTATAGATTAATATGATTTCTAATTATGAATTATGATGTGCAACTATTGTTGATGATTGTGTTAATAAAAATATAAAAAAAACATGATTTCTAATTAGTAATGACCTTAAAGTGTCTAAGAAAATGTGTCTTGTACCTTAATAATATTTTATCGGGAAAACACAAGAATTATCTGAAACCCAGGAATCCCACAAGAAATATGCCACTGTACCATATTGCGATCTACAAATTATAGACGATTTTTATCATGAGAGTGATAAATTTGAACAAACAGACCGATACTGACACTATAATAAAAGTCCTGGTCATGGATAATGACATCATATATTGGTTTCCAGCAAAGACTCGTTAGCAGTTGAGAAGTGAATATGAGAAGAAAAACCCATTTCAGAAAAGGGTGAGTTGTTTTTTTAAGAACTTTGAGAATGTGGAAATCAATCGGTGATTGTTGAAATGAACTAAAAACGTGAGAAAAAAAATAGAAATACCAAAGTATTCTCTATTTATGGATTATAGCAGTTGACAAAAACAAGGAACTGTGTTGGAAAGATAAAAAAAATAGAAATACCAAAGTATTCTCTATTTATGGATTATAGCAGTTGACAAAAACAAGGAACTGTGTTGGAAAGATTATTCCCAAGAGATGACAAGAAACTATGTATTATTTAAAATTAGGTATTAGATTACGTGTATTAATTTGACTAAAAATAAATTTTTTGAGAGAAATTATTGTAAATATCCTAAAAAGCATGTAAAATACAGTTTGATTACATTTGTCTTTATGATCATAAAAAAATAAAATCTCAACAGAATATATATATATATATATATATATATATATATATATGTATATATATATATATATATATACATATATATATATATATATATATATATATATATATATATATATGTATACATATATATATATTTATATATATATATACATATATATATATATATATACATATATATATATATATATATATATATATATATATATATATATATATATATATATATATATATATATATAGCACTTAATTAGATTATTGTTATTTATGAAGAATTTGCACAAACTAATTTATAATCATAAATATTTAATATTCATATTATGTCCTAACGAAATAGGCTACTATCTATATATTGAAAAAATGTTTTATAATTTTTAATGGATGAGAAATAGAAAAATATTTAACAATGAAAAATTATTTAATTTTATTAAAAATATTAAAACTCATAAAGGACAAATATAATTTGTAAAAATTGTGTTTTTTGAGTTTGTTTTGCTATTATAGTTATCTATTTTATAATAATTTATAAATAATTAAATTAAAATATTTAAATTAGTATTTAGTTGTCCTTGACAAATATTTCTAAATACGTCATCAATGAATAATATATTAGATAACCTTCAAATATTTGAGCAATTTACAATGATAGAGTATAATGAAAAATTTGAAGGAAAAATAGAACATATAAATTATTATTAGGTGAAAAAAGAGAAAAAATATTATTACTTTAAAAAACAGAGAAATATAGTTTTAAAGGATTATGAAGAAAATCAAGAAATGGAGTTATGAAGAGTTAAAAAAGAAATAAATTATTATTATTTTTAAATAGAGAGAAAAAAGAGTGAGATGGAAAAAGAAAGAAGAAGATTTAAGAATATAAGAAGAAAAAATAGAAGAAAAATTATTATTATTAAATTAAGAAGAGTAAATAAAAAAGACAATGAAATGTGAGAAACACATAAAGAAGTGAGAAGAGGATGAAAAGTGATAAATATGTGAGGAAATGAGAAGACATGAGAAGCGACTAACACTTTAGTCACTCAAGGTTTTTCAAATGATTCGAATACAAGTGTGTAAAAAAATTGCTTCTAAAAAGCTATTATCACAACTGTGATATTATTACACAATATTATTTCACAATTGATGGAAAAAAGAAATTTGAAAAATGAGTATGCGCGTGAGAGAGTTGTTGCAAATTTCTCCAGTTGACTATTTCATAAAACTGTGAAGATTTCTACCGTTGGAGACATCTTAACTTATTTTTGGATGGAGATTAAAGTCATTGAAAAGTTTCCAAAAATAAAGATTTTTGTCTAGAGCCGATAATTTCCTGATCTTCATTTAGTAAGGTTGATTCTTTAGATTTTGCACACTAAAATCAATAATTTTAAGGAGCATATTCTGTTATTTATAAAAATATTTGTTATCATCAAAACTTAAATAAAGAGAGTAGAATCAAAATTATTATTCTAACAGGAACTTCTTATCATACGTCGTGAAGGTCCTTTTGTAACTTTGATGAATATTGCTATCTTGTTTTTACATTGATAGAGATCTTTTTACTTTTCTATTCGATTATGATTCAATTTTACTCTATGATCATGTGTATATGATGTGATGTAACTTTGATGATTCAAAGATGTGTGATGTAACTTTGTTGAATGATGCGACATTGTTTTTACTTTGCTTGCGAGCTTGTTATTACTTTGCTATTAAATTATGATTCATTTTTACTTTATGATCATGTGTATATGTTGTGATGTAAACCTGATGATTCAAAGATGCATGATGTAACTTTTATTCAAATATGTGATTTGATTCCATGTGATGTAACTTTAAAAATACTCTTACACGATTAATATGATTTCTAATTATGAATTATGATGTGCAACTATTGTTGACGATTGTGTTAATAAAAATATAAAAAAACATGATTTCTAATTAGTAATGACATTAAAGTGACTAAGAAAATGAGTCTTGTACCTTAATAATATTTTATTTGGATATTTGAAACAAAATGAGTACTTCTACTGCATGAACTCTGTCTTAGTTGAGTGGATTTTATCTGAAACCCAAGAATCCCATGTACCATATTGCAAGATTTTGAATCGAGGTTTAAACATCATTATGGCTTTTTGGTTGATCTGATTCGATCTTACACATCGAATGATCTAGAAATTGGAAGAAAGAAAGATTCTTATGATTATATCGATCTACAAATTATAGACTAAATGATTTTTATCATGAGAGTATACTGACACTATAATAAAAGTCCTGGTCATAGATAATGACATCATATATTAGTTTCCAGCAAAGACTCGTTATTGAGAAGTGAATTTGAGAAGAAAAACCGAAAAACCCATTTCAGAAAAGGGTGAATTGTTTTTTAAGACACTTTGAGAATGTGGAAATCAATCGGTGATTGTTGAACTGAATTAAAAATGTGAGAAAAAAATTGAAATACCAAAGGATTCTCTATTTATGGATATACCAAAGGATTCTCTATTTATGGATTATAGCCGTTGACAAAAATAAGGAACTGTGTTGGAAAGATTATTCCCAAAAGATGACAAGAAACTATGTATTATTTAAAAGTAGGTATTAGATAACGTGTATTAATTTGACTAAAAACAAATTTTTTGAGAGAAATTATTGTAAATATCCTAAGAAGCATGTAAAATACAGTTTGATTACATTTGTCTTGATGATCATAACAAAATAAAATCTCAACGGAATATATATATATATATACATATATATTATATATATATATATATATATATATATATATATATATATATATATATATATATATATATATATATTAATTAGATTATTGTTATTTATGAAGAATTTGCACAAACTAATTTATAAACATAAATATTTAATATTCATATTATGTCCTAACGAAATAGGCTACTATCTATATATTGAATAAATGTTTTATAATTTTTAATGGATGAGAAATAGAAAAATATTTAACAATGAAAAATTATTTAATTTTATTAAAAATATTAAAACTCATAAAGGACAAATATAATTTGTAAAAATTGTGTTTTTTGAGTTTGTTTTGCTATTATAGTTATCTATTTTATAATAATTTATAAATAATTAAATTAAAATATATAAATTAGTATTTAGTTGTCCTTGACAAATATTTCTAAATACGTCATCGATGAATAATATATTAGATAACCTTCAAATATTTGAGCAACTCACAATGATAGAGTATAATGAAAAATCTGAAGAAAAAATAGAACATAGAAATTATTATTACTTGAACATAGAGAAATAATATTATTACTTTAAAAAACAGAGAAATATAGTTATAAAGGATTATGAAGAAAATCCAGAAATGGAGTTATGAAGAGTTAAAAAAGAAATAAATTATTATTTTTAAATAGAGAGAAAAAAGAGTGAGATGGAAAAAGAAAGAAGAAGAGTTAAGAATATAAGAAGAAAAATCATAATTATTAAATTAAGAAGAGTAAATAAAAAAAGACAATGAAATTTGAGAAACACATAAAGAAGTGAGAAGAGGATGAAAAGTGATAAATACATGAGGAAATGAGAAGACATGAGAAGCGAGAAATGCATTTGAAAGTGAGAAGGTGAGGAGTGAGAAATGTGTGTGGAGGTGAGAAACACATGAGAGATAACGAGAAGTGAGAAACGAGTGAGGTGTTATCCGACCGAGTTAGAACAAATTTGGGGAAATTATAGAAAAACTACTATAACATTAATTTTCAAACATTTATCCACTGACCATGTTTGAGTATGATCTTGGTCGAAATGGGAGAACAGAACCTGCAAATGGTGGCATTTTTAGTTAGCTCAATGTTTTGGTGTTGAAGTAGTTGTGTAGTTGAAGGTTTGAATTGGAATGGGTATTGAATGGAGTAGAAATGGTTATATATGAAAGGATTGAGTTGTTAATTCATTTTGAGATAGAAGACCCGATGCATAAAAAGTCTAGAGTTTAGTAAACGTAATGTTTTCTAAGCGTCATGCCCAACGTACTTTTCATTATAACCTTCTGTTCCTCTAGTTCCTAAGCTGAATTATATTGTCCACCCAAATTAAACCATTTCTAGTATTATTGATTGGGTATGTGTAATGTGATAGTAATATAATTTTTTTTGAAGAAAAGTTATTAAAAAAAACAACAAAAAATGACACAAATACTTACAAATATATATTGTTAATGTAATTATACGGTGAACAAAGTTTTTTTTGCAACTCTTTTACACTAAAACAATTTTAAAAAAAAAACTGATTTATAACTAGTGATAATTGTAAATATAGTTTTAAGAATATTTATATATAGAATAGTCTCACATCGACTATATCATGTAATTAATTATAATCTCTCTAAATATAATAATGTCTTCGTAGTGCTTTTTAAAACACACAGTTCATTCAAATGTCTCTTAGTCTCTTATATTTCAACATGGTATCTAGAGCCTATTGAGAGACATTCTTTCACCGTGTTTTACCCGGTTGACCGACTGTTTTCCAGTGAGAGATTTTTGGCAAACCCTGTCATAACTTCGATTTTCCTTCCATACACTACTGTGACTCATTTCAACATTAGAGTTCAAAATTCTCCAATCATAACCACACTTCTGCTGCCATCATCCATCGCTGCTATTGTTCCCGACAAACTTAACCTACCAACATAAGCGCCTTCTTCGATCCGGCCACTCCCCACTTTTTCACCGGCAGAAACCTCCGCATGCACCCACACGTGAAACCTCTGTCTTCGTGCGTGGGCCTTATACGCCACCACTGAATCACATGTGACAACACATCCGATGGCCGATCACTTGTTATCTCTCTCTTCTAAAACTCATGTCTACTTCTCGGAACTTTAATCCAAACTACGATGATTTCCTAAAGTGGTATCAGAATTATTAGAGCTCTGATTCTATTGCTATGTTAGCAGACACAGACAATTCATCTGTTGGCCTCTCTCAATCATCTTCTCTTGGACCTTGGATCCTTGATTCTGGTGCGTCTGATCATGTTACCAGTAATAAAAATCTTTTCTCTTCCCTCTCTACCTCTGGATTCTTACCTACTATAACTTCTTCCAATGATTCTCAAACCCGATCGAAGGGATTGGTATTGTTCAAATTCCTCCTTCTCTCTTTGTTACTTATGTCCTTTATGTACCTAATTGTCCATTTAATTTACTTTCAATCAGTCGTTTAACTCGTTCTCTTGATTCTAGTGTCACATTCACTAACAATAATGTTACCCAGCAATATCAGAGTTCAGGACGGACGATTGGCATCGGAAGTGAGTCTCAAGTCCTTTATTATCTCTCAGGGTCATCTCATACATGCTCAACCAAAGATTCTCCATTCATTATCCATGCTCAGTCAGGGCTTCCAAGTCTTTCCAAATTACATTAGTTAGTCATGTTAGCTAGGGAAACATACTTGAAGTCAATTTTCTAATCGAGTATATAAACATGCTTCATCTCCTTTTGCTTTAGTTCACAACGATGTTTGGTATCCTTGCATATTGTCTCTACTCTTAAGTCTAGGTATGTTGTCACCTTTATTGATGATTTTTCACGTTGCATGTGGTTATTTTTAATGAAGAATATATTTGAATTATTTTCTATTTTTGAACAATTTTATCGAAAAATAAGAATTCAATTAAGTGTGTCTATCCGTACCTTAAGAAGTGACAATGCCCATGAATATTTATCCCAACAATTTCAAAATTTTATGTCACACAATAGTATTCTCCATCAAACATCTTTCCCTCACACACCTCAACAAAACCAGTAAGCCAAACAAAAAAATTGGCATCTCGTAGAAACCACATGGACCGTACTTCTCCATGGTAGTGTTCCACTTTGATTTCTGGGGGATGACGTGATAACGACATGTTACCTTATAAATTGCATGCCTCCATTTGTCCTTAATAATTAACATTTATAAAATTATAATATATTGACACATACAAGCAATGTAAAAATAACATTTTAAAAAAAGACTAATTGACAAAAGAAAGTTTGTAAATAAATAAATAAAAAATTAATTTTTTTTAAGAAAAAGAAAAATACAACAAAAGTTTATTTATATATATACATACATATATATATATATATATATAAAGAGAGAGAGAGAGAGAGAGAGAGAGAGAGAAAGAAAATGAAAAAACAAAATATCATTTCAAAACAGAATTTGGCGCAAAAAGAAACTGCTAAGAGAAATGTCTAATTCTCTCCTTCCCCGAAGAAATGAAAACATGTTGCAACTGAAGGGACGAAAAACACAAGAAGGGGGGGTTGAATTGAGGTTTTCAAAAATTAAGGCAATGAACACAATTAATTCATCCTGGTTCGTTTGAACTCAAACTACATCCAGTCCATCCGCCAAGGTGATTAGCCATCTCTCAATGAAGTCTTAATCCACTAATCAATAAATATTACAATCACAATGACCTACTGTCAAAGTCTTCTTGAGTCTACAGACTAACACTTTAGTCACCAAGGTTTTTCAAATGTTTCGAATACAAATGTGTAAAACAAATTGCTTCTAAAAAGCTATTATCACAATTGTGATATTATTACACAATATTATTTCACAATTGATGGAAAAAAGAAATTTGAAAAATTAGTATGCGAGCGAGAGAGTTATTGCAAATTTCTTCAATGGACTATTCTATATAACTGTGAAGGTTTCTACCGTTGGAGACATTTTAACTTATTTTCAGATGGAGATTAAAGTCATTGAAAAGTTTCCAGAAATAAAGATTTTTGTCTGGAGCCGATAATTCCCTAATCTTCAATTAATAAGGTTAATTATTTATTATCTTCCGATAGAGATTTTGCACACTAAAATCAATAATTTTAAGGAGCATATTTTGTTCTTTATAAAAATATTTGTTATCATCAAAACTTAAATAAAGAGAGTAGAATCAAAATTCTTATTCTAACAGCAACTTCTGATCATACATCGTGAAGGTCCTTTTGTAACCTTGTTTTTATGTTGATAGAGATCTTTTTTACTTTGCTATTCAATTATGATTCAATTTTACTCTATGATCATGTGTATATGATGTGATGTAACTTTGATGATTCAAAGATGCATGATGTAACTTTGATTCAAATATGTGATTTGATTCCATGTGATGTAACTTTAACGAATGAAGATGTGATTCGTTTTTACCTTTCTATTCGATTATGATGTGCAACTTTTGTTAATGACTGTATTAATGCAAATTTAAAAATACTCTTACACGATTAATATGATTTCTAATTATGAATTATGATGTGCAACTATTTCTGATGATTGTGTTAATAAAAATATTAAAAAAAACATGATTTCTAATTAGTAATGACATTAAAGTGTCTAAGAAAATGTGTCATGTACCTTAATAATATTTTATCGGAAACAAAAAAATGTCGATATACAAATTATAGACTATATAATTTTTAGCATGAGAGTGCTAAATTTGAACAAACAGACCGATGCTGGCACTATAATAAAGGTCCTGGTTTCCAGCAAAGACTCGTTAGCAGTTGAGAAGCGAGTTTGAGAAGAAAAACCCATTTCAAAAAAAAGGTGGAATGTTTTTTAAGACACTTTGAGAATGTGGAAATCAATCGGTGATTGTTGAACTGAATTAAAAACGTGAGAAAAAATAGAAATACCAAAGGATTCTCTGTTTATGGATTATAGCAGTTGAAAAAAACATGTGTTAAGATTATTCCCAAAAGATGACAAGAAACACAGTTTGATTTAAAAGTAGGTATTAGATAACGTGTATTAATTTGACTAAAAATAAATTTTTTGAGAGAATTTATTATAAATATCCTAAGAAGCATGTAAAATACAGTTTGATTACATTTGTCTTGATGATCATAAAAAAATTTGTAAAAATTGTGTTTTTTGAATTTGTTTTACTATTATAGTTATCTACTTTATAATAATTTATAAATAATTAAATTAAAATATACAAATTAGTATTTAGTTGTCCTTGACAAATATTTCTAAATACGTCATCGATGAATAATATATTAGATAACCTTCAAATATTTGAGCAACACACAATGATAGAGTATAATGAAAAATCTGAAGGAAAAATAGAACATATAAATTATTATTACTTGTAAAAAGAGAAAAAATATTATTACTTTAAAAAACAGAGAAATATAGTTATAAAGGATTATGAAGAAAATCAAGAAATGGAGTTATGAAGAGTTAAAAAAGAAATAAATTATTATTAATTTTAAATAGAGAGAAAAAAGAGTGAGATGGAAAAAGAAAGAAGAGTTAAGAATATAAGAAGAAAAAATAGAAGAAAAATCATTATTATTAAATTAAGAAGAGTAAATAAAAAAGACAATGAAATGTGAGAAACACATAAAGAAGTGAGAAGAGGATGAAAAGTGATAAATACGTGAGGAAATGAGAAGACATGAGAAGCGACTAACACTTTAGTCACTCAATGTTTTTTAAATGTTTCCAATACAAGTGTGTAAAACAAATTGCTTCTAAAAAGCTATTATCACAATTTTGATATTATTACACAATATTATTTCACAATTGATGGAAAAAAGAAATTTGAAAAATGAGTATGCGAGCGAGAGAGTTATTGCAAATTTCTTCAATGGACTATTCTATATAACTGTGAAGGTTTCTACCGTTGGAGACATTTTAACTTATTTTCGGATGGAGATTAAAGTCATTGAAAAGTTTCCAGAAATAAAGATTTTTGTCTGGAGCCGATAATTCCCTAATCTTCAATTAATAAGGTTAATTCTTTATTATCTTCCGATAGAGATTTTGCACACTAAAATCAATAATTTTAAGGAGTATATTTTGTTCTTTATAAAAATATTTGTTATCATCAAAACTTTAATAAAGAGAGTAGAATCAAAATTCTTATTCTAACACCAACTTCTGATCATACATCGTGAAGGTCCTTTTGTAACCTTGTTTTTATGTTGATAGAGATCTTTTTTACTTTGCTATTCAATTATGATTCAATTTTACTCTATGATCATTTGTATATGATGTGATGTAACTTTGATGATTCAAAGATGTGTGATGTAACTTTGATGAATGATGCGACATTGTTTTTTTTTTCCTGCGAGCTTGTTTTTACTTAGCTATTAAATTATGATTCAATTTTACTTTATGATCATGTGTATGTGTTGTGATGTAAATCTGATGATTCAAAGATGCATGATGTAACTTTGATTCAAATATGTGATTTGATTCCATGTGATGTAACTTTAACGAATGAAGATGTGATTCGTTTTTACCTTTCTATTCGATTATGATGTGCAACTTTTGTTAATGACTATATTAATGCAAATTTAAAAATACTCTTACACGATTAATATGATTTCTAATTATGAATTATGATATGCAACTATTTCTGATGATTGTGTTAATAAAAATATAAAAAAAACATGATTTCTAATTAGTAATGACATTAAAGTGTCTAAGAAAATGTGTCATGTACCTTAATAATATTTTATCGGAAACAAAAAAATGTCATTAAATTAGTAATGACATTAAATTTGAACAAACAGACCGATGCTGGCACTATAATAAAGGTCCTGGTTTCCAGCAAAGACTCGATGTGGAAATCAATCGGTGATTGTTGAACTGAATTAAAAACGTGAGAAAAAATAGAAATACCAAAGGATTCTCTGTTTATGGATTATAGCAGTTGAAAAAAACATGTGTTAAGATTATTCCCAAAAGATGACAAGAAACATTGTTTGATTTAAAAGTAGGTATAATTAAATTAAAATATACAAATTAGTATTTAGTTGTCCTTGATAAATATTTGTAAATACGTCATCGATGAATAATATATTAGATAACCTTCAAATATTTGAGCAACACACAATGATAGAGTATAATGAAAAATCTGAAGGAAAAATAGAACATATAAATTATTATTACTTGAAAAAAGAGAAAAAATATTA
The DNA here is from genome assembly GCA_963966055.1 of Lathyrus aphaca. Lineage (NCBI taxonomy): Eukaryota > Viridiplantae > Streptophyta > Magnoliopsida > Fabales > Fabaceae > Lathyrus > Lathyrus aphaca. The sequence goes on from OZ014525.1 coordinate 267,596,478, forward strand.
TTACTTTAAAAAACAGAGAAATATAGTTATAAAGGATTATGAAGAAAATCAAGAAATGGAGTTATGAAGAGTTAAAAAAGAAATAAATTATTATTAATTTTAAATAGAGAGAAAAAAGAGTGAGATGGAAAAAGAAAGAAGAGTTAAGAATATAAGAAGAAAAAATAGAAGAAAAATCATTATTATTAAATTAAGAAGAGTAAATAAAAAAGACAATGAAATGTGAGAAACACATAAAGAAGTGAGAAGAGGATGAAAAGTGATAAATACGTGAGGAAATGAGAAGACATGAGAAGCGACTAACACTTTAGTCACTCAATGTTTTTCAAATGTTTCGAATACAAGTGTGTAAAACAAATTGCTTCTAAAAAGCTAATATCACAACTGTGATATTATTACACAATATTATTTCACAATTGATGGAAAAAAGAAATTTGAAAAATGAGTATGCGCCCGAGAGAGTTGTTGCAAATTTCTCCAGTTGACTATTTTATATAACTGTGAATATTTCTACCGATGGAGGCATCTTAACTTATTTTTGGATGGAGATTAATGTCATTGAAAAGTTTCCAGAAATAAAGATTTTTGTCTGGAGCCGATAATTCCCTGATCTTCAATTAATAAGGTTGATTCTTTAGATTTTGCACACTAAAATCACTAATTTTAAGGAGCATATTTTGTTCTTTATAAAAATATTTGTTATCATCAAAACTTAAATAAAGAGAGTAGAATCCAAATTCTTATTCTAACAGCAACTTCTGATCATACGCCGTGAAGGTCCTTTTGTAACTTTGATGAATTTTGTGATAGAAATCGTTTTTACTTTGCTATTCGATTATGATTCAATTTTACTCTATGATCATGTGTATATGATGTGATGTAACTTTGATGATTCAAAGATGTGTGATGTAACTTTGATGAATGATGCGACATTGTTTTTACTTTGCTCGCGAGCTTGTTTTTACTTTGCTATTAAATTATGATTCAATTTTTCTTTATGATCATGTGTATGTGTTGTGATGTAAATTTGATGATTCAAAGATGCATGATGTAACTTTGATTAAAATATGTGATTTGATTCCATGTGATGTAACTTTAACGAATGAAGATGTGATTCGTTTTTACCTTACTATTCGATTATGATGTGCAACTTTTGTTAATGATTGTGTTAATGCAAATTTAAAAATACTTTTACACGATTAATATGATTTCTAATTATGAATTATGGTGTGCAACTATTGCTGATGATTGTGTTAATAAAATATAAAAAAAAAAACATGATTTCTAATTAGTAATGAAATTAAAGTGTCTAAAAAAATGTGTCCTGTACCTTAATATAATTTTATCTGAAAAAAATCATAATATTTTATTTGAAACAAAATGAATACTTCTACTGCATGAAGTCTGTCTTAGTTGTGTGGATTTGATCTCTGTACCATATTGCAAGGTCGACTTTTTGGTTGATCTGATTCAATCCTACACATCGAATGATCTGATTCTTATATTTTGATTATAGACTATATGAATTTTAGCATGAAAGTGCTAAATATGAACAAATAGACCGATGCTGACACTATAAATAAGGTCCTGGGCATGGATAATGACATCATAGACTGGTTTCAGCATGGTTTCAGCAAAGACTCGTTAGCAGTTGAGAAGTGAATTTGAGAAGAAAAATTCATTTCAAAAAAATGCTGGATTGTTTTTTAATACAATTTGAGAATGTGGAAATCAATCGGTGATTGTTGAACATAATTAAAAAAGTGAGAAAAATTAGAAATACCAAAGGATTCTCTATTTATGGATTATAGCAGTTGACAAAAACATGTGTTGGAAAGATTATTCCCAAAAGATGACAAGAAACCATGTTTTATTTAAAAGTAGGTATTAGATAACGTGTATTAATTTGACAAAATAAAATTTTTGAGAATTTATTGTAAATATTCTAAGAAGCATGTAAAATACAGTTTGATTACATTTGTCTTGATGATCATAAAATATAAAATCTCACCGGAATATATATATATAAACATAAATATTTAATATTCATATTATGACCTAACGAAATATGCTACTATCTATATATTGAATAAATGTTTTATAATTTTTAATGGATGAGAAATAGAAAAATATTTAACAATGAAAAATTATTTAATTTTATTAAAATTATTAAAATTCATAAAGGACAAATATAATTTGTAAAAATTGTGGTTTTTGAATTTGTTTTGCTATTATAGTTATCTACTTTATAATAATTTATAAATAATTAAATTAAAATATATAAATTAGTATTTAGTTGTCCTTGACAAATATTTCTAAATACGTCACCGATGAATAATATATTAGATAACCTTCAAATATTTGAGCAATTCACAATGATAGAGTATAATGAAAAATCTGAAGAAAAAATAGAACATATAAATTATTATTACTTGAAAAAAGAGAAAAAATATTATTACTTTAAAAAACAGAGAAATATAGTTATAAAAGATTATGAAGAAAATCAAGAAATGGAGTTATGAAGAGTTAAAAAAGAAATAAATTATTATTTTCAAAAAGAGAGAAAAAAGAGTGAGATGGAAAATGAAAGTAGAAGAGTTAAGAATATAAGAAGTGAAAATAGAAGAAAAATCATTATTATTAAATTAAGAAGAGTAAATAAAAAAGACAATGAAATGTGAGAAACACATAAAGAAGTGAGAAGAGGGTGAAAAGTGATAAATACGTGAGGAAATGAGAAGACATGAGAAGCGACTAACACTTTAGTCACTCAAGGTCTTTCAAATGATTCGAATTCAAGTGTGTAAAACAAATTGCTTCTAAAAAGCTATTATCACAACTGTGATATTAATACACAATATTATTTCACAATTGATGGAAAAAAGAAATTTAAAAAGTGAGTATGCGCGCGAGAGAGTTGTTGCAAATCTCTCCAGTTGACTATTTTATAAGACTATGAAAAGTGAGTATGCGCGCGAGAGAGTTGTTGCAAATCTCTCCAGTTGACTATTTTATAAGACTATGAAGATTTCTACCGGTTGAGACATCTTAACTTATTTTTGGATGGAGATTAAAGTTATTGAAAAGTTTCCAAAAATAAAGATTTTTGTCTGGAGCCGATAATTCCCTGATCTTCAATTAGTAAGGTTGATTCTTTAGATTTTGCACACTAAAATCAATAATTTTTAGGAGCATATTTTGTTCTTTATACAAATATTTGTTATCATCAAAACTTAAATAAAGAGAGTAGAATCAAAATTATTATTCTAACAAGAACGTCTTATCATACGTCGTGAAGGTCCTTTTGTAACTGTGATGAATATTGCGATCTTGTTTTTACATTGATAGAGATCTTTTTACTTTTCTATTCGATTATGATTCAATTTTACTCTATGATCATGTGTATATGATGTGATGTAACTTTGATGATTCAAAGATGTGTGATGTAACTTTGTTGAATGATGCGACATTGTTTTTACTTTGCTTGCGAGCTTGTTATTACTTTGCTATTAAATTATGATTCATTTTTACTTTATGATCATGTGTATATGTTGTGATGTAACTTTTATTCAAATATGTGATTTGATTCCATGTGATGTAACTTTAAAAATACTCTTACATGATTAATATGATTTCTAATTATGAATTATGATGTGCAACTATTGTTGACGATTGTGTTAATAAAAATATAAAAAAAAACATGATTCCTAATTAGTAATGACATTAAAGTGACTAAGAAAATGAGTCTTGTACCTTAATAATATTTTATTTGGATATTTGAAACAAAATGAGTACTTCTACTGCATGAACTCTGTCTTAGTTGAGTGGATTTTATCTGAAACCCAAGAATCCATAAGAAATATGCCAATGTACCATATTGCAAGATTTTGAATCGAGGTTTAAACATCATTATGGCTTTTTGGTTGATCTGATTCGATCTTACACATCGAATGATCTAGAAATTGGAAGAAAGAAAGATTCTTATGATTTGATACAAAAAAAATGTCGACGAATGATCTAGAAATTTGAAGAAAGAAAGATTCTTATGATTTGATACAAAAAATGTCGATCTACAAATTATAGACTAAATGATTTTTATCATGAGAGTGATAAATTTGAACAAACAGACCGATACTGACAATATAATAAAAGTCCTGGTCATGGATAATGACATCATATATTAGTTTCCAGCAAAGACTCGTTATTGAGAAGTGAATTTGAGAAGAAAAACCCGAAAAACCCATTTCAAAGGGTGAATTGTTTTTTAAGACACTTTGAGAATGTGGAAATCAATCGGTGATTGTTGAACTGAATTAAAAATGTGAGAAAAAAAATAGAAATACCAAAGGATTCTCTATTTATGGATTATAGCCGTTGACAAAAACAAGGAACTGTGTTGGAAAGATTATTCCCAAAAGATGACAAGAAACTATGTATTATTTAAAAGTAGGTATTAGATAACGTGTATTAATTTGACTAAAAACAAATTTTTTGAGAGAAATTATTGTAAATATCCTAAGAAACATGTAAAATACAGTTTGATTACATTTGTCTTGATGATCATAACAAAATAAAATCTCAACGGAATATATATATACATATATATATATATATATATATATATATATATATATATATATATATATATATAAATATATATATATATATATTATATATATATATATATATATATATATATATATATATATATATATATTAATTAGATTATTGTTATTTATGAAGAATTTGCACAAACTAATTTATAAACATAAATATTTAATATTCATATTATGTCCTAACGAAATAGGCTACTATCTATATATTGAATAAATGTTTTATAATTTTTAATGGATGAGAAATAGAAAAATATTTAACAATTAAAAATTATTTAATTTTATTAAAAATATTAAAACTCATAAAGGACAAATATAATTTGTAAAAATTGTGTTTTTTGAGTTTGTTTTGCTATTATAGTTATCTATTTTATAATAATTTATAAATAATTAAATTAAAATATATAAATTAGTATTTAGTTGTCCTTGACAAATATTTCTAAATACGTCATCGATGAATAATATATTAGATAACCTTCAAATATTTGAGCAACTCACAATGATAGAGTATAATGAAAAATCTGAAGAAAAAATAGAACATATAAATTATTATTACTTGAACATAGAGAAAAAATATTATTACTTTAAAAAATAGAGAAATATAGTTATAAAGGATTATGAAGAAAATCCAGAAATGGAGTTATGAAGAGTTAAAAAAGAAATAAATTATTATTTTTAAATAGAGAGAAAAAAGAGTGAGATGGAAAAAGAAAGAAGAAGAGTTAAGAATATAAGAAGAAAAATCATTATTATTAAATTAAGAAGAGTAAATAAAAAAAGACAATGAAATTTGAGAAACACATAAAGAAGTGAGAAGAGGATGAAAAGTGATAAATACATGAGGAAATGAGAAGACATGAGAAGCGAGAAATGCATTTGAAAGTGAGAAGGTGAGGAGTGAGAAATGTGTGTGGAGGTGAGAAACACATGAGAGATAACGAGAAGTGAGAAACGAGTGAGGTGTTATCCGACCGAGTTAGAACAAATTTGGGGAAATTATAGAAAAACTACTATAACATTAATTTTGAAACATTTATCCACTGACCATGTTTGAGTATGATCTTGGTCGAAATGGGAGAACAGAACCTGCAAATGGTGGCATTTTTAGTTAGCTCAATGTTTTGGTGTTGAAGTAGTTGTGTAGTTGAAGGTTTGAATTGGAATGGGTATTGAATGGAGTAGAAATGGTTATATATGAAAGGATTGAGTTGTTAATTCATTTTGAGATAGAAGACCCGATGCATAAAAAGTCTAGAGTTTAGTAAACGTAATGTTTTCTAAGCGTCATGCCCAACGTACTTTTCATTATAACCTTCTGTTCCTCTAGTTCCTAAGCTGAATTATATTGTCCACCCAAATTAAACCATTTCTAGTATTATTGATTGGGTATGTGTAATGTGATAGTAATATAATTTTTTTTGAAGAAAAGTTATTAAAAAAACAACAATAAAAAATGACACAAATACTTACAAATATATATTGTTAATGTAATTATACGGTGAACAAAGTTTTTTTTGCAACTCTTTTACACTAAAACAATTTTTAAAAAAAAACTGATTTATAACTAGTGATAATTGTAAATATAGTTTTAAGAATATTTATATATAGAATAGTCTCACATCGACTATATCATGTAATTAATTATAATCTCTCTAAATATAATAATGTCTTCGTAGTGCTTTTTAAAACACACAGTTCATTCAAATATCTCTTAGTCTCTTATATTTCAACATGGTATCTAGAGCCTATTGAGAGACAGTCTTTCACCATGTTTTACCCGGTTGACCGACTGTTTTCCAGTGAGAGATTTTTGGCAAACCCTGTCATAACTTCGATTTTCCTTCCATACACTACTGTGACTCATTCCAACATTAGAGTTCAAAATTCTCCAATCATAACCACACTTCTGCTGCCATCATCCATCGCTGCTATTGTTCCCGACAAACTTAACCTACCAACATAAGCGCCTTCTTCGATCCGGCCACTCCCCACTTTTTCACCGGCAGAAACCTCCGCATGCACCCACACGTGCTACCTCCGTCTTCGTGCGTGGGCCTTATACGCCACCACTGAATCACATGTGACAACACATCCGATGGCCGATCACTTGTTATCTCTCTCTTCTAAAACTCATGTCTACTTCTCGGAACTTTAAGCCAAACTACGATGATTTCCTAAAGTGGTATCAGAATTATTAGAGCTCTGATTCTATTGCTATGGTAGCAGACACACACAATTCATCTGTTGGCCTCTCTCAATCATCTTCTCTTGGACCTTGGATCCTTGATTCTGGTGCGTCTGATCATGTTACCAGTAATAAAAATCTTTTCTCTTCCCTCTCTACCTCTGGATTCTTACCTACTATAACTTCTTCCAATGATTCTCAAACCCGATCGAAGGGATTGGTATTGTTCAAATTCCTCCTTCTCTCTTTGTTACTTATGTCCTTCTCTCTTTGTTCAAATTCCTCCTTGATGTAACTTTGTTTCAAATATATCATTTGATTCCATGTGATGTAACTTTAACAAATGAAGATGTGATTAACGCAAATTTAAAAATACTCTTACACGATTAATATGATTTCTAATTATGAATTATGATGTGCAACTATTGCTGATGATTGTGTTAAAAAAAATATAAAAAAACATGATTTCTAATTAGTAATGACATTAAAGTGTCTAAGAAAATGTGTCCTGTACCTTAATAATACTTTATCTAGAAAAAATCATAATATTTTATTTGAAACAAAATGAGTACTTCTACTGCATGAAGTCTGTCTTAGTTGATTGGATTTTATCTGAAACCCAAGAATCCTACCAGAAATATGCCACAGTACCATATTGCATGATTTTTACCATGAGAAAATTTGAATAAACAGACCGATGCTGACACTATAATAAAAGTCCTGGGCATGGATAATGACATCATATATTGGTTTCCAGCAAAGACTCGTTAGCCGTTGAGAAGTGAATTTGAGAAGAAAAACTCATTTCAGACAATGGTGAATTGTTTTTTAAGACACTTTGAGAATGTGGAAATCAATCGGTGATTGTTGAACTGAATTAAAAACGTGAGAAAAAAATAGAAATACCAAAGGATTCTCTATTTATGGATTATAGCAGTTTGGAAAGATTATTCCCAAAAGATGACAAGAAACTATGTTTTATTTAAAAGTAGCTATTAGATAACGTGTATTAATTTGACTAAAAATAAATTTTTTGAGAGAAATTATTGTAAATATCCTAAGAAGCATGTAAAATACAGTTTGATTACATTTGTCTTGATGATCATAAAAAAATAAAATCTCAACGGAATATATATATATATATATATATATATATATATATATATATATATATATATATATATATATATATATATATATGCACTTAATTAGATTATTGTTATTTATGAAGAATTTCAATAAAAAGGAAGTTGTAAGAGTTTTAAATTGGTGAGTAAAAAAAAGGTGGTAATTTATTGTTATGATTCTGGTTTATGAGTGGTGAAAAATTGGTAGAGAAATATATTTGGGTTTAAAGCTTGGTTTGGAATGATTTTTTTGCAGAAGTTGTGTATGGTTGTCCAAGCTCCTTTTGATTATGAGAATGGGGCTCTTTAAATAGAGCTTGAGATTGAGGGTGAAATAGGAAGAATTGGGGACAAAGTAAAGAATAAAATATGATTTTTTTGAGCTGTGATTTGGGATAAGAATGAGCTGACAAAAATTCTGTTATGCTGGTGTAAAGTTAGTAGAAATGGTAGTGGAAAATTTGTTACAGGTTGTATAAACAAAGGTAGAAAAGTTAACGAAACTTGTTTTCCTGAAATAACATTAAAAAGTAATACTAATAATAAAAAAAAAGAAGTAATAATGATATCAAAACTAATAACTAATAATAATAATAATACTAATAATAATAATAGTAATAATAATAATAATAATAATAAGACTGATCGTACCTGGAGATCAGGATCCGATGCGGATGGCCTCGAGAGCTGATGGAGACGGTCAGTGAGAAGAAAAGGGGGTGTACCTGCAAGGCACTCCGATGCCAAAGTAAGTAACCGAGCAAAGAGTGGGCAAGTACAAGTATAAAGGTCAGAGAAATTGAATACCTGGCCCTCCCAAACGAGAGGGTTTATATAAGGGACAAAATGGAAGACTATTGGTCCATCTTGTGAGGCGCGGATCGAGGAATCCGTGAAAATAGGCAATGGTCAAGACTAGCCGTTAGGGAACTTCTTCGTAGTCGGACTGCTTGTGGTCGACAAGGACCAATTTTCATGATTGTGCTCGACGTCGAACAGGCCTATTGGATTGGTTTTCCTGACCCAATTGTAGGGATTGGGCCGATCCAGAACAGGAGCCCCCCAAGTCATTGCTCGTGTGGTAGAGCAGTGACTTAAGAATGATTTTGTGCTCGGCGATGAGCAGCGTTAGGGCCAGGGATCTACGCTGTCGATCTTCTGGGAACGGGCAGCTGGTGCGTTGCTCGACAGAGGAATGTGAAACGAAAAGCTGGAATATCTGGGAATTCGCGCCTATTAATGATTTGACGGCTAGTCTAGGGGCTAGCGTGTAGGGGTCACGCGTGCTTGCACGTGTTCCCCTTCCTATAAATAGGATTCTCAGGGCCCATTCTGAACTTTTCACTTCATCTTCTTCTTCAACGCTCTGCTCGTTCAACTACCACCGTCCCAGCCGTCGACCACCGCCTCTCTTTGCCGACCACCACTTTCAGAATGTTATTTTCTTCAAGAATGTCTTCTCAAGCGCAAGGTACGGCTCTTTTTCTTCTTTCTAGGTGTTTATAGCTTAGATTTTGTAGAAATGCATGTGGCTTAGGATAGTTTTGACGGTAGGTTTTAGATTTGGAACCGGTAAACCCTAGGATTTCTGCCACCGTAGTCGGTCAGTGGCAAACCCTAGCTCAGGGTCGACGTAGGTATTGGTCGACTTAGATTTGGGTTTTGATAGATACTTAGGTTAGATCCTTGACTTATAATGTTGGGCGTAAGCCGTCGCTCCGAGCGATGGTCAGCCTGGGCTATAGCTCGGGACATAGTCTCTGAGCTGATGCGCGCCCTTTCACTTGTCGAGCGGTGGAAGGGTGGATTTAATATTCTTAATCGAATTCACTGACGCCTTTCCTCTGCTTTTCAGGTGAAAACTCGCTCGTGAATCCGCTGGACGTGCTTTCCGAAGAGACGTCCTCAGAAGATTCAGGGTCATCTGCGTCCATTCCTTCTGGTTCCGGGAGTTCCTCAGAGAGTTCGGATACAAGTACTACAGGAGCATCGACAGACTCGCCCCAGTGTCCTGACCAGACGAGGGTCTCTCCCGAAGAATGGGTGGTGGAAGATTTGTTGGACAAGGTGTCTTCATTTTCAAGACCTCGAACGGAGCCACTTCCCGTTGTTGGTGACCCTGCCGATTGGGTTGTAACCTGCCCGGGGGACGATGACCGTATCTTCTCAGATTTCCGTGGTCGGGCTTTCTCCATGTAGGAATACGCGATCTCAGTCCTGGGGGTAACATTTCCTTTCAGTGACTTTGTGAGTGCCGTGCTCGGGCATCTCTGCGTCGCCCCTTCCCAGCTACACCCCAATTCGTACGCGTTTCTAAGAGCGTTTGAGATGACGTGCGCCCATCTAGGTATTGGTGCCACGCTTCCCCTCTTCTTCCGCCTGTTCTCCTTGTAGCGCCAAGTCGGGCGAGGAACTGACCGAAAGGGGTTTGTGTCCTTCAAGCAGCGGACGAAGATTTTTAAGGCCCATTCAGAATCTATCCGGGCCTTCAAAACTGATTACTTCCTGATAAAACCCGCGAGCGCGGTGGCCGTGAGAGCAATGAGCTTTCTGAGAATAGACACTGACGAGAATGATGAGCCTAAGCTCGAAGATCAAGGTCAGGTGATCCTGAGGAGATTGTGGTTGTTCCCATTTTCCTGGAGTCATGCTCATTATGAGAAACCTGTCGGGGAGTTCGTTCAGGTGGGGGACACATTGAATGATGATGATGCGGCCAGTTTCGAGGCCTTCAGAAAATTAATAGCATCCTTCACTCCGACCCCCCTGTTGGACGGAGATGGAAAGGTTATAGTTGATCAGGATGGGGGGAAGCTGTGGAGCGTCCCTTGATCAATGTTATTGAGTTGATGGCTTGCCGTACCGGGTAGGAAGTGTCCGACTTCTTTGGTATCTGTTTATTTGCGTTAGTTAAATTTTTGCTTTAACTTTGTTGTCTATGACTAACTTGATCCTTTTCCTTTTTCAGGCTCCCTGACGAACCCATTGGATAAAATTCAAGAACGCCTGGTTCAGCAGCAGAGGAAAAGATCAAGGGTCGTGCAGACCAAGCTGACTGAGACGAGTGGCTCGGGGTCGGGCCCCTTGGTCCAGGGTTCGCCGAGCGCATCGACCGGCTCCTTGATGAAGAAGCATAAGTCTGCGACCACTGTGGATTTAACGGCCAACGCTCCTCCAAAGCCGAAGCATGGGCTGCCTCCGTGTTTCGTTATGCGCAACTTCTTCGAGGGAACGAGCATGGAGGTGGACCGTGCGGATTCTTTGTTCTTGGAAGGTATGGACCGTCCCGCTCGACGATTATCTCTGGCCCAAGACGCAAGCGCAGTTATGCGGGTCCTAACAATGGCCTGGCTGACGGCCGAAGGGAGTCCCGGACTGGAGAGAGAGAAAAAAGAGTGAGATGGAAAAAGAAAGAAGAAGAGTTAAGAATATAAGAAGAAAAAATAGAAGAAAAATTATTATTATTAAATTAAGAAGAGTAAATAAAAAAGACAATGAAATGTGAGAAACACATAAAGAAGTGAGAAGAGGATGAAAAGTGATAAATATGTGAGGAAATGAGAAGACATGAGAAGCGACTAACACTTTAGTCACTCAAGGTTTTTCAAATGATTCGAATACAAGTGTGTAAAAAAATTGCTTCTAAAAAGCTATTATCACAACTGTGATATTATTACACAATATTATTTCACAATTGATGGAAAAAAGAAATTTGAAAAATGAGTATGCGCGTGAGAGAGTTGTTGCAAATTTCTCCAGTTGACTATTTTATAAAACTGTGAAGATTTCTACCGTTGGAGACATCTTAACTTATTTTTGGATGGAGATTAAAGTCATTGAAAAGTTTCCAAAAATAAAGATTTTTGTCTAGAGCCGATAATTTCCTGATCTTCAATTAGTAAGGTTGATTCTTTAGATTTTGCACACTAAAATCAATAATTTTAAGGAGCATATTCTGTTCTTTATAAAAATATTTGTTATCATCAAAACTTAAATAAAGAGAGTAGAATCAAAATTATTATTCTAACAGGAACTTCTTATCATACGTCGTGAAGGTCCTTTTGTAACTTTGATGAATATTGCTATCTTGTTTTTACATTGATAGAGATCTTTTTACTTTTCTATTCGATTATGATTCAATTTTACTCTATGATCATGTGTATATGATGTGATGTAACTTTGATGATTCAAAGATGTGTGATGTAACTTTGTTGAATGATGCGACATTGTTTTTACTTTGCTTGCGAGCTTGTTATTACTTTGCTATTAAATTATGATTCATTTTTACTTTATGATCATCTGTATATGTTGTGATGTAAACCTGATGATTCAAAGATGCATGATGTAACTTTTATTCAAATATGTGATTTGATTCCATGTGATGTAACTTTAAAAATACTCTTACACGATTAATATGATTTCTAATTATGAATTATGATGTGCAACTATTGTTGACGATTGTGTTAATAAAAATATAAAAAAACATGATTTCTAATTAGTAATGACATTAAAGTGACTAAGAAAATGAGTCTTGTACCTTAATAATATTTTATTTGGATATTTGAAACAAAATGAGTACTTCTACTGCATGAACTCTGTCTTAGTTGAGTGGATTTTATCTGAAACCCAAGAATCCCATAAGAAATATGCCAATGTACCATATTGCAAGATTTTGAATCGAGGTTTAAACATCATTATGGCTTTTTGGTTGATCTGATTCGATCTTACACATTGAATGATCTAGAAATTGGAAGAAAGAAAGATTCTTATGATTTAATACAAAAAAATGTCGACGAATGATCTAGAAATTTGAAGAAAGAAAGATTCTTATGATTTGATACAAAAAATATCGATCTACAAATTATAGACTAAATGATTTTTATCATGAGAGTGATAAATTTGAACAAACAGACCGATACTGACACTATAATAAAAGTCCTGGTCATGGATAATGACATCATATATTAGTTTCCAGCAAAGACTCGTTATTGAGAAGTGAATTTGATAAGAAAAAACGAAAAACCCATTTCAGAAAAGGGTGAATTGTTTTTTAAGACACTTTGAGAATGTGGAAATCAATCGGTGATTGTTGAACTGAATTAAAAATGTTAGAAAAAAAATAGAAATACCAAAGGATTCTCTATTTATGGATTATAGCCGTTGACAAAAACAAGGAACTGTGTTGGAAAGATTATTCCCAAAAGATGACAAGAAACTATGTATTATTTAAAAGTAGGTATTAGATAACGTGTATTAATTTGACTAAAAACAAATTTTTTGAGAGAAATTATTGTAAATATCCTAAGAAGCATGTAAAATACAGTTTGATTACATTTGTCTTGATGATCATAACAAAATAAAATCTCAACGGAATATATATATATATATATATACATATATATTTATATATATATATATATATATATATATATATATATATATATATATTAATTAGATTATTGTTATTTATGAAGAATTTGCACAAACTAATTTATAAACATAAATATTTAATATTCATATTATGTCCTAACGAAATAGGCTACTATCTATATATTGAATAAATGTTTTATAATTTTTAATGGATGAGAAATAGAAAAATATTTAACAATGAAAAATTATTTAATTTTATTAAAAATATTAAAACTCATAAAGGACAAATATAATTTGTAAAAATTGTGTTTTTTGAGTTTGTTTTGCTATTATAGTTATCTATTTTATAATAATTTATAAATAATTAAATTAAAATATATAAATTAGTATTTAGTTGTCCTTGACAAATATTTCTAAATACGTCATCGATGAATAATATATTAGATAACCTTCAAATATTTGAGCAACTCACAATGATAGAGTATAATGAAAAATCTGAAGAAAAAATAGAACATAGAAATTATTATTACTTGAACATAGAGAAAAAATATTATTACTTTAAAAAACAGAGAAATATAGTTATAAAGGATTATGAAGAAAATCCAGAAATGGAGTTATGAAGAGTTAAAAAAGAAATAAATTATTATTTTTAAATAGAGAGAAAAAAGAGTGAGATGGAAAAAGAAAGAAGAAGAGTTAAGAATATAAGAAGAAAAATCATTATTATTAAATTAAGAAGAGTAAATAAAAAAAGACAATGAAATTTGAGAAACACATAAAGAAGTGAGAAGAGGATGAAAAGTGATAAATACATGAGGAAATGAGAAGACATGAGAAGCGAGAAATGCATTTGAAAGTGAGAAGGTGAGGAGTGAGAAATGTGTGTGGAGGTGAGAAACACATGAGAGATAACGAGAAGTGAGAAACGAGTGAGGTGTTATCCGACCGAGTTAGAACAAATTTGGGGAAATTATAGAAAAACTACTATAACATTAATTTTGAAACATTTATCCACTGACCATGTTTGAGTATGATCTTGGTCGAAATGGGAGAACAGAACCTGCAAATGGTGGCATTTTTAGTTAGCTCAATGTTTTGGTGTTGAAGTAGTTGTGTAGTTGAAGGTTTGAATTGGAATGGGTATTGAATGGAGTAGAAATGGTTATATATGAAAGGATTGAGTTGTTAATTCATTTTGAGATAGAAGACCCGATGCATAAAAAGTCTAGAGTTTAGTAAACGTAATGTTTTCTAAGCGTCATGCCCAACGTACTTTTCATTATAACCTTCTGTTCCTCTAGTTCCTAAGCTGAATTATATTGTCCACCCAAATTAAACCATTTCTAGTATTATTGATTGGGTATGTGTAATGTGATAGTAATATAATTTTTTTTGAAGAAAAGTTATTAAAAAAAACAACAATAAAAAATGACACAAATACTTACAAATATATATTGTTAATGTAATTATACGGTGAACAAAGTTTTTTTTGCAACTCTTTTACACTAAAACAATTTTAAAAAAAAAAACTGATTTATAACTAGTGATAATTGTAAATATAGTTTTAAGAATATTTATATATAGAATAGTCTCACATCGACTATATCATGTAATTAATTATAATCTCTCTAAATATAATAATGTCTTCGTAGTGCTTTTTAAAACACACAGTTCATTCAAATATCTCTTAGTCTCTTATATTTCAACATGGTATCTAGAGCCTATTGAGAGACAGTCTTTCACCGTGTTTTACCCGGTTGACCGACTGTTTTCCAGTGAGAGATTTTTGGCAAACCCTGTCATAACTTCGATTTTCCTTCCATACACTACTGTGACTCATTCCAACATTAGAGTTCAAAATTCTCCAATCATAACCACACTTCTGCTGCCATCATCCATCGCTGCTATTGTTCCCGACAAACTTAACCTACCAACATAAGCGCCTTCTTCGATCCGGCCACTCCCCACTTTTTCACCGGCAGAAACCTCCGCATGCACCCACACGTGCTACCTCCGTCTTCGTGCGTGGGCCTTATACGCCACCACTGAATCACATGTGACAACACATCCGATGGCCGATCACTTGTTATCTCTCTCTTCTAAAACTCATGTCTACTTCTCGGAACTTTAAGCCAAACTACGATGATTTCCTAAAGTGGTATCAGAATTATTAGAGCTCTGATTCTATTGCTATGGTAGCAGACACACACAATTCATCTGTTGGCCTCTCTCAATCATCTTCTCTTGGACCTTGGATCCTTGATTCTGGTGCGTCTGATCATGTTACCAGTAATAAAAATCTTTTCTCTTCCCTCTCTACCTCTGGATTCTTACCTACTATAACTTCTTCCAATGATTCTCAAACCCGATCGAAGGGATTGGTATTGTTCAAATTCCTCCTTCTCTCTTTGTTACTTATGTCCTTCTCTCTTTGTTCAAATTCCTCCTTGATGTAACTTTGTTTCAAATATATCATTTGATTCCATGTGATGTAACTTTAACAAATGAAGATGTGATTAACGCAAATTTAAAAATACTCTTACACGATTAATATGATTTCTAATTATGAATTATGATGTGCAACTATTGCTGATGATTGTGTTAAAAAAAATATAAAAAAACATGATTTCTAATTAGTAATGACATTAAAGTGTCTAAGAAAATGTGTCCTGTACCTTAATAATACTTTATCTAGAAAAAATCATAATATTTTATTTGAAACAAAATGAGTACTTCTACTGCATGAAGTCTGTCTTAGTTGATTGGATTTTATCTGAAACCCAAGAATCCTACCAGAAATATGCCACAGTACCATATTGCATGATTTTAACCATGAGAAAATTTGAATAAACAGACCGATGCTGACACTATAATAAAAGTCCTGGGCATGGATAATGACATCATATATTGGTTTCCAGCAAAGACTCGTTAGCCGTTGAGAAGTGAATTTGAGAAGAAAAACTCATTTCAGACAATGGTGAATTGTTTTTTAAGACACTTTGAGAATGTGGAAATCAATCGGTGATTGTTGAACTGAATTAAAAACGTGAGAAAAAAATAGAAATACCAAAGGATTCTCTATTTATGGATTATAGCAGTTTGGAAAGATTATTCCCAAAAGATGACAAGAAACTATGTTTTATTTAAAAGTAGCTATTAGATAACGTGTATTAATTTGACTAAAAATAAATTTTTTGAGAGAAATTATTGTAAATATCCTAAGAAGCATGTAAAATACAGTTTGATTACATTTGTCTTGATGATCATAAAAAAAATAAAATCTCAACGGAATATATATATATATATATATATATATATATATATATATAAATATATACATATATATATATATATATATATATATATATATATATATATATATATATATATATATATGCACTTAATTAGATTATTGTTATTTATGAAGAATTTCAATAAAAAGGAAGTTGTAAGAGTTTTAAATTGGTGAGTAAAAAAAAGGTGGTAATTTATTGTTATGATTCTGGTTTATGAGTGGTGAAAAATTGGTAGAGAAATATATTTGGGTTTAAAGCTTGGTTTGGAATGATTTTTTTGCAGAAGTTGTGTATGGTTGTCCAAGCTCCTTTTGATTATGAGAATGGGGCTCTTTAAATAGAGCTTGAGATTGAGGGTGAAATAGGAAGAATTGGGGACAAAGTAAAGAATAAAATATGATTTTTTTGAGCTGTGATTTGGGATAAGAATGAGCTGACAAAAATTCTGTTATGCTGGTGTAAAGTTAGTAGAAATGGTAGTGGAAAATTTGTTACAGGTTGTATAAACAAAGGTAGAAAAGTTAACGAAACTTGTTTTCCTGAAATAACATTAAAAAGTAATACTAATAATAAAAAAAAAGAAGTAATAATGATATCAAAACTAATAACTAATAATAATAATAATAATACTAATAATAATAATAGTAATAATAATAATAATAATAATAATAAGACTGATCGTACCTGGAGATCAGGATCCGATGCGGCTGGCCTCGAGAGCTGATGGAGACGGTCAGTGAGGAGAAAAGGGGGTGTACCTGCAAGGCACTCCGATGCCAAAGTAAGTAACCGAGCAAAGAGTGGGCAAGTACAAGTATAAAGGTCAGAGAAATTGAATACCTGGCCCTCCCAAACGAGAGGGTTTATATAAGGGACAAAATGGAAGACTATTGGTCCATCTTGTGAGGCGCGGATCGAGGAATCCGTGAAAATAGGCAACGGTCAAGACTAGCCGTTAGGGAACTTGTTCGTAGTCGGACTGCTTGTGGTCGACAAGGACCACTTTTCATGATTGTGCTCGACTTCGAACAGGCCTATTGGATTGGTTTTCCTGACCCAATTGTAGGGATTGGGCCGATCCAGAACAGGAGCCCCCCAAGTCATTGCTCGTGTGGTAGAGCAGTGACTTAAGAATGATTTTGTGCTCGGCGATGAGCAGCGTTAGGGCCAGGGATCTACGCTGTCGATCTTCTGGGAACGGGCAGCTGGTGCGTTGCTCGACAGAGGAATGTGAAACGAAAAGCTGGAATATCTGGGAATTCGCGCCTATTAATGATTTGACGGCTAGTCTAGGGGCTAGCGTGTAGGCGTCACGCGTGCTTGCACGTGTTCCCCTTCCTATAAATAGGATTCTCAGGGCCCATTCTGAACTTTTCACTTCATCTTCTTCTTCAACGCTCTGCTCGTTCAACTACCACCGTCCCAGCCGTCGACCACCGCCTCTCTTTGCCGACCACCACTTTCAGAATGTTATTTTCTTCAAGAATGTCTTCTCAAGCGCAAGGTACGGCTCTTTTTCTTCTTTCTAGGTGTTTATAGCTTAGATTTTGTAGAAATGCATGTGGCTTAGGATAGTTTTGACGGTAGGTTTTAGATTTGGAACCGGTAAACCCTAGGATTTCTGCCACCGTAGTCGGTCAGTGGCAAACCCTAGCTCAGGGTCGACGTAGGTATTGGTCGACTTAGATTTGGGTTTTGATAGATACTTAGGTTAGATCCTTGACTTATAATGTTGGGCGTAAGCCGTCGCTCCGAGCGATGGTCAGCCTGGGCTATAGCTCGGGACATAGTCTCTGAGCTGATGCGCGCCCTTTCACTTGTCGAGCGGTGGAAGGGTGGATTTGATATTCTTAATCGAATTCACTGACGCCTTTCCTCTGCTTTTCAGGTGAAAACTCGCTCGTGAATCCGCTGGACGTGCTTTCCGAAGAGACGTCCTCAGAAGATTCAGGGTCATCTGCGTCCATTCCTTCTGGTTCCGGGAGTTCCTCAGAGAGTTCGGATACAAGTACTACAGGAGCATCGACAGACTCGCCCCAGTGTCCTGACCAGACGAGGGTCTCTCCCGAAGAATGGGTGGTGGAAGATTTGTTGGACAAGGTGTCTTCATTTTCAAGACCTCGAACGGAGCCACTTCCCGTTGTTGGTGACCCTGCCGATTGGGTTGTAACCTGCCCGGGGGACGATGACCGTATCTTCTCAGATTTCCGTGGTCGGGCTTTCTCCATGTAGGAATACGCGATCTCAGTCCTGGGGGTAACATTTCCTTTCAGTGACTTTGTGAGTGCCGTGCTCGGGCATCTCTGCGTCGCCCCTTCCCAGCTACACCCCAATTCGTACGCGTTTCTAAGAGCGTTTGAGATGACGTGCGCCCATCTAGGTATTGGTGCCACGCTTCCCCTCTTCTTCCGCCTGTTCTCCTTGTAGCGCCAAGTCGGGCGAGGAACTGACCGAAAGGGGTTTGTGTCCTTCAAGCAGCGGACGAAGATTTTTAAGGCCCATTCAGAATCTATCCGGGCCTTCAAAACTGATTACTTCCTGATAAAACCCGCGAGCGCGGTGGCCGTGAGAGCAATGAGCTTTCTGAGAATAGACACTGACGAGAATGATGAGCCTAAGCTCGAAGATCAAGGTCAGGTGATCCCGAGGAGATTGTGGTTGTTCCCATTTTCCTGGAGTCATGCTCATTATGAGAAACCTGTCGGGGAGTTCGTTCAGGTGGGGGACACATTGAATGATGATGATGCGGCCAGTTTCGAGGCCTTCAGAAAATTAATAGCATCCTTCACTCCGACCCCCCTGTTGGACGGAGATGGAAAGGTTATAGTTGATCAGGATGGGGGGAAGCTGTGGAGCGTCCCTTGATCAATGTTACTGAGTTGCTGGCTTGCCGTACCGGGCAGGAAGTGTCCGACTTCTTTGGTATCTGTTTATTTGCGTTAGTTAAATTTTTGCTTTAACTTTGTTGTCTATGACTAACTTGATCCTTTTCCTTTTTCAGGCTCCCTGACGAACCCATTGGATAAAATTCAAGAACGCCTGGTTCAGCAGCAGAGGAAAAGATCAAGGGTCGTGCAGACCAAGCTGACTGAGACGAGTGGCTCGGGGTCGGGCCCCTTGGTCCAGGGTTCGCCGAGCGCATCGACCGGCTCCTTGATGAAGAAGCATAAGTCTGCGACCACTGTGGATTTAACGGCCAACGCTCCTCCAAAGCCGAAGCATGGGCTGCCTCCGTGTTTCGTTATGCGCAACTTCTTCGAGGGAACGAGCATGGAGGTGGACCGTGCGGATTCTTTGTTCTTGGAAGGTATGGACCGTCCCGCTCGACGATTATCTCTGGCCCAAGACGCAAGCGCAGTTATGCGGGTCCTAACAATGGCCTGGCTGACGGCCGAAGGGAGTCCCGGACTGGAGCGAGAGAATAACAGGCTTAAGGAGCAGCTGGCTGCTTCTGAGGCTAAGCTGACAGCGGCCACTGAGGAGGCTAAAGCTGCGACCAAGGAGTCGACCGAACGGGCCGCCGTCATCGCCAAGTTGGAGGTCGACAAGAAGAGGGTGCTTGAGCAAAATAAAAAGCTGAAGGACGCCTTTTGCCCGAAGGATGATGAGGATGAAGAGACTAAGAGTCTGGTGACGAGGGCTCAGTTGCTCGCTCGGATTGACCAGGATATGGAAGATCTGAACTCGTCGACTGAGCTCAGTTTCCAGAACGCGGTGGATCAAATGAGATTTCTTCATCCTGACATGGCCTGGGATGCTGGTCGAATGAGCTACCTGTACAAGGTCGTGGACGGTTAGATCGTGGTCCCCTCAGACTTGGTGGTGGATGATTCTCAGCTGGGGTCGACTGATCAGCCTGACCAGCCAGAAGCGCAACCGGAGCAGGAGGGAGCTTGTGAGGAGGAAGGCCGCCCGGGAGGCGAGGGTAATTAATTTATGGCCTGCGTGCCTGATAATTTATGATGTTTTCTTTTTTTGGGGGGGCGTGGCCCCCTTTGTATGTAATCCTGAACAAGTCGGCTCTTTGGTGTCGCATTTTTAATTTCACGTGCACGACTTTGATGGTCGGTTTCTATGTTTTATTTGCTTGTAACAATGCGTCCGTCGGAGGACATAGTTTACTTGTTATTTTTACTAAGTGTTTGGTATGCATCTTTGCATTAATTGGATGTTATCGAATAAATACGGGGTGTGTGTGTGATCTGTTGGTTAGGGGGACCAATCAGATTTAGGAGTCTTACTCCTGGTCGGTGCCCGGGCCAAGATAATGGCCCGGGCTCCGTGGCTTGAACATCCCATCGCGAGCTGGGGTTCTGCCTGGTCGTGGTACTTAGGCGACGTCGGACTCGTTCGAGTATCCGTCCGTGCGGCAAGTTTCTCTTTTGCCCGAAAGGAGATCTTGCTTGACTTTGTTATATTCGGGTTGTCGTGATCGTACCTAGGCACGCAGTTTTCAGTCGGTTCTCCTTCCTTTAAAGTTGAGCAGGGTGACTTTGTGATTTAGCTGTAGTATTGTTTGAGTTTCTCGGCGTTCCAAGTCCGAGCAAGATCTTCCCCGTGTAGATTTTCCAAATAAGAGGCTACGTTCTCGGTTTTTGCTCGGACGCGATACGGGCCTTCCCAGTTGGGTGTTAATTTTCCCTCGCGGGGATCTCTATGATTTCTTCTAAGGACAAGGCTGCCTACCTCGAACATTCGCCTTATGACCTTAGAATCATACCGAGCGGCTATTTTTTGTTTGAGAATGGTTTCTCGAAGAGCGGCTTCCGATCGAACTTCTTCGATCATGTCGAGCTCGTCTCTCAAGGCTTCGGAATTGGTATCTTGGTCCATGGGGGATTCTATGCGCTTCAATAGGACATGCATTTCTATAGGGATCACCGCTTCGGTTCCATATGCTAATCGAAATGGGGATTCCCCGGTTGTTGAGTGGGGCGTGGTCCTATATGCCCATAGTACGCTATGTAGCTCCTCGACCCAATGCTTCTTATGCTCATCCAGTCTTCGTTTCAAACCTCTTAGGATTACCCTGTTCGCGGCCTCTGCTTGCCCGTTAGTTTGGGGATGCTCGACTGAAGCGAAATGTTGTTTTGTTCCCATTGACGCAACGAATTCTTTGAAGTGTTTATCTGTGAACTGAGTGTCGTTGTCGGTCACGATGGCGAGCGGCACCCCGAACCGGGCGAGGATGTTTCTATTGAAGAAACGTAGTATGTTGAGCGCAGTGATTTTGGCTAAGGCCTCAGCTTCTATCCATTTGGTAAAATGGTCGACGAGAATTATCTTCGAGACGGGCGATTTTCTCGCCATGGGCGAGGAGCAGCAAGTTTGTCTGATTCAGGATCTCGGTCAATGCGGCAAAATCCGACCCTGAAGGAGTCGAAGGAAAAAGAGTTTCCGGGCGACTTTCCAAAGGTTGGTCGCGATCGGGTGAAGGTGATGCCGACTTCCCGTCCGAATGGTCTTGCACCGTTTTGTCATGTAGAGGAGGATGGATGTTGCTCTCACGTTGTGTGAGAATCATGCCATCGTTTGATCGGTTTTCCTGGTTGTCCCGAGCAGCCATGGATCTTGTTAAAACTTTGGTTCTTTGAAGATTTTGAAAGAAGAACGGGGAAATCAGTTTCCCACAGACGCCGCCACCTGATTGTACCTGGAGATCAGGATCCGATGCGGCTGGCCTCGAGAGCTGATGGAGACGGTCGGTGAGGAGAAAAGGGGGTGTACCTGCAAGGCACTCCGATGCCAAAGTAAGTAACCGAGAAAAGAGTGGGCAAGTACAAGTATAAAGGTCAGATAAATTGAATACCTGACCCTCCCAAACGAGAGGGTTTATATAAGGAACTAAATGGAAGACTATTGGTCCATCTTGTGAGGCGCGGATCGAGGAATCCGTGAAAATAGGCAACGGTCAAGACTAGCCGTTAGGGAACTTCATCGTGGTCGGACTGCTTGTGGTCGACAAGGACCACTTTTCATGATTGTGCTCGACGTCGAGCAGGCCTATTGGATTGGTTTTCCTGGCCCAATTGTAGGGATTGGGCCAATCCAGAACAAAGACAATGGAAATAATAGAAGAGAAAAAAAAACAATGATAATATGAATGAAAATAATTAATAGTAAGAACAAGTGCTAATGGTGCACAATGTGAGGAGCAACAAGGAAAGCATAAAATAAAATAAAATAGGACCAATCAAGAAAAAGGATGGGGACAGGAATCGAACCCCAGTCCTTATAGTAATACAAACACAAGTCCATCCGTTGGGGCGGGTATACATCGGTTAGTAAAATTGCACCAATAAATACATACTCCATATATTTGACAATTCACAATATATATAAGCACTTAATTAGATTATTGTTATTTATGAATAATTTGCACCAACTAATTTATAAACATAAATATTTAATATTCATATTATGTCCTAACGAAATAGGCTACTATCTATATATTGAATAAATGTTTTATAATTTTTAATGGATGAGAAATAGAAAAATATTTAACAATGAAAAATTATTTAATTTTATTAAAAATATTAAAACTCATAAAGGACAAATATAATTTGTAAAAATTGTGTTTTTTGAGTTTGTTTTGCTATTATAGTTATCTATTTTATAATAATTTTTAAATAATTAAATTAAAATATATAAATTAGTATTTAGTTGTCCTTGACAAATATTTCTAAATACGTCATCGATGAATAATATATTAGATAACTTTCAAATATTTGAGCAATTCACAATGATGGAGTATAATGAAAAATTTGAAGGAAAAATAGAACATATAAATTATTATTAGGTGAAAAAAGAGAAAAAATATTATTACTTTAAAAAACAGAGAAATATAGTTTTAAAGGATTATGAAGAATATCAAGAAATGGAGTTATGAAGAGTTAAAAAAGAAATAAATTATTATTATTTTTAAATAGAGAGAAACAAGAGTGAGATGGAAAAAGAAAGAAGAAGAGTTAAGAATATAAGAAGAAAAAATAGAAGAAAAATCATTATTATTAAATTAAGAAGAGTAAATAAAAAAGACAATGAAATGGGAGAAACACGTAAAGAAGTGAGAAGAGGATTAAAAGTGATAAATACGTGAGGAAATGAGAAGACATGAGAAGCGACTAACACTTTAGTCACTCAAGGTTTCTCAAATGATTCGAATACAAGTGTGTAAAAAAATTGCTTCTAAAAAGCTATTATCACAACTGTGATATTATTACACAATATTATTTCACAATTGATGGAAAAAAGAAATTTGAAAAATGAGTATGCGCGTGAGAGAGTTGTTGCAAATTTCTACAGTTGACTATTTTATAAAACTGTGAAGATTTCTACCGTTGGAGACATCTTAACTTATTTTTGGATGGAGATTAAAGTCATTGAAAAGTTTCCAAAAATAAAGATTTTTGTCTGGAGCCGATAATTTCCTGATCTTCAATTAGTAAGGTTGATTCATTAGATTTTGCACACTAAAATCAATAATTTTAAGGAGCATATTTTGTTCTTTATACAAATATTTGTTATCATCAAAACATAAATAAAGAGAGTAGAATCAAAATTATTATTCTAACAGGAACTTCTTATCATACGTCGTGAAGGTCCTTTTGTAACTTTGATGAATATTGCGATCTTGTTTTTACATTGATAGAGATCTTTTTTCTTTTCTATTCGATTATGATTCAATTTTACTCTATGATCATGTGTATATGATGTGATGTAACTTTGATGATTCAAAGATGTGTGATGTAACTTTGATTAATGATGCGACATTGTTTTTACTTTGCTTGCAAGCTTGTTATTACTTTGCTATTAAATTATGATTCAATTTTACTTTATGATCATGTGTGTATGTTGTGATGTAAACCTGATGATTCAAAGATGCATGATGTAACTTTTATTCAAATATGTGATTTGATTCCATGTGATGTAACTTTAAAAATACTCTTACACGATTAATATGATTTCTAATTATGAATTATGATGTGCAACTATTGTTGACGATTGTGTTAATAAAAATATAAAAAAACATGATTTCTAATTAGTAATGACATTAAAAAATGAGTCTTGTACCTTAATAATATTTTATTTGGAAAAAATCATAATATTTTATTTGAAACAAAATGAGTACTTCTACTGCATGAACTCTGTCTTAGTTGAGTTGATTTTATCTGAAACCCAAGAATCCCACAAGAAATATGCCACCGTACCATATTGCAAGATTTTGAATGAGGTTTAAACATCATTACGGCTTTTTGGTTGATCTGATTCGATCTTACACATCGAATGATCTAGAAATTGGAAGAAAGAAAGATTCTTATGATTTGATACAAAAAATGTCGACGAATGATCTATAAATTTGAAGAAAGAAAGATTCTTATGATTTGATACAAAAAATGTCGATCTACAAATTATAGACTAAATGATTTTTATCATGAGAGTGATAAATTTGAACAAACAGACCGATACTGACAAGAAACTATGTATTATTTAAAAGTAGGTATTAGATAACGTGTATTAATTTGACTAAAAAAATTTTTTTTGAGAGAAATTATTGTAAATATCCTAAGAAGCATGTAAAATACAGTTTGATTACATTTGTCTTGATGATCATAACAAAATAAAATCTCAACGGAATATATATATATATATATATACATATATATATTTATATATATATATATATATATATATATATATTTATATATTAATTAGATTATTGTTATTTATGAAGAATTTGCACAAACTAATTTATAAACATAAATATTTAATATTCATATTATGTCCTAACGAAATAGGCTACTATCTATATATTGAATAAATGTTTTATAATTTTTAATGGATGAGAAATAGAAAAATATTTAACAATGAAAAATTATTTTATTTTATTAAAAATATTAAAACTCATAAAGGACAAATATAATTTGTAAAAATTGTGTTTTTTGAGTTTGTTTTGCTATTATAGTTATCTATTTTATAATAATTTATAAATAATTAAATTAAAATATATAAATTATTATTTAGTTGTCCTTGACAAATATTTCTAAATACGTCATCGATGAATAATATATTAGATAACCTTCAAATATTTGAGCATCTCACAATGATAGAGTATAATGAAAAATTTGAAGAAAAAATAGAACATATAAATTATTATTACTTGAACATAGTGAAAAAATATTATTACTTTAAAAAACAGAGAAATATAGTTATAAAGGATTATGAAGAAAATCCAGAAATGGAGTTATGAAGAGTTAAAAAAGAAATAAATTATTATTTTTAAATAGAGAAAAAAAAGAGTGAGATGGAAAAAGAAAGAAGAAGAGTTAAGAATATAAGAAGAAAAATCATTATTATTAAATTAAGAAGAGTAAATAAAAAAAGACAATGAAATTTGAGAAACACATAAAGAAGTGAGAAGAGGATGAAAAGTGATAAATACATGAGGAAATGAGAAGACATGAGAAGCGAGAAATGCATTTGAAAGTGAGAAGGTGAGGAGTGAGAAATGTGTGTGGAGGTGAGAAACACATGAGAGATAACGAGAAGTGAGAAACGAGTGAGGTGTTATCCGACCGAGTTAGAACAAATTTGGGGAAATTATAGAAAAACTACTATAACATTAATTTTGAAACATTTATCCACTGACCATGTTTGAGTATGATCTTGGTCGAAATGGGAGAACATAACCTGCAAATGGTGGCATTTTTAGTTAGCTCAATGTTTTGGTGTTGAAGTAGTTGTGTAGTTGAAGGTTTGAATTGGAATGGGTATTGAATGGAGTAGAAATGGTTATATATGAAAGGATTGAGTTGTTAATTCATTTTGAGATAGAAGACCCGATGCATAAAAAGTCTAGAGTTTAGTAAACGTAATGTTTTCTAAGCGTCATGCCCAACGTACTTTTCATTATAACCTTCTGTTCCTCTAGTTCCTAAGCTGAATTATATTGTCCACCCAAATTAAACCATTTCTAGTATTATTGATTGGGTATGTGTAATGTGATAGTAATATAATTTTTTTTGAAGAAAAGTTATTAAAAAAAACAACAAAAAATGACACAAATACTTACAAATATATATTGTTAATGTAATTATACGGTGAACAAAGGTTTTTTTGCAACTCTTTTACACTAAAACAATTTTTTTTAAAAAACTGATTTATAACTAGTGATATTTGTAAATATAGTTTTAAGAATATTTATATATAGAATAGTCTCACATCGACTATATCATGTAATTAATTATAATCTCTCTAAATATAATAATGTCTTCGTAGTGCTTTTTAAAACACACAGTTCATTCAAATGTCTCTTAGTCTCTTATATTTCAACATGGTATCTAGAGCCTATTGAGAGACAGTCTTTCACCGTGTTTTACCCGGTTGACCGACTGTTTTCCAGAGAGAGATTTTTGGCAAACCCTGTCATAACTTCGATTTTCCTTCCATACACTACTGTGACTCATTCCAACATTAGAGTTCAAAATTCTCCAATCATAACCACACTTCTGCTGCCATCATCCATCGCTGCTATTGTTCCCGACAAACTTAACCTACCAACATAAGCGCCTTCTTCGATCCGGCCACTCCCCACTTTTTCACCGGCAGAAACCTCCGCATGCACCCACACGTGCAACCTCTGTGTTCGTGCATGGGCCTTATACGCCACCACTGAATCACATGTGACAACACATCCGATGGCCGATCACTTGTTATCTCTCTCTTCTAAAACTCATGTCTACTTCTCGGAACTTTAAGCCAAACTACGATGATTTCCTAAAGTGGTATCAGAATTATTAGAGCTCTGATTCTATTGCTATGTTAGCAGACACAGACAATTCATCTGTTGGCCTCTCTCAATCATCTTCTCTTGGACCTTGGATCCTTGATTCTGGTGCGTCTGATCATGTTACCAGTAATAAAAATCTTTTCTCTTCCCTTTCTACCTCTGGATTCTTACCTACTATAACTTCTTCCAATGATTCTCAAACCCGATCGAAGGGATTGGTATTGTTCAAATTCCTCCTTCTCTCTTTGTTACTTATGTCCTTTATGTACCTAATTGTCCATTTAATTTACTTTCAATCAATCGTTTAACTCGTTCTCTTGATTCTAGTGTCACATTCACTAACAATAATGTTACCCAGCAATATCAGAGTTCAGGACGGACGATTGGCATCGGAAGTGAGTCTCAAGTCCTTTATTATCTCTCAGGGTCATCTCATACATGCTCAACCAAAGATTCTCCATTCATTATCCATGCTCAGTCAGGGCTTCCAAGTCTTTCCAAATTACATTAGTTAGTCATGTTAGCTAGGGAAACACACTTGTAGTCAATTTTCTAATCGAGTATATAAACATGCTTCATCTCCTTTTGCTTTAGTTCACAACGATGTTTGGTATCCTTGCATATTGTCTCTACTCTTAAGTCTAGGTATGTTGTCACCTTTATTAATGATTTTTCACGTTGCATGTGGTTATATTTAATGAAGAATATATTTGAATTATTTTCTATTATTGAACAATTTTATCGAAAAATAAGAATTCAATTAAGTGTGTCTATCCGTACCTTAAGAAGTGACAATGCCCACGAATATTTATCCCAACAATTTCAAAATTTTATGTCACACAATAGTATTCTCCATCAAACATCTTTCCCTCACACACCTCAACAAAACCAGTAAGCCAAACAAAAAAATTGGCATCTCGTAGAAACCACACGGACCGTACTTCTCCATGGTAGTGTTCCACTTTGATTTCTGGGGGATGACGTGATAACGACATGTTACCTTATAAATTGCATGCCTCCATTTGTCCTTAATAATTAACATTTATAAAATTATAATATATTGACACATACAAGCAATGTAAAAATAACATTTTAAAAAAAGACTAATTGACAAAAGAAAGTTTGTAAATAAATAAATAAAAAATTAATTTTTTTTAAGAAAAAGAAAAATACAACAAAAGTTTATTTATATATATACATATATATATATATATATATATATAAAGAGAGAGAGAGAGAGAGAGAGAGAGAGAGAGAGAGAAAATGAAAAAACAAAATATCATTTCAAAACAGAATTTGGCGCAAAAAGAAACTGCTAAGAGAAATGTCTAATTCTCTCCTTCCCCGAAGAAATGAAAACATGTTGCAACTGAAGGGACGAAAAACACAAGAAGGGGGGGTTGAATTGAGGTTTTCAAAAATTAAGGCAATGAACACAATTAATTCATCCTGGTTCGTTTGAACTCAAACTACATCCAGTCCATCCGCCAAGGTGATTAGCCATCTCTCAATGAAGTCTTAATCCACTAATCAATAAATATTACAATCACCATGACCTACTGTCAAAGTCTTCTTGAGTCTACTGACTAACACTTTAGTCACTCAAGGTTTTTCAAATGTTTCGAATACAAATGTGTAAAACAAATTGCTTCTAAAAAGCTATTATCACAATTGTGATATTATTACACAATATTATTTCACAATTGACGGAAAAAAGAAATTTGAAAAATGAGTATGCGAGCGAGAGAGTTATTGCAAATTTCTTCAATGGACTATTCTATATAACAATGAAGGTTTCTACCGTTGGAGACATTTTAACTTATTTTCGGATGGAGATTAAAGTCATTGAAAAGTTTCCAGAAATAAAGATTTTTGTCTGGAGCCGATAATTCCCTAATCTTCAATTAATAAGGTTAATTCTTTATTATCTTCCGATAGAGATTTTGCACACTAAAATCAATAATTTTAAGGAGCATATTTTGTTCTTTATAAAAATATTTGTTATCATCAAAACTTAAATAAAGAGAGTAGAATCAAAATTCTTATTCTAACAGCAACTTCTGATCATACATCGTGAAGGTCCTTTTGTAACCTTGTTTTTACGTTGATAGAGATCTTTTTTACTTTGCTATTCAATTATGATTCAATTTTACTCTATGATCATGTGAATATGATGTGATGTAACTTTGATGATTCAAAGATGTGTGATGTAACTTTGATGAATGATGCGACATTGTTTTTTTTTCTTGCGAGCTTGTTTTTACTTAGCTATTAAATTATGATTCAATTTTACTTTATGATCATGTGTATGTGTTGTGATGTAAATCTGATGATTCAAAGATGCATGATGTAACTTTGATTCAAATATGTGATTTGATTCCATGTGATGTAACTTTAACGAATGAAGATGTGACTCGTTTTTACCTTTCTATTCGATTATGATGTGCAACTTTTGTTAATGACTGTATTAATGCAAATTTAAAAATACTCTTACACGATTAATATGATTTCTAATAATGAATTATGATGTGCAACTATTTCTGATGATTGTGTTAATAAAAATATAAAAAAAAACATGATTTCTAATTAGTAATGACATTAAAGTGTCTAAGAAAATGTGTCATGTACCTTAATAATATTTTATCGGAAACAAAAAAATGTCGATATACAAATTATAGACTATATAATTTTTAGCATGAGAGTGCTAAATTTGAACAAACAGACCGATGCTGGCACTATAATAAAGGTCCTGGTTTCCAGCAAAGACTCGTTAGCAGTTGAGAAGCGAGTTTGAGAAGAAAAACCCATTTCAAAAAAATAGGTGGAATATTTTTTAAGACACTTTGAGAATGTGGAAATCAATCGGTGATTGTTGAACTGAATTAAAAACGTGAGAAAAAATAGAAATACCAAAGGATTCTCTGTTTATGGATTATAGCAGTTGAAAAAAACATGTGTTAAGATTATTCCCAAAAGATGACAAGAAACACTGTTTGATTTAAAAGTAGGTATTAGATAACGTGTATTAATTTGACTAAAAATAAATTTTTTGAGAGAATTTATTATAAATATCCTAAGAAGCATGTAAAACACAGTTTGATTACATTTGTCTTGATGATCATAAAAAAATTTGTAAAAATTGTGTTTTTTGAATTTGTTTTACTATGATAGTTATCTACTTTATAATAATTTATAAATAATTAAATTAAAATATACAAATTAGTATTTAGTTGTCCTTGACAAATATTTCTAAATACGTCATCGATGTATAATATATTAGATAACCTTCAAATATTTGAGCAACACACAATGATAAAGTATAATGAAAAATCTGAAGGAAAAATACAACATATAAATTATTATTACTTGAAAAAAGAGAAAAAATATTATTACTTTAAAAAACATTGAAATATAGTTATAAAGGATTATGAAGAAAATCAAGAAATGGAGTTATGAAGAGTTAAAAAAGAAATAAATTATTATTAATTTTAAATAGAGAGAAAAAAGAGTGAGATGGAAAAAGAAAGAAGAGTTAAGAATATAAGAAGAAAAAATAGAAGAAAAATCATTATTATTAAATTAAGAAGAGTAAATAAAAAAGACAATGAAATGTGAGAAACACATAAAGAAGTGAGAAGAGGATGAAAAGTGATAAATACGTGAGGAAATGAGAAGACATGAGAAGCGACTAACACTTTAGTCACTCAATGTTTTTCAAATGTTTCGAATACAAGTGTGTAAAACAAATTGCTTCTAAAAAGCTATTATCACAACTGTGATATTATTACACAATATTATTTCACAATTGATGGAAAAAAGAAATTTTAAAAATGAGTATGCGCCCGAGAGAGTTGTTGCAAATTTCTCCAGTTGACTATTTTATATAACTGTGAATATTTCTACCGATGGAGGCATCTTAACTTATTTTTGGATGGAGATTAATGTCATTGAAAAGTTTCCAGAAATAAAGATTTTTGTCTGGAGTTGATAATTCCCTGATCTTCAATTAATAAGGTTGATTCTTTAGATTTTGCACACTAAAATCACTAATTTTAAGGAGCATATTTTGTTCTTTATAAAAATATTTGTTATCATCAAAACTTAAATAAAGAGAGTAGAATCCAAATTCTTATTCTAACAGCAACTTCTGATCATACGCCGTGAAGGTCCTTTTGTAACTTTGATGAATTTTGTGATTTTTTTTACCTTGATAGAAATCGTTTTTACTTTGCTATTCGATTATGATTCAATTTTACTCTATGATCATGTGTATATGATGTGATGTAACTTTGATGATTCAAAGATGTGTGATGTAACTTTGATGAATGATGCGACATTGTTTTTACTTTGCTCGCGAGCTTGTTTTTACTTTGCTATTAAATTATGATTCAATTTTTATTTATGATCATGTGTATGTGTTGTGATGTAAATTTGATGATTCAAAGATGCATGATGTAACTTTGATTCAAATATGTGATTTGATTCCATGTGATGTAACTTTAACGAATGAAGATGTGATTCGTTTTTACCTTGCTATTCGATTATGATGTGCAACTTTTGTTAATGATTGTGTTAATGCAAATTTAAAAATACTCTTACACGATTAATATGATTTCTAATTATGAATTATGGTGTGCAACTATTGCTGATGATTGTGTTAATAAAAATATAAAAAAACATGATTTCTAATTAGTAATGAAATTAAAGTGTCTAAGAAAATGTGTCTTGTACCTTAATATAATTTTATCTGGAAAAAATCATAATATTTTATTTGAAACAAAATGAATACTTCTACTGCATGAAGTCTGTCTTAGTTGAGTGGATTTGATCTCTGTACCATATTGCAAGGTCGACGTTTTGGTTGATCTGATTCAATCCTACACATCGAATGATCTGATTCTTATATTTTGATTATAGACTATATGAATTTTAGCATGAAAGTGCTAAATTTGAACAAATAGACCGATGCTGACACTATAATAAAGGTCATGGGCATGGATAATGACATCATAGACTGGTTTCAGCATGGTTTCAGCAAAGACTCGTTAGCAGTTGAGAAGTGAATTTGACAAGAAAAATTCATTTCAAAAAAATGCTGGATTGTTTTTTTAAGACAATTTGAGAATGTGGAAATCAATCGGTGATTGTTGAACAGAATTTAAAAAGTGAGAAAAATTAGAAATACCAAAGGATTCTCTGTTTACATGTGTTGGAAAGATTATTCCCAAAAGATGACAAGAAACCATGTTTTATTTAAAAGTAGGTATTAGATAACGTGTATTAATTTGACAAAATAAAATTTTTGAGAATTTATTGTAAATATTCTAAGAAGCATGTAAAATACAGTTTGATTACATTTGTCTTGATGATCAAAAAAATATAAAATCTCACCGGAATATATATATATATATATATAAATATATATATATATATATATATATATATATATATATATATATATATATATATATATATATATATATATATATATATATATATATATATATATGCACTTAATTAGATTATTGTTATTTATGAAGAATTTGCACAAACAAATTTATAAACATAAATATTTAATATTCATATTATGTCCTAACGAAATATGCTACTATCTATATATTGAATAAATGTTTTATAATTTTTAATGGATGAGAAATAGAAAAATATTTAACAATGAAAAATTATTTAATTTTATTAAACATATTAAAACTCATAAAGGACAAATATAATTTGTAAAAATTGTGGTTTCTGAATTTGTTTTGCTATTATAGTTATCTACTTTATAATAATTTATAAATAATTAAATTAAAATATATAAATTATTATTTAGTTGTCCTTGACAAATATTTCTAAAAACGTCATCGATGAATAATATATTAGATAACCTTCAAATATTTGAGCAATTCACAATGATAGAGTATAATGAAAAATCTGAAGGAAAAATAGAACATATAAATTATTATTACTTGAAAAAAGAGAAAAAAATATTATTACTTTAAAAAAAAGAGAAATATAGTTATAAAGGATTATGAAGAAAATCAAGAAATGGAGTTATGAAGAGTTAAAAAAGAAATAAATTATTATTATTTTTAAATAGAGAGAAAAAAGAGTGAGATGGAAAAAGAAAGAAGAAGAGTTAAGAATATAAGAAGTGAAAATAGAAGAAAAATCATTATTATTAAATTAAGAAGAGTAAATAAAAAAGACAATGAAATGTGAGAAACACATAAAGAAGTGAGAAGAGGATGAAAAGTGATAAATACATGAGGAAATGAGAAGACATGAGAAGCGACTAACACTTTAGTCACTCGAGGTTTTTCAAATGATTCGAATACAAGTGTGTAAAACAAATTGCTTCTAAAAAGCTATTATCACAACTGTGATATTAATACACAATATTATTTCACAATTGATGGAAAAAAGAAATTTGAAAAATGAGTATGCGTGCGAGAGAGTTGTTGCAAATTTCTCCAGTTTACTATTTTATATAACTATGAAGATTTCTACCGTTGGAGACATCTTAACCTATTTTTGGATGGAGATTAAAGTTATTGAAAAGTTTCCAAAAATAAAGATTTTTGTCTGGAGCCGATAATTCCCTGATCTTCAATTAGTAAGGTTGATTATTTAGATTTTGCACACTAAAATCAATAATTTTAAGGAGCATATTTTGTTCTTTATAAAAATATTTGTTATCATCAAAACTTAAATAAAGAGAGTAGAATCCAAATTCTTATTCTAACATCAACTTCAGATCATACGCCGTGAAGGTCCTTTTGTAACTTAGATGAATTTTGTGATCTTTTTTTGACGTTGATAGAAATCGTTTTTACTTTTCTATTCAACTATGATTCAATTTTACTCTATGATCATGTGTATATGGTGTGATGTAACTTTGATGATTCAAAGATGTGTGATGTAACTTTGATGAATAATGCGACATTGTTTTTACTTTGCTTGCGAGATTATTTTTACTTTGCTATTAAATTATGATTCAATTTTACTTTATGATCATGTGTATGTGTTGTGATGTAAATTCGATGATTCAAATATGCATGATGTAACTTTGTTTCAAATATATCATTTGATTCCATGTGATGTAACTTTAACAAATGAAGATGTGATTCGTTTTTACCTTGCTATTCGATTATGATGTGCAATTTAACTTTTGTTAATGATTGTGTTAATGAAAATTTAAAAATACTCTTACACGATTAATATGATTTCTAATTATGAATTATGATGTGCAACTATTGCTGATGATTGTGTTAAAAAAATATAAAAAAACATGATTTCTAATTAGTAATGACATTAAAGTGTCTAAGAAAATGTGTCATGTACCTTACTAATATTTTATCTGGAAAAAATCATAATATTTTATTTGAAACAAAATGAGTACTTCTACTGCATGAAGTCTGTCTTAGTTGATTGGATGAAGTCTGTCTTAGTTGATTGGATTTTATCTGAAACCCAAGAATCCTACAAGAAATATGTCATTGTACCATATTGCAAGGTTTTGAATCGAGGTTTAAACATCATTACGACTTTTTGGTTGATCTGATTCGATCCTACACATTGAATGATCTAGAAATTGGAAGAAAGAAAGATTCTTATGATTTGATACAAAAAAATGTCGATCTACAAATTATAGACTAAATGATTTTTATCATGAGAGTGATAAATTTGAACAAACAGACCGATGCTGACACTATAATAAAAGTCCTTGGCATGGATAATGACATCTGGTTTCCAGCAAAGACTCGTTAGCAGTTGAGAAGTGAATTCATTTCAGACAATGGTGAATTGTTTTTTAAGACACTTTGAGAATGTGGATATCAATCGGTGATTTTTGAACTGAATTAAAAGCGTGAGAAAAAAAATAGAAATACCAAATGATTCTCTATTTATGGATTATAGCAGTTTGGAAAGATTATTCCCAAAAGATGACAAGAAACAATGTTTTATTTAAAAGTAGGTATTAGATAACTAAAAATAAATTTTTTGAGAGAAATTATTGTAAATATCCTAAGAAACATGTAAAATACAATTTGATTACATTTGTCTTAATGATCATAAAAAAAATAAAATCTCAACGGAATATATATATATATAAATATATATATATATATATATATATATATATATATATATATATATATATATATATATATATATATATATAAGCACTTAATTAGATTATTGTTATTTATGAAGAATTTGCACAAACTAATTTATAAACATAAATACTTAATATTCATATTATGTCCTAACGAAATATGCTACTATCTATATATTGAATAAATGTTTTATAATTTTTAATGGATGAGAAATAGAAAAATATTTAACAATGAAAAATTATTTAATTTTATTAAAAATATTAAAACTCATAAAGGACAAATAAAATTTGTAAAAATTGTGTTTTTTGAATTTGTTTTGCTATTATAGTTATCTACTCTATAATAATTTATAAATAATTAAATTAAAATATATAACTTACTATTTAGTTGTCCTTGACAAATATTTCTAAATACGTCATCAATGAATAATATATTAGATAACCTTCAAATATTTGAGCAATTCACAATGATAGAGTATATTGAAAAATCTGAAGGAAAAATAGAACATATAAATTATTATTACTTGAAAAAAGAGAAAAAATATTATTACTTCAAAAAACAGAGAAATATAGTTATAAAGGATTATGAAGAAAATCAAGAAATGTAGTTATGAAGAGTTAAAAAAGAAATAAATTATTATTATTTTTAAATAGAGAGAAAAAAGAGTGAGATGGAAAAAGAAAGAAGAAGAGTTAAGAATATAAGAAGAAAAAATAGAAGAAAAATCATTATTATTAAATTAAGAAGAGTAAATAAAAAAGACAATGAAATGTGAGAAACACATAGAGAAGTGAGAAGAGGATGAAAAGTGATAAATACGTGAGGAAATGAGAAGACATGAGAAGCGACTAACAATTTAGTCACTCAATGTTTTTCAAATGTTTTGAATACAAGTGCGTAACACAAATTGCTTCAAAAAAGTTATTATCACAACTGTGATATTATTACACAATATTATTTCACAATTAATGGAAAAAAGAAATTTGAAAAATGAGTATGCGCGCGAGAGAGTAGTTGCAAATTTCTCCAGTTGACTATTTTATAAAACTATGAAGATTTCTACCGTTGGAGACATCTTAACTTATTTTTGGATGGAGATTAAAGTCATTGAAAAGTTTCCAAAAATAAAGATTTTTGTCTGGAGCCGATAATTCCCTGATCTTCAATTAGTAATGTTGATTCTTTATTATCTTTCAATAGAGATTTTGCGCACTAAAATCAATAATTTTAATGAGCATATTTTGTTCTTTATAAAAATATTTGTTATAATCAAAACTTAAATAAAGAGAGTAGAATCAAAATTCTTATTCTAACAGCAACTTCTGATACGTCGTGAAGGTCCTTTTGTAACTTTGATGAATTTAGCTATCTTGTTATAACGTTGATAGAGATCTTTTTTACTTTACTATTCGATTATGATTCAATTTTACTCTATGATCATATGTATATGATATGATGTAACTTTGATGATTCAAAGATGTGTGATGTAACTTTGATGAATGATGCGACATTGTTTTTACTTTGCTTGCGAGCTTGTTTTAACTTTGCTATTAAATTATGATTCAATTTTACATTATGATCATGTGTATGTGTTGTGATGTAAATCTGATGATTCAAAGATGCATGATGTAACTTTTATTCAAATATGTGATTTGATTCCATGTGATGTAACTTTAACGAATGAAGATGTGATTCGTTTTTACCTTACTATTCGATTATGATGTGCAACTTTTGTTAATGATTGTGTTAATGCAAATTTAAAAATACTCTTATACGATTAATATGATTTCTAATTATGAATTATGGTGTGCAACTATTGCTGATGATTGTGATAATAAAAATATAAAAAATAAGATTTCTAATTAGTAATGACATTAAAGTGTCTAAGAAAATGTGTCCTGTACCTTAATAATATTTTATCTGAAAAAAAATCATAATATTTTATTTGAAACAAAATGAGTACTTCTACTGCACGAAGTCTGTCTTATTGTACCGTATTGCAAGGTTTTGAATCGAGGTTTAAACATCATTACGACTTTTTGGTTGATCTGATTCGATCCTACACATCGAATTATCTAGAAGACATAAAGATTCTTATATTTTGATTAAAAAAATGTCGATATACAAATTATAGACTATATGATTTTTAGCATGAGTGTGCTAAATTTGAACAAACAGACCGATGCTGAAACTATAATAAAGGTCTTGGGCATGGATAATGACATCATAGATTGGATTGTTTTTTAAGACACTTTGAGAATGTGGAAATCAATCGGTGATTGTTGAACTGAATTAAAAATGTGAGAAAAAACTGAAATACCAAAGGATTCTTTGTTTATGGATTATAGCAGTTGACAACTAAAAATAAATTTTTTGAGAGAATTTATTGTAAATATTCTAAGAAGCATGTAAAATACAGTTTAATTACATTTGTTTTGATGATCATAAAAACATAAAATCTCACCGGAATATATATATATATATATATATATATATATATATATATATATATATATATATATATAAGCACTTAATTAGATTATTGTTATTTATGAAGAATTTGCACAAACAAATTTACAAACATAAATATTTAATATTCATATTATGTCCTAACGAAATATGCTAATATATATATATATATATATATATATATATATATATATATATATATATATATATATATATATATTGAATAAATGTTTTATAATTTTTAATGGATGAGAAATAGAAAAATATTTAACAATGAAAAATTATTTAATTTTATTAAAAATATTAAAACTCATAAAGGACAAATATAATTTGTAAAAATTGTATTTTTTTAATTTATTTTACTATTATAGTTATCTACTTTATAATAATTTATAAATAATTAAATTAAAATATATAAATTAGTAATTAGTTGTCCTTGACAAATATTTCTAAATACGTCATCGATGAATAATATATTAGATAACCTTCAAATATTTGAGCAACTCACAATGATAGAGTATAATGAAAAATCTGAAGGAAAAATAGAACATATAAATTATTATTACTTGAAAAAAGAGAAAAAATATTATTACTTTAAAAAACAGAGAAATATAGTTATAAAGGATTATGAAGAAAATCAAGAAATGGAGATATGAAGAGTTAAAAAAGAAATATATTATTATTATTTTTAAATAGAGAGAAAAAAGAGTGAGATGGAAAAAGAAAGAAGAATAGTTAAGAATATAAGAAGAAAAAATAGAAGAAAAATCATTATTATTAAATTAAGAAGAGTAAATAAAAAAGACAATGAAATGTGAGAAACACATAAAGAAGTCAACTGAAAAAACTGAAGCGGCTGAATCTGCTGTTAAAGACCTCCTAGAGGCAAAATTTGTAACTGAGGCCAGGTACACAACCTGGCTCTCAAATGTTGTACTTGTCAAGAAATCTAATGGAAAGTGGAGAATGTGTGTTGATTATACTGATCTCAACCGGGCATGCCCGAAAGATGCATACCTTTTACCTAACATTGACAAATTGGTCGACAATTCGTCCGGTTTCAAACTGTTGTCCTTCATGGACGCCTACTCAGGGTATAATCAAATACCCATGGCCGTGTCCGACAAAAAAATACACGGCCTTCATGACCGAATCGGGCAACTATTATTACAATGTCATGCCTTTCGGTCTAAAAAACGCAGGCGCGACATATCAGTGCATGATGAATAAAGTATTCCGAGCAGAAATCAGAGATATACTCGAGGTATACATAGACGACATGATCGTCAAATCTCGACAAGAAACAGACCACACGTCCCACTTACGAAAAGTGTTCGATCAGGCACGAAAGTGCAAAATGCGTTTCAACCCCGAGAAGTGCACATTTGGGGTCCGAGCAGGAAAGTTCCTCGGATTTTAACTGACCGAACGAGGCATCGAAGCCAACCCCGACAAATGCCAAGCATTCGCGGAACTCCCGACTCCTACTTCTAAAAAATCCATACAATCACTAAATGGGGTCCTCACCTCCCTCACTCGGTTCGTAGCAAAATCTGCTCAACACGCTCTCCCCTTTTACAAACTCCTCCGCAAAGAGGCAACTTTCGAATGGACGAAAGAGTGTGAGCTAGCGTTGTCCCACCTAAAAAGGGCACTAAGTGAACCCCCAATTTTTTCTAGACCCGAAGAGGGGGAGACACTTTATCTCTACCTTGCCGTTGCAAACGAAGCAGTAAGCGCGGCACTCGTACGCGACTTACCTGAGGGGCAGAAGCCTGTTTATTTTACGAGTAAAGCACTCCATGGCCCGAAAATTCGATATCTCCAGGTAGAAAAGGTGGCTTTGGCACTCCTTCTCGCAGCCAGAAGGTTGCGCCATTATTTCCTGGCTCGCACCATCATCGTAAGAACCGATCAACCCATAAGACAATTGCTCGGTCGACCAGATATGGCCGGACGAATGCTAAAATGGTCGTTGGAACTATCTGAATTCGACATCAAATTCGAGGGAAGACAAGCTCTCAAAGCTCAAGCGCTGGCCGACTTCGTGGTTGAACTTACTTTCACTGAGCAAGAGCCAAAATCTTCCTCCAGGTGGACTATTTTCGTGGACGGGGCATCCGGCCCAGCAGGTAGCGGAGCTGGGGTTATCCTGGAAAATGAGGAAGGAAACGTCATCGAAGTATCCTTAACCTTATCTTTTCCCACTTCCAACAACCAGGCAGATTACGAAGCTTTCCTAGCGGGCATACGACTCGCAACCGACTTGGAGGCAGAAGAGATCACAATCTGCATGGATTCTCAGTTGGTCGCCAGCCAAGTCCGAGGAGACTTTCAAGCCAAAAACGATAACATGGCCGAATACCTAGCCCTCGTAAAGGGAGAGCTGAAGCGATTCATAAACGCGGAAGTCAAACACGTCCCGCGAGAGAACAATATCCGAGCCGACATCCTTTCCAAGTTGGCAAGCACTAAAAGGAAAGGAAACAACAAATCCGTCATACAGAAGACGCTTCCCCGACCAAGCATTGGGCAATCATCGGTCCACGTAGACATTAATCTCGTGGGCAACACGAGCTGCTGGATGACCCCAGTATTTAATTACCTAACTAAAGAAGAATTACCGACCGACCCAAAAGCGGCCAGTACAATACGATGAAGGGCATGCTCATATTCTCTAGTGGGAGGACGTATGTATCGTCAAGGATTCTCTACACCCTACCTCAGGTGCGTAGAAGAAGAAAACATCCCGCACGTACTAAGAGAAGTCCATGAAGGAATCAATGCGCAACATCCTGGCGGACGGTCGTTGGCCCGAAAAATTC
Source organism: Lathyrus aphaca (assembly GCA_963966055.1). Classification (NCBI taxonomy): domain Eukaryota; kingdom Viridiplantae; phylum Streptophyta; class Magnoliopsida; order Fabales; family Fabaceae; genus Lathyrus; species Lathyrus aphaca. Next base: position 267,637,269 of record OZ014525.1, read on the forward strand.
TTCGTGCAGGATACTATTGGCCCACACTCCAACACGACGCAAAGGAGCACGTAAAAAGGTGCGACAAATGCCAACGACACGGGGATGTACACGTAGCACCCCCATCCGAGCTAAAATCATTATCGTCGCCTTGACCATTCGCATGGTGGGGGATGGATATCTTAGGACCATTCGTCGTCGGGTCCGGCCAAAATAAATACTTAATTGTAGGCGTCGACTATTTCACCAAGTGGATAGAAGCTGAGGCCTTAGCCAAAATCACTGCACTCAACATACTACATTTCTTCAAAAGGAACATCCTCGCCCGGTTCGGGGTACCGCTCGCCATCGTGACCGACAACGGCACCCAGTTCATAGATAAACACTTCAAAGAATTCGTTGCATCAATAGGAACGAAACAACATTTCGCTTCGGTAGAACACCCACAAACTAACGGGCAAGAAGAGGCCGCGAATAGGGTAATCCTAAGAGGTTTGAAACGAAGACTGGACGAGCATAAGAAGCACTGGGTCGAGGAGCTACATAGCGTGCTATGGGCATATAGGACCACCCCCACTCAACAACCAGGGAATCCCCGTTCCGATTAGCATATGGAACCGAGGCGGTGATCCCTATAGAAATGCACGTCCTGTCCAGACGCACAGAATCTCCCATGGACTAAGACACCAACTCCAAGGCTTTGAGGGACAAACTCAACCTGGTCGAGGAAGTCCGATCAGAAGCTGCTCTTCGAGAAACCATTCTCAAACAGAAAATAGCCACTCGGTACGATTCTAAAGTCATAAGACGAACGTTCGAGGTAGGCAGTCTTGTTCTCAGAAGAAATCACAGGGATCCCCGCGAGGGAAAGTTTACACCCAACTGGGAGGGCCCGTATCGCGTTCGAGCAAAGACCGAAAACGGAGTCTATTATTTAGAAAATTTACACGGGGAAGAGCTTGCTCGGCCATGGAATGCCGAGAAGCTCAAGCAATATTACAGCTAACTCACAAAGTCGCCTTGCTCAACTCTCAAGCGAGGAGCAATAGGACCGACTGAAGACTGCGTGCCTAAGTACAAGCACAACAGCCCAAGAATGACGTAATCAATCAGGATCTCCTTTCAAGGGAAAGAGAAACCTACCGCACGGACGGATACTCAAACGAGTCCGACGTCGCCTAAGTACCACGACTAGGAAGAACCCCAACTCGCGATGGGACGTTCAAGCCACGGAGCCCGGGCCATTACCTTAGCCCGGGCACCGACCAGGAGTAAAACTCCAGAATCTACTTAGTCCCCCAAACCAATGGATCATGAACACACCCCATATACATTCAATCACATTCAATTAAGTGCAAAAACGCACGACAAACACTTAGCATTTGAAATTTAGAAAGAACAGTCCTCCGACGGACGAGCAATTGAACAATGAAGATAACAAAACAAACGACCATTAATTAACATCAAAATGTGAACACAAAATTGCGACCTCGAAGGGCCGACTTGTTCATAATTAATTACAAAGGGGACTACGCCCCAAAAAACTAAGAAACATAAAATTACAAGGCACACAGGCCAGAAACTAGTTACCCTCGCCCTCCGGGCGGCCTTCTTCCTGACGAGCCTCCTCCTGTTCCGGTTGCGCTTCAGGTTGGTCGGGCTGAACGATCGACCCCGGCTGAGAATCATCCACCACCAGGTCCGAAGGAACCACGATCTGGCCATCCTCGACCTTGTACAGGTAGCTGATTCGACCAACGTCCAAGGCCAAGTCGAGGTGGAGAGCTCTTATCTGATCCACTACATTCTGGAAACTAAGCTCAGTTGATGAGTTCAGATCTTCCATGTCTTGGTCGATCCGAGCAAGAAACTGAGCCCTCGTTACCATACTTTTGGTCTCGTCATCCTCGTCCTCTTCGGGCAAAAAGCATCTTTCAGCTTTTTGTTCTGCTCCAACACCCTTTTCTTGTCAACCTCCAACTTGGCAATGATGTTGGCCCGTTCAGTCAGCTCCTTGGCCGTGGCATTAGCTTCTTCAGTGGCCGTTTTTAGCTTCGCCTCAGCGGTAGTCAGCTGCTCCTTCAGCCTACCCATCTCCCTCTCCTGCCCAGGACTTCCTTCGGCCGTCAACCAGGCCATCGTCAGGACCCGCATGACCGCACTTGCGTCCTGAGCCAGGGACAACCGTCGGGCAGGACGATCTATGCCTTCTAGAAACAAGGAATCTACACGGTCCACCTCCATGCTCGTCCCCTCGAAAAAGTTGCGCTTCACAAAGCACGGTGGCAACCCATGCTTCGGCTTCGGAGGAGCATTGGCCGTCAGGTCCATAGTCGTTGCGGACTTGTGTTTCTTCATCAAGGAGCCAGTTGAGGCGCTCAGAGAGCCTTGGACCAAGGGGCCCGACCCAGAGCCACTTGTCTCGGTCAGTTTGGTTTGCACAACCCTCGATCTCTTCTTCTGCTGCTGGCGCAGGCGTTCCTGGATTTTATCAAGAGGGTTCGACAGAGAACCTGAAAAAGAAAAAGATTAGATTAGTCGTGGACGACAGAATTAAATCAAAGATATGACTAATAGAAATAAAACAGATACCAAAGAAGTCAGACACTTCCTGCCCGGTATTGTAGGCCAGTAATTCTGTAACATCGATCAAGGGACGCTCCACAGCTTCCCCCCATCCTGATCGAGCATAACTTTCCCCTCTCCATCCAGCAGGGGGTCGGAGTGAAAGACGCTATCAACCTTCTGAAGGCCTCGAAACTGGCTGCGTCATCTTCATTCAAAGAGTCCCCCACCTGGACGAACTTGCCGACAGACCTCTCGTAATGGGCGTAACTCCAAGAAAAGGGGAACAACCAAAGCCTCCTCGGGATCACCTGCCCTTGATCGTCGAGCTTTGGTTCGTCGTTCTCGTCGGTGTCTATCCCCAGAAAGCTCATCGCCCTCACAGCCACCGCGCTCGCGGGTTTAATCAGAAAGTAGTCCATCTTGAAGGCTCGGATGGACTCTGAATGGGCCTTGAAAATTTTCGTCCTATGTTTAAAAGACACGAACCCCTTCCGATCAGTTCCTCGCCCGACTTGACGCTGCAGGGAGAACAGACGGAAGAACAGAGGAAGCGTGGCACCAACACCCAGATGGGCACACGTCAACTCAAACGCCTTCAGGAATGCGTACAAGTTAGGATGCAGCTGGGAAGGAGCGACGCACAGGTGCCCGAGCACAGCACACACCAAGTCACTGAAGGGCAAAGTTACCCCCAGGACCGAAACTGCATACTCGTACATGGAGAACGCCCGACCTCCAAAATCCGAGAAGATGCGGTCGTCATCTCCTGGGAAAGTTACGACCCAATCAGCAGGGTTGCCGACGACAGGCAGCGGCTCCGCTCGAGGCCTTGAAAATGAGGACACCTTGTCCAGCAGATCCTCTACCACCCATTCTTCGGGCGAAATTCTTGTCTGTTCGGGACATTGTGGCGAGTCCATTGATGCTCCCTCTTCTGTAGTGCTCGCGCCCGAATCTCCCGAGGAACTCCCGGAACCAGAGGGGACTGACGCAGAAGATCCTGAATCTTCCGAGGACGTCTCTTCCGAGGACACGTCTAACGGATCCATAAGCGAGTTTTCACCTGAAAAGTAGAGGAAAGGCGTCAGTGAATTCGATTAAGAATATCAAATCCACCCTTCCACCGCTCGACAAGTGAAAGGGCGCACATCAGCTCAGGGACCGGGTCCCGAGCTGTAGCCCTGGCTGACCATCGCTCGGAGCGATGGCTTACGCCCAACGTCACGAGTTACAGATATAACCTAAGTACTTGTCAAATCCCAATTCAAGGTCAACCAACACCTGTGTCAACCATGAGTTAGAGTTTGCAGCCGACCAACAACGGTGGCAGAAGTCCTAAAGTTTACCGGTTCTAAATCTAAGACTACTGTTAAAACTATCCTAAACCACATGCATTTCTATGATATCTAACCTATAACCACCGAAAACAGAGAAAAGGAACCGTACCTTGCGCTTGGGAAGACATTTTTGCAGAAGATGAAGGTTCTAGAAATGGTGGTCGACAATGAGATACGGTGGTCGACAGCTGGGAGCGGTGGCAGTTGAACGAGCAAGGCGTCGGAGAAGAAGATGAAGCGAAAAGTTCAAAATGGAGCCTGGAAACCCTATTTATAAGAGGGAAAACACGTGCAAGCACGCGTGACCCCTACACGCTAGCCCCTAGGCTAGCCGTCAAATCATTAATAAGCGCGAATCCCCAAATATTCCAGCTTTTCGTTTCACATTCTCCTGTCGAGCAACGTACCAACTGCTCGTCCCTCGAAGGTCGACAGCATGCAATTCCTAGCCTTGACACTGCCCGTCCTCGAGCACGAAATCATTACTAAGTCACTGCTCTTCCGCACGAGCAATGACTTGGGGGGCTCCTGTTCTGGACTGGCCCAATTCCCATAATTGGGCCAAGCAAACCAACTTGATAGAAGCGCTCGACGTCGAGCAGAATCAAGAATAGTGGTCTCTGTCGACCAGAAGCGTACCGACCAAGACAAAGTCCTCCAACGGCTAGTTTTGACCGTTACCTATTTTTACGGATTCCTCGATCCGCGCCCCACAATATGGACCAATAATCTACCACTTAGCCCCTTATATAAACCCTCTCATTTGATAGGGTCAGGTATTCAATTATCTGACCTTAATTCTCGTACTTGCTCACTCTTTGCTCGGTTACTTACTTTAGCATCGGAGTGCCGTGTAGGTACACCCCCTTTCTCTCCTCACCGACCGTCTTTCAACAACTCTCGAAGCCAGCCGTATCGGATCTTGATCTCCAGGTACAATCAATTGCTAATTAGTAATGACATTAAAGTGTCTAAAAAAATGTGTCATGTACTTTAATAATATTTTATCTGAAAAAAATCATAATATTTTATTTGAAACAAAATGAGTACTTCTACTGCATGAAGTCTGTCTTAGTTGAGTGGATTTGATCTGAAACCCAAGAATCCCACAAGAAATATGCCACTGTACCATATTGCAAGGTTTTGAATCGAGGTTTAAACATCATTACGACTTTTTGGTTGATCTGATTCGATCCTACACATCGAATGATCTATAAATATAAAGAAAGATTCTTATATTTTGATACAAACAAATGTCGATATACAAATTATAGACTATATGATTTTTAGCATGAGAGTGCTAAATTTGAACAAACAGACCGATGCTGACACTATAATAAAGGTCCTGGGCATGGATAATGACATCATAGATTGGTTTCCAACAAAGACTCGTTAGCAGTGAGAAGTGAATCTGAGAAGAAAAATCCATTTCAAAAAAAAGGTGGATTGTTTTTTAAGACAATTTGAGAATGTGGAAATCAATCGGTGATTGTTGAACTGAATTAAAAACGTGAGAAAAATTAGAAATACCAAAGGATTCTCTGTTTATGGATTATAGCAGTTGACAAAAACATGTGTTGGAAAGATTATTCCCAAAAGATGACAAGAAACCATGTTTTATTTAAAAGTAGGTATTAGATAACGTGTATTAATTTGACTAAAAATAATTTTTTTGAGAGAGTTTATTGTAAATATCCTAAGAAGCATGTAAAATACAGTTTGATTACATTTGTCTTGATGATCATAAAAAAATAAAATCTCATCGGAATATATATATATATATATATATATATATATATATATATATATATATATATATATATATATATATATATATATATATATATATATATATATATATATATATATATATAAACACTTAATTAGATTATTGTTATTTATGAAGAATTTGCACAAACAAATTTATAAACATAAATATTTAATATTCATATTATGTCCTAAGGAAATATGCTACTATCTATATATTGAATAAATGTTTTATAATTTTTCATGGATGAGAAATATAAAAATATTTAACAATGAAAAATTATTTAATTTTATTAAAAATATGAAAGCTCATAAAGGATAAATATAATTTATAAATATTGTGTTTTTTGAATTTGTTTTGCTATTATAGTTATCTACTTTATAATAATTTATAAATAATTAAATTAAAATATATAAATTAGTATTTAGTTGTCCTTGACAAATATTTCTAAATACGTCATCGATGAATAATATATTAGATAACCTTCAAATATTTGAGCAATTCACAATGATAGAATATAATGAAAAATCTGAAGGAAAAATAGAACATATAAATTATTATTACTTGAAAAAAGAGAAAAAAATATTATTAGTTTAAAAAACAGAGAAATATAGTTATAAAGGATTATGAAGAAAATCAAGAAATGGAGTTATGAAGAGTTAAAAAAGAAATAAATTATTATTATTTTTAAATAGAGAGAAAAAAAAGGGAGATGGAAAAAGAAAGAAGAAGAGTTAAGAATATAAGAAGAAAAAATAGAAGAAAAATCATTATTATTAAATTAAGAAGAGTAAATAAAAAAGACAATGAAATGTGAGAAACACATAAAGAAGTGAGAAGAGGATGAAAAGTGATAAATACGTGAGGAAATGAGAAGACATGAGAAGCGACTAACACTTTAGTCACTCAAGGTCTTTCAAATGTTTCGAATACAAGTGTGTAAAACAAATTGCTTCTAAAAAGATATTATCACAACTTTGATATTATTACACAATATTATTTCACAATTGGTGGAAAAAAGAAATTTGAAAAATGAGTATGCGCGCGAGAGAGTTGTTGCAAATTTCTCCAGTTGACTATTTTATATAACTGTGAAGATTTCTACCGTTGGAGACATCTTAACTTATTTTTGGATGGAGATTAAAGTCATTGAAAAGTTTCCAAAAATAAAGATTTTTGTCTGAAACCGATAATTCCCTGATCTTCAAATAGTATGGTTGATTCTTTATTATCTTTCATCAGAGATTTTGCACACTAAAATCAATAATTTTAAGGAGCATATTTTGTTCTTTATAAAAATATTTGTTATCATCAAAACATAAATAAAGAGAGTAGAATGAAAATTCTTATTCTAACAACAACTTCTGATCATACGTCGTGAATGTCCTTTTGTAACTTTGACGAATTTTGCGATCTTGTTTTTACGTTGATAGAGATATTTTTTACTTTGCTATTCGATTATGATTCAATTTTACTCTATGATCATGTGTATATGATGTGAGGTAACTTTGATGATTCAAAGATGTGTGATGTAACTTTGATGAATGATGCGACATGGTTTTTACTTTGGTGCGAGCATGTTTTTACTTTGCTATTAAATTATGATTCAATTTTACTTTATGATTATGTGTATGTGTTGTGATGTAAATCTGATGATTCAAAAATGCATGATGTAACTTTGATTCAAATATGTGATTTGATTCCATGTGATGTAACTTTAACGAATGAAGATGTGATTCATTTTTACCTTGCTATTCGAATATCATGTGGAACTTTTAAAAATGATTGTGTTAATGCAAATTTAAAAATCCTCTTACACGATTAATATGATTTCTAATTATGAATTATGGTGTGCAACAATTGCTGATGATTGTGTTAATAAAAATATAAAAAAAATGATTTCTAATTAGTAATGACATTAACGTGTCTAAGAAAATGTGTCCTGTACCTTAATAATATTTTATTTGAAAAATATCATAAAATTTAAATTGAAACAAAATGAGTACTTCTACTGCATGAAGTCTGTCTTAGTAGAGAGGATTTGAGAAACACATAAAGAAGTGAGAAGAGGATGAAAAGTGATAAATACGTGAGGAAATGAGAAGACATGAGAAGCGACTAACACTTTAGTCACTCAAGGTCTTTCAAATGTTTCGAATACAAGTGCGTAAAACAAATTGCTTCTAGAAAGCTATTATATCAACTGTGATATTATTACACAATATTAAAGCTATTATATCAACTGTGATATTATTACACAATATTATTTCACAATTGATGGAAAAAAGAAATTTGAAAAATGAGTATATGTTCGAGAGAGATTTTTGTCTGGAGCCCATAATTCCCTGATCTTCAATTCATAAGGTTGATTCTTTATTATCTTTCAATAGAGATTTTGCACACTAAAATCAATAATTTTAAGGAGCATATTTTGTTCTTTATAAAAATATTTGTTATCATCAAAACTTAAATAAAGAGAGTAGAATCAAAATTCTTATTCTAACAACAATTTCTGATCATACGTCGTGAATGTCCTTTTGTAACTTTGACGAATTTTGCGATCTTGTTTTTACGTTGATAGAGATATTTTTTACTTTGCTATTCGATTATGATTCAATTTTACTCTATGATCATGTGTATATGATGTGATGTAACTTTGATGATTCAAAGATGTGTGATGTAACTTTGATGAATGATGCGACATTGTTTTTACTTTGCTTGCGAGGTTGTTTTTACTTTGCTATTAAATTATGATTTAATTTGTATTCAAATATGTGATTTGATTCCATGTGATGTAACTTTAACGAATAAAGATTTGATTGGTTTTTACCTTCCTATTCGATTATGATGTGCAACTTTTGTTAATGATTATGTTAATGCAAATTTAAAAATACTCTTACACGATTAATATGATTTCTAATTATGAATTATGATGTGCAACTATTGCTGATGATTGTGTTAATAAAAATATTTAAAAAAAACATGATTTCTAATTAGTAATCACATTAAAGTGTCTAAGAAAATGTGTCATGTACTTTAATAATATTTTATCTGAAAAAAATCATAATATTTTATTTGAAACAAAATGAGTACTTCTACTACATGAAGTCTGTGGATTTTATTTGAAACCCAAGAATCCCACAAGAAATATGCCACTGTACCATATTGCAAGGTTTTGAATCTAGGTTTAAACATCATTACGACTTTTTGGTTGATCTGATTCGATCCTACACATCGAATGATCTAGAAATTTGAAGAAAGAAAGATTCTTATATTTTGATTAAAAAAATGTCGATATACAAATTATAGACTATATGATTTTTAGCATGAGAGTGCTAAATTGGAACAAACAGACCGATGCTGACACTATAATAAAGGTCCGGTGCACGGATAATGACATCATAGAATGGTTTTTGCTCGTTAGCAGTTGAGAAGTGAGTTTGAGAAGAAAAACCCATTTCAAAAAAGGGTGGATTGTTTTTTAAGAAACTTTGAGAATGTGGAAATCAATCGGTGATTGTTGAACTGAATTATAAACGTGAGAAAAAATAGAAATACCAAAGGATTCTCTGTGTGTGGATTATAGCAGTTGACAAAAACATGTGTTGGAAAGATTATTCCCAAAAGAGGACAAGAAACCATGTTTGATTTAAAAGTAGGTGTTAGATAACGTGTATTAATTTGACTAAAAATAAAAATTTTGAGAATTTATTGTAAATATCCGAAGAATTATGTAAAATACAGTTTGATTACATTTTTCTTGATGATCATAAAAAAATAAAATCTCACCGGAATATATATATATATATATATATATATATATATATATATATATATATATATATATATATATATATTTATATATATATATATATATATATATGCACTTAATTAGATTATTGTTATTTATGAAGAATTTGCACAAACAAATTTATAAACATAAATATTTAATATTCATATTATGTCCTAACGAAATATGCTACTATCTATATATTGAATAAATGTTTTATAAATTTTAATGGATGAGAAATAGAAAAATATTTAATAATGAAAAATTATTTAATTTTATTAAAAATATTAAAACTCATAAAGGACAAATATAATTTGTAAAAATTGTGGTTTCTGAATTTGTTTTGCTATTATAGTTATCTACTTTATAATAATTTATAAATAATTAAATTAAAATATATAAATTATTATTTAGTTGTCCTTGACAAATATTTCTAAATACGTCATCGATGAATAATATATTAGATAACCTTCAAATATTTGAGCAATTCACAATGATAGAGTATAATGAAAAATCTGAAGGATAAATAGAACATATAAATTATTATTACTTGAAAAAAGAGAAAAAATATTATTACTTTAAAAAAAAGAGAAATATAGTTATAAAGGATTATGAAGAAAATCAAGAAATGGAGTTATGAAGAGTTAAAAAAGAAATAAATTATTATTATTTTTAAATAGAGAGAAAAAAGAGTGAGATGGAAAAAGAAAGAAGAATAGTTAAGAATATAAGAAGTGAAAATAGAAGAAAAATCATTATTATTAAATTAAAAAGAGTAAATAAAAAAGACAATGAAATGTGAGAAACACATAAAGAAGTGAGAACAGGATGAAAAGTGATAAATACGTGAGGAAATGAGAAGACATGAGAAGCGACTAACACTTTAGTCACTCTAGGTTTTTCAAATGATTCGAATACAAGTGTGTAAAACAAATTGCTTCTAAAAAGCTATTATCACAACTGTGATATTAATACACAATATTATTTCACAATTGATGGAAAAAAGAAATTTGCAAAATGAGTATGCGCGCGAGAGAGGTGTTGCAAATTTCTCCAGTTTACTATTTTATATAACTATGAAGATTTCTAACGTTGGAGACATCTTAACCTATTTTTGGATGGAGATTAAAGTTATTGAAAAGTTTCAAAAAATAAAGATTTTTGTCTGGAGCCGATAATTCCCTGATCTTTAATTAGTAAGGTTGATTATTTAGATTTTGCACACTAAAATCAATAATTTTAAGGAGCATATTTTGTTCTTTATAAAAATATTTGTTATCATCAAAACTTAAATAAAGATAGTAGAATCCAAATTCTTATTCTAACATCAACTTCAGATCATACGCCGTGAAGGTCCTTTTGTAACTTAGATGAATTTTGTGATCTTTTTTTGACGTTGATAGAAATCGTTTTTACTTTTCTATTCGACTATGATTCAATTTTATTCTATGATCATGTGTATATGATGTGATTTAACTTTGATGATTCAAAGATGTGTGATGTAACTTTGATGAATGATGCGACATTGTTTTTACTTTGCTTGCGAGATTGTTTTTACTTTGCTATTAAATTATGATTCAATTTTACTTTATGATCATGTGTATGTGTTGTGATGTAAATTTAATGATTCAAATATGCATGATGTAACTTTGTTTCAAATATATCATTTGATTCCATGTGATGTAACTTTAACAAATGAAGATGTGATTCGTTTTTACCTTGCTATTCGATTATGATGTGCAATTTAACTTTTGTTAATGATTGTGTTAATGCAAATTTAAAAATACTCTTACACGATTAATATGATTTCTAATTATGAATTATGATGTGCAACTATTGCTGATGATTGTGTTAAAAAAATATTAAAAAACATGATTTCTAATTAGTAATGACATTAAAGTGTCTAAGAAAATGTGTCATGTACCTTACTAATATTTTATCTGGAAAAAATCATAATATTTTATTTGAAACAAAATGAGTACTTCTACTGCATGAAGTCTGTCTTAGTTGATTGGATTTTATCTGAAACCCATGAATCCTACAAGAAATATGTCACTGTACCATATTACAAGGTTTTGAATCGAATGATCTAGAAATTGGAAGAAAGAAACATTCTTATGATTTGATACAAAAAAATGTCGATCTACAAATTATAGACTAAATGATTTTTATCATGAGAGTGATAAATTTGAACAAACAGACCGATGCTGACACTATAATAAAAGTCCTTGGCATGGATAATGACATCTGGTTTCCAGCAAAGACTCGTTAGCAGTTGAGAAGTGAATTTGAGAAGAAAAACTCATTTCAGACAATGGTGAATTGTTTTTTAAGACACGAATGTGGAAATCAATCGGTGATTGTTGAACTGAATTAAAAACCTGAGAAAAAAAATAGAAATACCAAATGATTCTCTATTTATGGATTATAGCAGTTTGGAAAGATTATTCCCAAAAGATGACAAGAAACAATAAGATGACAAGAAACAATGTTTTATTTAAAAGTAGGTATTAGATAACGTGTATTAATTTGACTAAAAATAAATTTTTTGAGAGAAATTATTGTAAATATCCTAAGAAACATGTAAAATACAATTTGATTACATTTGTCTTGATGATCATAAAAAAAATAAAATATCAATGTTATATATATATATATATATATATATATATATATATATATATAAATATAAATATATATATATATATATATATATATATATATATAATATATATATATATATATATATATATATATATATATATATATATATATATATATATATATATATAAGCACTTAATTAGATTATTGTTATTTATGAAGAATTTGCACAAACTAATTTATAAACATAAATACTTAATATTCATATTATGTCCTAACGAAATATGCTACTATCTATTTATTGAATAAATGTTTTATAATTTTTAATGGATGAGAAATAGAAAAATATTTAACAATGAAAAATTATTTAATTTTATTAAAAATATTAAAACTCATAAAGGACAAATAAAATTTGTAAAAATTGTGTTTTTTGAATATGTTTTGCTATTATAGTTATCTAATCTATAATAATTTATAAATAATTAAATTAAAATATATAACTTACTATTTAGTTGTCCTTGACAAATATTTCAAAATATGTCATCAATGAATAATATATTAGATAACCTTCAAATATTTGAGCAATTCACAATGATAGAGTATATTGAAAAATCTGAAGGAAAAATAGAACATATAAATTACTATTACTTGAAAAAAGAGAAAAAATATTATTACTTCAAAAAACAGAGAAATATAGTTATAAAGAATTATGAAGAAAATCAAGAAATGTAGTTATGAAGAGTTAAAAAAGAAATAAATTATTATTATTTTTAAATAGAGAGAAAAAAGAGTGAGATGGAAAAAGAAAGAAGAAGAGTTAAGAATATAAGAATAAAAAACAGAAGAAAAATCATTATTATTAAATTAAGAAGAATAAATAAAAAAGACAATGAAATGTGAGAAACACATAAAGAAGTGAGAAGAGGATGAAAAGTGATAAATACGTGAGGAAATGAGAAGACATGAGAAGCGACTAACAATTTAGTCACTCAATGTTTTTCAAATGTTTCGAATACAAGTGCATAACACAAATTGCTTCAAAAAAGTTATTATCACAACTGTGATATTTTTACACAATATTATTTCACAATTAATGGAAAAAAGAAATTTGAAAAATGAGTATGCGCACGAGAGAGTTGTTGCAAATTTCTCCAGTTGACTATTTTATAAAACTATGAAGATTTCTACCGTTGGAGACATCTTAACTTATTTTTGGATGGAGATTAAAGTCATTGAAAAGTTTCCAAAAATAAAGATTTTTGTCTGGAGCCGATAATTCCCTGATCTTCAATTAGTAATGTTGATTCTTTATTATCTTTCAATAGAGATTTTCCGCACTAAAATCAATAATTTTAATGAGCATATTTTGTTCTTTATAAAAATATTTGTTATAATCAAAACTTAAATAAAGAGAGTAGAATCAAAATTCTTATTCTAACAGCAACTTCTGATACGTCGTGAAGGTCCTTTTGTAACTTTGATGAATTTAGCTATCTTGTTATAACGTTGATAGAGATCTTTTTTACTTTACTATTCGATTATGATTCAATTTTACTCTATGATCATGTGTATATGATATGATGTAACTTTGATGATTCAAAGATGTGTGATGTAACTTTGATGAATGATGCGACATTGTTTTTACTTTGCTTGCGAGCTTGTTTTAACTTTGCTATTAAATTATGATTCAATTTTACTTTATGATCATGTGTATGTGTTGTGATGTAAATCTGATGATTCAAAGATGCATGATGTAACTTTTATTCAAATATGTGATTTGATTCCATGTGATGTAACTTTAACGAATGAAGAAGTGATTCGTTTTTACCTTGCTATTCGATTATGATGTGCAACTTTTGTTAATGATTGTGTTAATGCAAATTTAAAAATACTCTTACACGATTAATATGATTTCTAATTATGAATTATGGTGTGCAACTATTGCTGATGATTGTGATAATAAAAATATAAAAAATAAGATTTCTAATTAGTAATGACATTAAAGTGTCTAAGAAAATGTGTCCTGTACCTTAATAATATTTTATCTGGAAAAAAATCATAATATTTTATTTGAAACAAAATGAGTACTTCTACTGCACGAAGTCTATCTTATTTTACCGTATTGCAAGGTTTTGAATCGAGGTTTAAACATCATTACGACTTTTTGGTTGATCTGATTCGATCCTACACATCTAATTATCTAGAAGAAATAAAGATTCTTATATTTTCATTAAAATAATGTCGATATACAAATTATAGACTATATGATTTTTAGCATGAGTGTGCTAAATTTGAACAAACAGACCGATGCTGAAACTATAATAAAGTCCTGGGCATGGATAATGACATCATATATTGGATTCCATCATAGATTAGTTTCCAGCAAAGACTCGTTAGCAGTTGAGAAGTTAGTTTGCGAAAAAAAAACCATTTCAAAATTCAAAAAAGGGTGGATTGTTTTTTAAGACACTTTGAGAATGTGGAAATCAATCGGTGATTGTTGAACTGAATTAAAAATGTGAGAAAAAATTGAAATACCAAAGGATTCTTTGTTTATGGATTATAGCAGTTGACAACTAAAAATAAATTTTTTGAGAGAATTTATTGTAAATATCCTAAGAAGCATGTAAAATACAGTTTGATTACATTTGTTTTGATGATCATAAAAACATAAAATCTCACCGGAATATATATTTATATATATATATATATATATATATATATATATATATATATATATATATATATATATATATATATATATATATATATATATATATATATATATATATATATATATAAGCACTTAATTAGATTATTGTTATTTATGAAGAATTTGCACAAACAAATTTACAAACATAAATATTTAATATTCATATTATGTCCTAACGAAATATGCTAATATATATATATATATATATATATATATATATATATATATATATATATATATATATATATATATATATATATATATATATTGAATAAATGTTTTATAATTTTTAATGGATGAGAAATAGAAAAATATTTAACAATGAAAAATTATTTAATTTTATTAAAAATATTAAAACTCATAAAGGATAAATATAATTTGTAAAAATTGTGTTTTTTTAATTTGTTTTACTATTATAGTTATCTACTTTATAATAATTTATAAATAATTAAATTAAAATATATAAATTAGTAATTAGTTGTCCTTGACAAATATTTCTAAATACATCATCGATGAATAATATATTAGATAACCTTCAAATATTTGAGCAACTCACAATGATAGAGTATAATGAAAAATCTGAAGGAAAAATAGAACATATAAATTATTATTACTTGAAAAAAGAGAAAAAATATTATTACTTTAAAAAACAGAGAAATATAGTTATAAAGGATTATGAAGAAAATCAAGAAATGGAGTTATGAAGAGTTAAAAAAGAAATATATTATTATTATTTTTAAATAGAGAGAAAAAAGAGTGAGATGGAAAAAGAAAGAAGAAGAGTTATGAATATAAGAAGAAAAAATAGAAGAAAACTCATTATTATTAAATTAAGAAGAGTAAATAAAAAAGACAATGAAATGTGAGAAACACATAAAGAAGTCAACTGAAAAAACTGAAGCGGCTGAATCTGCTGTTAAAGACCTCCTAGAGGCAAAATTTGTAACCGAGGCCAGGTACACAACCTGGCTCTCAAATGTTGTACTTGTCAAGAAATCTAATGGAAAGTGGAGAATGTGTGTTGATTATACTGATCTCAACCGGGCATGCCCGAAAGATGCATACCCTTTACCTAACATTGATAAATTGGTCGACAATTCGTCCGGTTTCAAACTGTTGTCCTTCATGGACGCCTACTCAGGGTATAATCAAATACCCATGGCCGTGTCCGACAAAAAATACACGGCCTTCATGACCGAATCGGGCAACTATTATTACAACGTCATGCCTTTCGGTCTAAAAAACGCAGGCGCGACATATCAGTGCATGATGAATAAAGTATTCCGAGCAGAAATCAGAGATATACTCGAGGTATACATAGACGACATGATCGTCAAATCTCGACAAGAAACAGACCACACGTCCCACTTACGAAAAGTGTTCGATCAGGCACGAAAGTGCAAAATGCGTTTCAACCCCGAGAAGTGCACATTTGGGGTCCGAGTAGGAAAGTTCCTCGGATTTTACCTGACCGAACGAGGCATCGAAGCCAACCCCGACAAATGCCAAGCATTCGCGGAACTCCCGACTCCTACTTCTAAAAAATCCATACAATCACTAAATGGGGTCCTCACCTCCCTCGCTCGGTTCGTAGCAAAATCTGCTCAACACGCTCTCCCCTTTTACAAACTCCTCCGCAAAGAGGCAACTTTCGAATGGACGAAAGAGTGTGAGCTAGCGTTGTCCCACCTAAAAAGGGCACTAAGTGAACCCCCAGTTTTGTCTAGACCCGAAGAGGGGGAGATACTTTATCTCTACCTTGCCGTTGCAAACGAAGCAGTAAGCGCGGCACTCGTACACGACTTACCCTAGGGGCAGAAGCCTGTTTATTTTACGAGTAAAGCACTCCATGGCACGGAAATTCGATATCTCCAGGCAGAAAAGGTGGCTTTGGCACTCCTTCTCGCAGCCAGAAGGTTGCTCCATTATTTCCTGGCTCGCACCATCATCGTAAGAACCGATCAACCCATAAGACAATTGCTCGGTCGACCAGATATGGCCGGACGAATGCTAAAATGGTCGTTGGAACTATCCGAATTCGACATCAAATTCGAGGGAAGACAAGCTCTCAAAGCTCAAGCGCTGGCCGACTTCGTGGTTGAACTTACTTTCACTGAGCAAGAGCCAAAATCTTCCTCCAAGTGGACTATTTTCGTGGACGGGGCATCCGGCCCAGCAGGTAGCGGAGCTGGGGTTATCCTGGAAAACGAGGAAGGAAACGTCATCGAAGTATCCTTAACCTTATCTTTTCCCACTTCCAACAACCAGGCAGATTACAAAGCTTTCCTAGCGGGCATACGACTCGCAACCGACTTGGAGGCAGAAGAGATCACAATCTGCATGGATTCTCAGTTGGTCGCCAGCCAAGTCCAAGGAGACTTTCAAGCCAAAAACGATAACATGGCCGAATACCTAGCCCTCGTAAAGGGAGAGCTGAAGCGATTCATAAACGTGGAAGTCAAACACGTCCCGCGAGAGAACAATATCCGAGCCGACATCCTTTCCAAGTTGGCAAGCACTAAAAGGAAAGGAAACAACAAATCCGTCATACAGAAGACGCTTCCCCGACCAAGCATTGGGCAATCATCGGTCCACGTAGACATTAATCTCGTGGGCGACACGAGCTGCTGGATGACCCCAGTATTTAATTACCTAACTAAAGGATAATTACCGATCGACCCAAAAGCGGCCAGTACAATACGATGAAGGGCATGCTCATATTCTCTAGTGGGAGGACGTATGTATCGTCGAGGATTCTCTACACCCTACCTCAGGTGCGTAGAAGAAGAAAACATCCCGCACGTACTAAGAGAAGTCCATGAAGGAATCAATGCGCAACATCCTGGCGGACGGTCGTTGGCCCGAAAAATTCTTCGTGCAGGATACTATTGGCCCACGCTCCAACACGACGCAAAGGAGCACGTAAAAAGGTGCGACAAATGCCAACGACACGGGGATGTACACGTAGCACCCCCATCCGAGCTAAAATCATTATCGTCGCCTTGACCATTCGCATGGTGGGGGATGGATATTTTAGGACCATTCGTCGTCGGGTCCGGCCAAAATAAATACTTAATTGTAGGCGTCGACTATTTCACCAAGTGGATAGAAGTTGAGGCCTTAGCCAAAATCACTGCACTCAACATACTACGTTTCTTCAAAAGGAACATCCTCGCCCGGTTCGGGGTACCGCTCGCCATCGTGACCGACAACGGCACCCAGTTCACAGATAAACACTTCAAAGAATTCGTTGCATCAATAGGAACGAAACAACATTTCGCTTCGGTAGAACACCGAAAAACTAACGGGCAAGCAGAGGCCGCGAATAGGGTAATCCTAAGAGGTTTGAAACGAAGACTGGACGAGCATAAGAAGCACTGGGTCGAGGAGCTACATAGCATGCTATGGGCATATAGGACCACCCCCACTCAACAACCAGGGAATCCCCGTTCCGATTAGCATATGGAACCGAGGCGGTGATCCCTATAGAAATGCACGTCCTGTCCAGACGCACAGAATCTCCCATGGACCAAGACACCAACTCCGAGGCTTTGAGGGACAAACTCAACCTGGTCGAGGAAGTCCGATCAGAAGCTGCTCTTCGAGAAACCATTCTCAAACAGAAAATAGCCGCTCGGTACGATTCTAAAGTCATAAGACGAACGTTCGAGGTAGGCAGTCTTGTTCTCAGAAGAAATCACAGGGATCCCAGCGAGGGAAAGTTTACACCCAACTGGGAGGGCCCGTATCGCGTTCGAGCAAAGACCGAAAACGGAGTCTATTATTTAGAAAATTTACACGGGGAAGAGCTTGCTCGGCCATGGAACGCCGAGAAGCTCAAGCAATATTACAGCTAACTCACAAAGTCGCCTTGCTCAACTCTCAAGCGAGGAGCAATAGGACCGACTGAAGACTGCGTGCCTAGGTACAAGCACAACAGCCCAAGAATGACGTAATCAATCAGGATCTCCTTTCAAGGAAAAGAGAAACCTACCGCACGGACGGATACTCAAACGAGTCCGACGTCGCCTAAGTACCACGACCAGGCAGAACCCCAACTCACGATGGGACATTCAAGCCACGGAGCCCGGGCCATTACCTTAGCCCGGGCACCGACCAGGAGTAAAACTCCAGAATCTACTTAGTCCCCCAAACCAATGGATCATGAACACACCCCGTATACATTCAATCACATTCAATTAAGTGCAAAAACGCACGACAAACACTTAGCATTTGAAATTTAGAAAGAACAGTCCTCCGACGGACGAGCAATTGAACAATGAAGATAACAAAACAAATGACCATTAATTAACATCAAAATGTGAACACAAAATTGCGACCTCGAAGGGCCGACTTGTTCATAATTAATTACAAAGGGGACTACGCCCAAAAAAACTAAGAAACATAAAATTACAAGGCACACAGGCCAGAAACTAGTTACCCTCGCCCTTCGGGCAGCCTTCTTCCTGACGAGCCTCCTCCTGTTCCGGTTGCGCTTCAGGTTGGTCGAGCTGAACGATCGACCCCAGCTGAGAATCATCCACCACCAGGTCCGAAGGAACCACGATCTGGCCATCCTCGACCTTGTACAGGTAGTTGATTCGACCAACGTCCAAGGCCAAGTCGGGGTGGAGAGCTCTTATCTGATCCACTGCATTCTGGAAACTAAGCTCAGTTGATGAGTTCAGATCTTCCATGTCTTAGTCGATCCGAGCAAGAAACTGAGCCCTCGTTACCCTACTTTTGGTCTCGTCATCCTCGTCCTCCTTCGGGCAAAAAGCATCTTTCAGCTTTTTGTTCTGCTCCAACACCATTTTCTTGTCAACCTCCAACTTGGCAATGATGTTGGCCCGTTCAGTCAGCTCCTTGGCCGTGGCATTAGCTTCTTCAGTGGCCGTTTTCAGCTTCGCCTCAGCGGTAGCCAGCTGCTCCTTCAGCCTACCCATCTCCCTCTCCTGCCCAGGACTTCCTTCGGCCGTCAACCAGGCCATCGTCAGGACCCGCATGACCGCACTTGCGTCCTGAGACAGGGACAACCGCCGGACAGGACGATCTATGCCTTCTAGAAACAAGGAATCTGCACGGTCCACCTCCATGCTCGTCCCCTCGAAAAAGTTGCGCTTCACAAAGCACGGTGGCAACCCATGCTTCGGCTTCGGAGGAGCATTGGCCGTCAGGTCCACAGTCGCTGCGGACTTGTGTTTCTTCATCAAGGAGCCAGTTGAGGCGCTCAGAGAGCCTTGGACCAAGGGGCCCGACCCAGAGCCACTTGTCTCGGTCAGTTTGGTCTGCACAACCCTCGATCTCTTCTTCTGCTGCTGGCGCAGGCGTTCCTGGATTTTATCAAGAGGGTTCGACAGAGAACCTGAAAAAGAAAAAGATTAGATTAGTCGTGGACGACAGAATTAAATCAAAGATATGACTAATAGAAATAAAACAGATACCAAAGAAGTCGGACACTTCCTGCCTGGTATTGCAGGCCAGTAATTCTGTAACATCGATCAAGGGACGCTCCACAGCTTCCCCCCATCCTGATCGAGCATAACTTTCCCCTCTCCATCCAGCAGGGGGTCGGAGTGAAAGACGCTATCAACCTTCTGAAGGCCTCGAAACTGGCTGCGTCATCTTCATTCAAAGAGTCCCCCACCTGGACGAACTTGCCGACAGACCTCTCGTAATGGGCGTAACTCCAAGAAAAGGGGAACAACCAAAGCCTCCTCGGGATCACCTGCCCTTGATCGTCGAGCTTTGGTTCGTCGTTCTCGTCGGTGTCTATCCCCAGAAAGCTCATCGCCCTCACAGCCACCGCGCTCGCGGGTTTAATCAGAAAGTAGTCCATCTTGAAGGCTCGGATGGACTCTGAATGGGCCTTGAAAATTTTCGTCCTCTGTTTAAAAGACACGAACCCCTTCCGATCAGTTCCTCGCCCGACTTGACGCTGCAGGGAGAACAGACGGAAGAACAGAGGAAGCGTGGCACCAACACCCAGATGGGCACACGTCAACTCAAACGCCTTCAGGAATGCGTACAAGTTAGGATGCAGCTGGGAAGGAGCGACGCACAGGTGCCCGAGCACAGCACACACCAAGTCACTGAAGGGCAAAGTTACCCCCAGGACCGAAACTGCATACTCGTACATGGAGAACGCCCGACCTCCAAAATTCGAGAAGATGCGGTCGTTATCTCTTTGGGAAAGTTACGACCCAATCAGCAGGGTTGCCGACGACAGGCAGCGGCTCCGCTCGAGGCCTTGAAAATGAGGACACCTTGTCCAGCAGATCCTCTACCACCCATTCTTCGGGCGAAATTCTTGTCTGTTCGGGACATTGTGGCGAGTCCATTGATGCTCCCTCTTCTGTAGTGCTCGCGCCCGAATCTCCCGAGGAACTCCCGGAACCAGAGGGGACTGACGTAGAAGATCCTGAATCTTCCGAGGACGTCTCTTCCGAGGACACGTCTAACGGATCCATAAGCGAGTTTTCACCTAAAAAGTAGAGGAAAGGCGTCAGTGAATTCGATTAAGAATATCAAATCCACCCTTCCACCGCTCGACAAGTGAAAGGGCGCACATCAGCTCAGGGACCGGGTCCCGAGCTGTAGCCCTGGCTGACCATCGCTCGGAGCGATGGCTTACGCCGAACGTCATGAGTTACAGATATAACCTAAGTACTTGTCAAATCCCAAT
This sequence comes from Lathyrus aphaca, assembly GCA_963966055.1. Lineage (NCBI taxonomy): Eukaryota > Viridiplantae > Streptophyta > Magnoliopsida > Fabales > Fabaceae > Lathyrus > Lathyrus aphaca. Next base: position 267,658,711 of record OZ014525.1, read on the forward strand.
TCAAGGTCAACCAACACCTGTGTCAACCATGAGTTAGGGTTTGCAGCCGACCAACAACGGTGGCAGAAGTCCTAAAGTTTACCGGTTCTAAATCTAAGACTACCGTTAAAACTATCCTAAACCACATGCATTTCTATGATATCTAACCTATAACCACCGAAAACAGAGAAAAGGAACCGTACCTTGCGCTTGGGAAGACATTTTTGAAGAAGATGAAGGTTCTAGAAATGGTGGTCGACAATGAGATACGGTGGTCGACAGCTGGGAGCGGTGGCAGTTGAACGAGCAAGGCGTCGGAGAAGAAGATGAAGCGAAAAGTTCAAAATGGAGCCTATTTATAAGAGGGAAAACACGTGCAAGCACGCGTGACCCCTACACGCTAGCCCCTAGGCTAGCCGTCAAATCATTAATAAGCGTGAATCCCCAAATATTCCAGCTTTTCATTTCACATTCTCCCGTCGAGCAACGTTCCAACTGCTCGTCCCTCGAAGGTCGACAGCATGAAATTCCTAGCCTTGACACTGCCCGTCCTCGAGCACGAAATCATTACTAAGTCACTGCTCTTCCGCACGAGCAATGACTTGGGGGGCTCCTGTTCTGGACTGGCCCAATTCCCATAATTGGGCCAAGCAAACCAACTTGATAGAAGCGCTCGACGTCGAGCAGAATCAAGAATAGTGGTCTCTGTCGACCAGAAGCGTACCGACCAAGACAAAGTCCTCCAACAGCTAGTTTTGACCGTTACCTATTTTTACGGATTCCTCGATCTGCGCCCCACAATATGGACCAATAATCTTCCACTTAGCCCCTTATATAAACCCTCTCATTTGAGAGGGTCAGGTATTCAATTCTCTGACCTTAATTCTCGTACTTGCTCACTCTTTGCTCGGTTACTTACTTTAGCATCGGAGTGCCGTGTAGGTACACCCCCTTTCTCTCCTCACCGACCATCTTTCAACAACTCTCGAAGCCTGCCGTATCGGATCTTGATCTCCAGGTACGATCAATTGCTAATTAGTAATGACATTAAAGTGTCTAAAAAAATGTGTCATGTACTTTAATAATATTTTATCTGAAAAAAATCATAATATTTTATTTGAAACAAAATGAGTACTTCTACTGCATGAAGTCTGTCTTAGTTGAGTGGATTTGATCCGAAACCCAAGAATCCCACAAGAAATATGCCACTGTACCATATTGCAAGGTTTTGAATCGAGGTTTAAACATCATTACGACTTTTTGGTTGATCTGATTCGATCCTACACATCGAATGATCTATAAATTTAAAGAAAGAAAGATTCTTATATTTTGATACAAACAAATGTCGATATACAAATTATAGACTATATGATTTTTAGCATGAGAGTGATAAATTTGAACAAACAGATCGATGCTGACACTATAATGAAGGTCCTGGGCATGGATAATGACATCATAGATTGGTTTCAAACAAAGACTCGTTAGCAGTGAGAAGTGAATTTGAGAAGAAAAATCCATTTCAAAAAAAAGGTGGATTGTTTTTTAAGACAATTTGAGAATGTGGAAATCAATCGGTGATTGTTGAACTGAATTAAAAACGTGAGAAAAATTAGAAATACCAAAGGATTCTCTGTTTATGGATTATAGCAGTTGACAAAAACATGTGTTGGAAAGATTATTCCCAAAAGATGACAAGAAACCATGTTTTATTTAAAAGTAGGTATTAGATAACGTGTATTAATTTGACTAAAAATAAATTTTTTGAGAATTTATTGTAAATATCCTAAGAAGCATGTAAAATACAGTTTGATTACATTTGTCTTGATGATCACAAAAAAATAAAATCTCATCGGAATATATATATATATATATATATATATATATATATATATATATATATATATATATATATATATATATATATATATATATATATATATATATAACACTTAATTAGATTATTGTTATTTATGAAGAATTTGCACAAACAAATTTATAAACATAAATATTTAATATTCATATTATGTCCTAAGGAAATATGCTACTATCTATATATTGAATAAATGTTTTATAATTTTTCATGGATGAGAAATATAAAAATATTTAAGAATGAAAAATTATTTAATTTTATTAAAAATATGAAAGCTCATAAAGGATAAATATAATTTGTAAAAATTGTGTTTTTTGAATTTGTTTTGCTATTATAGTTATCTACTTTATAATAATTTTTAAATAATTAAATTAAAATATATAAACTAGTATTTAGTTGTCCTTGACAAATATTTCTAAATACGTCATCGATGAATAATATATTAGATAACCTTCAAATATTTGAGCAATTCACAATGATAGAGTATAATGAAAAATCTGAAGGAAAAATAGAACATATAAATTATTATTACTTGAAAAAAGAGAAAAAAATATTATTAGTTTAAAAAACAGAGAAATATAGTTATAAAGGATTATGAAGAAAATCAAGAAATGGAGTTATGAAGAGTTAAAAAAGAAATAAATTATTATTATTTTTAAATAGAGAGAAAAAAGAGTGAGATGGAAAAAGAAAGAAGAAGAGTTAAGAATATAAGAAGAAAAAATAGAAGAAAAATCATTATTATTAAATTAAGAAGAGTAAATAAAAAAGACAATGAAATGTGAGAAACACATAAAGAAGTGAGAAGAGGATGAAAAGTGATAAATATGTGAGGAAATGAGAAGACATGAGAAGCGACTAACACTTTAGTCACTCAAGGTCTTTCAAATGTTTCGAATACAAGTGCGTAAAACAAATTGCTTCTAAAAAGCTATTATCATAATTGTGATATTATTACACGATATTATTTCACAATTGAAGGAAAAAAGAAATTTGAAAAATGAGTATGCGCGCGAGAGAGTTGTTGCAAATTTCTCAAGTTGACTATTTTATATAACTGTGAAGATTTCTACCATTGGAGACATCTTAACTTATTTTTGGATGGAGATTAAAGTCATTGAAAAGTTTCTAGAAATAAATATTTTTGTCTGGAGCCGATAATTCCCTAATCTTCAATTAATAAGGTTGATTCTTTATTATCTTTCAATAGAGATTTTGCACACTAAAATCAATAATTTTAAGGAGCATATTTTGTTCTTTATAAAAATATTTGTTATCATCAAAACTTAAATAAAGAGAGTAGAATTAAAATTCTTATTCTAACAGCAACTTCTGATCATACGTCGTGAAGGTCCTTTTGTAACTTTGATGAATTTTGCGATCTTGTTTTTATGTTGATAGAGATCTTTTTTACTTTGCTATTCGATTATGATTCAATTTTACTCAATGATCATGTGTATATGATATGATGTAACTTTGATGATTCAAAGATGTGTGATGTAACTTTGATGAATGATGCGACATTGTTTTTACTTTGCTTGTGAGCTTGTTTTTACTTTGCTATTAGATTATGATTCAATTTTACTTTATGATCATGTGTATGTGTTGTGATGTAAATTTGATGATTCAAAGATGCATGATGTAACTTTGATTCAAATATGTGATTTGATTCCATGTGATGTAACTTTAACGAATGAAGATGTGATTCATTTTTACCTTGCTATTCGATTATGATGTGAAACTTTTGTTAATGATTGTGTTAATGCAAATTTAAAAATACACTTACACGATTAATATGATTTCTAATTATGAATTATGATGTGCAACTATTGCTGATGATTGTGTTAATAAAAATATAAAAAAAACACGATTTCTAATTAGTAATGACATTAAAGTGTCTAAGATAATGTGTCATGTACTTTAATAATATTTTAACTGAAAAAAATCATAATTTCTACTGCATGAAGTTTGTATTAGTTGAGTGGATTTGATCTGAAACCCAAGAATCCCAAAAGAAATATGCCACTGTACCATATTGCAAAGTTTCAAATCGAGGTTTAAACATCATTACGACTTTTTGGATGATCTGATTCGATCCTACACATCGAATGATCTAGAAATTTGAAGAAAGAAAGATTCTTATATTTTGATTAAAAAAATGTCGATATACAAATTATAGACTATATGATTTTTAGCATGAGTGCTCAATTTGAACAAAAACACCCATGCTGACATTATAATAAAGGTCCTGGGCATGGATAATGACATCATAGATTGGTTTCCAGCAAAGACTCGTTAGCAGTTGAGAAGTGAGTTTGAGAAGAAAAACACGTTTCAAAAAAAGGATGGATTGGTTTTTAAGACACTTTGAGAATGTGGAAATCAATCGGTGATTGTTGAACTGAATTAAAAACGTGAGAAAAAATAGAAATACCAAAGGATTCTCTGTTTATGGATTATAGCAGTTGACAAAAACATGTGTTGGAAAGATTATTCCCAAAAGATGACAATAAACCATGTTTTATTTAAAAGTAGGTATTAGATAACGTGTATTAATTTGACTAAAAATAAATTGTTTGAGATAATTTATTGTAAATATCCTAAGAAGCATGTAAAATACAATTTGATTACATTTGTCTTGATGATCATAAAAAAATAAAATCTCACCGGAATATATATATATATATATATATATATATATATATATATATATATATATATATATATATATAAGCACTTAATTAGATTATTGTTATTTATGAAGAATTTGCACAAACAAATTTATAAACATAAATATTTAATATTCATATTATGTCCTAACGAAATATGCTACTATATATATATATTGAATACATGTTTTATAATTTTTAATGGATGAGAAATAAAAAAATATTTAACAATGAAAAATTATTTAATTTTATTAAAAATATTAAAACTCATAAAGGACAAATATAATTTGTAAAAATTGTTGTTTTTTGAATTTGTTTTATTATTATAGTTATCTACTTTATAATAATTTATAAATAATTAAATTAAAATATATAAATTAGTATTTAGTTGTCCTTGACAAATATTTCTAAATACGTCATCGATGAATAATACATTAGATAACCTTCAAATATTTGAGCAACTCACAATGATAGAGTATAATGAAAAATCTGAAGGAAAAATAGAACATATAAATTATTATTACTTGAAAAAAGAGAAAAAATATTATTACTTTAAAAAACAGAGAAATATAGTTATAAAGGATTATGAAGAAAATCAAGAAATGGAGTTATGAAGAGTTAAAAAAGAAATATATTATTATTATTTTTAAATAGAGAGAAAAAAGAGTGAGATGGAAAAAGAAAGAAGAAGAGTTATGAATATAAGAAGAAAAAATAGAAGAAAACTCATTATTATTAAATTAAGAAGAGTAAATAAAAAAGACAATGAAATGTGAGAAACACATAAAGAAGTGAGAAGAGGACTAAAAGTGATAAATACGTGAGGAAATGAGAAGACATGAGAAGTGACAAACACTTTAGTCACTCAAGGTCTTTCAAATGTTTCGAATACAAGTGCGTAAAACAAATTGCTTCTAAAAAGCTATTATCACAACTGTGATATTATTACCCAATATTATTTCACAATTGATGGAAAAAAGAAATTTGAAAAATGAGTATGCGCACGAGAGAGTTGTTGCAAATTTCTCTAGTTGACTATTTTATAAAACTATGAAGATTTCTACCGTTGGAGACATATTAACTTATTTTTGGATGGAGATTAAAGTCATTGAAAAGTTTCTAGAAATAAATATTTTTGTCTGGAGCCGATAATTCCCTAATCTTCAATTAATAAGGTTGATTCTTTATTATCTTTCAATAGAGATTTTGCACACTAAAATCAATAATTTTAAGGAGCATATTTTGTTCTTTATAAAAATATTTGTTATCATCAAAACTTAAATAAAGAGAGTAGAATTAAAATTCTTATTCTAACAGCAACTTCTGATCATACGTCGTGAAGGTCCTTTTGTAACTTTGATGAATTTTGCGATCTTGTTTTTATGTTGATAGAGATCTTTTTTACTTTGCTATTCGATTATGATTCAATTTTACTCAATGATCATGTGTATATGATATGATGTAACTTTGATGATTCAAAGATGTGTGATGTAACTTTGATGAATGATGCGACATTGTTTTTACTTTGCTTGCGAGCTTGTTTTTACTTTGCTATTAGATTATGATTCAATTTTACTTTATGATCATGTGTATGTGTTGTGATGTAAATTTGATGATTCAAAGATGCATGATGTAACTTTGATTCAAATATGTGATTTGATTCCATGTGATGTAACTTTAACGAATGAAGATGTGATTCATTTTTACCTTGCTATTCGATTATGATGTGAAACTTTTGTTAATGATTGTGTTAATGCAAATTTAAAAATACACTTACACGATTAATATGATTTCTAATTATGAATTATGATGTGCAACTATTGCTGATGATTGTGTTAATAAAAATATAAAAAAAACACGATTTCTAATTAGTAATGACATTAAAGTGTCTAAGATAATGTGTCATGTACTTTAATAATATTTTAACTGAAAAAAATCATAATTTCTACTGCATGAAGTTTGTCTTAGTTGAGTGGATTTGATCTGAAACCCAAGAATCCCAAAAGAAATATGCCACTGTACCATATTGCAAAGTTTCAAATCGAGGTTTAAACATCATTACGACTTTTTGGATGATCTGATTCGATCCTACACATCGAATGATCTAGAAATTTGAAGAAAGAAAGATTCTTATATTTTGATTAAAAAATGTCGATATACAAATTATAGACTATATGATTTTTAGCATGAGTGCTCAATTTGAACAAAAACACCCATGCTGACATTATAATAAAGGTCCTGGGCATGGATAATGACATCATAGATTGGTTTCCAGCAAAGACTCGTTAGCAGTTGAGAAGTGAGTTTGAGAAGAAAAACACGTTTCAAAAAAAGGATGGATTGGTTTTTAAGACACTTTGAGAATGTGGAAATCAATCGCTGATTGTTGAACTGAATTAAAAACGTGAGAAAAAATAGAAATACCAAAGGATTCTCTGTTTATGGATTATAGCAGTTGACAAAAACATGTGTTGGAAAGATTATTCCCAAAAGATGACAATAAACCATGTTTTATTTAAAAGTAGGTATTAGATAACGTGTATTAATTTGACTAAAAATAAATTGTTTGAGATAATTTATTGTAAATATCCTAAGAAGCATGTAAAATACAATTTGATTACATTTGTCTTGATGATCATAAAAAAATAAAATCTCACCGGAATATATATATATATATATATATATATATATATATATATATATATATATATATATATATATATATATATATATATATATATATAAGCACTTAATTAGATTATTGTTATTTATGAAGAATTTGCACAAACAAATTTATAAACATAAATATTTAATATTCATATTATGTCCTAACGAAATATGCTACTATATATATATTGAATACATGTTTTATAATTTTTAATGGATGAGAAATAAAAAAATATTTAACAATGAAAAATTATTTAATTTTATTAAAAATATTAAAACTCATAAAGGACAAATATAATTTGTAAAAATTGTTGTTTTTTGAATTTGTTTTATTATTATAGTTATCTACTTTATAATAATTTATAAATAATTAAATTAAAATATATAAATTAGTATTTAGTTGTCCTTGACAAATATTTCTAAATACGTCATCGATGAATAATACATTAGATAACCTTCAAATATTTGAGCAACTCACAATGATAGAGTATAATGAAAAATCTGAAGGAAAAATAGAACATATAAATTATTATTACTTGAAAAAAGAGAAAAAATATTATTACTTTAAAAAACAGAGAAATATAGTTATAAAGGATTATGAAGAAAATCAAGAAATGGAGTTATGAAGAGTTAAAAAAGAAATATATTATTATTATTTTTAAATAGAGAGAAAAAAGAGTGAGATGGAAAAAGAAAGAAGAAGAGTTATGAATATAAGAAGAAAAAATAGAAGAAAACTCATTATTATTAAATTAAGAAGAGTAAATAAAAAAGACAATGAAATGTGAGAAACACATAAAGAAGTGAGAAGAGGACTAAAAGTGATAAATACGTGAGGAAATGAGAAGACATGAGAAGTGACAAACACTTTAGTCACTCAAGGTCTTTCAAATGTTTCGAATACAAGTGCGTAAAACAAATTGCTTCTAAAAAGCTATTATCATAACTGTGATATTATTACCCAATATTATTTCACAATTGATGGAAAAAAGAAATTTGAAAAATGAGTATGCGCACGAGAGAGTTGTTGCAAATTTCTCTAGTTGACTATTTTATAAAACTATGAAGATTTCTACCGTTGGAGACATATTAACTTATTTTTGGATGGAGATTAAAGTCATTGAAAAGTTTCTAGAAATAAATATTTTTGTCTGGAGCCGATAATTCCCTAATCTTCAATTAATAAGGTTGATTCTTTATTATCTTTCAATAGAGATTTTGCACACTAAAATCAATAATTTTAAGGAGCATATTTTGTTCTTTATAAAAATATTTGTTATCATCAAAACTTAAATAAAGAGAGTAGAATTAAAATTCTTATTCTAACAGCAACTTCTGATCATACGTCGTGAAGGTCCTTTTGTAACTTTGATGAATTTTGCGATCTTGTTTTTATGTTGATAGAGATCTTTTTTACTTTGCTATTCGATTATGATTCAATTTTACTCAATGATCATGTGTATATGATATGATGTAACTTTGATGATTCAAAGATGTGTGATGTAACTTTGATGAATGATGCGACATTGTTTTTACTTTGCTTGCGAGCTTGTTTTTACTTTGCTATTAGATTATGATTCAATTTTACTTTATGATCATGTGTATGTGTTGTGATGTAAATTTGATGATTCAAAGATGCATGATGTAACTTTGATTCAAATATGTGATTTGATTCCATGTGATGTAACTTTAACGAATGAAGATGTGATTCATTTTTACCTTGCTATTCGATTATGATGTGAAACTTTTGTTAATGATTGTGTTAATGCAAATTTAAAAATACACTTACACGATTAATATGATTTCTAATTATGAATTATGATGTGCAACTATTGCTTATGATTGTGTTAATAAAAATATAAAAAAAACACGATTTCTAATTAGTAATGACATTAAAGTGTCTAAGATAATGTGTCATGTACTTTAATAATATTTTAACTGAAAAAAATCATAATTTCTACTGCATGAAGTTTGTCTTAGTTGAGTGGATTTGATCTGAAACCCAAGAATCCCAAAAGAAATATGCCACTGTACCATATTGCAAAGTTTCAAATCGAGGTTTAAACATCATTACGACTTTTTGGATGATCTGATTCGATCCTACACATCGAATGATCTAGAAATTTGAAGAAAGAAAGATTCTTATATTTTGATTAAAAAAATGTCGATATACAAATTATAGACTATATGATTTTTAGCATGAGTGCTCAATTTGAACAAAAACACCCATGCTGACATTATAATAAAGGTCCTGGGCATGGATAATGACATCATAGATTGGTTTCCAGCAAAGACTCGTTAGCAGTTGAGAAGTGAGTTTGAGAAGAAAAACACGTTTCAAAAAAAGGATGGATTGGTTTTTAAGACACTTTGAGAATGTGGAAATTAATCGCTGATTGTTGAACTGAATTAAAAACGTGAGAAAAAATAGAAATACCAAAGGATTCTCTGTTTATGGATTATAGCAGTTGACAAAAACATGTGTTGGAAAGATTATTCCCAAAAGATGACAATAAACCATGTTTTATTTAAAAGTAGGTATTAGATAACGTGTATTAATTTGACTAAAAATAAATTGTTTGAGATAATTTATTGTAAATATCCTAAGAAGCATGTAAAATACAATTTGATTACATTTGTCTTGATGATCATAAAAAAATAAAATCTCACCGGAATATATATATATATATATATATATATATATATATATATATATATATATATATATATATATATATATATAAGCACTTAATTAGATTATTGTTATTTATGAAGAATTTGCACAAACAAATTTATAAACATAAATATTTAATATTCATATTATGTCCTAACGAAATATGCTACTATATATATATTGAATACATGTTTTATAATTTTTAATGGATGAGAAATAAAAAAATATTTAAGTATGAAAAATTATTTAATTTTATTAAAAATATTAAAACTCATAAAGGACAAATATAATTTGTAAAAATTGTTGTTTTTTGAATTTGTTTTATTATTATAGTTATCTACTTTATAATAATTTATAAATAATTAAATTAAAATATATAAATTAGTATTTAGTTGTCCTTGACAAATATTTCTAAATACGTCATCGATGAATAATACATTAGATAACCTTCAAATATTTGAGCAACTCACAATGATAGAGTATAATGAAAAATCTGAAGGAAAAATAGAACATATAAATTATTATTACTTGAAAAAAGAGAAAAAATATTATTACTTTAAAAAACAGAGAAATATAGTTATAAAGGATTATGAAGAAAATCAAGAAATGGAGTTATGAAGAGTTAAAAAAGAAATATATTATTATTATTTTTAAATAGAGAGAAAAAAGAGTGAGATAGAAAAAGAAAGAAGAAGAGTTATGAATATAAGAAGAAAAAATAGAAGACAACTCATTATTATTAAATTAAGAAGAGTAAATAAAAAAGACAATGAAATGTGAGAAACACATAAAGAAGTGAGAAGAGGACTAAAAGTGATAAATACGTGAGGAAATGAGAAGACATGAGAAGTGACAAACACTTTAGTCACTCAAGGTCTTTCAAATGTTTCGAATACAAGTGCGTAAAACAAATTGCTTCTAAAAAGCTATTATCACAACTGTGATATTATTACCCAATATTATTTCACAATTGATGGAAAAAAGAAATTTGAAAAATGAGTATGCGCACGAGAGAGTTGTTGCAAATTTCTCTAGTTGACTATTTTATAAAACTATGAAGATTTCTACCGTTGGAGACATATTAACTTATTTTTGGATGGAGATTAAAGTCATTGAAAAGTTTCTAGAAATAAATATTTTTGTCTGGAGCCGATAATTCCCTAATCTTCAATTAATAAGGTTGATTCTTTATTATCTTTCAATAGAGATTTTGCACACTAAAATCAATAATTTTAAGGAGCATATTTTGTTCTTTATAAAAATATTTGTTATCATCAAAACTTAAATAAAGAGAGTAGAATTAAAATTCTTATTCTAACAGCAACTTCTGATCATACGTCGTGAAGGTCCTTTTGTAACTTTGATGAATTTTGCGATCTTGTTTTTATGTTGATAGAGATCTTTTTTACTTTGCTATTCGATTATGATTCAATTTTACTCAATGATCATGTGTATATGATATGATGTAACTTTGATGATTCAAAGATGTGTGATGTAACTTTGATGAATGATGCGACATTGTTTTTACTTTGCTTGCGAGCTTGTTTTTACTTTGCTATTAGATTATGATTCAATTTTACTTTATGATCATGTGTATGTGTTGTGATGTAAATTTGATGATTCAAAGATGCATGATGTAACTTTGATTCAAATATGTGATTTGATTCCATGTGATGTAACTTTAACGAATGAAGATGTGATTCATTTTTACCTTGCTATTCGATTATGATGTGAAACTTTTGTTAATGATTGTGTTAATGCAAATTTAAAAATACACTTACACGATTAATATGATTTCTAATTATGAATTATGATGTGCAACTATTGCTGATGATTGTGTTAATAAAAATATAAAAAAAACACGATTTCTAATTAGTAATGACATTAAAGTGTCTAAGATAATGTGTCATGTACTTTAATAATATTTTAACTGAAAAAAATCATAATTTCTACTGCATGAAGTTTGTCTTAGTTGAGTGGATTTGATCTGAAACCCAAGAATCCCAAAAGAAATATGCCACTGTACCATATTGCAAAGTTTCAAATCGAGGTTTAAACATCATTACGACTTTTTGGATGATCTGATTCGATCCTACACATTGAATGATCTAGAAATTTGAAGAAAGAAAGATTCTTATATTTTGATTAAAAAAATGTCGATATACAAATTATAGACTATATGATTTTTAGCATGAGTGCTCAATTTGAACAAAAACACCCATGCTGACATTATAATAAAGGTCCTGGGCATGGATAATGACATCATAGATTGGTTTCCAGCAAAGACTCGTTAGCAGTTGAGAAGTGAGTTTGAGAAGAAAAACACGTTTCAAAAAAAGGATGGATTGGTTTTTAAGACACTTTGAGAATGTGGAAATCAATCGGTGATTGTTGTACTGAATTAAAAACGTGAGAAAAAATAGAAATACCAAAGGATTCTCTGTTTATGGATTATAGCAGTTGACAAAAACATGTGTTGGAAAGATTATTCCCAAAAGATGACAATAAACCATGTTTTATTTAAAAGTAGGTATTAGATAACGTGTATTAATTTGACTAAAAATAAATTGTTTGAGATAATTTATTGTAAATATCCTAAGAAGCATGTAAAATACAATTTGATTACATTTGTCTTGATGATCATAAAAAAATAAAATCTCACCGGAATATATATATATATATATATATATATATATATATATATAAGCACTTAATTAGATTATTGTTATTTATGAAGAATTTGCACAAACAAATTTATAAACATAAATATTTAATATTCATATTATGTCCTAACGAAATATGCTACTATATATATATTGAATACATGTTTTATAATTTTTAATGGATGAGAAATAAAAAAATATTTAACAATGAAAAATTATTTAATTTTATTAAAAATATTAAAACTCATAAAGGACAAATATAATTTGTAAAAATTGTTGTTTTTTGAATTTGTTTTATTATTATAGTTATCTACTTTATAATAATTTATAAATAATTAAATTAAAATATATAAATTAGTATTTAGTTGTCCTTGACAAATATTTCTAAATACGTCATCGATGAATAATACATTAGATAACCTTCAAATATTTGAGCAACTCACAATGATAGAGTATAATGAAAAATCTGAAGGAAAAATAGAACATATAAATTATTATTACTTGAAAAAAGAGAAAAAATATTATTACTTTAAAAAACAGAGAAATATAGTTATAAAGGATTATGAAGAAAATCAAGAAATGGAGTTATGAAGAGTTAAAAAAGAAATATATTATTATTATTTTTAAATAGAGAGAAAAAAGAGTGAGATGGAAAAAGAAAGAAGAAGAGTTATGAATATAAGAAGAAAAAATAGAAGAAAACTCATTATTATTAAATTAAGAAGAGTAAATAAAAAAGACAATGAAATGTGAGAAACACATAAAGAAGTGAGAAGAGGACTAAAAGTGATAAATACGTGAGGAAATGAGAAGACATGAGAAGTGACAAACACTTTAGTCACTCAAGGTCTTTCAAATGTTTCGAATACAAGTGCGTAAAACAAATTGCTTCTAAAAAGCTATTATCACAACTGTGATATTATTACCCAATATTATTTCACAATTGATGGAAAAAAGAAATTTGAAAAATGAGTATGCGCACGAGAGAGTTGTTGCAAATTTCTCTAGTTGACTATTTTATAAAACTATGAAGATTTCTACCGTTGGAGACATATTAACTTATTTTTGGATGGAGATTAAAGTCATTGAAAAGTTTCCAAAAATAAAGATTTTTGTCTGGAGCCGATAATTCCCTGATCTTCAATTAGTAAGGTTGATTCGTTAGATTTTGCACACTAAAATCAATAATTTTAAGGAGCATATTTTGTTTTTAATAAAAATATTTGTTATCATTAAAACTTAAATAGGGAGAGTAGAATCAAAAATCTTATTCTAACAGGAACTTCTTATCATACGTCGTGAAGGTCCTTTTGTAGCTTTGATGAATATTGCGATCTTGTTTTTACGTTGATAGAGATCTTTTTTACTTTTCTATTCGATTATGATTCAATTTTACTCTATGATCATGTGTATATGATGTGATGTAGCTTTGATGATTCAAAGATGTGTGATGTAACTTTTATGAATGATGTGACATTGTTTTTACTTTGCTTGCGAGCTTGTTTTTACTTTGCTATTAAATTATGATTCAATTTTACTTTATGATCATGTGTATGTGTTGTGATGTAAATTTGATGATTCAAAGATGCATGATGTAACTTTGTTTCAAATATGTGATTTGATTCCATGTGATGTAACTTTAACGAATGAAGATGTGATTCGTTTTTACCTTGCTATTCGATTATGATGTGCAACTTTTGTTAATGATTGTGTTAATGCAAATTTAAAAATACTCTTACATGATTAATATGATTACTAATTATGAATTATCGATTAATATGATTACTAATTATGAATTATGATGTGCAACTACTGCTCATGTTTGTGTTAATAAAAATATAAAAAAAAACATGATTTCTAATTAGTAATGACATTAAAGTGTCTAAGAAAATGTGTCTTGTACCTTAATAATATTTTATCTGGAAAAAATCATAATATTTCATTTGAAACAAAATGAGTACTTCTAATGCATGGAGTCTGTCTTAGTTGAGTGGATTTTATCCGAAACCCAAGAATCCCACAAGAAATATGCCACTCTAGAAATTGGAAGAAAGAAAGATTCTTATGATTTGATACAAAAAATGTCGATCTACAAATTATAGACTAAATGATTTTTATCATGAGAGTGATAAATTTGAACAAATAGACTGATGCTGACACTATAATAAAAGTCCTCAGCATGGATAATGACATCATATATTGGTTTCTAGCAAAGACTCATTAGCAGTTGAGAAGTCAATTTGAGAAGAAAAACACATTTCAGAAAAGGGTGAATTGGTTTTACTTGCTTTACTTTATGATCATGTGTATATGTTGTGATGTAAATCTGATGAATTGTTTTTACTTGCTTTACTTTATGATCATGTGTATATGTTGTGATGTAAATATGATGATTCAAAGATGCAAGATGTATCTTTGATTCAAATATGTGATTTGATTCCATGTGATGTAACTTTAACGAATGAAGATGTGATTCATTTTTACCTTGCTATTCGATTATAATGTGCAACTTTTGTTAATGATTGTGTTAAGGCAAATTTAAAAATACTCTTACACGATTAATATGATTTCTAATTATGAATTATGATGTGCAACTATTGTTGACGATTGTGTTAATAAAAATATAAAAAAAACATGATTTCTAATTAGTAATGACATTAAAGTGTCTAAGAAAATGTGTCATGTACCTTAATAATGTTTTATCTGGAAAAAATCATAATATTTTATTTGAAACAAAATGAGTACTTCTACTGTATGAAGTCTGTCTTTGTTGAGTGGATTTTATCTGAAACCCAAGATCCCATAAGAAATATGTCATTGTACCATATTGCAAGATTTTGAATTGAGGTTTAAACATCATTACGGATTTTTGGTTGATCTGATTCGATCCTACACATCGAATGATCTAGAAATTGGAAGAAAGAAAGATTCTTATGATTTGATACAAAAAATGTCGACGAATGATCTAGAAATTGGAAGAAAGAAAGATTCTTATGATTTGATTCAAAAAATGTCGAGCTACAAATTATAGACTAAATGATTTTTATCATGAGAGTGATAAATTTGAATAAACAGACCAATACTGACACTATAATAAAAGTCCTGGTCATGGATAATGACATCATATATTGGTTTCCAGCAAAGACTCGTTAACAGTTGAGAAGTGAATTTCAGAAGAAAAACCCATTTCAGAAAAGGGTGAATTGTTTTTTAAGATACTTTGAGAATGTGGAAATCAATCGGTGATTGTTGAACTGAATTAAAAACGTGAGAAAAAAATAGAAATACCAAAGGATTCTCTATTTATGGATTATAGCAGTTGACAAAAACAAGGAACTCAGTTGACAAAAACAAGGAACTGTGTTGGAAAGATTATTCCCAAAAGATGACAATAAACCATGTTTTATTTAAAAGTAGGTATTAGATAACGTGTATTAATTTGACTAAAAATAAATTGTTTGAGATAATTTATTGTAAATATCCTAAGAAGCATGTAAAATACAATATGATTACATTTGTCTTGATGATCATAAAAAAATAAAATCTCACCGGAATATATATATATATATATATATATATATATATATATATATATATATATATATATATATATATATATATAAGCACTTAATTAGATTATTGTTATTTATGAAGAATTTGCACAAACAAATTTATAAACATAAATATTTAATATTCATATTATGTCCTAACGAAATATGCTACTATATATATATTGAATACATGTTTTATAATTTTTAATGGATGAGAAATAAAAAAATATTTAACAATGAAAAATTATTTAATTTTATTAAAAATATTAAAACTCATAAAGGACAAATATAATTTGTAAAAATTGTTGTTTTTTGAATTTGTTTTATTATTATAGTTATCTACTTTATAATAATTTATAAATAATTAAATTAAAATATATAAATTAGTATTTAGTTGTCCTTGACAAATATTTCTAAATACGTCATCGATGAATAATACATTAGATAACCTTCAAATATTTGAGCAACTCACAATGATAGAGTATAATGAAAAATCTGAAGGAAAAATAGAACATATAAATTATTATTACTTGAAAAAAGAGAAAAAATATTATTACTTTAAAAAACAGAGAAATATAGTTATAAAGGATTATGAAGAAAATCAAGAAATGGAGTTATGAAGAGTTAAAAAAGAAATATATTATTATTATTTTTAAATAGAGAGAAAAAAGAGTGAGATGGAAAAAGAAAGAAGAAGAGTTATGAATATAAGAAGAAAAAATAGAAGAAAACTCATTATTATTAAATTAAGAAGAGTAAATAAAAAAGACAATGAAATGTGAGAAACACATAAAGAAGTGAGAAGAGGACTAAAAGTGATAAATACGTGAGGAAATGAGAAGACATGAGAAGTGACAAACACTTTAGTCACTCAAGGTATTTCAAATGTTTCGAATACAAGTGCGTAAAACAAATTGCTTCTAAAAAGCTATTATCACAACTGTGATATTATTACCCAATATTATTTCACAATTGATGGAAAAAAGAAATTTGAAAAATGAGTATGCGCACGAGAGAGTTGTTGCAAATTTCTCTAGTTGACTATTTTATAAAACTATGAAGATTTCTACCGTTGGAGACATATTAACTTATTTTTGGATGGAGATTAAAGTCATTGAAAAGTTTCTAGAAATAAATATTTTTGTCTGGAGCCGATAATTCCCTAATCTTCAATTAATAAGGTTGATTCTTTATTATCTTTCAATAGAGATTTTGCACACTAAAATCAATAATTTTAAGGAGCATATTTTGTTCTTTATAAAAATATTTGTTATCATCAAAACTTAAATAAAGAGAGTAGAATTAAAATTCTTATTCTAACAGCAACTTCTGATCATACGTCGTGAAGGTCCTTTTGTAACTTTGATGAATTTTGCGATCTTGTTTTTATGTTGATAGAGATCTTTTTTACTTTGCTATTCGATTATGATTCAATTTTACTCAATGATCATGTGTATATGATATGATGTAACTTTGATGATTCAAAGATGTGTGATGTAACTTTGATGAATGATGCGACATTGTTTTTACTTTGCTTGCGAGCTTGTTTTTACTTTGCTATTAGATTATGATTCAATTTTACTTTATGATCATGTGTATGTGTTGTGATGTAAATTTGATGATTCAAAGATGCATGATGTAACTTTGATTCAAATATGTGATTTGATTCCATGTGATGTAACTTTAACGAATGAAGATGTGATTCATTTTTACCTTGCTATTCGATTATGATGTGAAACTTTTGTTAATGATTGTGTTAATGCAAATTTAAAAATACACTTACACGATTAATATGATTTCTAATTATGAATTATGATGTGCAACTATTGCTGATGATTGTGTTAATAAAAATATAAAAAAAACACGATTTCTAATTAGTAATGACATTAAAGTGTCTAAGATAATGTGTCATGTACTTTAATAATATTTTAACTGAAAAAAATCATAATTTCTACTGCATGAAGTTTGTCTTAGTTGAGTGGATTTGATCTGAAACCCAAGAATCCCAAAAGAAATATGCCACTGTACCATATTGCAAAGTTTCAAATCGAGGTTTAAACATCATTACGACTTTTTGGATGATCTGATTCGATCCTACACATCGAATGATCTAGAAATTTGAAGAAAGAAAGATTCTTATATTTTGATTAAAAAAATGTCGATATACAAATTATAGACTATATGATTTTTAGCATGAGTGCTCAATTTGAACAAAAACACCCATGCTGACATTATAATAAAGGTCCTGGGCATGGATAATGACATCATAGATTGGTTTCCAGCAAAGACTCGTTAGCAGTTGAGAAGTGAGTTTGAGAAGAAAAACACGTTTCAAAAAAAGGATGGATTGGTTTTTAAGACACTTTGAGAATGTGGAAATCAATCGCTGATTGTTGAACTGAATTAAAAACGTGAGAAAAAATAGAAATACCAAAGGATTCTCTGTTTATGGATTATAGCAGTTGACAAAAACATGTGTTGGAAAGATTATTCCCAAAAGATGACAATAAACCATGTTTTATTTAAAAGTAGGTATTAGATAACGTGTATTAATTTGACTAAAAATAAATTGTTTGAGATAATTTATTGTAAATATCCTAAGAAGCATGTAAAATACAATTTGATTACATTTGTCTTGATGATCATAAAAAAATAAAATCTCACCGGAATATATATATATATATATATATATATATATATATATATATATATATATATATGTATATATATATATAAGCACTTAATTAGATTATTGTTATTTATGAAGAATTTGCACAAACAAATTTATAAACATAAATATTTAATATTCATATTATGTCCTAACGAAATATGCTACTATATATATATTGAATACATGTTTTATAATTTTTAATGGATGAGAAATAAAAAAATATTTAACAATGAAAAATTATTTAATTTTATTAAAAATATTAAAACTCATAAAGGACAAATATAATTTGTAAAAATTGTTGTTTTTTGAATTTGTTTTATTATTATAGTTATCTACTTTATAATAATTTATAAATAATTAAATTAAAATATATAAATTAGTATTTAGTTGTCCTTGACAAATATTTCTAAATACGTCATCGATGAATAATACATTAGATAACCTTCAAATATTTGAGCAACTCACAATGATAGAGTATAATGAAAAATCTGAAGGAAAAATAGAACATATAAATTATTATTACTTGAAAAAAGAGAAAAAATATTATTACTTTAAAAAACAGAGAAATATAGTTATAAAGGATTATGAAGAAAATCAAGAAATGGAGTTATGAAGAGTTAAAAAAGAAATATATTATTATTATTTTTAAATAGAGAGAAAAAAGAGTGAGATGGAAAAAGAAAGAAGAAGAGTTATGAATATAAGAAGAAAAAATAGAAGAAAACTCATTATTATTAAATTAAGAAGAGTAAATAAAAAAGACAATGAAATGTGAGAAACACATAAAGAAGTGAGAAGAGGACTAAAAGTGATAAATACGTGAGGAAATGAGAAGACATGAGAAGTGACAAACACTTTAGTCACTCAAGGTCTTTCAAATGTTTCGAATACAAGTGCGTAAAACAAATTGCTTCTAAAAAGCTATTATCACAACTGTGATATTATTACCCAATATTATTTCACAATTGATGGAAAAAAGAAATTTGAAAAATGAGTATGCGCACGAGAGAGTTGTTGCAAATTTCTCTAGTTGACTATTTTATAAAACTATGAAGATTTCTACCGTTGGAGACATATTAACTTATTTTTGGATGGAGATTAAAGTCATTGAAAAGTTTCTAGAAATAAATATTTTTGTCTGGAGCCGATAATTCCCTAATCTTCAATTAATAAGGTTGATTCTTTATTATCTTTCAATAGAGATTTTGCACACTAAAATCAATAATTTTAAGGAGCATATTTTGTTCTTTATAAAAATATTTGTTATCATCAAAACTTAAATAAAGAGAGTAGAATTAAAATTCTTATTCTAACAGCAACTTCTGATCATACGTCGTGAAGGTCCTTTTGTAACTTTGATGAATTTTGCGATCTTGTTTTTATGTTGATAGAGATCTTTTTTACTTTGCTATTCGATTATGATTCAATTTTAATCAATGATCATGTGTATATGATATGATGTAACTTTGATGATTCAAAGATGTGTGATGTAACTTTGATGAATGATGCGACATTGTTTTTACTTTGCTTGCGAGCTTGTTTTTACTTTGCTATTAGATTATGATTCAATTTTACTTTATGATCATGTGTATGTGTTGTGATGTAAATTTGATGATTCAAAGATGCATGATGTAACTTTGATTCAAATATGTGATTTGATTCCATGTGATGTAACTTTAACGAATGAAGATGTGATTCATTTTTACCTTGCTATTCGATTATGATGTGAAACTTTTGTTAATGATTGTGTTAATGCAAATTTAAAAATACACTTACACGATTAATATGATTTCTAATTATGAATTATGATGTGCAACTATTGCTGATGATTGTGTTAATAAAAATATAAAAAAAACACGATTTCTAATTAGTAATGACATTAAAGTGTCTAAGATAATGTGTCATGTACTTTAATAATATTTTAACTGAAAAAAATCATAATTTCTACTGCATGAAGTTTGTCTTAGTTGAGTGGATTTGATCTGAAACCCAAGAATCCCAAAAGAAATATGCCACTGTACCATATTGCAAAGTTTCAAATCGAGGTTTAAACATCATTACGACTTTTTGGATGATCTGATTCGATCCTACACATCGAATGATCTAGAAATTTGAAGAAAGAAAGATTCTTATATTTTGATTAAAAAAATGTCGATATACAAATTATAGACTATATGATTTTTAGCATGAGTGCTCAATTTGAACAAAAACACCCATGCTGACATTATAATAAAGGTCCTGGGCATGGATAATGACATCATAGATTGGTTTCCAGCAAAGACTCGTTAGCAGTTGAGAAGTGAGTTTGAGAAGAAAAACACGTTTCAAAAAAAGGATGGATTGGTTTTTAAGACACTTTGAGAATGTGGAAATTAATCGCTGATTGTTGAACTGAATTAAAAACGTGCGAAAAAATAGAAATACCAAAGGATTCTCTGTTTATGGATTATAGCAGTTGACAAAAACATGTGTTGGAAAGATTATTCCCAAAAGATGACAATAAACCATGTTTTATTTAAAAGTAGGTATTAGATAACGTGTATTAATTTGACTAAAAATAAATTGTTTGAGATAATTTATTGTAAATATCCTAAGAAGCATGTAAAATACAATTTGATTACATTTGTCTTGATGATCATAAAAAAATAAAATCTCACCGGAATATATATATATATATATATATATATATATATATATATATATATATATATATATATATATATATATAAGCACTTAATTAGATTATTGTTATTTATGAAGAATTTGCACAAACAAATTTATAAACATAAATATTTAATATTCATATTATGTCCTAACGAAATATGCTACTATATATATATTGAATACATGTTTTATAATTTTTAATGGATGAGAAATAAAAAAATATTTAACAATGAAAAATTATTTAATTTTATTAAAAATATTAAAACTCATAAAGGACAAATATAATTTGTAAAAATTGTTGTTTTTTGAATTTGTTTTATTATTATAGTTATCTACTTTATAATAATTTATAAATAATTAAATTAAAATATATAAATTAGTATTTAGTTGTCCTTGACAAATATTTCTAAATACGTCATCGATGAATAATACATTAGATAACCTTCAAATATTTGAGCAACTCACAATGATAGAGTATAATGAAAAATCTGAAGGAAAAATAGAACATATAAATTATTATTACTTGAAAAAAGAGAAAAAATATTATTACTTTAAAAAACAGAGAAATATAGTTATAAAGGATTATGAAGAAAATCAAGAAATGGAGTTATGAAGAGTTAAAAAAGAAATATATTATTATTATTTTTAAATAGAGAGAAAAAAGAGTGAGATGGAAAAAGAAAGAAGAAGAGTTATGAATATAAGAAGAAAAAATAGAAGAAAACTCATTATTATTAAATTAAGAAGAGTAAATAAAAAAGACAATGAAATGTGAGAAACACATAAAGAAGTGAGAAGAGGACTAAAAGTGATAAATACGTGAGGAAATGAGAAGACATGAGAAGTGACAAACACTTTAGTCACTCAAGGTCTTTCAAATGTTTCGAATACAAGTGCGTAAAACAAATTGCTTCTAAAAAGCTATTATCACAACTGTGATATTATTACCCAATATTATTTCACAATTGATGGAAAAAAGAAATTTGAAAAATGAGTATGCGCACGAGAGAGTTGTTGCAAATTTCTCTAGTTGACTATTTTATAAAACTATGAAGATTTCTACCGTTGGAGACATATTAACTTATTTTTGGATGGAGATTAAAGTCATTGAAAAGTTTCTAGAAATAAATATTTTTGTCTGGAGCCGATAATTCCCTAATCTTCAATTAATAAGGTTGATTCTTTATTATCTTTCAATAGAGATTTTGCACACTAAAATCAATAATTTTAAGGAGCATATTTTGTTCTTTATAAAAATATTTGTTATCATCAAAACTTAAATAAAGAGAGTAGAATTAAAATTCTTATTCTAACAGCAACTTCTGATCATACGTCGTGAAGGTCCTTTTGTAACTTTGATGAATTTTGCGATCTTGTTTTTATGTTGATAGAGATCTTTTTTACTTTGCTATTCGATTATGATTCAATTTTACTCAATGATCATGTGTATATGATATGATGTAACTTTGATGATTCAAAGATGTGTGATGTAACTTTGATGAATGATGCGACATTGTTTTTACTTTGCTTGCGACCTTGTTTTTACTTTGCTATTAGATTATGATTCAATTTTACTTTATGATCATGTGTATGTGTTGTGATGTAAATTTGATGATTCAAAGATGCATGATGTAACTTTGATTCAAATATGTGATTTGATTTCATGTGATGTAACTTTAACGAATGAAGATGTGATTCATTTTTACCTTGCTATTCGATTATGATGTGAAACTTTTGTTAATGATTGTGTTAATGCAAATTTAAAAATACACTTACACGATTAATATGATTTCTAATTATGAATTATGATGTGCAACTATTGCTGATGATTGTGTTAATAAAAATATAAAAAAAACACGATTTCTAATTAGTAATGACATTAAAGTGTCTAAGATAATGTGTCATGTACTTTAATAATATTTTAACTGAAAAAAATCATAATTTCTACTGCATGAAGTTTGTCTTAGTTGAGTGGATTTGATCTGAAACCCAAGAATCCCAAAAGAAATATGCCACTGTACCATATTGCAAAGTTTCAAATCGAGGTTTAAACATCATTACGACTTTTTGGATGATCTGATTCGATCCTACACATTGAATGATCTAGAAATTTGAAGAAAGAAAGATTCTTATATTTTGATTAAAAAAATGTCGATATACAAATTATAGACTATATGATTTTTAGCATGAGTGCTCAATTTGAACAAAAACACCCATGCTGACATTATAATAAAGGTCCTGGGCATGGATAATGACATCATAGATTGGTTTCCAGCAAAGACTCGTTAGCAGTTGAGAAGTGAGTTTGAGAAGAAAAACACGTTTCAAAAAAAGGATGGATTGGTTTTTAAGACACTTTGAGAATGTGGAAATCAATCGGTGATTGTTGAACTGAATTAAAAACGTGAGAAAAAATAGAAATACCAAAGGATTCTCTGTTTATGGATTATAGCAGTTGACAAAAACATGTGTTGGAAAGATTATTCCCAAAAGATGACAATAAACCATGTTTTATTTAAAAGTAGGTATTAGATAACGTGTATTAATTTGACTAAAAATAAATTGTTTGAGATAATTTATTGTAAATATCCTAAGAAGCATGTAAAATACAATTTGATTACATTTGTCTTGATGATCATAAAAAATAAAATCTCACCGGAATATATATATATATATATATATATATATATATATATATATATATATATATATATATATATATATATAAGCACTTAATTAGATTATTGTTATTTATGAAGAATTTGCACAAACAAATTTATAAACATAAATATTTAATATTCATATTATGTCCTAACGAAATATGCTACTATATATATATTGAATACATGTTTTATAATTTTTAATGGATGAGAAATAAAAAAATATTTAACAATGAAAAATTATTTAATTTTATTAAAAATATTAAAACTCATAAAGGACAAATATAATTTGTAAAAATTGTTGTTTTTTGAATTTGTTTTATTATTATAGTTATCTACTTTATAATAATTTATAAATAATTAAATTAAAATATATAAATTAGTATTTAGTTGTCCTTGACAAATATTTCTAAATACGTCATCGATGAATAATACATTAGATAACCTTCAAATATTTGAGCAACTCACAATGATAGAGTATAATGAAAAATCTGAAGGAAAAATAGAACATATAAATTATTATTACTTGAAAAAAGAGAAAAAATATTATTACTTTAAAAAACAGAGAAATATAGTTATAAAGGATTATGAAGAAAATCAAGAAATGGAGTTATGAAGAGTTAAAAAAGAAATATATTATTATTATTTTTAAATAGAGAGAAAAAAGAGTGAGATGGAAAAAGAAAGAAGAAGAGTTATGAATATAAGAAGAAAAAATAGAAGAAAACTCATTATTATTAAATTAAGAAGAATAAATAAAAAAGACAATGAAATGTGAGAAACACATAAAGAAGTGAGAAGAGGACTAAAAGTGATAAATACGTGAGGAAATGAGAAGACATGAGAAGTGACAAACACTTTAGTCACTCAAGGTCTTTCAAATGTTTCGAATACAAGTGCGTAAAACAAATTGCTTCTAAAAAGCTATTATCACAACTGTGATATTATTACCCAATATTATTTCACAATTGATGGAAAAAAGAAATTTGAAAAATGAGTATGCGCACGAGAGAGTTGTTGCAAATTTCTCTAGTTGACTATTTTATAAAACTATGAAGATTTCTACCGTTGGAGACATATTAACTTATTTTTGGATGGAGATTAAAGTCATTGAAAAGTTTCTAGAAATAAATATTTTTGTCTGGAGCCGATAATTCCCTAATCTTCAATTAATAAGGTTGATTCTTTATTATCTTTCAATAGAGATTTTGCACACTAAAATCAATAATTTTAAGGAGCATATTTTGTTCTTTATAAAAATATTTGTTATCATCAAAACTTAAATAAAGAGAGTAGAATTAAAATTCTTATTCTAACAGCAACTTCTGATCATACGTCGTGAAGGTCCTTTTGTAACTTTGATGAATTTTGCGATCTTGTTTTTATGTTGATAGAGATCTTTTTTACTTTGCTATTCGATTATGATTCAATTTTACTCAATGATCATGTGTATATGATATGATGTAACTTTGATGATTCAAAGATGTGTGATGTAACTTTGATGAATGATGCGACATTGTTTTTACTTTGCTTGCGAGCTTGTTTTTACTTTGCTATTAGATTATGATTCAATTTTACTTTATGATCATGTGTATGTGTTGTGATGTAAATTTGATGATTCAAAGATGCATGATGTAACTTTGATTCAAATATGTGATTTGATTTCATGTGATGTAACTTTAACGAATGAAGATGTGATTCATTTTTACCTTGCTATTCGATTATGATGTGAAACTTTTGTTAATGATTGTGTTAATGCAAATTTAAAAATACACTTACACGATTAATATGATTTCTAATTATGAATTATGATGTGCAACTATTGCTGATGATTGTGTTAATAAAAATATAAAAAAAACACGATTTCTAATTAGTAATGACATTAAAGTGTCTAAGATAATGTGTCATGTACTTTAATAATATTTTAACTGAAAAAAATCATAATTTCTACTGCATGAAGTTTGTCTTAGTTGAGTGGATTTGATCTGAAACCCAAGAATCCCAAAAGAAATATGCCACTGTACCATATTGCAAAGTTTCAAATCGAGGTTTAAACATCATTACGACTTTTTGGATGATCTGATTCGATCCTACACATTGAATGATCTAGAAATTTGAAGAAAGAAAGATTCTTATATTTTGATTAAAAAAATGTCGATATACAAATTATAGACTATATGATTTTTAGCATGAGTGCTCAATTTGAACAAAAACACCCATGCTGACATTATAATAAAGGTCCTGGGCATGGATAATGACATCATAGATTGGTTTCCAGCAAAGACTCGTTAGCAGTTGAGAAGTGAGTTTGAGAAGAAAAACACGTTTCAAAAAAAGGATGGATTGGTTTTTAAGACACTTTGAGAATGTGGAAATCAATCGGTGATTGTTGAACTGAATTAAAAACGTGAGAAAAAATAGAAATACCAAAGGATTCTCTGTTTATGGATTATAGCAGTTGACAAAAACATGTGTTGGAAAGATTATTCCCAAAAGATGACAATAAACCATGTTTTATTTAAAAGTAGGTATTAGATAACGTGTATTAATTTGACTAAAAATAAATTGTTTGAGATAATTTATTGTAAATATCCTAAGAAGCATGTAAAATACAATTTGATTACATTTGTCTTGATGATCATAAAAAAATAAAATCTCACCGGAATATATATATATATATATATATATATATATATATATATATATATATATATATATATATATATATATATATATATATATAAGCACTTAATTAGATTATTGTTATTTATGAAGAATTTGCACAAACAAATTTATAAACATAAATATTTAATATTCATATTATGTCCTAACGAAATATGCTACTATATATATATTGAATACATGTTTTATAATTTTTAATGGATGAGAAATAAAAAAATATTTAACAATGAAAAATTATTTAATTTTATTAAAAATATTAAAACTCATAAAGGACAAATATAATTTGTAAAAATTGTTGTTTTTTGAATTTGTTTTATTATTATAGTTATCTACTTTATAATAATTTATAAATAATTAAATTAAAATATATAAATTAGTATTTAGTTGTCCTTGACAAATATTTCTAAATACGTCATCGATGAATAATACATTAGATAACCTTCAAATATTTGAGCAACTCACAATGATAGAGTATAATGAAAAATCTGAAGGAAAAATAGAACATATAAATTATTATTACTTGAAAAAAGAGAAAAAATATTATTACTTTAAAAAACAGAGAAATATAGTTATAAAGGATTATGAAGAAAATCAAGAAATGGAGTTATGAAGAGTTAAAAAAGAAATATATTATTATTATTTTTAAATAGAGAGAAAAAAGAGTGAGATGGAAAAAGAAAGAAGAAGAGTTATGAATATAAGAAGAAAAAATAGAAGAAAACTCATTATTATTAAATTAAGAAGAGTAAATAAAAAAGACAATGAAATGTGAGAAACACATAAAGAAGTGAGAAGAGGACTAAAAGTGATAAATACGTGAGGAAATGAGAAGACATGAGAAGTGACAAACACTTTAGTCACTCAAGGTCTTTCAAATGTTTCGAATACAAGTGCGTAAAACAAATTGCTTCTAAAAAGCTATTATCACAACTGTGATATTATTACCCAATATTATTTCACAATTGATGGAAAAAAGAAATTTGAAAAATGAGTATGCGCACGAGAGAGTTGTTGCAAATTTCTCTAGTTGACTATTTTATAAAACTATGAAGATTTCTACCGTTGGAGACATATTAACTTATTTTTGGATGGAGATTAAAGTCATTGAAAAGTTTCTAGAAATAAATATTTTTGTCTGGAGCCGATAATTCCCTAATCTTCAATTAATAAGGTTGATTCTTTATTATCTTTCAATAGAGATTTTGCACACTAAAATCAATAATTTTAAGGAGCATATTTTGTTCTTTATAAAAATATTTGTTATCATCAAAACTTAAATAAAGAGAGTAGAATTAAAATTCTTATTCTAACAGCAACTTCTGATCATACGTCGTGAAGGTCCTTTTGTAACTTTGATGAATTTTGCGATCTTGTTTTTATGTTGATAGAGATCTTTTTTACTTTGCTATTCGATTATGATTCAATTTTAATCAATGATCATGTGTATATGATATGATGTAACTTTGATGATTCAAAGATGTGTGATGTAACTTTGATGAATGATGCGACATTGTTTTTACTTTGCTTGCGAGCTTGTTTTTACTTTGCTATTAGATTATGATTCAATTTTACTTTATGATCATGTGTATGTGTTGTGATGTAAATTTGATGATTCAAAGATGCATGATGTAACTTTGATTCAAATATGTGATTTGATTCCATGTGATGTAACTTTAACGAATGAAGATGTGATTCATTTTTACCTTGCTATTCGATTATGATGTGAAACTTTTGTTAATGATTGTGTTAATGCAAATTTAAAAATACACTTACACGATTAATATGATTTCTAATTATGAATTATGATGTGCAACTATTGCTGATGATTGTGTTAATAAAAATATAAAAAAAACACGATTTCTAATTAGTAATGACATTAAAGTGTCTAAGATAATGTGTCATGTACTTTAATAATATTTTAACTGAAAAAAATCATAATTTCTACTGCATGAAGTTTGTCTTAGTTGAGTGGATTTGATCTGAAACCCAAGAATCCCAAAAGAAATATGCCACTGTACCATATTGCAAAGTTTCAAATCGAGGTTTAAACATCATTACGACTTTTTGGATGATCTGATTCGATCCTACACATCGAATGATCTAGAAATTTGAAGAAAGAAAGATTCTTATATTTTGATTAAAAAAATGTCGATATACAAATTATAGACTATATGATTTTTAGCATGAGTGCTCAATTTGAACAAAAACACCCATGCTGACATTATAATAAAGGTCCTGGGCATGGATAATGACATCATAGATTGGTTTCCAGCAAAGACTCGTTAGCAGTTGAGAAGTGAGTTTGAGAAGAAAAACACGTTTCAAAAAAAGGATGGATTGGTTTTTAAGACACTTTGAGAATGTGGAAATCAATCGCTGATTGTTGAACTGAATTAAAAACGTGAGAAAAAATAGAAATACCAAAGGATTCTCTGTTTATGGATTATAGCAGTTGACAAAAACATGTGTTGGAAAGATTATTCCCAAAAGATGACAATAAACCATGTTTTATTTAAAAGTAGGTATTAGATAACGTGTATTAATTTGACTAAAAATAAATTGTTTGAGATAATTTATTGTAAATATCCTAAGAAGCATGTAAAATACAATTTGATTACATTTGTCTTGATGATCATAAAAAAATAAAATCTCACCGGAATATATATATATATATATATATATATATATATATATATATATATATATATATGTATATATATATATAAGCACTTAATTAGATTATTGTTATTTATGAAGAATTTGCACAAACAAATTTATAAACATAAATATTTAATATTCATATTATGTCCTAACGAAATATGCTACTATATATATATTGAATACATGTTTTATAATTTTTAATGGATGAGAAATAAAAAAATATTTAACAATGAAAAATTATTTAATTTTATTAAAAATATTAAAACTCATAAAGGACAAATATAATTTGTAAAAATTGTTGTTTTTTGAATTTGTTTTATTATTATAGTTATCTACTTTATAATAATTTATAAATAATTAAATTAAAATATATAAATTAGTATTTAGTTGTCCTTGACAAATATTTCTAAATACGTCATCGATGAATAATACATTAGATAACCTTCAAATATTTGAGCAACTCACAATGATAGAGTATAATGAAAAATCTGAAGGAAAAATAGAACATATAAATTATTATTACTTGAAAAAAGAGAAAAAATATTATTACTTTAAAAAACAGAGAAATATAGTTATAAAGGATTATGAAGAAAATCAAGAAATGGAGTTATGAAGAGTTAAAAAAGAAATATATTATTATTATTTTTAAATAGAGAGAAAAAAGAGTGAGATGGAAAAAGAAAGAAGAAGAGTTATGAATATAAGAAGAAAAAATAGAAGAAAACTCATTATTATTAAATTAAGAAGAGTAAATAAAAAAGACAATGAAATGTGAGAAACACATAAAGAAGTGAGAAGAGGACTAAAAGTGATAAATACGTGAGGAAATGAGAAGACATGAGAAGTGACAAACACTTTAGTCACTCAAGGTCTTTCAAATGTTTCGAATACAAGTGCGTAAAACAAATTGCTTCTAAAAAGCTATTATCACAACTGTGATATTATTACCCAATATTATTTCACAATTGATGGAAAAAAGAAATTTGAAAAATGAGTATGCGCACGAGAGAGTTGTTGCAAATTTCTCTAGTTGACTATTTTATAAAACTATGAAGATTTCTACCGTTGGAGACATATTAACTTATTTTTGGATGGAGATTAAAGTCATTGAAAAGTTTCTAGAAATAAATATTTTTGTCTGGAGCCGATAATTCCCTAATCTTCAATTAATAAGGTTGATTCTTTATTATCTTTCAATAGAGATTTTGCACACTAAAATCAATAATTTTAAGGAGCATATTTTGTTCTTTATAAAAATATTTGTTATCATCAAAACTTAAATAAAGAGAGTAGAATTAAAATTCTTATTCTAACAGCAACTTCTGATCATACGTCGTGAAGGTCCTTTTGTAACTTTGATGAATTTTGCGATCTTGTTTTTATGTTGATAGAGATCTTTTTTACTTTGCTATTCGATTATGATTCAATTTTACTCAATGATCATGTGTATATGATATGATGTAACTTTGATGATTCAAAGATGTGTGATGTAACTTTGATGAATGATGCGACATTGTTTTTACTTTGCTTGCGAGCTTGTTTTTACTTTGCTATTAGATTATGATTCAATTTTACTTTATGATCATGTGTATGTGTTGTGATGTAAATTTGATGATTCAAAGATGCATGATGTAACTTTGATTCAAATATGTGATTTGATTTCATGTGATGTAACTTTAACGAATGAAGATGTGATTCATTTTTACCTTGCTATTCGATTATGATGTGAAACTTTTGTTAATGATTGTGTTAATGCAAATTTAAAAATACACTTACACGATTAATATGATTTCTAATTATGAATTATGATGTGCAACTATTGCTGATGATTGTGTTAATAAAAATATAAAAAAAACACGATTTCTAATTAGTAATGACATTAAAGTGTCTAAGATAATGTGTCATGTACTTTAATAATATTTTAACTGAAAAAAATCATAATTTCTACTGCATGAAGTTTGTCTTAGTTGAGTGGATTTGATCTGAAACCCAAGAATCCCAAAAGAAATATGCCACTGTACCATATTGCAAAGTTTCAAATCGAGGTTTAAACATCATTACGACTTTTTGGATGATCTGATTCGATCCTACACATTGAATGATCTAGAAATTTGAAGAAAGAAAGATTCTTATATTTTGATTAAAAAAATGTCGATATACAAATTATAGACTATATGATTTTTAGCATGAGTGCTCAATTTGAACAAAAACACCCATGCTGACATTATAATAAAGGTCCTGGGCATGGATAATGACATCATAGATTGGTTTCCAGCAAAGACTCGTTAGCAGTTGAGAAGTGAGTTTGAGAAGAAAAACACGTTTCAAAAAAAGGATGGATTGGTTTTTAAGACACTTTGAGAATGTGGAAATCAATCGGTGATTGTTGAACTGAATTAAAAACGTGAGAAAAAATAGAAATACCAAAGGATTCTCTGTTTATGGATTATAGCAGTTGACAAAAACATGTGTTGGAAAGATTATTCCCAAAAGATGACAATAAACCATGTTTTATTTAAAAGTAGGTATTAGATAACGTGTATTAATTTGACTAAAAATAAATTGTTTGAGATAATTTATTGTAAATATCCTAAGAAGCATGTAAAATACAATTTGATTACATTTGTCTTGATGATCATAAAAAAATAAAATCTCACCGGAATATATATATATATATATATATATATATATATATATATATATATATATATATATATATATATATATATATATATATATATATATAAGCACTTAATTAGATTATTGTTATTTATGAAGAATTTGCACAAACAAATTTATAAACATAAATATTTAATATTCATATTATGTCCTAACGAAATATGCTACTATATATATATTGAATACATGTTTTATAATTTTTAATGGATGAGAAATAAAAAAATATTTAACAATGAAAAATTATTTAATTTTATTAAAAATATTAAAACTCATAAAGGACAAATATAATTTGTAAAAATTGTTGTTTTTTGAATTTGTTTTATTATTATAGTTATCTACTTTATAATAATTTATAAATAATTAAATTAAAATATATAAATTAGTATTTAGTTGTCCTTGACAAATATTTCTAAATACGTCATCGATGAATAATACATTAGATAACCTTCAAATATTTGAGCAACTCACAATGATAGAGTATAATGAAAAATCTGAAGGAAAAATAGAACATATAAATTATTATTACTTGAAAAAAGAGAAAAAATATTATTACTTTAAAAAACAGAGAAATATAGTTATAAAGGATTATGAAGAAAATCAAGAAATGGAGTTATGAAGAGTTAAAAAAGAAATATATTATTATTATTTTTAAATAGAGAGAAAAAAGAGTGAGATGGAAAAAGAAAGAAGAAGAGTTATGAATATAAGAAGAAAAAATAGAAGAAAACTCATTATTATTAAATTAAGAAGAGTAAATAAAAAAGACAATGAAATGTGAGAAACACATAAAGAAGTGAGAAGAGGACTAAAAGTGATAAATACGTGAGGAAATGAGAAGACATGAGAAGTGACAAACACTTTAGTCACTCAAGGTCTTTCAAATGTTTCGAATACAAGTGCGTAAAACAAATTGCTTCTAAAAAGCTATTATCACAACTGTGATATTATTACCCAATATTATTTCACAATTGATGGAAAAAAGAAATTTGAAAAATGAGTATGCGCACGAGAGAGTTGTTGCAAATTTCTCTAGTTGACTATTTTATAAAACTATGAAGATTTCTACCGTTGGAGACATATTAACTTATTTTTGGATGGAGATTAAAGTCATTGAAAAGTTTCCAAAAATAAAGATTTTTGTCTGGAGCCGATAATTCCCTGATCTTCAATTAGTAAGGTTGATTCGTTAGATTTTGCACACTAAAATCAATAATTTTAAGGAGCATATTTTGTTTTTAATAAAAATATTTGTTATCATTAAAACTTAAATAGGGAGAGTAGAATCAAAAATCTTATTCTAACAGGAACTTCTTATCATACGTCGTGAAGGTCCTTTTGTAGCTTTGATGAATATTGCGATCTTGTTTTTACGTTGATAGAGATCTTTTTTACTTTTCTATTCGATTATGATTCAATTTTACTCTATGATCATGTGTATATGATGTGATGTAGCTTTGATGATTCAAAGATGTGTGATGTAACTTTTATGAATGATGTGACATTGTTTTTACTTTGCTTGCGAGCTTGTTTTTACTTAGCTATTAAATTATGATTCAATTTTACTTTATGATCATGTGTATGTGTTGTGATGTAAATTCGATGATTCAAAGATGCATGATGTAACTTTGTTTCAAATATGTGATTTGATTCCATGTGATGTAACTTTAACGAATGAAGATGTGATTCGTTTTTACCTTGCTATTCGATTATGATGTGCAACTTTTGTTAATGATTGTGTTAATGCAAATTTAAAAATACTCTTACATGATTAATATGATTACTAATTATGAATTATCGATTAATATGATTACTAATTATGAATTATGATGTGCAACTACTGCTCATGTTTGTGTTAATAAAAATATAAAAAAAAAACATGATTTCTAATTAGTAATGACATTAAAGTGTCTAAGAAAATGTGTCTTGTACCTTAATAATATTTTATCTGGAAAAAATCATAATATTTCATTTGAAACAAAATGAGTACTTCTAATGCATGGAGTCTGTCTTAGTTGAGTGGATTTTATCCGAAACCCAAGAATCCCACAAGAAATATGCCACTCTAGAAATTGGAAGAAAGAAAGATTCTTATGATTTGATACAAAAAATGTCGATCTACAAATTATAGACTAAATGATTTTTATCATGAGAGTGATAAATTTGAACAAATAGACTGATGCTGACACTATAATAAAAGTCCTCAGCATGGATAATGACATCATATATTGGTTTCTAGCAAAGACTCATTAGCAGTTGAGAAGTCAATTTGAGAAGAAAAACACATTTCAGAAAAGGGTGAATTGGTTTTACTTGCTTTACTTTATGATCATGTGTATATGTTGTGATGTAAATCTGATGAATTGTTTTTACTTGCTTTACTTTATGATCATGTGTATATGTTGTGATGTAAATATGATGATTCAAAGATGCAAGATGTATCTTTGATTCAAATATGTGATTTGATTCCATGTGATGTAACTTTAACGAATGAAGATGTGATTCATTTTTACCTTGCTATTCGATTATAATGTGCAACTTTTGTTAATGATTGTGTTAAGGCAAATTTAAAAATACTCTTACACGATTAATATGATTTCTAATTATGAATTATGATGTGCAACTATTGTTGACGATTGTGTTAATAAAAATATAAAAAAAACATGATTTCTAATTAGTAATGACATTAAAGTGTCTAAGAAAATGTGTCATGTACCTTAATAATGTTTTATCTGGAAAAAATCATAATATTTTATTTGAAACAAAATGAGTACTTCTACTGTATGAAGTCTGTCTTTGTTGAGTGGATTTTATCTGAAACCCAAGATCCCATAAGAAATATGTCATTGTACCATATTGCAAGATTTTGAATTGAGGTTTAAACATCATTACGGATTTTTGGTTGATCTGATTCGATCCTACACATCGAATGATCTAGAAATTGGAAGAAAGAAAGATTCTTATGATTTGATACAAAAAATGTCGACGAATGATCTAGAAATTGGAAGAAAGAAAGATTCTTATGATTTGATTCAAAAAATGTCGAGCTACAAATTATAGACTAAATGATTTTTATCATGAGAGTGATAAATTTGAATAAACAGACCAATACTGACACTATAATAAAAGTCCTGGTCATGGATAATGACATCATATATTGGTTTCCAGCAAAGACTCGTTAACAGTTGAGAAGTGAATTTCAGAAGAAAAACCCATTTCAGAAAAGGGTGAATTGTTTTTTAAGATACTTTGAGAATGTGGAAATCAATCGGTGATTGTTGAACTGAATTAAAAACGTGAGAAAAAAATAGAAATACCAAAGGATTCTCTATTTATGGATTATAGCAGTTGACAAAAACAAGGAACTCAGTTGACTAAAACAAGGAACTGTGTTGGAAAGATTATTCCCAAAAGATGACAAGAAACTATGTTTTATTTAAAAGTAGGTATTAGATAATGTGTATTAATTTGACTAAAAATAAATTTTTTGAGAGAAATTATTGTAAATCTCCTAAGAAGCAAGTAAAATACAGTTTGATTACATTTGTCTTGATGATAATAAAAAAATAAAATCTCAACGGAATATATATATATATATATATATATATATATATATATATATATATATATATATATATATATATATATATATATATATATATATATATATATAAGCACTTAATTAGATTATTGTTATTTATGAAGAATTTGCACAAACTAATTTATAAACATAAATTTTTAATATTCATATTATGTCCTAACGAAATAGGCTACTATCTATATATTGAATAAATGTTTTATAATTTTTAATGGATGAGAAATAGAAAAATATTTAACAATGAAAAATTATTTAATTTTATTAAAAATATTAATACTCATAAAGGACAAATATAATTTGTAAAAATTGTGTTTTTTGAGTTTGTTTTGCTATTATAGTTATCTATTTTATAATAATTTATAATTAATTAAATTAAAATATATAAATTAGTATTTAGTTGTCCTTGACAAATATTTCTAAATACGTCATCGATGAATAATATATTAGATAACCTTCAAATATTTGAGCAACTCACAATGATAGAGTATAATGAAAAATCTGAAGACAAAATAGAACATATAAATTATTATTACTTGAAAAAAGAGAAAAAATATTATTACTTTAAAAAACAGAGAAATATAGTTATAAAGGATCATGAAGAAAATCAAGAAATTGAGTTATGAAGAGTTAAAAAAGAAATAAATTATTATTTTTAAATAGAGTGAAAAAAGAGTGAGATGGAAAAAGAAAGAAGAAGAGTTAAGAATATAAGAAGAAAAAATAGAAGAAAAATCATTATTATTAAATTAAGAAGAGTAAATAAAAAAAGACAATGAAATTTGAGAAACACATAAAGAAGTGAGAAGAGGATGAAAAGTGATAAATACGTGAGGAAATGAGAAGACATGAGAAGCGAGAAATGCATTTGAAAGTGAGAAGGTGAGGAGTGAGAAATGTGTGTGGAGGTGAGAAACACACGAGGAAGTGAGAAGACAACGAGAAGTAAGAAACGAGTGAGGTGTTATCCGACCGTGTTAGAACAAATTTGGGGAAATTATAGAAAAACTACTATAACATTAATTTTTGAACATTTATCCACTGACCATGTTTGAGTATGATCTTGGTCGAAATGGGAGAACAGAACCTGCAAATGGTGGCATTTTTAGTTAGCTCAATGTTTTGGTGTTGAAGTAGTTGTGTAGTTGAAGGTTTGAATTGGAATCGGTATTGAATGGAGTAGAAGTGGTTATATATGAAAGGATTGAGTTGTTAATTCATTATGAGATAGAAGACCCGATGCATAAAATGTCTAGAGTTCAGTAAACGTAATGTTTTCTAAGCGTCATGCCCAACGTACTTTTCATTATAACCTTCTTTT
Source organism: Lathyrus aphaca (assembly GCA_963966055.1). Taxonomy (NCBI): domain Eukaryota; kingdom Viridiplantae; phylum Streptophyta; class Magnoliopsida; order Fabales; family Fabaceae; genus Lathyrus; species Lathyrus aphaca. Next base: position 267,695,714 of record OZ014525.1, read on the forward strand.
CCTCTAGTTCCTGAGCTGAATTATATTGTCCACCCAAATTAAACCATTTCTAGTAATATAATTTTTTTTGAAGAAAAATAATTAAAAAAAACAACAATAAAAAATGAAACAAATACTTACAAATATATATTGTTAATGTAATTATACGGTGAACAAAGTTTTTTTTGCAACTCTTTTACACTAAAACAATTTTTTTAAAAAAAAACTGATTTATAACTAGTGATATTTGTAAATATAGTTTTAAGAATATTTATATATAGAATAGTCTCACATCGACTATATCATGTAATTAATTATAATCTCTCTAAATATAATAATGTCTTCATAGTGCTTTTTAAAACACACAGTTTATTCAAATGTCTCTTAGTCTCTTATATATCAACATGGTATCTAGAGCCTATTGAGAGACAGTATTTCACCGTGTTTTACCCGGTTGACCGACTGTTTTCCAGTGAGAGATTTTTGGCAAACCCTGTCATAACTTCGATTTTCCTTCCATACACTACTGTGACTCATTCCAACATTAGAGTTCAAAATTCTCCGATCATAACCACACTTCTGCTGCCATCATCCATCGCTGCTATTGTTCCCGACAAACTTAACCTCCAACATAAGCACCTTCTTCGATCCGGCCACTCCCCACTTTTTCACCGGCAGAAACCTCCGCACGCACCCACACGTGCAACCTCCGTCTTCGTGCGTGGACCTTACACGCCACCACTGAATCACATGTGACAACACATCTGATGGTCGATCACTTGTTATCTCTCTCTTCTAAAACTCATGTCTACTTCTCGGAACTTTACGCCAAACTACGATGATTTCCTAAAGTGGTATCAGAATTATTAGAGCTCTGATTCTATTGTTATGGTAGCAGACACATACAATTCATTTGTTGGCCTCTCTCAATCATCTTCTCTTGGACCTTAGATCCTTGATTCTAGTGCGTCTGATCATGTTACCAGTAATAAAAATATTTTCTCTTCCCTCTCTACCTCTGGATTCTTACCTACTATAACTTCTTCCAATGATTCTCAAACCCGATCGAAGGGATTGGTATTGTTCAAATTCCTCCTTCTCTCTTTGTTACTTATGTCCTTTATGTACCTAATTGTCCATTTAATTTACTTTCAATCAGTCGTTTAACTCGTTCTCTTGATTCTAGTGTCACCTTCACTAACAATAATGTTACCCAGCAATATCATAGTTCAGGACGGACGATTGGCATCGGAAGTGAGTCTCAAGTCCTTTATTATCTCTCAGGGACATCTCATACATGCTCAACCAAAGATTCTCCATTCATTATCCATGCTCAGTTAGGGCTTCCAAGTCTTTCCAAATTACATTAGTTAGTCATGTTAGTTAGGGAAAAACACTTGTAGTCAATTTTCTAATCGAGTATATAAACATGCTTCATCTCCTTTTGCTTTAGTTCACAACGATGTTTGGTGTCCTTGCATATTGTCTCTACTCTTAAGTCTAGGTATGTTGTCACCTTTATTGATGATTTTTCACGTTGCATGTGGTTATTTTTAATGAAGAATATATTTGAATTATTTTCTATTTTTGAACAATTTTATCGAAAAATAAGAATTCAATTAAGTGTGTCTATCCGTACCTTAAGAAGTGACAATGCCCATAAATATTTATCCCAACAATTTCAAAATTTTATGTCACACAATAGTATTCTCCATCAAACATCTTTCCCTCACACACCTCAACAAAACCAGTAAGCCAAACAAAAAATTTGGCATCTCGTAGAAACCACCCGGATCCTACTTCTCCATGGTATTGTTCCACTTTGATTTATGGGGGATGACGTGATAACGACATGTTACCTTATAAATTGCATGCCTCCATTTGTCCTTAATAATTAACATTTATAAAATTATAATATATTGACACATACAAGCAATGTAAAAATAACATTTAAAAAAAAGACTAATTGACAAAAGAAAGTTTGTAAATAAATAAATAAAAAGTTAATTTTTTTTAAGAAAAAGAAAAATACAACAAAAATTTATTTATATATATACATACATATATATATATATATATATATATATATATATATATATATATATATATATATATATATATATATATATAAGAGAGAGAGAGAGAGAGAGAGAGAGAGAGAGAGAGAGAATGAAAAAACAAAATATCATTTCAAAACAAAATTTGGCGCAAAAAGAAACTGCTAAGAGAAATGTCTAATTCTCTCCTTCCCCGAAGAAATGAAAACATGTTGCAACTGAAGGGACGAAAAACACAAGAAGGGGGGGTTGAATTGGGGTTCTCAAAAATTAACGCAATGAACACAATTAACTCATCCTGGTTCGTTTGAACTCAAACTACATCTAGTCCATCCGCCAAGGTGATTAGCCCTCTCTCAATTAAGTGTTAATCCACTAATCAATAAATATTACAATCACAATGACCTACTGTCAAAGTCTTCTTGAGTCTACTGACTAACACTTTAGTAACTCAAGGTTTTTCAAATGTTTCGAATACAAGTGTGTAAAACAAATTGCTTCTAAAAAGCTATTATCACAATTGTGATATTATTACACAATATTAATTCACAATTGATGGAAAAAAGAAATTTGAAAAATGAGTATGCGAGCGAGAGAGTTGTTGCAAATTTCTTCAATTAACTATTCTATATAACTGTGAAGGTTTCTACTGTTGGAGACATCTTAACTTATTTTTTTGATGGAGATTAAAGTCATTGAAAAGTTTCCAGAAATAAAGATTTTTGTCTGGAGCCGATAATTCCCTAATCTTTAATTAATAAGGTTGATTCTTTATTATCTTTCAATAGAAATTTTGCACACTAAAATCAATAATTTTAAGGAGCATATTTTGTTCTTTATAAAAATATTTGTTATCATCAAAACTTAAATAAAGAGAGTAGAATCAAAATTCTTATTCTAACAGCAACTTCTGATCATACGTCGTGAAGGTCCTTTTGTAACCTTGTTTTTACGTTGACAGAGATCTTTTTTACTTTGCTATTCGATTATGATTCAATTTTACTCTATGATCATGTGTATATGATGTGATTTAACTTTGATGATTCAAAGATGTGTGATGTAACTTTGATGAATGATGCGACATTGTTTTTACTTTGCTATTAAATTATGATTCAATTTTACTTTATGATCATGTGTATGTGTTATGATGTAAATTTGATGATTCAAAGATGCATGATGTAACTTTGATTCAAATATGTGATTTGATTCCATGTGATGTAACTTTAACGAATGAAGATGTGATTCGTTTTTACCTTTCTATTCGATTATGATGTGCAACTTTTGTTAATGACTGTGTTAATGCAAATTTAAAAATATTCTTACACGATTAATATGATTTATAATTATGAATTATGATGTGCAACTATTGCTGATGATTGTGTTAATAAAAATATAAAAAAAAAAACATGATTTCTAATTAGTAATGACATTAAAGTGTCTAAGAAAATGTGTCATGTACCTTAATAATATTTTATCTGAAAAAAATCATAATATTTTATTTGAAACAAAATGAGTACTTCTACTGCATGAAGTCTGTCTTAGTTGAGTGGATTTTATCTGAAACCCAAAAATCCCACAAGAAATGTGCCACTATACCATATTGCAAGGTTTTGAATCGAGGTTTAAACATCATTACGACTTTTTGGTTGATCTGATTCGATCCTACACATCGAATGATCTAGAAAATTGGAAGAAAGAAAGATTCTTATATTTTGATACAAAACAATGTCGATATACAAATTATAGACTATATAATTTTTAGCATGAGAGTGCTAAATTTGAACAAACAGACCGATGCTGACACTATAATAAAGGTCCTGGGCATGGATAATGACATCATAGATTGGTTTACAGCAAAGACTCGTTAGCAGTTGAGAAGTGAGTTTGAGAAGAAAAACCCATTTCAAAAAAAGGGTGGATTGTTTTTTAAGACACTTTGAGAATGTGGAAATCAATCGGTGATTGTTGAACTGAATTAAAAACATGAGAAAAAATAGAAATACCAAAGGATTCTCTGTTTATGGATTATAGCAGTTGACAAAAACATGTGTTGGAAAGATTATTCCCAAAAGATGACAAAAAACCATGTTTGATTTAAAAGTATGTATTAGATAACGTGTATTAATTTGACTAAAAATAAATTTTTTGAGAGAATTTATTGTAAATATCCTAAGAAGCATGTAAAATACAGTTTGATTACATTTGTCTTGATGATCATAAAAAAATAGAATCTCACCGGAATATATATATATATATATATATATATATATATATATATATATATATATATATATATATATATATATATATATATATATATATATAAGCACTTAATTAGATTATTGTTATTTATGAAGAATTTGCACAAACAAATTTATAAACATAAATATTTAATATTCATATTATGTCCTAACGAAATATGCTACTATATATATATTGAATAAATGTTTTATAATTTTTAATGGATGAGAAATAGAAAAATATTTAACAATGAAAAATTATTTAATTTTATTAAAATATTAAAACTCATAAACGACAAATATAATTTGTAAACATTGTGTTTTTTGAATTTGTTTTACTATTATAGTTATCTACTTTATAATAATTTATAAATAATTAAATTAAAATATTTAAATTATTATTTAGTTGTCCTTGACAAATATTTCTAAATACGACATCGATGAATAATATATTAGATAACCTTCAAATATTTGAGCAACTCACAATGATAGAGTATAATGAAAATCTGAAGGAAAAATAGAACATATAAATTATTATTACTTGAAAAAAGAGAAAAAATATTATTACTTTAAAAAACAGAGAAATATAGTTATAAAGGTTATGAAGAAAATCAAGAAATGGAGTTATGAAGAGTTAAAAAAGAAATAAATTATTATTATTTTTAAATAGAGAGAAAAAAGAGTGAGATGGAAAAGAAAGAAGAGTTAAGAATATAAGAAGAAAAAATAGAAGAAAAATCATTATTATTAAATTAAGAAGAGTAAATAAAAAAGACTATGAAATGTGAGAAATGTAACAGCCCGGGCCCCTCGCAAGGCAATCTCGGCACTGCCACCTCACGATCTTCTCTACTCCCCTCACTAGTAGAGTTTTTGCCTTCCGTGGGAATCGAACCCTATACCCTGGGGTTCAAGTACATGCTCAATCCATTCCCACTACCACTTGAGCTAGTAGATCAATGGGTAGTGGGAATGGATTTAGCATGTACTTGAACCCCAGGGTACAGGGTTCGATTCCCACGGAAGGCAAAAACTCTACTAGTGAGGGGAGTAGAGAAGATCGTGAGGTGACAGTGCCGGGATTGCCTTGCGAGGGGCCCGGGCTGTTACAAGAAACACATAAAGAAGTGAGAAGAGGATGAAAAGTGATAAATACGTGAGGAAATGAGAAGACATGAGAAGCGACTAACACTTTAGTCACTAAAGGTCTTTCAAATGTTTCGAATACAAGTGCGTAAAACAAATTGCTTCTAAAAAGCTACTATCACAACTGTGATATTATTACATAATATTATTTCACAATTGATGGAAAAAAGAAATTTGAAAAATGAGTATGCGCCCGAGAGAGTTGTTGCAAATTTCTCCAGTTGACTATTTTATATAACTGTGAAGATTTCTACCGTTAGAGACATCTTAACTTATTTTTGGATGAAGATTAAAGTCATTGAAAAGTTTCCAGAAATAAATATTTTTGTCTGGAGCCGATAATTCCCTGATCTTCAATTAATAAGGTTGATTCTTTGTTATCTTTCAATAGAGATTTTGCACACTAAAATCAATAATTTTAAGGAGCATATTTTGTTCTTTATAAAAATATTTGTTATCATCAAAACTTAAATAAAGAGAGTAGAATCAAAATTCTTATTCTAACAGCAACTTCTGATCATACGTCGTGAAGGTCCTTTTGTAACTTTGATGAATTTTGCGATCTTGTTTTTACGTTGATAGAGATCTTTTTTACTTTGCTATTCGATTATGATTCAATTTTACTCTATGATCATGTGTATATGATGTGATGTAACTTTGATGATTCAAATATGTGTGATGTAACTTTGATGAATGATGCGACATTGTTTTTACTTTGCTTGCGAGCTTGTTTTTACTTTGCTATTAGATTATGATTCAATTTTACTTTATGATCATGTGTATGTGTTGTGATGTAAATTTGATGATTCAAAGATGCATGATGTAACTTTGATTCAAATATGTGATTTGATTCCATGTGATGTAACTTTAACGAATGAAGATGTGATTCGTTTTTACCTTTCTATTCGATTATGATGTGCAACTTTTGTTAATGACTGTGTTAATGCAAATTTAAAAATATTCTTACACGATTAATATGATTTATAATTATGAATTATGATGTGCAACTATTGCTGATGATTGTGTTAATAAAAATATAAAAAAAAAACATGATTTCTAATTAGTAATGACATTAAAGTGTCTAAGAAAATGTGTCATGTACCTTAATAATATTTTATCTGAAAAAAATCATAATATTTTATTTGAAACAAAATGAGTACTTCTACTGCATGAAGTCTGTCTTAGTTGAGTGGATTTTATCTGAAACCCAAAAATCCCACAAGAAATGTGCCACTATACCATATTGCAAGGTTTTGAATCGAGGTTTAAACATCATTACGACTTTTTGGTTGATCTGATTCGATCCTACACATCGAATGATCTAGAAAATTGGAAGAAAGAAAGATTCTTATATTTTGATACAAAACAATGTCGATATACAAATTATAGACTATATAATTTTTAGCATGAGAGTGCTAAATTTGAACAAACAGACCGATGCTGACACTATAATAAAGGTCCTGGGCATGGATAATGACATCATAGATTGGTTTACAGCAAAGACTCGTTAGCAGTTGAGAAGTGAGTTTGAGAAGAAAAACCCATTTCAAAAAAAGGGTGGATTGTTTTTTAAGACACTTTGAGAATGTGGAAATCAATCGGTGATTGTTGAACTGAATTAAAAACATGAGAAAAAATAGAAATACCAAAGGATTCTCTGTTTATGGATTATAGCAGTTGACAAAAACATGTGTTGGAAAGATTATTCCCAAAAGATGACAAAAAACCATGTTTGATTTAAAAGTATGTATTAGATAACGTGTATTAATTTGACTAAAAATAAATTTTTTGAGAGAATTTATTGTAAATATCCTAAGAAGCATGTAAAATACAGTTTGATTACATTTGTCTTGATGATCATAAAAAAATAGAATCTCACCGGAATATATATATATATATATATATATATATATATATATATATATATATATATATATATATATATATATATATATATATATATATATATATATATATATATATATATATATATATATATATATAAGCACTTAATTAGATTATTGTTATTTATGAAGAATTTGCACAAACAAATTTATAAACATAAATATTTAATATTCATATTATGTCCTAACGAAATATGCTACTATATATATATTGAATAAATGTTTTATAATTTTTAATGGATGAGAAATAGAAAAATATTTAACAATGAAAAATTATTTAATTTTATTAAAATATTAAAACTCATAAACGACAAATATAATTTGTAAACATTGTGTTTTTTGAATTTGTTTTACTATTATAGTTATCTACTTTATAATAATTTATAAATAATTAAATTAAAATATTTAAATTATTATTTAGTTGTCCTTGACAAATATTTCTAAATACGACATCGATGAATAATATATTAGATAACCTTCAAATATTTGAGCAACTCACAATGATAGAGTATAATGAAAATCTGAAGGAAAAATAGAACATATAAATTATTATTACTTGAAAAAAGAGAAAAAATATTATTACTTTAAAAAACAGAGAAATATAGTTATAAAGGTTATGAAGAAAATCAAGAAATGGAGTTATGAAGAGTTAAAAAAGAAATAAATTATTATTATTTTTAAATAGAGAGAAAAAAGAGTGAGATGGAAAAGAAAGAAGAGTTAAGAATATAAGAAGAAAAAATAGAAGAAAAATCATTATTATTAAATTAAGAAGAGTAAATAAAAAAGACTATGAAATGTGAGAAATGTAACAGCCCGGGCCCCTCGCAAGGCAATCTCGGCACTGCCACCTCACGATCTTCTCTACTCCCCTCACTAGTAGAGTTTTTGCCTTCCGTGGGAATCGAACCCTATACCCTGGGGTTCAAGTACATGCTCAATCCATTCCCACTACCACTTGAGCTAGTAGATCAATGGGTAGTGGGAATGGATTTAGCATGTACTTGAACCCCAGGGTACAGGGTTCGATTCCCACGGAAGGCAAAAACTCTACTAGTGAGGGGAGTAGAGAAGATCGTGAGGTGACAGTGCCGGGATTGCCTTGCGAGGGGCCCGGGCTGTTACAAGAAACACATAAAGAAGTGAGAAGAGGATGAAAAGTGATAAATACGTGAGGAAATGAGAAGACATGAGAAGCGACTAACACTTTAGTCACTAAAGGTCTTTCAAATGTTTCGAATACAAGTGCGTAAAACAAATTGCTTCTAAAAAGCTACTATCACAACTGTGATATTATTACATAATATTATTTCACAATTGATGGAAAAAAGAAATTTGAAAAATGAGTATGCGCCCGAGAGAGTTGTTGCAAATTTCTCCAGTTGACTATTTTATATAACTGTGAAGATTTCTACCGTTAGAGACATCTTAACTTATTTTTGGATGAAGATTAAAGTCATTGAAAAGTTTCCAGAAATAAATATTTTTGTCTGGAGCCGATAATTCCCTGATCTTCAATTAATAAGGTTGATTCTTTGTTATCTTTCAATAGAGATTTTGCACACTAAAATCAATAATTTTAAGGAGCATATTTTGTTCTTTATAAAAATATTTGTTATCATCAAAACTTAAATAAAGAGAGTAGAATCAAAATTCTTATTCTAACAGCAACTTCTGATCATACGTCGTGAAGGTCCTTTTGTAACTTTGATGAATTTTGCGATCTTGTTTTTACGTTGATAGAGATCTTTTTTACTTTGCTATTCGATTATGATTCAATTTTACTCTATGATCATGTGTATATGATGTGATGTAACTTTGATGATTCAAATATGTGTGATGTAACTTTGATGAATGATGCGACATTGTTTTTACTTTGCTTGCGAGCTTGTTTTTACTTTGCTATTAGATTATGATTCAATTTTACTTTATGATCATGTGTATGTGTTGTGATGTAAATTTGATGATTCAAAGATGCATGATGTAACTTTGATTCAAATATGTGATTTGATTCCATGTGATGTAACTTTAACGAATGAAGATGTGATTCGTTTTTACCTTTCTATTCGATTATGATGTGCAACTTTTGTTAATGACTGTGTTAATGCAAATTTAAAAATATTCTTACACGATTAATATGATTTATAATTATGAATTATGATGTGCAACTATTGCTGATGATTGTGTTAATAAAAATATTAAAAAAAAACATGATTTCTAATTAGTAATGACATTAAAGTGTCTAAGAAAATGTGTCATGTACCTTAATAATATTTTATCTGAAAAAAATCATAATATTTTATTTGAAACAAAATGAGTACTTCTACTGCATGAAGTCTGTCTTAGTTGAGTGGATTTTATCTGAAACCCAAAAATCCCACAAGAAATGTGCCACTATACCATATTGCAAGGTTTTGAATCGAGGTTTAAACATCATTACGACTTTTTGGTTGATCTGATTCGATCCTACACATCGAATGATCTAGAAAATTGGAAGAAAGAAAGATTCTTATATTTTGATACAAAACAATGTCGATATACAAATTATAGACTATATAATTTTTAGCATGAGAGTGCTAAATTTGAACAAACAGACCGATGCTGACACTATAATAAAGGTCCTGGGCATGGATAATGACATCATAGATTGGTTTACAGCAAAGACTCGTTAGCAGTTGAGAAGTGAGTTTGAGAAGAAAAACCCATTTCAAAAAAAGGGTGGATTGTTTTTTAAGACACTTTGAGAATGTGGAAATCAATCGGTGATTGTTGAACTGAATTAAAAACATGAGAAAAAATAGAAATACCAAAGGATTCTCTGTTTATGGATTATAGCAGTTGACAAAAACATGTGTTGGAAAGATTATTCCCAAAAGATGACAAAAAACCATGTTTGATTTAAAAGTATGTATTAGATAACGTGTATTAATTTGACTAAAAATAAATTTTTTGAGAGAATTTATTGTAAATATCCTAAGAAGCATGTAAAATACAGTTTGATTACATTTGTCTTGATGATCATAAAAAAATAGAATCTCACCGGAATATATATATATATATATATATATATATATATATATATATATATATATATATATATATATATATATAAGCACTTAATTAGATTATTGTTATTTATGAAGAATTTGCACAAACAAATTTATAAACATAAATATTTAATATTCATATTATGTCCTAACGAAATATGCTACTATATATATATTGAATAAATGTTTTATAATTTTTAATGGATGAGAAATAGAAAAATATTTAACAATGAAAAATTATTTAATTTTATTAAAATATTAAAACTCATAAACGACAAATATAATTTGTAAACATTGTGTTTTTTGAATTTGTTTTACTATTATAGTTATCTACTTTATAATAATTTATAAATAATTAAATTAAAATATTTAAATTATTATTTAGTTGTCCTTGACAAATATTTCTAAATACGACATCGATGAATAATATATTAGATAACCTTCAAATATTTGAGCAACTCACAATGATAGAGTATAATGAAAATCTGAAGGAAAAATAGAACATATAAATTATTATTACTTGAAAAAAGAGAAAAAATATTATTACTTTAAAAAACAGAGAAATATAGTTATAAAGGTTATGAAGAAAATCAAGAAATGGAGTTATGAAGAGTTAAAAAAGAAATAAATTATTATTATTTTTAAATAGAGAGAAAAAAGAGTGAGATGGAAAAGAAAGAAGAGTTAAGAATATAAGAAGAAAAAATAGAAGAAAAATCATTATTATTAAATTAAGAAGAGTAAATAAAAAAGACTATGAAATGTGAGAAATGTAACAGCCCGGGCCCCTCGCAAGGCAATCTCGGCACTGCCACCTCACGATCTTCTCTACTCCCCTCACTAGTAGAGTTTTTGCCTTCCGTGGGAATCGAACCCTATACCCTGGGGTTCAAGTACATGCTCAATCCATTCCCACTACCACTTGAGCTAGTAGATCAATGGGTAGTGGGAATGGATTTAGCATGTACTTGAACCCCAGGGTACAGGGTTCGATTCCCACGGAAGGCAAAAACTCTACTAGTGAGGGGAGTAGAGAAGATCGTGAGGTGACAGTGCCGGGATTGCCTTGCGAGGGGCCCGGGCTGTTACAAGAAACACATAAAGAAGTGAGAAGAGGATGAAAAGTGATAAATACGTGAGGAAATGAGAAGACATGAGAAGCGACTAACACTTTAGTCACTAAAGGTCTTTCAAATGTTTCGAATACAAGTGCGTAAAACAAATTGCTTCTAAAAAGCTACTATCACAACTGTGATATTATTACATAATATTATTTCACAATTGATGGAAAAAAGAAATTTGAAAAATGAGTATGCGCCCGAGAGAGTTGTTGCAAATTTCTCCAGTTGACTATTTTATATAACTGTGAAGATTTCTACCGTTAGAGACATCTTAACTTATTTTTGGATGAAGATTAAAGTCATTGAAAAGTTTCCAGAAATAAATATTTTTGTCTGGAGCCGATAATTCCCTGATCTTCAATTAATAAGGTTGATTCTTTGTTATCTTTCAATAGAGATTTTGCACACTAAAATCAATAATTTTAAGGAGCATATTTTGTTCTTTATAAAAATATTTGTTATCATCAAAACTTAAATAAAGAGAGTAGAATCAAAATTCTTATTCTAACAGCAACTTCTGATCATACGTCGTGAAGGTCCTTTTGTAACTTTGATGAATTTTGCGATCTTGTTTTTACGTTGATAGAGATCTTTTTTACTTTGCTATTCGATTATGATTCAATTTTACTCTATGATCATGTGTATATGATGTGATGTAACTTTGATGATTCAAATATGTGTGATGTAACTTTGATGAATGATGCGACATTGTTTTTACTTTGCTTGCGAGCTTGTTTTTACTTTGCTATTAGATTATGATTCAATTTTACTTTATGATCATGTGTATGTGTTGTGATGTAAATTTGATGATTCAAAGATGCATGATGTAACTTTGATTCAAATATGTAATTTGATTCCATGTGATGTAACTTTAACGAATGAAGATGTGATTCGTTTTTACCTTGCTATTCGATTATGATGTGCAACTTTTGTTAATGATTGTGTTAATGCAAATTTAAAAATACACTTACACGATTAATATGATTTCTAATTATGAATTATGAAGTGCAACTATTGCTGATGATTGTGTTAATAAAAATATTAAAAAAAACATTATTTCTAATTAGTAATGACATTAAAGTGTCTAAGAAAATGTGTCATGTACTTTAATAATATTTTATATGGAAAAAAATCATAATATTTTATCTGAAACAAAATGAGTACTGCATGATGTTTGTCTTAGTTGAGTGGATTTGATCTGAAACCCAAGAATCCCACAAGAAATATGCCACTGTACCATATTGCAAGGTTTTGAATCGAGGTTTAAACATCATTACGACTTTTTGGTTGATCTGATTCGATCCTACACATCGAATGATCAATAAATTTGAATAAAGATACAAAAAAATGTCGATATACAAATTATAGACTATATGATTTTTAACATGAGAGTGCTAAATTTGAACAAACAGACCGATACTTACACTATAATAAAGCTCCTGGGCATGGATAATGACATCATAGATTGGTTTCCAGCAAAGACTCGTTAGCAGTTGAGAAGTGAGTTTGAGAAGAAAAACCCATTTCAAAAAAAGGTGGATTGGTTTTTAAGACACTTTGAGAATGTGGAAATCAATCGGTGATTGTTGAACTGAATTAAAAAAGTGAGAAAAAATAGAAATACCAAAGGATTCTTTGTTTATGGATTATAGCAGTTGACAATAGAATGTGGAAATCAATCGGTGATTGTTGAACTGAATTAAAAACGTGAGAAAAAATAGAAATACCAAAGGATTCTTTGTTTATGGATTATAGCAGTTGACAAAAATATGTGTTGGAAAGATTATTCCCAAAAGATGACAAGAAACCATGTTTTATTTAAAAGTAGGTATTAGATAACGTGTATTAATTTGACTAAAAATAAATTTTTTGAGAGAATTTATTGTAAATATCCTAAGAAGCATGTAAAATACAGTTTGATTACATTTGTCTTGATGATCATAAAAAAATAAAATCTCACCGGAATATATATATATATATATATATATATATATATATATATATATATATATATATATATATATATATATATAAGTACTTAATTAGATTATTGTTATTTATGAAGAATTTGCACAAACAAATTTATAAACATAAATATTTAATATTCATATTATGTCCTAACGAAATATGCTACTATATATATATATATATATATATATTGAATACATGTTTTATAATTTTTAATGGATGAGAAATAGGAAAATATTTAACAATGAAAAATTATTTAATTTTATTAAAAATATTATAACTCATAAAGGACAAATATAATTTGTAAAAATTGTTGTTTTTTGAATTTGTTTTACTATTATAGTTATCTACTTTATAATAATTTATAAATAATTAAATTAAAATATATACATTAGTATTTAGTTGTCCTTGACAAATATTTCTAAATACGTCATCGATGAATAATATATTAGATAACCTTCAAATATTTGAGCAAATCACAATGATAGAGTATAATGAAAAATCTGAAGGAAAAATAGAACATATAAATTATTATTACTTGAAAAAAGAGAAAAAATATTATTACTTTAAAAAACAGAGAAATATAGTTATAAAGGATTATGAAGAAAATCAAGAAATGGAGTTATGAAGAGTTAAAAAAGAAATATATTATTATTATTTTTAAATAGAGAGAAAAAAGAGTGAGATGGAAAAAGAAAGAAGAATTGTTAAGAATATAAGAACCAAAAATAGAAGAAAAATCATTTTTATTAAATTAAGAAGAGTAAATAAAGTAGACAATGAAATGTGAGAAACACATAAAGAAGTGAGAAGAGGATGAAAAGTGATAAATACGTGAGGAATTGAGAAGACATGAGAAGCGACTAACACTTTAGTCACTCAAGGTCTTTCAAATGTTTCGAATACAAGTGCGTAAAACAAATTGCTTCTAAAAAGCTATTATCACTATTGTGATATTAATACATAATATTATTTCACAATTGATGGAAAAAAGAAATTTGAAAAATGAGTATGTGTTCGAGAGAGTTGTTGCAAATTTCTCAAGTTGACTATTTTATATAACTGTGAAGATTTCTACCATTGGAGACATATTAACTTATTTTTGGATGGAGATTAAAGTCATTGAAAAGTTTCTAGAAATAAATATTTTTGTCTGGATCCGATAATTCCCTAATCTTCAATTAATAAGGTTGATTCTTTATTATCTTTCAATAGAGATTTTGCACACTAAAATCAATAATTTTAAGGAGCATATTTTGTTCTTTATAAAAATATTTGTTATCATCAAAACTTAAATAAAGAGAGTAGAATTAAAATTCTTATTCTAACAGCAACTTCTGATCATACGTCGTGAAGGTCCTTTTGTAACTTTGATGAATTTTGCGATCTTGTTTTTACGTTGATAGAGATCTTTCTTACTTTGCTATTCGATTATGATTCAATTTTACTCTATGATCATGTGTATATGATATGATGTAACTTTGATGATTCAAAGATGTGTGATGTAACTTTGATGAATGATGCGACATTGTTTTTACTTTGCTTGCGAGCTTGTTTTTACTTTGCTATTAGATTATGATTCAATTTTATTTTATGATCATGTGTATGTGTTGTGATGTAAATTTGATGATTCAATGATGCATGATGTAACTTTGATTCAAATATGTGATTTGATTCCATGTGATGTAACTTTAACGAATGAAGATGTGATTCATTTTTACCTTGCTATTCGATTATGATGTGCAACTTTTGTTAATGATTGTGTTAATGCAAATTTAAAAATACACTTACACGATTAATATGATTTCTAATTATGAATTATGATGTGCAACTATTGCTGATGATTGTGTTAATAAAAATATAAAAAAAAAAACATGATTTCTAATTAGTAATGACATTCAAGTGTCTAAGATAATGTGTCATGTACTTTAATAATATTTTATCTGAAAAAAATCATAATTTCTACTGCATGAAGTTTGTCTTAGTTGAGTGGATTTGATCTGAAACCCAAGAATCCCAAAAGAAATATGCCACTGTACCATATTGCAAAGTTTTAAATCGAGGTTTAAACATCATTACGACTTTTTGGATGATCTGATTCCATCCTACACATCGAATGATCTAGAAATTTGAAGAAAGAAAGATTCTTATATTTTGATTAAAAAAATGTCGATATACAAATTATAGACTATATGATTTTAGCATGAATGCTAAATTTGAACAAACAGACCGATGCTGACATTATAATAAAGGTCCTGGGCATGGATAATGACATCATAGATTGGTTTCCAGCAAAGACTCGTTAGCAGTTGAGAAGTGAGTTTGAGAAGAAAAACCCATTTCAAAAAAAGGATGGATTGGTTTTTAAGACACTTTGAGAATGTGGAAATCAATCGGTGATTGTTGAACTGAATTAAAAACGTGAGAAAAAATAGAAATACCAAAGGATTCTCTGTTTATGGATTATAGCAGTTGACAAAAACATGTGTTGGAAAGATTATTCCCAAAAGATGACAATAAACCATGTTTTATTTAAAAGTAGGTATTAGATAACGTGTATTAATTTGACTAAAAATAAATTGTTTGAGAGAATTTATTGTAAATATCCTAAGAAGCATGTAAAATACAATTTGATTACATTTGTCTTGATGATCATAAAAAAATAAAATCTCACCGGAATATATATATATATATATATATATATATATATATATATATATAAGCACTTAATTAGATTATTGTTATTTATGAAGAATTTGACAAACAAATTTATAAACATAAATATTTAATATTCATATTATGTCCTAACGAAATATGCTACTATATATATATTGAATACATGTTTTATAATTCTTAATGGATGAGAAATAAAAAAATATTTAACAATGAAAAATTATTTAATTTTATTAAAAATATTAAAACTCATAAAGGACAAATATAATTTGTAAAAATTGTTGTTTTTTGAATTTGTTTTACTAATATAGTTATCTACTTTATAATAATTTATAAATAATTAAATTAAAATATATAAATTAGTATTTAGTTGTCCTTGACAAATATTTCTAAATACGTCATCGATGAATAATACATTAGATAACCTTCAAATATTTGAGCAACTCACAATGATAGAGTATAATGAAAAATCTGAAGGAAAAATAGAACATATAAATTATTATTACTTGAAAAAAGAGAAAAAATATTATTACTTTAAAAAACAGAGAAATATAGTTATAAAGGATTATGAAGAAAATCAAGAAATGGAGTTATGAAGAGTTAAAAAAGAAATATATTATTATTATTTTTAAATAGAGAGAAAAAAGAGTGAGATGGAAAAAGAAAGAAGAAGAGTTATGAATATAAGAAGAAAAAATAGAAGAAAAATCATTATTATTAAATTAAGAAGAGTAAATAAAAAAGACAATGAAATGTGAGAAACACATAAAGAAGTGAGAAGAGGACTAAAAGTGATAAATACGTGAGGAAATGAGAAGACATGAGAAGTGACAAACACTTTAGTCACTCAAGGTCTTTCAAATGTTTCGAATACAAGTGCGTAAAACAAATTGCTTCTAAAAAGCTATTATCACAACTGTGATATTATTACCCAATATTATTTCACAATTGATGGAAAAAAGTAATTTGAAAAATGAGTATGCGCACGAGAGAGTTGTTGCAAATTTCTCTAGTTGACTATTTTATAAAACTATGAAGATTTCTACCGTTGGAGACATCTTAACTTATTTTTGGATGGAGATTAAAGTCATTGAAAAGTTTCCAAAAATAAAGATTTTTGTCTGGAGCCGATAATTCCCTGATCTTCAATTAGTAAGGTTGATTCGTTAGATTTTGCACACTAAAATCAATAATTTTAAGGAGCATATTTTGTTTTTTATAAAAATATTTGTTATCATTAAAACTTAAATAGAGAGAGTAGAATCTAAATTCTTATTCTAACAGGAACTTCTTATCATACGTCGTGAAGGTCCTTTTGTTGCTTTGATGAATATTGCGATCTTGTTTTTACGTTGATAGAGATCTTTTTTACTTTTCTATTCGATTATGATTCAATTTTACTCTATGATCATGTGTATATGATGTGATGTAGCTTTGATGATTCAAAGATGTGTGATGTAAATTTTATGAATGATGTGACATTGTTTTTACTTTGCTTGCGAGCTTGTTTTTACTTTGCTATTAAATTATGATTCAATTTTACTTTATGATCATGTGTATGTGTTGTGATGTAAATTTGATGATTCAAAGATGCATGATGTAACTTTGTTTCAAATATGTGATTTGATTCCATGTGATGTAACTTTAACGAATGAAGATGTGATTCGATTTTACCTTGCTATTCGATTATGATGTGCAACTTTTGTTAATGATTGTGTTAATGCAAATTTAAAAATACTCTTACATGATTAATATGATTACTAATTATGAATTATCGATTAATATGATTACTAATTATGAATTATGATGTGCAACTATTGCTCATGATTGTGTTAATAAAAATATAAAAAAAACATGATTTCTAATTAGTAATGACATTAAAGTGTCTAAGAAAATGTGTCTTGTACCTTAATAATATTTTATCTGGAAAAAATCATAATATTTCATTTGAAACAAAATGAGTACTTCTAATGCATGGAGTCTGTCTTAGTTGAGTGGATTTTATCCGAAACCCAAGAATCCCACAAGAAATATGCCACTCTAGAAATTGGAAGAAAGAAAGATTCTTATGATTTGATACAAAAAATGTCGATCTACAAATTATAGACTAAATGATTTTTATCATGAGAGTGATAAATTTGAACAAATAGACTGATGCTGACACTATAATAAAAGTCCTCGGCATGGATAATGACATCATATATTGTGTGATTTGATTCCATGTGATGTAACTTTAACGAATGAAGATGTGATTCATTTTTACCTTGCTATTCGATTATAATGTGCAACTTTTTTTAATGATTGTGTTAAGGCAAATTTAAAAATACTCTTACACGATTAATATGATTTCTAATTATGAATTATGATGTGCAACTATTGTTGACGATTGTGTTAATAAAAATATAAAAAAAACATGATTTCTAATTAGTAATGACATTAAAGTGTCTAGGAAAATGTGTCATGTACCTTAATAATATTTTATCTGGAAAAAATCATAATATTTTATTTGAAACAAAATGAGTACTTCTACTGCATGAAGTTTGTCTTAGTTGAGTGGATTTTATCTGAAACCCAAGATCCCATAAGAAATATGCCATTGTACCATATTGCAAGATTTTGAATTGAGGTTTAAACATCATTACGGATTTTTGGTTGATCTGATTCGATCCTACACATCGAATGATCTAGAAATTGGAAGAAAGAAAGATTCTTATGATTTGATACAAAAAATGTCGACGAATGATCTAGAAATTGGAAGAAAGAAAGATTCTTATGATTTGATACAAAAAATGTCGAGCTACAAATTATAGACTAAATGATTTTTATCATGAGAGTGATAAATTTGAACAAACAGACCAATACTGACACTATAATAAAAGTCCTGGTCATGGATAATGACATCATATATTAGTTTCCAGCTAGCAGTTGAGAAGTGAATTTCAGAAGCAATATGATAGTTCAGGACGGACGATTGGCATCGGAAGTGAGTCTCAAGTCCTTTATTATCTCTCAGGGTCATCTCATACATGCTCAACCAAAGATTCTCCATTCATTATCCATGCTCAGTTAGGGCTTCCAAGTCTTTCCAAATTACATTAGTTAGTCATGTTAGTTCGGGAAAAACACTTGTAGTCAATTTTCTAATCGAGTATATAAACATGCTTCATCTCCTTTTGCTTTAGTTCACAATGATGTTTGGTGTCCTTGCATATTGTCTCTACTCTTAAGTCTAGGTATGTTGTCACCTTTATTGATGATTTTTCACGTTGCATGTGGTTATTTTTAATGAAGAATATATTTGAATTATTTTCTATTTTTGAACAATTTTATCGAAAAATAAGAATTCAATTAAGTGTGTCTATCCGTACCTTAAGAAGTGACAATGCCCATAAATATTTATCCCAACAATTTCAAAATTTTATGTCACACAATAGTATTCTCCATCAAACATCTTTCCCTCACACACCTCAACAAAACCAGTAAGCCAAACAAAAAATTTGGCATCTCGTAGAAACCACCCGGACCCTACTTCTCCATGGTATTGTTCCACTTTGATTTATGGGGGATGACGTGATAACGACATGGTACCTTATAAATTGCATGCCTCCATTTGTCCTTAATAATTAACATTTATAAAATTATAATATATTGACACATACAAGCAATGTAAAAATAACATTTAAAAAAAAGACTAATTGACAAAAGAAAGTTTGTAAATAAATAAATAAAAAATTAATTTTTTTTTAAGAAAAAGAAAAATACAACAAAAATTTATTTATATATATACATATATATATATATATATATATATATATATATATATATATATATATATATATATATATATATAGAAAGAGAGAGAGAGAGAGAGAGAGAGAGAGAGAGAGAGAATGAAAAAACAAAATATCATTTCAAAACAAAATTTGGCGCAAAAAGAAACTGCTAAGAGAAATGTCTAATTCTCTCCTTCCCCGAAGAAATGAAAACATGTTGCAACTGAAGGGACGAAAAACACAAGAAGGGGGGGTTGAATTGGGGTTCTCAAAAATTAAGGCAATGAACACAATTTACTCATCCTGGTTCGTTTGAACTCAAACTACATCTAGTCCATCCGCCAAGGTGATTAGCCCTCTCTCAATGAAGTCTTAATCCACTAATCAATAAATATTACAATCACAATGACCTACTGTCAAAGTCTTCTTGAGTCTACTGACTAACACCTTAGTAACTCAAGGTTTTTCAAATGTTTCGAATACAAGTGTGTAAAACAAATTGCTTCTAAAAAGCTATTATCACAATTGTGATATTATTACACAATATTAATTCACAATTGATGGAAAAAAGAAATTTGAAAAATGAGTATGCGAGCGAGAGAGTTGTTGCAAATTTCTTCAATTAACTATTCTATATAACTGTGAAGGTTTCTACTGTTGGAGACATCTTAACTTATTTTTGGATGGAGTTTAAAGTCATTGAAAAGTTTCCAGAAATAAAGATTTTTGTCTGGAGCCGATAATTCCCTAATCTTTAATTAATAAGGTTGATTCTTTATTATCTTTCAATAGAGATTTTGCACACTAAAATCAATAATTTTAAGGAGCATATTTTGTTCTTTATAAAAATATTTGTTATCATCAAAACTTAAATAAAGAGAGTAGAATCAAAATTCTTATTCTAACAGCAACTTCTGATCATACGTCGTGAGGTCCTTTTGTAACCTTATTTTTACGTTGACAGAGATCTTTTTTACTTTGCTATTCGATTATGATTCTATTTTACTCTATGATCATGTGTATATGATGTGATTTAACTTTGATGATTCAAAGATGTGTGATGTAACTTTGATGAATGATGCGACATTGTTTTTACTTTGCTTGCGAGCTTGTTTTTACTTTGCTATTAAATTATGATTCAATTTTACTTTATGATCATGTGTATGTGTTATGATGTAAATTTGATGATTCAAAGATGCATGATGTAACTTTGATTCAAATATGTGATTTGATTCCATGTGATGTAACTTTAACGAATGAAGATTGATTCGTTTTTACCTTTCTATTCGATTATGATGTGCAACTTTTGTTAATGACTGTGTTAATGCAAATTTAAAAATACTCTTACACGATTAATATGATTTATAATTATGGATTATGATGTGCAACTATTGCTGATGATTGTGTTAATAAAAATATAAAAAAAAACATGATTTCTAATTAGTAATGACATTAAAGTGTCTAAGAAAATGTGTCATGTACCTTAATAATATTTTATCTGAAAAAAATCATAATATTTTATTTGAAACAAAATGAGTACTTCTACTGCATGAAGTCTGTCTTAGTTGAGTGGATTTTATCTGAAACCCAAAAATCCCACAAGAAATGTGCCACTATACCATATTGCAAGGTTTTGAATCGAGGTTTAAACATCATTACGACTTTTTGGTTGATCTGATTCGATCCTACACATCGAATGATCTAGAAAATTGGAAGAAAGAAAGATTCTTATATTTTGATACAAAACAATGTCGATATACAAATTATAGACTATATAATTTTTAGCATGAGAGTGCTAAATTTGAACAAACAGACCGATGCTGACACTATAATAAAGGTCCTGGGCATGGATAATGACATCATAGATTGGTTTACAGCAAAGACTCGTTAGCAGTTGAGAAGTGAGTTTGAGAAGAAAAATCAATCGGTGATTGTTGAACTGAATTAAAAACGTGAGAAAAAATAGAAATACCAAAGGATTCTCTGTTTATGGATTATAGCAGTTGACAAAAACATGTGTTGGAAAGATTATTCCCAAAAGATGACAAAAAACCATGTTTGATTTAAAAGTATGTATTAGATAACGTGTATTAATTTGACTAAAAATAAATTTTTTGAGAGAATTTATTGTAAATATCCTAAGAAGCATGTAAAATACAGTTTGATTACATTTGTCTTGATGATCATACAAAAATAGAATCTCACCGGAATATATATATATATATATATATATATATATATATATATATATATATATATATATATATATATATATATATATATATAAGCACTTAATTAGATTATTGTTATTTATGAAGAATTTGCACAAACAAATTTATAAACATAAATATTTAATATTCATATTATGTCCTAAATAAATATGCTACTATATATATATTGAATAAATGTTTTATAATTTTTAATGGATGAGAAATAGAAAAATATTTAACAATGAAAAATTATTTAATTTTATTAAAATATTAAAACTCATAAACGACAAATATAATTTGTAAACATTGTGTTTTTTGAATTTGTTTTACTATTATAGTTATCTACTTTATAATAATTTATAAATAATTAAATTAAAATATATAAATTAGTATTTAGTTGTCCTTGACAAATATTTCTAAATACGTCATCGATGAATAATATATTAGAGAACCTTCAAATATTTGAGCAACTCACAATGATAGAGTATAATGAAAATCTGAAGGAAAAATAGAACATATAAATTATTATTACTTGAAAAAAGAGAAAAAATATTATTACTTTAAAAAACAGAGAAATATAGTTATAAAGGTTATGAAGAAAATCAAGAAATGGAGTTATGAAGAGTTAAAAAAGAAATAAATTATTATTATTTTTAAATAGAGAGAAAAAAGAGTGAGATGGAAAAGAAAGAAGAGTTAAGAATATAAGAAGAAGAAATAGAAGAAAAATCATTATTATTAAATTAAGAAGAGTAAATAAAAAAGACTATGAAATGTGAGAAATGTAACAGCCCGGGCCACTCGCAAGGCAATCTCGACACTGCCACCTCACGATCTTCTCTACTCCCCGCACTAGAGTGCTAAATTTTTAGCATGAGAGTGCTAAATTTGAACAAACAGACCGATGCTGACACTATAATAAAGGTCCTGGGCATGGATAATGACATCATAGATTGGTTTACAGCAAAGACTCGTTAGCAGTTGAGAAGTGAGTTTGAGAAGAAAAATCAATCGGTGATTGTTGAACTGAATTAAAAACGTGAGAAAAAATAGAAATACCAAAGGATTCTCTGTTTATGGATTATAGCAGTTGACAAAAACATGTGTTGGAAAGATTATTCCCAAAAGATGACAAAAAACCTTGTTTGATTTAAAAGTATGTATTAGATAACGTGTATTAATTTGACTAAAAATAAATTTTTTGAGAGAATTTATTGTAAATATCCTAAGAAGCATGTAAAATACAGTTTGATTACATTTGTCTTGATGATCATACAAAAATAGAATCTCACCGGAATATATATATATATATATATATATATATATATATATATATATATATATATATATATATATATATATATATATATATATATATAAGCACTTAATTAGATTATTGTTATTTATGAAGAATTTGCACAAACAAATTTATAAACATAAATATTTAATATTCATATTATGTCCTAAATAAATATGCTACTATATATATATTGAATAAATGTTTTATAATTTTTAATGGATGAGAAATAGAAAAATATTTAACAATGAAAAATTATTTAATTTTATTAAAATATTAAAACTCATAAACGACAAATATAATTTGTAAACATTGTGTTTTTTGAATTTGTTTTACTATTATAGTTATCTACTTTATAATAATTTATAAATAATTAAATTAAAATATATAAATTAGTATTTAGTTGTCCTTGACAAATATTTCTAAATACGTCATCGATGAATAATATATTAGAGAACCTTCAAATATTTGAGCAACTCACAATGATAGAGTATAATGAAAATCTGAAGGAAAAATAGAACATATAAATTATTATTACTTGAAAAAAGAGAAAAAATATTATTACTTTAAAAAACAGAGAAATATAGTTATAAAGGTTATGAAGAAAATCAAGAAATGGAGTTATGAAGAGTTAAAAAAGAAATAAATTATTATTATTTTTAAATAGAGAGAAAAAAGAGTGAGATGGAAAAGAAAGAAGAGTTAAGAATATAAGAAGAAGAAATAGAAGAAAAATCATTATTATTAAATTAAGAAGAGTAAATAAAAAAGACTATGAAATGTGAGAAATGTAACAGCCCGGGCCACTCGCAAGGCAATCTCGACACTGCCACCTCACGATCTTCTCTACTCCCCGCACTAGTAGAGTTTTTGCCTTCCGTGGGAATCGAACCCTGTACCCTGGGGTTCAAGTACATGCTCAATCCATTCCCACTACCACTTGAGCTAGTAGATCAATGGGTAGTGGGAATGGATTTAGCATATACTTGAACCCCAGGGTACAGGGTTCGATTCCCACGGAAGGCAAAAACTCTACTAGTGAGGGGAGTAGAGAAGATCGTGAGGTGACAGTGCCGGGATTGCCTTGCGAGGGGCCCGGGCTGTTACAAGAAACACATAAAGAAGTGAGAAGAGGATGAAAAGTGATAAATACGTGAGGAAATGAGAAGACATGAGAAGCGACTAACACTTTAGTCACTCATTGTTTTTCAAATGTTTCGAATACAAGTGTGTAAAACAAATTGCTTCTAAAAAGCTATTATCACAACTGTGATATTATTACACAAAATTATTTCACAATTGATGGAAAAAAGAAATTTGAAAAATGAGTATGCGCCCGAGAGAGTTGTTGCAAATTTCTCCAGTTGACTATTTTATATAACTGTGAAGATTTCTACCATTGGAGACATCTTAACTTATTTTTGTATGGAGGTTAAAGTCATTGACAAGTTTCCAGAAATAAAGATATTTGTCTGGAGCCGATAATTCCCTGATCATCAATTAATAAGTTTGATTCTTTGTTATCTTTCAATAGAGATTTTGCACACTAAAAATCAATAATTTTAAGGAGCATATTTTGTTCTTTATAAAAATATTTGTTATCATCAAAACTTAAATAAAGAGAGTAGAATCAAAATTCTTATTCTAACAGCAACTTCTGATCATATGTCGTGAAAGTCCTTTTGCGATCTTGTTATAACGTTGATAGAGATCTTTTTTACTTTACTATTCGATTATGATTCAATTTTACACTATGATAATGTGTATATGATGTGATGTAACTTTGATGATTCAAAGATGTGTGATGTAACTTTGATGAATGATGCGACATTGTTTTTACTTTGCTATTAAATTATGATTCAATTTTACTTTATGATCATGTGTATGTGTTATGATGTAAATTTGATGATTCAAAGATGCATGATGTAACTTTGATTCAAATATGTGATTTGATTCCATGTGATGTAACTTTAACGAATGAAGATGTGATTCATTTTTACCTTGCTATTCGATTATGATGTGCAACTTTTGTTAATGATTGTGTTAATGCAAATTTAAAAATACACTTACACGATTAATATGATTTCTAATTATGAATTATGATGTGCAACTATTGCTGATGATTGTGTTAATAAAAATATAAAAAAAACACGATTTCTAATTAGTAATGACATTAAAGTGTCTAAGATAATGTGTCATGTACTTTAATAATATTTTATCTGAAAAAAATCATAATTTCTACTGCATGAAGTTTGTCTTAGTTGAGTGGATTTGATCTGAAACCCAAGAATCCCAAAAGAAATATGCCACTGTACCATATTGCAAAGTTTTAAATCGAGGTTTAAACATCATTACGACTTTTTGGATGATCTGATTCCATCCTACACATCAAATGATCTAGAAATTTGAAGAAAGAAAGATTCTTATATTTTAATTAAAAAAATGTCGATATACAAATTATAGACTATATGATTTTTAGCATGAGTGCTAAATTTGAACAAACAGACCGATGCTGACATTATAATAAAGGTCCTGGGCATGGATAATGACATCATAGATTGGTTTCCAGCAAAGACTCGTTAGCAGTTGAGAAGTGAGTTTGAGAAGAAAAACCCATTTCAAAAAAAGGATGGATTGGTTTTTAAGACACTTTGAGAATGTGGAAATCAATCGGTGATTGTTGAACTGAATTAAAAACGTGAGAAAAAATAGAAATACCAAAGGATTCTCTGTTTATGGATTATAGCAGTTGACAAAAACATGTGTTGGAAAGATTATTCCCAAAAGATGACAATAAACCATGTTTTATTTAAAAGTAGGTATTAGATAACGTGTATTAATTTGACTAAAAATAAATTGTTTGAGAGAAATTATTGTAAATATCCTAAGAAGCATGTAAAATACAATTTGATTACATTTGTCTTGATGATCATAAAAAAATAAAATCTCACCGGAATATATATATATATATATATATATATATATATATATATATATATATATATATATATATATATATATATATATATATATATATATATATATATATATATATATATATATATATATATATATATATATATATATATATATATAAGCACTTAATTAGATTATTGTTATTTATGAAGAATTTGCACAAACAAATTTATAAACATAAATATTTAATATTCATATTATGTCCTAACGAAATATGCTACTATATATATATTGAATACATGTTTTATAATTCTTAATGGATGAGAAATAAAAAAATATTTAACAATGAAAAATTATTTAATTTTATTAAGAATATTAAAACTCATAAAGGACAAATATAATTTGTAAAAATTGTTGTTTTTTGAATTTGTTTTACTAATATAGTTATCTACTTTATAATAATTTATAAATAATTAAATTAAAATATATAAATTAGTATTTAGTTGTCCTTGACAAATATTTCTAAATACGTCATCGATGAATAATACATTAGATAACCTTCAAATATTTGAGCAACTCACAATGATAGAGTATAATGAAAAATCTGAAGGAAAAATAGAACATATAAATTATTATTACTTGAAAAAAGAGAAAAAATATTATTACTTTAAAAAACAGAGAAATATAGTTATAAAGGATTATGAAGAAAATCAAGAAATGGAGTTATGAAGAGTTAAAAAAGAAATATATTATTATTATTTTTAAATAGAGAGAAAAAAGAGTGAGATGGAAAAAGAAAGAAGAAGAGTTATGAATATAAGAAGAAAAAATAGAAGAAAAATCATTATTATTAAATTAAGAAGAGTAAATAAAAAAGACAATGAAATGTGAGAAACACATAAAGAAGTGAGAAGAGGACTAAAAGTGATAAATACGTGAGGAAATGAGAAGACATGAGAAGTGACAAACACTTTAGTCACTCAAGGTCTTTCAAATGTTTCGAATACAAGTGCGTAAAACAAATTGCTTCTAAAAAGCTATTATCACAACTGTGATATTATTACCCAATATTATTTCACAATTGATGGAAAAAAGTAATTTGAAAAATGAGTATGCGCACGAGAGAGTTGTTGCAAATTTCTCTAGTTGACTATTTTATAAAACTATGAAGATTTCTACCGTTGGAGACATCTTAACTTATTTTTGGATGGAGATTAAAGTCATTGAAAAGTTTCCAAAAATAAAGATTTTTGTCTGGAGCCGATAATTCCCTGATCTTCAATTAGTAAGGTTGATTCGTTAGATTTTGCACACTAAAATCAATAATTTTAAGGAGCATATTTTGTTTTTTATAAAAATATTTGTTATCATTAAAACTTAAATAGAGAGAGTAGAATCTAAATTCTTATTCTAACAGGAACTTCTTATCATACGTCGTGAAGGTCCTTTTGTTGCTTTGATGAATATTGCGATCTTGTTTTTACGTTGATAGAGATCTTTTTTACTTTTCTATTCGATTATGATTCAATTTTACTCTATGATCATGTGTATATGATGTGATGTAGCTTTGATGATTCAAAGATGTGTGATGTAACTTTTATGAATGATGTGACATTGTTTTTACTTTGCTTGCGAGCTTGTTTTTACTTTGCTATTAAATTATGATTCAATTTTACTTTATGATCATGTGTATGTGTTGTGATGTAAATTTGATGATTCAAAGATGCATGATGTAACTTTGTTTCAAATATGTGATTTGATTCCATGTGATGTAACTTTAACGAATGAAGATGTGATTCGATTTTACCTTGCTATTCGATTATGATGTGCAACTTTTGTTAATGATTGTGTTAATGCAAATTTAAAAATACTCTTACATGATTAATATGATTACTAATTATGAATTATCGATTAATATGATTACTAATTATGAATTATGATGTGCAACTATTGCTCATGATTGTGTTAATAAAAATATAAAAAAAAACATGATTTCTAATTAGTAATGACATTAAAGTGTCTAAGAAAATGTGTCTTGTACCTTAATAATATTTTATCTGGAAAAAATCATAATATTTCATTTGAAACAAAATGAGTACTTCTAATGCATGGAGTCTGTCTTAGTTGAGTGGATTTTATCCGAAACCCAAGAATCCCACAAGAAATATGCCACTCTAGAAATTGGAAGAAAGAAAGATTCTTATGATTTGATACAAAAAATGTCGATCTACAAATTATAGACTAAATGATTTTTATCATGAGAGTGATAAATTTGAACAAATAGACTGATGCTGACACTATAATAAAAGTCCTCGGCATGGATAATGACATCATATATTGTGTGATTTGATTCCATGTGATGTAACTTTAACGAATGAAGATGTGATTCATTTTTACCTTGCTATTCGATTATAATGTGCAACTTTTTTTAATGATTGTGTTAAGGCAAATTTAAAAATACTCTTACACGATTAATATGATTTCTAATTATGAATTATGATGTGCAACTATTGTTGACGATTGTGTTAATAAAAATATAAAAAAAACATGATTTCTAATTAGTAATGACATTAAAGTGTCTAGGAAAATGTGTCATGTACCTTAATAATATTTTATCTGGAAAAAATCATAATATTTTATTTGAAACAAAATGAGTACTTCTACTGCATGAAGTTTGTCTTAGTTGAGTGGATTTTATCTGAAACCCAAGATCCCATAAGAAATATGCCATTGTACCATATTGCAAGATTTTGAATTGAGGTTTAAACATCATTACGGATTTTTGGTTGATCTGATTCGATCCTACACATCGAATGATCTAGAAATTGGAAGAAAGAAAGATTCTTATGATTTGATACAAAAAATGTCGACGAATGATCTAGAAATTGGAAGAAAGAAAGATTCTTATGATTTGATACAAAAAATGTCGAGCTACAAATTATAGACTAAATGATTTTTATCATGAGAGTGATAAATTTGAACAAACAGACCAATACTGACACTATAATAAAAGTCCTGGTCATGGATAATGACATCATATATTAGTTTCCAGCTAGCAGTTGAGAAGTGAATTTCAGAAGCAATATGATAGTTCAGGACGGACGATTGGCATCGGAAGTGAGTCTCAAGTCCTTTATTATCTCTCAGGGTCATCTCATACATGCTCAACCAAAGATTCTCCATTCATTATCCATGCTCAGTTAGGGCTTCCAAGTCTTTCCAAATTACATTAGTTAGTCATGTTAGTTCGGGAAAAACACTTGTAGTCAATTTTCTAATCGAGTATATAAACATGCTTCATCTCCTTTTGCTTTAGTTCACAATGATGTTTGGTGTCCTTGCATATTGTCTCTACTCTTAAGTCTAGGTATGTTGTCACCTTTATTGATGATTTTTCACGTTGCATGTGGTTATTTTTAATGAAGAATATATTTGAATTATTTTCTATTTTTGAACAATTTTATCGAAAAATAAGAATTCAATTAAGTGTGTCTATCCGTACCTTAAGAAGTGACAATGCCCATAAATATTTATCCCAACAATTTCAAAATTTTATGTCACACAATAGTATTCTCCATCAAACATCTTTCCCTCACACACCTCAACAAAACCAGTAAGCCAAACAAAAAATTTGGCATCTCGTAGAAACCACCCGGACCCTACTTCTCCATGGTATTGTTCCACTTTGATTTATGGGGGATGACGTGATAACGACATGGTACCTTATAAATTGCATGCCTCCATTTGTCCTTAATAATTAACATTTATAAAATTATAATATATTGACACATACAAGCAATGTAAAAATAACATTTAAAAAAAAGACTAATTGAC
Source organism: Lathyrus aphaca (assembly GCA_963966055.1). Lineage (NCBI taxonomy): Eukaryota > Viridiplantae > Streptophyta > Magnoliopsida > Fabales > Fabaceae > Lathyrus > Lathyrus aphaca. The sequence continues at coordinate 267,725,879 of OZ014525.1, forward strand.
AAAAGAAAGTTTGTAAATAAATAAATAAAAAATTAATTTTTTTTTAAGAAAAAGAAAAATACAACAAAAATTTATTTATATATATACATATATATATATATATATATATATATATATATATATATATATATATATATATATAGAAAGAGAGAGAGAGAGAGAGAGAGAGAGAGAGAGAATGAAAAAACAAAATATCATTTCAAAACAAAATTTGGCGCAAAAAGAAACTGCTAAGAGAAATGTCTAATTCTCTCCTTCCCCGAAGAAATGAAAACATGTTGCAACTGAAGGGACGAAAAACACAAGAAGGGGGGGTTGAATTGGGGTTCTCAAAAATTAAGGCAATGAACACAATTTACTCATCCTGGTTCGTTTGAACTCAAACTACATCTAGTCCATCCGCCAAGGTGATTAGCCCTCTCTCAATGAAGTCTTAATCCACTAATCAATAAATATTACAATCACAATGACCTACTGTCAAAGTCTTCTTGAGTCTACTGACTAACACCTTAGTAACTCAAGGTTTTTCAAATGTTTCGAATACAAGTGTGTAAAACAAATTGCTTCTAAAAAGCTATTATCACAATTGTGATATTATTACACAATATTAATTCACAATTGATGGAAAAAAGAAATTTGAAAAATGAGTATGCGAGCGAGAGAGTTGTTGCAAATTTCTTCAATTAACTATTCTATATAACTGTGAAGGTTTCTACTGTTGGAGACATCTTAACTTATTTTTGGATGGAGTTTAAAGTCATTGAAAAGTTTCCAGAAATAAAGATTTTTGTCTGGAGCCGATAATTCCCTAATCTTTAATTAATAAGGTTGATTCTTTATTATCTTTCAATAGAGATTTTGCACACTAAAATCAATAATTTTAAGGAGCATATTTTGTTCTTTATAAAAATATTTGTTATCATCAAAACTTAAATAAAGAGAGTAGAATCAAAATTCTTATTCTAACAGCAACTTCTGATCATACGTCGTGAGGTCCTTTTGTAACCTTATTTTTACGTTGACAGAGATCTTTTTTACTTTGCTATTCGATTATGATTCTATTTTACTCTATGATCATGTGTATATGATGTGATTTAACTTTGATGATTCAAAGATGTGTGATGTAACTTTGATGAATGATGCGACATTGTTTTTACTTTGCTTGCGAGCTTGTTTTTACTTTGCTATTAAATTATGATTCAATTTTACTTTATGATCACGTGTATGTGTTATGATGTAAATTTGATGATTCAAAGATGCATGATGTAACTTTGATTCAAATATGTGATTTGATTCCATGTGATGTAACTTTAACGAATGAAGATTGATTCGTTTTTACCTTTCTATTCGATTATGATGTGCAACTTTTGTTAATGACTGTGTTAATGCAAATTTAAAAATACTCTTACACGATTAATATGATTTATAATTATGGATTATGATGTGCAACTATTGCTGATGATTGTGTTAATAAAAATATAAAAAAAAACATGATTTCTAATTAGTAATGACATTAAAGTGTCTAAGAAAATGTGTCATGTACCTTAATAATATTTTATCTGAAAAAAATCATAATATTTTATTTGAAACAAAATGAGTACTTCTACTGCATGAAGTCTGTCTTAGTTGAGTGGATTTTATCTGAAACCCAAAAATCCCACAAGAAATGTGCCACTATACCATATTGCAAGGTTTTGAATCGAGGTTTAAACATCATTACGACTTTTTGGTTGATCTGATTCGATCCTACACATCGAATGATCTAGAAAATTGGAAGAAAGAAAGATTCTTATATTTTGATACAAAACAATGTCGATATACAAATTATAGACTATATAATTTTTAGCATGAGAGTGCTAAATTTGAACAAACAGACCGATGCTGACACTATAATAAAGGTCCTGGGCATGGATAATGACATCATAGATTGGTTTACAGCAAAGACTCGTTAGCAGTTGAGAAGTGAGTTTGAGAAGAAAAATCAATCGGTGATTGTTGAACTGAATTAAAAACGTGAGAAAAAATAGAAATACCAAAGGATTCTCTGTTTATGGATTATAGCAGTTGACAAAAACATGTGTTGGAAAGATTATTCCCAAAAGATGACAAAAAACCATGTTTGATTTAAAAGTATGTATTAGATAACGTGTATTAATTTGACTAAAAATAAATTTTTTGAGAGAATTTATTGTAAATATCCTAAGAAGCATGTAAAATACAGTTTGATTACATTTGTCTTGATGATCATACAAAAATAGAATCTCACCGGAATATATATATATATATATATATATATATATATATATATATATATATATATATATATATATATATATATATATATATATATATATATATATATATATATATATATATATATATATAAGCACTTAATTAGATTATTGTTATTTATGAAGAATTTGCACAAACAAATTTATAAACATAAATATTTAATATTCATATTATGTCCTAAATAAATATGCTACTATATATATATTGAATAAATGTTTTATAATTTTTAATGGATGAGAAATAGAAAAATATTTAACAATGAAAAATTATTTAATTTTATTAAAATATTAAAACTCATAAACGACAAATATAATTTGTAAACATTGTGTTTTTTGAATTTGTTTTACTATTATAGTTATCTACTTTATAATAATTTATAAATAATTAAATTAAAATATATAAATTAGTATTTAGTTGTCCTTGACAAATATTTCTAAATACGTCATCGATGAATAATATATTAGAGAACCTTCAAATATTTGAGCAACTCACAATGATAGAGTATAATGAAAATCTGAAGGAAAAATAGAACATATAAATTATTATTACTTGAAAAAAGAGAAAAAATATTATTACTTTAAAAAACAGAGAAATATAGTTATAAAGGTTATGAAGAAAATCAAGAAATGGAGTTATGAAGAGTTAAAAAAGAAATAAATTATTATTATTTTTAAATAGAGAGAAAAAAGAGTGAGATGGAAAAGAAAGAAGAGTTAAGAATATAAGAAGAAGAAATAGAAGAAAAATCATTATTATTAAATTAAGAAGAGTAAATAAAAAAGACTATGAAATGTGAGAAATGTAACAGCCCGGGCCACTCGCAAGGCAATCTCGACACTGCCACCTCACGATCTTCTCTACTCCCCGCACTAGAGTGCTAAATTTTTAGCATGAGAGTGCTAAATTTGAACAAACAGACCGATGCTGACACTATAATAAAGGTCCTGGGCATGGATAATGACATCATAGATTGGTTTACAGCAAAGACTCGTTAGCAGTTGAGAAGTGAGTTTGAGAAGAAAAATCAATCGGTGATTGTTGAACTGAATTAAAAACGTGAGAAAAAATAGAAATACCAAAGGATTCTCTGTTTATGGATTATAGCAGTTGACAAAAACATGTGTTGGAAAGATTATTCCCAAAAGATGACAAAAAACCATGTTTGATTTAAAAGTATGTATTAGATAACGTGTATTAATTTGACTAAAAATAAATTTTTTGAGAGAATTTATTGTAAATATCCTAAGAAGCATGTAAAATACAGTTTGATTACATTTGTCTTGATGATCATACAAAAATAGAATCTCACCGGAATATATATATATATATATATATATATATATATATATATATATATATATATATATATATATATATATATATATATATATATATAAGCACTTAATTAGATTATTGTTATTTATGAAGAATTTGCACAAACAAATTTATAAACATAAATATTTAATATTCATATTATGTCCTAAATAAATATGCTACTATATATATATTGAATAAATGTTTTATAATTTTTAATGGATGAGAAATAGAAAAATATTTAACAATGAAAAATTATTTAATTTTATTAAAATATTAAAACTCATAAACGACAAATATAATTTGTAAACATTGTGTTTTTTGAATTTGTTTTACTATTATAGTTATCTACTTTATAATAATTTATAAATAATTAAATTAAAATATATAAATTAGTATTTAGTTGTCCTTGACAAATATTTCTAAATACGTCATCGATGAATAATATATTAGAGAACCTTCAAATATTTGAGCAACTCACAATGATAGAGTATAATGAAAATCTGAAGGAAAAATAGAACATATAAATTATTATTACTTGAAAAAAGAGAAAAAATATTATTACTTTAAAAAACAGAGAAATATAGTTATAAAGGTTATGAAGAAAATCAAGAAATGGAGTTATGAAGAGTTAAAAAAGAAATAAATTATTATTATTTTTAAATAGAGAGAAAAAAGAGTGAGATGGAAAAGAAAGAAGAGTTAAGAATATAAGAAGAAGAAATAGAAGAAAAATCATTATTATTAAATTAAGAAGAGTAAATAAAAAAGACTATGAAATGTGAGAAATGTAACAGCCCGGGCCACTCGCAAGGCAATCTCGACACTGCCACCTCACGATCTTCTCTACTCCCCGCACTAGTAGAGTTTTTGCCTTCCGTGGGAATCGAACCCTGTACCCTGGGGTTCAAGTACATGCTCAATCCATTCCCACTACCACTTGAGCTAGTAGATCAATGGGTAGTGGGAATGGATTTAGCATATACTTGAACCCCAGGGTACAGGGTTCGATTCCCACGGAAGGCAAAAACTCTACTAGTGAGGGGAGTAGAGAAGATCGTGAGGTGACAGTGCCGGGATTGCCTTGCGAGGGGCCCGGGCTGTTACAAGAAACACATAAAGAAGTGAGAAGAGGATGAAAAGTGATAAATACGTGAGGAAATGAGAAGACATGAGAAGCGACTAACACTTTAGTCACTCATTGTTTTTCAAATGTTTCGAATACAAGTGTGTAAAACAAATTGCTTCTAAAAAGCTATTATCACAACTGTGATATTATTACACAAAATTATTTCACAATTGATGGAAAAAAGAAATTTGAAAAATGAGTATGCGCCCGAGAGAGTTGTTGCAAATTTCTCCAGTTGACTATTTTATATAACTGTGAAGATTTCTACCATTGGAGACATCTTAACTTATTTTTGTATGGAGGTTAAAGTCATTGACAAGTTTCCAGAAATAAAGATATTTGTCTGGAGCCGATAATTCCCTGATCATCAATTAATAAGTTTGATTCTTTGTTATCTTTCAATAGAGATTTTGCACACTAAAAATCAATAATTTTAAGGAGCATATTTTGTTCTTTATAAAAATATTTGTTATCATCAAAACTTAAATAAAGAGAGTAGAATCAAAATTCTTATTCTAACAGCAACTTCTGATCATATGTCGTGAAAGTCCTTTTGCGATCTTGTTATAACGTTGATAGAGATCTTTTTTACTTTACTATTCGATTATGATTCAATTTTACACTATGATAATGTGTATATGATGTGATGTAACTTTGATGATTCAAAGATGTGTGATGTAACTTTGATGAATGATGCGACATTGTTTTTACTTTGCTATTAAATTATGATTCAATTTTACTTTATGATCATGTGTATGTGTTATGATGTAAATTTGATGATTCAAAGATGCATGATGTAACTTTGATTCAAATATGTGATTTGATTCCATGTGATGTAACTTTAACGAATGAAGATGTGATTCATTTTTACCTTGCTATTCGATTATGATGTGCAACTTTTGTTAATGATTGTGTTAATGCAAATTTAAAAATACACTTACACGATTAATATGATTTCTAATTATGAATTATGATGTGCAACTATTGCTGATGATTGTGTTAATAAAAATATAAAAAAAAACACGATTTCTAATTAGTAATGACATTAAAGTGTCTAAGATAATGTGTCATGTACTTTAATAATATTTTATCTGAAAAAAATCATAATTTCTACTGCATGAAGTTTGTCTTAGTTGAGTGGATTTGATCTGAAACCCAAGAATCCCAAAAGAAATATGCCACTGTACCATATTGCAAAGTTTTAAATCGAGGTTTAAACATCATTACGACTTTTTGGATGATCTGATTCCATCCTACACATCAAATGATCTAGAAATTTGAAGAAAGAAAGATTCTTATATTTTAATTAAAAAAATGTCGATATACAAATTATAGACTATATGATTTTTAGCATGAGTGCTAAATTTGAACAAACAGACCGATGCTGACATTATAATAAAGGTCCTGGGCATGGATAATGACATCATAGATTGGTTTCCAGCAAAGACTCGTTAGCAGTTGAGAAGTGAGTTTGAGAAGAAAAACCCATTTCAAAAAAAGGATGGATTGGTTTTTAAGACACTTTGAGAATGTGGAAATCAATCGGTGATTGTTGAACTGAATTAAAAACGTGAGAAAAAATAGAAATACCAAAGGATTCTCTGTTTATGGATTATAGCAGTTGACAAAAACATGTGTTGGAAAGATTATTCCCAAAAGATGACAATAAACCATGTTTTATTTAAAAGTAGGTATTAGATAACGTGTATTAATTTGACTAAAAATAAATTGTTTGAGAGAAATTATTGTAAATATCCTAAGAAGCATGTAAAATACAATTTGATTACATTTGTCTTGATGATCATAAAAAAATAAAATCTCACCGGAATATATATATATATATATATATATATATATATATATAAGCACTTAATTAGATTATTGTTATTTATGAAGAATTTGCACAAACAAATTTATAAACATAAATATTTAATATTCATATTATGTCCTAACGAAATATGCTACTATATATATATTGAATACATGTTTTATAATTCTTAATGGATGAGAAATAAAAAAATATTTAACAATGAAAAATTATTTAATTTTATTAAAAATATTAAAACTCATAAAGGACAAATATAATTTGTAAAAATTGTTGTTTTTTGAATTTGTTTTACTAATATAGTTATCTACTTTATAATAATTTATAAATAATTAAATTAAAATATATAAATTAGTATTTAGTTGTCCTTGACAAATATTTCTAAATACGTCATCGATGAATAATACATTAGATAACCTTCAAATATTTGAGCAACTCACAATGATAGAGTATAATGAAAAATCTGAAGGAAAAATAGAACATATAAATTATTATTACTTGAAAAAAGAGAAAAAATATTATTACTTTAAAAAACAGAGAAATATAGTTATAAAGGATTATGAAGAAAATCAAGAAATGGAGTTATGAAGAGTTAAAAAAGAAATATATTATTATTATTTTTAAATAGAGAGAAAAAAGAGTGAGATGGAAAAAGAAAGAAGAAGAGTTATGAATATAAGAAGAAAAAATAGAAGAAAAATCATTATTATTAAATTAAGAAGAGTAAATAAAAAAGACAATGAAATGTGAGAAACACATAAAGAAGTGAGAAGAGGACTAAAAGTGATAAATACGTGAGGAAATGAGAAGACATGAGAAGTGACAAACACTTTAGTCACTCAAGGTCTTTCAAATGTTTCGAATACAAGTGCGTAAAACAAATTGCTTCTAAAAAGCTATTATCACAACTGTGATATTATTACCCAATATTATTTCACAATTGATGGAAAAAAGTAATTTGAAAAATGAGTATGCGCACGAGAGAGTTGTTGCAAATTTCTCTAGTTGACTATTTTATAAAACTATGAAGATTTCTACCGTTGGAGACATCTTAACTTATTTTTGGATGGAGATTAAAGTCATTGAAAAGTTTCCAAAAATAAAGATTTTTGTCTGGAGCCGATAATTCCCTGATCTTCAATTAGTAAGGTTGATTCGTTAGATTTTGCACACTAAAATCAATAATTTTAAGGAGCATATTTTGTTTTTTATAAAAATATTTGTTATCATTAAAACTTAAATAGAGAGAGTAGAATCTAAATTCTTATTCTAACAGGAACTTCTTATCATACGTCGTGAAGGTCCTTTTGTTGCTTTGATGAATATTGCGATCTTGTTTTTACGTTGATAGAGATCTTTTTTACTTTTCTATTCGATTATGATTCAATTTTACTCTATGATCATGTGTATATGATGTGATGTAGCTTTGATGATTCAAAGATGTGTGATGTAACTTTTATGAATGATGTGACATTGTTTTTACTTTGCTTGCGAGCTTGTTTTTACTTTGCTATTAAATTATGATTCAATTTTACTTTATGATCATGTGTATGTGTTGTGATGTAAATTTGATGATTCAAAGATGCATGATGTAACTTTGTTTCAAATATGTGATTTGATTCCATGTGATGTAACTTTAACGAATGAAGATGTGATTCGATTTTACCTTGCTATTCGATTATGATGTGCAACTTTTGTTAATGATTGTGTTAATGCAAATTTAAAAATACTCTTACATGATTAATATGATTACTAATTATGAATTATCGATTAATATGATTACTAATTATGAATTATGATGTGCAACTATTGCTCATGATTGTGTTAATAAAAATATAAAAAAAACATGATTTCTAATTAGTAATGACATTAAAGTATCTAAGAAAATGTGTCTTGTACCTTAATAATATTTTATCTGGAAAAAATCATAATATTTCATTTGAAACAAAATGAGTACTTCTAATGCATGGAGTCTGTCTTAGTTGAGTGGATTTTATCCGAAACCCAAGAATCCCACAAGAAATATGCCACTCTAGAAATTGGAAGAAAGAAAGATTCTTATGATTTGATACAAAAAATGTCGATCTACAAATTATAGACTAAATGATTTTTATCATGAGAGTGATAAATTTGAACAAATAGACTGATGCTGACACTATAATAAAAGTCCTCGGCATGGATAATGACATCATATATTGTGTGATTTGATTCCATGTGATGTAACTTTAACGAATGAAGATGTGATTCATTTTTACCTTGCTATTCGATTATAATGTGCAACTTTTTTTAATGATTGTGTTAAGGCAAATTTAAAAATACTCTTACACGATTAATATGATTTCTAATTATGAATTATGATGTGCAACTATTGTTGACGATTGTGTTAATAAAAATATAAAAAAAATATGATTTCTAATTAGTAATGACATTAAAGTGTCTAGGAAAATGTGTCATGTACCTTAATAATATTTTATCTGGAAAAAATCATAATATTTTATTTGAAACAAAATGAGTACTTCTACTGCATGAAGTCTGTCTTAGTTGAGTGGATTTTATCTGAAACCCAAGATCCCATAAGAAATATGCCATTGTACCATATTGCAAGATTTTGAATTGAGGTTTAAACATCATTACAGATTTTTGGTTGATCTGATTCGATCCTACACATCGAATGATCTAGAAATTGGAAGAAAGAAAGATTCTTATGATTTGATACAAAAAATGTCGACGAATGATCTAGAAATTGGAAGAAAGAAAGATTCTTATGATTTGATACAAAAAATGTCGAGCTACAAATTATAGACTAAATGATTTTTATCATGAGAGTGATAAATTTGAACAAACAGACCGATACTGACACTATAATAAAAGTCCTGGTCATGGATAATGACATCATATATTAGTTTCCAGCAAAGACTCGTTAGCAGTTGAGAAGTGAATTTCAGAAGCAATATGATAGTTCAGGACGGACGATTGGCATCGGAAGTGAGTCTCACGCCCTTTATTATCTCTCAGGGTCATCTCATACATGCTCAACCAAAGATTCTCCATTCATTATCCATGCTCAGTTAGGGCTTCCAAGTCTTTCCAATTTACATTAGTTAGTCATGTTAGTTCGGGAAAAACACTTGTAGTCAATTTTCTAATCGAGTATATAAACATGCTTCATCTCCTTTTGCTTTAGTTCACAACGATGTTTGGTGTCCTTGCATATTGTCTCTACTCTTAAGTCTAGGTATGTTGTCACCTTTATTGATGATTTTTCACGTTGCATGTGGTTATTTTTAATGAAGAATATATTTGAATTATTTTCTATTTTTGAACAATTTTATCGAAAAATAAGAATTCAATTAAGTGTGTCTATCCGTACCTTAAGAAGTGACAATGCCCATAAATATTTATCCCAACAATTTCAAAATTTTATGTCACACAATAGTATTCTCCATCAAACATCTTTCCCTCACACACCTCAACAAAACCAGTAAGCCAAACAAAAAATTTGGCATCTCGTAGAAACCACCCGGACCCTACTTCTCCATGGTATTGTTCCACTTTGATTTATGGGGGATGACGTGATAACGACATGGTACCTTATTGTCGCTCCCGGGATTTTCATCCTAGTACAAACGCGAAAGTGGCGCGGAAAGGTAGAGTCGCCAGCCAGACATTTTTATCCCGAATGAATGGGAAAGGTAATGTTGCACAAACCTGAGGAAGAAGGAAAAGGACGAGGCCTTGCGAACCAAAGATCGGGGTTCGGGAGTCGGTTACGACCGGGGAAGGTATTAGCACCCCAGATCGTCCGTCGTACCCGACGGGATCCACGCTTGCTTATTTTGTTTCAAAGGGTGAGAAAATACGAATGCTGCTGAATAAAACCGCTACTGGAATAAAGGGAATGGAAAATGAGAAATGAACTGAAATGAGAATGAAAAGAAAGGGGGAAATGTAGGGAAAATAAAGAATGTGCTCGAACGGGCCCTACCCCGCTGCCTACGTACCTCATCGGGATAATGAGGATCAGAGTCGACGTAGTTCGCCTAACCTAGGCTTACATTCGTTTGTGGTTTTTAGGATGACGTTGCCATAGCTCTAGCTCAGGTGTTACCGGCTCTGACACGAGGGTGTTTACCGTATCGCTGTTTGAACTGTCGAGACAAGTCATGAAGAGTATGAGATGAGAAAGAAGACGTGACTTCTTGGTTTGTTGTTTTTTAGAAGAAATGTTTTGAATTTGTTTGTGAACGGTCTTGTACTAAGACCTATCCATCGCGGGAAGTATTTACACCTCGCCCCGAAACAGGACGCGTATAAACACTCCGCAACAAAGTCTCGTGTCGTACAAGATTGTTCGGTTTTTATTAAGTGTTTTATTGCTTTTCTTTTGAGATGAGAAAGAGAATGACTCAAGTTGATAAAAGGAAAAATCTAAGGGACTAAGACTCAATCCTAATGTATTATGTATTTACAAAGTGATCCTAGTGGTTAGTGAGGTTTTCTATTCCTAATGGAAAAAGGAAAAGAAAAAAAGGAAAAAGGATGCAACTTACTTCCTAAGGAAGATAAGTTGGTCCTAACAATGGGGAATCCTACCAATCACAAACATGGAAGGAAAAATGAATTAAAAAGCCTAAAAGAAATGCATAAAAAATAAAGGATAAAGTGGAGTAAACTTACCTCAATCTTCCCCACTACAAAACAAGTGTTAATGCACATTTTTATTAAAAAGAATAAGGCAAACACACATTAATTAAATCCTAATTAAATCCTAAGGCACCTTAGACCTAAACTAGACTCTATTTTAATCCTAAAGGAACTAGAAAAAGCTAGGACAAAAATACAGCACCTATTACAGCCCCTAATACACAAATAGCTATGAAACTAAGCCTAACACCCACCAGCTTTTTACAGCCAGCATGCAACATGAAAAGTAGGTGTAAAAAGTCAAATACATCATGCACACAACAAACAAATTTTACAGCAGCTATATACAAAAACAACTATGAAATGCAAAATTCAGAATTGATTATTTTCATTTTTTATACACAAACTCAATAAAACATGCATTACTTTCCACATGAACATGCATTTTAACATGGATCAACATACCTAAATGGAAGAACATGAACATTTTTTAGGATTATTCAAGAATGCATCACATGTGGATTATGCAACAAGTATGCAAAATGTGGCACATGAACATGGCATATGAACATGATGATTATTGATTATGAACATACAACATGATAGCTCAACAAACATGCTAAACTCAATGCATAATTCAGAATTGAATTGATAACATGCTATGATCAAACATGCAAACAAATGCCACCAAATGCACATATATATGATTATGCAAAATGCAACATACATCAACATAATGAAATGCAAAATGATTTAATGCAATGTGAAACATGTAAAAACAGAATGCAACATGATTATTACATACCTAATGATGCATGAACATAGCAACAATATGCAAGAACTCAAGCCATACACAAAGAACACAAAAAACACATAATATGCGACGTAAACGGAATTGTGTCGAAACGACTCGAAATGGGGGAATGAGCTACTGGAAATGGACTCAAAAATTCCCTAAAATCACTACCTAAACATGTATGAACGTTAAAGGCACTAGGAAGCAAGATTGATCACTCAAATAAGCTAAGAATCCAAAATTCAACAGCGTTAACCGGTTAACCATATGGGTTAACCGGTTAACGGACCTAAAACAGAAGCATTTTGTGGCAAAACGCATGCGTTAACCGGTTAACCCAATGCGTTAACCGGTTAACACTGAACAGAATTGAAAAAAAGCTTTTAAAATAAGTGCTTTTAGCCACAAAATCACTTCTAATGATCCCTAACATACCTAGGAACATGCTAACACTAATTTCTACTTATTTTGAGCTTATTTACACATGCTAGCACCTACATCTATTAACACCTTAAACTTTTAAATCAACAAAAATCACAAATCACAAGTAAACATAATCGAAACGGAACAATTTCAAGCAAAGCGAAAAAAAGCAATTAAAGAATGCCAAAAGTGGCGAGATGAAGAGAATAACTTAAAGAAGAAGTGATTAAGATCACCAACCTACGAAGCGGAGGAGTGCTTCGGTAATTGTTGCAAAAATCGGAGCTTGATCGAAGAGAAAACCGTGAAAACCGAGAAACCGCAAAATAAATGCGTTCTTGATGCTTGAACCTTTGCACACTTCCGATAAGCCGAAATCTTCAAAAAAATCACTAGCTTCTTCTTCTACGATCCACAATTAATGGAGGTTGGAGGCTTAAGCTTCAAGATCTTCAAGTTTCAATGTGAAACTTGAAGAGCTTATTCAAAGAAGCTTTGGTGAAAGGAGGGAAAATGGAGGAAAAGTGAGAGAGAAAAAGTGATTATGAAAAAAGTGAAAAATTTGGAATTGTGGGAACCCTTTTGGTTTGGATGAAAATGGCTTAAATAGAGACTAGGCTAGGAGCTAGGTTTGGGTTTGGGGCCCAAAAATTAGGTTTGGGATCCAAAATTATGTTTGGAAGTTAGTTAGGGTTAGGGTTGGAAAAGGGAATATTCCTTGGAATATTCCTTGGAATATTCCTTGGAACACTCTAGAAGATGGTGGAAGGTGGTGGAAGTTTCCAAGGGAAATGGAGTGGAATTGAAGTGGAAAAATGAGATGGAAAGAATGAAAGGAAGTGTGGAAAGAAAGTGGAAGGAAAAGCGGAAAGAAAAGGGGAGGAAAGTGGTGAATTCTTCCTTTTTAATGGGTTAGCTTGAAAGTGGTGTGGATTATTTTTGGTACATCATTTTCTCTCGAACTCCAATGTTTGCCAAGCCTCGATCGACCACACACCTCATGCAAAGGACGATGAATGACTTATTTATTTTTTCAAATGCGATGCGATGATATGCGGAATGATGCAAGAATGAAGCGTGAATCGCTCGAGGTTGATGATAAATAAGAGGGCAAATTTTGGGGTGTTACAGCTGCCCCTATTCAATCACTGTAGACTTGAATGGATGACAGCAGCTGCTTTCAGACTTTCGAAGTATGCAGGGATTGAATACTAAAACAACCCGAAAATTTGCACTCGCACTGGAAGAACAGAGAAATAAGCTCAACCAAACAAACTCCGCTTGGATATAATTATAATGGTGAGAATCATGAACGGGGGATGCCTTTTGAGTGATGCCAGAAGGCTACTGGCTTACCACACTGTGGGTGGACTTCAAAATACATTGCCACTCTGCGGGTGGACTTTTGAGATTGCCACGCTGCGGGTGGACTTTGGAAATTGCCACGCTGCGGATGGACTTTTGCCAATCTGCGGTTGGACTTCAGATACTTTACCACACTGCGGGTGGATTGCTGAATAACTTGCCACACTGCGGGTGGACTTTGAAGGTTTGCCACACTGCGGGTGGACTTCTGAAACCTGCCACGCTGCGGGTGGACTTTGGAAATGATGCCACCCTGAGGATGGACTTTTGCTCACTACGGGAGACCTTTGAGATTTGCCACCCGAAGATGGACTTTGGCCAGTCTACGGCTGGACTTTTGCTCACTACGGGAGACTTTTGAAATTTGCCACCCGAAGATGGACTTTGGCCAGTCTACGGCTGGACTTTTGCTCACTACGGGAGACTTTTGAAATTTGCCACCCGAAGATGGACTTTGGCCAGTCTGCGGCTGGACTTTTGCTCACTACGGGAGACTTTTGCAATTTGCCACCCGAAGATGGACTTTGGCCAGTCTGCGGCTGGACTTTTGCTCACTACGGGAGACTTTTGCAATTTGCCACCCGAAGATGGACTTTGGCCAGTCTGCGGCTGGACTTTTGCTCACTACGGGAGACCTTTGAGATTTGCCACCCGAAGATGGACTTTGGCCAGTCTACGGCTGGACTTTTGCTCACTACGGGAGACTTTTACTCACTACGGGAGACTTTTGCTCACTACGGGAGACTTTTGCCCACTGCGGGGGACTTTAGAGATTTGCCACCCGAAGATGGACTTTGGCCAGTCTGCGGCTGGACTTTTGCTCACTACGGGAGACTTTTGCTCACTACGGGAGACTTTTGCTCACTACGGGAGACTTTTGAGATTTGCCACCCGAAGATGGACTTTGGCCAGTCTGCGGCTGGACTTTTGCTCACTACGGGAGACTTTTGCTCACTACGGGAGACTTTAGAGATTTGCCACACTGCGGGTGGACTTTTGGCCAGTCTGCGGCTGGACTTTTGCTCACTACGGGAGACTTTTGCTCACTACGGGAGACTTTTGCTCACTACGGGAGACTTTAGAGATTTGCCACACTGCGGGTGGACTTTTGAAGCTTGCCACCCGAAGATGGACTTTGGCCAGTCTGCGGCTGGACTTTGAAATTTGCCACCCGAAGATGGACTTTGGCCAGTCTGCGGCTGGACTTTGCATATGGAATTGCATGGTATATTGCCCCATGACACTGGGGATATTATGTCTTGAGTATTGTTGATGAACTGGTGACTGTAAAAGAAATTCCTGACGCGGAAGTGATAAGTCTCTGTTGACTCTGTGGGGAACCACAATGATCGCGAATTCAATATCAAGTAGCCCTGTGGGGATGACATCTCTGTTGGAGAGGAGCGTGAATAATTCATCTGTCCCGAATTATCACCTTTGCCAAAAATAAATTGGACTTTTAGATTTGAGGGCCGTGCCCGGGGATACTCGGACTATTGAGGAATATCCACTCTTATGGATCTGCTGGGGAGGAGAATGATTTATCTGAAATCTTCTAGGGGAATAGGAATTGCCTTAGACCTGTTGAGGAACCGAGATCAAGGAAACCTTCTGAAGGAAAAACTTCTGACTTTAGTGAGGATAGATTTTACTTGCCTGTTGGTGATGACAACACCGAGACACGTCCTGCTGAGGAGGAAAGATTTCAAATTGTCTCGTGCTGGGGATCAGTTGCTTCTGTATGGATTTTACCTTAAGAGGATTTTACAAAAGACTTGGCGTCTTTAAACTCTTAGGTATCATAACGACTACATGATTCAGTGTAACAACCTTGCTGAGGAAGTAACCATTGTCAATGCAGATGAGTTTGTATCTGTCAGAAGTGTTGAACGAGATAGTTGACTTGACAAGTAACCACGGTATTCTAGACTCCGGGTAAATGCTTCTAATCGTCTGTCTTCGGGAAAGAATGAATTCTCGTACTATTGGGGTGGCCTGCCCCAGGATGAGTACTTGAATAGTTTTGCTCGTGACTGACTAATCTTCGCTCTTGGAGAGATTTGAATCTCGAGGTGCTTGCCCCAGATTAGCTGAAATTTGAAGGGATTGCTCAACATAACTGCCCCAGATTAGCTGGCTCTTACCATGACTAACTGGGGAAATCTCTACTCAATGAAGCTTTATTCGGATAAGTGCACCTTGACGTGACAGTCTTTCAGAAGTTTTAGACTCCTCAACCTGGCAAGCTTGAGCTTCTGGATTGAATTTCCGTATGTGAACCATTTATGATGCTCAACAAATGTATGCAAGTGAGAAAATGTTTATTCTTAGAATGAAAATCCTAATTCAACAAACATGTTAATCTTGAAATTTTGAAAACGGATCGTTAACCTTTGTGAGCAAATCACTGGTTAAAATACGACCTTTATTTGAATGAAAGTATGTACATGCAATACCAACAAACGTCTTTTAGCACAACTCATAGGAGTCAGGAACGCGGTCTCTTGTTAGTACGCTCTCAATTTAACCCTGTTTCAGTTAGGACTTTTAAGGGTTGTATCGTGGCCTGGTTCACGGTTGTAGAAACAAAGGATATAGGCTCAAAGTTTATTTGTGCCCACCCGCTCTTCGTGATGTTCTCCATTCCTATGTTCAGCTAGTTTTCACAAGCATTCACCTTTCATAAGGGTTTCGTGTTGATTGAGGAACCATTGCTGCTATCCGTTCAAGCACCAATCAGGTTATTATTGAGAGTCAGTCACTCCTCTATCTTTTGTGTTTATGCCACACGACTTTGTTCTTATTTGAGGATCTTTCTTGGTGATCCTTTCGGTCTTTCGTTTTTGCGTTATTTTGCTTATCCCTAACTTTTGCCTGGACTGATTCTTGTGAATCTTCGATTGTGAAGTCCAGCGGGATGCCCTAACTTTTTCCTAAGTCGCTTGTTTTCAAGTTTCGACTTAGCGGGCCTTTTTTCTTCTTTTTTTTTCTTTTTTTTTTTTTTTTGCATTGTGAACAAGTCGCGTGACATTGCTTGTCTTGATTGCTTCACGAGGGTTGTGACTGCCTCATTTTGGGGTCGGCGAAGGATAACCATTGTGGTTGTCAATCTTTGGACCTTTTGACTTGGATAACCATTGTGGTTTCGGGTCTTTGGACCTCTTGATTAGCATATTAGGATGCAACGGATCTTCAAATACACTTCTTTAGGAAAGTCTGAATGCTTGGTCTGACTAGCTGACGTCTACCCTGCCCCTGGGTTACATGTGAGGGTTCTTTTTTTTTTTTTTTTTTTGTGAAAAGAAACTCCTACTTCAAGGCTCAAGGGGTTAGCGAGGGTCTATCTCCCTTATATCTCCAATGTCTAGGATTTGAAACAATGCCTGTACATCGTCAACAGGGTCTTACTTGAGAGCACACAATTCAGAGATATTGCATTTTTGTTTCGTCATCCTCCCTCATAGAATTTAAGCACGACAATTGGTATTGCGATATACATATGCAAAATTATAAGGGAATGCAAATGAATTTACTTCAAGAAAAACATGTGAGTTTTATTATTTCTAACATTCAAAAGCAAACAAATTTCATACATTGACAAATGTTTAACACATAAAAGAAACTACAAATGGAAATGTAGTACAGAAACTGAATATTGCCATAGTTGAGGAGGCTTGGCTCCGTCTGGACCTGTCAGTCTTGGATACTTTCGACGATCAATAGCTCTTTTCACAGACTTGTGATCTTCAATTTGCAGTTGCATGCTCAACCATGGCAGTAACACTTCCTCTTCTAGCTATACTGACTTTGACGCGAGACATCTGGAGGAAAGAGTGAAGCTGGGGAGTAAAGTTGCCCCAAAAGTTTGCTCGGAAAGACCTGACGATCTTCTGCCTACGTATCTCCATTGACTGATGACCAATGAAGAATCAGAGCGACGTAGTTCCCCTCAATAGGGATGAAAAACGAACAATGAAGAAAGGCAATCACATAAATGCCATCACTGAGAGTATTTGAATACTGCTGGCTTTATTTGCTTCATGAATACCCTGGTGTCCTGGGTGGTCAGCTTGAAGACTTCAGCTTAACGTGAACCATCTGGTAGAACGACCGTGACACCAGTTCCATTATGACTAGGCATCGGATTATGAAGTACATTGGGGAGAGGAGCGAAATTGATCGCCTTGGAGTCAACTAGGTCCTGTACCTTGTTCTGAAAGGCCCAACATTTCTCAATACTGTGCCCCTGGGCACCTGAATGGAATTCGCACCTGGCGTTAGCATCAAAATTCGGAGGTAGATTGTCAGGAGCGGGAGGTCTCATGGTACGAAGCTCGACCAGGTTCAACTTCAGCAGCTCTGGGAGCAATACAGCATACGGGCATGGGACGGGGTCGAGTCTGCGATTTCTCGCTCTTGCTCTTTCTTGAAACGGTCTCAGTACCTGTTGTTGCTGACCCTGTGGTCGTGGTTGTTGAACCTGTGGAGTAATAGTCACTGCAGCCGTTTGGTAGTAACCTTGAGAATAATTTCTGTCTCGGCCCCTATACACAGCATTCGTCTCGCCTTCTCTTCTTCTTTGGCCATTGCCAAAAGGTTTTCTCACACCAGAAGAACTAGCACTGCTTGCATCCTGGATCTTTCCCATTTTCAGAAAATTCTCTATCCTTTCTCCAGCAATGACGATATCAGAAAAACCAATGGACGGGCAGGCGGCCAGACGATCCAAGTAAACACCTTGCAAGGTGCCCATAAACATGTCTGCCATCTCCCGATCCAGCAAGGGAGGTTGAACCTGTGCGGCCAGCTCACGCCACCTCTGGGCATACTGCTTAAAACTCTCTTTAGGTCCTTGAGACAAGTTCTGCAACTGAGTGCGATTCGGAGCCATATCAATATTGTATTGATACTGCTTGAGGAATGCCTCTGCTAAATCTTTCCAACTTCGAATAGAGACCCGACTCAGCTTCATGTACCAGCTCAACGAAGCTCCAGATAAACTGTCTTGGAAGAAATGCATCCAAAGTTTCTCGTCATCAGTATGAGCCGAGATTTTTCCGAAGTACGCATGAATGTGAGTCCTAGGACACGTGCTGCCGTTGTACTTGTCAAACGATGGTGCCTTGAACTTTGGAGGGATTCTGACTCCTGGCACTAACCCGAGACTGGTTACATCGATACCCAAGGAATTCTGACATTCCATGGCCTTGATCTTCTCTGACAGCTCTTCATACCTGCGATTGTTGATCTCATTCATGTTACCCATATCAGCATCCAGTAGAGTGAACTGGTCCTCTTGATTGTCTTCTAAACCTGCATTACGTGTTGTGGTCCTATTTGGATGAGGCTCTCCGTTACGGGCAGCGTTAGCATCCACGTTCTCAGCTGGTGTTCCCGTATTAACATTCCCATGAGGTTGCTCAACCATCAACCGGAGACGCTCCTGGTTCTGGGCCATGCCAGTCATCATTTCCATGAACTGATCCATCCTCTGTCGGAACTCATTGAGATCGGTCTGCACTCGATCAGCCATCCTTACTCGGTTTCTTTTGGTCGGATATCGGTGAATGCGTTGACCAGCTATATTGCCTACGATCAAATAAGTTAGAAACCCTGGGTAACCTGCAAAAATACAAGAATATGGTATGCAGGAAATGAATGCTATGGCATGTTGATTCATTTTTAGGGCATCCCATCCCCTGATTCCAGTTTTGTGAGTTTGATGAAGACAGGAGCTCTTTTGTTGTAAATAACACTTCTTGGGTTCCATGCTCATAGATCAATACCCACAACCGGAATCACGGATGTAATATGCAGCCCTGTAAATGAATAAACATGCGTTAGGAATGCAAGTGTGCGGATGATGTGATGCAATGCACTGGTATGTGATCAATGATCTGATGTTGGTGTCGGTGCATGGTCTCAAAATCCAGATATCACAATAATCATCCCTCTGATCCGGGGTCCATAACTTAAGAACAGAAATCCAGATCACAAAACTGAATCAAAGGCAAAGTGGGTATGCTGAAGGTACCAGGGTTCCTGCAAACCTGTAAACCCCTCCCAATCTCACGGGTATTGCTACTCGGGTCAACATCACGGACTCTCAAAGCCGAATAGCAATAATACGTTCACCATCTCCGAGAAATGGCTCATGACCAGATCACGGAATCGGTTTGGCATTATGTACTACTCAGGGAGGTCTCAGTTGAGTCCGGAAAAACAAGCATCCCTCATAAGTCTCCAGCTTCAAGCACTGAATCGAGAAACAATAGTACATTCATCCCGAAGGGTACAATACTATCGTCATACGAACAGTTTGCTTTAACTGAATTCCTATGAGAGAACCAGGCCATCCTATGCGAGTTCCCAATGGACCCTCGGATGCGAGTGGGTTTGCCAACAAATGTGGTCTGCCACTGTCATCACTGGAGAGGGGTGTTTCCATTAAGGTTCTCAATGATCGGTCACCAGATGCACATAACTATCAAGGTCGTACCCTGAAGTGAGGTAATCCCCACACAGAATAGTTCCAAGACGGTCGCAATCTGGGTGTGGAACACATCGCCACCCATCATGGTGAGATACCATAAGAGTACAATGTCTGTCCACGCTAATCCTATGGTGCACTCAAGCCGGGTATTTGGCTTATCTCACAGTAACTCCCACCCACAGAAAAAATGAAAACCAGCACAGCCAGACAGTCCAGTATAATATGATGCATGGAAAATAAAATACTGGAAGCGATAAATAAATGCGATAAAGTAAAGCTGTAAATAAAACTGTAAAGCTAAACTAAAGCACTCAGCATCAAACAGATAAACACCCAAAGAAACAAAACCAAACAGGCGCTAGGATTGACTCTACAAGGGAAACCAGAGATTCTGGGTTCGATCCCCAGCAGAGTCGCCAGCTGTCGCTCCCGGGATTTTCATCCTAGTACAAACGCGAAAGTGGCGCGGAAAGGTAGAGTCGCCAGCCAGACATTTTTATCCCGAATGAATGGGAAAGGTAATGTTGCACAAACCTGAGGAAGAAGGAAAAGGACGCGGCCTTGCGAACCAAAGATCGGGGTTCGGGAGTCGGTTACGACCTGGGAAGGTATTAGCACCCCAGATCGTCCGTCGTACCCGACGGGATCCACGCTTGCTTATTTTGTTTCAAAGGGTGAGAAAATACGAATGCTGCTGAATAAAACCGCTACTGGAATAAAGGGAATGGAAAATGAGAAATGAACTGAAATGAGAATGAAAAGAAAGGGGGAAATGTAGGGAAAATAAAGAATGTGCTCGAACGGGCCCTACCCCGCTGCCTACGTACCTCATCGGGATAATGAGGATCAGAGTCGACGTAGTTCGCCTAACCTAGGCTTACATTCGTTTGTGGTTTTTAGGATGACGTTGCCATAGCTCTAGCTCATGTGTTACCGGCTCTGACACGAGGGTGTTTACAGTATCGCTGTTTGAACTGTCGAGACAAGTCATGAAGAGTATGAGATGAGAAAGAAGACGTGACTTCTTGGTTTGTTGTTTTTTAGAAGAAATGTTTTGAATTTGTTTGTGAACGGTCTTGTACTAAGACCTATCCATCGCGGGAAGTATTTACACCTCGCCCCGAAACAGGACGCGTATAAACACTCCGCAACAAAGTCTCGTGTCGTACAAGATTGTTCGGTTTTTATTAAGTGTTTTATTGCTTTTCTTTTGAGATGAGAAAGAGAATGACTCAAGTTGATAAAAGGAAAAATCTAAGGGACTAAGACTCAATCCTAATGTATTATGTATTTACAAAGTGATCCTAGTGGTTAGTGAGGTTTTCTATTCCTAATGGAAAAAGGAAAAGAAAAAAAGGAAAAAGGATGCAACTTACTTCCTAAGGAAGATAAGTTGGTCCTAACAATGGGGAATCCTACCAATCACAAACATGGAAGGAAAAATGAATTAAAAAGCCTAAAAGAAATGCATAAAAAATAAAGGATAAAGTGGAGTAAACTTACCTCAATCTTCCCCACTACAAAACAAGTGTTAATGCACATTTTTATTAAAAAGAATAAGGCAAACACACATTAATTAAATCCTAATTAAATCCTAAGGCACCTTAGACCTAAACTAGACTCTATTTTAATCCTAAAGGAACTAGAAAAAGCTAGGACAAAAATACAGCACCTATTACAGCCCCTAATACACAAATAGCTATGAAACTAAGCCTAACACCCACCAGCTTTTTACAGCCAGCATGCAACATGAAAAGTAGGTGTAAAAAGTCAAATACATCATGCACACAACAAACAAATTTTACAGCAGCTATATACAAAAACAGCTATGAAATGCAAAATTCAGAATTGATTATTTTCATTTTTTATACACAAACTCAATAAAACATGCATTACTTTCCACATGAACATGCATTTTAACATGGATCAACATACCTAAATGGAAGAACATGAACATTTTTTAGGATTATTCAAGAATGCATCACATGTGGATTATGCAACAAGTATGCAAAATGTGGCACATGAACATGGCATATGAACATGATGATTATTGATTATGAACATACAACATGATAGCTCAACAAACATGCTAAACTCAATGCATAATTCAGAATTGAATTGATAACATGCTATGATCAAACATGCAAACAAATGCCACCAAATGCACATATATATGATTATGCAAAATGCAACATACATCAACATAATGAAATGCAAAATGATTTAATGCAATGTGAAACATGTAAAAACAGAATGCAACATGATTATTACATACCTAATGATGCATGAACATAGCAACAATATGCAAGAACTCAAGCCATACACAAAGAACACAAAAAACACATAATATGCGACGTAAACGGAATTGTGTCGAAACGACTCGAAATGGGGGAATGAGCTACTGGAAATGGACTCAAAAATTCCCTAAAATCACTACCTAAACATGTATGAACGTTAAAGGCACTAGGAAGCAAGATTGATCACTCAAATAAGCTAAGAATCCAAAATTCAACAGCGTTAACCGGTTAACCATATGGGTTAACCGGTTAACGGACCTAAAACAGAAGCATTTTGTGGCAAAACGCATGCGTTAACCGGTTAACCCAATGCGTTAACCGGTTAACACTGAACAGAATTGAAAAAAAGCTTTTAAAATAAGTGCTTTTAGCCACAAAATCACTTCTAATGATCCCTAACATACCTAGGAACATGCTAACACTAATTTCTACTTATTTTGAGCTTATTTACACATGCTAGCACCTACATCTATTAACACCTTAAACTTTTAAATCAACAAAAATCACAAATCACAAGTAAACATAATCGAAACGGAACAATTTCAAGCAAAGCGAAAAAAAAGCAATTAAAGAATGCCAAAAGTGGCGAGATGAAGAGAATAACTTAAAGAAGAAGTGATTAAGATCACCAACCTACGAAGCGGAGGAGTGCTTCGGTAATTGTTGCAAAAATCGGAGCTTGATCGAAGAGAAAACCGTGAAAACCGAGAAACCGCAAAATAAATGCGTTCTTGATGCTTGAACCTTTGCACACTTCCGATAAGCCGAAATCTTCAACAAAATCACTAGCTTCTTCTTCTACGATCCACAATTAATGGAGGTTGGAGGCTTAAGCTTCAAGATCTTCAAGTTTCAATGTGAAACTTGAAGAGCTTATTCAAAGAAGCTTTGGTGAAAGGAGGGAAAATGGAGGAAAAGTGAGAGAGAAAAAGTGATTATGAAAAAAGTGAAAAATTTGGAATTGTGGGAACCCTTTTGGTTTGGATGAAAATGGCTTAAATAGAGACTAGGCTAGGAGCTAGGTTTGGGTTTGGGGCCCAAAAATTAGGTTTGGGATCCAAAATTAGGTTTGGAAGTTAGTTAGGGTTAGGGTTGGAAAAGGGAATATTCCTTGGAATATTCCTTGGAATATTCCTTGGAACACTCTAGAAGATGGTGGAAGGTGGTGGAAGTTTCCAAGGGAAATGGAGTGGAATTGAAGTGGAAAAATGAGATGGAAAGAATGAAAGGAAGTGTGGAAAGAAAGTGGAAGGAAAAGCGGAAAGAAAAGGGGAGGAAAGTGGTGAATTCTTCCTTTTTAATGGGTTAGCTTGAAAGTGGTGTGGATTATTTTTGGTACATCATTTTCTCTCGAACTCCAATGTTTGCCAAGCCTCGATCGACCACACACCTCATGCAAAGGACGATGAATGACTTATTTATTTTTTCAAATGCGATGCGATGATATGCGGAATGATGCAAGAATGAAGCGTGAATCGCTCGAGGTTGATGATAAATAAGAGGGCAAATTTTGGGGTGTTACACTTATAAATTGCATGCCTCCATTTGTCCTTAATAATTAACATTTATAAAATTATAATATATTGACACATACAAGCAATGTAAAAATAACATTTAAAAAAAAGACTAATTGACAAAAGAAAGTTTGTAAATAAATAAATAAAAAATTAATTTTTTTTTAAGAAAAAGAAAAATACAACAAAAATTTATTTATATATATACATATATATATATATATATATATATATATATATATATATATAGAAAGAGAGAGAGAGAGAGAGAGAGAGAGAGAGAGAGAGAGAATGAAAAAACAAAATATCATTTCAAAACAAAATTTGGCGCAAAAAGAAACTGCTAAGAGAAATGTCTAATTCTCTCCTTCCCCGAAGAAATGAAAACATGTTGCAACTGAAGGGACGAAAAACACAAGAAGGGGGGGGGGGTTGAATTGGGGTTCTCAAAAATTAAGGCAATGAACACAATTTACTCATCCTGGTTCGTTTGAACTCAAACTACATCTAGTCCATCCGCCAAGGTGATTAGCCCTCTCTCAATGAAGTCTTAATCCACTAATCAATAAATATTACAATCACAATGACCTACTGTCAAAGTCTTCTTGAGTCTACTGACTAACACCTTAGTAACTCAAGGTTTTTCAAATGTTTCGAATACAAGTGTGTAAAACAAATTGCTTCTAAAAAGCTATTATCACAATTGTGATATTATTACACAATATTAATTCACAATTGATGGAAAAAAGAAATTTGAAAAATGAGTATGCGAGCGAGAGAGTTGTTGCAAATTTCTTCAATTAACTATTCTATATAACTGTGAGGGTTTCTACTGTTGGAGACATCTTAACTTATTTTTGGATGGAGTTTAAAGTCATTGAAAAGTTTCCAAAAATAAAGATTTTTGTCTGGAGCCGATAATTCCCTAATCTTTAATTAATAAGGTTGATTCTTTATTATCTTTCAATAGAGATTTTGCACACTAAAATCAATAATTTTAAGGAGCATATTTTGTTCTTTATAAAAATATTTGTTATCATCAAAACTTAAATAAAGAGAGTAGAATCAAAATTCTTATTCTAACAGCAACTTCTGATCATACGTCGTGAAGGTCCTTTTGTAACCTTATTTTTACGTTGACAGAGATCTTTTTTACTTTGCTATTCGATTATGATTCTATTTTACTCTATGATCATGTGTATATGATGTGATTTAACTTTGATGATTCAAAGATGTGTGATGTAACTTTGATGAATGATGCGACATTGTTTTTACTTTGCTTGCGAGCTTGTTTTTACTTTGCTATTAAATTATGATTCAATTTTACTTTATGATCATGTGTATGTGTTATGATGTAAATTTGATGATTCAAAGATGCATGATGTAACTTTGATTCAAATATGTGATTTGATTCCATGTGATGTAACTTTAACGAATGAAGATTGATTCGTTTTTACCTTTCTATTCGATTATGATGTGCAACTTTTGTTAATGACTGTGTTAATGCAAATTTAAAAATACTCTTACACGATTAATATGATTTATAATTATGGATTATGATGTGCAACTATTGCTGATGATTGTGTTAATAAAAATATAAAAAAAAAACATGATTTCTAATTAGTAATGACATTAAAGTGTCTAAGAAAATGTGTCATGTACCTTAATAATATTTTATCTGAAAAAAATCATAATATTTTATTTGAAACAAAATGAGTACTTCTACTGCATGAAGTCTGTCTTAGTTGAGTGGATTTTATCTGAAACCCAAAAATCCCACAAGAAATGTGCCACTATACCATATTGCAAGGTTTTGAATCGAGGTTTAAACATCATTACGACTTTTTGGTTGATCTGATTCGATCCTACACATCGAATGATCTAGAAAATTGGAAGAAAGAAAGATTCTTATATTTTGATACAAAACAATGTCGATATACAAATTATAGACTATATAATTTTTAGCATGAGAGTGCTAAATTTGAACAAACAGACCGATGCTGACACTATAATAAAGGTCATGGGCATGGATAATGACATCATAGATTGGTTTACAGCAAAGACTCGTTAGCAGTTGTGAAGTGAGTTTGAGAAGAAAAATCAATCGGTGATTGTTGAACTGAATTAAAAACGTGAGAAAAAATAGAAATACCAAAGGATTCTCTGTTTATGGATTATAGCAGTTGACAAAAACATGTGTTGGAAAGATTATTCCCAAAAGATGACAAAAAACCATGTTTGATTTAAAAGTATGTATTAGATAACGTGTATTAATTTGACTAAAAATAAATTTTTTGAGAGAATTTATTGTAAATATCCTAAGAAGCATGTAAAATACAGTTTGATTACATTTGTCTTGATGATCATACAAAAATAGAATCACACCGGAATATATATATATATATATATATATATATATATATATATATATATATATATATATATATATATATATATATATAAGCACTTAATTAGATTATTGTTATTTATGAAGAATTTGCACAAACAAATTTATAAACATAAATATTTAATATTCATATTATGTCCTAAATAAATATGCTACTATATATATATTGAATAAATGTTTTATAATTTTTAATGGATGAGAAATAGAAAAATATTTAACAATGAAAAATTATTTAATTTTATTAAAATATTAAAACTCATAAACGACAAATATAATTTGTAAACATTGTGTTTTTTGAATTTGTTTTACTATTATAGTTATCTACTTTATAATAATTTATAAATAATTAAATTAAAATATATAAATTAGTATTTAGTTGTCCTTGACAAATATTTCTAAATACGTCATCGATGAATAATATATTAGATAACTTTCAAATATTTGAGCAACTCACAATGATAGAGTATAATGAAAATCTGAAGGAAAAATAGAACATATAAATTATTATTACTTGAAAAAAGAGAAAAAATATTATTACTTTAAAAAACAGAGAAATATAGTTATAAAGGTTATGAAGAAAATCAAGAAATGGAGTTATGAAGAGTTAAAAAAGAAATAAATTATTATTATTTTTAAATAGAGAGAAAAAAGAGTGAGATGGAAAAGAAAGAAGAGTTAAGAATATAAGAAGAAAAAATAGAAGAAAAATCATTATTATTAAATTAAGAAGAGTAAATAAAAAAGACTATGAAATGTGAGAAATGTAACAGCCCGGGCCCCTCGCAAGGCAATCTCGACACTGCCACCTCACGATCTTCTCTACTCCCCGCACTAGTAGAGTTTTTGCCTTCCGTGGGAATCGAACCCTGTACCCTGGGGTTCAAGTACATGCTCAATCCATTCCCACTACCACTTGAGCTAGTAGATCAATGGGTAGTGGGAATGGATTTAGCATGTACTTGAACCCCAGGGTACAGGGTTCGATTCCCACGGAAGGCAAAAACTCTACTAGTGAGGGGAGTAGAGAAGATCGTGAGGTGACAGTGCTGGGATTGCCTTGCGAGGGGCCCGGGCTGTTACAAGAAACACATAAAGAAGTGAGAAGAGGATGAAAAGTGATAAATACGTGAGGAAATGAGAAGACATGAGAAGCGACTAACACTTTAGTCACTCATTGTTTTTCAAATGTTTCGAATACAAGTGTGTAAAACAAATTGCTTCTAAAAAGCTATTATCACAACTGTGATATTATTACACAAAATTATTTCACAATTGATGGAAAAAAGAAATTTGAAAAATGAGTATGCGCCCGAGAGAGTTGTTGCAAATTTCTCCAGTTGACTATTTTATATAACTGTGAAGATTTCTACCATTGGAGACATCTTAACTTATTTTTGTATGGAGGTTAAAGTCATTGACAAGTTTCCAGAAATAAAGATATTTGTCTGGAGCCGATAATTCCCTGATCATCAATTAATAAGTTTGATTCTTTGTTATCTTTCAATAGAGATTTTGCACACTAAAAATCAATAATTTTAAGGAGCATATTTTGTTCTTTATAAAAATATTTGTTATCATCAAAACTTAAATAAAGAGAGTAGAATCAAAATTCTTATTCTAACAGCAACTTCTGATCATATGTCGTGAAAGTCCTTTTGCGATCTTGTTATAACGTTGATAGAGATCTTTTTTACTTTACTATTCGATTATGATTCAATTTTACACTATGATAATGTGTATATGATGTGATGTAACTTTGATGATTCAAAGATGTGTGATGTAACTTTGATGAATGATGCGACATTGTTTTTACTTTGCTATTAAATTATGATTCAATTTTACTTTATGATCATGTGTATGTGTTATGATGTAAATTTGATGATTCAAAGATGCATGATGTAACTTTGATTCAAATATGTGATTTGATTCCATGTGATGTAACTTTAACGAATGAAGATGTGATTCATTTTTACCTTGCTATTCGATTATGATGTGCAACTTTTGTTAATGATTGTGTTAATGCAAATTTAAAAATACACTTACACGATTAATATGATTTCTAATTATGAATTATGATGTGCAACTATTGCTGATGATTGTGTTAATAAAAATATAAAAAAAAACACGATTTCTAATTAGTAATGACATTAAAGTGTCTAAGATAATGTGTCATGTACTTTAATAATATTTTATCTGAAAAAAATCATAATTTCTACTGCATGAAGTTTGTCTTAGTTGAGTGGATTTAATCTGAAACCCAAGAATCCCAAAAGAAATATGCCACTGTACCATATTGCAAAGTTTTAAATCGAGGTTTAAACATCATTACGACTTTTTGGATGATCTGATTCCATCCTACACATCAAATGATCTAGAAATTTGAAGAAAGAAAGATTCTTATATTTTAATTAAAAAAATGTCGATATACAAATTATAGACTATATGATTTTTAGCATGAGTGCTAAATTTGAACAAACAGACCGATGCTGACATTATAATAAAGGTCCTGGGCATGGATAATGACATCATAGATTGGTTTCCAGCAAAGACTCGTTAGCAGTTGAGAAGTGAGTTTGAGAAGAAAAACCCATTTCAAAAAAAGGATGGATTGGTTTTTAAGACACTTTGAGAATGTGGAAATCAATCGGTGATTGTTGAACTGAATTAAAAACGTGAGAAAAAATAGAAATACCAAAGGATTCTCTGTTTATGGATTATAGCAGTTGACAAAAACATGTGTTGGAAAGATTATTCCCAAAAGATGACAATAAACCATGTTTTATTTAAAAGTAGGTATTAGATAACATGTATTAATTTGACTAAAAATAAATTGTTTGAGAGAAATTATTGTAAATATCCTAAGAAGCATGTAAAATACAATTTGATTACATTTGTCTTGATGATCATAAAAAAATAAAATCTCACCGGAATATATATATATATATATATATATATATATATATATATATATATATATATATATATATATATATATATATATATATATATATATATATATATATATATATATATATATATATATATATATATAAGCACTTAATTAGATTATTGTTATTTATGAAGAATTTGCACAAACAAATTTATAAACATAAATATTTAATATTCATATTATGTCCTAACGAAATATGCTACTATATATATATTGAATACATGTTTTATAATTTTTAATGGATGAGAAATAAAAAAATATTTAACAGTGAAAAATTATTTAATTTTATTAAAAATACTAAAACTCATAAAGGACAAATATAATTTGTAAAAATTGTTGTTTTTTGAATTTGTTTTACTAATATAGTTATCTACTTTATAATAATTTATAAATAATTAAATTAAAATATATAAATTAGTATTTAGTTGTCCTTGACAAAAATTTCTAAATACGTCATCGATGAATAATACATTAGATAACCTTCAAATATTTGAGCAACTCACAATGATAGAGTATAATGAAAAATCTGAAGGAAAAATAGAACATATAAATTATTATTACTTGAAAAAAGAGAAAAAATATTATTACTTTAAAAAACTGAGAAATATAGTTATAAAGGATTATGAAGAAAATCAAGAAATGGAGTTATGAAGAGTTAAAAAAGAAATATATTATTATTATTTTTAAATAGAGAGAAAAAAGAGTGAGATGGAAAAAGAAAGAAGAAGAGTTATGAATATAAGAAGAAAAAATAGAAGAAAACTCATTATTATTAAATTAAGAAGAGTAAATAAAAAAGACAATGAAATGTGAGAAACACATAAAGAAGTGAGAAGAGGACTAAAAGTGATAAATACGTGAGGAAATGAGAAGACATGAGAAGTGACAAACACTTTAGTCACTCAAGGTCTTTCAAATGTTTCGAATACAAGTGCGTAAAACAAATTGCTTCTAAAAAGCTATTATCACAACTGTGATATTATTACCCAATATTATTTCACAATTGATGGAAAAAAGTAATTTGAAAAATAAGTATGCGCACGAGAGAGTTGTTGCAAATTTCTCTAGTTGACTATTTTATAAAACTATGAAGATTTCTACCGTTGGAGACATCTTAACTTATTTTTGGATGGAGATTAAAGTCATTGAAAAGTTTCCAAAAATAAAGATTTTTGTCTGGAGCCGATAATTCCCTGATCTTCAATTAGTAAGGTTGATTCGTTAGATTTTACACACTAAAATCAATAATTTTAAGGAGCATATTTTGTTTTTTATAAAAATATTTGTTATCATTAAAACTTAAATAGAGAGAGTAGAATCAAAATTCTTATTCTAACAGGAACTTCTTATAATACGTCGTGAAGGTCCTTTTGTAGCTTTGATGAATATTGCGATCTTGTTTTTACGCTGATAGAGATCTTTTTTACTTTTCTATTCGATTATGATTCAATTTTACTCTATGATCATGTGTATATGATGTGATGTAGCTTTGATGATTCAAAGATGTGTGATGTAACTTTTATGAATGATGTGACATTGTTTTTACTTTGCTTGCGAGCTTGTTTTTACTTGCTATTAAATTATGATTCAATTTTACTTTATGATCATGTGTATGTGTTGTGATGTAAATTTGATGATTCAAAGATGCATGATGTAACTTTGATTCAAATATGTGATTTGATTCCATGTGATGTAACTTTAACGAATGAAGATGTGATTCATTTTTACCTTGCTATTCGATTATGATGTGCAACTTTTGTTAATGATTGTGTTAATGCAAATTTAAAAATACACTTACACGATTAATATGATTTCTAATTATGAATTATGATGTGCAACTATTGCTGATGATTGTGTTAATAAAAATATAAAAAAAACACGATTTCTAATTAGTAATGACATTAAAGTGTCTAAGATAATGTGTCATGTACTTTAATAATATTTTATCTGAAAAAAATCATAATTTCTACTGCATGAAGTTTGTCTTAGTTGAGTGGATTTGATCTGAAACCCAAGAATCCCAAAAGAAATATGCCACTGTACCATATTGCAAAGTTTTAAATCGAGGTTTAAACATCATTACGACGTTTTGGATGATCTGATTCGATCCTACACATCGAATGATCTAGAAATTTGAAGAAAGAAAGATTCTTATATTTTGATAAAAAAAATGTCGATATACAAATTATAGACTATATGATTTTTAGCATGAGTGCTAAATTTGAACAAACAGACCGATGCTGACATTATAATAAAGGTCCTGGGCATGGATAATGACATCATAGATTGGTTTCCAGCAAAGACTCGTTAGCAGTTGAGAAGTGAGTTTGAGAAGAAAAACCCATTTCAAAAAAAGGATGGATTGGTTTTTAAGACACTTTGAGAATGTGGAAATCAATCGGTGATTGTTGAACTGAATTAAAAACGTGAGAAAAAATAGAAATACCAAAGGATTCTCTGTTTATGGATTATAGCAGTTGACAAAAACATGTGTTGGAAAGGTTATTCCCAAAAGATGACAATAAACCATGTTTTATTTAAAAGTAGGTATTAGATAACGTGTATTAATTTGACTAAAAATAAATTGTTTGAGAGAATTTATTGTAAATATCCTAAGAAGCATGTAAAATACAATTTGATTACATTTGTCTTGATGATCATAAAAAAATATAATCTCACCGGAATATATATATATATATATATAAGCACTTAATTAGATTATTGTTATTTATGAAGAATTTGCACAAACAAATTTATAAACATAAATATTTAATATTCATATTATGTCCTAACGAAATATGCTACTATATATATATTGAATACATGTTTTATAATTTTTAATGGATGAGAAATAAAAAAATATTTAACAGTGAAAAATTATTTAATTTTATTAAAAATACTAAAACTCATAAAGGACAAATATAATTTGTAAAAATTGTTGTTTTTTGAATTTGTTTTACTAATATAGTTATCTACTTTATAATAATTTATAAATAATTAAATTAAAATATATAAATTAGTATTTAGTTGTCCTTGACAAAAATTTCTAAATACGTCATCGATGAATAATACATTAGATAACCTTCAAATATTTGAGCAACTCACAATGATAGAGTATAATGAAAAATCTGAAGGAAAAATAGAACATATAAATTATTATTACTTGAAAAAAGAGAAAAAATATTATTACTTTAAAAAACTGAGAAATATAGTTATAAAGGATTATGAAGAAAATCAAGAAATGGAGTTATGAAGAGTTAAAAAAGAAATATATTATTATTATTTTTAAATAGAGAGAAAAAAGAGTGAGATGGAAAAAGAAAGAAGAAGAGTTATGAATATAAGAAGAAAAAATAGAAGAAAACTCATTATTATTAAATTAAGAAGAGTAAATAAAAAAGACAATGAAATGTGAGAAACACATAAAGAAGTGAGAAGAGGACTAAAAGTGATAAATACGTGAGGAAATGAGAAGACATGAGAAGTGACAAACACTTTAGTCACTCAAGGTCTTTCAAATGTTTCGAATACAAGTGCGTAAAACAAATTGCTTCTAAAAAGCTATTATCACAACTGTGATATTATTACCCAATATTATTTCACAATTGATGGAAAAAAGTAATTTGAAAAATAAGTATGCGCACGAGAGAGTTGTTGCAAATTTCTCTAGTTGACTATTTTATAAAACTATGAAGATTTCTACCGTTGGAGACATCTTAACTTATTTTTGGATGGAGATTAAAGTCATTGAAAAGTTTCCAAAAATAAAGATTTTTGTCTGGAGCCGATAATTCCCTGATCTTCAATTAGTAAGGTTGATTCGTTAGATTTTGCACACTAAAATCAATAATTTTAAGGAGCATATTTTGTTTTTTATAAAAATATTTGTTATCATTAAAACTTAAATAGAGAGAGTAGAATCAAAATTCTTATTCTAACAGGAACTTCTTATCATACGTCGTGAAGGTCCTTTTGTAGCTTTGATGAATATTGCGATCTTGTTTTTACGCTGATAGAGATCTTTTTTACTTTTCTATTCGATTATGATTCAATTTTACTCTATGATCATGTGTATATGATGTGATGTAGCTTTGATGATTCAAAGATGTGTGATGTAACTTTTATGAATGATGTGACATTGTTTTTACTTTGCTTGCGAGCTTGTTTTTACTTGCTATTAAATTATGATTCAATTTTACTTTATGATCATGTGTATGTGTTGTGATGTAAATTTGATGATTCAAAGATGCATGATGTAACTTTGATTCAAATATGTGATTTGATTCCATGTGATGTAACTTTAACGAATGAAGATGTGATTCATTTTTACCTTGCTATTCGATTATGATGTGCAACTTTTGTTAATGATTGTGTTAATGCAAATTTAAAAATACACTTACACGATTAATATGATTTCTAATTATGAATTATGATGTGCAACTATTGCTGATGATTGTGTTAATAAAAATATAAAAAAAACACGATTTCTAATTAGTAATGACATTAAAGTGTCTAAGATAATGTGTCATGTACTTTAATAATATTTTATCTGAAAAAAATCATAATTTCTACTGCATGAAGTTTGTCTTAGTTGAGTGGATTTGATATGAAACCCAAGAATCCCAAAAGAAATATGCCACTGTACCATATTGCAAAGTTTTAAATCGAGGTTTAAACATCATTACGACGTTTTGGATGATCTGATTCGATCCTACACATCGAATGATCTAGAAATTTGAAGAAAGAAAGATTCTTATATTTTGATAAAAAAAATGTCGATATACAAATTATAGACTATATGATTTTTAGCATGAGTGCTAAATTTGAACAAACAGACCGATGCTGACATTATAATAAAGGTCCTGGGCATGGATAATGACATCATAGATTGGTTTCCAGCAAAGACTCGTTAGCAGTTGAGAAGTGAGTTTGAGAAGAAAAACCCATTTCAAAAAAAGGATGGATTGGTTTTTAAGACACTTTGAGAATGTGGAAATCAATCGGTGATTGTTGAACTGAATTAAAAACGTGAGAAAAAATAGAAATACCAAAGGATTCTCTGTTTATGGATTATAGCAGTTGACAAAAACATGTGTTGGAAAGGTTATTCCCAAAAGATGACAATAAACCATGTTTTATTTAAAAGTAGGTATTAGATAACGTGTATTAATTTGACTAAAAATAAATTGTTTGAGAGAATTTATTGTAAATATCCTAAGAAGCATGTAAAATACAATTTGATTACATTTGTCTTGATGATCATAAAAAAATATAATCTCACCGGAATATATATATATATATATATATATAAGCACTTAATTAGATTATTGTTATTTATGAAGAATTTGCACAAACAAATTTATAAACATAAATATTTAATATTCATATTATGTCCTAACGAAATATGCTACTATATATATATTGAATACATGTTTTATAATTTTTAATGGATGAGAAATAAAAAAATATTTAACAGTGAAAAATTATTTAATTTTATTAAAAATACTAAAACTCATAAAGGACAAATATAATTTGTAAAAATTGTTGTTTTTTGAATTTGTTTTACTAATATAGTTATCTACTTTATAATAATTTATAAATAATTAAATTAAAATATATAAATTAGTATTTAGTTGTCCTTGACAAAAATTTCTAAATACGTCATCGATGAATAATACATTAGATAACCTTCAAATATTTGAGCAACTCACAATGATAGAGTATAATGAAAAATCTGAAGGAAAAATAGAACATATAAATTATTATTACTTGAAAAAAGAGAAAAAATATTATTACTTTAAAAAACTGAGAAATATAGTTATAAAGGATTATGAAGAAAATCAAGAAATGGAGTTATGAAGAGTTAAAAAAGAAATATATTATTATTATTTTTAAATAGAGAGAAAAAAGAGTGAGATGGAAAAAGAAAGAAGAAGAGTTATGAATATAAGAAGAAAAAATAGAAGAAAACTCATTATTATTAAATTAAGAAGAGTAAATAAAAAAGACAATGAAATGTGAGAAACACATAAAGAAGTGAGAAGAGGACTAAAAGTGATAAATACGTGAGGAAATGAGAAGACATGAGAAGTGACAAACACTTTAGTCACTCAAGGTCTTTCAAATGTTTCGAATACAAGTGCGTAAAACAAATTGCTTCTAAAAAGCTATTATCACAACTGTGATATTATTACCCAATATTATTTCACAATTGATGGAAAAAAGTAATTTGAAAAATAAGTATGCGCACGAGAGAGTTGTTGCAAATTTCTCTAGTTGACTATTTTATAAAACTATGAAGATTTCTACCGTTGGAGACATCTTAACTTATTTTTGGATGGAGATTAAAGTCATTGAAAAGTTTCCAAAAATAAAGATTTTTGTCTGGAGCCGATAATTCCCTGATCTTCAATTAGTAAGGTTGATTCGTTAGATTTTGCACACTAAAATCAATAATTTTAAGGAGCATATTTTGTTTTTTATAAAAATATTTGTTATCATTAAAACTTAAATAGAGAGAGTAGAATCAAAATTCTTATTCTAACAGGAACTTCTTATCATACGTCGTGAAGGTCCTTTTGTAGCTTTGATGAATATTGCGATCTTGTTTTTACGCTGATAGAGATCTTTTTTACTTTTCTATTCGATTATGATTCAATTTTACTCTATGATCATGTGTATATGATGTGATGTAGCTTTGATGATTCAAAGATGTGTGATGTAACTTTTATGAATGATGTGACATTGTTTTTACTTTGCTTGCGAGCTTGTTTTTACTTGCTATTAAATTATGATTCAATTTTACTTTATGATCATGTGTATGTGTTGTGATGTAAATTTGATGATTCAAAGATGCATGATGTAACTTT
Source organism: Lathyrus aphaca (assembly GCA_963966055.1). Lineage (NCBI taxonomy): Eukaryota > Viridiplantae > Streptophyta > Magnoliopsida > Fabales > Fabaceae > Lathyrus > Lathyrus aphaca. Next base: position 267,762,197 of record OZ014525.1, read on the forward strand.
GATTCAAATATGTGATTTGATTCCATGTGATGTAACTTTAACGAATGAAGATGTGATTCATTTTTACCTTGCTATTCGATTATGATGTGCAACTTTTGTTAATGATTGTGTTAATGCAAATTTAAAAATACACTTACACGATTAATATGATTTCTAATTATGAATTATGATGTGCAACTATTGCTGATGATTGTGTTAATAAAAATATAAAAAAAACACGATTTCTAATTAGTAATGACATTAAAGTGTCTAAGATAATGTGTCATGTACTTTAATAATATTTTATCTGAAAAAAATCATAATTTCTACTGCATGAAGTTTGTCTTAGTTGAGTGGATTTGATCTGAAACCCAAGAATCCCAAAAGAAATATGCCACTGTACCATATTGCAAAGTTTTAAATCGAGGTTTAAACATCATTACGACGTTTTGGATGATCTGATTCGATCCTACACATCGAATGATCTAGAAATTTGAAGAAAGAAAGATTCTTATATTTTGATAAAAAAAATGTCGATATACAAATTATAGACTATATGATTTTTAGCATGAGTGCTAAATTTGAACAAACAGACCGATGCTGACATTATAATAAAGGTCCTGGGCATGGATAATGACATCATAGATTGGTTTCCAGCAAAGACTCGTTAGCAGTTGAGAAGTGAGTTTGAGAAGAAAAACCCATTTCAAAAAAAGGATGGATTGGTTTTTAAGACACTTTGAGAATGTGGAAATCAATCGGTGATTGTTGAACTGAATTAAAAACGTGAGAAAAAATAGAAATACCAAAGGATTCTCTGTTTATGGATTATAGCAGTTGACAAAAACATGTGTTGGAAAGGTTATTCCCAAAAGATGACAATAAACCATGTTTTATTTAAAAGTAGGTATTAGATAACGTGTATTAATTTGACTAAAAATAAATTGTTTGAGAGAATTTATTGTAAATATCCTAAGAAGCATGTAAAATACAATTTGATTACATTTGTCTTGATGATCATAAAAAAATATAATCTCACCGGAATATATATATATATATATATATAAGCACTTAATTAGATTATTGTTATTTATGAAGAATTTGCACAAACAAATTTATAAACATAAATATTTAATATTCATATTATGTCCTAACGAAATATGCTACTATATATATATTGAATACATGTTTTATAATTTTTAATGGATGAGAAATAAAAAAATATTTAACAGTGAAAAATTATTTAATTTTATTAAAAATACTAAAACTCATAAAGGACAAATATAATTTGTAAAAATTGTTGTTTTTTGAATTTGTTTTACTAATATAGTTATCTACTTTATAATAATTTATAAATAATTAAATTAAAATATATAAATTAGTATTTAGTTGTCCTTGACAAAAATTTCTAAATACGTCATCGATGAATAATACATTAGATAACCTTCAAATATTTGAGCAACTCACAATGATAGAGTATAATGAAAAATCTGAAGGAAAAATAGAACATATAAATTATTATTACTTGAAAAAAGAGAAAAAATATTATTACTTTAAAAAACTGAGAAATATAGTTATAAAGGATTATGAAGAAAATCAAGAAATGGAGTTATGAAGAGTTAAAAAAGAAATATATTATTATTATTTTTAAATAGAGAGAAAAAAGAGTGAGATGGAAAAAGAAAGAAGAAGAGTTATGAATATAAGAAGAAAAAATAGAAGAAAACTCATTATTATTAAATTAAGAAGAGTAAATAAAAAAGACAATGAAATGTGAGAAACACATAAAGAAGTGAGAAGAGGACTAAAAGTGATAAATACGTGAGGAAATGAGAAGACATGAGAAGTGACAAACACTTTAGTCACTCAAGGTCTTTCAAATGTTTCGAATACAAGTGCGTAAAACAAATTGCTTCTAAAAAGCTATTATCACAACTGTGATATTATTACCCAATATTATTTCACAATTGATGGAAAAAAGTAATTTGAAAAATAAGTATGCGCACGAGAGAGTTGTTGCAAATTTCTCTAGTTGACTATTTTATAAAACTATGAAGATTTCTACCGTTGGAGACATCTTAACTTATTTTTGGATGGAGATTAAAGTCATTGAAAAGTTTCCAAAAATAAAGATTTTTGTCTGGAGCCGATAATTCCCTGATCTTCAATTAGTAAGGTTGATTCGTTAGATTTTGCACACTAAAATCAATAATTTTAAGGAGCATATTTTGTTTTTTATAAAAATATTTGTTATCATTAAAACTTAAATAGAGAGAGTAGAATCAAAATTCTTATTCTAACAGGAACTTCTTATCATACGTCGTGAAGGTCCTTTTGTAGCTTTGATGAATATTGCGATCTTGTTTTTACGCTGATAGAGATCTTTGTTACTTTTCTATTCGATTATGATTCAATTTTACTCTATGATCATGTGTATATGATGTGATGTAGCTTTGATGATTCAAAGATGTGTGATGTAACTTTTATGAATGATGTGACATTGTTTTTACTTTGCTTGCGAGCTTGTTTTTACTTGCTATTAAATTATGATTCAATTTTACTTTATGATCATGTGTATGTGTTGTGATGTAAATTTGATGATTCAAAGATGCATGATGTAACTTTGTTTCAAATATGTGATTTGATTCCATGTGATGTAACTTTAACGAATGAAGATGTGATTCGTTTTTACCTTGCTATTCGATTATGATGTGCAACTTTTGTTAATGATTGTGTTAATGCAAATTTAAAAATACTCTTACATGATTAATATGATTACTAATTATGAATTATCGATTAATATGATTACTAATTATGAATTATGATGTGCAACTATTGCTCATGATTGTGTTAATAAAAATATAAAAAAAAACATGATTTCTAATTAGTAATGACATTAAAGTGTCTAAGAAAATGTGTCTTGTACCTTAATAATATTTATCTGGAAAAAATCATAATATTTCATTTGAAACAAAATGAGTACTTCTAATGCATGGAGTCTGTCTTAGTTGAGTGGATTTTATCCGAAACCCAAGAATCCCACAAGAAATATGCCACTCTAGAAATTGGAAGAAAGAAAGATTCTTATGATTTGATACAAAAAATGTCGATCTACAAATTATAGACTAAATGATTTTTATCATGAGAGTGATAAATTTGAACAAATAGACTGATGCTGACACTATAATAAAAGTCCTCGGCATGGATAATGACATCATATATTGTGTGATTTGATTCCATGTGATGTAACTTTAACGAATGAAGATGTGATTCATTTTTACCTTGCTATTCGATTATAATGTGCAACTTTTGTTAATGATTGCGTTAAGGCAAATTTAAAAATACTCTTACACGATTAATATGATTTCTAATTATGAATTATGATGTGCAACTATTGTTGACGATTGTGTTAATAAAAATATAAAAAAAAACATGATTTCTAATTAGTAATGACATTAAAGTGTCTAGGAAAATGTGTCATGTACCTTAATAATATTTTATCTGGAAAAAATCATAATATTTTATTTGAAACAAAATGAGTACTTCTACTGCATGAAGTCTGTCTTAGTTGAGTGGATTTTATCTGAAACCCAAGATCCCATAAGAAATATGCCATTGTACCATATTGCAAGATTTTGAATTGAGGTTTAAACATCATTACGGATTTTTGGTTGATCTGATTTATGATTTGATACAAAAAATGTCGACGAATGATCTAGAAATTGGAAGAAAGAAAGATTCTTATGATTTGATACAAAAAATGTCGAGCTACAAATTATAGACTAAATGATTTTTATCATGAGAGTGATAAATTTGAACAAACAGACCAATACTGACACTATAATAAAAGTCTTGGTCATGGATAATGACATCATATATTAGTTTCCAACAAAGACTCGTTAGCAGTTGAGAAGTGAATTTCAGAAGCAATATCATAGTTCAGGACGGACGATTGGCATCGGAAGTGAGTCTCAAGTCCTTTATTATCTCTCAGGGTCATCTCATACATGCTCAACCAAAGATTCTCCATTCATTATCCATGCTCAGTTAGGGCTTCCAAATCTTTCCAAATTACATTAGTTAGTCATGTTAGTTAGGGAAAAACACTTGTAGTCAATTTTCTAATCGAGTATATAAACATGCTTCATCTCCTTTTGCTTTAGTTCACAACGATGTTTGGTGTCCTTGCATATTGTCTCTACTCTTAAGTCTAGGTATGTTGTCACCTTTATTGATGATTTTTCACGTTGCATGTGGTTATTTTTAATGAAGAATATATTTGAATTATTTTCTATTTTTGAACAATTTTATCAAAAAATAAGAATTCAATTAAGTGTGTCTATCCGTACCTTAAGAAGTGACAATGCCCATAAATATTTATCCCAACAATTTCAAAATTTTATGTCACACAATAGTATTCTCCATCAAACATCTTTCCCTCACACACCTCAACAAAACCAGTAAGCCAAACAAAAAATTTGGCATCTCGTAGAAACCACCCGGACCCTACTTCTCCATGGTATTGTTCCACTTTGATTTATGGGGGATGACGTGATAACGACATGTTACCTTATAAATTGCATGCCTCCATTTGTCCTTAATAATTAACATTTATAAAATTATAATATATTGACACATACAAGCAATGTAAAAATAACATTTAAAAAAAAGACTAATTGACAAAAGAAAGTTTGTAAATAAATAAATAAAAAATTAATTTTTTTTAAGAAAAAGAAAAATACAACAAAAATTTATTTATATATATACATATATATATATATATATATATATATATATATATATATATATATATATATATATATATATATATAAGAGAGAGAGAGAGAGAGAGAGAGAGAGAGAGAGAATGAAAAAACAAAATATCATTTCAAAACAACATTTGGCGCAAAAAGAAACTGCTAAGTGTCGCTCCCGATAAGTGGGACCAGGCCCAGATAAAGGTACAGACGCGAACGGTCGGCGAGAGGGACAATGAGAACACACAGCCGTGAACTCACTGGAGATGAATAGAGTCGCCAGCTAGGCATTTTTATCCCGGAGGAAAGGCAATGCTGCATAGACCTAGAAAAAGATGGATAAGACGGTTGCGAACCAGAGAGACTGAGAAAGGGGGTTGGTTACAACCTGGGAAGGTATTAGCACCCAGATTGTCCGCCGTACTCGACGGGATCCACGCTTAAGAGATTTGTGTTTTAAAGGGGTAGTGTCGGTGCAATCTGTGTGTATAAAAGAGCTGGAAAAGGATGTACAGGTGTCAGTGTAAAGGGAGTGTAAAGTGTGATATATACAGTGTCAGTGTAAGGATAAGAGTGAAATGCTCATGACTATGAGGCTTAAAAGAATGAAGCTGGAAGGAGGGGGGATATACAGAGACTTTTGTTCGATAACTGTGAAGTTATGCCTACGTATCCTCTCGTACAATGAGGAAGTCAGAACACCGTAGTTCGACCCAAAGAGACTGAAAGGTAAATTGACTGATGAACTGCTTACTTGTCAATGCTCAAGTGTGTGACCTGTCTGGCTCAGGTGCTGACTGTCTTGCATTAGACGGAAGAAGCAAGTTCTCGTTTATGAGTGAAAGTGATGAGAAAAGAATCCCGGAGGAGACGATTATTGTTTGTTTTTGTGTTTTCAGTCTTTTATTGCTTTTGAAAGTTTGTCATAAGTTAATGAGCTTAAGCCTAAACCAATGGATTTAGTAAACTCATCACATCTTCCCTCTGTTTAGGGGTAATGAGAGTACCTTAAGTGTGAAGTCAGATTCTGACACTTAATCACCATGGTGTAGGATTAAGATCATTAACCTACTTGTGATTATTTAGATGTTTTTGGTGTTTTTGTTTAGTGTTAAGTAATGAGATTAAGCCATAATCAGGGATTAAACAGACTCATTACACCATCCTAATAGAAGGATAATAGATGAGAATGTTTAAGCTGAGGAAAGCTCCTCAACTTAATCCATGATTAGGGATTAAACCCATGACAAAACAAAGCCTTTATTAAGTGGATTTTATTTAATGGTATGATGATGAAGTGATTTTTATGATTTGTAAGACAACTTGAGGGGGACTTGTCCATTAACACTAGGGTTAGTCCTTCTTAACCAATTAAGGAAGAATTAGAACCCTAATGCAAGGCCCAAGTTACAAGTGTGATGTCTTGATGATTATTAGGTGGATTGATTAAGAGATTTAAACACATTAAGGGTTTAACACTTAGGATTAAAGTTATACACTCCATCCTAATAGAAGGATGCAGGCATAAGTTTAATCACAAAGCCTTAAAGCCTTTAGGGTTTAGTCCCTGATTATGAGATGGGAAGAGAAGACTCAAGAGAGACACAAAGGTAAAACTAAGAGGGGAGACTAATCAAAACCCTAATCATTGTCATGCTTGGTTGTTCCTAAGGTTTGTGAGGTTTAACAAGAGAGATCTTCAGAGGAACCACCAGGAAGCAGATGAAAGGATCAGGAGAAGCAAAGTGACTTGCTTCATTCAAGAAGTCAAGTCACTTGAAGAAAGAAAGTGAGAAGAAGAAGAATGATCAAGCTCAATCTCAAACACAAACATAAATGCAGCAACGATGCCTAAAAAGAGATGAAGAGAAGTTATGAGAAGTGAAGGCAAATTCACTTCTCAGGATAACTTACCACCTGAAAAGTTAGAAAAGAAATGCAATGCAAGACAAAATGAGATGAGATGACATGATGAGAAACAAAACCAGAAGCATTTACATGATGCTAATGATGCTATGTGATGCTACAAACATGAGGCAGCACATGGGAATGGTCATACAAGCTTATGGATGCAAATGGAGCAAGTTAAGAAGCATGGACATACATGAAAAGTTATGAAGTGCACATGGCATACAACATGGCAAATACATGATTCAATGATCAAACATGCTTTCAATATGTTTTATGATGTCAAATGAATCAAATGGATGCTTGAAATGCCATGGCAAGTCATGTTATGCAAGAGAATGCAAGATGGATGCATATGGAAGCCCAAATTAGGGTTTATGAACAATACATCAAACAAAAGTCAAAATCAGAAGCAAACCCTAAGATAAAAAATTGAAAATGACACTCAAAGGACCCCTAATCCTATACTAACCTAATGCCCAAAGGAGAAGTTTCAACTCCTAACCAAACTCAAGTTATGGTTTTCTTAAGATTTCTAGGGTTTTAGGGTTTCCAAACAAAAGAAATGCCAAACAAATTGAAAATGAAAGATCAAATCATGGCCATTTAATCTCACAAACTACATGTTAAACACAATGCAATGCAAAAAGAATCAATGTCCAACTCCTCATGGATAGGCAGAAATGATTTTTGGAACTTTGGATCAAAATAATGCATAAAAATGATTTTAATTCAATGAAAAATTCTTAAAATGCATCAAGATCAAAAAATAAATTTGGTTTGAAGGTTGGACAATGTTTCTAAATGTCTTAGAACATTTCATGAATTTTTTGGTGATTTTTAAATACCTAAAAGTATTTTTAATAAATTAATTCTCATTAATCAATTAAAAATAAACTTTTAAATATTTTAAAATACTTTTTAAATGCTAAAAATGAAAATAAAAATATTTTTGTGTTTTAAAAATTAATGAAACTCTTGACAAAAAGTTTCATAATATTTAAAACAATTTTGCTATTTTAAATAAATTAGACAAATTAAATGAAAAGAAAAGAAAATAAAAATAAACAAATGGAGAAGTAAACAAGATGGAAGGCCAGGATTGAAACTGGGTTTAAAATGGTTGACTGGGCGCCCTCTGATGGCCCATATTCAAACTGAATTAATCTCATTTAATTAAATAAATAATGGTGATTAGGGTTTAATGACTGCATCTCAGCCATACACACGCGCGCGAAGTCAACAAAGTCCAAGCATCCAACGCTCCAGATTTAAACTTCATTTAATTACAGGATTAGGGTTAAACAAATTCAGGTGACCGGAGGGGAGCTCCGGTCATCTTCTCCGGCAGCATCAAAACCCTAGATCATGATTCAGGCCACTATTCTTCAAATTAATGCCAGGGAAACGTTCCTCTACTCAAACCTTACTCAAATCAACTCTCAAAATAAATTTCTCATGCTTAAACTAAAGGAATCGAAGCCATGAAGATTCACGGGCCAAGTTTCAGAGCCCTGGTAAATCCTCATTTCTCACTCATTTTTAAATCTAAACCCATCCCCATGATCAGCAAGACATAAGCAACCAGTTTATAACTCAAAATACAAGCTCTGAGAAAAAATGTTCATGGCCATACCTGAGATGGAGACTCCTGTTTCTGGGCTTTCAGAGCTATTCTTTGATGCAGGCTTGCTCCACTGATTCCCCTGGTGCTAATGGAAGGCTTGGAATGAGCTTAAACAAGCTGTTTTGAGAGATTCGAATCTGATATATCAGAAAATGAGGTTTGTGTATAAGTGGTTTCAAGCTCTGTTAATGGCTGATTCTGGTTCCTCTTTATGTGTTTGATTTGTTAGTGAAGAAAGTTTTGATGTTTTGTGGCTGTGGAAGGTGATTCGAAGAAGGGAAGCTTTGTGACAGTTTTTTGGTATGCTGAGTTCTGGCCAGCTTCAATGCTCAATGCTTTGCTATATCATCTCCAACTTGTGTGGATAGCCTGTGGGGCAGGTCAATAGGGTGGCTGTTTACTGTGCCAAGAGTATGGGAGCCTTTTGCAAAAAAGTCAAGTTTGTGTCCTTGAGAGTATGGGCCATGGCAGCAACTGTGTGAGGTCATGTCTTGCTCCATCTTGAGTTGAGGAGGGCCCTTGGATTGTTTGTAGCTGACTGCAACATATGGATGACAAGCTATGCTAGCTTTTGCAACTTGCCCACTTGATGTTTCCTCATGAATTTGTGCTATGTACATAAAAAAACTCTTGCTGAATTTTGTTGCACAATGTTACATTTAGTCATGGCAATGCATAGAAAGTGATTAGTGATCACATAATTCATTGAAGAATGGTTTTGCCAAGAATCCACTTTTTGCACTCTTATGAAAAATGCTTTATGGAACTTTGAAAATCAAGGCAAGCAATGCAAAATTCCTTGGGCCAAATCTGTTTTTGGGGTCATATATGATCATGTGATGAAGCTTTGAAGTCAATTTGAAGTCACTAGAATGCTTGGTTCATGAAATTGCAAGTTTTCCTTTTAGTGCATAACTTGAAAATTAGTGATTTTTGCCAACTTTAACACACCATAACTTTTGATCCAAGATGAATTAGGTCATGTTCTTGTACTTTTTGAAAAGGGAAAGATCTAATCTACAACTTTCATGACCAAAGTTTTTCCATTTGAAGCATTTTTGGATCAAAAAGTAAGGTTTGAAAAGTGGCATAAAATGACATATTCCTTAAAAGTCAACCATGCCCTAAAAAGTCAACTTTGCAAAAAACTTGTAATTCTTGAATTTTGTGAACTTCAACCTTCTTCTATGATCAAATAAAGATCATATACACTCAAAATGATGAAGATCACCCCTTGGTTGGGTCATTGGGGGCCTCAGATGCCCTGATTTTGCACTGACTTGTCCAGAAAGTCAACTCTTGATCAGATGACTTCCCCATGGAATTTCTTCATGAAAATTGATATGCACACTCCCTATACCATATAGAGACCAATAGAAACAAGAATGACCACAAAATTTGGAGTTATGGCCTCTGAAACCAAAACCCTAATTTTAGGTCATCTGCAGTTAAACCTGGCTCTGCTTCCATACCAATCCCAGTTCTTGTGATTCTTTGGAAATCTTGACTTTGAGAAGATGTAATATGATACTTGAACACATATGGATCCCTTTGAAGTGATTGATGGCCCTTGGAGTGGCTCAAGAGGCTCTTGGATTGCTCAGATCACAAACCCTAGATGCAGATGACTTAGAACCTATGCAGTGAATCAAAATTGAGATATGAGATGATATGATTGTGTTTATGCATATGAAATGATCACAAGCCATGGTGTGAATGGGTGAGGGCAAATTTGGGGTGTTTACACTAAGAGAAATGTCTAATTCTCTCCTTCCCCGAAGAAATGAAAACATGTTGCAAATGAAGGGACGAAAAACACAAGAAGGGGGGGTTGAATTGGGGTTCTCAAAAATTAAGGCAATGAACACAATTTACTCATCCTGGTTCGTTTGAACTCAAACTACATCCAGTCCATCCGCCAAGGTGATTAGCCATCTCTCAATGAAGTCTTAATCCACTAATCAATAAATACTACAATCACAATGACCTACTGTCAAAGTCTTCTTGAGTCTGCTGACTAACACTTTAGTAACTCAAGGTTTTTCAAATGTTTCGAATACAAGTGTGTAAAACAAATTGCTTCTAAAAATCTATTATCACAATTGTGATATTATTACACAATATTAATTCACAATTGATGGAAAAAAGAAATTTGAAAAATGAGTATGCGAGCGAGAGAGTTGTTGCAAATTTCTTCAATTAACTATTCTATATAACTGTGAAGGTTTCTACTGTTGGAGACATCTTAACTTATTTTTGGATGGAGATTAAAGTCATTGAAAAGTTTCCAGAAATAAAGATTTTTGTCTGGAGCCGATAATTCCCTAATCTTTAATTAATAAGGTTGATTCTTTATTATCTTTCAATAGAGATTTTGCACACTAAAATCAATAATTTTAAGGAGCATATTTTGTTCTTTATAAAAATATTTGTTATCATCAAAACTTAAATAAAGAGAGTAGAATCAAAATTCTTATTCTAACAGCAACTTCTGATCATACGTCGTGAAGGTCCTTTTGTAACCTTATTTTTACGTTGACAGAGATCTTTTTTACTTTGCTATTCGATTATGATTCTATTTTACTCTATGATCATGTGTATATGATGTGATTTAACTTTGATGATTCAAAGATGTGTGATGTAACTTTGATGATTCAAAGATGTGTGATGTAACTTTGATGAATGATGCGACATTGTTTTTACTTTGCTTGCGAGCTTGTTTTTACTTTGCTATTAAATTATGATTCAATTTTACTTTATGATCATGTGTATGTGTTATGATGTAAATTTGATGATTCAAAGATGCATGATGTAACTTTGATTCAAATATGTGATTTGATTCCATGTGATGTAACTTTAACGAATGAAGATTGATTCGGTTTTACCTTTCTATTCGATTATGATGTGCAACTTTTGTTAATGACTGTGTTAATGCAGATTTAAAAATACTCTTACACGATTAATATGATTTATAATTATGAATTATGATGTGCAACTATTGCTGATGATTGTGTTAATAAAAATATTTAAAAAAAACATGATTTCTAATTAGTAATGACATTAAAATCATAATATTTTATTTGAAACAAAATGAGTACTTCTACTGCATGAAGTCTGTCTTAGTTGAGTGGATTTTATCTGAAACCCAGAAATCCCACAAGAAATGTGCCACTATACCATATTGCAAGGTTTTTAATCGAGGTTTAAACATCATTACGACCTTTTGGTTGATCTGATTCGATCCTACACATCGAATGATCTAGAAAATTGGAAGAAAGAAAGATTCTTATATTTTGATACAAAACAATGTCGATATACAAATTATAGACTATATAATTTTTAGCATGAGAGTGCTAAATTTGAACAAACAGACCGATGCTGACACTATAATAAAGGTCCTGGGCATGGATAATGACATCATAGATTGGTTTACAGCAAAGACTCGTTAGCAGTTGAGAAGTGAGTTTGAGAAGAAAAACCCATTTCAAAAAAAGGGTGGATTGTTTTTTAAGACACTTTGAGAATGTGGAAATCAATCGGTGATTGTTGAACTGAATTAAAAACGTGAGAAAAAATAGAAATACCAAAGGATTCTCTGTTTATGGATTATAGCAGTTGACAAAAACATGTGTTGGAAAGATTATTCCCAAAAGATGACAAAAAACCATGTTTGATTTAAAAGTATGTATTAGATAACGTGTATTAATTTGACTAAAAATAAATTTTTTGAGAGAATTTATTGTAAATATCCTAAGAAGCATGTAAAATACAGTTTGATTACATTTGTCTTGATGATCATACAAAAATAGAATCTCACCGGAATATATATATATATATATATATATATATATATATATATATATATATATATATATATATATATATATATATATATATATATATAAGCACTTAATTAGATTATTGTTATTTATGAAGAATTTGCACAAACAAATTTATAAACATAAATATTTAATATTCATATTATGTCCTAACGAAATATACTACTATATATATATTGAATAAATGTTTTATAATTTTTAATGGATGAGAAATAGAAAAATATTTTACAATGAAAAATTATTTAATTTTATTAAAATATTAAAACTCATAAACGACAAATATAATTTGTAAACATTGTGTTTTTTGAATTTGTTTTACTATTATAGTTATCTACTTTATAATAATTTATAAATAATTAAATTAAAATACATAAATTAGTATTTAGTTGTCCTTGACAAATATTTCTAAATACGTCATCGATGAATAATATATTAGATAACCTTCAAATATTTGAGCAACTCACAATGATAGAGTATAATGAAAATCTGAAGGAAAAATAGAACATATAAATTATTATTACTTGAAAAAAGAGAAAAAATATTATTACTTTAAAAAACAGAGAAATATAGTTATAAAGGTTATGAAGAAAATCAAGAAATGGAGTTATGAAGAGTTAAAAAAGAAATAAATTATTATTATTTTTAAATAGAGAGAAAAAAGAGTGAGATGGAAAAGAAAGAAGAGTTAAGAATATAAGAAGAAAAAATAGAAGAAAAATCATTATTATTAAATTAAGAAGAGTAAATAAAAAAGACTATGAAATGTGAGAAATGTAATAGCCCGGGCCCCTCGCAAGGCAATCTCGGCACTGCCACCTCACGATCTTCTCTACTCCCCTCACTAGTAGAGTTTTTGCCTTCCGTGGGAATCGAACCCTGTACCCTGGTGTAACACCCTAATTTTTGCCCTAAGATTGTTTCGCATGTCATCTGCATTTTGCATGTCAAACAAGATCGCACAGGTTTCGAGTTTCTCCTCAGATGTGGGTCTATGCTTCGCAGGGGATCACCATTATTTTTACTGTTTGATATTTGTTTATATTTACTGACTTCTAACCAAAATACAAAAAAATATGTTGTAAGTGTTCTTCTTTTTCTCTGTTGTTGCAGGATTTCAAAGACAGGGCAATAATTTCATTCAGATGCATGTGTTCAGTCACGATTCGATTTCAAATGGATGTTTGACCTAATCTGGTCAAACTATTAAAAGATTGTGTTGACTGCAAGTTGTGTGTGCCAATAATTCATTTATCAGGCAATGCGTCTTCAAAGTATAAGTTGGTTTGTGTGACAATGTTTTGTGCAGAGTTCGGTTGGTTCATCAGTTATTAGACGATGTTCTGTGTGTTGTGGTTTGAATCTTCAAATGGTTATCAGTTCATCGATTCACCAGTTCATCAGCGATTCATCTGAGGATTTATTTTCCTCAGTATGAATTCGGTTTATCAGATAATAATCAAACAGTTTTCAGTTGGCAAGTTGCAAGGTATTTGGGCTGTGTTCAGAGGCTTGTTGAAATAATCCAGATCTAGTTATGGGCTTGAAAATCAATTTCCATCCATTATCCTGTTTCTTCCCGATTAAACCATTTATCCATCCGTATACCTCTTTTTTACGACCATCTTTCATTATCCATTTTTTCGATTGTTTACCAAATCACATTATTCAGATATTATCCATCAGTTATTTTCCATTTAAATCATTTCTTTTTATTTTCAATTTTAACCATTACCCATTTTTCTATTCATATCCATTTTCTTATCCGCTTTTAACTACAACCATCCATATTTCGATTTTTGGTTGTCATCTGAGTTATCTCGATTTGTCTCATTTTCTATTTACTTATATTCAATTCATCCAAACTCCAATTTCATCTTCTTTTACTCATTTACATATTATTTTCTAACTACATTTTTTTAATTCATTTTTCCTTTTTATCCAACTTTATTTTGTCCATTTTCATATTTCATTCTTTTTTCTATATACTATTTTTTCATATCAAATATCCATTACATTTTTTTTCTAAGTCCATTCATAAAAAAATGTACCATATTACAATTTCAAAAATTAAAAACCAAAATAAATAAAAAACTTTTCATTTAGCCTTTTGCTTCACATCATTACACTTCATAGTAATCCATAAACTTTTCCAAGCCTACACCAGCAAGGCCCCACAACTTCACAAGTCCAATACAAGTACCTCAGCCTTTTCGTACCACACGCCCAGCAGGCCGCACGCCCTTAATACGTAAGCCAAGAGCAAGCCTATCAGCTAAACTGCCCAAGCTTACACAGCCCCCTAAACCTCTGGCCAAATCTTTACCCAATTAAAATCTCTCATCTCAAATCCGAAAATCTTGAATCAATTTTCAAAATCCCTAAATCCCCTTTTGATTCGAAACAAAATTTGTGAATTGAAAGAAGAAGAACAAGAAGGAAATCGCAAGAAGAAAGGAGGGACTCGTTGTGTTTCGGGTTTAATTTCTTGAAGGTGAGGAGCGATTTTTGTTGTTGTTGGCTCTGTGAGTTCCGCCGCGGGACTGAGTTTTTGTTTCCCCTGTTTTCGCGTGTGTTTACAAGGAAGAAGAAGCTACCTTTGTTTCTTTATTTTATTTAATTTGTTTTTTTCTGTTTTTTTGTTTTAATTTTTAATAAAACAATGTAAATGTGTATGGACCTGGATCTATGGAGATCCGTTTACTATCACCTAGACCTTGGATCTGTATCCATTAACCCGCGTTTGACTACTTCCCCTCCCCCTTTCTTTATTTTTCTTTCTCTTTTAGAATTTGGTTTTCTTTATTTTTTTTAGATTTGTATTATACCTTATTTGTTTGATAAAAGATTTTTTAGAATATATTTTAGGAAAGGAATTCAGAAAAAGATTTAGAAACAGTGTTTTAAAAAATGATTTAGAAAATATTTTGTAAATTATTTTAGAGAAGATATTTTGAAAATAACTTTAGAAAAGAAAATTCAAAAAAATTGTTTCTAATTCTTTTTTGGATCTATTTTTGGATCCATTATTCTTCATCTCCTTTTAATTTTGGTCGATGACAATCTTCCGATTCGGGATTGTTGATTTCCGATTAAGTTTAATCTTCATTATTTCAAATCTATGGATGAATGATCATTTGGATCATTCTCCATACTTTGAGGTCGTGATAGGTTGCTTTTCGAGAAATTCAACGATAATCTCGATTAAGATTAGACCTTCCTTTTCTTTTAGTGTGGCATGTTTTCGGAGAACGATCCATTATGTCGTTTCTCTAACATGTATTAACACGAATATTTTCCACTTTAATTAGTGGTGGCCGGCCTCATTTGTAGGGTAATTACTTCGTAAATTACTCGGCGATTGCTTAACATAGACCTAAAGTTGTCCCGATTCGATTAAAGATCCACTTGGATCCGGTTGCCTCGGTTTTATTTTCATTGTTGTGGTTGTGTTTGATTAAGTTCATCATACCACCTTATATTGTATATAATATAATAATGTGAATATAATTGTTTAAATTTAATCTCTTGCACTTTATCCTTTTATTTTAAATCTCTTGCTCCCTTATCTCCTTATTATATTTTGCCATATTATATCATATATCATTGTTTATATTCATATTGTGCTTGTTAATATTCATATTGTGCTTGTTTTTATTTTGTCCATTTGGACATTAAAATACTTAATAAAGGATTAAACTCTTAAAAAACTTGTGACTTCTAACTTTGGACTTATGGTTACCATCCCGAACTTTTGGAGATTGGACTTAGACCTTCTAGGATTCCCTTTGCTCAAGTTGGAGTGGTTAGAAACCTTGGCCTCAAATGATGTCATTAAGTTTTTGAAGATGGAAGTCCGAACTTTGAAGATTTGTACATATTGGTCTTGGTAACTTCTTTCCTTAGCTTTTAATTCAAGCATTAGGACTAGTCTCTTCATCTCCTCCCCATTCTTTAATTTTCAAAACTTCTTCCTATTTCAAAACCTTCTTGTTTTCTAAACTTCAAACATTTTCATAAACAAACCTTGACTTAGGTCAAGCGATTTTTTAATCTTTTCCTTTTATTTTCTTAACCAAATATTAATTCATGTAAATATAGTAAAACCATTTTTGTACATACTTAAAAAAAATACAAATCCATTCAATTGTTTTTGTGCCTTGTGCACTTTTTCTTCTTTTCCACATGTTTAGATATGATTCATCCCTTTTAGCGGAATTATTCGCTAAGGGATGACGACTTATCTTTACATCTTAAAATCAACTCAACCCACTTATTCTTTTCAAACTTTGTACCACGAACTACGAGGTTTTGATCTCGCATTGCACTTTGTGGGTACGTAGGCATAAGGCTTTAAAACCTTATCAAACAAAAAATCATTAAAAAATATTCTTCTCCTCATCTCTTCCATCATTTTAAACAAACCAATTTCAGACCAAAAAGCAATAAGTATTTCAAAGGGCTCCCGTGGAGTACCACGGATGAGTCGGGTGCCTAAAACCTTCCCGGTTCATAACCAATCCCCTTACCCAAATCTCTGTTTATTTCTTTTAGCCTTTGCTTTTAGAATCCTAGGTTTTATTCGTTCTTTTACCTTTTTCCATTCGGAAATAAAGAAAAGCGCGGTGGCGACTCTGTGTTAATCGAGTTAAGTTAATCAATAGCTTACACTCACGATTTTACCGCTACAGAAAAGTGGCGACTATGCTGGGGAGTAATCTCTAAGCGGATTTAGCCTACTTTGATTTATTTATTGCTTTGGTTTGAATTGTTTGTTATTTGTTTGTTCCGTTTTGGTTTTGGTGATCCTCTGTGTGAGATAGATTCTAACCCGGATCTGAGTGACACTTATGATAGGACGGCGATATTCGAAGCGATATGTGATGGAGTAGTCCAAAGCAATATCAATTTGATAATCTCCACTCGGTTAGGCTCTCTTGGACTATCAATGTCATGACGAGTAATCGTACGTGGCATTATTTTCCGACCTTGAGCTGATCATACTGAGGACCTTAGAACCCTTAACCCATCTAAGCCAATTTAGGAACGTAGTGCGGAAGCTGTCTAGATGTAAATCTAAGGCGGTTGTCACGCGATACTACACTCGGACGAGGTCTATTTTAAGAATGTTATCGGTTGGGGAGTAATCCAACGTACCGATAAAATTCTAAAGATGGCTGATAACTCCGGGCACCTCTGTTAGCACCCTTTTGGTTTCTTGCAGGTACAATGAAGACAAAACCTTAGTACTTACCTGTTTGGGTTGGTTCTGATACCTTGACTTCATGCTCGTGACTCGGAACCTAAGCCCGTGTGCCTTGTGTGATCTTGTTTGTGGTTGTTGCATACATGCCATCATAACATTCATGAGCATTATCCGTAAGATTTCAAAGGACTTATAAGAAACTTTTGCAAATTTCAGATGTCCATGGCTATGACTTTCGAAAGGAGGAATACAAAGAAGTACACTTTCAAGAGTCCTAATATTGTAGAGTTGAGAAAGCTAGGAGCTTT
Source organism: Lathyrus aphaca (assembly GCA_963966055.1). Taxonomy (NCBI): domain Eukaryota; kingdom Viridiplantae; phylum Streptophyta; class Magnoliopsida; order Fabales; family Fabaceae; genus Lathyrus; species Lathyrus aphaca. The sequence goes on from OZ014525.1 coordinate 267,779,818, forward strand.
GGTTGCTGATACCCAAGAGTTCCGAAGATGTCATGGAAAACTTTTGCATATGTTGGATCTTGATGTACCTGAGGGGATTCTCCCTACTTTGGCTCAGTTTTATGACCCGTTGCACCATTGTTTCACCTTTCCGGATTATCAGCTTGTACCTACTTTGGAGGAATATTCTCATTGGTTTCCCATTCTGGACAAGGAGTTTCTCTTCACTGGTTTAGAGAAGGAGCTTACTGTCAAGGTTATCGCCAAAGCATTGTTTCTTAAGGAATCCGAGCTTAATGGGAAGTTTCTTCCGAAGGGGAGTGTCTGTGGTATTAATGCCAAGTTTTTGATGGGAAAGGCTTCCACCTCACTTGCTTTGGGTCATAGAGATGCATTTGAGGCTATCCTTGTTTTGCTCATTTACGGTATTGTCTTGTTTCCGAATTTGGATGGCATTGTGGATGAGAATGCTATTCAAATCTTCTTGAAGAAGAACCCGAATCCTACTTTGCTCGGAGATATGTACCATGCCTTTCACTATAGGACTTCTAAAGGCGACGGAGAGATTGTTTGTTGTGCTCCTCTTCTTTATAGGTGGTTTATTTCGCACCTACCGAAGTCGGATGTTTTCAAGGATAATAGAGAGAATCGAAGATGGTCTCAGAGGTTGATGTCGCTTTCTCATAAGGACATGACGTGGTATAGCTCTTATTATGACACCGGAGTTCTCATTGATAGTTGTGGAGAATTTCCTAATGTACCTCTTCTTGGTACACGTGGGGGAATTAGCTACAATCCTATTTTGGCTAGACGTCAGTTTGGTTATCGTTTGAAGGATGTTCCAAACAATCTTGCCTTATCCCGTTTCTTCTTTCTTAATGGTGATGATCATATAGAGATGAAGAAAAGGATTGCTCATTCTTGGCATGCTGTTCATAGGAAAGAGAGAGGTCAATTGGGTAGACAACACCTTCCTCCTTCCGATTGTTATATTCAGTGGGTCCGATCTAGAGCTTCCAAGCTCAAGATGCCTTATCCACCTGAGGAGCCTATGTTTCCCATATTGCCTTTGTCTGCTTTTCTACCTCCTGTTGATGAGAAGTTGGTTCTTCAAGAAGAGTTAGAGAAGATGAAGAAAGAAAAGGAAGAATGGTTACTTGAGAGGACTACTATGCAGGAGCAGCTTAAGGAGAAGGATGATCTTATTGAGCTACTTGAGCGACGCGTCACGAAGAGGCCGAGAGAGGATTTATTTTCCTCTAGTACTCCATCTACTATTCCTCCTACTTCCGGTGCTTGGAAGGCCATTGTCGACAAGTTGGTGAAGGATAAGGAAGATATGGAAGAGAGGTACAAGAATGAGATCAAGAGGATTCGTATGAAGTATCAGCCAGGATTCGGGACTTCTTCGGATATGATTCCATAGGCTTAGTTTACTCTTTCTCTTATGTATTAGGATTATTGATGTTTTGTACTTCATTTGTAATCCTCACTTTGATATTAATGAGAATGAGTTTTTCAGTATTTCAAAAGATGTTTCTTTATGAATATTGCAAGTTAACTTATAATCCTTTGAAATCTTTGCATTTGCATATACATAGCATGCATCATATTCGCATTTGTCTTACTTTTTGAGTGTTCTCCAGGGTTCTTATTGTTGTTTCTTGGTCTTCATCTCAGTGTTCCTGTCAAGCTGACTCATCGCTTCGATACTCGAGCTAATCGGAGAAGAGTGATGGATACTTTGCAACAAGAGAATCGCGAGCTGCGCGAAGAGGTTACTTATTTGAGGGAAAGCTTGGAAAGAGTGACTGCTATGATGGAAAATTTGATGGCTGCTCAGAATCAGCCACCTCCTAGTCCTCCTGTTCAGAATACTGTCATCTCAGAGGTTGTTACCGCATCCATTCCTGTGGAGACTGTTGTTTCTCCTCGCCACCGTATACCTGCTAGCACGCCTTGGGGCATGCCTGTTGACTTTTTTCCTGCTGGATATCGTCCTCCTCATCATCAGGAGACTGCTGCATTTAATGCTATCCCACCACCAGTATGGACTACTCTTCCTCCAATTGTGACTACTGGACCGCCTGTTGTGCGCAATATTCCGCATCATGATGAAATGATTTACCATGCTGAGCCTAGTGAAGGTGCTGGAGTTGCTGAAAGACTTGATGACTTCCAAGGACGCTTTGTTGAGATCCAAAGGGAGATGAGAGCGTTGAAGCATAAAGATCTGTTTGGAAAAGATGCTTATGACCTTTGTCTGGTTCCGAATGTTAAAGTTCCTTACAAATTCAAGCTGCCTGAATTTGAGAAGTACAAAGGCAATACTTGTCCGTTGAGTCATCTGACGATGTATGCAAGGAAGATGTCGACTCAGACTGATAATGATAAGCTGCTGATTCACTATTTCCAGGACAGTTTAACCGGGGCACCTATGAGGTGGTATATGAGTCTGGATAATAGCCAAATCAAGACCTTCAATGATTTGGGAGAAGCTTTTGTGAAACAGTACAAGTACAATGTTGATATGGCGCCTGATAGAGATCAACTCCGTGCTATGTCCCAGAAGGACAAAGAGACTTTTAAAGAATATGCGCAGAGATGGAGAGAGTTGGCAGCTCAGATTGTTCCTCCGTTAGAAGAAAAAGAAATGACAAAGATCTTTTTGAAGACGTTGGGATCTTTTTATTATGAGAGAATGATAGCAAGCGCTCCTTCTGACTTCACTGAAATGGTGAGCATGGGTATGCGTTTAGAAGAAGGTGTCCGTGAGGGACGGTTGACTCAAGAGAATGGCAATGGTTCAAGCTCCAGAAGGTTCAACTTCGGGAAAAAGAAAGAAAATGAGACTAATGCAGTATCCCGTGAAAGTTATAGAAGACCTCACAGTCGTGTGAATCACCATTCGCAGCACCATTCGCAGCATGTGGCTTCTGTTACACCAATGATTAACATGGCTCCAACTGTGCCAGCTGTTCCAAAGTTCCAACCTCGTTATCAGCAACCTTCTGTGCAACAAGGTGGTAATCAACTAGCTCGTACCAAGCCCAGTTTTGATCCTATTCCTGTGCCGTATGCGGACTTGCTTCCGTCTTTGATTGCAAAGAATCTTGTGCAGACTCGTCCTCCACCTCCAGTTCCAGAGACTATTCCATGGTGGTATAAGCCTGAGGCTCGTTGTGCTTTTCACCAAGGTGCCCCGGGGCACGATGTTGAGAACTGTTATCCCTTGAAGTTCGAAGTACAGAAATTGATGAGGAATAATGTTCTGTATTTTAATGATGTTAACCCAAATGTGCAGAAGGATCCGTTGCCGAAGCATGGTAATGCGTCTGTGAATATGGTTGCTGGTTGTCCTGGTTTGTTCAAAATTTATGAAGTCAGTCATATCCGAAGATCTCTGGTAGAAATGCATGCTTTCCTGAGTGAATATCACGATATCGATCATGACTATGCTGGATGTTGTATCTGCTCGGTGAATCCGCGTGGTTGCGTGATTGTGAAAAGAGATATTCAGAAGATGATGGACGATAAGCTGATCGAAGTAACAACGAAGAGAGATGAATATGAGAATGAAGTAAATGTCATTATGCCTCAGTTCAATCTTCCTGATAGGGTTGCTCCTGAGAGAGTGGTGTTTTCTTTTGATAGTCGCCAGACTGCTGTTACTCCATTGGTGATCAATGTACCCGGTCCAATGCCATATGAGTCTGACAAAGCTGTTCCGTACCGGTATAATGCTACGATGATAGAAAATGGTAGGGAAGTTCCTCTTCCTACTCCAAAGTCTGTGGTTAGCATTGCTGATGTGACGAAAGTTACCCGAAGTGGTAGATTGTATGCTTCAGACCCTCCGAGGAGAGTTGAAGATACCAGTGCGAGCAAGCAGATTATGGATGCTGTGGTCCAATCGAGCCAATCTGGTAATAGTGATGATGAAGTGCTAAAGTTGATAAAGAAGAGTGAGTATAACATTTCTGAGCAGTTATTGCAGACTCCCTCGAAGATATCAGTGTTGTCTCTCTTGTTGAGTTCTGAAGCTCATAGGCAGTCATTGCAGAAGATTCTGGATCAAGCCTATGTTGACCATGATGTGACGGTTGATCAATTTGATAGTATTGTGGCGAATATCACTTCATGCAACAATTTGAGTTTCTGTGATGACGATCTGCCTGAAGAAGGAAGAAATCATAACTTGGCTCTGCACATCTCGGTGAATTGTCAAGAAGATGCTTTATCTAAGGTGTTGGTTGATACCGGCTCGTCTCTGAATGTTATGCCAAAGTCGACATTGTCAAAGCTTGCGTTTCAAGGTGCTCCCATGAGGCACAGTGGGATTATAGTGAAAGCGTTTGATGGGTCAAAGAAGACAGTGATTGGAGAGGTGGATCTTCCTATTCTTATTGGACCGTTTATATTCAAGATTACTTTTCAAGTAATGGATATACGTCCCGCATATAGTTGTCTCCTCGGAAGACCATGGATCCACGAGGCAGGCGCTGTAACATCCACTCTTCATCAGAAGTTGAAGTTTGTGAGAGAAGGTAAATTGGTGACCATTGAAGGCGAGAGGGCGATGCTTGTGAGCAATTTGTCTTCTTTTTCCTATATTGATGCTGAGGACGAGGTGGGAACGTCGTTTCAAGCTCTTTCTGTTGTGAATAGTGTTGTTAAGAAGAATGCCATGCCCATGTCCTCTTTCAAGGATGCCCTGCGAGTGATTGAAGCTGGTCAGTCTGATGGTTGGGGAAAAATTATTGATGCTGTCGACAACAAGGAAGGTTTTGGTATCGGCTTTGCACCTGGTGCAGTTATCAAAGATCCCAAGACTATTCAAGAAGGCTTCCGAAGTGCTGGATTTATCAATGACCATTCCGCTGCTGCCATCATTGATGATGATGATGATGAAGATGAAGAAATGTTTGACTTTGTTACGCATGGAAAGATTTGCCAGAACTGGATCGCTGTTGATGTTCCTTTTATCGTTCATTCTTCAAAGTAATTGTTTTTATTTTCCTTCAAAAAATCCTTTCACTTTGCCCAAAGTGAAAGTGATGCTTGTCGGGCTTTGTTTCAAATTTTATCATCATCAATAAAGTGTTATTTTGTTATTTCCATATGTGTTTTTCATTTTCGCTTTATTCTGAAAAATGGTAACATAAAAAACCCAAAAATATAATAATTGTGTATCTGCATATTGTTTGCACTTTTGCTCATCTTCTAAAATAAAAATAAAATCATTGTGCAGATTGATTGATAAACCCATTGAAAACAATGATCCTATGCCCTCTCCCAATTTTGAATTCCCTGTGTTTGAAGCTGAGGAAGAGGATGATGAAGAGATTCCAGATGAAATTTCTCGGTTGCTTGAGCACGAGGAAAAGATTATTCAGCCTCATGGAGAGTCTATAGAGATGGTCAACTTGGGTTCTGAAGATGAAAAGAAAGAAGTCAAAGTTGGAGCATTGCTTGATCCTGATGTTAAGAAGAGGATTATAGAGCTTCTCAGAGAATATGTTGATGTATTTGCTTGGTCTTATCAAGACATGCCAGGTCTTGATACTAATATTGTGGAGCATAGATTGCCGCTGAAGCCTGAATGTCCACCTGTAAAGCAGAAGCTCAGAAGAACTCATCCAGACATGGCATTAAAAATCAAAGAGGAGGTTCAAAAGCAGATTGATGCAGGTTTTCTTGTGACGTCAACTTATCCCGAATGGGTAGCCAATATTGTTCCAGTTCCGAAGAAAGACGGAAAAGTCCGAATGTGCGTAGATTACAGAGACTTGAACAAAGCTAGTCCGAAAGATGATTTTCCATTACCACACATTGATATGTTGGTAGATAATACGGCTAAGTTTGATGTATTCTCTTTTATGGACGGATTTTCCGGTTATAATCAAATAAAGATGGCACCTGAGGATATGGAAAAGACCACATTTATTACACCATGGGGAACATTCTGTTACAGAGTGATGCCTTTTGGATTGAGGAATGCTGGTGCGACGTACCAATGAGCTATGACCACACTTTTCCATGATATGATGCACAAAGAGATCGAAGTATATGTTGATGATATGATCGCCAAGTCGAAGACTGAAGAGGATCTTGTTGAGCATTTGCTGAAGTTGTTTCAAAGGTTGAGAAAGTATAAGCTTCGTCTGAATCCGAACAAATGCACTTTTGGTGTACGTTCTGGAAAGTTGCTAGGTTTCATTGTCAGCCAAAGAGGCATCGAAGTTGATCCTGATAAAGTGAAAGCTATTCAGGAAATGCCTGCTCCAAGAACCGAAAAGCAAGTCAGAGGATTCTTGGGCCGATTGAATTATATCTCAAGGTTTATCTCTCACATGACTGCCACATGTGCTCCGATTTTCAAGTTGCTTCGGAAAGATAAAGGTTGTGTCTGGACTGATGATTGCCAAAAGGCGTTTGAAAGTATTAAAGAATATCTGCTTGAACCTCCTATCTTGTCTCCTCCGGTGGAAGGTAGACCAATGATCATGTACTTGACTGTGTTGGAAGATTCCATGGGTTGTGTGCTTGGTCAGCAAGATGAAACTGGAAGAAAAGAACATGCAATTTACTACTTGAGTAAGAAATTCACTGATTGTGAGTCTCGGTATTCCATGCTTGAAAAAACTTGTTGTGCCTTAGTTTGGGCTGCAAAGCGTCTTCGCCAGTATATGCTGAATCATACGACTTGGTTGATCTCTAAAATGGATCCAATCAAGTATATCTTTGAAAAGCCCGCATTGACTGGGAGGATTGCTCGTTGGCAAATGTTATTATCAGAATATGATATCGAGTACCGAACTCAAAAAGCTATAAAAAGTAGTATCTTGGCTGACTATTTGGCACATCAACCGATTGATGATTACCAACCTGTCAAGTTTGATTTTCCAGATGAAGATGTGATGTTTTTGAAAGTAAAAGATAATGATGAACCTTTGATTGAGGAAGGGCCAGAGCCTGGATCTCGATGGGGTTTAATTTTTGATGGTGCTGTGAATGCACGTGGAAGAGGAATTGGGGCAATGATCATTACTCCCGATGGTTCACATATTCCTTTTGCTGCAAGATTGACTTTTCCTTGTACCAACAATGAAGCTGAGTATGAAGCCTGCATTATGGGTCTTGAAGAAGCTGTTGATTTAAGAATTAAACATCTTGATGTATACGGAGATTCTGCCTTGGTAATTAATCAGATTCAGGGCACGTGGGTAACTCATCAACCTCACTTGATCCCCTATAGAGATTATGCCAGGAAGATATCAACTTTCTTCACTGAAGTTGAGTTCCATTATATTCCTCGTGATGAGAATCAGATGGCTGATGCGTTAGCAACCATAGCTTCTATGATAAAAGTGCACCAGTGGAATGATGTTCCCATGATTAGTGTGAATTGACTGGAAAGACCAGCTCATGTGTTTGCAGTTGAAGAGGTCCATGATGACAAGCCTTGGTATCACGATATTAAATGTTTCCTCCAGAGTCAAGAATACCCGCTTGGGGCATCTGATAAAGATAAGAGGACTTTGAGGAGATTGGCAGGCAATTTTTTCCTGAATGGAAATGTGCTTTATAAGAGAAATTTTGACATGGTCTTGCTCAGATGCGTGGATAGACACGAAGCAGACATGTTGATGAAAGAAATTCATGAAGGATCTTTCGGCACTCATGCCAATGGGCATGCAATGGCTAAAAAGATGTTGAGAGCAGGTTACTATTGGTTGACAATGGAATCTGATTGTTGCAAATATGTGAAAAAGTGCCATAAGTGTCAGGTGTATGCTGATAAGATTCATGTGCCACCAGCTTATCTCAATGTGATTTCTTCCCCATGGCCTTTCTCCATGTGGGGAATTGATATGATTGGCATGATTGAACCCAAGGCTTCGAATGGATATCGTTTTATCCTCGTGGCAATTGACTACTTCACCAAGTGGGTGGAAGCGGCATCGTATGCTAATGTAACCAAGCAAGTTGTGGTTCAGTTTATCAAGAATAATCTTATCTGCAGATATGGTGTTACGAATAGAATCATTACTGATAATGGTTCGAACTTGAACAATAAGATGATGAAAGAGCTTTGTGAAGATTTCAAGATTCAACACCATAATTCCTCTCCTTATAGACCGAAGATGAATGGGGCTGTTGAAGCTGCGAATAAGAACATTAAGAAGATCATTCAGAAGATGGTTGTGACATACAAGGACTGGCATGAGATGCTCCCTTTTGCTTTGCATGGGTATCGTACATCTGTCCGCACTTCAACAGGGGCAACCCCTTTCTCACTTGTTTATGGTACAGAAGCAGTGCTCCCTGTCGAAGTTGAGATCCCATCAATGAGAGTTCTGATGGAAGCCAAGTTGACTGAGGCTGAATGGTGTCAAAGTAGATTTGATCAGTTGAATTTGATTGAAGAAAAGAGAATTACAGCTTGGTGTCATGGTCGGTTGTACCAGAAAAGAATGAAGAAAGCTTTTGATAAGAAGGTCAAACCTCGTGTATTCAGAGAAGGCGACCTCGTACTCAAAAAGATTCAGTCTTTCCTTAAAGATTCTCGGGGCAAGTGGACTCCGAACTATGATGGACCATATGTTGTTAAGAAAGCCTTCTCTGGCGGTTCATTAATTCTTGCAACTATGGATGGGGAGGAGATCACTCGCCCTATGAATGCGGATGCAGTCAAGAAATACTTCGCCTAAATAAAAAAAAAGAACAGCTCGCTAAGTTGAAAACCCGAAAGGGCGGTCCAGGCAAAAATTAGAGACAAAAACAGAAATAATTATCCCGGTAGATTGAAAACCCGAAAGGGCAATCTAGGCAAAAGTTAGGGATCATGGCAAGTAACTGCGTCGACAGACTGAATCGCTTGTAGTAACCGAGGATTTCAGATTCTATCATTCAGAAGATTTATTCATCAAAGATTCTTATTCACTCATCCTTGACTGAAGTTTCGGACACAATGGAGTTCAAAGTTGATAGGGAGAATAGTGATCATTGTATCTCAATGTAGCCCTTTCCATGTATTTACCATTTTTCAAACTTGTAATGATCCATGGAGTCATGCCATTTGCTGACTACCATTCTATCAATGAATTTGAGCCTTTATCCAATTGTTTGCAATTCTTTATTTTTGTTTCTGTTTACAAAATTTCAATTTATTGTTGATGATGATCTTTGAAACAAATTTAATAAATTTAATCTTTGAAGATTTTAAAAACATTTTTCTTGTGATATCTGAACAAATAAAGGATGTCAATAGTGATTCCAAGAATGGTAAAGTCTGGATGTGTGTAACTCGTCTCTCCCAAAGCAGGGTTTGATTCGGTTGTGTTCATGAGAGGTTTCTGGATAGTCTTGATCAGATTGATGTTAATGATATTTTGTTCCCCAACTATGATGTTGAATGGAGGTTGTATGTATCCCCCAGAAGAGTTGTTGGAAGGGATGTTCAGAATCCCTAGTTGAGTGTTGATCTTTTCCTCAGCATGTTATCTTTGAATTGAGAAGTATTGGGAATTCCCAGCTGAGCTCATGTTCCTCAGCTTGATTATTTGCATCCTTGAATATAGAAGTATGGATATATCAGACAATTTAGAGGTTTTCTTTTACCCTATGTTGGGTACTGATTTAAAATCCCTCGTAACTGTGTTTTGGCTATGATGTTAACTTCTGATATCCCTATATGGATCCCCAGTAGGACTGCATGTGTTAATTTCCAGCAGGTTCCTATGTGATTTTTTAACAGGTCTTGCACTCTATCCCCAGGTGGAGCAGAAGTTGTATGACAGTTATTCTTTGCGAAGTTTGATTTTTATCAAGAATATTTCCATCCTCAGCAGATTATTTCCATCCTCAGCAGATTATTACCTTTTCCTCAGCAGGATGATATTCCTAGCAGATGCTGTTTTATCATGATTTGAGCCTTGTAGTAGGATTTTATTCCTTTGATGGCTTATGATATTTCCCTGCAGATTTCAAGATTGAATCTCCAGTTGTTCCCTGCATTATTGCTTTGTGATTAGCCGAGTATCCGGTTGTTGTGGTGTTCATGTCACCTGTTTCTTATCTTTATGTCTGTTTTGTCAGCATATTCATAAGCATATTCATACGCATAAGCATAGCATTGTTTGCTTGCATTCTTGCGTTTATCATTGTTATTTGCTCTTTGGTGTGGATTTTCCCCACAGAGTGTGTGTGTCGTATTCCTCTCAAGTTTAGAGTGTCGACCATTAAGCAGAAAGAGTTAATCCTTTCTAATTCCCCACTGAGTTTGTTTCTCGTGGAAGTTATTGATTCAGTTTCCTTCCCAGTTTATTATCTGGATGGATTTTCCCCAGTTGAGATATTTCCTCCTTGGGATGGGTCTTGTTTGACCGTTTCTCTCCAATTTGTTCTTGGATTGAACTTCGGTCCCCCTTTTGTAGATATATTTGCTTTGGAATTAAGCTTTCATTATTTGATAGTGGGCAATATTTTCTCCAGCTTGAGTATTATTATGTTGGAATTTAGCTATCAGTAAATCGATAGTGGGTAATATTACCAAATTGATCAAGTTATTTCACTTGTGCTCCTACCCAGTAAATTCGGTAGTCGAGATATTTTCCTCTTACCCAGTAAAAAGGTAATTTGATTGAGTTCCTACCCAGTAAATCAGGTAGTCGATCATACTCCTATCCAGTAAATTGATAGTCGAGTCCCTTATGCTCCTACCCAGTAAATCAGGTAGTCGAGAATTGTTCTACCCAGTAAATTCGGTAGTCAAGTTATTTTCCTCTTACCCAGTAAAAAGGTAACAGAATAAGATATTTTCATCTTACCCAGTAAAAAGGTAATTTGATTGAGTTTCTACCCAGTAAATTCGGTAGTCGAGATTTTATCCTCTTACCCAGTAAAAAGGTAATCTGATTGAGTTTCTACCCAGTAAATACGGTAGCCAATATTTTTCTTCTTACCCAGTAAAAAGGTAATAGAAGCTGTTTCAATTTGATTGAGTTTCTACCCAGTAAATACGGTAGCCAATATTTTTCTTCTTACCCAGTAAAAAGGTAACAGAAACTATTTCCATGTGATTGAGTTCTCTACCCAGTAAATCAGGTAGTTGAAAATTTCTTACCCAGTAAAGCAGGTAGTGGATCATACTCCTATCCAGTAAATCGATAGTCGAGTCATTTATATTCTCTACCCAGTAAATCAGGTAGTTGAAAATTTTTTCTTACCCAGTAAAAAGGTGATTGAGGTCATTCCTCTTTATTTAGCTCCTATCCAATAAATCGATAGTTGAGTCATTTGTTTTCTCCTGCCCAGTAAACCAGGTAGTTGACAGTTTTGCTGCTCAGTAAAAAGTAGTAAAGGCTATTCCTCCGAATTTTGCTCCTATCCAGTAAATCGATAATCGAGTCATTTATATTCTCTACCCAGTAAATCAGGTAGTTGAAAATTTTTCTTACCCAGTAAAAAGGTAATTGAGGTTATCTCTCCGCATTTTGCTCCTATCCAGTAAATTGATAGTCGAGTCTGTTATATTTCCTACCCAGTAAATCAGGTAGTTGATGATTTATTTCCCAACACAGTATTTCTCCATTCTTGGATTCGAATACTTTGTTTGATTAATATTTCTGGCAGGGTGTTTAATTTGCCCTTGTTGAATCTGTTTTTTTGATTATTTCATATCTTTTCCCAAGTGGAGTCGGTTATCCAGTGATTTATTTTCCTGGTAACTCTTTTGTTGTCTGTTGTTGTTTCCCCAGTGGGATTTTCTTCTGTGTCCCCAAGTTGTGCTCTTTCTCTGGTGGTCATTATTTTCCCCACAGAGATCTTGGGTTTGCATATCATATTCATATCATATCATTTGTTCTCTTAGGACAAAAATTGGGTATTCTGTATTTAAGTCTCTCCCATCTTGTAGAGACGAAGATGTCAATCTTCATATCTCCGGATTGAAGAAACTTAAATAGGGGCAGCTGTAACACCCTAATTTTTGCCCTAAGATTGTTTCGCATGTCATCTGCATTTTGCATGTCAAACAAGATCGCACAGGTTTCGAGTTTCTCCTCAGATGTGGGTCTATGCTTCGCAGGGGATCACCATTATTTTTACTGTTTGATATTTGTTTATATTTACTGACTTCTAACCAAAATACAAAAAAATATGTTGTAAGTGTTCTTCTTTTTCTCTGTTGTTGCAGGATTTCAAAGACAGGGCAATAATTTCATTCAGATGCATGTGTTCAGTCACGATTCGATTTCAAATGGATGTTTGACCTAATCTGGTCAAACTATTAAAAGATTGTGTTGACTGCAAGTTGTGTGTGCCAATAATTCATTTATCAGGCAATGCGTCTTCAAAGTATAAGTTGGTTTGTGTGACAATGTTTTGTGCAGAGTTCGGTTGGTTCATCAGTTATTAGACGGTGTTCTGTGTGTTGTGGTTTGAATCTTCAAATGGTTATCAGTTCATCGATTCACCAGTTCATCAGCGATTCATCTGAGGATTTATTTTCCTCAGTATGAATTCGGTTTATCAGATAATAATCAAACAGTTTTCAGTTGGCAAGTTGCAAGGTATTTGGGCTGTGTTCAGAGGCTTGTTGAAATAATCCAGATCTAGTTATGGGCTTGAAAATCAATTTCCATCCATTATCCTGTTTCTTCCCGATTAAACCATTTATCCATCCGTATACCTCTTTTTTACGACCATCTTTCATTATCCATTTTTTCGATTGTTTACCAAATCACATTATTCAGATATTATCCATCAGTTATTTTCGATTTAAATCATTTCTTTTTATTTTCAATTTTAACCATTACCCATTTTTCTATTCATATCCATTTTCTTATCCGCTTTTAACTACAACCATCCATATTTCGATTTTTGGTTGTCATCTGAGTTATCTCGATTTGTCTCATTTTCTATTTACTTATATTCAATTCATCCAAACTCCAATTTCATCTTCTTTTACTCATTTACATATTATTTTCTAACTACATTTTTTTAATTCATTTTTCCTTTTTATCCAACTTTATTTTGTCCATTTTCATATTTCATTCTTTTTTCTATATACTATTTTTTCATATCAAATATCCATTACATTTTTTTTCTAAGTCCATTCATAAAAAAATGTACCATATTACAATTTCAAAAATTAAAAACCAAAATAAATAAAAAACTTTTCATTTAGCCTTTTGCTTCACATCATTACACTTCATAGTAATCCATAAACTTTTCCAAGCCTACACCAGCAAGGCCCCACAACTTCACAAGTCCAATACAAGTACCTCAGCCTTTTCGTACCACACGCCCAGCAGGCCGCACGCCCTTAATACGTAAGCCAAGAGCAAGCCTATCAGCTAAACTGCCCAAGCTTACACAGCCCCCTAAACCTCTGGCCAAATCTTTACCCAATTAAAATCTCTCATCTCAAATCCGAAAATCTTGAATCAATTTTCAAAATCCCTAAATCCCCTTTTGATTCGAAACGAAATTTGTGAATTGAAAGAAGAAGAACAAGAAGGAAATCGCAAGAAGAAAGGAGGGACTCGTTGTGTTTCGGGTTTAATTTCTTGAAGGTGAGGAGCGATTTTTGTTGTTGTTGGCTCTGTGAGTTCCGCCGCGGGACTGAGTTTTTGTTTCCCCTGTTTTCGCGTGTGTTTACAAGGAAGAAGAAGCTACCTTTGTTTCTTTATTTTATTTAATTTGTTTTTTTCTGTTTTTTTGTTTTAATTTTTAATAAAACAATGTAAATGTGTATGGACCTGGATCTATGGAGATCCGTTTACTATCACCTAGACCTTGGATCTGTATCCATTAACCCGCGTTTGACTACTTCCCCTCCCCCTTTCTTTATTTTTCTTTCTCTTTTAGAATTTGGTTTTCTTTATTTTTTTTAGATTTGTATTATACCTTATTTGTTTGATAAAAGATTTTTTAGAATATATTTTAGGAAAGGAATTCAGAAAAAGATTTAGAAACAGTGTTTTAAAAAATGATTTAGAAAATATTTTGTAAATTATTTTAGAGAAGATATTTGGAAAATAACTTTAGAAAAGAAAATTCAAAAAAATTGTTTCTAATTCTTTTTTGGATCTATTTTTGGATCCATTATTCTTCATCTCCTTTTAATTTTGGTCGATGACAATCTTCCGATTCGGGATTGTTGATTTCCGATTAAGTTTAATCTTCATTATTTCAAATCTATGGATGAATGATCATTTGGATCATTCTCCATACTTTGAGGTCGTGATAGGTTGCTTTTCGAGAAATTCAACGATAATCTCGATTAAGATTAGACCTTCCTTTTCTTTTAGTGTGGCATGTTTTCGGAGAACGATCCATTATGTCGTTTCTCTAACATGTATTAACACGAATATTTTCCACTTTAATTAGTGGTGGCCGGCCTCATTTGTAGGGTAATTACTTTGTAAATTACTCGGCGTTTGCTTAACATAGACCTAAAGTTGTCCCGATTCGATTAAAGATCCACTTGGATCCGGTTGCCTCGGTTTTATTTTCATTGTTGTGGTTGTGTTTGATTAAGTTCATCATACCACCTTATATTGTATATAATATAATAATGTGAATATAATTGTTTAAATTTAATCTCTTGCACTTTATCCTTTTATTTTAAATCTCTTGCTCCCTTATCTCCTTATTATATTTTGCCATATTATATCATATATCATTGTTTATATTCATATTGTGCTTGTTAATATTCATATTGTGCTTGTTTTTATTTTGTCCATTTGGACATTAAAATACTTAATAAAGGATTAAACTCTTAAAAAACTTGTGACTTCTAACTTTGGACTTATGGTTACTATCCCGAACTTTTGGAGATTGGACTTAGACCTTCTAGGATTCCCTTTGCTCAAGTTGGAGTGGTTAGAAACCTTGGCCTCAAATGATGTCATTAAGTTTTTGAAGATGGAAGTCCGAACTTTGAAGATTTGTACATATTGGTCTTGGTAACTTCTTTCCTTAGCTTTTAATTCAAGCATTAGGACTAGTCTCTTCATCTCCTCCCCATTCTTTAATTTTCAAAACTTCTTCCTATTTCAAAACCTTCTTGTTTTCTAAACTTCAAACATTTTCATAAACAAACCTTGACTTAGGTCAAGCGATTTTTTAATCTTTTCCTTTTATTTTCTTAACCAAATATTAATTCATGTAAATATAGTAAAACCATTTTTGTACATACTTAAAAAAAATACAAATCCATTCAATTGTTTTTGTGCCTTGTGCACTTTTTCTTCTTTTCCACATGTTTAGATATGATTCATACCTTTTAGCGGAATTATTCGCTAAGGGATGACGACTTATCTTTACATCTTAAAATCAACTCAACCCACTTATTCTTTTCAAACTTTGTACCACGAACTACGAGGTTTTGATCTCGCATTGCACTTTGTGGGTACGTAGGCATAAGGCTTTAAAACCTTATCAAACACAAAATCATTAAAAAATATTCTTCTCCTCATCTCTTCCATCATTTTAAACAAACCAATTTCAGACCAAAAAGCAATAAGTATTTCAAAGGGCTCCCGTGGAGTACCACGGATGAGTCGGGTGCCTAAAACCTTCCCGGTTCATAACCAATCCCCTTACCCAAATCTCTGTTTATTTCTTTTAGCCTTTGCTTTTAGAATCCTAGGTTTTATTCGTTCTTTTACCTTTTTCCATTCGGAAATAAAGAAAAGCGCGGTGGCGACTCTGTGTTAATCGAGTTAAGTTAATCAATAGCTTACACTCACGATTTTACCGCTACACCTGGGGTTCAAGTACATGCTCAATCCATTCCCACTACCACTTGAGCTAGTAGATCAATGGGTAGTGGGAATGGATTTAGCATGTACTTGAACCCTAGGGTACAGGGTTCGATTCCCACGGAAGGCAAAAACTCTACTAGTGAGGGGAGTAGAGAAGATCGTGAGGTGACAGTGCCGGGATTGCCTTGCGAGGGGCCCGGGCTGTTACAAGAAACACATAAAGAAGTGAGAAGAGGATGAAAAGTGATAAATACGTGAGGAAATGAGAAGACATGAGAAGCGACTAACACTTTAGTCACTCATTGTTTTTCAAATGTTTCAAATACAAGTGTGTAAAACAAATTGCTTCTAAAAAGCTATTATCACAACTGTGATATTATTACACAAAATTATTTCACAATTGATGGAAAAAAGAAATTTGAAAAATGAGTATGCGCCCGAGAGAGTTGTTGCAAATTTCTCCAGTTGACTATTTTATATAACTGTGAAGATTTCTACCATTGGAGACATCTTAACTTATTTTTGTATGGAGGTTAAAGTCATTGACAAGTTTCCAGAAATAAAGATATTTGTCTGGAGCCGATAATTCCCTGATCTTCAATTAATAAGTTTGATTCTTTGTTATCTTTCAATAGAGATTTTGCACACTAAAAATCAATAATTTTAAGGAGCATATTTTGTTCTTTATAAAAATATTTGTTATCATTAAAACTTAAATAAAGAGAGTAGAATCAAAATTCTTATTCTAACAGCAACTTCTGATCATATGTCGTGAAAGTCCTTTTGCGATCGTGTTATAACGTTGATAGAGATCTTTTTTACTTTAATATTCGATTATGATTCAATTTTACACTATGATAATGTGTATATGATGTGATGTAACTTTGATGATTCAAAGATGTGTGATGTAACTTTGATGAATGATGCGACATTGTTTTTACTTTGCTATTAAATTATGATTCAATTTTACTTTATGATCATGTGTATGTGTTATGATGTAAATTTGATGATTCAAAGATGCATGATGTAACTTTGATTCAAATATGTGATTTGATTCCATGTGATGTAACTTTAACGAATGAAGATGTGATTCATTTTTACCTTGCTATTCGATTATGATGTGCAACTTTTGTTAATGATTGTGTTAAGGCAAATTTAAAAATACTCTTACACGATTAATATGATTTCTAATTATGAATTATGATGTGCAACTATTGCTGATGATTGTGTTAATAAAAATATAAAAACATGATTTCTAATTAGTAATGACATTAAAGTGTCTAAGAAAATGTGTCTTGTACCTTAATAATATTTTATCTGAAAAAAATCATAATATTTTATTTCAAACAAAATGAGTACTTCTACTGCATGAAGTCTGTCTTAGTTGAGTGGATTTTATCTGAAACCCAAGAATCCCACAAGAAATATGCCACTGTACCATATTGCAAGGTTTTGAATAGAGGTTTAAACATCATTACGACTTTTTGGTTGATCTGATTCGATCCTACACATCGTATGATCTAGAAATTGGAAGAAAGAAAGATTCTTATATTTTGATACAAAACAATTTCGATATACAAATTATAGACTATATAATTTTTAGCATGAGAGTGCTAAATTTGAACAAACAGATCGATGCTGACATTATAATAAAGGTCCCGGGCATGGATAATGACATCATAGATTGGTTTGCTGACACTATAATAAAGGTCCTGGGCATGGATAATGATATCATAGATTGGTTTCCAGCAAAGACTCGTTAGCAGTTGAGAAGTGAGTTTGAGAAGAAAACCCATTTCAAAAAAAGGGTGGATTGTTTTTTAAGACACTTTGAGAATGTGGAAATCGATAGGTGATTGTTGAACTGAATTAAAAACGTGAGAAAAAATAGAAATACCAAAGGATTCTCTGTTTATGGATTATAGCAGTTGACAAAAACATGTGTTGGAAAGATTATTCCTAAAAGATGACAAGAAACCATGTTTGATTTAAAAGTAGGTATTAGATAACTTGTATTAATTTGACTAAAAATAAATTTTTTGAGAGAATTTATTGTAAATATCCTAAGAAGCATGTAAAATACAGTTTGATTACATTTGTCTTGATGATCATAAAAAAATAGAATCTCACCGGAATATATATATATATATATATATATATATATATATATATATATATATATATATATATATATATATATATATATATATATATATATAAGCATTTAATTAGATTATTGTTATTTATGAAGAATTTGCACAAACAAATATATAAACATAGATATTTAATATTCATATTATGTCCTAACAAAATATGCTACTATATATATATATATATATATATATATATATATATATATTGAATAAATGTTTTATAAATTTTAATGGATGAGAAATTGAAAAATATTTAACAATGAAAAATTATTTAATTTTATTAAAAATATTAAAACTCATAAAGGACAAATATAATTTGTAAAAATTGTGGTTTTTGAATTTGTTTTACTATTATAGTTATATACTTTATAATAATTTATAAATAATTAAATTAAAATATATAAATTAGTATTTAGTTGTCCTTGACAAATATTTCTAAATACGTCATCGATGAATAATATATTAGATAACCTTCAAATATTTGAGCAACTCACAATGATACAGTATAATGAAAAATCTGAAGGAAAAATAGAACATATAAATTATTATTACTTGAAAAAAGAGAAAAAATCTTATTACTTTAAAAAACAGAGAAATATAGTTATAAAGGATTATGAAGAAAATCAAGAAATGGATTTATGAAGAGTTAAAAAAGAAATATATTATTATTATTTTTAAATAGAGAGAAAAAAGAGTGAGATGGAAAAAGAAAGAAGAATTGTTAAGAATATAAGAAGAAAAATCATTATTATTAAATTAAGAAGAGTAAATAAAAAAGACAATGAAATGTGAGAAACACAAAAAGAAGTGAGAAGAGGATGAAAAGTGATAAATACGTGAGGAATTGAGAAGACATGAGAAGCGACTAACACTTTAGTCACTCAAGGTCTTTCAAATGTTTTGAATACAAGTGCGTAAAACAAATTGCTTCTAAAAAGCTATTATCACAACTGTGATATTAATACATAATATTATTTCACAATTGATGGAAAAAAGAAATTTGAAAAATGAGTATGTGTTCGAGAGAGTTGTTGCAAATTTCTCCTGTTGACTATTTTATATAACTGTGAAGATTTCTACCATTGGAGACATCTTAACTTATTTTTGGATGGAGATTAAAGTCATTGAAAAGTTTCTAGAAATAAATATTTTTGTCTGGAGCCGATAATTCCCTAATCTTCAATTAATAAGGTTGATTCTTTATTATCTTTCAATAGAGATTTTGCATACTAAAATCAATAATTTTAAGGAGCATATTTTGTTCTTTATAAAAATATTTGTTATCATCAAAACTTAAATAAAGAGAGTAGAATTAAAATTCTTATTCTAACAGCAACTTCTGATCATACGTCGTGAAGGTCCTTTTGTAACTTTGATGAATTTTGCGATCTTGTTTTTACGTTGATAGAGATCTTTTTTACTTTGCTATTCGATTATGATTCAATTTTACTCTATGATCATGTGTATATGATATGATGTAACTTTGATGATTCAAAGATGTGTGATGTAACTTTGATGAATGATGCGACATTGTTTTTACTTTGCTTGCGAGCTTGTTTTTACTTTGCTATTAGATTATGATTCAATTTTACTTTATGATCATGTGTATGTGTTGTGATGTAAATTTGATGATTCAAAGATGCATGATGTAACTTTGATTCAAATATGTGATTTGATTCCATGTGATGTAACTTTAACGAATGAAGATGTGATTCATTTTTACCTTGCTATTCGATTATGATGTGCAACTTTTGTTAATGATTGTGTTAATGCAAATTTAAAAATACACTTACAAGATTAATATGATTTCTAAATATGAATTATGATGTGCAACTATTGCTGATGATTGTGTTAATAAAAAAAACATGATTTCTAATTAGAAATGACATTAAAGTGTCTAAGATAATGTGTCAAAAAATCATAATATTTTATTTGAAACAAAATGAGTACTTCTACTGCATGAAGTTTGTCTTAGTTGAGTGGATTTGATCTGAAACCCAAGAATCCCAAAAGAAATATGCCACTGTACCATATTGCAAAGTTTTAAATCGAGGTTTAAACATCATTACGACTTTTTGGATGATTTGATTCGATCCTACACATCGAATGATCTAGAAGTTTGAAGAAAGAAAGATTCTTATATTTTGATACAAAAAAATGTCGATATACAAATTATAGACTATATGATTTTTAGCATGAGTGCTAAATTTGAACAAACAGACCGATGCTGACATTACAATAAAGGTCCTGGGCATTGATAATGACATCATAGATTGGTTTCCAGTAAAGACTCGTTAGCAGGTGAGAAGTGAGTTTGAGAAGAAAAACACGTTTCAAAAAAAGGATGGATTGGTTTTTAAGACACTTTGAGAATGTGGAAATCAATCGGTGATTGTTGAACTGAATTAAAAATGTGAGAAAAATAGAAATACCAAAGGATTCTCTGATTATGGATTATAGCAGTTGACAAAAACATGTGTTGGAAAGATTATTCCCAAAAGATGACAAGAAACCATGTTTTATTTAAAAGTAGGTATTAGATAACGTGTATTAATTTGACTAAAAATAAATTGTTTGAGAGAATTTATTGTAAATATCCTAAGAAGCATGTAAAATACAATTTGATTACATTTGTCTTGATGATCATAAAAAAATAAAATCTCACCGGAATATATATATATATATATATATATATATATATATATATATATATATATATATATATATATATATATATAAGCACTTAATTAGATTATTGTTATTTATGAAGAATTTGCACAAACAAATTTATAAACATAAATATTTAATATTCATATTATGTCCTAACGAAATATGCTACTATATATATATATATATATATATATATATATATATATATTATATATATATATATATATATATATATATATATATATATATTAAATATATGTTTTATAATTTTTAATGGATGAGAAATAGAAAAATATTTAACAATGAAAAATTATTTAATTTTAATAAAAATATTAAAACTCATAAAGGACAAATATAATTTGTAAAAATTGTTGTTTTTTGAATTTGTTTTACTATTATAGTTATCTACTTTATAATAATTTATAAATAATTAAATTAAAATATATAAATTAGTATTTAGTTGTCCTTGACAAATATTTCTAAATACGTCATCGATGAATAATACATTAGATAACCTTCAAATATTTGAGCAACTCACAATGATAGAGTATAATGAAAAATCTGAAGGAAAAATAGAACATATAAATTATTATTACTTGAAAAAAGAGAAAAAATATTATTACTTTAAAAAACAGAGAAATATAGTTATAAAGGATTATGAAGAAAATCAAGAAATGGATTTATGAAGAGTTAAAAAAGAAATATATTATTATTATTTTTAAATAGAGAGAAAAAAGAGTGAGATGGAAAAAGAAAGAAGAATTGTTAAGAATATAAGAATAAAAATCATTTTTATTAAATTAAGAAGAGTAAATAAAATAGATAATGAAATGTGAGAAACACATAAAGAAGTGAGAAGAGGATGAAAAGTGATAAATACGTGAGGAATTGAGAAGACATGAGAAGCGACTAACACTTTAGTCACTCAAGGTCTTTCAAATGTTTTGAATACAAGTGCGTAAAACAAATTGCTTCTAAAAAGCTATTATCACAACTGTGATATTAATACATAATATTATTTCACAATTGATGGAAAAAAGAAATTTGAAAAATGAGTATGTGTTCGAGAGAGTTGTTGCAAATTTCTCCTGTTGACAATTTTATATAACTGTGAAGATTTCTACCATTGGAGACATCTTAACTTATTTTTGGATGGAGATTAAAGTCATTGAAAAGTTTCTAGAAATAAATATTTTTGTCTGGAGCCGATAATTCCCTAATCTTCAATTAATAAGGTTGATTCTTTATTATCTTTCAATAGAGATTTTTCATACTAAAATCAATAATTTTAAGGAGCATATTTTGTTCTTTATAAAAATATTTGTTATCATCAAAACTTAAATAAAGAGAGTAGAATTAAAATTCTTATTCTAACAGCAATTTCTGATCATACGTCGTGAAGGTCCTTTTGTAACTTTGATGAATTTTGCGATCTTGTTTTTACGTTGATAGAGATCTTTTTTACTTTGCTATTCGATTATGATTCAATTTTACTCTATGATCATGTGTATATGATATGATGTAACTTTGATGATTCAAAGATGTGTGATGTAACTTTGATGAATGATGCGACATTGTTTTTACTTTGCTTGCGAGCTTGTTTTTACATTGCTATTAGATTATGATTCAATTTTACTTTATGATCATGTGTATGTGTTGTGATGTAAATTTGATGATTCAAAGATGCATGATGTAACTTTGATTCAAATATGTGATTTGATTCCATGTGATGTAACTTTAACGAATGAAGATGTGATTCATTTTTACCTTGCTATTCGATTATGATGTGCAACTTTTGTTAATGATTGTGTTAATGCAAATTTAAAAATACACTTACAAGATTAATATGATTTCTAAATATGAATTATGATGTGCAACTATTGCTGATGATTGTGTTAATAAAAAAACATGATTTCTAATTAGAAATGACATTAAAGTGTCTAAGATAATGATTCAAAAAATCATAATATTTTATTTGAAACAAAATGAGTACTTCTACTGCATGAAGTTTGTCTTAGTTGAGTGGATTTGATCTGAAACCCAAGAATCCCAAAAGAAATATGCCACTGTACCATATTGCAAAGTTTTAAATCGAGGTTTAAACATCATTACGACTTTTTGGATGATCTGATTCGATCCTACACATCGAATGATCTAGAAATTTGAAGAAAGAAAGATTCTTATATTTTGATACAAAAAAATGTCGATATACAAATTATAGACTATATGATTTTTAGCATGAGTGCTAAATTTGAACAAACAGACCGATGCTGACATTACAATAAAGGTCCTGGGCATTGATAATGACATCATAGATTGGTTTCCAGTAAAGACTCGTTAGCAGGTGAGAAGTAAGTTTGAG
This sequence comes from Lathyrus aphaca, assembly GCA_963966055.1. Classification (NCBI taxonomy): domain Eukaryota; kingdom Viridiplantae; phylum Streptophyta; class Magnoliopsida; order Fabales; family Fabaceae; genus Lathyrus; species Lathyrus aphaca. The sequence continues at coordinate 267,802,758 of OZ014525.1, forward strand.
AAGAAAAACACGTTTCAAAAAAAGGATGGATTGGTTTTTAAGACACTTTGAGAATGTGGAAATCAATCGGTGATTGTTGAACTGAATTAAAAATGTGAGAAAAATAGAAATACCAAAGGATTCTCTGATTATGGATAATAGCAGTTGACAAAAACATGTGTTGGAAAGATTATTCCCAAAAGATGACAAGAAACCATGTTTTATTTAAAAGTAGGTATTAGATAACGTGTATTAATTTGACTAAAAATAAATTGTTTGAGAGAATTTATTGTAAATATCCTAAGAAGCATGTAAAATACAATTTGATTACATTTGTCTTGATGATCATAAAAAAATAAAATCTCACCGGAATATATATATATATATATATATATATATATATATATATATATATATATATATATATATATATATATATATATATATATATATATATATATATATATATATATATAAGCACTTAATTAGATTATTGTTATTTATGAAGAATTTGCACAAACAAATTTATAAACATAAATATTTAATATTCATATTATGTCCTAACGAAATATGCTACTATATATATATATATATATATATATATATATATATATATATATATATATATATATATATATATATATATATATATATTAAATATATGTTTTATAATTTTTAATGGATGAGAAATAGAAAAATATTTAACAATGAAAAATTATTTAATTTTAATAAAAATATTAAAACTCATAAAGGACAAATATAATTTGTAAAAATTGTTGTTTTTTGAATTTGTTTTACTATTATAGTTATCTACTTTATAATAATTTATAAATAATTAAATTAAAATATATAAATTAGTATTTAGTTGTCCTTGACAAATATTTCTAAATACGTCATCGATGAATAATACATTAGATAACCTTCAAATATTTGAGCAACTCACAATGATAGAGTATAATGAAAAATCTGAAGGAAAAATAGAACATATAAATTATTATTACTTGAAAAAAGAGAAAAAATATTATTACTTTAAAAAACAGAGAAATATAGTTATAAAGGATTATGAAGAAAATCAAGAAATGGATTTATGAAGAGTTAAAAAAGAAATATATTATTATTATTTTTAAATAGAGAGAAAAAAGAGTGAGATGGAAAAAGAAAGAAGAATTGTTAAGAATATAAGAAGAAAAATCATTTTTATTAAATTAAGAAGAGTAAATAAAATAGACAATGAAATGTGAGAAACACATAAAGAAGTGAGAAGAGGATGAAAAGTGATAAATACGTGAGGAATTGAGAAGACATGAGAAGCGACTAACACTTTAGTCACTCAAGGTCTTTCAAATGTTTTGAATACAAGTGCGTAAAACAAATTGCTTCTAAAAAGCTATTATCACAACTGTGATATTAATACATAATATTATTTCACAATTGATGGAAAAAAGAAATTTGAAAAATGAGTATGTGTTCGAGAGAGTTGTTGCAAATTTCTCCTGTTGACAATTTTATATAACTGTGAAGATTTCTACCATTGGAGACATCTTAACTTATTTTTGGATGGAGATTAAAGTCATTGAAAAGTTTCTAGAAATAAATATTTTTGTCTGGAGCCGATAATTCCCTAATCTTCAATTAATAAGGTTGATTCTTTATTATCTTTCAATAGAGATTTTGCATACTAAAATCAATAATTTTAAGGAGCATATTTTGTTCTTTATAAAAATATTTGTTATCATCAAAACTTAAATAAAGAGAGTAGAATTAAAATTCTTATTCTAACAGCAACTTCTGATCATACGTCGTGAAGGTCCTTTTGTAACTTTGATGAATTTTGCGATCTTGTTTTTACGTTGATAGAGATCTTTTTTACTTTGCTATTCGATTATGATTCAATTTTACTCTATGATCATGTGTATATGATATGATGTAACTTTGATGATTCAAAGATGTGTGATGTAACTTTGATGAATGATGCGACATTGTTTTTACTTTGCTTGCGAGCTTGTTTTTACTTTGCTATTAGATTATGATTCAATTTTACTTTATGATCATGTGTATGTGTTGTGATGTAAATTTGATGATTCAAAGATGCATGATGTAACTTTGATTCAAATATGTGATTTGATTCCATGTGATGTAACTTTAACGAATGAAGATGTGATTCATTTTTACCTTGCTATTCGATTATGATGTGCAACTTTTGTTAATGATTGTGTTAATGCAAATTTAAAAATACACTTACAAGATTAATATGATTTCTAAATATGAATTATTATGTGCAACTATTGCTGATGATTGTGTTAATAAAAAAAACATGATTTCTAATTAGAAATGACATTAAAGTGTCTAAGATAATGATTCAAAAAATCATAATATTTTATTTGAAACAAAATGAGTACTTCTACTGCATGAAGTTTGTCTTAGTTGAGTGGATTTGATCTGAAACCCAAGAATCCCAAAAGAAATATGCCACTGTACCATATTGCAAAGTTTTAAATCGAGGTTTAAACATCATTACGACTTTTTGGATGATCTGATTCGATCCTACACATCGAATGATCTAGAAATTTGAAGAAAGAAAGATTCTTATATTTTGATACAAAAAAATGTCGATATACAAATTATAGACTATATGATTTTTAGCATGAGTGCTAAATTTGAACAAACAGACCGATGCTGACATTACAATAAAGGTCCCGGGCATTGATAATGACATCATAGATTGGTTTCCAGTAAAGACTCGTTAGCAGGTGAGAAGTATGTTTGAGAAGAAAAACAAGTTTCAAAAAAAGGATGGATTGGTTTTTAAGACACTTTGAGAATGTGGAAATCAATCGATGATTGTTGAACTGAATTAAAAATGTGAGAAAAATAGAAATACCAAAGGATTCTCTGATTATGGATTATAGCAGTTGACAAAAACATGTGTTGGAAAGATTATTCCCAAAAGATGACAAGAAACCATGTTTTATTTAAAAGTAGGTATTAGATAACGTGTATTAATTTGACTAAAAATAAATTATTTGAGAGAATTTATTGTAAATATCCTAAGAAGCATGTAAAATACAATTTGATTACATTTGTCTTGATGATCATAAAAAAATAAAATCTCACCGGAATATATATATATATATATATATATATATATATATATATATATATATATATATATATATATATATATATATATATATATATATATATATATATATATAAGCACTTAATTAGATTATTGTTATTTATGAAGAATTTGCACAAACAAATTTATAAACATAAATATTTAATATTCATATTATGTCCTAACGAAATATGCTACTATATATATATATATATATATATATATATATATATATATATATATATATATATATATATTAAATATATGTTTTATAATTTTTAATGGATGAGAAATAGAAAAATATTTAACAATGAAAAATTATTTAATTTTAATAAAAATATTAAAACTCATAAAGGACAAATATAATTTGTAAAAATTGTTGTTTTTTGAATTTGTTTTACTATTATAGTTATCTACTTTATAATAATTTATAAATAATTAAATTAAAATATATAAATTAGTATTTAGTTGTCCTTGACAAATTTTTCTAAATACGTCATCGATGAATAATACATTAGATAACCTTCAAATATTTGAGCAACTCACAATGATACAGTATAATGAAAAATCTGAAGGAAAAATAGAACATATAAATTATTATTACTTGAAAAAAGAGAAAAAATATTATTACTTTAAAAAACAGAGAAATATAGTTATAAAGGATTATGAAGAAAATCAAGAAATGGATTTATGAAGAGTTAAAAAAGAAATATATTATTATTATTTTTAAATAGAGAGAAAAAAGAGTGAGATGGAAAAAGAAAGAAGAATTGTTAAGAATATAAGAAGAAAAATCATTTTTATTAAATTAAGAAGAGTAAATAAAATAGACAATGAAATGTGAGAAACACATAAAGAAGTGAGAAGAGGATGAAAAGTGATAAATACGTGAGGAATTGAGAAGACATGAGAAGCGACTAACACTTTAGTCACTCAAGGTCTTTCAAATGTTTCGAATACAAGTGCGTAAAACAAATTGCTTCTAAAAAGCTATTATCACAACTGTGATATTAATACATAATATTATTTCACAATTGATGGAAAAAAGAAATTTGAAAAATGAGTATGTGTTCGAGAGAGTTGTTGCAAATATCTCCTGTTGACAATTTTATATAACTGTGAAGATTTCTACCATTGGAGACATCTTAACTTATTTTTGGATGGAGATTAAAGTCATTGAAAAGTTTCTAGAAATAAATATTTTTGTCGGGAGCCGATAATTCCCTAATCTTCAATTAATAAGGTTGATTCTTTATTATCTTTCAATAGAGATTTTGCATACTAAAATCAATAATTTTAAGGAGCATATTTTGTTCTTTATAAAAATATTTGTTATCATCAAAACTTAAATAAAGAGAGTAGAATTAAAATTCTTATTCTAACAGCAACTTCTGATCATACGTCGTGAAGGTCCTTTTGTAACTTTGATGAATTTTGCGATCTTGTTTTTACGTTGATAGAGATCTTTTTTACTTTGCTATTCGATTATGATTCAATTTTACTCTATGATCATGTGTATATGATATGATGTAACTTTGATGATTCAAAGACGTGTGATGTAACTTTGATGAATGATGCGACATTGTTTTTACTTTGCTTGCGAGCTTGTTTTTACTTTGCTATTAGATTATGATTCAATTTTACTTTATGATCATGTGTATGTGTTGTGATGTAAATTTGATGATTCAAAGATGCATGATGTAACTTTGATTCAAATATGTGATTTGATTCCATGTGATGTAACTTTAACGAATGAAGATGTGATTCATTTTTACCTTGCTATTCGATTATGATGTGCAACTTTTGTTAATGATTGTGTTAATGCAAATTTAAAAATACACTTACAAGATTAATATGATTTCTAAATATGAATTATGATGTGCAACTATTGCTGATGATTGTGTTAATAAAAAAAACATGATTTCTAATTAGAAATGACATTAAAGTGTCTAAGATAATGATTCAAAAAATCATAATATTTTATTTGAAACAAAATGAGTACTTCTACTGCATGAAGTTTGTCTTAGTTGAGTGGATTTGATCTGAAACCCAAGAATCCCAAAAGAAATATGCCACTGTACCATATTGCAAAGTTTTAAATCGAGGTTTAAACATCATTACGACTTTTTGGATGATCTGATTCGATCCTACACATCGAATGATCTAGAAATTTGAAGAAAGAAAGATTCTAATATTTTGATACAAAAAAATGTCGATATAAAAATTATAGACTATATGATTTTTAGCATGAGTGCTAAATTTGAACAAACAGACCGATGCTGACATTACAATAAAGGTCCCGGGCATTGATAATGACATCATAGATTGGTTTCCAGTAAAGACTCGTTAGCAGGTGAGAAGTAAGTTTGAGAAGAAAAACACGTTTCAAAAAAAGGATGGATTGGTTTTTAAGACACTTTGAGAATGTGGAAATCAATCGGTGATTGTTGAACTGAATTAAAAATGTGAGAAAAATAGAAATACCAAAGGATTCTCTGATTATGGATTATAGCAGTTGACAAAAACATGTGTTGGAAAGATTATTCCCAAAAGATGACAAGAAACCATGTTTTATTTAAAAGTAGGTATTAGATAACGTGTATTAATTTGACTAAAAATAAATTGTTTGAGAGAATTTATTGTAAATATCCTAAGAAGCATGTAAAATACAATTTGATTACATTTGTCTTGATGATCATAAAAAAATAAAATCTCACCGGAATATATATATATATATATATATATATATATATATATATATATATAAGCACTTAATTAGATTATTGTTATTTATGAAGAATTTGCACAAACAAATTTATAAACATAAATATTTAATATTCATATTATGTCCTATGCTACTATATATGTATATGTATATATATATATATATATATATATATATATATATATATATATATATATATATATATATATATATATATATATATATATATATATATATATATATATATTGAATAAATGTTTTATAAATTTTAATGGATGAGAAATTGAAAAATATTTAACAATGAAAAATTATTTAATTTTATTAAAAATATTAAAACTCATAAAGGACAAATATAATTTGTAAAAATTGTTGTTTTTTGAATTTGTTTTACTATTATAGTTATATACTTTATAATAATTTATAAATAATTAAATTAAAATATATAAATTAGTATTTAGTTGTCCTTGACAAATATTTCTAAATACGTCATCGATGAATAATATATTAGATAACCTTCAAATATTTGAGCAACTCACAATGATAGAGTATAATGAAAAATCTGAAGGAAAAATAGAACATATAAATTATTATTACTTGAAAAAAGAGAAAAAATATTATTACTTTAAAAAACAGAGAAATATAGTTATAAAGGATTATGAAGAAAATCAAGAAATGGATTTATGAAGAGTTAAAAAAGAAATATATTATTATTATTTTTAAATAGAGAGAAAAAAGAGTGAGATGGAAAAAGAAAGAAGAATTGTTAAGAATATAAGAAGAAAAATCATTTTTATTAAATTAAGAAGAGTAAATAAAATAGACAATGAAATGTGAGAAACACATAAAGAAGTGAGAAGAGGATGAAAAGTGATAAATACGTGAGGAATTGAGAAGACATGAGAAGCGACTAACACTTTAGTCACTCAAGGTCTTTCAAATGTTTTGAATACAAGTGCGTAAAACAAATTGCTTCTAAAAAGCTATTATCACAACTGTGATATTAATACATAATATTATTTCACAATTGATGGAAAAAAGAAATTTGAAAAATGAGTATGTGTTCGAGAGAGTTGTTGCAAATTTCTCCTGTTGACAATTTTATATAACTGTGAAGATTTCTACCATTGGAGACATCTTAACTTATTTTTGGATGGAGATTAAAGTCATTGAAAAGTTTCTAGAAATAAATATTTTTGTCTGGAGCCGATAATTCCCAAATCTTCAATTAATAAGGTTGATTCTTTATTATCTTTCAATAGAGATTTTGCATACTAAAATCAATAATTTTAAGGAGCATATTTTGTTCTTTATAAAAATATTTGTTATCATCAAAACTTAAATAAAGAGAGTAGAATTAAAATTCTTATTCTAACAGCAACTTCTGATCATACGTCGTGAAGGTCCTTTTGTAACTTTGATGAATTTTGCGATCTTGTTTTTACGTTGATAGAGATCTTTTTTACTTTGCTATTCGATTATGATTCAATTTTACTCTATGATCATGTGTATATGATATGATGTAACTTTGATGATTCAAAGATGTGTGATGTAACTTTGATGAATGATGCGACATTGTTTTTACTTTGCTTGCGAGCTTGTTTTTACTTTGCTATTAGATTATGATTCAATTTTACTTTATGATCATGTGTATGTGTTGTGATGTAAATTTGATGATTCAAAGATGCATGATGTAACTTTGATTCAAATATGTGATTTGATTCCATGTGATGTAACTTTAACGAATGAAGATGTGATTCATTTTTACCTTGCTATTCGATTATGATGTGCAACTTTTGTTAATGATTGTGTTAATGCAAATTTAAAAATACACTTACAAGATTAATATGATTTCTAAATATGAATTATTATGTGCAACTATTGCTGATGATTGTGTTAATAAAAAAAACATGATTTCTAATTAGAAATGACATTAAAGTGTCTAAGATAATGATTCAAAAAATCATAATATTTTATTTGAAACAAAATGAGTACTTCTACTGCATGAAGTTTGTCTTAGTTGAGTGGATTTGATCTGAAACCCAAGAATCCCAAAAGAAATATGCCACTGTACCATATTGCAAAGTTTTAAATCGAGGTTTAAACATCATTACGACTTTTTGGATGATCTGATTCGATCCTACACATCGAATGATCTAGAAATTTGAAGAAAGAAAGATTCTAATATTTTGATACAAAAAAATGTCGATATACAAATTATAGACTATATGATTTTTAGCATGAGTGCTAAATTTGAACAAACAGACCGATGCTGACATTACAATAAAGGTCCCGGGCATTGATAATGACATCATAGATTGGTTTCCAGTAAAGACTCGTTAGCAGGTGAGAAGTAAGTTTGAGAAGAAAAACACGTTTCAAAAAAAGGATGGATTGGTTTTTAAGACACTTTGAGAATGTGGAAATCAATCGGTGATTGTTGAACTGAATTAAAAATGTGAGAAAAATAGAAATACCAAAGGATTCTCTGATTATGGATTATAGCAGTTGACAAAAACATGTGTTGGAAAGATTATTCCCAAAAGATGACAAGAAACCATGTTTTATTTAAAAGTAGGTATTAGATAACGTGTATTAATTTGACTAAAAATAAATTGTTTGAGAGAATTTATTGTAAATATCCTTAGAAGCATGTAAAATACAATTTGATTACATTTGTCTTGATGATCATAAAAAAATAAAATCTCACCGGAATATATATATATATATATATATATATATATATATATATATAAGCACTTAATTAGATTATTGTTATTTATGAAGAATTTGCACAAACAAATTTATAAACATAAATATTTAATATTCATATTATGTCCTAACGAAATATGCTACTATATATATATATATATATATATATATATATATATATATATATATATATATATATATATATTGAATAAATGTTTTATAAATTTTAATGGATGAGAAATTGAAAAATATTTAACAATGAAAAATTATTTAATTTTATTAAAAATATTAAAACTCATAAAGGACAAATATAATTTGTAAAAATTGTTGTTTTTTGAATTTGTTTTACTATTATAGTTATATACTTTATAATAATTTATAAATAATTAAATTAAAATATATAAATTAGTATTTAGTTGTCCTTGACAAATATTTCTAAATACGTCATCGATGAATAATATATTAGATAACCTTCAAATATTTGAGCAACTCACAATGATAGAGTATAATGAAAAATCTGAAGGAAAAATAGAACATATAAATTATTATTACTTGAAAAAAGAGAAAAAATATTATTACTTTAAAAAACAGAGAAATATAGTTATAAAGGATTATGAAGAAAATCAAGAAATGGATTTATGAAGAGTTAAAAAAGAAATATATTATTATTATTTTTAAATAGAGAGAAAAAAGAGTGAGATGGAAAAAGAAAGAAGAATTGTTAAGAATATAAGAAGAAAAATCATTTTTATTAAATTAAGAAGAGTAAATAAAATAGACAATGAAATGTGAGAAACACATAAAGAAGTGAGAAGAGGATGAAAAGTGATAAATACGTGAGGAATTAAGAAGACATGAGAAGCGACTAACACTTTAGTCACTCAAGGTCTTTCAAATGTTTTGAATACAAGTGCGTAAAACAAATTGCTTCTAAAAAGCTATTATCACAACTGTGATATTAATACATAATATTATTTCACAATTGATGGAAAAAAGAAATTTGAAAAATGAGTATGTGTTCGAGAGAGTTGTTGCAAATTTCTCCTGTTGACTATTTTATATAACTGTGAAGATTTCTACCATTGGAGACATCTTAACTTATTTTTGGATGGAGATTAAAGTCATTGAAAAGTTTCTAGAAATAAATATTTTTGTCTGGAGCCGATAATTCCCTAATCTTCAATTAATAAGGTTGATTCTTTATTATCTTTCAATAGAGATTTTGCATACTAAAATCAATAATTTTAAGGAGCATATTTTGTTCTTTATAAAAATATTTGTTATCATCAAAACTTAAATAAAGAGAGTAGAATTAAAATTCTTATTCTAACAACAACTTCTGATCATACGTCGTGAAGGTCCTTTTGTAACTTTGATGAATTTTGCGATCTTGTTTTTACGTTGATAGAGATCTTTTTTACTTTGCTATTCGATTATGATTCAATTTTACTCTATGATCATGTGTATATGATATGATGTAACTTTGATGATTCAAAGATGTGTGATGTAACTTTGATGAATGATGCGACATTGTTTTTACTTTGCTTGCGAGCTTGTTTTTACTTTGCTATTAGATTATGATTCAATTTTACTTTATGATCATGTGTATGTGTTGTGATGTAAATTTGATGATTCAAAGATGCATGATGTAACTTTGATTCAAATATGTGATTTGATTCCATGTGAAGTAACTTTAACGAATGAAGATGTGATTCATTTTTACCTTGCTATTCGATTATGATGTGCAACTTTTGTTAATGATTGTGTTAATGCAAATTTAAAAATACACTTACAAGATTAATATGATTTCTAAATATGAATTATTATGTGCAACTATTGCTGATGATTGTGTTAATAAAAAAAACATGATTTCTAATTAGAAATGACATTAAAGTGTCTAAGATAATGATTCAAAAAATCATAATATTTTATTTGAAACAAAATGAGTACTTCTACTACATGAAGTTTGTCTTAGTTGAGTGGATTTGATCTGAAACCCAAGAATCCCAAAAGAAATATGCCACTGTACCATATTGCAAAGTTTTAAATCGAGGTTTAAACATCATTACGACTTTTTGGATGATCTGATTCGATCCTACACATCGAATGATCTAGAAATTTGAAGAAAGAAAGATTCTTATATTTTGATACAAAAAAATGTCGATATACAAATTATAGACTATATGATTTTTAGCATGAGTGCTAAATTTGAACAAACAGACCGATGCTGACATTACAATAAAGGTCCTGGGCATTGATAATGACATCATAGATTGGTTTCCAGTAAAGACTCGTTAGCAGGTGAGAAGTAAGTTTGAGAAGAAAAACACGTTTCAAAAAAAGGATGGATTGGTTTTTAAGACACTTTGAGAATGTGGAAATCAATCGATGATTGTTGAACTGAATTAAAAATGTGAGAAAAATAGAAATACCAAAGGATTCTCTGATTATGGATTATAGCAGTTGACAAAAACATGTGTTGGAAAGATTATTCCCAAAAGATGACAAGAAACCATGTTTTATTTAAAAGTAGGTATTAGATAACGTGTATTAATTTGACTAAAAATAAATTGTTTGAGAGAATTTATTGTAAATATCCTAAGAAGCAAGTAAAATACAATTTGATTACATTTGTCTTGATGATCATAAAAAAATAAAATCTCACCGGAATATATATATATATATATATATATATATATATATATATATATATATATATATATATATATATATATATATATATATATATATATATATATATATAAGCACTTAATTAGATTATTGTTATTTATGAAGAATTTGCACAAACAAATTTATAAACATAAATATTTAATATTCATATTATGTCCTAACGAAATATACTACTATATATATATATATATATATATATATATATATATATATATATATATTAAATATATGTTTTATAATTTTTAATGGATGAGAAATAGAAAAATATTTAACAATGAAAAATTATTTAATTTTAATAAAAATATTAAAACTCATAAAGGACAAATATAATTTGTAAAAATTGTTGTTTTTTGAATTTGTTTTACTATTATAGTTATCTACTTTATAATAATTTATAAATAATTAAATTAAAATATATAAATTAGTATTTAGTTGTCCTTGACAAATATTTCTAAATACGTCATCGATGAATAATACATTAGATAACCTTCAAATATTTGAGCAACTCACAATGATAGAGTATAATGAAAAATCTGAAGGAAAAATAGAACATATAAATTATTATTACTTGAAAAAAGAGAAAAAATATTATTACTTTAAAAAACAGAGAAATATAGTTATAAAGGATTATGAAGAAAATCAAGAAATGGATTTATGAAGAGTTAAAAAGGAAATATATTATTATTATTTTTAAATAGAGAGAAAAAAGAGTGAGATGGAAAAAGAAAGAAGAATTGTTAAGAATATAAGAAGAAAAATCATTTTTATTAAATTAAGAAGAGTAAATAAAATAGACAATGAAATGTGAGAAACACATAAAGAAGTGAGAAGAGGATGAAAAGTGATAAATACTTGAGGAATTGAGAAGACATGAGAAGCGACTAACACTTTAGTCACTCAAGGTCTTTCAAATGTTTCGAATACAAGTGCGTAAAACAAATTGCTTCTAAAAAGCTATTATCACAACTGTGATATTAATACATAATATTATTTCACAATTGATGGAAAAAAGAAATTTGAAAAATGAGTATGTGTTCGAGAGAGTTGTTGCAAATTTCTCCTGTTGACTATTTTATATAACTGTGAAGATTTCTACCATTTGAGACATCTTAACTTATTTTTGGATGGAGATTAAAGTCATTGAAAAGTTTCTAGAAATAAATATTTTTGTCTGGAGCCGATAATTCCCTAATCTTCAATTAATAAGGTTGATTCTTTATTATCTTTCAATAGAGATTTTGCATACTAAAATCAATAATTTTAAGGAGCATATTTTGTTCTTTATAAAAATATTTGTTATCATCAAAACTTAAATAAAGAGAGTAGAATTAAAATTCTTATTCTAACAGCAACTTCTGATCATACGTCGTGAAGGTCCTTTTGTAACTTTGATGAATTTTGCGATCTTGTTTTTACGTTGATAGAGATCTTTTTTACTTTGCTATTCGATTATGATTCAATTTTACTCTATGATCATGTGTATATGATATGATGTAACTTTGATGATTCAAAGATGTGTGATGTAACTTTGATGAATGATGCGACATTGTTTTTACTTTGCTTGCGAGCTTGTTTTTACTTTGCTATTAGATTATGATTCAATTTTACTTTATGATCATGTGTATGTGTTGTGATGTAAATTTGATGATTCAAAGATGCATGATGTAACTTTGATTCAAATATGTGATTTGATTCCATGTGATGTAACTTTAACGAATGAAGATGTGATTCATTTTTACCTTGCTATTTGATTATGATGTGCAACTTTTGTTAATGATTGTGTTAATGCAAATTTAAAAATACACTTACAAGATTAATATGATTTCTAAATATGAATTATGATGTGCAACTATTGCTGATGATTGTGTTAATAAAAAAAAGATGATTTCTAATTAGAAATGACATTAAAGTGTCTAAGATAATGATTCAAAAAATCATAATATTTTATTTGAAACAAAATGAGTACTTCTACTGCATGAAGTTTGTCTTAGTTGAGTGGATTTGATCTGAAACCCAAGAATCCCAAAAGAAATATGCCACTGTACCATATTGCAAAGTTTTAAATCGAGGTTTAAACATCATTACGACTTTTTGGATGATCTGATTCGATCCTACACATCGAATGATCTAGAAATTTGAAGAAAGAAAGATTCTTATATTTTGATACAAAAAAATGTCGATATACAAATTATAGACTATATGATTTTTAGCATGAGTGCTAAATTTGAACAAACAGACCGATGCTGACATTACAATAAAGGTCCTGGGCATTGATAATGACATCATAGATTGGTTTCCAGTAAAGACTCGTTAGCAGGTGAGAAGTAAGTTTGAGAAGAAAAACACGTTTCAAAAAAAGGATGGATTGGTTTTTAAGACACTTTGAGAATGTGGAAATCAATCGGTGATTGTTGAACTGAATTAAAAATGTGAGAAAAATAGAAATACCAAAGGATTCTCTGATTATGGATTATAGCAGTTGACAAAAACATGTGTTGGAAAGATTATTCCCAAAAGATGACAAGAAACCATGTTTTATTTAAAAGTAGGTATTAGATAACGTGTATTAATTTGACTAAAAATAAATTGTTTGAGAGAATTTATTGTAAATATCCTAAGAAGCATGTAAAATACAATTTGATTACATTTGTCTTGATGATCATAAAAAAATAAAATCTCACCGGAATATATATATATATATATATATATATATATATATATATATATATATATATATATATATATATATATATATATATATATATATATATATATATATAAGCACTTAATTAGATTATTGTTATTTATGAAGAATTTGCACAAACAAATTTATAAACATAAATATTTAATATTCATATTATGTCCTAACGAAATATGCTACTATATATATATATATATATATATATATATATATATATATATATATATATATATATATTAAATATATGTTTTATAATTTTTAATGGATGAGAAATAGAAAAATATTTAACAATGAAAAATTATTTAATTTTAATAAAAATATTAAAACTCATAAAGGACAAATATAATTTGTAAAAATTGTTGTTTTTTGAATTTGTTTTACTATTATAGTTATCTACTTTATAATAATTTATAAATAATTAAATTAAAATATATAAATTAGTATTTAGTTGTCCTTGACAAATATTTCTAAATACGTCATCGATGAATAATACATTAGATAACCTTCAAATATTTGAGCAACTCACAATGATAGAGTATAATGAAAAATCTGAAGGAAAAATAGAACATATAAATTATTATTACTTGAAAAAAGAGAAAAAATATTATTACTTTAAAAAACAGAGAAATATAGTTATAAAGGATTATGAAGAAAATCAAGAAATGGATTTATGAAGAGTTAAAAAAGAAATATATTATTATTATTTTTAAATAGAGAGAAAAAAGAGTGAGATGGAAAAAGAAAGAAGAATTGTTAAGAATATAAGAAGAAAAATCATTTTTATTAAATTAAGAAGAGTAAATAAAATAGACAATGAAATGTGAGAAACACATAAAGAAGTGAGAAGAGGATGAAAAGTGATAAATACGTGAGGAATTGAGAAGACATGAGAAGCGACTAACACTTTAGTCACTCAAGGTCTTTCAAATGTTTCGAATACAAGTGCGTAAAACAAATTGCTTCTAAAAAGCTATTATCACAACTGTGATATTAATACATAATATTATTTCACAATTGATGGAAAAAAGAAATTTGAAAAATGAGTATGTGTTCGAGAGAGTTGTTGCAAATTTCTCCTGTTGACTATTTTATATAACTGTGAAGATTTCTACCATTGGAGACATCTTAACTTATTTTTGGATGGAGATTAAAGTCATTGAAAAGTTTCTAGAAATAAATATTTTTGTCTGGAGCCGATAATTCCCTAATCTTCAATTAATAAGGTTGATTCTTTATTATCTTTCAATAGAGATTTTGCATACTAAAATCAATAATTTTAAGGAGCATATTTTGTTCTTTATAAAAATATTTGTTATCATCAAAACTTAAATAAAGAGAGTAGAATTGAAATTCTTATTCTAACAGCAACTTCTGATCATACGTCGTGAAGGTCCTTTTGTAACTTTGATGAATTTTGCGATCTTGTTTTTACGTTGATAGAGATCTTTTTTACTTTGCTATTCGATTATGATTCAATTTTACTCTATGATCATGTGTATATGATATGATGTAACTTTGATGATTCAAAGATGTGTGATGTAACTTTGATGAATGATGCGACATTGTTTTTACTTTGCTTGTGAGCTTGTTTTTACTTTGCTATTAGATTATGATTCAATTTTACTTTATGATCATGTGTATGTGTTGTGATGTAAATTTGATGATTCAAAGATGCATGATGTAACTTTGATTCAAATATGTGATTTGATTCCATGTGATGTAACTTTAACGAATGAAGATGTGATTCATTTTTACCTTGCTATTCGATTATGATGTGCAACTTTTGTTAATGATTGTGTTAATGCAAATTTAAAAATACACTTACAAGATTAATATGATTTCTAAATATGAATTATGATGTGCAACTATTGCTGATGATTGTGTTAATAAAAAAAACATGATTTCTAATTAGAAATGACATTAAAGTGTCTAAGATAATGATTCAAAAAATCATAATATTTTATTTGAAACAAAATGAGTACTTCTACTGCATGAAGTTTGTCTTAGTTGAGTGGATTTGATCTGAAACCCAAGAATCCCAAAAGAAATATGCCACTGTACCATATTGCAAAGTTTTTAATCGAGGTTTAAACATCATTACGACTTTTTGGATGATCTGATTCGATCCTACACATCGAATGATCTAGAAATTTGAAGAAAGAAAGATTCTTATATTTTGATACAAAAAAATGTCGATATACAAATTATAGACTATATGATTTTTAGCATGAGTGCTAAATTTGAACAAACAGACCGATGCTGACATTACAATAAAGGTCCTGGGCATTGATAATGACATCATAGATTGGTTTCCAGTAAAGACACGTTAGCAGGTGAGAAGTAAGTTTGAGAAGAAAAACACGTTTCAAAAAAAGGATGGATTGGTTTTTAAGACACTTTGAGAATGTGGAAATCAATCAGTGATTGTTGAACTGAATTAAAAATGTGAGAAAAATAGAAATACCAAAGGATTCTCTGATTATGGATTATAGCAGTTGACAAAAACATGTGTTGGAAAGATTATTCCCAAAAGATGACAAGAAACCATGTTTTATTTAAAAGTAGGTATTAGATAACGTGTATTAATTTGACTAAAAATAAATTGTTTGAGAGAATTTATTGTAAATATCCTAAGAAGCATGTAAAATACAATTTGATTACATTTGTCTTGATGATCATAAAAAAATAAAATCTCACCGGAATATATATATATATATATATATATATATATATATATATATATATATATATATATATATATATATATATATATATAAGCACTTAATTAGATTATTGTTATTTATGAAGAATTTGCACAAACAAATTTATAAACATAAATATTTAATATTCATATTATGTCCTAACGAAATATGCTACTATATATATATATATATATATATATATATATATATATATATATATATATATATATATATATATATATATATATATATATATATATATATATATATATATATATATATATATATATATATAAGCACTTAATTAGATTATTGTTATTTATGAAGAATTTGCACAAACAAATTTATAAACATAAATATTTAATATTCATATTATGTCCTAACGAAATATGCTACTATATATATATATATATATATATATATATATATATATATATATATATATATATATATATATATATATATATATATATATATATATATATATATATATTAAATATATGTTTTATAATTTTTAATGGATGAGAAATAGAAAAATATTTAACAATGAAAAATTATTTAATTTTAATAAAAATATTAAAACTCATAAAGGACAAATATAATTTGTAAAAATTGTTGTTTTTTGAATTTGTTTTACTATTATAGTTATCTACTTTATAATAATTTATAAATAATTAAATTAAAATATATAAATTAGTATTTAGTTGTCCTTGACAAATATTTCTAAATACGTCATCGATGAATAATACATTAGATAACCTTCAAATATTTGAGCAACTCACAATGATAGAGTATAATGAAAAATCTGAAGGAAAAATAGAACATATAAATTATTATTACTTGAAAAAAGAGAAAAAAATATTATTACTTTAAAAAACAGAGAAATATAGATATAAAGGATTATGAAGAAAATCAAGAAATGGATTTATGAAGAGTTAAAAAAGAAATATATTATTATTATTTTTAAATAGAGAGAAAAAAGAGTGAGATGGAAAAAGAAAGAAGAATTGTTAAGAATATAAGAAGAAAAATCATTTTTATTAAATTAAGAAGAGTAAATAAAATAGACAATGAAATGTGAGAAACACATAAAGAAGTGAGAAGAGGATGAAAAGTGATAAATACGTGAGGAATTGAGAAGACATGAGAAGCGACTAACACTTTAGTCACTCAAGGTCTTTCAAATGTTTTGAATACAAGTGCGTAAAACAAATTGCTTCTAAAAAGTTATTATCACAACTGTGATATTAATACATAATATTATTTCACAATTGATGGAAAAAAGAAATTTGAAAAATGAGTATGTGTTCGAGAGAGTTGTTGCAAATTTCTCCTGTTGACAATTTTATATAACTGTGAAGATTTCTACCATTGGAGACATCTTAACTTATTTTTGGATGGAGATTAAAGTCATTGAAAAGTTTCTAGAAATAAATATTTTTGTCTGGAGCCGATAATTCCCTAATCTTCAATTAATAAGGTTGATTCTTTATTATCTTTCAATAGAGATTTTGCATACTAAAATCAATAATTTTAAGGAGCATATTTTGTTCTTTATAAAAATATTTGTTATCATCAAAACTTAAATAAAGAGAGTAGAATTAAAATTCTTATTCTAACAGCAACTTCTGATCATACGTCGTGAAGGTCCTTTTGTAACTTTGATGAATTTTGCGATCTTGTTTTTACGTTGATAGAGATCTTTTTTACTTTGCTATTCGATTATGATTCAATTTTACTCTATGATCATGTGTATATGATATGATGTAACTTTGATGATTCAAAGATGTGTGATGTAACTTTGATGAATGATGCGACATTGTTTTTACTTTGCTTGCGAGCTTGTTTTTACTTTGCTATTAGATTATGATTCAATTTTACTTTATGATCATGTGTATGTGTTGTGATGTAAATTTGATGATTCAAAGATGCATGATGTAACTTTGATTCAAATATGTGATTTGATTCCATGTGATGTAACTTTAACGAATGAAGATGTGATTCATTTTTACCTTGCTATTCGATTATGATGTGCAACTTTTGTTAATGATTGTGTTAATGCAAATTTAAAAATACACTTACAAGATTAATATGATTTCTAAATATGAATTATGATGTGCAACTATTGCTGATGATTGTGTTAATAAAAAAAACATGATTTCTAATTAGAAATGACATTAAAGTGTCTAAGATAATGATTCAAAAAATCATAATATTTTATTTGAAACAAAATGAGTACTTCTACTGCATGAAGTTTGTCTTAGTTGAGTGGATTTGATCTGAAACCCAAGAATCCCAAAAGAAATATGCCACTGTACCATATTGCAAAGTTTTAAATCGAGGTTTAAACATCATTACGACTTTTTGGATGATCTGATTCGATCCTACACATCGAATGATCTAGAAATTTGAAGAAAGAAAGATTCTTATATTTTGATACAAAAAAATGTCGATATACAAATTATAGACTATATGATTTTTAGCATGAGTGCTAAATTTGAACAAACAGACCGATGCTGACATTACAATAAAGGTCCTGGGCATTGATAATGACATCATAGATTGGTTTCCAGTAAAGACTCGTTAGCAGGTGAGAAGTAAGTTTGAGAAGAAAAACACGTTTCAAAAAAAGGATGGATTGGTTTTTAAGACACTTTGAGAATGTGGAAATCAATCGGTGATTGTTGAACTGAATTAAAAATGTTAGAAAAATAGAAATACCAAAGGATTCTCTGATTATGGATTATAGCAGTTGACAAAAACATGTGTTGGAAAGATTATTCCCAAAAGATGACAAGAAATCATGTTTTATTTAAAAGTAGGTATTAGATAACGTGTATTAATTTGACTAAAAATAAATTGTTTGAGAGAATTTATTGTAAATATCCTAAGAAGCATGTAAAATACAATTTGATTACATTTGTCTTGATGATCATAAAAAAATAAAATCTCACCGGAATATATATATATATATATATATATATATATATATATATATATATATATATATATATATATATATATATATATATATAAGCACTTAATTAGATTATTGTTATTTATGAATATTTTGCACAAACAAATTTATAAACATAAATATTTAATATTCATATTATGTCCTAACGAAATATGCTACTATATATATATATATATATATATATATATATATATATATATATATATATATATATATATATATATATATATATATAAGCACTTAATTAGATTATTGTTATTTATGAAGAATTTGCACAAACAAATTTATAAACATAAATATTTAATATTCATATTATGTCCTAACGAAATATGCTACTATATATATATATATATATATATATATATATATATATATATATATATATATATATATTAAATATATGTTTTATAATTTTTAATGGATGAGAAATAGAAAAATATTTAACAATGAAAAATTATTTAATTTTAATAAAAATATTAAAACTCATAAAGGACAAATATAATTTGTAAAAATTGTTGTTTTTTGAATTTGTTTTACTATTATAGTTATCTACTTTATAATAATTTATAAATAATTAAATTAAAATATATAAATTAGTATTTAGTTGTCCTTGACAAATATTTCTAAATACGTCATCGATGAATAATACATTAGATAACCTTCAAATATTTGAGCAACTCACAATGATAGAGTATAATGAAAAATCTGAAGGAAAAATAGAACATATAAATTATTATTACTTGAAAAAAGAGAAAAAATATTATTACTTTAAAAAACAGAGAAATATAGTTATAAAGGATTATGAAGAAAATCAAGAAATGGATTTATGAAGAGTTAAAAAAGAAATATATTATTATTATTTTTAAATAGAGAGAAAAAAGAGTGAGATGGAAAAAGAAAGAAGAATTGTTAAGAATATAAGAAGAAAAATCATTTTTATTAAATTAAGAAGAGTAAATAAAATAGACAATGAAATGTGAGAAACACATAAAGAAGTGAGAAGAGGATGAAAAGTGATAAATACGTGAGGAATTGAGAAGACATGAGAAGCGACTAACACTTTAGTCACTCAAGGTCTTTCAAATGTTTCGAATACAAGTGCGTAAAACAAATTGCTTCTAAAAAGCTATTATCACAACTGTGATATTAATACATAATATTATTTCACAATTGATGGAAAAAAGAAATTTGAAAAATGAGTATGTGTTCGAGAGAGTTGTTGCAAATTTCTCCTGTTGACTATTTTATATAACTGTGAAGATTTCTACCATTGGAGACATCTTAACTTATTTTTGGATGGAGATTAAAGTCATTGAAAAGTTTCTAGAAATAAATATTTTTGTCTGGAGCCGATAATTCCCTAATCTTCAATTAATAAGGTTGATTCTTTATTATCTTTCAATAGAGATTTTGCATACTAAAATCAATAATTTTAAGGAGCATATTTTGTTCTTTATAAAAATATTTGTTATCATCAAAACTTAAATAAAGAGAGTAGAATTAAAATTCTTATTCTAACAGCAACTTCTGATCATACGTCGTGAAGGTCCTTTTGTAACTTTGATGAATTTTGCGATCTTGTTTTTACGTTGATAGAGATCTTTTTTACTTTGCTATTCGATTATGATTCAATTTTACTCTATGATCATGTGTATATGATATGATGTAACTTTGATGATTCAAAGATGTGTGATGTAACTTTGATGAATGATGCGACATTGTTTTTACTTTGCTTGCGAGCTTGTTTTTACTTTGCTATTAGATTATGATTCAATTTTACTTTATGATCATGTGTATGTGTTGTGATGTAAATTTGATGATTCAAAGATGCATGATGTAACTTTGATTCAAATATGTGATTTGATTCCATGTGATGTAACTTTAACGAATGAAGATGTGATTCATTTTTACCTTGCTATTCGATTATGATGTGCAACTTTTGTTAATGATTGTGTTAATGCAAATTTAAAAATACACTTACAAGATTAATATGATTTCTAAATATGAATTATGATGTGCAACTATTGCTGATGATTGTGTTAATAAAAAAAACATGATTTCTAATTAGAAATGACATTAAAGTGTCTAAGATAATGATTCAAAAAATCATAATATTTTATTTGAAACAAAATGAGTACTTCTACTGCATGAAGTTTGTCTTAGTTGAGTGGATTTGATCTGAAACCCAAGAATCCCAAAAGAAATATGCCACTGTACCATATTGCAAAGTTTTAAATCGAGGTTTAAACATCATTACGACTTTTTGGATGATCTGATTCGATCCTACACATCGAATGATCTAGAAATTTGAAGAAAGAAAGATTCTTATATTTTGATACAAAAAAATGTCGATATACAAATTATAGACTATATGATTTTTAGCATGAGTGCTAAATTTGAACAAACAGACCGATGCTGACATTACAATAAAGGTCCTGGGCATTGATAATGACATCATAGATTGGTTTCCAGTAAAGACTCGTTAGCAGGTGAGAAGTAAGTTTGAGAAGAAAAACACGTTTCAAAAAAAGGATGGATTGGTTTTTAAGACACTTTGAGAATGTGGAAATCAATCGGTGATTGTTGAACTGAATTAAAAATGTGAGAAAAATAGAAATACCAAAGGATTCTCTGATTATGGATTATAGCAGTTGACAAAAACATGTGTTGGAAAGATTATTCCCAAAAGATGACAAGAAACCATGTTTTATTTAAAAGTAGGTATTAGATAACGTGTATTAATTTGACTAAAAATAAATTGTTTGAGAGAATTTATTGTAAATATCCTAAGAAGCATGTAAAATACAATTTGATTACATTTGTCTTGATGATCATAAAAAAATAAAATCTCACCGGAATATATATATATATATATATATATATATATATATATATATATATATATATATATATATATATATATATATATATATATATATATATATATATAAGCACTTAATTAGATTATTGTTATTTATGAAGAATTTGCACAAACAAATTTATAAACATAAATATTTAATATTCATATTATGTCCTAACGAAATATGCTACTATATATATATATATATATATATATATATATATATATATATATATATATATATATATATATATATTAAATATATGTTTTATAATTTTTAATGGATGAGAAATAGAAAAATATTTAACAATGAAAAATTATTTAATTTTAATAAAAATATTAAAACTCATAAAGGACAAATATAATTTGTAAAAATTGTTGTTTTTTGAATTTGTTTTACTATTATAGTTATCTACTTTATAATAATTTATAAATAATTAAATTAAAATATATAAATTAGTATTTAGTTGTCCTTGACAAATATTTCTAAATACGTCATCGATGAATAATACATTAGATAACCTTCAAATATTTGAGCAACTCACAATGATAGAGTATAATGAAAAATCTGAAGGAAAAATAGAACATATAAATTATTATTACTTGAAAAAAGAGAAAAAATATTATTACTTTAAAAAACAGAGAAATATAGTTATAAAGGATTATGAAGAAAATCAAGAAATGGATTTATGAAGAGTTAAAAAAGAAATATATTATTATTATTTTTAAATAGAGAGAAAAAAGAGTGAGATGGAAAAAGAAAGAAGAATTGTTAAGAATATAAGAAGAAAAATCATTTTTATTAAATTAAGAAGAGTAAATAAAATAGACAATGAAATGTGAGAAACACATAAAGAAGTGAGAAGAGGATGAAAAGTGATAAATACGTGAGGAATTGAGAAGACATGAGAAGCGACTAACACTTTAGTCACTCAAGGTCTTTCAAATGTTTCGAATACAAGTGCGTAAAACAAATTGCTTCTAAAAAGCTATTATCACAACTGTGATATTAATACATAATATTATTTCACAATTGATGGAAAAAAGAAATTTGAAAAATGAGTATGTGTTCGAGAGAGTTGTTGCAAATTTCTCCTGTTGACTATTTTATATAACTGTGAAGATTTCTACCATTGGAGACATCTTAACTTATTTTTGGATGGAGATTAAAGTCATTGAAAAGTTTCTAGAAATAAATATTTTTGTCTGGAGCCGATAATTCCCTAATCTTCAATTAATAAGGTTGATTCTTTATTATCTTTCAATAGAGATTTTGCATACTAAAATCAATAATTTTAAGGAGCATATTTTGTTCTTTATAAAAATATTTGTTATCATCAAAACTTAAATAAAGAGAGTAGAATTAAAATTCTTATTCTAACAGCAACTTCTGATCATACGTCGTGAAGGTCCTTTTGTAACTTTGATGAATTTTGCGATCTTGTTTTTACGTTGATAGAGATCTTTTTTACTTTGCTATTCGATTATGATTCAATTTTACTCTATGATCATGTGTATATGATATGATGTAACTTTGATGATTCAAAGATGTGTGATGTAACTTTGATGAATGATGCGACATTGTTTTTACTTTGCTTGCGAGCTTGTTTTTACTTTGCTATTAGATTATGATTCAATTTTACTTTATGATCATGTGTATGTGTTGTGATGTAAATTTGATGATTCAAAGATGCATGATGTAACTTTGATTCAAATATGTGATTTGATTCCATGTGATGTAACTTTAACGAATGAAGATGTGATTCATTTTTACCTTGCTATTCGATTATGATGTGCAACTTTTGTTAATGATTGTGTTAATGCAAATTTAAAAATACACTTACAAGATTAATATGATTTCTAAATATGAATTATGATGTGCAACTATTGCTGATGATTGTGTTAATAAAAAAAACATGATTTCTAATTAGAAATGACATTAAAGTGTCTAAGATAATGATTCAAAAAATCATAATATTTTATTTGAAACAAAATGTGTACTTCTACTGCATGAAGTTTGTCTTAGTTGAGTGGATTTGATCTGAAACCCAAGAATCCCAAAAGAAATATGCCACTGTACCATATTGCAAAGTTTTAAATCGAGGTTTAAACATCATTACGACTTTTTGGATGATCTGATTTGATCCTACACATCGAATGATCTAGAAATTTGAAGAAAGAAAGATTCTTATATTTTGATACAAAAAAATGTCGATATACAAATTATAGACTATATGATTTTTAGCATGAGTGCTAAATTTGAACAAACAGACCGATGCTGACATTACAATAAAGGTCCTGGGCATTGATAATGACATCATAGATTGGTTTCCAGTAAAGACTCGTTAGCAGGTGAGAAGTAAGTTTGAGAAGAAAAACACGTTTCAAAAAAAGGATGGATTGGTTTTTAAGACACTTTGAGAATGTGGAAATCAATCGGTGATTGTTGAACTGAATTAAAAATGTGAGAAAAATAGAAATACCAAAGGATTCTCTGATTATGGATTATAGCAGTTGACAAAAACATGTGTTGGAAAGATTATTCCCAAAAGATGACAAGAAACCATGTTTTATTTAAAAGTAGGTATTAGATAACGTGTATTAATTTGACTAAAAATAAATTGTTTGAGAGAATTTATTGTAAATATCCTAAGAAGCATGTAAAATACAATTTGATTACATTTGTCTTGATGATCATAAAAAAATAAAATCTCACCGGAATATATATATATATATATATATATATATATATATATATATATAAGCACTTAATTAGATTATTGTTATTTATGAAGAATTTGCACAAACAAATTTATAAACATAAATATTTAATATTCATATTATGTCCTAACGAAATATGCTACTATATATATATATATATATATATATATATATATATATATATATTAAATATATGTTTTATAATTTTTAATGGATGAGAAATAGAAAAATATTTAACAATGAAAAATTATTTAATTTTAATAAAAATATTAAAACTCATAAAGGACAAATATAATTTGTAAAAATTGTTGTTTTTTGAATTTGTTTTACTATTATAGTTATCTACTTTATAATAATTTATAAATAATTAAATTAAAATATATAAATTAGTATTTAGTTGTCCTTGACAAATATTTCTAAATACGTCATCGATGAATAATACATTAGATAACCTTCAAATATTTGAGCAACTCACAATGATAGAGTATAATGAAAAATCTGAAGGAAAAATAGAACATATAAATTATTATTACTTGAAAAAAGAGAAAAAATATTATTACTATAAATAACAGAGAAATATAGTTATAAAGGATTATGAAGAAAATCAAGAAATGGATTTATGAAGAGTTAAAAAAGAAATATATTATTATTATTTTTAAATAGAGAGAAAATCGAGTGAGATGGAAAAAGAAAGAAGAATTGTTAAGAATATAAGAAGAAAAATCATTTTTATTAAATTAAGAAGAGTAAATAAAATAGACAATGAAATGTGAGAAACACATAAAGAAGTGAGAAGAGGATGAAAAGTGATAAATACGTGAGGAATTGAGAAGACATGAGAAGCGACTAACACTTTAGTCACTCAAGGTCTTTCAAATGTTTCGAATACAAGTGCGTAAAACAAATTGCTTCTAAAAAGCTATTATCACAACTGTGATATTAATACATAATATTATTTCACAATTGATGGAAAAAAGAAATTTGAAAAATGAGTATGTGTTCGAGAGAGTTGTTGCAAATTTCTCCTGTTGACTATTTTATATAACTGTGAAGATTTCTACCATTGGAGACATCTTAACTTATTTTTGGATGGAGATTAAAGTCATTGAAAAGTTTCTAGAAATAAATATTTTTGTCTGGAGCCGATAATTCCCTAATCTTCAATTAATAAGGTTGATTCTTTATTATCTTTCAATAGAGATTTTGCATACTAAAATCAATAATTTTAAGGAGCATATTTTTTTCTTTATAAAAATATTTGTTATCATCAAAACTTAAATAAAGAGAGTAGAATTAAAATTCTTATTCTAACAGCAACTTCTGATCATACGTCGTGAAGGTCCTTTTGTAACTTTGATGAATTTTGCGATCTTGTTTTTACGTTGATAGAGATCTTTTTTACTTTGCTATTCGATTATGAATCAATTTTACTCTATGATCATGTGTATATGATATGATGTAACTTTGATGATTCAAAGATGTGTGATGTAACTTTGATGAATGATGCGACATTGTTTTTACTTTGCTTGCGAGCTTGTTTTTACTTTGCTATTAGATTATGATTCAATTTTACTTTATGATCATGTGTATGTGTTGTGATGTAAATTTGATGATTCAAAGATGCATGATGTAACTTTGATTCAAATATGTGATTTGATTCCATGTGATGTAACTTTAACGAATGAAGATGTGATTCATTTTTACCTTGCTATTCGATTATGATGTGCAACTTTTGTTAATGATTGTGTTAATGCAAATTTAAAAATACACTTACAAGATTAATATGATTTCTAAATATGAATTATGATGTGCAACTATTGCTGATGATTGTGTTAATAAAAAAAAACATGATTTCTAATTAGAAATGACATTAAAGTGTCTAAGATAATGTGTCAAAAAATCATAATATTTTATTTGAAACAAAATGAGTACTTCTACTGCATGAAGTTTGTCTTAGTTGAGTGGATTTGATCTGAAACCCAAGAATCCCAAAAGAAATATGCCACTGTACCATATTGCAAAGTTTTAAATCGAGGTTTAAACATCATTACGACTTTTTGGATGATCTGATTCGATCCTACACATCGAATGATCTAGAAATTTGAAGAAAGAAAGATTCTTATATTTTGATACAAAAAAATGTCGATATACAAATTATAGACTATATGATTTTTAGCATGAGTGCTAAATTTGAACAAACAGACCGATGTTGACATTACAATAAAGGTCCTGGGCATTGATAATGACATCATAGATTGGTTTCCAGTAAAGACTCGTTAGCAGGTGAGAAGTGAGTTTGAGAAGAAAAACACGTTTCAAAAAAAGGATGGATTGGTTTTTAAGACACTTTGAGAATGTGGAAATCAATCGGTGATTGTTGAACTGAATTAAAAATGTGAGAAAAATAGAAATACCAAAGGATTCTCTGATTATGGATTATAGCAGTTGACAAAAACATGTGTTGGAAAGATTATTCCCAAAAGATGACAAGAAACCATGTTTTATTTAAAAGTAGGTATTAGATAACGTGTATTAATTTGACTAAAAATAAATTGTTTGAGAGAATTTATTGTAAATATCCTAAGAAGCATGTAAAATACAATTTGATTACATTTGTCTTGATGATCATAAAAAAATAAAATCTCACCGGAATATATATATATATATATATATATATATATATATATATATATATATATATATATATATATATATATATATATATATATATATATATATATATAAGCACTTAATTAGATTATTGTTATTTATGAAGAATTTGCAAAAACAAATTTATAAACATAAATATTTAATATTCATATTATGTCCTAACGAAATATATTATTATTATTTTTAAATAGAGAGAAAAAAGAGTGAGATGGAAAAAGAAAGAAGAAGAGTTATGAATATAAGAAGAAAAAATAGAAGAAAACTCATTATTATTAAATTAAGAAGAGTAAATAAAAAAGACAATGAAATGTGAGAAACACATAAAGAAGTGAGAAGAGGACTCAAAGTGATAAATACGTGAGGAAATGAGAAGACATGAGAAGTGACAAACACTTTAGTCACTCAAGGTCTTTCAAATGTTTCGAATACAAGTGCGTAAAACAAATTGCTTCTAAAAAGCTATTATCACAACTGTGATATTATTACCCAATATTATTTCACAATTGATGGAAAAAAGAAATTTGAAAAATGAGTATGCGCACGAGAGAGTTGTTGCAAATTTCTTTAGTTGACTATTTTATAAAACTATGAAGATTTCTACCGTTGGAGACATCTTAACTTATTTTTGGATGGAGATTAAAGTCATCGAAAAGTTTCCAAAAATAAAGATTTTTTTCTGGAGCCGATAATTCCCTGATCTTCAATTAGTAAGGTTGATTCGTTAGATTTTGCACACTAAAATCAATAATTTTAAGGAGCATATTTTATTTTTTATAAAAATATTTGTTATCATTAAAACTTAAATAGAGAGAGTAGAATCAAAATTCTTATTCTAACAGGAACTTCTTATCATACGTCGGTCCTTTTGTAGCTTTGATGAATATTGTGATCTTGTTTTTACGTTGATAGAGATCTTTTTTACTTTTCTATTTGATTATGATTCAATTTTACTCTATGATCATGTGTATATGATGTGATGTAGCTTTGATGATTCAAAGATGTGTGATGTAACTTTTATGAATGATGTGACATTGTTTTTAGCTTGTTTTTACTTTGCTATTAAATTATGATTCAATTTTACTTTATGATCATGTGTATGTGTTGTGATGTAAATTTGATGATTCAAAGATGCATGATGTAACTTTGTTTCAAATATGTGATTTGATTCCATGTGATGTAACTTTAACGAATGAAGATGTGATTCGTTTTTACCTTGCTATTCGATTATGATGTGCAACTTTTGTTAATGATTGTGTTAATGCAAATTTAAAAATACTCTTACATGATTAATATGATTACTAATTATGAATTATCGATTAATATGATTACTAATTATGAATTATGATGTGCAACTATTGCTCATGATTGTGTTAATAAAAATATAAAAAAAACATGATTTCTAATTAGTAATGACATTAAAGTGTCTAAGAAAATGTGTCTTGTACCTTAATAATATTTTATCTGGAAAAAATCATAATAT
This sequence comes from Lathyrus aphaca, assembly GCA_963966055.1. NCBI lineage: Eukaryota > Viridiplantae > Streptophyta > Magnoliopsida > Fabales > Fabaceae > Lathyrus > Lathyrus aphaca. The sequence goes on from OZ014525.1 coordinate 267,832,091, forward strand.
TTCATTTGAAACAAAATGAGTACTTCTAATGCATGGGGTCTGTCTTAGTTGAGTGGATTTTATCTGAAACCCAAGAATCCCACAAGAAATATGCCACTCTAGAAATTGGAAGAAAGAAAGATTCTTATAGACTAAATGATTTTTATCATGAGAGTGATAAATTTGAACAAATAGACTGATGTTGACACTATAATAAAAGTCCTCGGCATGGATAATGACATCATATATTGTGTGTTTTGATTCCATGTGATGTAACTTTAACGAATGAAGATGTGATTCATTTTTACCTTGCTATTCGATTATAATGTGCAACTTTTGTTAATGATTGTGTTAAGGCAAATTTAAAAATACTCTTACACGATTAATATGATTTCTAATTATGAATTTTGATGTGCAACTGTTGTTGACGATTGTGTTAATAAAAATATAAAAAAAAACATGATTTCTAATTAGTAATGACATTAAAGTGTCTAGGAAAATGTGTCATGTACCTTAAAAATATTTTATCTGGAAAAAATCATAATATTTTATTTGAAACAAAATGAGTACTTCTACTGCATGAAGTCTGTCTTAGTTGAGTGGATTTTATCTGAAACCCAAGATCCCATAAGAAATATGCCATTGTACCATATTGCAAGATTTTGAATTGAGGTTTAAACATCATTACGGATTTTTGGTTGATCTGATTCGATCCTACACATCGAATGATCTAGAAATTGGAAGAAAGAAAGATTCTTATGATTTGATACAAAAAATGTCGACGAATGATCTAGAAATTGGAAGAAAGAAAGATTCTTATGATTTGATACAAAAAATGTCGAGCTACAAATTATAGACTAAATGATTTTTATCTGATAAATTTGAACAAACGGACCAATACTGACACTATAATAAAAGTCCTGGTCATGGATAATGACATCATATATTGGTTTCAATCGGTGATTGTTGAACTGAATTAAAAACGTGAGAAAAAAATAGAAATACCAAAGCATTCTCTATTTATGGATTATAGCAGTTGACAAAAACAAGGAACTGTGTTGGAAAGATAATTCCCAAAAGATGACAAGAAACTATGTTTTATTTAAAAGTAGGTATTAGATAATGTGTATTAATTTGACTAAAAATAAATTTTTTGAGAGAAATTATTGTAAATCTCCTAAGAAGCAAGTAAAATACAGTTTGATTACATTTGTCTTGATGAGCATAAAAAAATAAAATCTCAACGGAATATATATATATATATATATATATATATATATATATATATATATATATATATATATATATATATATATATATATATATATATATATATATATATATATATAAGCACTTAATTAGATTATTGTTATTTATGAAGAATTTGCACAAACTAATTTATAAACATAAATTTTTAATATTCATATTATGTCCTAACGAAATAGGCTACTATCTATATATTGAATAAATGTTTTATAATTTTTAATGGATGAGAAATAGAAAAATATTTAACAATGAAAAATTATTTAATTTTATTAAAAATATTAAAACTCATAAAGGACAAATATAATTTGTAAAAATTGTGTTTTTTGAGTTTGTTTTGCTATTATAGTTATCTATTTTATAATAATTTATAATTAATTAAATTAAAATATATAAATTAGTATTTAGTTGTCCTTGACAAATATTTCTAAATACGTCATCGATGAATAATATATTAGATAACCTTCAAATATTTGAGCAACTCACAATGATAGAGTATAATGAAAAATCTGAAGACAAAATAGAACATATAAATTATTATTACTTGAAAAAAGAGAAAAAATATTATTACTTTAAAAAACAGAGAAATATAGTTATAAATGATCATGAAGAAAATCAAGAAATGGAGTTATGAAGAGTTAAAAAAGAAATAAATTATTATTTTTAAATAGAGAGAAAAAAGAGTGAGATGGAAAAAGAAAGAAGAGTTAAGAATATAAGAAGAAAAAATAGAAGAAAAATCATTATTATTAAATTAAGAAGAGTAAATAAAAAAAGACAATGAAATTTGAGAAACACATAAAGAAGTGAGAAGAGGATGAAAAGTGATAAATACGTGAGGAAATGAGAAGACATGAGAAGCGAGAAATGCATTTGAAAGTGAGAAGGTGAGGAGTGAGAAATGTGTGTGGAGGTGAGAAACACATGAGGAAGTGAGAAGACAACGAGAAGTAAGAAACGAGTGAGGTGTTATCCGACCGAGTTAGAACAAATTTGGGGAAATTATAGAAAAACTACTATAACATTAATTTTTGAACATTTATCCACTGACCATGTTTGAGTATGATCTTGGTCGAAATGGGAGAACAGAACCTGCAAATGGTGGCATTTTTAGTTAGCTCAATGTTTTGGTGTTGAAGTAGTTGTGTAGTTGAAGGTTTGAATTGGAATCGGTATTGAATGGAGTAGAAGTGGTTATATATGAAAGGATTGAGTTGTTAATTCATTATGAGATAGAAGACCCGATGCATAAAAAGTCTAGAGTTCAGTAAACGTAATGTTTTCTAAGCGTCATGCCCAACGTACTTTTCATTATAACCTTCTTTTCCTCTAGTTCCTAAGCTGAATTATATTGTCCACCCAAATTAAACCATTTCTAGTAATATAATTTTTTTTGAAGAAAAATAATTTAAAAAAACAACAATAAAAAATGAAACAAATACTTACAAATATATATTGTTAATGTAATTATACGGTGAACAAAGTTTTTTTTGCAACTCTTTTACACTAAAACAATTTAAAAAAAAAAAAAACTGATTTATAACTAGTGATATTTGTAAATATAGTTTTAAGAATATTTATATATAGAATAGTCTCACATCGACTATATCATGTAATTAATTATAATCTCTCTAAATATAATAATGTCTTCATAGTGCTTTTTAAAACACACAGTTTATTCAAATGTCTCTTAGTCTCTTATATTTCAACATGGTATCTAGAGCCTATTGAGAGACAGTATTTCACCGTGTTTTACCCGGTTGACCGACTGTTTTCCAGTGAGAGATTTTTGGCAAACCCTGTCATAACTTCGATTTTCCTTCCATACACTACTGTGACTCATTCCAACATTAGAGTTCAAAATTCTCCGATCATAACCACACTTCTGCTGCCATCATCCATCGCTGCTATTGTTCCCGACAAACTTAACCTCCAACATAAGCACCTTCTTCGATCCGGCCACTCCCCACTTTTTCACCGGCAGAAACCTCCGCACGCACCCACACGTGCAACCTCCGTCTTCGTGCGTGGACCTTACACGCCACCACTGAATCACATGTGACAACACATCCGATGGCCGATCACTTGTTATCTCTCTCTTCTAAAACTCATGTCTACTTCTCGGAACTTTACGCCAAACTACGATGATTTCCTAAAGTGGTATCAGAATTATTAGAGCTCTGATTCTATTGTTATGGTAGCAGACACATACAATTCATTTGTTGGCCTCTCTCAATCATCTTCTCTTGGACCTTAGATCCTTGATTCTAGTGCGTCTGATCATGTTACCAGTAATAAAAATCTTTTCTCTTCCCTCTCTACCTCTGGATTCTTACCTACTATAACTTCTTCCAATGATTCTCAAACCCGATCGAAGGTATTGGTATTGTTCAAATTCCTCCTTCTCTCTTTGTTACTTATGTCCTATATGTACCTAATTGTCCATTTAATTTACTTTCAATCAGTCGTTTAACTCGTTCTCTTGATTCTAGTGTCACCTTCACTAACAATAATGTTACCCAGCAATATCATAGTTCAGGACGGACGATTGGCATCGGAAGTGAGTCTCAAGTCCTTTATTATCTCTCAGGGTCATCTCATACATGCTCAACCAAAGATTCTCCATTCATTATCCATGCTCAGTTAGGGCTTCCAAGTCTTTCCAAATTACATTAGTTAGTCATGTTAGTTAGGGAAAAACACTTGTAGTCAATTTTCTAATCGAGTATATAAACATGCTTCATCTCCTTTTGCTTTAGTTCACAACGATGTTTGGTGTCCTTGCATATTGTCTCTACTCTTAAGTCTAGGTATGTTGTCACCTTTATTGATGATTTTTCACGTTGCATGTGGTTATTTTTAATGAAGAATATATTTGAATTATTTTCTATTTTTGAACAATTTTATCGAAAAATAAGAATTCAATTAAGTGTGTCTATCCGTACCTTAAGAAGTGACAATGCCCATAAATACTTATCCCAACAATTTCAAAATTTTATGTCACACAATAGTATTCTCCATCAAACATCTTTCCCTCACACACCTCAACAAAACCAGTAAGCCAAACAAAAAATTTGGCATCTCGTAGAAACCACCCGGACCCTACTTCTCCATGGTATTGTTCCACTTTGATTTATGGGGGATGACGTGATAACGACATGTTACCTTATAAATTGCATGCCTCCATTTGTCCTTAATAATTAACATTTATAAAATTATAATATATTGACACATACAAGCAATGTAAAAATAACATTTAAAAAAAAGACTAATTGACAAAAGAAAGTTTGTAAATAAATAAATAAAAAATTAAATTTTTTTTAAGAAAAAGAAAAATACAACAAAAATTTATTTATATATATACATATATATATATATATATATATATATATAAAGAGAGAGAGAGAGAGAGAGAGAGAGAGAGAGAGAGAGAGAGAGAGAATGAAAAAACAAAATATCATTTCAAAAAAAAATTTGGCGCAAAAAGAAACTGCTAAGAGAAATGTCTAATTCTCTCCTTCCCCGAAGAAATGAAAACATGTTGCAACTGAAGGGACGAAAAACACAAGAAGGGGGGGTTGAATTGGGGTTCTCAAAAATTAAGGCAATGAACACAATTTACTCATCCTGGTTCGTTTGAACTCAAACTACATCTAGTCCATCCGCCAAGGTGATTAGCCCTCTCTCAATGAAGTCTTAATCCACTAATCAATAAATATTACAATCACAATGACCTACTGTCAAAGTCTTCTTGAGTCTACTGACTAACACTTTAGTAACTCAAGGTTTTTCAAATGTTTCGAATACAAGTGTGTAAAACAAATTGCTTCTAAAAAGCTATTATCACAATTGTGATATTATTACACAATATTAATTCACAATTGATGGAAAAAAGAAATTTGAAAAATGAGTATGCGCCCGAGAGAGTTGTTGCAAATTTCTCCAGTTGACTATTTTATATAACTGTGAAGATTTCTACCATTGGAGACATCTTAACTTATTTTTGTATGGAGGTTAAAGTCATTGACAAGTTTCCAGAAATAAAGATATTTGTCTGGAGCCGATAATTCCCTGATCTTCAATTAATAAGTTTGATTCTTTGTTATCTTTCAATAGAGATTTTGCACACTAAAAATCAATAATTTTAAGGAGCATATTTTGTTCTTTATAAAAATATTTGTTATCATTAAAACTTAAATAAAGAGAGTAGAATCAAAATTCTTATTCTAACAGCAACTTCTGATCATATGTCGTGAAAGTCCTTTTGCGATCGTGTTATAACGTTGATAGAGATCTTTTTTTACTTTACTATTCGATTATGATTCAATTTTACACTATGATAATGTGTATATGATGTGATGTAACTTTGATGATTCAAAGATGTGTGATGTAACTTTGATGAATGATGCGACATTGTTTTTACTTTGCTATTAAATTATGATTCAATTTTACTTTATGATCATGTGTATGTGTTATGATGTAAATTTGATGATTAAAAGATGCATGATGTAACTTTGATTCAAATATATGATTTGATTCCATGTGATGTAACTTTAACGAATGAAGATGTGATTCATTTTTACCTTGCTATTCGATTATGATGTGCAACTTTTGTTAATGATTGTGTTAAGGCAAATTTAAAAATACTCTTACACGATTAATATGATTTCTAATTATGAATTATGATGTGCAACTATTGCTGATGATTGTGTTAATAAAAATATAAAAAACATGATTTCTAATTAGTAATGACATTAAAGTGTCTAAGAAAATGTGTCTTGTACCTTAATAATATTTTATCTGAAAAAAATCATAATATTTTATTTCAAACAAAATGAGTACTTCTACTGCATGAAGTCTGTCTTATTTGAGTGGATTTTATCTGAAACCCAAGAATCCCACAAGAAATATGCCACTGTACCATATTGCAAGGTTTTGAATAGAGGTTTAAACATCATTACGACTTTTTGGTTGATCTGATTCGATCCTACACATCGTATGATCTAAAAATTGGAAGAAAGAAAGATTCTTATATTTTGATACAAAACAATTTCGATATACAAATTATAGACTATATAATTTTTAGCATGAGAGTGCTAAATTTGAACAAACAGACCGATGCTGACATTATAATAAAGGTCCTGGGCATGGATAATGACATCATAGATTGGTTTGCTGACACTATAATAAAGGTCCTGGGCATGGATAATGACATCATAGATTGGTTTCCAGCAAAGACTCGTTAGCAGTTGAGAAGTGAGTTTGAGAAGAAAACCCATTTCAAAAAAAGGGTGGATTGTTTTTTAAGACACTTTGAGAATGTGGAAATCAATAGGTGATTGTTGAACTGAATTAAAAACGTGAGAAAAAATAGAAATACCAAAGGATTCTCTGTTTATGGATTATAGCAGTTGACAAAAACATGTGTTGGAAAGATTATTCCTAAAAGATGACAAGAAACCATGTTTGATTTAAAAGTAGGTATTAGATAACTTGTATTAATTTGACTAAAAATAAATTTTTTGAGAGAATTTATTGTAAATATCCTAAGAAGCATGTAAAATACAGTTTGATTACATTTGTCTTGATGATCATAAAAAAATAGAATCTCACCGGAATATATATATATATATATATATATATATATATATATATATATATATATATATATATATATATATATATATATATATATATATATATAAGCACTTAATTAGATTATTGTTATTTATGAAGAATTTGCACAAACAAATATATAAACATAGATATTTAATATTCATATTATGTCCTAACGAAATATGCTACTATATATATATATATATATATATATATATATATATATATATATATATATATATATATATATATATATATATATATATATATATATTGAATAAATGTTTTATAAATTTTAATGGATGAGAAATTGAAAAATATTTAACAATGAAAAATTATTTAATTTTATTAAAAATATTAAAACTCATAAAGGACCAATATAATTTGTAAAAATTGTGGTTTTTGAATTTGTTTTACTATTATAGTTATCTACTTTATAATAATTTATAAATAATTAAATTAAAATATATAAATTAGTATTTAGTTGTCCTTGACAAATATTTCTAAATACGTCATCGATGAATAATATATTAGATAACCTTCAAATATTTGAGCAACTCACAATGATAGAGTATAATGAAAAATCTGAAGGAAAAATAGAACATATAAATTATTATTACTTGAAAAAAGAGAAAAAATATTATTACATTAAAAAACAGAGAAATATAGTTATAAAGGATTATGAAGAAAATCAAGAAATGGATTTATGACGAGTTAAAAAAGAAATATATTATTATTATTTTTAAATAGAGAGAAAAAAGAGTGAGATGGAAAAAGAAAGAAGAATTGTTAAGAATATAAGAAGAAAAATCATTTTTATTAAATTAAGAAGAGTAAATAAAATAGACAATGAAATGTGAGAAACACATAAAGAAGTGAGAAGAGGATGAAAAGTTATAAATACGTGTGGAATTGAGAAGACATGAGAAGCGACTAACACTTTAGTCACTCAAGGTCTTTCAAATGTTTCGAATACAAGTGCGTAAAACAAATTGCTTCTAAAAAGCTATTATCACAACTGTGATATTAATACATAATATTATTTCACAATTGATGGAAAAAAGAAATTTGAAAAATGAGTATGTGTTCGAGAGAGTTGTTGCAAATTTCTCCTGTTGACTATTTTATATAACTGTGAAGATTTCTACCATTGGAGACATCTTAACTTATTTTTGGATTGAGATTAAAGTCATTGAAAAGTTTCTAGAAATAAATATTTTTGTCTGGAGCCGATAATTCCCTAATCTTCAATTAATAAGGTTGATTCTTTATTATCTTTCAATAGAGATTTTGCACACTAAAATCAATAATTTTAAGGAGCATATTTTGTTCTTTATAAAAATATTTGTTATCATCAAAACATAAATAAAGAGAGTAGAATTAAAATTCTTATTCTAACAGCAACTTCTGATCATACGTCGTGAAGGTCCTTTTGTAACTTTGATGAATTTTGCCATCTTGTTTTTACGTTGATAGAGATCTTTTTTACTTTGCTATTCGATTATGATTCAATTTTACTCTATGATCATGTGTATATGATATGATGTAACTTTGATGATTCAAAGATATGTGATGTAACTTTGATGAATGATGCGACATTGTTTTTACTTTGCTTGCGAGCTTGTTTTTACTTTGCTATTAGATTATGATTCAATTTTACTTTATGATCATGTGTATGTGTTGTGATGTAAATTTGATGATTCAAAGATGCATGATGTAACTTTGATTCAAATATGTGATTTGATTCCATGTGATGTAACTTTAACGAATGAAGATGTGATTCATTTTTACCTTGCTATTCGATTATGATGTGCAACTTTTGTTAATGATTGTGTTAATGCAAATTTAAAAATACACTTACACGATTAATATGATTTCTAAATATGAATTATGATGTGCAACTATTGCTGATGATTGTGTTAATAAAAAAAAACATGATTTCTAATTAGAAATGACATTAAAGTGTCTAAGATAATGTGTCAAAAAATCATAATATTTTATTTGAAACAAAATGAGTACTTCTACTGCATGAAGTTTGTCTTAGTTGAGTGGATTTGATCTGAAACCCAAGAATCCCAAAAGAAATATGCCACTGTACCATATTGCAAAGTTTTAAATCGAGGTTTAAACATCATTACGACTTTTTGGATGATCTGATTCGATCCTACACATCGAATGATCTAGAAATTTGAAGAAAGAAAGATTCTTATATTTTGATTTAAAAAAAATGTCGATATACAAATTATAGACTATATGATTTTTAGCATGAGTGCTAAATTTGAACAATCAGACCGATGCTGACATTACAATAAAGCTCCTGGGCATTGATAATGACATCATAGATTGGTTTCCAGTAAAGACTTGTTAGCAGGTGAGAAGTGAGTTTGAGAAGAAAAACACGTTTCAAAAAAAGGATGGATTGGTTTTTAAGACACTTTGAGAATGTGGAAATCAATCGGTGATTGTTGAACTGAATTAAAAATGTGAGAAAAATAGAAATACCAAAGGATTCTCTGATTATGGATTATAGCAGTTGACAAAAACATGTGTTGGAAAGATTATTCCCAAAAGATGACAAGAAACCATGTTTTATTTAAAAGTAGGTATTAGATAACGTGTATTAATTTGACTAAAAATAAATTGTTTGAGAGAATTTATTGTAAATATCCTAAGAAGCATGTAAAATACAATTTGATTACATTTGTCTTGATGATCATAAAAAAATAAAATCTCACCGGAATATATATATATATATATATATATATATATATATATATATATATATATATATATATATATATATATATATATATATATATATATATATATATATATATAAGCACTTAATTAGATTATTGTTATTTATGAAGAATTTGCACAAACAAATTTATAAACATAAATATTTAATATTCATATTATGTCCTAACGAAATATGCTACTATATATATATATATATATATATATATATATATATATATATATATATATATATATATATATATATATATATTAAATATATGTTTTATAGTTTTTAATGGATGAGAAATAGAAAAATATTTAACAATGAAAAATTATTTAATTTTAATAAAAATATTAAAACTCATAAAGGACAAATATAATTTGTAAAAATTGTTGTTTTTTGAATTTGTTTTACTATTATAGTTATCTACTTTATAATAATTTATAAATAATTAAATTAAAATATATAAATTAGTATTTAGTTGTCCTTGACAAATATTTCTAAATACGTCATCGATGAATAATACATTAGATAACCTTCAAATATTTGAGCAACTCACAATGATAGAGTATAATGAAAAATCTGAAGGAAAAATAGAACATATAAATTATTATTACTTGAAAAAAGAGAAAAAATATTATTACTTTAAAAAACAGAGAAATATAGTTATAAAGGATTATGAAGAAAATCAAGAAATGGAGTTATGAAGAGTTAAAAAAGAAATATATTATTATTATTTTTAAATAGAGAGAAAAAAGAGTGAGATGGAAAAAGAAAGAAGAAGAGTTATGAATATAAGAAGAAAAAATAGAAGAAAACTCATTATTATTAAATTAAGAAGAGTAAATAAAAAAGACAATGAAATGTGAGAAACACATAAAGAAGTGAGAAGAGGACTAAAAGTGATAAATACGTGAGGAAATGAGAAGACATGAGAAGTGACAAACACTTTAGTCACTCAAGGTCTTTCAAATGTTTCGAATACAAGTGCGTAAAACAAATTGCTTCTAAAAAGCTATTATCACAACTGTGATATTATTACCCAATATTATTTCACAATTGATGGAAAAAAGAAATTTGAAAAATGAGTATGCGCACGAGAGAGTTGTTGCAAATTTCTCTAGTTGACTATTTTTTAAAACTATGAAGATTTCTACCGTTGGAGACATCTTAACTTATTTTTGGATGGAGATTAAAGTCATTGAAAAGTTTCCAAAAATAAAGATTTTTGTCTGGAGCCGATAATTCCCTGATCTTCAATTAGTAAGGTTGATTCGTTAGATTTTGCACACTAAAATCAATAATTTTAAGGAGCATATTTTATTTTTTATAAAAATATTTGTTATCATTAAAACTTAAATAGAGAGAGTAGAATCAAAATTCTTATTCTAACAGGAACTTCTTATCATACGTCGTGAAGGTCCTTTTGTAGCTTTGATGAATATTGCGATCTTGTTTTTACGTTGATAGAGATCTTTTTTACTTTTCTATTCGATTATGATTCAATTTTACTCTATGATCATATGTATATGATGTCATGTAGCTTTGATGATTCAAAGATGTGTGATGTAACTTTTATGAATGATGTGACATTGTTTTTAGCTTGTTTTTACTTTGCTATTAAATTATGATTCAATTTTACTTTATGATCATGTGTATGTGTTGTGATGTAAATTTGATGATTCAAAGATGCATGATGTAACTTTGTTTCAAATATGTGATTTGATTCCATGTGATGTAACTTTAACGAATGAAGATGTGATTCGTTTTTACCTTGCTATTCGATTATGATGTGCAACTTTTGTTAATGATTGTGTTAATGCAAATTTAAAAATACTCTTACATGATTAATATGATTACTAATTATGAATTATCGATTAATATGATTACTAATTATTAATTATGATGTGCAACTATTGCTCATGATTGTGTTAATAAAAATATAAAAAAAACATGATTTCTAATTAGTAATGACATTAAAGTGTCTAAGAAAATGTGTCTTGTACCTTAATAATATTTTATCTGGAAAAAATCATAATATTTCATTTGAAACAAAATGAGTACTTCTAATGCATGGAGTCTGTCTTAGTTGAGTGGATTTTATCCGAAACCCAAGAATCCCACAAGAAATATGCCACTCTAGAAATTGGAAGAAAGAAAGATATAATAAAAGTCCTCGGCATGGATAATGACATCATATATTGTGTGATTTGATTCCATGTGATGTAACTTTAACGAATGGAGATGTGATTCATTTTTACCTTGCTATTCGATTATAATGTGCAACTTTTGTTAATGATTGTGTTAAGGCAAATTTAAAAATACTCTTACACGATTAATATGATTTCTAATTATGAATTTTGATGTGCAACTATTGTTGACGATTGTGTTAATAAAAATATAAAAAAAACATGATTTCTAATTAGTAATGACATTAAAGTGTCTAGGAAAATGTGTCATGTACCTTAATAATATTTTATCTGGAAAAAATCATAAAACAAAATGAGTATTTCTACTGCATGAAGTCTGTCTTAGTTGAGTGGATTTTATCTGAAACCCAAGATCCCATAAGAAATATGCCATTGTACCATATTGCAAGATTTTGAATTGAGGTTTAAACATCATTACGGATTTTTGGTTGATCTGATTCGATCCTACACATCGAATGATCTAGAAATTGGAAGAAAGAAAGATTCTTATGATTTGATACAAAAAATGTCGACGAATGATCTAGAAATTGGAAGAAAGAAAGATTCTTATGATTTGATACAAAAAATGTCGAGCTACAAATTATAGACTAAATGATTTTTATCATGAGAGTGATAAATTTGAACAAACGGACCAATACTGACACTATAATAAAAGTCCTGGTCATGGATAATGACATCATATATTGGTTTCAATCGGTGATTGTTGAACTGAATTAAAAACGTGAGAAAAAAATAGAAATACCAAAGCATTCTCTATTTATGGATTATAGCAGTTGACAAAAACAAGGAACTGTGTTGGAAAGATTATTCCCAAAAGATGACAAGAAACTATGTTTTATTTAAAAGTAGGTATTAGATAATGTGTATTAATTTGACTAAATATAAATTTTTTGAGAGAAATTATTGTAAATCTCCTAAGAAGCAAGTAAAATACAGTTTGATTACATTTGTCTTGATGATCATAAAAAAATAAAATCTCAACGGAATATATATATATATATATATATATATATATATATATATATATATATATATATATATATATATATATATATATATATATATATATATATATAAGCACTTAATTAGATTATTGTTATTTATGAAGAATTTGCACAAACTAATTTATAAACATAAATTTTTAATATTCATATTATGTCCTAACGAAATAGGCTACTATCTATATATTGAATAAATGTTTTATAATTTTTAATGGATGAGAAATAGAAAAATATTTAACAATGAAAAATTATTTAATTTTATTAAAAATATTAAAACTCATAAAGGACAAATATAATTTGTAAAAATTGTGTTTTTTGAGTTTGTTTTGCTATTATAGTTATCTATTTTATAATAATTTATAATTAATTAAATTAAAATATATAAATTAGTATTTAGTTGTCCTTGACAAATATTTCTAAATACGTCATCGATGAATAATATATTAGATAACCTTCAAATATTTGAGCAACTCACAATGATAGAGTATAATGAAAAATCTGAAGACAAAATAGAACATATAAATTATTATTACTTGAAAAAAGAGAAAAAATATTATTACTTTAAAAAACAGAGAAATATAGTTATAAATGATCATGAAGAAAATCAAGAAATGGAGTTATGAAGAGTTAAAAAAGAAATAAATTATTATTTTTAAATAGAGAGAAAAAAGAGTGAGATGGAAAAAGAAAGAAGAGTTAAGAATATAAGAAGAAAAAATAGAAGAAAAATCATTATTATTAAATTAAGAAGAGTAAATAAAAAAAGACAATGAAATTTGAGAAACACATAAAGAAGTGAGAAGAGGATGAAAAGTGATAAATACGTGAGGAAATGAGAAGACATGAGAAGCGAGAAATTCATTTGAAAGTGAGAAGGTGAGGAGTGAGAAATGTGTGTGGAGGTGAGAAACACATGAGGAAGTGAGAAGACAACGAGAAGTAAGAAACGAGTGAGGTGTTATCCGACCGAGTTAGAACAAATTTGGGGAAATTATAGAAAAACTACTATAACATTAATTTTTGAACATTTATCCACTGACCATGTTTGAGTATGATCTTGGTCGAAATGGGAGAACAGAACCTGCAAATGGTGGCATTTTTAGTTAGCTCAATGTTTTGGTGTTGAAGTAGTTGTGTAGTTGAAGGTTTGAATTGGAATCGGTATTGAATGGAGTAGAAGTGGTTATATATGAAAGGATTGAGTTGTTAATTCATTATGAGATAGAAGACCCGATGCATAAAAAGTCTAGAGTTCAGTAAACGTAATGTTTTCTAAGCGTCATGCCCAACGTACTTTTCATTATAACCTTCTTTTCCTCTAGTTCCTAAGCTGAATTATATTGTCCACACAAATTAAACCATTTCTAGTAATATAATTTTTTTTGAAGAAAAATAATTTAAAAAAACAACAATAAAAAATGAAACAAATACTTACAAATTTATATTGTTAATGTAATTATACGGTGAACAAAGTTTTTTTTGCAACTCTTTTACACTAAAACAATTTTTAAAAAAAAACTGATTTATAACTAGTGATATTTGTAAATATAGTTTTAAGAATATTTATATATAGAATAGTCTCACATCGACTATATCATGTAATTAATTATAATCTCTCTAAATATAATAATGTCTTCATAGAGCTTTTTAAAACACACAGTTTATTCAAATGTCTCTTAGTCTCTTATATTTCAATATGGTATCTAGAGCCTATTGAGAGACAGTATTTCACCGTGTTTTACCCGGTTGACCGACTGTTTTCCAGTGAGAGATTTTTGGCAAACCCTGTCATAACTTCGATTTTCCTTCCATACACTACTGTGACTCATTCCAACATTAGAGTTCAAAATTCTCCGATCATAACCACACTTCTGCTGCCATCATCCATCGCTGCTATTGTTCCCGACAAACTTAACCTCCAACATAAGCACCTTCTTCGATCCGGCCACTCCCCACTTTTTCACCGGCAGAAACCTCCGCACGCACCCACACGTGCAACCTCCGTCTTCGTGCATGGACCTTACACGCCACCACTGAATCACATGTGACAACACATCCGATGGCCGATCACTTGTTATCTCTCTCTTCTAAAACTCATGTCTACTTCTCGGAACTTTACGCCAAACTACGATGATTTCCTAAAGTGGTATCAGAATTATTAGAGCTCTGATTCTATTGTTATGGTAGCAGACACATACAATTCATTTGTTGGCCTCTCTCAATCATCTTCTCTTGGACCTTAGATCCTTGATTCTAGTGCGTCTGATCATGTTACCAGTAATAAAAATCTTTTCTCTTCCCTCTCTACCTCTGGATTCTTACCTACTATAACTTCTTCCAATGATTCTCAAACCCGATCGAAGGTATTGGTATTGTTCAAATTCCTCCTTCTCTCTTTGTTACTTATGTCCTTTATGTACCTAATTGTCCATTTAATTTACTTTCAATCAGTCGTTTAACTCGTTCTCTTGATTCTAGTGTCACCTTCACTAACAATAATGTTACCCAACAATATCATAGTTCAGGACGGACGATTGGCATCGGAAGTGAGTCTCAAGTCCTTTATTATCTCTCAGGGTCATCTCATACATGCTCAACCAAAGATTCTCCATTCATTATCCATGCTCAGTTAGGGCTTCCAAGTCTTTCCAAATTACATTAGTTAGTCATGTTAGTTAGGGAAAAACACTTGTAGTCAATTTTCTAATCGAGTATATAAACATGCTTCATCTCCTTTTGCTTTAGTTCACAACGATGTTTGGTGTCCTTGCATATTGTCTCTACTCTTAAGTCTAGGTATGTTGTCACCTTTATTGATTATTTTTCACGTTGCATGTGGTTATTTTTAATGAAGAATATATTTGAATTATTTTCTATTTTTGAACAATTTTATCGAAAAATAAGAATTCAATTAAGTGTGTTTATCCGTACCTTAAGAAGTGACAATGCCCATAAATATTTATCCCAACAATTTCAAAATTTTATGTCACACAATAGTATTCTCCATCAAACATCTTTCCCTCACACACCTCAACAAAACCAGTAAGCCAAACAAAAAATTTGGCATCTCGAAGAAACCACCCGGACCCTACTTCTCCATGGTATTGTTCCACTTTGATTTATGGGGGATGACGTGATAATGACATGTTACCTTATAAATTGCATGCCTCCATTTGTCCTTAATAATTAAAATTTATAAAATTATAATATATTGACACATACAAGCAATGTAAAAATAACATTTAAAAAAAAGACTAATTGACAAAAGAAAGTTTGTAAATAAATAAATAAAAAATTAATTTTTTTTTAAGAAAAAGAAAAATACAACAAAAATTTATTTATATATATACATATATATATATATATATATATATATATATATATATATATATATATATATATATATATATATATATATATATATATATATATATAAAGAGAGAGAGAGAGAGAGAGAGAGAGTGAGAGAGAGAGAGAATGAAAAAACAAAATATCATTTCAAAACAAAATTTGGCGCAAAAAGAAACTGCTAAGAGAAATGTCTAATTCTCTCCTTCCCCGAAGAAATGAAAACATGTTGCAACTGAAGGGACGAAAAACACAAGAAGGGATGGGTTGAATTGGGGTTATCAAAAATTAAGGCAATGAACACAATTAACTCATCCTGGTTCGTTTGAACTCAAACTACATCTAGTCCATCCGCCAAGGTGATTAGCCCTCTCTCAATGAAGTCTTAATCCACTAATCAATAAATATTACAATCACAATGACCTACTGTCAAAGTCTTCTTGAGTCTACTGCCTAACACTTTAGTAACTCAAGGTTTTTCAAATGTTTCGAATACAAGTGTGTAAAACAAATTGCTTATAAAAAGCTATTATCACAATTGTGATATTATTACACAATATTAATTCACAATTGATGGAAAAAAGAAATTTGAAAAATGAGTATGCGAGCGAGAGAGTTGTTGCAAATTTCTTCAATTAATTATTCTATATAACTGTGAAGGTTTCTACTGTTGGAGACATCTTAACTTATTTTTGGATGGAGATTAAAGTCATTGAAAAGTTTCCAGAAATAAAGATTTTTGTCTGGAGCCGATAATTCCCTAATCTTTAATTAATAAGGTTGATTCTTTATTATCTTTCAATAGAGATTTTGCACACTAAAATCAATAATTTTAAGGAGCATATTTTGTTCTTTATAAAAATATTTGTTATCATCAAAACTTAAATAAAGAGAGTAGAATCAAAATTCTTATTCTAACAGCAACTTCTGATCATACGTCGTGAAGGTCCTTTTGTAACCTTGTTTTTACGTTGACAGAGATCTTTTTTACTTTGCTATTCGATTATGATTCTATTTTACTCTATGATCATGTGTATATGATGTGATTTAACTTTGATGATTCAAAGATGTGTGATGTAACTTTGATGAATGATGCGACATTGTTTTTACTTTGCTTGCGAGCTTGTTTTTACTTTGCTATTAAATTATGATTCAATTTTACTTTATGATCATGTGTATGTGTTATGATGTAAATTTGATGATTCAAAGATGCATGATGTAACTTTGATTCAAATATGTGATTTGATTCAATGTGATGTAACTTTAACGAATGAAGATGTGATTCGTTTTTACCTTTCTATTCGATTATGATGTGCAACTTTTGTTAATGACTGTTTTAATGCAAATTTAAAAATACTCTTACACGATTAATATGATTTATAATTATGAATTATGATGTGCAACTATTGCTGATGATTGTGTTAATAAAAATATAAAAAAAAACATGATTTCTAATTAGTAATGACATTAAAGTGTCTAAGAAAATGTGTCATGTACCTTAATAATATTTTATCTGAAAAAAATCATAATATTTTATTTGAAACAAAATGAGTACTTCTACTGCATGAAGTCTGTCTTAGTTGAGTTGATTTTATCTGAAACCCAAAAATCCCACAAGAAATGTGCCACTATACCATATTGCAAGGTTTTGAATCGAGGTTTAAACATCATTACGACTTTTTGGTTGATCTGATTCGATCCTACACATCGAATGATCTAGAAAATTGGAAGAAAGAAAGATTCTTATATTTTGATACAAAACAATGTCGATATACAAATTATAGACTATATAATTTTTAGCATGAGAGTGCTAAATTTGAACAAACAGACCGATGCTGACACTATAATAAAGGTCCTGGGCATGGATAATGACATCATAGATTGGTTTACAGCAAAGACACGTTAGCAGTTGAGAAGTGAGTTTGAGAAGAAAAACCCATTTCAAAAAAAGGTGGATTGTTTTTTAAGACACTTTGAGAATGTGGAAATCAATCGGTGATTGTTGAACTGAATTAAAAACGTGAGAAAAAATAGAAATACCAAAGGATTCTCTGTTTATGGATTATAGCAGTTGACAAAAATATGTGTTGGAAAGATTATTCCCAAAAGATGACAAAAAACCATGTTTGATTTAAAAGTATGTATTAGATAACGTGTATTAATTTGACTAAAAATAAATTTTTTCAGAGAATTTATTGTAAATATCCTAAGAAGCGTGTAAAATACAGTTTGATTACATTTGTCTTGATGATCATAAAAAAATAGAATCTCACCGGAATATATATATATATATATATATATATATATATATATATATATATAATATATATATATATATATATATATATATATATATATATATATATATATATATAAGCACTTAATTAGATTATTGTTATTTATGAAGAATTTGCACAAACAAATTTATAAACATAAATATTTAATATTCATATTATGTCCTAACGAAATATACTACTATATATATATTGAATAAATGTTTTATAATTTTTAATGGATGAGAAATAGAAAAATATTTAACAATGAAAAATTATTTAATTTTATTAAAATATTAAAACTCATAAATGACAAATATAATTTGTAAACATTGTGTTTTTTGAATTTTTTTTACTATTATAGTTATCTACTTTATAATAATTTATAAATAATTAAATTAAAATATATAAATTAGTATTTAGTTGTCCTTGACAAATATTTCTAAATACGACATCGATGAATAATATATTAGATAACCTTCAAATATTTGAGCAACTCACAATGATAGAGTATAATGAAAATCTGAAGGAAAAATAGAACATATAAATTATTATTACTTGAAAAAAGAGAAAAAATATTATTACTTTAAAAAACAGAGAAATATAGTTATAAAGGTTATGAAGAAAATCAAGAAATGGAGTTATGAAGAGTTAAAAAAGAGTGAGATGGAAAAGAAAGAAGAGTTAAGAATATAAGAAGAAAAAATAGAAGAAAAATCATTATTATTAACTTAAGAAGAGTAAATAAAAAAGACTATGAAATGTGAGAAATGTAACAGCCCGGGCCCCTCGCAAGGCAATCTCGGCACTGCCACCTCACGATCTTCTCTACTCCCCTCACTAGTAGAGTTTTTGCCTTCCGTGGGAATCGAACCCTGTACCCTGGGGTTCAAGTACATGCTCAATCCATTCCCACTACCACTTGAGCTAGTAGATCAATGGGTAGTGGGAATCGATTTAGCATGTACTTGAACCCCAGGGTACAGGGTTCGATTCCCACGGAAGGCAAAAACTCTACTAGTGAGGGGAGTAGAGAAGATCGTGAGGTGACAGTGCCGGGATTGCCTTGCGAGGGGCCAGGGCTGTTACAAGAAACACATAAAGAAGTGAGAAGAGGATGAAAAGTGATAAATACGTGAGGAAATGAGAAGATATGAGAAGCGACTAACACTTTAGTCACTAAAGGTCTTTCAAATGTTTCGAATACAAGTGCGTAAAACAAATTGCTTCTAAAAAGCTATTATCACAACTGTGATATTATTACATAATATTATTTCACAATTGATGGAAAAAAGAAATTTGAAAAATGAGTATGCGCCCGAGAGAGTTGTTGCAAATTTCTCCAGTTGACTATTTTATATAACTGTGAAGATTTCTACCGTTGGAGACATCTTAACTTATTTTTGGATGAAGATTAAAGTCATTGAAAAGTTTCCAGAAATAAATATTTTTGTCTGGAGCCGATAAATCCCTGATCTTCAATTAATAAGGTTGATTCTTTGTTATCTTTCAATAGAGATTTTGCACACTAAAATCAATAATTTTAAGGAGCATATTTTGTTCTTTATAAAAATATTTGTTATCATCAAAACTTAAATAAAGAGAGTAGAATCAAAATTCTTATTCTAACAGCAACTTCTGATCATACGTCGTGAAGGTCCTTTTGTAACTTTGATGAATTTTGCGATCTTGTTTTTACGTTGATAGAGATCTTTTTTACTTTGCTATTCGATTATGATTCAATTTTACTCTATGATCATGTGTATATGATGTGATGTAACTTTGATGATTCAAAGATGTGTGATGTAACTTTGATGAATGATGCGACATTGTTTTTACTTTGCTTGCGAGCTTGTTTTTACTTTGCTATTAGATTATGATTCAATTTTACTTTATGATCATGTGTATGTGTTGTGATGTAAATTTGATGATTCAAAGATGCATGATGTAACTTTGATTCAAATATGTAATTTGATTCCATGTGATGTAACTTTAACGAATGAAGATGTGATTCGTTTTTAACTTTCTATTCGATTATGATGTGCAACTTTTGTTAATGATTGTGTTAATGCAAATTTAAAAATACACTTACACGATTAATATGATTTCTAATTATGAATTATGATGTGCAACTATTGCTGATGATTGTGTTAATAAAAATATTAAAAAAAACACGATTTCTAATAAGTAATGACATTAAAGTGTCTAAGATAATGTGTCATGTACTTTAATAATATTTTATCTGAAAAAATCATAATTTCTACTGCATGAAGTTTGTCTTAGTTGAGTGGATTTGATCTGAAACCCAAGAATCCCAAAAGAAATATGCCACTGTACCATATGGCAAAGTTTTAAATCGAGTTTTAAACATCATTACGACTTTTTGGATGATCTGATTCGATCCTACACATCGAATGATCTAGAAATTTGAAGAAAGAAAGATTCTTATATTTTGATAAAAAAAATGTCGATATACAAATTATAGACTATATGATTTTTAGCATGAGTGCTAAATTTGAACAAACAGACCGATGCTGACATTATAATAAAGGTCCTGGGCATGGATAATGACATCATAGATTGGTTTCCAGCAAAGACTCATTAGCAGTTGAGAAGTGAGTTTGAGAAGAAAAACACGTTTCAAAAAAAGGATGGAATGGTTTTTAAGACACTTTGAGTGGAAATCAATCGGTGATTGTTGAACTGAATTAAAAACGTGAGAAAAAATAGAAATACCAAAGGATTCTCTGTTTATGGATTATAGCAGTTGACAAAAACATGGGTTGGAAAGATTATTCCCAAAAGATGACAATAAACCATGTTTTATTTAAAAGTAGGTATTAGATAACGTGTATTAATTTGACTAAAAATAAATTGTTTGAGAGAATTTATTGTAAATATCCTAAGAAGCATGTAAAATACAATTTGATTACATTTGTCTTGATGATCATAAAAAAATAAAATCTCACCGGAATATATATATATATATATATATATATATATATATATATATATATATATATATATAAGCACTTAATTAGATTATTGTTATTTATGAAGAATTTGCACAAACAAATTTATAAACATAAATATTTAATATTCATATTATGTCCTAACGAAATATGCTACTATATATATATTGAATACATGTTTTATAATTTTTAATGGATGAGAAATAAAAAAATATTTAACAATGAAAAATTATTTAATTTTATTAAAAATATTAAAACTCATAAAGGACAAATATAATTTGTAAAAATTGTTGTTTTTTGAATTTGTTTTACTAATATAGTTATCTACTTTATAATAATTTATAAATAATTAAATTAAAATATATAAATTAGTATTTAGTTGTCCTTGACAAATATTTCTAAATACGTCATCGATGAATAATACATTAGATAACCTTCAAATATTTGAGCAACTCACAATGATAGAGTATAATGAAAAATCTGAAGGAAAAATAGAACATATAAATTATTATTACTTGAAAAAAGAGAAAAAAATATTATTTCTTTAAAAATAAGAGAAATATAGTTATAAAGGATTATGAAGAAAATCAAGAAATGGAGTTATGAAGAGTTAAAAAAGAAATATATTATTATTATTTTTAAATAGAGAGAAAAAAGAGTGAGATGGAAAAAGAAAGAAGAAGAGTTATGAATATAAGAAGAAAAAATAGAAGAAAACTCATTATTATTAAATTAAGAAGAGTAAATAAAAAAGACAATGAAATGTGAGAAACACATAAAGAAGTGAGAAGAGGACTAAAAGTGATAAATACGTGAGGAAATGAGAAGACATGAGAAGTGACAAACACTTTAGTCACTCAAGGTCTTTCAAATGTTTCGAATACAAGTGCGTAAAACAAATTGCTTCTAAAAAGCTATTATCACAACTGTGATATTATTACCCAATATTATTTCACAATTGATGGAAAAAAGTAATTTGAAAAATAAGTATGCGCACGAGAGAGTTGTTGCAAATTTCTCTAGTTGACTATTTTATAAAACTATGAAGATTTCTACCGTTGGAGACATCTTAACTTATTTTTGGATGGAGATTAAAGTCATTGAAAAGTTTCCAAAAATAAAGATTTTTGTCTGGAGACGATAATTCCCTGATCTTCAATTAGTAAGGTTGATTCGTTAGATTTTGCACACTAAAATCAATAATTTTAAGGAGCATATTTTGTTTTTTATAAAAATATTTTTTATCATTAAAACTTAAATAGAGAGAGTAGAATCAAAATTTTTATTCTAATAGGAACTTCTTATCATACGTCGTGAAGGTCCTTTTGTAGCTTTGATGAATATTGTGATCTTGTTTTTACGTTGATAGAGATCTTTTTTACTTTTCTATTCGATTATGATTCAATTTTACTCTATGATCATGTGTATATGATGTGATGTAGCTTTGATGATTCAAATATGTGTGATGTAACTTTTATGAAAGATGTGACATTGTTTTTACTTTGCTTTCGAGCTTGTTTTTACTTTGCTATTAAATTATGATTCAATTTTACTTTATGATCATGTGTATGTGTTGTGATGTAAATTTGATGATTCAAAGATGCATGATGTAACTTTGTTTCAAATATGTGATTTGATTCCATGTGATGTAACTTTAACGAATGAAGATGTGATTCGTTTTTACCTTGCTATTCGATTATGATGTGCAACTTTTGTTAATGATTGTGTTAATGCAAATTTAAAAATACTCTTACATGATTAATATGATTACTAATTATGAATTATCTATTAATATGATTACTAATTATGAATTATGATGTGCAACTATTGCTCATGATTGTGTTAATAAAAATATAAGAAAAAAACATGATTTCTAATTAGTAATGACATTAAAGTGTCTAAGAAAATGTGTCTTGTACCTTAATAATATTTTATCTGGAAAAAATCATAATATTTCATTTGAAACAAAATGAGTACTTCTAATGCATGGAGTCTGTCTTAGTTGAGTGGATTTTATCCGAAACCCAAGAATCCCACAAGAAATATGCCACTCTATAAATTGGAAGAAAGAAAGATTCTTATGATTTGATACAAAAAATGTCGATCTACAAATTATAGACTAAATGATTTTTATCATGAGAGTGATAAATTTGAACAAATAGACTGATGCTGACACTATAATAAAAGTCCTCGGCATGGATAATGACATAATATATTGTGTGATTTGATTCCATGTGATGTAACTTTAACGAATGAAGATGTGATTCATTTTTACCTTGCTATTCGATTATAATGTGCAACTTTTGTTAATGATTGTGTTAAGGCAAATTTAAAAATACTCTTACACGATTAATATGATTTCTAATTATGAATTATGATGTGCAACTATTGTTGACGATTGTGTTAATAAAAATATAAAAAAAACATGATTTCTAATTAGTAATGACATTAAAGTGTCTAGGAAAATGTGTCATGTACCTTAATAATATTTTATCTGGAAAAAATCATAATATTTTATTTGAAACAAAATGAGTACTTCTACTACATGAAGTCTGTCTTAGTTGAGTGGATTTTATCTGAAACCCAAGATCCTATAAGAAATATGTCATTGTACCATATTTCAAGATTTTGAATTGAGGTTTAAACATCATTACGGATTTTTGGTTGATCTGATTCGATCCTACACATCGAATGATCTAGAAATTGGAAGAAAGAAAGATTCTTATGATTTGATACAAAAAATGTCGACGAATGATCTAGAAATTGGAAGAAAGAAAGATTCTTATGATTTGATACAAAAAATGTCGAGCTACTGACACTATAATAAAAGTCCTGGTCATGGATAATGACATCATATATTGGTTTCCAGCAAAGACTCGTTAGTAGTTGAGAAGTGAATTTCAGAAGCAATATCATAGTTCAGGACGGACGATTGGCATCGGAAGTGAGTCTCAAGTCCTTTATTATCTCTCAGGGTCATCTCATACATGCTCAACCAAAGATTCTCCATTCATTATCCATGCTCAGTTAGGGCTTCCAAGTCTTTCCAAATTACATTAGTTAGTCATGTTAGTTAGGGAAAAACACTTGTAGTCAATTTTCTAATCGAGTATATAAACATGCTTCATCTCCTTTTGCTTTAGTTCACAACGATGTTTGGTGTCCTTGCATATTGTCTCTACTCTTAAGTCTAGGTATGTTGTCACCTTTATTGATGATTTTTCACGTTGCATGTGGTTATTTTTAATGAAGAATATATTTGAATTATTTTCTATTTTTGAACAATTTTATCGAAAAATAAGAATTCAATTAAGTGTGTCTATCCGTACCTTAAGAAGTGACAATGCCCATAAATATTTATCCCAACAATTTCAAAATTTTATGTCACACAATAGTATTCTCCATCAAACAACTTTCCCTCACACACCTCAACAAAACCAGTAAGCCAAACAAAAAATTTGGCATCTCGTAGAAACCACCCGGACCCTACTTCTCCATGGTATTGTTCCACTTTGATTTATGGGGGATGACGTGATAACGACATGTTACCTTATAAATTGCATGCCTCCATTTGTCCTTAATAATTAACATTTATAAAATTATAATATATTGACACATACAAGCAATGTAAAAATAACATTTAAAAAAAAGACTAATTGACAAAAGAAAGTTTGTAAATAAATAAATAAAAAATTAATTTTTTTTTAAGAAAAAGAAAAATACAACAAAAATTTATTTATATATATAAATATACATATATATATATATATATATATATATATATATATATATATATATATATATATATATATATATATATAAAGAGAGAGAGAGAGAGAGAGAATGAAAAAACAAAATATCATTTCAAAACAAAATTTGGCGCAAAAAGAAACTGCTAAGAGAAATGTCTAATTCTCTCCTTCCCCGAAGAAATGAAAACATGTTGCAACTGAAGGGACGAAAAACA
The DNA here is from genome assembly GCA_963966055.1 of Lathyrus aphaca. Classification (NCBI taxonomy): domain Eukaryota; kingdom Viridiplantae; phylum Streptophyta; class Magnoliopsida; order Fabales; family Fabaceae; genus Lathyrus; species Lathyrus aphaca. Next base: position 267,857,460 of record OZ014525.1, read on the forward strand.
CAAGAAGGGGGGGTTGAATTGGGGTTCTCAAAAATTAAGGCAATGAACACAATTTACTCATCCTGGTTCGTTTGAACTCAAACTACATCTAGTCCATCCGCCAAGGTGATTAGCCCTCTCTCAATGAAGTCTTAATCCACTAATCAATAAATATTACAATCACAATGACCTACTGTCAAAGTCTTCTTGAGTCTACTGACTAACACTTTAGTAACTCAAGGTTTTTCAAATGTTTCGAATACAAGTGTGTAAAACAAATTGCTTCTAAAAAGTTATTATCACAATTGTGATATTATTACACAATATTAATTCACAATTGATAGAAAAAAGAAATTTGAAAAATGAGTATGTGAGCGAGAGAGTTGTTGCAAATTTCTTCAATTAACTATTCTATATAACTGTGAAGGTTTCTACTGTTGGAGACATCTTAACTTATTTTTGGATGGAGATTAAAGTCATTGAAAAGTTTCCAGAAATAAAGATTTTTGTCTGGAGCCGATAATTCCCTAATCTTTAATTAATAAGGTTGATTCTTTATTATCTTTCAATAGAGATTTTGCACACTAAAATCAATAATTTTAAGGAGCATATTTTGTTCTTTATAAAAATATTTGTTATCATCAAAACTTAAATAAAGAGAGTAGAATCAAAATTCTTATTCTAACAGCAACTTCTGATCATACGTCGTGAAGGTCCTTTTGTAACCTTATTTTTACGTTGACAGAGATCTTTTTTACTTTGCTATTCGATTATGATTCTATTTTACTCTATGATCATGTGTATATGATGTGATTTAACTTTGATGATTCAAAGATGTGTGATGTAACTTTGATGAATGATGCGACATTGTTTTTACTTTGCTTGCGAGCTTGTTTTTACTTTGCTATTAAATTATGATTCAATTTTACTTTATGATCATGTGTATGTGTTATGATGTAAATTTGATGATTCAAAGATGCATGATGTAACTTTGATTCAAATATGTGATTTGATTCCATGTGATGTAACTTTAACGAATGAAGATGTGATTCATTTTTACCTTGCTATTCGATTATGATGTGCAACTTTTGTTAATGATTGTGTTAATGCAAATTTAAAAATACACTTACACGATTAATATGATTTCTAATTATGAATTATGATGTGCAACTATTGCTGATGATTGTGTTAATAAAAATATTAAAAAAAACACGATTTCTAATTAGTAATGACATTAAAGTGTCTAAGATAATGTGTCATGTACTTAAATAATATTTTATCTGAAAAAAATCATAATTTCTACTGCATGAAGTTTGTCTTAGTTGAGTGGATTTGATCTGAAACCCAAGAATCCCAAAAGAAATATGCCACTGTACCATATTGCAAAGTTTTAAATCGAGTTTTAAACATCATTACGACTTTTTGGATGATCTGATTCGATCCTACACGTCGAATGATCTAGAAATTTGAAGAAAGAAAGATTCTTATATTTTGATAAAAAAAATGTCGATATACAAATTATAGACTATATGATTTTTAGCATGAGTGCTAAATTTGAACAAACAGACCGATGCTGACATTATAATAAAGGTCCTGGGCATGGATAATGACATCATAGATTGGTTTCCAGCAAAGACTCGTTAGCAGTTGAGAAGTGAGTTTGAGAAGAAAAACACGTTTCAAAAAAAGGATGGATTGGTTTTTAAGACACTTTGAGTGGAAATCAATTGGTGATTGTTGAACTGAATTAAAAACGTGACAAAAAATAGAAATACCAAAGGATTCTCTGTTTATGGATTATAGCAGTTGACAAAAACATGTGTTGGAAAGATTATTCCCAAAAGATGACAATAAACCATGTTTTATTTAAAAGTAGGTATAAGATAACGTGTATTAATTTGACTAAAAATAAATTATTTGAGAGAATTTATTGTAAATATCCTAAGAAGCATGTAAAATACAATTTGATTACATTTATCTTGATGATCATAAAAAAATAAAATCTCACCGGAATATATATATATATATATATATATATATATATATATATATATATATATATATATATATATATATATATATATATATATATATATATATATATATATATATATATATATATATATATATATAAGCACTTAATTAGATTATTGTTATTTATGAAGAATTTGCACAAACAAATTTATAAACATAAATATTTAATATTCATATTATGTCCTAACGAAATATGCTACTATATATATATTGAATACATGTTTTATAATTTTTAATGGATGAGAAATAAAAAAATATTTAACAATGAAAAATTATTTAATTTTATTAAAAATATTAAAACTCATAAAGGACAAATATAATTTGTAAAAATTGTTGTTTTGTGAATTTGTTTTACTAATATAGTTATCTACTTTATAATAAATTATAAATAATTAAATTAAAATATATAAATTAGTATTTTGTTGTCCTTGACAAATATTTCTAAATACGTCATCGATGAATAATACATTAGATAACCTTCAAATATTTGAGCAACTCACAATGATAGAGTATAATGAAAAATCTGAAGGAAAAATAAAACATATAAATTATTATTACTTGAAAAAAGAGAAAAAATATTATTACTTTAAAAAACAGAGAAATATAGTTATAAAGGATTATGAAGAAAATCAAGAAATGGAGTTATGAAGAGTTAAAAAAGAAATATATTATTATTATTTTTAAATAGAGAGAAAAAAGAGTGAGATGGAAAAAGAAAGAAGAAGAGTTATGAATATAAGAAGAAAAAATAGAAGAAAACTCATTATTATTAAATTAAGAAGAGTAAATAAAAAAGACAATGAAATGTGAGAAACACATAAAGAAGTGAGAAGAGGACTAAAAGTGATAAATACGTGAGGAAATGAGAAGACATGAGAAGTGACAAACACTTTAGTCACTCAAGGTCTTTCAAATGTTTCGAATACAAGTGCGTAAAACAAATTGCTTCTAAAAAGCTATTATCACAACTGTGATATTATTACCCAATATTATTTCACAATTGATGGAAAAAAGTAATTTGAAAAATAAGTATGCGCACGAGAGAGTTGTTGCAAATTTCTCTAGTTGACTTTTTTATAAAACTATGAAGATTTCTACCGTTGGAGACATCTTAACTTATTTTTGGATGGAGATTAAAGTCATTGAAAAGTTTCCAAAAATAAAGATTTTTGTCTGGAGCCGATAATTCCCTGATCTTCAATTAGTAAGGTTGATTCGTTAGATTTTGCACACTAAAATCAATAATTTTAAGGAGCATATTTTGTTTTTTATAAAAATATTTGTTATCATTAAAACTTAAATAGAGAGAGTAGAATCAAAATTCTTATTCTAACAGGAACTTCTTATCATACGTCGTGAAGGTCCTTTTGTAGCTTTGATGAATATTGCGATCTTGTTTTTACGTTGATAGAGATTTTTTTACTTTTCTATTCGATTATGATTCAATTTTACTCTATGATCATGTGTATATGATGTGATGTAGCTTTGATGATTCAAAGATGTGTGATGTAACTTTTATGAATGATGTGACATTGTTTTTACTTTGCTTGCGAGCTTGTTTTTACTTTGCTATTAAATTATGATTCAATTTTACTTTATGATCATGTGTATGTGTTGTGATGTAAATTTGATGATTCAAAGATGCATGATGTAACTTTGTTTCAAATATGTGATTTGATTCCATGTGATGTAACTTTAACGAATGAAGATGTGATTCGTTTTTACCTTGCTATTCGATTATGATGTGCAACTTTTGTTAATGATTGTGTTAATGCAAATTTAAAAATACTCTTACATGATTAATATGATTACTAATTATGAATTATCGATTAATATGATTACTAATTATGAATTATGATGTGCAACTATTGCTCATGATTGTGTTAATAAAAATATAAAAAAAAACATGATTTCTAATTAGTAATGACATTAAAGTGTCTAAGAAAATGTGTCTTGTACCTTAATAATATTTTATCTGGAAAAAATCATAATATTTCATTTGAAACAAAATGAGTACTTCTAATGCATGGAGTCTGTCTTAGTTGAGTGGATTTTATCCGAAACCCAAGAATCCCACAAGAAATATGCCACTCTAGAAATTGGAAGAAAGAAAGATTCTTATGATTTGATACAAAAAATGTCGATCTACAAATTATAGACTAAATGATTTTTATCATGAGAGTGATAAATTTGAACAAATAGACTGATGCTGACACTATAATAAAAGTCCTCGGCATGGATAATGACATCATATATTGTGTGATATGATTCCATGTGATGTAACTTTAACGAATGAAGATGTGATTCATTTTTACCTTGCTATTCGATTATAATGTGCAACTTTTGTTAATGATTGTGTTAAGGCAAATTTAAAAATACTCTTACACGATTAATATGATTTCTAATTATGAATTATGATGTGCAACTATTGTTGACGATTGTGTTAATAAAAATATTAAAAAAAACATGATTTCTAATTAGTAATGACATTAAAGTGTCTAGGAAAATGTGTCATGTACCTTAATAATATTTTATCTGGAAAAAATCATAATATTTTATTTGAAACAAAATGAGTACTTCTACTGCATGAAGTCTGTCTTAGTTGAGTGAATTTTATCTGAAACCCAAGATCCCATAAGAAATATGCCATTGTACCATATTGCAAGATTTTGAATTGAGGTTTAAACATCATTACGGATTTTTGGTTGATCTGATTCGATCCTACACATCGAATGATCTAGAAATTGGAAGAATGAAAGATTCTTATGATTTGATACAAAAAATGTCGACGAATGATCTAGAAATTGGAAGAAAGAAAGATTCTTATGATTTGATACAAAAAATGTCGAGCTACAAATTATAGACTAAATGATTTTTATCATGAGAGTGATAAATTTGAACAAACAGACCAATACTGACACTATAATAAAAGTCCTGGTCATGGATAATGACATCATATATTGGTTTCCAGCAAAGACTCGTTAGCAGTTGAGAAGTGAATTTCAGAAGCAATATCATAGTTCAGGACGGACGATTGGCATCGGAAGTGAGTCTCATGTCCTTTATTATCTCTCAGGGTCATCTCATACATGCTCAACCAAAGATTCTCCATTCATTATCCATGCTCAGTTAGGGCTTCCAAGTCTTTCCAAATTACATTAGTTAGTCATGTTAGTTAGGGAAAAACACTTGTAGTCAATTTTCTAATTGAGTATATAAACATGCTTCATCTCCTTTTGCTTTAGTTCACAACGATGTTTGGTGTCCTTGCATATTGTCTCTACTCTTAAGTCTAGGTATGTTGTCACCTTTATTGATGATTTTTCACGTTGCATGTGGTTATTTTTAATGAAGAATATATTTGAATTATTTTCTATTTTTGAACAATTTTATCGAAAAATAAGAATTCAATTAAGTGTGTCTATCCGTACCTTAAGAAGTGACAATGCCCATAAATATTTATCCCAACAATTTCAAAATTTTATGTCACACAATAGTATTCTCCATCAAACAACTTTCCCTCACACACCTCAACAAAACCAGTAAGCCAAACAAAAAATTTGGCATCTCGTAGAAACCACCCGGACCCTACTTCTCCATGGTATTGTTCCACTTTGATTTATGGGGGATGACGTGATAACGACATGTTACCTTATAAATTGCATGCCTCCATTTGTCCTTAATAATTAACATTTATAAAATTATAATATATTGACACATACAAGCAATGTAAAAATAACATTTAAAAAAAAGACTAATTGACAAAAGAAAGTTTGTAAATAAATAAATAAAAAATTAATTTTTTTTTAAGAAAAAGAAAAATACAACAAAAATTTATTTATATATATAAATATACATATATATATATATATATATATATATATATATATATATATAAAGAGAGAGAGAGAGAGAGAGAGAGAGAATGAAAAAACAAAATATCATTTCAAAACAAAATTTGGCGCAAAAAGAAACTGCTAAGAGAAATGTCTAATTCTCTCCTTCCCCGAAGAAATGAAAACATGTTGCAACTGAAGGGACGAAAAACACAAGAAGGGGGGGTTGAATTGGGGTTCTCAAAAATTAAGGCAATGAACACAATTTACTCATCCTGGTTCGTTTGAACTCAAACTACATCTAGTCCATCCGCCAAGGTGATTAGCCCTCTCTCAATGAAGTCTTAATCCACTAATCAATAAATATTACAATCACAATGACCTACTGTCAAAGTCTTCTTGAGTCTACTGACTAACACTTTAGTAACTCAAGGTTTTTCAAATGTTTCGAATACAAGTGTGTAAAACAAATTGCTTCTAAAAAGTTATTATCACAATTGTGATATTATTACACAATATTAATTCACAATTGATAGAAAAAAGAAATTTGAAAAATGAGTATGTGAGCGAGAGAGTTGTTGCAAATTTCTTCAATTAACTATTCTATATAACTGTGAAGGTTTCTACTGTTGGAGACATCTTAACTTATTTTTGGATGGAGATTAAAGTCATTGAAAAGTTTCCAGAAATAAAGATTTTTGTCTGGAGCCGATAATTCCCTAATCTTTAATTAATAAGGTTGATTCTTTATTATCTTTCAATAGAGATTTTGCACACTAAAATCAATAATTTTAAGGAGCATATTTTGTTCTTTATAAAAATATTTGTTATCATCAAAACTTAAATAAAGAGAGTAGAATCAAAATTCTTATTCTAACAGCAACTTCTGATCATACGTCGTGAAGGTCCTTTTGTAACCTTATTTTTACGTTGACAGAGATCTTTTTTACTTTGCTATTCGATTATGATTCTATTTTACTCTATGATCATGTGTATATGATGTGATTTAACTTTGATGATTCAAAGATGTGTGATGTAACTTTGATGAATGATGCGACATTGTTTTTACTTTGCTTGCGAGCTTGTTTTTACTTTGCTATTAAATTATGATTCAATTTTACTTTATGATCATGTGTATGTGTTATGATGTAAATTTGATGATTCAAAGATGCATGATGTAACTTTGATTCAAATATGTGATTTGATTCCATGTGATGTAACTTTAACGAATGAAGATGTGATTCATTTTTACCTTGCTATTCGATTATGATGTGCAACTTTTGTTAATGATTGTGTTAATGCAAATTTAAAAATACACTTACACGATTAATATGATTTCTAATTATGAATTATGATGTGCAACTATTGCTGATGATTGTGTTAATAAAAATATTAAAAAAAACACGATTTCTAATTAGTAATGACATTAAAGTGTCTAAGATAATGTGTCATGTACTTAAATAATATTTTATCTGAAAAAAATCATAATTTCTACTGCATGAAGTTTGTCTTAGTTGAGTGGATTTGATCTGAAACCCAAGAATCCCAAAAGAAATATGCCACTGTACCATATTGCAAAGTTTTAAATCGAGTTTTAAACATCATTACGACTTTTTGGATGATCTGATTCGATCCTACACGTCGAATGATCTAGAAATTTGAAGAAAGAAAGATTCTTATATTTTGATAAAAAAAATGTCGATATACAAATTATAGACTATATGATTTTTAGCATGAGTGCTAAATTTGAACAAACAGACCGATGCTGACATTATAATAAAGGTCCTGGGCATGGATAATGACATCATAGATTGGTTTCCAGCAAAGACTCGTTAGCAGTTGAGAAGTGAGTTTGAGAAGAAAAACACGTTTCAAAAAAAGGATGGATTGGTTTTTAAGACACTTTGAGTGGAAATCAATTGGTGATTGTTGAACTGAATTAAAAACGTGACAAAAAATAGAAATACCAAAGGATTCTCTGTTTATGGATTATAGCAGTTGACAAAAACATGTGTTGGAAAGATTATTCCCAAAAGATGACAATAAACCATGTTTTATTTAAAAGTAGGTATAAGATAACGTGTATTAATTTGACTAAAAATAAATTGTTTGAGAGAATTTATTGTAAATATCCTAAGAAGCATGTAAAATACAATTTGATTACATTTGTCTTGATGATCATAAAAAAATAAAATCTCACCGGAATATATATATATATATATATATATATATATATATATATATATATATATATATATATATATATATATATATATATATATATATATATATATATATATATATATAAGCACTTAATTAGATTATTGTTATTTATGAAGAATTTGCACAAACAAATTTATAAACATAAATATTTAATATTCATATTATGTCCTAACGAAATATGCTACTATATATATATTGAATACATGTTTTATAATTTTTAATGGATGAGAAATAAAAAAATATTTAACAATGAAAAATTATTTAATTTTATTAAAAATATTAAAACTCATAAAGGACAAATATAATTTGTAAAAATTGTTGTTTTGTGAATTTGTTTTACTAATATAGTTATCTACTTTATAATAAATTATAAATAATTAAATTAAAATATATAAATTAGTATTTTGTTGTCCTTGACAAATATTTCTAAATACGTCATCGATGAATAATACATTAGATAACCTTCAAATATTTGAGCAACTCACAATGATAGAGTATAATGAAAAATCTGAAGGAAAAATAAAACATATAAATTATTATTACTTGAAAAAAGAGAAAAAATATTATTACTTTAAAAAACAGAGAAATATAGTTATAAAGGATTATGAAGAAAATCAAGAAATGGAGTTATGAAGAGTTAAAAAAGAAATATATTATTATTATTTTTAAATAGAGAGAAAAAAGAGTGAGATGGAAAAAGAAAGAAGAAGAGTTATGAATATAAGAAGAAAAAATAGAAGAAAACTCATTATTATTAAATTAAGAAGAGTAAATAAAAAAGACAATGAAATGTGAGAAACACATAAAGAAGTGAGAAGAGGACTAAAAGTGATAAATACGTGAGGAAATGAGAAGACATGAGAAGTGACAAACACTTTAGTCACTCAAGGTCTTTCAAATGTTTCGAATACAAGTGCGTAAAACAAATTGCTTCTAAAAAGCTATTATCACAACTGTGATATTATTACCCAATATTATTTCACAATTGATGGAAAAAAGTAATTTGAAAAATAAGTATGCGCACGAGAGAGTTGTTGCAAATTTCTCTAGTTGACTTTTTTATAAAACTATGAAGATTTCTACCGTTGGAGACATCTTAACTTATTTTTGGATGGAGATTAAAGTCATTGAAAAGTTTCCAAAAATAAAGATTTTTGTCTGGAGCCGATAATTCCCTGATCTTCAATTAGTAAGGTTGATTCGTTAGATTTTGCACACTAAAATCAATAATTTTAAGGAGCATATTTTGTTTTTTATAAAAATATTTGTTATCAGTAAAACTTAAATAGAGAGAGTAGAATCAAAATTCTTATTCTAACAGGAACTTCTTATCATACGTCGTGAAGGTCCTTTTGTAGCTTTGATGAATATTGCGATCTTGTTTTTACGTTGATAGAGATCTTTTTTACTTTTCTATTCGATTATGATTCAATTTTACTCTATGATCATGTGTATATGATGTGATGTAGCTTTGATGATTCAAAGATGTGTGATGTAACTTTTATGAATGATGTGACATTGTTTTTACTTTGCTTGCGAGCTTGTTTTTACTTTGCTATTAAATTATGATTCAATTTTACTTTATGATCATGTGTATGTGTTGTGATGTAAATTTGATGATTCAAAGATGCATGATGTAACTTTGTTTCAAATATGTGATTTGATTCCATGTGATGTAACTTTAACGAATGAAGATGTGATTCGTTTTTACCTTGCTATTCGATTATGATGTGCAACTTTTGTTAATGATTGTGTTAATGCAAATTTAAAAATACTCTTACATGATTAATATGATTACTAATTATGAATTATCGATTAATATGATTACTAATTATGAATTATGATGTGCAACTATTGCTCATGATTGTGTTAATAAAAATATAAAAAAAAAAACATGATTTCTAATTAGTAATGACATTAAAGTGTCTAAGAAAATGTGTCTTGTACCTTAATAATATTTTATCTGGAAAAAATCATAATATTTCATTTGAAACAAAATGAGTACTTCTAATGCATGGAGTCTGTCTTAGTTGAGTGGATTTTATCCGAAACCCAAGAATCCCACAAGAAATATGCCACTCTAGAAATTGGAAGAAAGAAAGATTCTTATGATTTGATACAAAAAATGTCGATCTACAAATTATAGACTAAATGATTTTTATCATGAGAGTGATAAATTTGAACAAATAGACTGATGCTGACACTATAATAAAAGTCCTCGGCATGGATAATGACATCATATATTGTGTGATTTGATTCCATGTGATGTAACTTTAACGAATGAAGATGTGATTCATTTTTACCTTGCTATTCGATTATAATGTGCAACTTTTGTTAATGATTGTGTTAAGGCAAATTTAAAAATACTCTTACACGATTAATATGATTTCTAATTATGAATTATGATGTGCAACTATTGTTGACGATTGTGTTAATAAAAATATTAAAAAAAACATGATTTCTAATTAGTAATGACATTAAAGTGTCTAGGAAAATGTGTCATGTACCTTAATAATATTTTATCTGGAAAAAATCATAATATTTTATTTGAAACAAAATGAGTACTTCTACTGCATGAAGTCTGTCTTAGTTGAGTGGATTTTATCTGAAACCCAAGATCCCATAAGAAATATGCCATTGTACCATATTGCAAGATTTTGAATTGAGGTTTAAACATCATTACGGATTTTTGGTTGATCTGATTCGATCCTACACATCGAATGATCTAGAAATTGGAAGAAAGAAAGATTCTTATGATTTGATACAAAAAATGTCGACGAATGATCTAGAAATTGGAAGAAAGAAAGATTCTTATGATTTGATACAAAAAATGTCGAGCTACAAATTATAGACTAAATGATTTTTATCATGAGAGTGATAAATTTGAACAAACAGACCAATACTGACACTATAATAAAAGTCCTGGTCATGGATAATGACATCATATATTAGTTTCCAGCAAAGACTCGTTAGCAGTTGAGAAGTGAATTTCAGAAGCAATATCATAGTTCAGGACGGACGATTGGCATCGGAAGTGAGTCTCAAGTCCTTTATTATCGTCATCTCATACATGCTCAACCAAAGATTCTCCATTCATTATCCATGCTCAGTCAGGGCTTCCATGTCTTTCCAAATTACATTAGTTAGTCATGTTAGTTAGGGAAAAACACTTGTAGTCAATTTTCTAATCGAGTATATAAACATGCTTCATCTCCTTTTGCTTTAGTTCACAACGATGTTTGGTGTCCTTGCATATTGTCTCTACTCTTAAGTCTAGGTATGTTGTCACCTTTATTGATGATTTTTCACGTTGCATGTGGTTATTTTTAATGAAGAATATATTTGAATTATTTTCTATTTTTGAACAATTTTATCGAAAAATAAGAATTCAATTAAGTGTGTCTATCCGTACCTTAAGGAGTGACAATGCCCATAAATATTTATCCCAACAATTTCAAAATTTTATGTCACACAATAGTATTCTCCATCAAACATCTTTCCCTCACACACCTCAACAAAACCAGTAAGCCAAACAAAAAATTTGGCATCTCGTAGAAACCACCCGGACCCTACTTCTCCATGGTATTGTTCCACTTTGATTTATGGGGGATGACGTGATAACGACATGTTACCTTATAAATTGCATGCCTCCATTTGTCCTTAATAATTAACATTTATAAAATTATAATATATTGACACATACAAGCAATGTAAAAATAACATTTAAAAAAAAGACTAATTGACAAAAGAAAGTTTGTAAATAAATAAATAAAAAATTAATTTTTTTTTAAGAAAAAGAAAAATACAACAAAAATTTATTTATATATATATATATATATAAAGAGAGAGAGAGAGAGAGAGAGAGAGAGAGAGAGAGAGAGAGAGAGAGAATGAAAAAACAAAATATCATTTCAAAACAAAATTTGGCGCAAAAAGAAACTGCTAAGAGAAATGTCTAATTCTCTCCTTCCCCGAAGAAATGAAAACATGTTGCAACTGAAGGGACGAAAAACACAAGAAGGGGGGTTGAATTGGGGTTCTCAAAAATTAAGGCAATGAACACAATTTACTCATCCTGGTTCGTTTGAACTTAAACTACATCTAGTCCATCCGCCAAGGTGATTAGCCCTCTCTCAATGAAGTCTTAATCCACTAATCAATAAATATTACAATCACAATGACCTACTGTCAAAGTCTTCTTGAGTCTACTGACTAACACTTTAGTAACTCAAGGTTTTTCAAATGTTTCGAATACAAGTGTGTAAAACAAATTGCTTCTAAAAAGCTATTATCACAATTGTGATATTATTACACAATATTAATTCACAATTGATGGAAAAAAGAAATTTGAAAAATGAGTGTGCGAGCGAGAGAGTTGTTGCAAATTTCTTCAATTAACTATTCTATATAACTGTGAAGGTTTCTACTGTTGGAGACATCTTAACTTATTTTTGGATGGAGATTAAAGTCATTGAAAAGTTTCCAGAAATAAAGATTTTTGTCTGGAGCCGATAATTCCCTAATCTTTAATTAATAAGGTTGATTCTTTATTATCTTTCAATAGAGATTTTGCACACTAAAATCAATAATTTTAAGGAGCATATTTTGTTCTTTATAAAAATATTTGTTATCATCAAAACTTAAATAAAGAGAGTAGAATCAAAATTCTTATTCTAACAGCAACTTCTGATCATACGTCGTGAAGGTCCTTTTGTAACCTTATTTTTACGTTGATCTTTTTTACTTTGCTATTCGATTATGATTCTATTTTACTCTATGATCATGTGTATATTATGTGATTTAAATTTGATGATTCAAAGATGTGTGATGTAACTTTGATGAATGATGCGACATTGTTTTTACTTTGCTTGCGAGCTTGTTTTTACTTTGCTATTAAATTATGATTCAATTTTACTTTATGATCATGTGTATGTGTTATGATGTAAATTTGATGATTCAAAGATGCATGATGTAACTTTGATTCAAATATGTGATTTGATTCCATGTGATGTAACTTTAACGAATGAAGATGTGATTCATTTTTACCTTGCTATTCGATTATGATGTGCAACTTTTGTTAATGATTGTGTTAATGCAAATTTAAAAATACACTTACACGATTAATATGATTTCTAATTATGAATTATGATGTGCAACTATTGCTGATGATTGTGTTAATAAAAATATTAAAAAAAACACGATTTCTAATAAGTAATGACATTAAAGTGTCTAAGATAATGTGTCATGTACTTTAATAATATTTTATCTGAAAAAATCATAATTTCTACTGCATGAAGTTTGTCTTAGTTGAGTGGATTTGATCTGAAACCCAAGAATCCCAAAAGAAATATGCCACTGTACCATATGGCAAAGTTTTAAATCGAGTTTTAAACATCATTACGACTTTTTGGATGATCTGATTCGATCCTACACATCGAATGATCTAGAAATTTGAAGAAAGAAAGATTCTTATATTTTGATAAAAAAAATGTCGATATACAAATTATAGACTATATGATTTTTAGCATGAGTGCTAAATTTGAACAAACAGACCGATGCTGACATTATAATAAAGGTCCTGGGCATGGATAATGACATCATAGATTGGTTTCCAGCAAAGACTCATTAGCAGTTGAGAAGTGAGTTTGAGAAGAAAAACACGTTTCAAAAAAAGGATGGATTGGTTTTTAAGACACTTTGAGTGGAAATCAATCGGTGATTGTTGAACTGAATTAAAAACGTGAGAAAAAATAGAAATACCAAAGGATTCTCTGTTTATGGATTATAGCAGTTGACAAAAACATGGGTTGGAAAGATTATTCCCAAAAGATGACAATAAACCATGTTTTATTTAAAAGTAGGTATTAGATAACGTGTATTAATTTGACTAAAAATAAATTGTTTGAGAGAATTTATTGTAAATATCCTAAGAAGCATGTAAAATACAATTTGATTACATTTGTCTTGATGATCATAAAAAAATAAAATCTCACCGGAATATATATATATATATATATATATATATATATATATATATATATATATATATATATATATATATATATATATATATATATATATAAGCACTTAATTAGATTATTGTTATTTATGAAGAATTTGCACAAACAAATTTATAAACATAAATATTTAATATTCATATTATGTCCTAACGAAATATGCTACTATATATATATTGAATACATGTTTTATAATTTTTAATGGATGAGAAATAAAAAAATATTTAACAATGAAAAATTATTTAATTTTATTAAAAATATTAAAACTCATAAAGGACAAATATAATTTGTAAAAATTGTTGTTTTTTGAATTTGTTTTACTAATATAGTTATCTACTTTATAATAATTTATAAATAATTAAATTAAAATATATAAATTAGTATTTAGTTGTCCTTGACAAATATTTCTAAATACGTCATCGATGAATAATACATTAGATAACCTTCAAATATTTGAGCAACTCACAATGATAGAGTATAATGAAAAATCTGAAGGAAAAATAGAACATATAAATTATTATTACTTGAAAAAAGAGAAAAAAATATTATTTCTTTAAAAATAAGAGAAATATAGTTATAAAGGATTATGAAGAAAATCAAGAAATGGAGTTATGAAGAGTTAAAAAAGAAATATATTATTATTATTTTTAAATAGAGAGATAAAAGAGTGAGATGGAAAAAGAAAGAAGAAGAGTTATGAATATAAGAAGAAAAAATAGAAGAAAACTCATTATTATTAAATTAAGAAGAGTAAATAAAAAAGACAATGAAATGTGAGAAACACATAAAGAAGTGAGAAGAGGACTAAAAGTGATAAATACGTGAGGAAATGAGAAGACATGAGAAGTGACAAACACTTTAGTCACTCAAGGTCTTTCAAATGTTTCGAATACAAGTGCGTAAAACAAATTGCTTCTAAAAAGCTATTATCACAACTGTGATATTATTACCCAATATTATTTCACAATTGATGGAAAAAAGTAATTTGAAAAATAAGTATGCGCACGAGAGAGTTGTTGCAAATTTCTCTAGTTGACTATTTTATAAAACTATGAAGATTTCTACCGTTGGAGACATCTTAACTTATTTTTGGATGGAGATTAAAGTCATTGAAAAGTTTCCAAAAATAAAGATTTTTGTCTGGAGACGATAATTCCCTGATCTTCAATTAGTAAGGTTGATTCGTTAGATTTTGCACACTAAAATCAATAATTTTAAGGAGCATATTTTGTTTTTTATAAAAATATTTATTATCATTAAAACTTAAATAGAGAGAGTAGAATCAAAATTTTTATTCTAATAGGAACTTCTTATCATACGTAGTGAAGGTCCTTTTGTAGCTTTGATGAATATTGTGATCTTGTTTTTACGTTGATAGAGATCTTTTTTACTTTTCTATTCGATTATGATTCAATTTTACTCTATGATCATGTGTATATGATGTGATGTAGCTTTGATGATTCAAATATGTGTGATGTAACTTTTATGAAAGATGTGACATTGTTTTTACTTTGCTTGCGAGCTTGTTTTTACTTTGCTATTAAATTATGATTCAATTTTACTTTATGATCATGTGTATGTGTTGTGATGTAAATTTGATGATTCAAAGATGCATGATGTAACTTTGTTTCAAATATGTGATTTGATTCCATGTGATGTAACTTTAACGAATGAAGATGTGATTCGTTTTTACCTTGCTATTCGATTATGATGTGCAACTTTTGTTAATGATTGTGTTAATGCAAATTTAAAAATACTCTTACATGATTAATATGATTACTAATTATGAATTATCTATTAATATGATTACTAATTATGAATTATGATGTGCAACTATTGCTCATGATTGTGTTAATAAAAATATAAGAAAAAAACATGATTTCTAATTAGTAATGACATTAAAGTGTCTAAGAAAATGTGTCTTGTACCTTAATAATATTTTATCTGGAAAAAATCATAATATTTCATTTGAAACAAAATGAGTACTTCTAATGCATGGAGTCTGTCTTAGTTGAGTGGATTTTATCCGAAACCCAAGAATCCCACAAGAAATATGCCACTCTATAAATTGGAAGAAAGAAAGATTCTTATGATTTGATACAAAAAATGTCGATCTACAAATTATAGACTAAATGATTTTTATCATGAGAGTGATAAATTTGAACAAATAGACTGATGCTGACACTATAATAAAAGTCCTCGGCATGGATAATGACATCATATATTGTGTGATTTGATTCCATGTGATGTAACTTTAACGAATGAAGATGTGATTCATTTTTACCTTGCTATTCGATTATAATGTGCAACTTTTGTTAATGATTGTGTTAAGGCAAATTTAAAAATACTCTTACACGATTAATATGATTTCTAATTATGAATTATGATGTGCAACTATTGTTGACGATTGTGTTAATAAAAATATAAAAAAAACATGATTTCTAATTAGTAATGACATTAAAGTGTCTAGGAAAATGTGTCATGTACCTTAATAATATTTTATCTGGAAAAAATCATAATATTTTATTTGAAACAAAATGAGTACTTCTACTACATGAAGTCTGTCTTAGTTGAGTGGATTTTATCTGAAACCCAAGATCCTATAAGAAATATGTCATTGTACCATATTTCAAGATTTTGAATTGAGGTTTAAACATCATTACGGATTTTTGGTTGATCTGATTCGATCCTACACATCGAATGATCTAGAAATTGGAAGAAAGAAAGATTCTTATGATTTGATACAAAAAATGTCGACGAATGATCTAGAAATTGGAAGAAAGAAAGATTCTTATGATTTGATACAAAAAATGTCGAGCTACTGACACTATAATAAAAGTCCTGGTCATGGATAATGACATCATATATTGGTTTCCAGCAAAGACTCGTTAGCAGTTGAGAAGTGAATTTCAGAAGCAATATCATAGTTCAGGACGGAAGATTGGCATCGGAAGTGAGTCTCAAGTCCTTTATTATCTCTCAGGGTCATCTCATACATGCTCAACCAAAGATTCTCCATTCATTATCCATGCTCAGTTAGGGCTTCCAAGTCTTTCCAAATTACATTAGTTAGTCATGTTAGTTAGGGAAAAACACTTGTAGTCAATTTTCTAATCGAGTATATAAACATGCTTCATCTCCTTTTGCTTTAGTTCACAACGATGTTTGGTGTCCTTGCATATTGTCTCTACTCTTAAGTCTAGGTATGTTGTCACCTTTATTGATGATTTTTCACGTTGCATGTGGTTATTTTTAATGAAGAATATATTTGAATTATTTTATATTTTTGAACAATTTTATCGAAAAATAAGAATTCAATTAAGTGTGTCTATCCGTACCTTAAGAAGTGACAATGCCCATAAATATTTATCCCAACAATTTCAAAATTTTATGTCACACAATAGTATTCTCCATCAAACATCTTTCCCTCACACACCTCAACAAAACCAGTAAGCCAAACAAAAAATTTGGCATCTCGTAGAAACCACCCGGACCCTACTTCTCCATGGTATTGTTCCACTTTGATTTATGGGGGATGACGTGATAACGACATGTTACCTTATAAATTGCATGCCTCCATTTGTCCTTAATAATTAACATTTATAAAATTATAATATATTGACACATACAAGCAATGTAAAAATAACATTTAAAAAAAAGACTAATTGACAAAAGAAAGTTTGTAAATAAATAAATAAAAAATTAATTTTTTTTTAAGAAAAAGAAAAATACAACAAAAATTTATTTATATATATACATATATATATATATATATATATATATATATAAAGAGAGAGAGAGAGAGAGAGAGAGAGAGAGAGAGAGAGAGAGAGTGAAAAAACAAAATATCATTTCAAAACAAAATTTGGCGCAAAAAGAAACTGCTAAGAGAAATGTCTAATTCTCTCCTTCCCCGAAGAAATGAAAACATGTTGCAACTGAAGGGACGAAAAACACAAGAAGGGGGGGTTGAATTGGGGTTCTCAAAAATTAAGGCAATGAACACAATTTACTCATCCTGGTTCGTTTGATTTCAAACTACATCTAGTCCATCCGCCAAGGTGATTAGCCCTCTCTCAATGAAGTCTTAATCCACTAATCAATAAATATTACAATCACAATGACCTACTGTCAAAGTCTTCTTGAGTCTACTGACTAACACTTTAGTAACTCAAGGTTTTTAAAATGTTTCGAATACAAGTGTGTAAAACAAATTGCTTCTAAAAAGCTATTATCACAATTGTGATATTATTACACAATATTAATTCACAATTGATGGAAAAAAGAAATTTGAAAAATGAGTATGCGAGCGAGAGAGTTGTTGCAAATTTCTTCAATTAACTATTCTATATAACTGTGAAGGTTTCTACTGTTGGAGACATCTTAACTTATTTTTGGATGGAGATTAAAGTCATTGAAAAGTTTCCAGAAATAAAGATTTTTGTCTGGAGCCGATAATTCCCTAATCTTTAATTAATAAGGTTGATTCTTTATTATCTTTCAATAGAGATTTTGCACACTAAAATCAATAATTTTAAGGAGCATATTTTGTTCTTTATAAAAATATTTGTTATCATCAAAACTTAAATAAAGAGAGTAGAATCAAAATTCTTATTCTAACAGCAACTTCTGATCATACGTCGTGAAGGTCCTTTTGTAACCTTATTTTTACGTTGACAGAGATCTTTTTTACTTTGCTATTCGATTATGATTCTATTTTACTCTATGATCATGTGTATATGATGTGATTTAACTTTGATGATTCAAAGATGTGTGATGTAACTTTGATGAATGATGCGACATTGTTTTTACTTTGCTTGCGAGCTTGTTTTTACTTTGCTATTAAATTATGATTCAATTTTACTTTATGATCATGTGTATGTGTTATGATGTAAATTTGATGATTCAAAGATGCATGATGTAACTTTGATTCAAATATGTGATTTGATTCCATGTGATGTAACTTTAACGAATGAAGATTGATTCGTTTTTACCTTTCTATTCGATTATGATGTGCAACTTTTGTTAATGACTGTGTTAATGCAAATTTAAAAATACTCTTACACGATTAATATGATTTATAATCATGAATTATGATGTGCAACTATTGCTGATGATTGTGTTAATAAAAATATTAAAAAAAACATGATTTCTAATTAGTAATGACATTAAAGTGTCTAAGAAAATGTGTCATGTACCTTAATAATATTTTATCTGAAAAAAATCATAATATTTTATTTGAAACAAAATGAGTACTTCTACTGCATGAAGTCTGTCTTAGTTGAGTGGATTTTATCTGAAACCCAAAAATCCCACAAGAAATGTGCCACTATACCATATTGCAAGGTTTTGAATCGAGGTTTAAACATCATTACGACTTTTTGGTTGATCTGATTCGATCCTACACATCGAATGATCTAGAAAATTGGAAGAAAGAAAGATTCTTATATTTTGATACAAAACAATGTCGATATAAAAATTATAGACTATATAATTTTTAGCATGAGAGTGCTAAATTTGAACAAACAGACCGATGTTGACACTATAATAAAGGTCCTGGGCATGGATAATGACATCATAGATTGGTTTACAGCAAAGACTCGTTAGCAGTTGAGAAGTGAGTTTGTGAAAAAAAACCCATTTCAAAAAAAGGGTGGATTGTTTTTTAAGACACTTTGAGAATGTGGAAATCAATCGGTGATTGTTGAACTGAATTAAAAACGTGAGAAAAAATAGAAATACCAAAGGATTCTCTGTTTATGGATTATAGCAGTTGACAAAAACATGTGTTGGAAAGATTATTCCTAAAAGATGACAAAAAACCAGGTTTGATTTAAAAGTATGTATTAGATAACGTGTATTAATTTGACTAAAAATAAATTTTTTGAGAGAATTTATTGTAAATATCCTAAGAAGCATGTAAAATACAGTTTGATTACATTTGTCTTGATGATCATAAAAAAATAGAATCTCACCGGAATATATATATATATATATATATATATATATATATATATATATATATATATATATATATATATATATATATATATATATATATATATATATATATATATATATATATATATATAAGCACTTAATTAGATTATTGTTATTTATGAAGAATTTGCACAAACAAATTTATAAACATAAATATTTAATATTCATATTATGTCCTAACGAAATATGCTACTATATATATATTGAATAAATGTTTTATAATTTTTAATGGATGAGAAATAGAAAAATATTTAACAATGAAAAATTATTTAATTTTATTAAAATATTAAAACTCATAAACGACAAATATAATTTGTAAACATTGTGTTTTTTGAATTTGTTTTACTATTATAGTTATCTACTTTATAATAATTTATAAATAATTAAATTAAAATATATAAATTAGTATTTAGTTGTCCTTGACAAATATTTCTAAATACGTCATCGATGAATAATACATTAGATAACCTCCAAATATTTGAGCAACTCACAATGATAGAGTATAATGAAAATCTGAAGGAAAAATAGAACATATAAATTATTATTACTTGAAAAAAGAGAAAAAATATTATTACTTTAAAAAACAGAGAAATATAGTTATAAAGGTTATGAAGAAAATCAAGAAATGGAGTTATGAAGAGTTAAAAAAGAAATAAATTATTATTATTTTTAAATAGAAAGAAAAAAGAGTGAGATGGAAAAGAAAGAAGAGTTAAGAATATAAGAAGAAAAAATAGAAGAAAAATCATTATTATTAAATTAAGAAGAGTAAATAAAAAAGACTATGAAATGTGAGAAATGTAACAGCCCGGGCCCCTCGCAAGGCAATCTCGGCACTGCCACCTCACGATCTTCTCTACTCCCCTCACTAGTAGAGTTTTTGCCTTCCGTGGGAATCGAACCCTGTACCCTGGGGTTCAAGTACATGCTCAATCCATTCCCACTACCACTTGAGCTAGTAGATCAATGGGTAGTGGGAATGGATTTAGCATGTACTTGAACCCCAGGGTACAGGGTTCGATTCCCACGGAAGGCAAAAACTCTACTAGTGAGGGGAGTAGAGAAGATCGTGAGGTGACAGTGCCGGGATTGCCTTGCAAGGGGCCCGGGCTGTTACAAGAAACACATAAAGAAGTGAGAAGAGGATGAAAAGTGATAAATACATGAGGAAATGAGAAGACATGAGAAGCGACTAACACTTTAGTCACTCATTGTTTTTCAAATGTTTCGAATACAAGCGTGTAAAACAAATTGCTTCTAAAAAGCTATTATCACAACTGTGATATTATTACACAAAATTATTTCACAATTGATGGAAAAAAGAAATTTGAAAAATGAGTATGCGCCCGAGAGAGTTGTTGCAAATTTCTCCAGTTGACTATTTTATATAACTGTGAAGATTTCTACCATTGGAGACATCTTAACTTATTTTTGTATGGAGGTTAAAGTCATTGACAAGTTTCCAGAAATAAAGATATTTGTCTGGAGCCGATAATTCCCTGATCTTCAATTAATAAGTTTGATTCTTTGTTATCTTTCAATAGAGATTTTGCACACTAAAAATCAATAATTTTAAGGAGCATATTTTGTTCTTTATAAAAATATTTGTTATCATCAAAACTTAAATAAAGAGAGTAGAATCAAAATTCTTATTCTAACAGCAACTTCTGATCATATGTCGTGAAAGTCCTTTTGCGATCTTGTTATAACGTTGATAGAGATCTTTTTTACTTTACTATTCGATTATGATTCAATTTTACACTATGATAATGTGTATATGATGTGATGTAACTTTGATGATTCAAAGATGTGTGATGTAACTTTGATGAATGATGCGACATTGTTTTTACTTTGCTATTAAATTATGATTCAATTTTACTTTATGATCATGTGTATGTGTTATGATGTAAATTTGATGATTCAAAGATGCATGATGTAACTTTGATTCAAATATGTGATTTGATTCCATGTGATGTAACTTTAACGAATGAAGATGTGATTCATTTTTACCTTGCTATTCGATTATGATGTGCAACTTTTGTTAATGATTGTGTTAAGGCAAATTTAAAAATACTCTTACACGATTAATATGATTTCTAATTATGAATTATGATGTGCAACTATTGCTGATGATTGTGTTAATAAAAATATAAAAAACATGATTTCTAATTAGTAATGACATTAAAGTGTCTAAGAAAATGTGTCTTGTACCTTAATAATATTTTATCTGGAAAAAATCATAATATTTTATTTGAAACTAAATGAGTACTTCTACTGCATGAAGTCTGTCTTAGTTGAGTGGATTTTATTTGAAACCCAAGAATCCCACAAGAAATATGCCACTGTACCATATTGCAAGGTTTTGAATAGAGGTTTAAACATCATTACGACTTTTTGGTTGATCTGATTCGATCCTACACATCGTATGATCTAGAAATTGGAAGAAAGAAAGATTCTTATATTTTGATACAAAACAATTTCGATATACAAATTATAGACTATATAATTTTTAGCATGAGAGTGCTAAATTTGAACAAACAGACCGATGCTGACATTATAATAAAGGTCCTGGGCATGGATAATGACATCATAGATTGGTTTGCTGACACTATAATAAAGGTCCAGCAAAGACTCGTTAGCAGTTGAGAAGTGAGTTTGAGAAGAAAACCCATTTCAAAAAAAAGGGTGGATTGTTTTTTAAGACACTTTGAGAATGTGGAAATCAATAGGTGATTGTTGAACTGAATTAAAAACGTGAGAAAAAATAGAAATACCAAAGGATTCTCTGTTTATGGATTATAGCAGTTGACAAAAACATGTGTTGGAAAGATTATTCCTAAAAGATGACAAGAAACCATGTTTGATTTAAAAGTAGGTATTAGATAACTTGTATTAATTTGACTAAAAATAAATTTTTTGAGAGAATTTATTGTAAATATCCTAAGAAGCATGTAAAATACAGTTTGATTACATTTGTCTTGATGATCATAAAAAAATAGAATCTCACCGGAATATATATATATATATATATATATATATATATATATATATATATATATATATATATATATATATATATATATATATATATTGAATAAATGTTTTATAAATTTTAATGGATGAGAAATTGAAAAATATTTAACAATGAAAAATTATTTAATTTTATTAAAAATATTAAAACTCATAAAGGACAAATATAATTTGTAAAAATTGTGGTTTTTGAATTTGTTTTACTATTATAGTTATATACTTTATAATAATTTATAAATAATTAAATTAAAATATATAAATTAGTATTTAGTTGTCCTTGACAAATATTTCTAAATACGTCATCGATGAATAATATATTAGATAACCTTCAAATATTTGAGCAACTCACAATGATAGAGTATAATGAAAAATCTGAAGGAAAAATAGAACATATAAATTATTATTACTTGAAAAAAGAGAAAAAATATTATTACTTTAAAAAACAGAGAAATATAGTTATAAAGGATTATGAAGAAAATCAAGAAATGGATTTATGAAGAGTTAAAAAAGAAATATATTATTATTATTTTTAAATAGAGAGAAAAAAGAGTGAGATGGAAAAAGAAAGAAGAATTGTTAAGAATATAAGAAGAAAAATCATTTTTATTAAATTAAGAAGAGTAAATAAAATAGACAATGAAATGTGAGAAACACATAAAGAAGTGAGAAGAGGATGAAAAGTGATAAATACGTGAGGAATTGAGAAGACATGAGAAGCGACTAACACTTTAGTCACTCAAGGTCTTTCAAATGTTTCGAATACAAGTGCGTAAAACAAATTGCTTCTAAAAAGCTATTATCACAACTGTGATATTAATACATAATATTATTTCACAATTGATGGAAAAAAGAAATTTGAAAAATGAGTATGTGTTCGAGAGAGTTGTTGCAAATTTCTCCTGTTGACTATTTTATATAACTGTGAAGATTTCTACCATTGGAGACATCTTAACTTATTTTTGGATGGAGATTAAAGTCATTGAAAAGTTTCTAGAAATAAATATTTTTGTCTGGAGCCGATAATTCCCTAATCTTCAATTAATAAGGTTGATTCTTTATTATCTTTCAATAGAGATTTTGCACACTAAAATCAATAATTTTAAGGAGCATATTTTGTTCTTTATAAAAATATTTGTTATCATCAAAACTTAAATAAAGAGAGTAGAATTAAAATTCTTTTTCTAACAGCAACTTCTGATCATACGTCGTGAAGGTCCTTTTGTAACTTTGATGAATTTTGCGATCTTGTTTTTACGTTGATAGAGATCTTTTTTACTTTGCTATTCGATTATGATTCAATTTTACTCTATGATCATGTGTATATGATATGATGTAACTTTGATGATTCAAAGATGTGTGATGTAACTTTGATGAATGATGCGACATTGTTTTTACTTTGCTTGCGAGCTTGTTTTTACTTTGCTATTAGATTATGATTCAATTTTACTTTATGATCATGTGTATGTGTTGTGATGTAAATTTGATGATTCAAAGATGCATGATGTAACTTTGATTCAAATATGTGATTTGATTCCATGTGATGTAACAAGATGTGATTCATTTTTACCTTGCTATTCGATTATGATGTGCAACTTTTGTTAATGATTGTGTTAATGCAAATTTAAAAATACACTTACACGATTAATATGATTTCTAAATATGAATTATGATGTGCAACTATTGCTGATGATTGTGTTAATAAAAAAAAACATGATTTCTAATTAGAAATGACATTAAAGTGTCTAAGATAATGTGTCAAAAAATCATAATATTTTATTTGAAACAAAATGAGTACTTCTACTGCATGAAGTTTGTCTTAGTTGAGTGGATTTGATCTGAAACCCAAGAATCCCAAAAGAAATATGCCACTGTACCATATTGCAAAGTTTTAAATCGAGGTTTAAACATCATTACGACTTTTTGGATGATCTGATTCGATCCTACACATCGAATGATCTAGAAATTTGAAGAAAGAAAGATTCTTATATTATGATACAAAAAAATGTCGATATACAAATTATAGACTATATGATTTTTAGCATGAGTGCTAAATTTGAACAAACAGACCGATGTTGACATTACAATAAAGGTCATGGGCATTGATAATGACATCATAGATTGGTTTCCAGTAAAGACTCGTTAGCAGGTGAGAAGTGAGTTTGAGAAGAAAAACACGTTTCAAAAAAAGGATGGATTGCTTTTTAAGACACTTTGAGAATGTGGAAATCAATCGGTGATTGTTGAACTGAATTAAAAATGTGAGAAAAATAGAAATACCAAAGGATTCTCTGTTTATGGATTATAGCATTTGACAAAAACATGTGTTGGAAAGATTATTCCCAAAAGATGACAAGAAACCATGTTTTATTTAAAAGTAGGTATTAGATAACGTGTATTAATTTGACTAAAAATAAATTGTTTGAGAGAATTTATTGTAAATATCCTAAGAAGCATGTAAAATACAATTTGATTACATTTGTCTTGATGATCATAAAAAAATAAAATCTCACCGGAATATATATATATATATATATATATATATATATATATATATATATATATATATATATATATAAGCACTTAATTAGATTATTGTTATTTATGAAGAATTTGCACAAACAAATTTATAAACATAAATATTTAATATTCATATTATGTCCTAACGAAATATGCTACTATATATATATATATATATATATATATATATATATATATATATATATATATATATATATATATATATATATATATATATATATATTAAATATATGTTTTATAATTTTTAATGGATGAGAAATAGAAAAATATTTAACAATGAAAAATTATTTAATTTTAATAAAAATATTAAAACTCATAAAGGACAAATATAATTTGTAAAAATTGTTGTTTTTTGAATTTGTTTTACTATTATAGTTATCTACTTTATAAGAATTTATAAATAATTAAATTAAAATATATAAATTAGTATTTAGTTGTCCTTGACAAATATTTCTAAATACGTCATCGATGAATAATACATTAGATAACCTTCAAATATTTGAGCAACTCACAATGATAGAGTATAATGAAAAATCTGAAGGAAAAATAGAACATATAAATTATTATTACTTGAAAAAAGAGAAAAAATATTATTACTTTAAAAAACAGAGAAATATAGTTATAAAGGATTATGAAGAAAATCAAGAAATGGAGTTATGAAGAGTTAAAAAAGAAATATATTATTATTATTTTTAAATAGAGAGAAAAAAGAGTGAGATGGAAAAAGAAAGAAGAAGAGTTATGAATATAAGAAGAAAAAATAGAAGAAAACTCATTATTATTAAATTAAGAAGAGTAAATAAAAAAGACAATGAAATGTGAGAAATACATAAAGAAGTGAGAAGAGGACTAAAAGTGATAAATACGTGAGGAAATGAGAAGACATGAGAAGTGACAAACACTTTAGTCACTCAAGGTCTTTCAAATGTTTCGAATACAAGTGCGTAAAACAAATTGCTTCTAAAAAGCTATTATCACAACTGTGATATTATTACCCAATATTATTTCACAATTGATGGAAAAAAGAAATTTCAAAAATGAGTATGCGCACGAGAGAGTTGTTGCAAATTTCTCTAGTTGACTATTTTATAAAACTATGAAGATTTCTACCGTTGGAGACATCTTAACTTATTTTTGGATGGAGATTAAAGTCATTGAAAAGTTTCCAAAAATAAAGATTTTTGTCTGGAGCCGATAATTCCCTGATCTTCAATTAGTAAGGTTGATTCGTTAGATTTTGCACACTAAAATCAATAATTTTAAGGAGCATATTTTGTTTTTTATAAAAATATTTGTTATCATTAAAACTTAAATAGAGAGAGTAGAATCAAAATTCTTATTCTAACAGGAACTTCTTATCATACGTCGGTCCTTTTGTAGCTTTGATGAATATTGCGATCTTGTTTTTACGTTGATAGAGATCTTTTTTACTTTTCTATTCGATTATGATTCAATTTTACTCTATGATCATGTGTATATGATGTGATGTAGCTTTGATGATTCAAAGATGTGTGATGTAACTTTTATGAATGATGTGACATTGTTTTTACTTTGCTTGCGAGCTTGTTTTTACTTTGCTATTAAATTATGATTCAATTTTACTTTATGATCATGTGTATGTGTTGTGATGTAAATTTGATGATTCAAAGATGCATGATGTAACTTTGTTTCAAATATGTGATTTGATTCCATGTGATGTAACTTTAACGAATGAAGATGTGATTCGTTTTTACCTTGCTATTCGATTATGATGTGCAACTTTTGTTAATGATTGTGTTAATGCAAATTTAAAAATACTCTTACATGATTAATATGATTACTAATTATGAATTATCGATTAATATGATTACTAATTATGAATTATGATGTGCAACTATTGCTCATGATTGTGTTAATAAAAATATAAAAAAAAACATGATTTCTAATTAGTAATGACATTAAAGTGTCTAAGAAAATGTGTCTTGTACCTTAATAATATTTTATCTGGAAAAAATCATAATATTTCATTTGAAACAAAATGAGTACTTCTAATGCATGGAGTCTGTCTTAGTTGAGTGGATTTTATCCGAAACCCAAGAATCCCACAAGAAATATGCCACTCTAGAAATTGGAAGAAAGAAAGATTCTTATGATTTGATACAAAAAATGTCGATCTACAAATTATAGACTAAATGATTTTTATCATGAGAGTGATAAATTTGAACAAATAGACTGATGCTGACACTATAATAAAAGTCCTCGGCATGGATAATGACATCATATATTGTGTGATATGATTCCATGTGATGTAACTTTAACGAATGAAGATGTGATTCATTTTTACCTTGCTATTCGATTATAATGTGCAACTTTTGTTAATGATTGTGTTAAGGCAAATTTAAAAATACTCTTACACGATTAATATGATTTCTAATTATGAATTATGATGTGCAACTATTGTTGACGATTGTGTTAATAAAAATATTAAAAAAAACATGATTTCTAATTAGTAATGACATTAAAGTGTCTAGGAAAATGTGTCATGTACCTTAATAATATTTTATCTGGAAAAAATCATAATATTTTATTTGAAACAAAATGAGTACTTCTACTGCATGAAGTCTGTCTTAGTTGAGTGAATTTTATCTGAAACCCAAGATCCCATAAGAAATATGCCATTGTACCATATTGCAAGATTTTGAATTGAGGTTTAAACATCATTACGGATTTTTGGTTGATCTGATTCGATCCTACACATCGAATGATCTAGAAATTGGAAGAATGAAAGATTCTTATGATTTGATACAAAAAATGTCGACGAATGATCTAGAAATTGGAAGAAAGAAAGATTCTTATGATTTGATACAAAAAATGTCGAGCTACAAATTATAGACTAAATGATTTTTATCATGAGAGTGATAAATTTGAACAAACAGACCAATACTGACACTATAATAAAAGTCCTGGTCATGGATAATGACATCATATATTGGTTTCCAGCAAAGACTCGTTAGCAGTTGAGAAGTGAATTTCAGAAGCAATATCATAGTTCAGGACGGACGATTGGCATCGGAAGTGAGTCTCATGTGCTTTATTATCTCTCAGGGTCATCTCATACATGCTCAACCAAAGATTCTCCATTCATTATCCATGCTCAGTTAGGGCTTCCAAGTCTTTCCAAATTACATTAGTTAGTCATGTTAGTTAGGGAAAAACACTTGTAGTCAATTTTCTAATCGAGTATATAAACATGCTTCATCTCCTTTTGCTTTAGTTCACAACGATGTTTGGTGTCCTTGCATATTGTCTCTACTCTTAAGTCTAGGTATGTTGTCACCTTTATTGATGATTTTTCACGTTGCATGTGGTTATTTTTAATGAAGAATATATTTGAATTATTTTCTATTTTTGAACAATTTTATCGAAAAATAAGAATTCAATTAAGTGTGTCTATCCGTACCTTAAGAAGTGACAATGCCCATAAATATTTATCCCAACAATTTCAAAATTTTATGTCACACAATAGTATTCTCCATCAAACAACTTTCCCTCACACACCTCAACAAAACCAGTAAGCCAAACAAAAAATTTGGCATCTCGTAGAAACCACCCGGACCCTACTTCTCCATGGTATTGTTCCACTTTGATTTATGGGGGATGACGTGATAACGACATGTTACCTTATAAATTGCATGCCTCCATTTGTCCTTAATAATTAACATTTATAAAATTATAATATATTGACACATACAAGCAATGTAAAAATAACATTTAAAAAAAAGACTAATTGACAAAAGAAAGTTTGTAAATAAATAAATAAAAAATTAATTTTTTTTTAAGAAAAAGAAAAATACAACAAAAATTTATTTATATATATAAATATACATATATATATATATATATATATATATATATATATATATATATATATATATATATATATATAAAGAGAGAGAGAGAGAGAGAGAATGAAAAAACAAAATATCATTTCAAAACAAAATTTGGCGCAAAAAGAAACTGCTAAGAGAAATGTCTAATTCTCTCCTTCCCCGAAGAAATGAAAACATGTTGCAACTGAAGGGACGAAAAACACAAGAAGGGGGGGGTTGAATTGGGGTTCTCAAAAATTAAGGCAATGAACACAATTTACTCATCCTGGTTCGTTTGAACTCAAACTACATCTAGTCCATCCGCCAAGGTGATTAGCCCTCTCTCAATGAAGTCTTAATCCACTAATCAATAAATATTACAATCACAATGACCTACTGTCAAAGTCTTCTTGAGTCTACTGACTAACACTTTAGTAACTCAAGGTTTTTCAAATGTTTCGAATACAAGTGTGTAAAACAAATTGCTTCTAAAAAGTTATTATCACAATTGTGATATTATTACACAATATTAATTCACAATTGATAGAAAAAAGAAATTTGAAAAATGAGTATGTGAGCGAGAGAGTTGTTGCAAATTTCTTCAATTAACTATTCTATATAACTGTGAAGGTTTCTACTGTTGGAGACATCTTAACTTATTTTTGGATGGAGATTAAAGTCATTGAAAAGTTTCCAGAAATAAAGATTTTTGTCTGGAGCCGATAATTC
Organism: Lathyrus aphaca; assembly: GCA_963966055.1. Classification (NCBI taxonomy): domain Eukaryota; kingdom Viridiplantae; phylum Streptophyta; class Magnoliopsida; order Fabales; family Fabaceae; genus Lathyrus; species Lathyrus aphaca. Next base: position 267,887,694 of record OZ014525.1, read on the forward strand.
CCTAATCTTTAATTAATAAGGTTGATTCTTTATTATCTTTCAATAGAGATTTTGCACACTAAAATCAATAATTTTAAGGAGCATATTTTGTTCTTTATAAAAATATTTGTTATCATCAAAACTTAAATAAAGAGAGTAGAATCAAAATTCTTATTCTAACAGCAACTTCTGATCATACGTCGTGAAGGTCCTTTTGTAACCTTATTTTTACGTTGACAGAGATCTTTTTTACTTTGCTATTCGATTATGATTCTATTTTACTCTATGATCATGTGTATATGATGTGATTTAACTTTGATGATTCAAAGATGTGTGATGTAACTTTGATGAATGATGCGACATTGTTTTTACTTTGCTTGCGAGCTTGTTTTTACTTTGCTATTAAATTATGATTCAATTTTACTTTATGATCATGTGTATGTGTTATGATGTAAATTTGATGATTCAAAGATGCATGATGTAACTTTGATTCAAATATGTGATTTGATTCCATGTGATGTAACTTTAACGAATGAAGATGTGATTCATTTTTACCTTGCTATTCGATTATGATGTGCAACTTTTGTTAATGATTGTGTTAATGCAAATTTAAAAATACACTTACACGATTAATATGATTTCTAATTATGAATTATGATGTGCAACTATTGCTGATGATTGTGTTAATAAAAATATTAAAAAAAACACGATTTCTAATTAGTAATGACATTAAAGTGTCTAAGATAATGTGTCATGTACTTAAATAATATTTTATCTGAAAAAAATCATAATTTCTACTGCATGAAGTTTGTCTTAGTTGAGTGGATTTGATCTGAAACCCAAGAATCCCAAAAGAAATATGCCACTGTACCATATTGCAAAGTTTTAAATCGAGTTTTAAACATCATTACGACTTTTTGGATGATCTGATTCGATCCTACACGTCGAATGATCTAGAAATTTGAAGAAAGAAAGATTCTTATATTTTGATAAAAAAAATGTCGATATACAAATTATAGACTATATGATTTTTAGCATGAGTGCTAAATTTGAACAAACAGACCGATGCTGACATTATAATAAAGGTCCTGGGCATGGATAATGACATCATAGATTGGTTTCCAGCAAAGACTCGTTAGCAGTTGAGAAGTGAGTTTGAGAAGAAAAACACGTTTCAAAAAAAGGATGGATTGGTTTTTAAGACACTTTGAGTGGAAATCAATTGGTGATTGTTGAACTGAATTAAAAACGTGACAAAAAATAGAAATACCAAAGGATTCTCTGTTTATGGATTATAGCAGTTGACAAAAACATGTGTTGGAAAGATTATTCCCAAAAGATGACAATAAACCATGTTTTATTTAAAAGTAGGTATAAGATAACGTGTATTAATTTGACTAAAAATAAATTGTTTGAGAGAATTTATTGTAAATATCCTAAGAAGCATGTAAAATACAATTTGATTACATTTGTCTTGATGATCATAAAAAAATAAAATCTCACCGGAATATATATATATATATATATATATATATATATATATATATATATATATATATATATATATATATATATATATATATATATATATATATATATATATATATATATATATATATATATATATATATATATATATATATATATATATATATATATATATATATAAGCACTTAATTAGATTATTGTTATTTATGAAGAATTTGCACAAACAAATTTATAAACATAAATATTTAATATTCATATTATGTCCTAACGAAATATGCTACTATATATATATTGAATACATGTTTTATAATTTTTAATGGATGAGAAATAAAAAAATATTTAACAATGAAAAATTATTTAATTTTATTAAAAATATTAAAACTCATAAAGGACAAATATAATTTGTAAAAATTGTTGTTTTGTGAATTTGTTTTACTAATATAGTTATCTACTTTATAATAAATTATAAATAATTAAATTAAAATATATAAATTAGTATTTTGTTGTCCTTGACAAATATTTCTAAATACGTCATCGATGAATAATACATTAGATAACCTTCAAATATTTGAGCAACTCACAATGATAGAGTATAATGAAAAATCTGAAGGAAAAATAAAACATATAAATTATTATTACTTGAAAAAAGAGAAAAAATATTATTACTTTAAAAAACAGAGAAATATAGTTATAAAGGATTATGAAGAAAATCAAGAAATGGAGTTATGAAGAGTTAAAAAAGAAATATATTATTATTATTTTTAAATAGAGAGAAAAAAGAGTGAGATGGAAAAAGAAAGAAGAAGAGTTATGAATATAAGAAGAAAAAATAGAAGAAAACTCATTATTATTAAATTAAGAAGAGTAAATAAAAAAGACAATGAAATGTGAGAAACACATAAAGAAGTGAGAAGAGGACTAAAAGTGATAAATACGTGAGGAAATGAGAAGACATGAGAAGTGACAAACACTTTAGTCACTCAAGGTCTTTCAAATGTTTCGAATACAAGTGCGTAAAACAAATTGCTTCTAAAAAGCTATTATCACAACTGTGATATTATTACCCAATATTATTTCACAATTGATGGAAAAAAGTAATTTGAAAAATAAGTATGCGCACGAGAGAGTTGTTGCAAATTTCTCTAGTTGACTTTTTTATAAAACTATGAAGATTTCTACCGTTGGAGACATCTTAACTTATTTTTGGATGGAGATTAAAGTCATTGAAAAGTTTCCAAAAATAAAGATTTTTGTCTGGAGCCGATAATTCCCTGATCTTCAATTAGTAAGGTTGATTCGTTAGATTTTGCACACTAAAATCAATAATTTTAAGGAGCATATTTTGTTTTTTATAAAAATATTTGTTATCAGTAAAACTTAAATAGAGAGAGTAGAATCAAAATTCTTATTCTAACAGGAACTTCTTATCATACGTCGTGAAGGTCCTTTTGTAGCTTTGATGAATATTGCGATCTTGTTTTTACGTTGATAGAGATCTTTTTTACTTTTCTATTCGATTATGATTCAATTTTACTCTATGATCATGTGTATATGATGTGATGTAGCTTTGATGATTCAAAGATGTGTGATGTAACTTTTATGAATGATGTGACATTGTTTTTACTTTGCTTGCGAGCTTGTTTTTACTTTGCTATTAAATTATGATTCAATTTTACTTTATGATCATGTGTATGTGTTGTGATGTAAATTTGATGATTCAAAGATGCATGATGTAACTTTGTTTCAAATATGTGATTTGATTCCATGTGATGTAACTTTAACGAATGAAGATGTGATTCGTTTTTACCTTGCTATTCGATTATGATGTGCAACTTTTGTTAATGATTGTGTTAATGCAAATTTAAAAATACTCTTACATGATTAATATGATTACTAATTATGAATTATCGATTAATATGATTACTAATTATGAATTATGATGTGCAACTATTGCTCATGATTGTGTTAATAAAAATATAAAAAAAAAAAAAACATGATTTCTAATTAGTAATGACATTAAAGTGTCTAAGAAAATGTGTCTTGTACCTTAATAATATTTTATCTGGAAAAAATCATAATATTTCATTTGAAACAAAATGAGTACTTCTAATGCATGGAGTCTGTCTTAGTTGAGTGGATTTTATCCGAAACCCAAGAATCCCACAAGAAATATGCCACTCTAGAAATTGGAAGAAAGAAAGATTCTTATGATTTGATACAAAAAATGTCGATCTACAAATTATAGACTAAATGATTTTTATCATGAGAGTGATAAATTTGAACAAATAGACTGATGCTGACACTATAATAAAAGTCCTCGGCATGGATAATGACATCATATATTGTGTGATTTGATTCCATGTGATGTAACTTTAACGAATGAAGATGTGATTCATTTTTACCTTGCTATTCGATTATAATGTGCAACTTTTGTTAATGATTGTGTTAAGGCAAATTTAAAAATACTCTTACACGATTAATATGATTTCTAATTATGAATTATGATGTGCAACTATTGTTGACGATTGTGTTAATAAAAATATTAAAAAAAACATGATTTCTAATTAGTAATGACATTAAAGTGTCTAGGAAAATGTGTCATGTACCTTAATAATATTTTATCTGGAAAAAATCATAATATTTTATTTGAAACAAAATGAGTACTTCTACTGCATGAAGTCTGTCTTAGTTGAGTGGATTTTATCTTAAACCCAAGATCCCATAAGAAATATGCCATTGTACCATATTGCAAGATTTTGAATTGAGGTTTAAACATCATTACGGATTTTTGGTTGATCTGATTCGATCCTACACATCGAATGATCTAGAAATTGGAAGAAAGAAAGATTCTTATGATTTGATACAAAAAATGTCGACGAATGATCTAGAAATTGGAAGAAAGAAAGATTCTTATGATTTGATACAAAAAATGTCGAGCTACAAATTATAGACTAAATGATTTTTATCATGAGAGTGATAAATTTGAACAAACAGACCAATACTGACACTATAATAAAAGTCCTGGTCATGGATAATGACATCATATATTAGTTTCCAGCAAAGACTCGTTAGCAGTTGAGAAGTGAATTTCAGAAGCAATATCATAGTTCAGGACGGACGATTGGCATCGGAAGTGAGTCTCAAGTCCTTTATTATCGTCATCTCATACATGCTCAACCAAAGATTCTCCATTCATTATCCATGCTCAGTCAGGGCTTCCATGTCTTTCCAAATTACATTAGTTAGTCATGTTAGTTAGGGAAAAACACTTGTAGTCAATTTTCTAATCGAGTATATAAACATGCTTCATCTCCTTTTGCTTTAGTTCACAACGATGTTTGGTGTCCTTGCATATTGTCTCTACTCTTAAGTCTAGGTATGTTGTCACCTTTATTGATGATTTTTCACGTTGCATGTGGTTATTTTTAATGAAGAATATATTTGAATTATTTTCTATTTTTGAACAATTTTATCGAAAAATAAGAATTCAATTAAGTGTGTCTATCCGTACCTTAAGGAGTGACAATGCCCATAAATATTTATCCCAACAATTTCAAAATTTTATGTCACACAATAGTATTCTCCATCAAACATCTTTCCCTCACACACCTCAACAAAACCAGTAAGCCAAACAAAAAAATTGGCATCTCGTAGAAACCACCCGGACCCTACTTCTCCATGGTATTGTTCCACTTTGATTTATGGGGGATGACGTGATAACGACATGTTACCTTATAAATTGCATGCCTCCATTTGTCCTTAATAATTAACATTTATAAAATTATAATATATTGACACATACAAGCAATGTAAAAATAACATTTAAAAAAAAGACTAATTGACAAAAGAAAGTTTGTAAATAAATAAATAAAAAATTAATTTTTTTTTAAGAAAAAGAAAAATACAACAAAAATTTATTTATATATATATATATATATATATATAAAGAGAGAGAGAGAGAGAGAGAGAGAATGAAAAAACAAAATATCATTTCAAAACAAAATTTGGCGCAAAAAGAAACTGCTAAGAGAAATGTCTAATTCTCTCCTTCCCCGAAGAAATGAAAACATGTTGCAACTGAAGGGACGAAAAACACAAGAAGGGGGGTTGAATTGGGGTTCTCAAAAATTAAGGCAATGAACACAATTTACTCATCCTGGTTCGTTTGAACTTAAACTACATCTAGTCCATCCGCCAAGGTGATTAGCCCTCTCTCAATGAAGTCTTAATCCACTAATCAATAAATATTACAATCACAATGACCTACTGTCAAAGTCTTCTTGAGTCTACTGACTAACACTTTAGTAACTCAAGGTTTTTCAAATGTTTCGAATACAAGTGTGTAAAACAAATTGCTTCTAAAAAGCTATTATCACAATTGTGATATTATTACACAATATTAATTCACAATTGATGGAAAAAAGAAATTTGAAAAATGAGTGTGCGAGCGAGAGAGTTGTTGCAAATTTCTTCAATTAACTATTCTATATAACTGTGAAGGTTTCTACTGTTGGAGACATCTTAACTTATTTTTGGATGGAGATTAAAGTCATTGAAAAGTTTCCAGAAATAAAGATTTTTGTCTGGAGCCGATAATTCCCTAATCTTTAATTAATAAGGTTGATTCTTTATTATCTTTCAATAGAGATTTTGCACACTAAAATCAATAATTTTAAGGAGCATATTTTGTTCTTTATAAAAATATTTGTTATCATCAAAACTTAAATAAAGAGAGTAGAATCAAAATTCTTATTCTAACAGCAACTTCTGATCATACGTCGTGAAGGTCCTTTTGTAACCTTATTTTTACGTTGATCTTTTTTACTTTGCTATTCGATTATGATTCTATTTTACTCTATGATCATGTGTATATGATGTGATTTAAATTTGATGATTCAAAGATGTGTGATGTAACTTTGATGAATGATGCGACATTGTTTTTACTTTGCTTGCGAGCTTGTTTTTACTTTGCTATTAAATTATGATTCAATTTTACTTTATGATCATGTGTATGTGTTATGATGTAAATTTGATGATTCAAAGATGCATGATGTAACTTTGATTCAAATATGTGATTTGATTCCATGTGATGTAACTTTAACGAATGAAGATGTGATTCATTTTTACCTTGCTATTCGATTATGATGTGCAACTTTTGTTAATGATTGTGTTAATGCAAATTTAAAAATACACTTACACGATTAATATGATTTCTAATTATGAATTATGATGTGCAACTATTGCTGATGATTGTGTTAATAAAAATATTAAAAAAAACACGATTTCTAATAAGTAATGACATTAAAGTGTCTAAGATAATGTGTCATGTACTTTAATAATATTTTATCTGAAAAAATCATAATTTCTACTGCATGAAGTTTGTCTTAGTTGAGTGGATTTGATCTGAAACCCAAGAATCCCAAAAGAAATATGCCACTGTACCATATGGCAAAGTTTTAAATCGAGTTTTAAACATCATTACGACTTTTTGGATGATCTGATTCGATCCTACACATCGAATGATCTAGAAATTTGAAGAAAGAAAGATTCTTATATTTTGATAAAAAAAATGTCGATATACAAATTATAGACTATATGATTTTTAGCATGAGTGCTAAATTTGAACAAACAGACCGATGCTGACATTATAATAAAGGTCCTGGGCATGGATAATGACATCATAGATTGGTTTCCAGCAAAGACTCATTAGCAGTTGAGAAGTGAGTTTGAGAAGAAAAACACGTTTCAAAAAAAGGATGGATTGGTTTTTAAGACACTTTGAGTGGAAATCAATCGGTGATTGTTGAACTGAATTAAAAACGTGAGAAAAAATAGAAATACCAAAGGATTCTCTGTTTATGGATTATAGCAGTTGACAAAAACATGGGTTGGAAAGATTATTCCCAAAAGTTGACAATAAACCATGTTTTATTTAAAAGTAGGTATTAGATAACGTGTATTAATTTGACTAAAAATAAATTGTTTGAGAGAATTTATTGTAAATATCCTAAGAAGCATGTAAAATACAATTTGATTACATTTGTCTTGATGATCATAAAAAAATAAAATCTCACCGGAATATATATATATATATATATATATATATATATATATATATATATATATATATATATATATATATATATATATATATAAGCACTTAATTAGATTATTGTTATTTATGAAGAATTTGCACAAACAAATTTATAAACATAAATATTTAATATTCATATTATGTCCTAACGAAATATGCTACTATATATATATTGAATACATGTTTTATAATTTTTAATGGATGAGAAATAAAAAAATATTTAACAATGAAAAATTATTTAATTTTATTAAAAATATTAAAACTCATAAAGGACAAATATAATTTGTAAAAATTGTTGTTTTTTGAATTTGTTTTACTAATATAGTTATCTACTTTATAATAATTTATAAATAATTAAATTAAAATATATAAATTAGTATTTAGTTGTCCTTGACAAATATTTCTAAATACGTCATCGATGAATAATACATTAGATAACCTTCAAATATTTGAGCAACTCACAATGATAGAGTATAATGAAAAATCTGAAGGAAAAATAGAACATATAAATTATTATTACTTGAAAAAAGAGAAAAAAATATTATTTCTTTAAAAATAAGAGAAATATAGTTATAAAGGATTATGAAGAAAATCAAGAAATGGAGTTATGAAGAGTTAAAAAAGAAATATATTATTATTATTTTTAAATAGAGAGATAAAAGAGTGAGATGGAAAAAGAAAGAAGAAGAGTTATGAATATAAGAAGAAAAAATAGAAGAAAACTCATTATTATTAAATTAAGAAGAGTAAATAAAAAAGACAATGAAATGTGAGAAACACATAAAGAAGTGAGAAGAGGACTAAAAGTGATAAATACGTGAGGAAATGAGAAGACATGAGAAGTGACAAAAACTTTAGTCACTCAAGGTCTTTCAAATGTTTCGAATACAAGTGCGTAAAACAAATTGCTTCTAAAAAGCTATTATCACAACTGTGATATTATTACCCAATATTATTTCACAATTGATGGAAAAAAGTAATTTGAAAAATAAGTATGCGCACGAGAGAGTTGTTGCAAATTTCTCTAGTTGACTATTTTATAAAACTATGAAGATTTCTACCGTTGGAGACATCTTAACTTATTTTTGGATGGAGATTAAAGTCATTGAAAAGTTTCCAAAAATAAAGATTTTTGTCTGGAGACGATAATTCCCTGATCTTCAATTAGTAAGGTTGATTCGTTAGATTTTGCACACTAAAATCAATAATTTTAAGGAGCATATTTTGTTTTTTATAAAAATATTTATTATCATTAAAACTTAAATAGAGAGAGTAGAATCAAAATTTTTATTCTAATAGGAACTTCTTATCATACGTCGTGAAGGTCCTTTTGTAGCTTTGATGAATATTGTGATCTTGTTTTTACGTTGATAGAGATCTTTTTTACTTTTCTATTCGATTATGATTCAATTTTACTCTATGATCATGTGTATATGATGTGATGTAGCTTTGATGATTCAAATATGTGTGATGTAACTTTTATGAAAGATGTGACATTGTTTTTACTTTGCTTGCGAGCTTGTTTTTACTTTGCTATTAAATTATGATTCAATTTTACTTTATGATCATGTGTATGTGTTGTGATGTAAATTTGATGATTCAAAGATGCATGATGTAACTTTGTTTCAAATATGTGATTTGATTCCATGTGATGTAACTTTAACGAATGAAGATGTGATTCGTTTTTACCTTGCTATTCAATTATGATGTGCAACTTTTGTTAATGATTGTGTTAATGCAAATTTAAAAATACTCTTACATGATTAATATGATTACTAATTATGAATTATCTATTAATATGATTACTAATTATGAATTATGATGTGCAACTATTGCTCATGATTGTGTTAATAAAAATATAAGAAAAAAACATGATTTCTAATTAGTAATGACATTAAAGTGTCTAAGAAAATGTGTCTTGTACCTTAATAATATTTTATCTGGAAAAAATCATAATATTTCATTTGAAACAAAATGAGTACTTCTAATGCATGGAGTCTGTCTTAGTTGAGTGGATTTTATCCGAAACCCAAGAATCCCACAAGAAATATGCCACTCTATAAATTGGAAGAAAGAAAGATTCTTATGATTTGATACAAAAAATGTCGATCTACAAATTATAGACTAAATGATTTTTATCATGAGAGTGATAAATTTGAACAAATAGACTGATGCTGACACTATAATAAAAGTCCTCGGCATGGATAATGACATCATATATTGTGTGATTTGATTCCATGTGATGTAACTTTAACGAATGAAGATGTGATTCATTTTTACCTTGCTATTCGATTATAATGTGCAACTTTTGTTAATGATTGTGTTAAGGCAAATTTAAAAATACTCTTACACGATTAATATGATTTCTAATTATGAATTATGATGTGCAACTATTGTTGACGATTGTGTTAATAAAAATATAAAAAAAACATGATTTCTAATTAGTAATGACATTAAAGTGTCTAGGAAAATGTGTCATGTACCTTAATAATATTTTATCTGGAAAAAATCATAATATTTTATTTGAAACAAAATGAGTACTTCTACTACATGAAGTCTGTCTTAGTTGAGTGGATTTTATCTGAAACCCAAGATCCTATAAGAAATATGTCATTGTACCATATTTCAAGATTTTGAATTGAGGTTTAAACATCATTACGGATTTTTGGTTGATCTGATTCGATCCTACACATCGAATGATCTAGAAATTGGAAGAAAGAAAGATTCTTATGATTTGATACAAAAAATGTCGACGAATGATCTAGAAATTGGAAGAAAGAAAGATTCTTATGATTTGATACAAAAAATGTCGAGCTACTGACACTATAATAAAAGTCCTGGTCATGGATAATGACATCATATATTGGTTTCCAGCAAAGACTCGTTAGCAGTTGAGAAGTGAATTTCAGAAGCAATATCATAGTTCAGGACGGAAGATTGGCATCGGAAGTGAGTCTCAAGTCCTTTATTATCTCTCAGGGTCATCTCATACATGCTCAACCAAAGATTCTCCATTCATTATCCATGCTCAGTTAGGGCTTCCAAGTCTTTCCAAATTACATTAGTTAGTCATGTTAGTTAGGGAAAAACACTTGTAGTCAATTTTCTAATCGAGTATATAAACATGCTTCATCTCCTTTTGCTTTAGTTCACAACGATGTTTGGTGTCCTTGCATATTGTCTCTACTCTTAAGTCTAGGTATGTTGTCACCTTTATTGATGATTTTTCACGTTGCATGTGGTTATTTTTAATGAAGAATATATTTGAATTATTTTATATTTTTGAACAATTTTATCGAAAAATAAGAATTCAATTAAGTGTGTCTATCCGTACCTTAAGAAGTGACAATGCCCATAAATATTTATCCCAACAATTTCAAAATTTTATGTCACACAATAGTATTCTCCATCAAACATCTTTCCCTCACACACCTCAACAAAACCAGTAAGCCAAACAAAAAATTTGGCATCTCGTAGAAACCACCCGGACCCTACTTCTCCATGGTATTGTTCCACTTTGATTTATGGGGGATGACGTGATAACGACATGTTACCTTATAAATTGCATGCCTCCATTTGTCCTTAATAATTAACATTTATAAAATTATAATATATTGACACATACAAGCAATGTAAAAATAACATTTAAAAAAAAGACTAATTGACAAAAGAAAGTTTGTAAATAAATAAATAAAAAATTAATTTTTTTTTAAGAAAAAGAAAAATACAACAAAAATTTATTTATATATATACATATATATATATATATATATATATATATATATATATATATATATATATATATAAGAGAGAGAGAGAGAGAGAGAGAGAGAGAGAGAGAGAGAGAGAGAGAGAGAGAGAGTGAAAAAACAAAATATCATTTCAAAACAAAATTTGGCGCAAAAAGAAACTGCTAAGAGAAATGTCTAATTCTCTCCTTCCCCGAAGAAATGAAAACATGTTGCAACTGAAGGGACGAAAAACACAAGAAGGGGGGGTTGAATTGGGGTTCTCAAAAATTAAGGCAATGAACACAATTTACTCATCCTGGTTCGTTTGATTTCAAACTACATCTAGTCCATCCGCCAAGGTGATTAGCCCTCTCTCAATGAAGTCTTAATCCACTAATCAATAAATATTACAATCACAATGACCTACTGTCAAAGTCTTCTTGAGTCTACTGACTAACACTTTAGTAACTCAAGGTTTTTCAAATGTTTCGAATACAAGTGTGTAAAACAAATTGCTTCTAAAAAGCTATTATCACAATTGTGATATTATTACACAATATTAATTCACAATTGATGGAAAAAAGAAATTTGAAAAATGAGTATGCGAGCGAGAGAGTTGTTGCAAATTTCTTCAATTAACTATTCTATATAACTGTGAAGGTTTCTACTGTTGGAGACATCTTAACTTATTTTTGGATGGAGATTAAAGTCATTGAAAAGTTTCCAGAAATAAAGATTTTTGTCTGGAGCCGATAATTCCCTAATCTTTAATTAATAAGGTTGATTCTTTATTATCTTTCAATAGAGATTTTGCACACTAAAATCAATAATTTTAAGGAGCATATTTTGTTCTTTATAAAAATATTTGTTATCATCAAAACATAAATAAAGAGAGTAGAATCAAAATTCTTATTCTAACAGCAACTTCTGATCATACGTCGTGAAGGTCCTTTTGTAACCTTATTTTTACGTTGACAGAGATCTTTTTTACTTTGCTATTCGATTATGATTCTATTTTACTCTATGATCATGTGTATATGATGTGATTTAACTTTGATGATTCAAAGATGTGTGATGTAACTTTGATGAATGATGCGACATTGTTTTTACTTTGCTTGCGAGCTTGTTTTTACTTTGCTATTAAATTATGATTCAATTTTACTTTATGATCATGTGTATGTGTTATGATGTAAATTTGATGATTCAAAGATGCATGATGTAACTTTGATTCAAATATGTGATTTGATTCCATGTGATGTAACTTTAACGAATGAAGATTGATTCGTTTTTACCTTTCTATTCGATTATGATGTGCAACTTTTGTTAATGACTGTGTTAATGCAAATTTAAAAATACTCTTACACGATTAATATGATTTATAATCATGAATTATGATGTGCAACTATTGCTGATGATTGTGTTAATAAAAATATTAAAAAAAACATGATTTCTAATTAGTAATGACATTAAAGTGTCTAAGAAAATGTGTCATGTACCTTAATAATATTTTATCTGAAAAAAATCATAATATTTTATTTGAAACAAAATGAGTACTTCTACTGCATGAAGTCTGTCTTAGTTGAGTGGATTTTATCTGAAACCCAAAAATCCCACAAGAAATGTGCCACTATACCATATTGCAAGGTTTTGAATCGAGGTTTAAACATCATTACGACTTTTTGGTTGATCTGATTCGATCCTACACATCGAATGATCTAGAAAATTGGAAGAAAGAAAGATTCTTATATTTTGATACAAAACAATGTCGATATACAAATTATAGACTATATAATTTTTAGCATGAGAGTGCTAAATTTGAACAAACAGACCGATGTTGACACTATAATAAAGGTCCTGGGCATGGATAATGACATCATAGATTGGTTTACAGCAAAGACTCGTTAGCAGTTGAGAAGTGAGTTTGTGAAAAAAAACCCATTTCAAAAAAAGGGTGGATTGTTTTTTAAGACACTTTGAGAATGTGGAAATCAATCGGTGATTGTTGAACTGAATTAAAAACGTGAGAAAAAATAGAAATACCAAAGGATTCTCTGTTTATGGATTATAGCAGTTGACAAAAACATGTGTTGGAAAGATTATTCCTAAAAGATGACAAAAAACCAGGTTTGATTTAAAAGTATGTATTAGATAACGTGTATTAATTTGACTAAAAATAAATTTTTTGAGAGAATTTATTGTAAATATCCTAAGAAGCATGTAAAATACAGTTTGATTACATTTGTCTTGATGATCATAAAAAAATAGAATCTCACCGGAATATATATATATATATATATATATATATATATATATATATATATATATATATATATATATATATATATATATATATATATATAAGCACTTAATTAGATTATTGTTATTTATGAAGAATTTGCACAAACAAATTTATAAACATAAATATTTAATATTCATATTATGTCCTAACGAAATATGCTACTATATATATATTGAATAAATGTTTTATAATTTTTAATGGATGAGAAATAGAAAAATATTTAACAATGAAAAATTATTTAATTTTATTAAAATATTAAAACTCATAAACGACAAATATAATTTGTAAACATTGTGTTTTTTGAATTTGTTTTACTATTATAGTTATCTACTTTATAATAATTTATAAATAATTAAATTAAAATATATAAATTAGTATTTAGTTGTCCTTGACAAATATTTCTAAATACGTCATCGATGAATAATATATTAGATAACCTTCAAATATTTGAGCAACTCACAATGATAGAGTATAATGAAATTCTGAAGGAAAAATAGAACATATAAATTATTATTACTTGAAAAAAGAGAAAAAATATTATTACTTTAAAAAACAGAGAAATATAGTTATAAAGGTTATGAAGAAAATCAAGAAATGGAGTTATGAAGAGTTAAAAAAGAAATAAATTATTATTATTTTTAAATAGAAAGAAAAAAGAGTGAGATGGAAAAGAAAGAAGAGTTAAGAATATAAGAAGAAAAAATAGAAGAAAAATCATTATTATTAAATTAAGAAGAGTAAATAAAAAAGACTATGAAATGTGAGAAATGTAACAGCCCGGGCCCCTCGCAAGGCAATCTCGGCACTGCCACCTCACGATCTTCTCTACTCCCCTCACTAGTAGAGTTTTTGCCTTCCGTGGGAATCGAACCCTGTACCCTGGGGTTCAAGTACATGCTCAATCCATTCCCACTACCACTTGAGCTAGTAGATCAATGGGTAGTGGGAATGGATTTAGCATGTACTTGAACCCCAGGGTACAGGGTTCGATTCCCACGGAAGGCAAAAACTCTACTAGTGAGGGGAGTAGAGAAGATCGTGAGGTGACAGTGCCGGGATTGCCTTGCAAGGGGCCCGGGCTGTTACAAGAAACACATAAAGAAGTGAGAAGAGGATGAAAAGTGATAAATACATGAGGAAATGAGAAGACATGAGAAGCGACTAACACTTTAGTCACTCATTGTTTTTCAAATGTTTCGAATACAAGTGTGTAAAACAAATTGCTTCTAAAAAGCTATTATCACAACTGTGATATTATTACACAAAATTATTTCACAATTGATGGAAAAAAGAAATTTGAAAAATGAGTATGCGCCCGAGAGAGTTGTTGCAAATTTCTCCAGTTGACTATTTTATATAACTGTGAAGATTTCTACCATTGGAGACATCTTAACTTATTTTTGTATGGAGGTTAAAGTCATTGACAAGTTTCCAGAAATAAAGATATTTGTCTGGAGCCGATAATTCCCTGATCTTCAATTAATAAGTTTGATTCTTTGTTATCTTTCAATAGAGATTTTGCACACTAAAAATCAATAATTTTAAGGAGCATATTTTGTTCTTTATAAAAATATTTGTTATCATCAAAACTTAAATAAAGAGAGTAGAATCAAAATTCTTATTCTAACAGCAACTTCTGATCATATGTCGTGAAAGTCCTTTTGCGATCTTGTTATAACGTTGATAGAGATCTTTTTTACTTTACTATTCGATTATGATTCAATTTTACACTATGATAATGTGTATATGATGTGATGTAACTTTGATGATTCAAAGATGTGTGATGTAACTTTGATGAATGATGCGACATTGTTTTTACTTTGCTATTAAATTATGATTCAATTTTACTTTATGATCATGTGTATGTGTTATGATGTAAATTTGATGATTCAAAGATGCATGATGTAACTTTGATTCAAATATGTGATTTGATTCCATGTGATGTAACTTTAACGAATGAAGATGTGATTCATTTTTACCTTGCTATTCGATTATGATGTGCAACTTTTGTTAATGATTGTGTTAAGGCAAATTTAAAAATACTCTTACACGATTAATATGATTTCTAATTATGAATTATGATGTGCAACTATTGCTGATGATTGTGTTAATAAAAATATAAAAAACATGATTTCTAATTAGTAATGACATTAAAGTGTCTAAGAAAATGTGTCTTGTACCTTAATAATATTTTATCTGGAAAAAATCATAATATTTTATTTGAAACTAAATGAGTACTTCTACTGCATGAAGTCTGTCTTAGTTGAGTGGATTTTATTTGAAACCCAAGAATCCCACAAGAAATATGCCACTGTACCATATTGCAAGGTTTTGAATAGAGGTTTAAACATCATTACGACTTTTTGGTTGATCTGATTCGATCCTACACATCGTATGATCTAGAAATTGGAAGAAAGAAAGATTCTTATATTTTGATACAAAACAATTTCGATATACAAATTATAGACTATATAATTTTTAGCATGAGAGTGCTAAATTTGAACAAACAGACCGATGCTGACATTATAATAAAGGTCCTGGGCATGGATAATGACATCATAGATTGGTTTGCTGACACTATAATAAAGGTCCAGCAAAGACTCGTTAGCAGTTGAGAAGTGAGTTTGAGAAGAAAACCCATTTCAAAAAAAAGGGTGGATTGTTTTTTAAGACACTTTGAGAATGTGGAAATCAATAGGTGATTGTTGAACTGAATTAAAAACGTGAGAAAAAATAGAAATACCAAAGGATTCTCTGTTTATGGATTATAGCAGTTGACAAAAACATGTGTTGGAAAGATTATTCCTAAAAGATGACAAGAAACCATGTTTGATTTAAAAGTAGGTATTAGATAACTTGTATTAATTTGACTAAAAATAAATTTTTTGAGAGAATTTATTGTAAATATCCTAAGAAGCATGTAAAATACAGTTTGATTACATTTGTCTTGATGATCATAAAAAAATAGAATCTCACCGGAATATATATATATATATATATATATATATATATATATATATATATATATATATATATATATATATATATTGAATAAATGTTTTATAAATTTTAATGGATGAGAAATTGAAAAATATTTAACAATGAAAAATTATTTAATTTTATTAAAAATATTAAAACTCATAAAGGACAAATATAATTTGTAAAAATTGTGGTTTTTGAATTTGTTTTACTATTATAGTTATATACTTTATAATAATTTATAAATAATTAAATTAAAATATATAAATTAGTATTTAGTTGTCCTTGACAAATATTTCTAAATACGTCATCGATGAATAATATATTAGATAACCTTCAAATATTTGAGCAACTCACAATGATAGAGTATAATGAAAAATCTGAAGGAAAAATAGAACATATAAATTATTATTACTTGAAAAAAGAGAAAAAATATTATTACTTTAAAAAACAGAGAAATATAGTTATAAAGGATTATGAAGAAAATCAAGAAATGGATTTATGAAGAGTTAAAAAAGAAATATATTATTATTATTTTTAAATAGAGAGAAAAAAGAGTGAGATGGAAAAAGAAAGAAGAATTGTTAAGAATATAAGAAGAAAAATCATTTTTATTAAATTAAGAAGAGTAAATAAAATAGACAATGAAATGTGAGAAACACATAAAGAAGTGAGAAGAGGATGAAAAGTGATAAATACGTGAGGAATTGAGAAGACATGAGAAGCGACTAACACTTTAGTCACTCAAGGTCTTTCAAATGTTTCGAATACAAGTGCGTAAAACAAATTGCTTCTAAAAAGCTATTATCACAACTGTGATATTAATACATAATATTATTTCACAATTGATGGAAAAAAGAAATTTGAAAAATGAGTATGTGTTCGAGAGAGTTGTTGCAAATTTCTCCTGTTGACTATTTTATATAACTGTGAAGATTTCTACCATTGGAGACATCTTAACTTATTTTTGGATGGAGATTAAAGTCATTGAAAAGTTTCTAGAAATAAATATTTTTGTCTGGAGCCGATAATTCCCTAATCTTCAATTAATAAGGTTGATTCTTTATTATCTTTCAATAGAGATTTTGCACACTAAAATCAATAATTTTAAGGAGCATATTTTGTTCTTTATAAAAATATTTGTTATCATCAAAACTTAAATAAAGAGAGTAGAATTAAAATTCTTTTTCTAACAGCAACTTTTGATCATACGTCGTGAAGGTCCTTTTGTAACTTTGATGAATTTTGCGATCTTGTTTTTACGTTGATAGAGATCTTTTTTACTTTGCTATTCGATTATGATTCAATTTTACTCTATGATCATGTGTATATGATATGATGTAACTTTGATGATTCAAAGATGTGTGATGTAACTTTGATGAATGATGCGACATTGTTTTTACTTTGCTTGCGAGCTTGTTTTTACTTTGCTATTAGATTATGATTCAATTTTACTTTATGATCATGTGTATGTGTTGTGATGTAAATTTGATGATTCAAAGATGCATGATGTAACTTTGATTCAAATATGTGATTTGATTCCATGTGATGTAACAAGATGTGATTCATTTTTACCTTGCTATTCGATTATGATGTGCAACTTTTGTTAATGATTGTGTTAATGCAAATTTAAAAATACACTTACACGATTAATATGATTTCTAAATATGAATTATGATGTGCAACTATTGCTGATGATTGTGTTAATAAAAAAAACATGATTTCTAATTAGAAATGACATTAAAGTGTCTAAGATAATGTGTCAAAAAATCATAATATTTTATTTGAAACAAAATGAGTACTTCTACTGCATGAAGTTTGTCTTAGTTGAGTGGATTTGATCTGAAACCCAAGAATCCCAAAAGAAATATGCCACTGTACCATATTGCAAAGTTTTAAATCGAGGTTTAAACATCATTACGACTTTTTGGATGATCTGATTCGATCCTACACATCGAATGATCTAGAAATTTGAAGAAAGAAAGATTCTTATATTATGATACAAAAAAATGTCGATATACAAATTATAGACTATATGATTTTTAGCATGAGTGCTAAATTTGAACAAACAGACCGATGTTGACATTACAATAAAGGTCATGGGCATTGATAATGACATCATAGATTGGTTTCCAGTAAAGACTCGTTAGCAGGTGAGAAGTGAGTTTGAGAAGAAAAACACGTTTCAAAAAAAGGATGGATTGCTTTTTAAGACACTTTGAGAATGTGGAAATCAATCGGTGATTGTTGAACTGAATTAAAAATGTGAGAAAAATAGAAATACCAAAGGATTCTCTGTTTATGGATTATAGCATTTGACAAAAACATGTGTTGGAAAGATTATTCCCAAAAGATGACAAGAAACCATGTTTTATTTAAAAGTAGGTATTAGATAACGTGTATTAATTTGACTAAAAATAAATTGTTTGAGAGAATTTATTGTAAATATCCTAAGAAGCATGTAAAATACAATTTGATTACATTTGTCTTGATGATCATAAAAAAATAAAATCTCACCGGAATATATATATATATATATATATATATATATATATATATATATATATATATATATATATATATATATATATATATATATATATATATATAAGCACTTAATTAGATTATTGTTATTTATGAAGAATTTGCACAAACAAATTTATAAACATAAATATTTAATATTCATATTATGTCCTAACGAAATATGCTACTATATATATATATATATATATATATATATATATATATATATATATATATATATATATATATATATATATATATATATATATATATATATATATATATATTAAATATATGTTTTATAATTTTTAATGGATGAGAAATAGAAAAATATTTAACAATGAAAAATTATTTAATTTTAATAAAAATATTAAAACTCATAAAGGACAAATATAATTTGTAAAAATTGTTGTTTTTTGAATTTGTTTTACTATTATAGTTATCTACTTTATAAGAATTTATAAATAATTAAATTAAAATATATAAATTAGTATTTAGTTGTCCTTGACAAATATTTCTAAATACGTCATCGATGAATAATACATTAGATAACCTTCAAATATTTGAGCAACTCACAATGATAGAGTATAATGAAAAATCTGAAGGAAAAATAGAACATATAAATTATTATTACTTGAAAAAAGAGAAAAAATATTATTACTTTAAAAAACAGAGAAATATAGTTATAAAGGATTATGAAGAAAATCAAGAAATGGAGTTATGAAGAGTTAAAAAAGAAATATATTATTATTATTTTTAAATAGAGAGAAAAAAGAGTGAGATGGAAAAAGAAAGAAGAAGAGTTATGAATATAAGAAGAAAAAATAGAAGAAAACTCATTATTATTAAATTAAGAAGAGTAAATAAAAAAGACAATGAAATGTGAGAAATACATAAAGAAGTGAGAAGAGGACTAAAAGTGATAAATACGTGAGGAAATGAGAAGACATGAGAAGTGACAAACACTTTAGTCACTCAAGGTCTTTCAAATGTTTCGAATACAAGTGCGTAAAACAAATTGCTTCTAAAAAGCTATTATCACAACTGTGATATTATTACCCAATATTATTTCACAATTGATGGAAAAAAGAAATTTCAAAAATGAGTATGCGCACGAGAGAGTTGTTGCAAATTTCTCTAGTTGACTATTTTATAAAACTATGAAGATTTCTACCGTTGGAGACATCTTAACTTATTTTTGGATGGAGATTAAAGTCATTGAAAAGTTTCCAAAAATAAAGATTTTTGTCTGGAGCCGATAATTCCCTGATCTTCAATTAGTAAGGTTGATTCGTTAGATTTTGCACACTAAAATCAATAATTTTAAGGAGCATATTTTGTTTTTTATAAAAATATTTGTTATCATTAAAACTTAAATAGAGAGAGTAGAATCAAAATTCTTATTCTAACAGGAACTTCTTATCATACGTCGGTCCTTTTGTAGCATTGATGAATATTGCGATCTTGTTTTTACGTTGATAGAGATCTTTTTTACTTTTCTATTCGATTATGATTCAATTTTACTCTATGATCATGTGTATATGATGTGATGTAGCTTTGATGATTCAAAGATGTGTGATGTAACTTTTATGAATGATGTGACATTGTTTTTACTTTGCTTGCGAGCTTGTTTTTACTTTGCTATTAAATTATGATTCAATTTTACTTTATGATCATGTGTATGTGTTGTGATGTAAATTTGATGATTCAAAGATGCATGATATAACTTTGTTTCAAATATGTGATTTGATTCCATGTGATGTAACTTTAACGAATGAAGATGTGATTCGTTTTTACCTTGCTATTCGATTATGATGTGCAACTTTTGTTAATGATTGTGTTAATGCAAATTTAAAAATACTCTTACATGATTAATATGATTACTAATTATGAATTATCGATTAATATGATTACTAATTATGAATTATGATGTGCAACTATTGCTCATGATTGTGTTAATAAAAATATAAAAAAAAACATGATTTCTAATTAGTAATGACATTAAAGTGTCTAAGAAAATGTGTCTTGTACCTTAATAATATTTTATCTGGAAAAAATCATAATATTTCATTTGAAACAAAATGAGTACTTCTAATGCATAGAGTCTGTCTTAGTTGAGTGGATTTTATCCGAAACCCAAGAATCCCACAAGAAATATGCCACTCTAGAAATTGGAAGAAAGAAAGATTCTTATGATTTGATACAAAAAATGTCGATCTACAAATTATAGACTAAATGATTTTTATCATGAGAGTGATAAATTTGAACAAATAGACTGATGCTGACACTATAATAAAAGTCCTCGGCATGGATAATGACATCATATATTGTGTGATTTGATTCCATGTGATGTAACTTTAACGAATGAAGATGTGATTCATTTTTACCTTGTTATTCGATTATAATGTGCAACTTTTGTTAATGATTGTGTTAAGGCAAATTTAAAAATACTCTTACACGATTAATATGATTTCTAATTATGAATTATGATGTGCAACTATTGTTGACGATTGTGTTAATAAAAATATAAAAAAAACATGATTTATAATTAGTAATGACATTAAAGTGTCTAGGAAAATGTGTCATGTACATTAATTAGATTATTGTTATTTATGAAGAATTTGCACAAACTAATTTATAAACATAAATTTTTAATATTCATATTATGTCCTAACGAAATAGGCTACTATCTATATATTGAATAAATGTTTTATAATTTTTAATGGATGAGAAATAGAAAAATATTTAACAATGAAAAATTATTTAATTTTATTAAAAATATTAAAACTCATAAAGGACAAATATAATTTGTAAAAATTGTGTTTTTTGAGTTTGTTTTGCTATTATAGTTATCTATTTTATAATAATTTATAATTAATTAAATTAAAATATATAAATTAGTATTTAGCTGTCCTTGACAAATATTTCTAAATACGTAATCGATGAATAATATATTAGATAACCTTCAAATATTTGAGCAACTCACAATGATAGAGTATAATGAAAAATCTGAAGACAAAATAGAACATATAAATTATTATTACTTGAAAAAAGAGAAAAAATATTATTACTTTAAAAAACAGAGAAATATAGTTATAAATGATCATGAAGAAAATCAAGAAATGGAGTTATGAAGAGTTAAAAAAGAAATAAATTATTATTTTTAAATAGAGAGAAAAAAGAGTGAGATGGAAAAAGAAAGAAGAGTTAAGAATATAAGAAGAAAAAATAGAAGAAAAATCATTATTATTAAATTAAGAAGAGTAAATAAAAAAAGACAATGAAATTTGAGAAACACATAAAGAAGTGAGAAGAGGATGAAAAGTGATAAATACGTGTGGAAATGAGAAGACATGAGAAGCGAGAAATGCATTTGAAAGTGAGAAGGTGAGGAGTGAGAAATGTGTGTGGAGGTGAGAAACACATGAGGAAGTGAGAAGACAACGAGAAGTAAGAAACGAGTGAGGTGTTATCCGACCGAGTTAGAACAAATTTGGGGAAATTATAGAAAAACTACTATAACATTAATTTTTGAACATTTATCCACTGACCATGTTTGAGTATTATCTTGGTCGAAATGGGAGAACAGAACCTGCAAATGGTGGCATTTTTAGTTAGCTCAATGTTTTGGTGTTGAAGTAGTTGTGTAGTTGAAGGTTTGAATTGGAATCGGTATTGAATGGAGTAGAAGTGGTTATATATGAAAGGATTGAGTTGTTAATTCATTATGAGATAGAAGACCCGATGCATAAAAAGTCTAGAGTTCAGTAAACGTAATGTTTTCTAAGCGTCATGCCCAACGTACTTTTCATTATAACCTTCTTTTCCTCTAGTTCCTAAGCTGAATTATATTGTCCACCCAAATTAAACCATTTCTAGTAATATAATTTTTTTTGAAGAAAAATAATTTAAAAAAACAACAATAAAAAATGAAACAAATACTTACAAATATATATTGTTAATGTAATTATACGGTGAACAAAGTTTTTTTTGCAACTCTTTTACACTAAAACAATTTATTTTTAAAAAAACTGATTTATAACTAGTGATATTTGTAAATATAGTTTTAAGAATATTTATATATAGAATAGTCTCACATCGACTATATCATGTAATTAATTATAATCTCTCTAAATATAATAATGTCTTCATAGTGCTTTTTAAAACACACAGTTTATTCAAATGTCTCTTAGTCTCTTATATTTCAACATGGTATCTAGAGCCTATTGAGAGACAGTATTTCACCGTGTTTTACCCGGTTGACTGACTGTTTTCCAGTGAGAGATTTTTGGCAAACCCTGTCATAACTTCGATTTTCCTTCCATACACTACTGTGACTCATTCCAACATTAGAGTTCAAAATTCTCCGATCATAACCACACTTCTGCTGCCATCATCCATCGCTGCTATTGTTCCCGACAAACTTAACCTCCAACATAAGCACCTTCTTCGATCCGGCCACTCCCCACTTTTTCACCGGCAGAAACCTCCGCACGCACCCACACGTGCAACCTCCGTCTTCGTGCGTGGACCTTACACGCCACCACTGAATCACATGTGACAACACATCCGATGGCCGATCACTTGTTATCTCTCTCTTCTAAAACTCATGTCTACTTCTCGGAACTTTACGCCAAACTACGATGATTTCCTAAAGTGGTATCAGAATTATTAGAGCTCTGATTCTATTGTTATGGTAGCAGACACATACAATTCATTTGTTGGCCTCTCTCAATCATCTTCTCTTGGACCTTAGATCCTTGATTCTAGTGCGTCTGATCATGTTACCAGTAATAAAAATCTTTTCTCTTCCCTCTCTACCTATGGATTCTTACCTACTATAACTTCTTCCAATGATTCTCAAACCCGATCGAAGGTATTGGTATTGTTCAAATTCCTCCTTCTCTCTTTGTTACTTATGTCCTTTATGTACCTAATTGTCCATTTAATTTACTTTCAATCAGTCGTTTAACTCGTTCTCTTGATTCTAGTGTCACCTTCACTAACAATAATGTTACCCAGCAATATCATAGTTCAGGACGGACGATTGGCATCGGAAGTGAGTCTCAAGTCCTTTATTATCTCTCAGGGTCATCTCATACATGCTCAACCAAAGATTCTCCATTCATTATCCATGCTCAGTTAGGGCTTCCAAGTCTTTCCAAATTACATTAGTTAGTCATGTTAGTTAGGGAAAAACACTTGTAGTCAATTTTCTAATCGAGTATATAAACATGCTTCATCTTCTTTTGCTTTAGTTCACAACGATGTTTGGTGTCCTTGCATATTGTCTCTACTCTTAAGTCTAGGTATGTTGTCACCTTTATTGATGATTTTTCACGTTGCATGTGGTTATTTTTAATGAAGAATATATTTGAATTATTTTCTATTTTTGAACAATTTTATCGAAAAATAAGAATTCAATTAAGTGTGTCTATCCGTACCTTAAGAAGTGACAATGCCCATAAATATTTATCCCAACAATTTCAAAATTTTATGTCACACAATAGTATTCTCCATAAAACATCTTTCCCTCACACACCTCAACAAAACCAGTAAGCCAAACAAAAAATTTGGCATCTCGTAGAAACCACCCGGACCCTACTTCTCCATGGTATTGTTCCACTTTGATTTATGGGGGATGACGTGATAACGACATGTTACCTTATAAATTGCATGCCTCCATTTGTCCTTAATAATTAACATTTATAAAATTATAATATATTTGTAAACACCCCAAATTTGCCCTCACCCATTCACACCATGGCTTGTGATCATTTTCACATGCATAAACTCAATCATAGCATCTCATATTACATTTTTGATTCACTGCATAGATTCTAAGTCATCTGCATCTAGGGTTTGTGATCTGAGAAACCCAAGAGCTTCTTGAGCCACTCCAAAGGCCATCAATCACTTCAAAGGGGTCCATGTGTGTTAAAGTATCATATTATATCCTCTCAAAGTCAAAAATGTCAAAGGATCACAAGAACCGAGGAAGGCATGGAAGCAGAGCCAGGTTTGACTGCACAGATGACCTAAAATTAGGGTTTTGGTTTCAGAGGCCATAACTCCAAATTTTTTGGTCATTCTTGTTTCTATTGGTCTCTATATGGTATAGGGAGTATGCATATCAATTTTCATGAAGAAATTCCATGGGGAAGTCATCTGATCAAGAGTTGACTTTTCAAGCAAGTCAGTGTAAAATCAGGGCATCTGAGGCCCCCAATGACCCAACCAAAGGGTGTTCTTCATCATTTTGATTGTATATGATCTTTATTTGATCATGGAAGATGTTAGAAGTTCACAAAATTGAAGAATTTCAAGTCTTTTGCAAAGTTGACTTTTTGGGCAAGTTTGACTTTTAATGAAAATGTCATTTTAAGCAACTTTTTCAACCCTTACTTTTTGATTCAAGAAAGCTTCAAATGGAAAAACTTTGGTCATGAAAGTTGTAGAATAGATCTTTCCCTTTTTAAAAAGTACAAGAACATGACCTAATTCATTTTGGATCAAAAGTTATGGCTCATCAAAGTTGGCAAAAATCACTAAATTTCAAGTTATGCACCAAATGGAAAACTTGCAAATTCTTGTACCAAGGCAATTTGTGACTTCAAAATGATCTCTAATCATCATACCCTTGCTACACATGACCTAAAATCAGATTTAACCCAAGAGATTTCTCATTTTTGTGCTTTGATTTTCAAAGGTCCATAAGTCATTTTCCATACAAGTGCAAAGAGGGATTCTTGGCAAAATCATTCTCCAAGGAGTTATGTGATCACTAGTTGCTTTCTATGCATTGCCATGACCAAATGAAACATCATGCACCAAAATTCAGCAAGAGGTATCTCATGTGCATAAGCAAAAAATCATAACAAAACACAAGTGGGCAAGTTGCAAAATCTATCATAGCTCATGATCCACATGCTGCAGACATTCACAAGCAATCTAAGGGTCATCCTTGACTCAAGTTGAGGCAAGACAAGCCCTTAGACAGCTGCTGCCATAGCCCATGCTGCAAGTACAAATCAACTTGACTTTTTGGCCAAAACCCCCATACTCTTGGAACAGGGAGCAACCACCTCTACTGACCTGCTCCACAGGCTACTCATACATCTTGGGAGTGTTATAGCAAGGCATTGGTCATTGAAACACACAACAACACAGCCTTCACAAAATCTGTCAAAAAACTCCTCTTCTTCGAATCTCTTTTTCCAGCCATCAAACACTCATTTTCTCTTCACCAACAAATCAAACACACTCAAAAGAACCAGAATCCACCATGAATGCAGCCTAAAACCCTACAAATCACAACTGTGAAACCTGCCATATCAGAACTCAAGCTCTCAAACTAGCCACCAACAAAGGATTGTGAGCATTCCATTGGCTTCAGGGGGTTCAGGGGAGGCATTCTGCATCAAAGCAAGGTCTGGAGAGCTCATATTCATAGTTCATCACTTCAGGTAGCTTCGAATCTTCAACTTTTCAGAGCTTGCATTTTATGTTACAAATCGAAAGTGTATGTTGTGCTGATCATAATGATGTGCTTAGAATTGAAAATGAGTGAAAAATGAGGATTTACTGATGCTCTGAAATTTCACCCGTGAATCTTGTTGGCTTCAATTCTCTCTGTTTGTGCATGATAAATATTGTTTGAGGGGTGATTTGAATGGGGTTTGGGTAGAGGATCATTTCCCTGCTTTCAATTTGATGAATGGTGGCCTGTAGCATGAATTAGGGTTTTCAACCCGCCGGAGAAGATGACCGGAGCTTCCCTCTGGTCACCTGAAAGTCATTAACCCTAACCCTAATTAATTTGCCAGATGCGTTCTCAGCCATTGGATGTGGATTAGTTTAAGTTATGGATGGTCCAAATGGAGTCATTAAACCCTAACCTGTTTTAATTAATTTAATAAAGCATAATTAATTTAATTAAGCCAGAATTGATCCTGACCCTTGATTCACGCGCGCAGTCAAGCCCTTTCTCCCAGATTTGAATATCAGCCTTTGGATTGGATTACTTTTCATTTTTATTAATATTAATTCATTTGTTTTGTATTTCTTTTGTTCATTTATTTTAAAATAGCAAAAATTATTCAAAAATTCTGAAAATTTTTATACACACTTTTATTTAATTTCAGAAACCAAAAACATTTTTATTTTTATTTTTTGCATTTTTAAAAATATTTTTAAATATTTAAAAGTTTATTTTTAATTAATTAATGAGAATTAATTAATTAAAAATACTTTTAGGTATTTAAAAATCACCAAAAAATTCATGAAACCTTTAAAATCATTTAGAAACATTGTCTAACCCTCAAACCAAATTTCTTTTTTGATCTTGATGCATTTTGAGAATTTTCCATGGAATTAATTCATTTTCAAGGCATTATTTTGATCCAAACTTCAAAAAATCATTTCTGCCTAACCATTGAGAGTTGGACTTTGATTCTTTTTGCATTGTGTTTAGCATATCATGTAGTTTGTGAGATTAATTTAGCATGAATTGATCTTGCATTTTTCATTTGTTTGGCATTTTTCTTGTTAAGGTACCCAAAAAACCCTAGAAAACTTAGGAAATTCATAACCCCAATTAGGTTAAGAGTTGGAACCTCTCCTTTGGGCAGTGAGTTAGTATAGGTTTAGGGATCCTTTGAATGTATTTCCAAATTTTTATCTTGATGTTTGCTTCTGATTTTGGTTTTTGTTTGATGCTTTGATCATGAACCCTAATTTGGGCTTCCATATGCATCCATCTTGCATTTGCTTGCATACCTTGACTTGCCCTAGCATTTTGTGCATCCATTTGATTCATTTGACATCTTAAGACATATTGAAAGCATGTTTGATCATTGCATCTTGCATTTGCCATGTTGTATGCCATATGCATTTCATAACTTGTCATGTATGATCATGGTTCCAAACTTGCTTCATCTGCATCCATAAGCTTGTATGATCATCACCATGCCTTGTTTCATGTTTGCATCATCCCATAGCATCATTATCATCATGAATGTGCTTCTGGTTTTGATTTTCATCATGCCATTTCATCTCATTTTGCATTGCATTGCATTTCTTTCACTAACTTTTCAGGTGGTAAGTTATCTTGAGAAGTGAATTTGCCTTCACTTCTCACAACTTCTTTTCATCTCTCTTATGCATCCATGATGCATTTTGTTATGAGTTTGAGATTGAGCTTGCTCATTCTTTTTTCTTCTTACTTTCTTCCCTCAAGTGACTTGTCTTCTTCAATGAAGCAAGTTACTTTGCTTCTCCTGATCCTTTCATCTGCTTCCTGGTGGTTCCATTGAAGATTTCTCTTGTAACCTCACAAACCTTAGGAACAACCAAGCATGACAATGATTAGGGTTTTGATTAGTTCCCCACTTAGCTTTTACCTTTGTGTCTCTTTGAGTCTTCTCTTCTCATCTCATAATCAGGGACTAAACCCTAAAGGCTTTAAGGCTTTGTGATTAAGCTTATGCCTGCATCCTTCTATTAGGATGGAGTGTATAACTTTAATCCTAAGTGTTAAATCCTTAATGTGTTTAAATATCTTAATCAATTCACATAATAACCATCAAGACATCACACTTGTAACTTGGGCCTTGCATTAGGGTTCTAATTCTTCCTTAATTGGTTAAGAAGGACTAACCCTAGTGTTAATGGACAAGTCCCCCTCAAGTTGTCTTACAAACCCTAAAAATCA
Source organism: Lathyrus aphaca (assembly GCA_963966055.1). Taxonomy (NCBI): domain Eukaryota; kingdom Viridiplantae; phylum Streptophyta; class Magnoliopsida; order Fabales; family Fabaceae; genus Lathyrus; species Lathyrus aphaca. Next base: position 267,916,499 of record OZ014525.1, read on the forward strand.
CTTCATCATCTTATCATTAACTAAAATCCACTTAATAAAGGCTTTGTTTTGTCATGGGTTTAATCCCTAATCATGGATTAAGTTGAGGAGCTTTCCTCAGCTTAAATACTCTCATCTATTATCCTTCTATTAGGATGGTGTAATGAGTCTGTTTAATCCCTGATTATGGCTTAACCTCATTACTTAACACTAAACAAAAACACCAAAAACATCTAAATAATCACAAATAGGTTAATGATCTTAATCCTACACCAAAGGTGATTAAGTGTGAGAAGCTGACTTCACACTTAAGGTATTCTCATTACCCCTAATCAGAGGGAATATGTGATGAGTTTACTAACCCATTGGTTTAGGCTTAAGCTCATTAATCTATGACAAACTCTCAAAAGCAATAAAAGACTGAAAATACAAAAACAAACAATAATCGTCTCCTCCGGGATTCTTTTCTCATCTCATTCATTCATAAACGAGAACTAGCTTCTTCCGTCTAATGCAAGACAGTTTGCACCTGAGCCAGACAGGTCATACACTTGAGCATAGGCAAGTAAGAAGTTCACAAGTCAATTCATCCTTCAGTCTCTTTGGGTCGAACTACGGTGTTCTGACTTCCTCATTGCACGAGAGGATACGTAGGCATAACTTAACAGTTATCAAACAAAAGTCTCTGTACATTCCCCCTCCTTCCAGCATTATTCTTTGAGCCTCATGATCTTGAGCATCTTATTCTTGTTCTTACACTGACACTTCTCTTATACACTTCATTTCTTTTACACTGACACCTGTACATATTTTTCCAGCTCTTTTATACACAGATTGCACTGACACTACCCCTTTAAAACACAAATCTTTTAAGCGTGGATCCCGTCGAGTACGACGGACAATCTGGGTGCTAATACCTTCCCAGGTTGTAACCAACCCCCTTTCTCAGTCTCTCTGGTTCGCGACCGTCTTATCCATATCTTTCTAGGTTTATGCAGCATTACCTTTCCCCCGGGATAAAAAATGCCTAGCTGGCGACTCTTTTCATTCCCTGTGAGTTCACTCCTGTGTGTTCTCACATCCTCCTTTCGCCGACCGTTCGCGTCTGTACCTTTATCTGGGCCTTTCCCATTTATCGGGAGCGACAGCTTGGCGACTCTGCTGGGGACCCTTATACTGTAACCAGGGCTTCTGGTTCTTTTTGTGGGTTCCTCCTAGCGCTTGTTTGATTTGTGTTTACTGGGGTGTTATGTGCTATTTGTTCTTGTGTTTGTATTTGCTTTATGTACAGTTGTTTTATTGCTTTCTTTATAGCTTTACATATATCATACTGTCATACTGTGCTGGCTGGATCTGTTTTGTTGCTTTGGTGGGTGGGTGTTCCATTGAGAGTTGAGGTCCTATACCTGGGACCTGAGTGACACCTAGGCTAGAGTGGTTCATGTTCTTTCCCATTCCATTTCGGTCTGGTGCGGGAATATGAAACACGGTTCAGATATGGGTTTCTTCTTGAGAACTCTGTGCTGCAGATTTCCTGTAGTGCTAGGGCTATCTGGGAAGCCTTCTAAGTCTGGATGACCTTTAGTATTGACCTTCAGAAACTGAGGTGAATTAGAGGAGGATCTTTTATGGTTATTGTAAACACTGTACCTCCGGGTTAGAAGTGTTTACACTTCTCATAACTGATCCAAGTCTGAGGATCCTTGTTTTAGAACATCACCTGTGAGGGGGTTGGGCTGTTTACAGGTTTGCAGGTACCCTTGACCTCAGCATACCCTGTTACTTTGTTTTGATTAAGAGTACTCCATGATTGGAACAGTTCTTGTGATTTTTAACCCTGGACCTGTGACTCTTTATTTGAGTCCCCCACCGTGGTTACTGGACTTATGAACCTCCATCTGGATTTCTTGAACATACATGGACCTATATCAGAGCAATTAATCAGATCCAGCTCAGTCACAAACCCTTGCATATCATTTGCATACATCCTCATTGCATCATTTTAACATGTGTTTATTTGTTTTTCAGGGTATCCACATCATACATTTTGGCTTGGTTTTGACCCCTTCTTCAGCATAGACCTATCTTCATCAGTACTTACTCCAGTTATCAGCTACCTGCTTCAGTCACCTGCATCACCAATCTCAGCCTGTTAGTGGCCCATCTTCAGTGTTATTCTCAGCATCTGTTTCAGCTCTTCTTCAGCAAAATGGCACCCAAGAAGAGCAACATCTCCTATCATTTCTTTGAGCCTGAGTTGGCTAGCATCAGGAAGATTCAGACCCTGATTACTCCAGACCATATACCACTTTTCAGAGAACACCATGGAGGAATTCTTGATGTGGTTATGGATTTGGACCCTTCACAGAGGAGCTTGATTCATACTTGTTTGCAGTTCTATGATCCCCCTCTGAGGTGCTTCACCTTCCAGAATTTTCAGTTGGGACCCTTGTTGGAAGAGTATTCATCACTGATTGGTGTACCTATCAGGGGTGGAGTCCCCTTCAACCCTGAGATGGCATTTCCTGGTAATGAAGAGGTAGCAAAGGCCTTGTATCTGGAACCAGTTCTGATTGGGCAGAACATGACTACCAAAGCAGGAATCTCTGGTCTACATCTGGATTTCTTGATCTCTCAAGCTATTCTGAAGGCCTCCTTGGGGGAGTGGAAGGCAGTCTGTGCTTTGTTGGCCCTTAGCATATATGGGATCATACTTTTTGCAGATGAGCCTAAGTTTGTTAGCAAGAATGCAATCCATCTTTTCGTCCTAAGGAACCCAGTGCCCACCTTACTGGGAGATCTTTACTACTCTGTCCACCAGAGGAATGAAAAACAAAGGGGAAGACTGGTGAAATGCTGTGCTCCTTTGTTCCATACTTGGCTGCTCAAACATTTGCCAAAGACTGATGCATTCTTGAACCCTCACCAGCAGAAAAATTGGGCTAGGAGGCTTGTTGCTCTAACCTCAGATGATATCAGGTGGTGCACTCAGAGCACCAAGGGCAGAGACATCATTACTAGTTGTGGGCAATTTCCCAATGTGCCTCTGATAGGAGTGAAGAGTTGCATCAACTACAACCCTCTGCTATTCAAAAGACAACTAGGCTATGCATTAGTCCACCCTCCTAGAGCACAGGATCTAGCTGAGACCCTTTATTGTGAGATCAAGCCTAATCTGGCTATTGTCAGGCAGGCATCCTGGGCCTGGGACAATGTGCAGACTAAGGGGGTAACCATTCTTGGGAGGTGCAATAATGTGGCCTCAGCTCAGTACTATGAGTGGTCTCATGCCAGGGCTCAAATTACTGGAATGCCCTTCACCCTTGAAGATGTGCCTGGACCCTCCACAGCACCACCTCCAGCAACTGTCAGCTTAGAGGAGTTTGAGAAATTGAAAGAGAGAAATGAGAATCTGACTCAGGCTCTACAGAAGACCCTCTGGGAGAGGAGTGATGGTCGGCTGGACATTGAAAGGTTAGAAAAGCTAAAGGTGGAGCATCTAGCCAGGATTGAAAAGTCAGAAGACTATATCAAGAAGGCAAGGGCTGGAGAACAGATTTTGAAGAATGCCTGCAAAGAGGCCCAATTCCAGAGAGCTAGGACTGATTTGTACCTGAAGGAGAGTCAGGCAAGGTGGGTCAGGATCACCGAAGCCCGTACTCAGGAGGATAAGAGGACTCAGGACAAGATTGAGCAGTTGGAAGTTAGTGCAAAAGGGCAACAGGAAGCCCTGGCAGCAGCCTAGAGAGAAATCTCAGAGTTGAAGATCAGAGCTGGTGTAAAGAGGTCAAAAGACCAGAATCAACACAAGAGGCTAACTGCAGCTGTTACTACCAGGAATCTCCTTATCAGGAATCTTACAGAGCGTCCAGCTGATCCTGTGACTGAAGCACTTCTCAAGGAAGTTCAGGAGGATGAGTTTGGTCTTGGTGTTTGACTTTTGCTTGTTGTTGCTTTCATTTCATGTACTTTTCTTTATGTTGTATTTTTGACCCCTCAGAGGGCATGTATTGTAAGAAAACAGACTATGTATCATTTACTTGTTGTAATATACGTGTTGTTTTGTTTTATCTGAATTCTTCAAGCAACATCACAAGCATCTTCCTCAAGGGTCTGGAAAGGTCAAAACCAAGTGCCAAGCCGGATACCTTGGATACAAATAAGCATACTGCATTGCATACTAACCTTTTGTTTTGTTTTGTAGGTTTTTGTTTGTTACTAACTCTGTTATCACTTCAGGAACTATTGCTCGACGTCGGGTGTTTCCACTCAACCGTCCACACAGATATCCCACCCGCAACAATCTTCCGGGCATACAAATGGACCAAGTACAATAGGACCTTACTGAGGTCAGGACTCAAATGGCCAATGAAAGGCTAGAAATGAGGAATCAGATGACACAGTTTATGGAGGTGATGAACAATATGGCTCAAAGCCAAGAGAGGTTAAGAGCACTGGTAGAGGGGAGGAATCACGAAGACCCCCATCCGGGGACTGCTGGGACAAGCAACAATGAGAGAGTCCAACCTCATGTCAATCCCCCAGTCTATGGACCCCACCTGCATCCAGAGATCAACATCCCTGTTAATGTACAAGGGACTGCCACAACAGGTAGAGTGCTGCAAGAAGACCCCCAGGAAGATCAATTCACAGTAATGGGAGCTGGGGAGGAAGCCTATGACAGAAGGCTAGATGAGATTGCTGAGAAACTGAGGTCCCTGGAGTCCCAGAATTCTTTGGGCTTTGATGTTATGGACATGGGTCTAGTGGACGGGGTCAGGATTCCCCACAAATTTAAACCACCATGCTTTGAGAAGTATAACGGGACTTCCTGTCCCCGGACCCATTTACAATCTTTTCTGGGGAGGCTGAAGGCATATACCATGGACGAAAAGCTATGGATGTTTTATTTTGAGGATAGCTTAACCGGAGCTTCAAGGGAATGGTACTCTCACCTGACTAGAGCAACCATTAGATGCTGGAAGGACCTGGCAGAGGCCTTTATCAGACAGTATCAGTACAACTTGGATATGGCTCCCAACAGGACCCTCCTGATGGGGATGTCTCAATCATCCAGGGAAAGCTTCCGAGAGTACGCTCAAAGGTGGAGGCAGCTTGCTGCTGCTGTCCAGCCACCCATGTCAGAGAGGGAGATGGCTGATATGTTTATGAACACCCTCCAAGGGACATACATTGACAGGCTGGCTGCCTTTTCTTCCACTAGCTTTGCTGATGTAGTCATCGCCGGGGAAAGAATTGAAAGCCTGTTAAAAATGGGTAAGATTTTTGACAACGGTGCAAGCTCGTCCAGCAACCCAAGAAAGCCTTTTGTAGGCCCAAGAAGAACTGGCGAGACCAATGCTATCCATGCCAGCAGGGGCAGACCCCAATATGTTCATAGGTCTGTGGCAGCAGTCACCATTCCCACTCCAATTCATCCTCAACCAGCTTATCAACCTCAGCAACAAAATTATCAGCAACAAACTCAGTATCCTCCTCAGAGAAATTATAACAACAACAACAACAACAACAATCAGCAAAGACCATTTCAACAGAGACCTTCTCAGGCCAATAGGGTGATCGATCCGATCCCTATGCCCTATGCCACATTATTGCCACAACTCCTAAAACTCAACCTGGTTGAGCTAAGGACGTTGGCACCTTCAGATCCTACCAGTCTACCCAGAAATTATGACGCCAGCGCCAGATGTGCTTTTCACTCAAATGCACCTGGCCACAGTACAAAGAAGTGCAGAGCTTTGCACATGAAAGTACAGGACTTGGTAGATTCCAAAGCTCTAAACTTCGCACCACCACCAAATGTTAACAAGAACCCTATGCCACACCATGGTGGTCCCAGAATCAACGCTATTGAAGAAGACAAGCCGTCTTACTTGATAACCAGTGTGGGTCAGATTCGGACACCCTTGGTAGAGATTAAAGCTCAACTCCTTGAATGTCAAATGTTCCCGGGATGCGAGCTAGGGTGTGCTTATTGCAACATTTCAGTGAATGGCTGTGATAACTTGAGGGATGGCATAAATGGTCTCATCCAGAGTGGCCTGCTCCAAATCACAACATCAATACCTACCAATCCAGCAATCTCTTTAACCACAGTTCCAGAATCGTCTACAACTGCAACAACCATTGTTCCAAACAACTTTTCAGTTTCATCAACAAATGCTTCATCTGTTACTTCAACGGATCAGATATCAACAAACATCCCTTCTACAACTTCAGCACCCCTTCATTCAGAGTCTCCGACAACAACAACACCCATCCTTCCAACAATGTCTCCTACAACATCAGCAACCAACAATGAGAGTGTCTCGACAGTTACAATTTATTATGATCCAGCAAATGACTCCGCCTACAACTCACAAAATGCCACTCCTACCAGAGCACCAGTCACAATATACTATGATCCACAGACTATCACAGTCCCTTTTGCAGCTGCTATCAGTCCAATCACTATCACAGTGCCTGGGCCAGTACCTTATGAAAGCAGTAATGCCATCCCTTGGCATTACGGCTCTGATTTATACTGCGAAGGACAGAAAATCACTTTCGAATCATCAACTTCTTCACCACAAATAGACAATGTGGGTGGAGGCGGAGGCTTCACTCGAAGCGGACGCCTCTTTGCCCCGCAAATTCAAAGACCCACTGCTGAAGCAGAAGCAGCTGCCAAGGCAAAAGGGAAGAGCATGGTGCAAGAAGAACAAGTTGTTAGAGAAGCTTTGAAAACACCTTTTGATCAAGAAGTTGATGAATTAATGAGAATCATCAAGAAAAGTGATTACAAGATAGTGGACCAGCTTCACCAGACGCCTTCCAAGATCTCCATTCTATCATTGCTTATGTGCTCCGAGGCTCATCGGAACGTACTACTCAAAGTCTTGCACGCAGCTTATGTGCCAGAAGAGATCACGGTCAATCAGTTGGAAGCTGTGGTTGGAAATGTTAATGCTAGTAATGGACTAGGATTTACCAACACTGACTTGACTACGGAAGACCGCAATCACAACAAGGCTTTGCACATTACCATAGAGTGTAAGGGTGCAGTTCTCTCACATGTACTGGTAGACACAGGGTCATCCCTCAATGTCTTGCCTAAAAAAGCCCTTGTGAAGCTGGAGTATGAAGGATTGGCATTACGTCCCAGTAACTTGGTAGTGAGAGCCTTTGACGGCTCTAAGAGATCAGTTCTGGGAGAAATTAAGTTGCCTGTAACGATTGGCCCACAAACTTTCAAAACGACCTTCTACGTGATGGACATTCAGCCTGCCTACAGCTGTTTGTTGGGTAGACCATGGATTCATGCCGCTGGCGCAGTTACGTCTACCCTTCACCAGAAGTTAAAATTCGAGTGGGAAGGCCAAGTCGTTACTATTTGTGGAGAGGAGGATATTTTTGTTAGCCATCTGGCTACATACAAATATATTGAGATGGATGGGGAGATCCACGAGACGATGAGTCAAGGGTTTGAGGCCCTGAATATTAATGAAACCTCTGTTGTACTTGGGACTTCCATGACATCCTACCAGTAGGCCCGGAAGGTGGTGGAAGAAGGAAACGCTCAAGGCTGGGGCAAATTGTTGCCTGTGGAGAAGAAAGAAGATAGATTTGGGTTGGGTTACAAACCAACTCAACAAGATCGAACAGAGGCTGCTGAGAAGCCCAACTTTGTTAGTGGGGGGATGCTCACCCCCGATGCTGTCAACAACTTGGAAGATGAGTCGGAAGATGAACGCAACCTGGAAAGCTGGATTTGTCCAAAGATCCCGGGGAGCAGTATCTCAAATTGGTCTTCCCAGGAAATTATAAGAGTTACTCCTGCAGAGTAATTATTATTTCCTGTATATTTTAAGCATGCATCAAGTCTTCTATCTTGCCCAAGATGACAAGACTCATTTTGTAATCGGGCCATCTGTAATTTTTGAGCAACAAGATTTATCAATGAAATATCAGATATCTTTTGCAAACGAGTCTTTTTCTTTTCCGCTCACTGTTTTTCCATTTTTCTTTTTGTACAAAAAATAAATGGCAATGTTTTCAAAATGACAACTTTTATTTCACTTTTCTAAACAAGATTAAAATCAATCACTAAAATGAACCAACTGAACCCTTGCAGAGAGTGCCTTCCAGACCGCACCGACAACAGCACGGCTATGACTTCGTATGACTTTGACAATCCGATCAATCAAGCTGATGAAGGGGTTGAAGAAGACTACGAGCTTCCTGAAGAGCTAGCCAGATTGTTGAGACAAGAGGAGAAAGTTATTACTCCTCATCAGGAGGAGGTAGAAACGATTAATCTTGGTACAGATGATGATGTGAAAGAAGTTAAAATCGGGGCCTGTTTACAAGACTCAGTGAAGAAACAGTTGATTGACCTGCTTCAAGAGTATGTGGATGTGTTTGCTTGGTCTTATCAGGATATGCCAGGGTTGGATACCGACATTGTCATGCACAAGCTGCCTTTAAGAGAAGAATGCCCACCGGTCAAGCAGAAACTGCGCCGTACTCGCCCAGACATGGCAATGAAGATCAAAGAAGAGGTACAAAAGCAGTGGGACGCCGGGGTTCCTTGCTGTAACTAGCTACCCGCTGTGGGTTGCAAATATAGTACCTGTGCCTAAGAAAGACGGCAAAGTAAGGATGTGTGTTGACTATCGGGATCTGAACAGAGCCAGCCCGAAAGATGATTTCCCATTACCTCACATTGATGTATTGGTTAATAATACGGCTCAGTTCTCGGTATTCTCCTTTATGGAAGGATTTTCAGGATACAATCAGATTAAGATGTCACCTGAAGACATGGAGAAGACAACCTTCATCACACCCTGGGGCACGTTCTGTTACAAGGTGATGCCATTCGGACTCAAGAATGCTGGTGCAACATATCAACGGGCTATGGTAACATTATTCCACGATATGATCCATAGGGAAATCGAGTGTTATGTGGATGACATGATTTCCAAGTCCCTCACAGAAGAAGACCACCTGGTAAATCTGCTAAAGCTATTCAAGCGTCTGAGGAAGTACCAACTAAAGCTGAACCCCAACAAATGCACATTCGGGGTGCGATCTGGTAAGCTGCTGGGATTTATTGTAAGCGAGAAAGGGATTGAAGTGGACCCTGATAAAGTCAAAGCCATTCAAGAGATGCCTGTACCGAAGTATGAAAAAGAAGTTCGAGGGTTTCTAGGTAGATTAAACTACATTTCACGGTTCATATCTCACCTTACAGCAACCTGTGAACCTTTGTTCAAACTGCTAAGAAAAGAACAGACGGTCAGGTGGAACGAAGACTGCCAGAGGGCTTTTGACAAGATCAAAGAATACCTACAAGAACCACCAATCCTTATGCCTCCAGTTGAAGGAAGACCTCTGATAATGTACTTAACAGTATTAGAAGAGTCAATGGGGTGTGTGTTGGGCCAGCATGACGAGTCTGGTCGAAAAGAGTATTCAATTTACTACCTAAGCAAAAAGTTTACCGACTGTGAACAACGTTATTCACTGCTCGAGAAAACTTGTTGTGCTTTAGCGTGGGCTGCTCGCCGATTGAGACAGTATATGCTGACCCACACTACTTTATTGATCTCCACAATGGACCCAGTTAAGTACATTTTCGAGAAGCCAGCTCTTACCGGACGGGTTGCAAGATGGCAAATGATCCTCACGGAATATGACATTCAGTACACATCTCAGAAAGCCATCAAGGGCAGTGTATTGTCTGAATATCTTGCTGAGCAACCTATTGATGACTACCAGCCTATGAGATTTGACTTCCCTGATGAAGACATCATGTTCATAAAAGCAAAAGATCATGAAGAGCCTATTCACACTGAAGGGCCTGACCCGGAGGAAGAATGGACTATGATGTTTGATGGGGCTGTTAATATGAATGGTCGTGGTGTTGGTGCAGTACTCATTACACCTAAGGGAGTTCACATGCCTTTCTCGGCAAAACTCACCTTCAACTGCACTAACAACGAAGCTGAATACGAGGCTTGCATCATGGGTCTTGAGGAAGCCATTGACCTCAGGATCAAGACATTGACTGTGTTCGGAGATTCAGCTCTGGTAGTCAATCAAACCAACGGCAAATGGTACACCCACCAGGATCATCTGATACCTTACAGGGATTATACAAGAAGATTACTGACTTTCTTCACAACGGTCAAGCTTGAGTATATCCCTCGGGACGAAAATCAGTTTGCAGATGCCCTGGCTACCATTTCATCCATGATCAAAGTTCAAACTGCCAACTTTGTACCGCAGATTTCAGTGTCCAGACTTGACAAACCAGCTTATGTATTTGCGGCAGATATTGTCAAAGATGATAAGCCTTGGTTCCATGACATTAAGTGCTTCTTGGAGGATCAAACATACCCATCTGGGGCATCTTCCAATGATAAGAAGACTTTAAGAAGGCTTGCTGGTAGTTTCTTTTTGAATACTGATGGTTCCCTGTACAAGAGAAACTTTGATATGGTACTCCTCAGATGCGTCGATAGAACAGAAGCAGACTTGTTGATGCACGAAGTGCACGAAGGATCCTTTGGTACCCATGCAGGAGGGCATGCCATGGCTAAGAAATTGTTAAGATCAGGTTATTACTGGATCACAATGGATGCCGACTGTTGCGCCTATGCCAGAAAATGCCATAAATGCCAGATTTATGCGGATAAGGTGCATGTGCCTCCCAATCCTTTGAACATAATGTCTTCACCCTGGCCCTTTGCCATGTGGGGCATTGATATGATCGGCAAGATTGAGCCAACTGCTTCAAATGGCCACAGATTCATCCTGGTCGCCATTGACTATTTCACCAAGTGGGTTGAAGCAGCCTCATATGCAAATGTTACAAGGCAAGTGGTAGCCAGATTTCTGAAGAGGGATATCATCTGTCGATACGGAGTGCCCGAGCGAATCATTACTGACAATGGTTCTAACTTAAACAACAAAATGATGGCTGAGCTATGTCGGGACTTCAAGATCCAACACCACAATTCTTCTCCTTACAGGCCAAAGATGAACGGCGCTGTCGAGGCAGCTAATAAGAATATCAAGAAGATTGTGCAGAAGATGGTAATTACTTACAAAGACTGGCTTGAAATGCTACCGTTTGCCTTGCATGGGTACTGCACGTCAATCAGGACATCCACTGGGGCAACACCGTATCAGCTTGTATATGGAATGGAAGCAGTCCTACCTGTTGAAGTTGAGTTACCCTCTCTGAGGGTGTTGATGGATGTTAAGCTGAACGAAGCAGAATGGGTCCGGTCCCGATACGAACAACTGAGTCTGATTGAAGAGAAAAGATTGGCTGCAATCTGTCATGGGCAGTTGTATCAAAAAAGAATGAAGAGAGCCTTCGATCAGAAAGTCAGGCACCGAGAGTATCAAGTAGGAGATCTTGTGCTGAAGAGAATCCTCCCTCCTCATACAGACCACAGGGGCAAATGGACTCCGAATTATGAAGGACCATTTGTAGTAAAGAAAGTTTTCTCTGGTGGAGCACTGATGCTCAGCACCATGGATGGTGAAGATTTCCCATCCCCTGTGAATTCAGATGCAGTTAAAAAATACTTCGCATAAAAACGACCCGCTGGACACAAAAACAGAATGTAAGTCCAGGCAAAAATAGGGCATCCCGGCGAGTCAAAAACAGAATAAAAGGCTCGGGCAAAAATAAGGGAAATAAACAAAAATGTGTACACCCGCTGAGTTGAAAAGCCGCATTGGACAGCTCAGGCAAAATGGGTATCCCGATGGATTGAAAACCCGAAAGGGCGATCCATGCAAAATAAGGGAATAAGCGAACAATTGCATTCTGAATTCGTCTGTATCACCTGCAACTTGGTAAACCTCGAAAGGACCAAGCTTCTGTCAGAATCAGCCTTCTTTAGAAAGCAAGACGAGAAGAGCGTCAACAGTCATACGGGTCATAGCAAGGGGGGAAGCTCCTTGAAAGCGTCGACAACATTGCCAGCATTTTGTTTCCCAATTTGTAACAATCTCCTCATTTCGGGAGATATGTTTCTTTGACTGTATCTTGCCAATTCAGGGCATTTGAATTAATAAAATCAGATTTTTTCAGTCATGTTTCGTCATGTACATTTTATTTGCAAAGAATGTCTGATGTCTTAAAGAAAAACTGGTTGCGTAAATACAGATGCTTATCTTAAAAAAATAAAGCACGTGCTTACAAGGAATATAATTACTCTCAGAAGTGTCTCACTCCTATGACGGAATCCGGTAAGGGATGCCTCGGGATTACTTGTGCGTTTCTCTGTCTTTGCAGGATTGCAGGTATTCGAAAGCGCAACGTGGGGCATGAAAGCTTCACCCCAGCAAGCTGGCAAATCAACACTCACTCAGTCTTAGCACTCAAGGTGTTTTCTCCCCAGCTGAGTTGTCACTTGCTGCTTCTCCCAACCGAGTTGCCAATCATTCTTCCTCAGTCAAGTACAAAAGCCAGGGAACCACTTCCCCACAGAGTTTCAACCTCTATCCGGAAGAGCAACGCACGAAGGAATCACAGCAGAGTGACGAAAGCTTCTACAGACCCCAGCTGGGTCCCTCATTGTCAGGAATAGATCTATCATTGACCCATTTCCCCAAGTAGAGTCATTTCATCAGATCTACCAATGATCTTATCCCCAGCTGGGATGTCCACGTCAAACAGATCAACCAGAGATCTACACACATTGGGATCCGAATCCCGGATCGGTATCTTTTGCATAATCATAGCATTAGCATCATATTCACCCCACAAAGCGTAGCATTCCTTTTAATACGGAGCATTACGGCAGAAATCAAACATGTAGCATAATCATAAGCCATGGTATGAATCAAACACTTGTGAATATTATCAATCCCTCAACAATATACAGAACACCCCCCAGGGTCCCCAGCAAAAGCAGTTGCCTCACATTCACCAATACAAATACATACTCCTTGTGGCACCGTCCGTGTCTCATCCCCAGCAGAAAGCCAAAGATATTCCCTTTGCACTCACAGATACTTGTATATATATAACTTTCTTGACATCCGTCCATGTCACTCTCCCCAGCACAGTAACCTAAACACTTTGTATACCAGAAATTTTGGCACTCGTCTGTGTCATTCTCCCCAGCAGATTGAACACTCATCTATACATCACTCGTACTTTCTACTCATACTTATACAGATACTTGTCCGTATACACCATTTATATCCCCACAGATTTAACACTAGTCCGTGTTCTTTGTTAACCCGTTGGTACTCGTCCGTACCATCATCTCAGAGCATGCGTCAAGCGTTTGTTTCTACATGATACTCGTCCGTATCATAAGTCTTAAGGATGCTCGTCCGCATCTTTAATCCATACACCGTGTCAAACACTTTCGTCTTCTCGAATATAGATACTCGTCTGTATCTACTATTCCCCAGAAGAGTTCTTTCAGATTCAACACTCGTTCGTGTTCCTTGTTAACCAGTTGATACTCGTCTGTATCCTCATCTCGGAACACGTGTTGGTATTTGTTTCTACTTGATACTCGTCCGTATCATAGTCTTAAGGATGCTCGTCCGCATCTTTAATCTATACACAATACCAAATACTTGTACCTTTTATTTCTTGGATGTAAACACTCGTCCGTGTTTACTATTTCCCAGTAAAAAACAATTTTCTTCTTATCTGACATTCGTCCTATGTCATGATAAACCCTGAGAGCAGCCGTACCCTGCTAGGTGGTCGTCCTCCACCTCTTGATGGTCGTCCTCCATCATGCTCATCCGATGGCCGTCCCCATCGTTGACTTTCTCTATCCGACATTCGTCCTATGTCGCGATATTTAGCAGCCGTACCCTGCTAGGTGGTCGTCCTCCACCTCTTGATGATCGTCCTTCATCATTTTATCCAATGGCCGTCCCCATTGTTGATTTTGGTTATCTGACATTCGTCCTATGTCATGATAAACCTTGAGAGCAGCCGTCCCCTGCTAGGTGGTCGTCCTCCACCTCTTGATGGTCGTCCTCCATCATGCTCGTCCGATGGCCGTCCCCATCGTTGACCTTTTGTCCGGCATTCGTCCTATGTCGCGATATTTTCGGCAGTCGTACCCTGCCAGGTGGTCGTCCTCCACCTTAGATGACCGTCCCTCATCTTAACCCTTACAGAGCAGCCGTCCCCTGCTAGGTGATCGTCCTTCACCTTTAATGACCGTACCTCATCATCTGTTTATTTCATTTATTCTTTAACCCGATGGCCGTCCCCGTCGTGGTCCCTTATCTTTTAGCCCGATGGTCGTCCCCATCGTTGGTTGCTTTATGAACTTGATGGCCGTCCCCGTCATTTTTCATTAATCCCCAGAGAATTTTACAGGTTTATTTTGATGACCGTCCCCATCATAATCCCTTTTATCCCCAGCATGTCGGCCGTCCCCGTCATCGCTTTACTTCACACACTTTTCCCAGCATGTCGGCCGTCCCCGTCATTGCTCTTTACCCAGCAGTCGTCCTCTGCTCGACGGTCGTCCTCCGTCGCCCGTACTTTACAATATACTTTATTTTCCTTTACAATCTATATCCCTTTTCTTCTTCATTCTGTGAGTGCAAATTTTGGACTGTCTTTGGTATTCAACCACAAGTTATCTTGTTTGCCTGATAAGCCGCTGCTTACATCCTGCACAGCTAACTCATGTTTGAATAGGGGCAGCTGTAAACACCCCAAATTTGCCCTCACCCATTCACACCATGGCTTGTGATCATTTTCACATGCATAAACTCAATCATAGCATCTCATATTACATTTTTGATTCACTGCATAGATTCTAAGTCATCTGCATCTAGGGTTTGTGATCTGAGCAACCCAAGAGCTTCTTGAGCCACTCCAAAGGCCATCAATCACTTCAAAGGGGTCCATGTGTGTTAAAGTATCATATTATATCCTCTCAAAGTCAAAAATGTCAAAGGATCACAAGAACCGAGGAAGGCATGGAAGCAGAGCCAGGTTTGACTGCACAGATGACCTAAAATTAGGGTTTTGGTTTCAGAGGCCATAACTCCAAATTTTTTGGTCATTCTTGTTTCTATTGGTCTCTATATGGTATAGTGAGTATGCATATCAATTTTCATGAAGAAATTCCATGGGGAAGTCATCTGATCAAGAGTTGACTTTTCAAGCAAGTCAGTGTAAAATCAGGGCATCTGAGGCCCCCAATGACCCAACCAAAGGGTGTTCTTCATCATTTTGATTGTATATGATCTTTATTTGATCATGGAAGATGTTAGAAGTTCACAAAATTGAAGAATTTCAAGTCTTTTGCAAAGTTGACTTTTTGGGCAAGTTTGACTTTTAATGAAAATGTCATTTTAAGCAACTTTTTCAACCCTTACTTTTTGATTCAAGAAAGCTTCAAATGGAAAAACTTTGGTCATGAAAGTTGTAGAATAGATCTTTCCCTTTTTAAAAAGTACAAGAACATGACCTAATTCATTTTGGATCAAAAGTTATGGCTCATCAAAGTTGGCAAAAATCACTAAATTTCAAGTTATGCACCAAATGGAAAACTTGCAAATTCTTGTACCAAGGCAATTTGTGACTTCAAAATGATCTCTAATCATCATACCCTTGCTACACATGACCTAAAATCAGATTTAGCCCAAGAGATTTCTCATTTTTGTGCTTTGATTTTCAAAGGTCCATAAGTCATTTTCCATACAAGTGCAAAGAGGGATTCTTGGCAAAATCATTCTCCAAGGAGTTATGTGATCACTAGTTGCTTTCTATGCATTGCCATTACCAAATGAAACATCATGCACCAAAATTCAGCAAGAGGTATCTCATGTGCATAAGCAAAAAATCATAAGAAAACACAAGTGGGCAAGTTGCAAAATCTATCATAGCTCATGATCCACATGCTGCAGACATTCACAAGCAATCTAAGGGTCATCCTTGACTCAAGCTGAGGCAAGACAAGCCCTTAGACAGCTGATGCCATAGCCCATGCTGCAAGTACAAATCAACTTGACTTTTTGGCCAAAACCCCCATACTCTTGGAACAGGGAGCAGCCACCTCTACTGACCTGCTCCACAGGCTACTCATACATCTTGGGAGTGTTATAGCAAGGCATTGGTCATTGAAACACACAACAACACAGCCTTCACAAAATCTGTCAAAAAACTCCTCTTCTTCGAATCTCTTTTTCCAGCCATCAAACACTCATTTTCTCTTCACCAACAAATCAAACACACTCAAAAGAACCAGAATCCACCATGAATGCAGCCTAAAACCCTACAAATCACAACTGTGAAACCTGCCATATCAGAACTCAAGCTCTCAAACTAGCCACCAACAAAGGATTGTGAGCATTCCATTGGCTTCAGGGGGTTCAGGGGAGGCATTCTGCATCAAAGCAAGGTCTGGAGAGCTCATATTCATAGTTCATCACTCCAGGTAGCTTCGAATCTTCAACTTTTCAGAGCTTGCATTTTATGTTACAAATCGAAAGTGTATGTTGTGCTGATCATAATGATGTGCTTAGAATTGAAAATGAGTGAAAAATGAGGATTTACTGATGCTCTGAAATTTCACCCGTGAATCTTGTTGGCTTCGATTCTCTCTGTTTGTGCATGATAAATATTGTTTGAGGGGTGATTTGAATGGGGTTTGGGTAGAGGATCATTTCCCTGCTTTCAATTTGATGAATGGTGGCCTGTAGCATGAATTAGGGTTTTCAACCCGTCGGAGAAGATGACCGGAGCTTCCCTCCGGTCACCTGAAAGTCATTAACCCTAACCCTAATTAATTTGCCAGATGCGTTCTCAGCCATTGGATGTGGATTAGTTTAAGTTATGGATGGTCCAAATGGAGTCATTAAACCCTAACCTGTTTTAATTAATTTAATAAAGCATAATTAATTTAATTAAGCCAGAATTGATCCTGACCCTTGATTCACGCGCGCAGTCAAGCCCTTTCTCCCAGATTTGAATATCAGCCTTTGGATTGGATTACTTTTCATTTTTATTAATATTAATTCATTTGTTTTGTATTTCTTTTGTTCATTTATTTTAAAATAGCAAAAATTATTCAAAAATTCTGAAAATTTTTATACACACTTTTATTTAATTTCAGAAACCAAAAACATTTTTATTTTTATTTTATGCATTTTTAAAAATATTTTTAAATATTTAAAAGTTTATTTTTAATTAATTAATGAGAATTAATTAATTAAAAATACTTTTAGGTATTTAAAAATCACCAAAAAATTCATGAAACCTTTAAAATCATTTAGAAACATTGTCTAACCCTCAAACCAAATTTCTTTTTTGATCTTGATGCATTTTGAGAATTTTCCATGGAATTAATTCATTTTCAAGGCATTATTTTGATCCAAACTTCAAAAAATCATTTCTGCCTAACCATTGAGAGTTGGACTTTGATTCTTTTTGCATTGTGTTTAGCATATCATGTAGTTTGTGAGATTAATTTAGCATGAATTGATCTTGCATTTTTCATTTGTTTGGCATTTTTCTTGTTAAGGTACCCAAAAAACCCTAGAAAACTTAGGAAATTCATAACCCCAATTAGGTTAAGAGTTGGAACCTCTCCTTTGGGCAGTGAGTTAGTATAGGTTTAGGGATACTTTGAATGTATTTCCAAATTTTTATCTTGATGTTTGCTTCTGATTTTGGTTTTTGTTTGATGCTTTGATCATGAATCCTAATTTGGGCTTCCATATGCATCCATCTTGCATTTGCTTGCATACCTTGACTTGCCCTAGCATTTTGTGCATCCATTTGATTCATTTGACATCTTAAGACATATTGAAAGCATGTTTGATCATTGCATCTTGCATTTGCCATGTTGTATGCCATATGCATTTCATAACTTGTCATGTATGATCATGGTTCCAAACTTGCTTCATCTGCATCCATAAGCTTGTATGATCATCACCATGCCTTGTTTCATGTTTGCATCATCCCATAGCATCATTATCATCATGAATGTGCTTCTGGTTTTGATTTTCATCATGCCATTTCATCTCATTTTGCATTGCATTGCATTTCTTTCACTAACTTTTCAGGTGGTAAGTTATCTTGAGAAGTGAATTTGCCTTCACTTCTCACAACTTCTTTTCATCTCTCTTATGAATCCATGCTGCATTTTGTTATGAGTTTGAGATTGAGCTTGCTCATTCTTTTTTCTTCTTACTTTCTTCCCTCAAGTGACTTGTCTTCTTCAATGAAGCAAGTTACTTTGCTTCTCCTGATCCTTTCATCTGCTTCCTGGTGGTTCCATTGAAGATTTCTCTTGTAACCTCACAAACCTTAGGAACAACCAAGCATGACAATGATTAGGGTTTTGATTAGTTCCCCACTTAGCTTTTACCTTTGTGTCTCTTTGAGTCTTCTCTTCTCATCTCATAATCAGGGACTAAACCCTAAAGGCTTTAAGGCTTTGTGATTAAGCTTATGCCTGCATCCTTCTATTAGGATGGAGTGTATAACTTTAATCCTAAGTGTTAAATCCTTAATGTGTTTAAATCTCTTAATCAATTCACATAATAACCATCAAGACATCACACTTGTAACTTGGGCCTTGCATTAGGGTTCTAATTCTTCCTTAATTGGTTAAGAAGGACTAACCCTAGTGTTAATGGACAAGTCCCCCTCAAGTTGTCTTACAAACCCTAAAAATCACTTCATCATCTTATCATTAACTAAAATCCACTTAATAAAGGCTTTGTTTTGTCATGGGTTTAATCCCTAATCATGGATTAAGTTGAGGAGCTTTCCTCAGCTTAAATACTCTCATCTATTATCCTTCTATTAGGATGGTGTAATGAGTCTGTTTAATCCCTGATTATGGCTTAACCTCATTACTTAACACTAAACAAAAACACCAAAAACATCTAAATAATCACAAATAGGTTAATGATCTTAATCCTACACCAAAGGTGATTAAGTGTGAGAAGCTGACTTCACACTTAAGGTATTCTCATTACCCCTAATCAGAGGGAAGATGTGATGAGTTTACTAACCCATTGGTTTAGGCTTAAGCTCATTAATCTATGACAAACTCTCAAAAGCAATAAAAGACTGAAAATACAAAAACAAACAATAATCGTCTCCTCCGGGATTCTTTTCTCATCTCATTCATTCATAAACGAGAACTAGCTTCTTCCGTCTAATGCAAGACAGTTTGCACCTGAGCCAGACAGGTCATGCACTTGAGCATAGGCAAGTAAGCAGTTCACAAGTCAATTCATCCTTCAGTCTCTTTTGGTCGAAATACGGTGTTCTGACTTCCTCATTGCACGAGAGGATACGTAGGCATAACTTAACAGTTATCGAACAAAAGTCTCTGTACATTCCCCCTCCTTCCAGCATTATTCTTTGAGCCTCATGATCTTGAGCATCTTATTCTTGTTCTTACACTGACACTTCTTTTATACACTTCATTTCTTTTACACTGACACCTGTACATCTTTTTCCAGCTCTTTTATACACAGATTGCACTGACACTACCCCTTTAAAACACAAATCTTTTAAGTGTGGATCCCGTCGAGTACGACGGACAATCTGGGTGCTAATACCTTCCCAGGTTGTAACCAACCCCCTTTCTCAGTCTCTCTGGTTCGCGACCGTCTTATCCATATCTTTCTAGGTTTGTGCAGCATTACCTTTCCCCCGGGATAAAAAATGCCTAGCTGGCGACTCTTTTCATTCCCTGTGAGTTCACTCCTGTGTGTTCTCACATCCTCCTTTCGCCGACCGTTCGCGTCTGTACCTTTATCTGGGCCTTTCCCATTTATCGGGAGCGAACATTTAAAAGACTAATTGACAAAATAAAGTTTGTAAATAAATAAATAAAAAATTAATTTTTTTTAAGAAAAAGAAAAATACAACAAAAATTTATTTATATATATATACATACATATATATATATATATATATATATATATATATATATATATATATATATATATAAGAGAGAGAGAGAGAGAGAGAGAGAGAGAGAGAGAATGAAAAAACAAAATATCATTTCAAAACAAAATTTGGCGCAAAAAGAAACTGCTAAGAGAAATGTCTAATTCTCTCCTTCCCCGAAGAAATGAAAACATGTTGCAACTGAAGGGACGAAAAACACAAGAAGGGGGGGTTGAATTGGGGTTCTCAAAAATTAAGGCAATGAACACAATTAACTCATCCTGGTTCGTTTGAACTCAAACTACATCTAGTCCATCCGCCAAGGTGATTAGCCCTCTCTCAATGAAGTCTTAATCCACTAATCAATAAATATTACAATCACAATGACCTACTGTCAAAGTCTTCTTGAGTCTACTGACTAACACTTCAGTAACTCAAGGTTTTTCAAATGTTTCGAATACAAGTGTGTAAAACAAATTGCTTCTAAAAAGCTATTATCACAATTGTGATATTATTACACAATATTAATTCACAATTGATGGAAAAAAGAAATTTGAAAAATGAGTATGCGAGCGAGAGAGTTGTTGCAAATTTCTTCAATTAACTATTCTATATAACTGTGAAGGTTTCTACTGTTGGAGACATCTTAACTTATTTTTGGATGGAGATTAAAGTCATTGAAAAGTTTCCAGAAATAAAGATTTTTGTCTGGAGCCGATAATTCCCTAATCTTTAATTAATAAGGTTGATTCTTTATTATCTTTCAATAGAGATTTTGCACACTAAAATCAATAATTTTAAGGAGCATATTTTGTTCTTTATAAAAATATTTGTTATCATCAAAACTTAAATAAAGAGAGTAGAATCAAAATTCTTATTCTAACAGCAACTTCTGATCATACGTCGTGAAGGTCCTTTTGTAACCTTGTTTTTACGTTGACAGAGATCTTTTTTACTTTGCTATTCGATTATGATTCTATTTTACTCTATGATCATGTGTATATGATGTGATTTAACTTTGATGATTCAAAGATGTGTGATGTAACTTTGATGAATGATGCGACATTGTTTTTACTTTGCTTGCGAGCTTGTTTTTACTTTGCTATTAAATTATGATTCAATTTTACTTTATGATCATGTGTATGTGTTATGATGTAAGTTTGATGATTCAAAGATGCATGATGTAACTTTGATTCAAATATGTGATTTGATTCCATGTGATGTAACTTTAACGAATGAAGATGTGATTCGTTTTTACCTTTCTATTCGATTATGATGTGCAACTTTTGTTAATGACTGTGTTAATGCAAATTTAAAAATACTCTTACACGATTAATATGATTTATAATTATGAATTATTATGTGCTACTATTGCTGATGATTGTGTTAATAAAAATATTAAAAAAAAACATGATTTCTAATTAGTAATGACATTAAAGTGTCTAAGAAAATGTGTCATGTACCTTAATAATATTTTATCTGAAAAAAATCATAATATTTTATTGGAAACAAAATGAGTACTTCTACTGCATGAAGTCTGTCTTAGTTGAGTGGATTTTATCTGAAACCCAAAAATCCCACAAGAAATGTGCCACTATACCATATTGCAAGGTTTTGAATCGAGGTTTAAACATCATTACGACTTTTTGGTTGATCTGATTCGATCCTACACATCGAATGATCTAGAAAATTGGAAGAAAGAAAGATTCTTATATTTTGATACAAAACAATGTCGATATACAAATTATAGACTATATAATTTTTAGCATGAGAGTGCTAAATTTGAACAAACAGACCGATGCTGACACTATAATAAAGGTCTTGGGCATGGATAATGACATCATAGATTGGTTTACAGCAAAGACTCGTTAGCAGTTGAGAAGTGAGTTTGAGAAGAAAAACCCATTTCAAAAAAAGGGTGGATTGTTTTTTAAGACACTTTGAGAATGTGGAAATCAATCGGTGATTGTTGAACTGAATTAAAAACGTGAGAAAAAATAGAAATACCAAAGGATTCTCTGTTTATGGATTATAGCAGTTGACAAAAACATGTGTTGGAAAGATTATTCCCAAAAGATGACAAAAAACCATGTTTGATTTAAAAGTATGTATTAGATAACGTGTATTAATTTGACTAAAAATAAATTTTTTGAGAGAATTTATTGTAAATATCCTAAGAAGCATGTAAAATACAGTTTGATTACATTTGTCTTGATGATCATAAAAAAATAGAATCTCACCGGAATATATATATATATATATATATATATATATATATATATATATATATATATATATATATATATATATATATATATATATATATATATATATATATATATATATATATATATATATATATATATATATATATATATATATATATATATATATAAGCACTTAATTAGATTATTGTTATTTATGAAGAATTTGCACAAACAAATTTATAAACATAAATATTTAATATTCATATTATGTCCTAACGAAATATGCTACTATATATATATATTGAATAAATGTTTTATAATTTTTAATGGATGAGAAATAGAAAAATATTTAACAATGAAAAATTATTTAATTTTATTAAAATATTAAAACTCATAAACGACAAATATAATTTGTAAACATTGTGTTTTTTGAATTTGTTTTACTATTATAGTTATCTACTTTATAATAATTTATAAATAATTAAATTAAAATATATAAATCAGTATTTAGTTGTCCTTGACAAATATTTCTAAATACGTCATCGATGAATAATATATTAGATAACCTTCAAATATTTGAGCAACTCACAATGATAGAGTATAATGAAAATCTGAAGGAAAAATAGAACATATAAATTATTATTACTTGAAAAAAGAGAAAAAATATTATTATTTTAAAAAACAGAGAAATATAGTTATAAAGGTTATGAAGAAAATCAAGAAATGGAGTTATGAAGAGTTAAAAAAGAAATAAATTATTATTATTTTTAAATAGAGAGAAAAAAGAGTGAGATGGAAAAGAAAGAAGAGTTAAGAATATAAGAAGAAAAATCATTATTATTAAATTAAGAATAGTAAATAAAAAAGACTATGAAATGTGAAAAATGTAACAGCCAGGGCCCCTCGCAAGGCAATCTCGGCACTGCCACCTCACGATCTTCTCTACTCCCCTCACTAGTAGAGTTTTTGCCTTCCGTGGGAATCGAACCCTGTACCCTGGGGTTCAAGTACATGCTCAATCCATTCCCACTACCACTTGAGCTAGTAGATCAATGGGTAGTGGGAATGGATTTAGCATGTACTTGAACCCCAGGGTACAAGGTTCGATTCCCACGGAAGGCAAAAACTCTACTAGTGAGGGGAGTAGAGAAGATCGTGAGGTGACAGTGCCGGGATTGCCTTGCGAGGGGCCCAGGCTATTACAAGAAACACATAAAGAAGTGAGAAGAGGATGAAAAGTGATAAATACGTGAGGAAATGAGAAGACATGAGAAGCGACTAACACTTTAGTCACTCATTGTTTTTCAAATGTTTCGAATACAAGTGTGTAAAACAAATTGCTTCTAAAAAGCTATTATCACAATTATGATATTATTACACAAAATTATTTCACAATTGATGGAAAAAAGAAATTTGAAAAATGAGTATGCGCCCGAGAGATAATTCCCTGATCTTCAATTAATAAGTTTGATTCTTTGTTATCTTTCAATAGAGATTTTGCACACTAAAAATCAATAATTTTAAGGAGCATATTTTGTTCTTTATAAAAATATTTGTTATCATCAAAACTTAAATAAAGAGAGTAGAATCAAAATTCTTATTCTAACAGCAACTTCTGATCATATGTCGTGAAAGTCCTTTTGCGATCTTGTTATAACGTTGATAGAGATCTTTTTTACTTTACTATTCGATTATGATTCAATTTTACACTATGATAATGTGTATATGATGTGATGTAACTTTGATGATTCAAAGATGTGTGATTTAATTTTGATGAATGATGCGACATTGTTTTTACTTTGCTATTAAATTATGATTCAATTTTACTTTATGATCATGTGTATGTGTTATGATGTAAATTTGATGATTCAAAGATGCATGATGTAACTTTGATTCAAATATGTGATTTGATTCCATGTGATGTAACTTTAACGAATGAATATGTGATTCATTTTTACCTTGCTATTCGATTATGATGTGCAACTTTTGTTAATGATTGTGTTAAGGCAAATTTAAAAATACTCCTACACGATTAATATGATTTCTAATTATGAATTATGATGTGCAACTATTGCTGATGATTGTGTTAATAAAAATATAAAAAACATGATTTCTAATTAGTAATGACATTAAAGTGTCTAAGAAAATGTGTCTTGTACCTTAATAATATTTTATCTGAAAAAAATCATAATATTTTATTTGAAACAAAATGAGTACTTCTACTGCATGTGTCTTAGTTGAGTGGATTTTATCTGAAACCCAAGAATCCCAAAAGAAATATGCCACTGTACCATATTGCAAGGTTTTGAATAGAGGGTTAAACATCATTACGACTTTTTGGTTGATCTGATTCGATCCTACACATCGTATGATCTAGAAATTGGAAGAAAGAAAGATTCTTATATTTTGATACAAAACAATTTCGATATACAAATTATAGACTATATAATTTTTAGCATGAGAGTGCTAAATTTGAACAAACAGACTGATGCTGACATTATAATAAAGGTCCTGGGCATGGATAATGACATCATAGATTGGTTTGCTGACACTATAATAAAGGTCCTGGGCATGGATAATGACATCATAGATTGGTTTCCAGCAAAGACTCGTTAGCAGTTGAGAAGTGAGTTTGAGAAGAAAACCCATTTCAAAAAAAGGGTGGATTGTTTTTTAACACACTTTGAGAATGTGGAAATCAATAGGTGATTGTTGAACTGAATTAAAAACGTGAGAAAAAATAGAAATACCAAAGGATTCTCTGTTTATGGATTATAGCAGTTGACAAAAACATGTGTTGGAAAGATTATTCCTAAAAGATGACAAGAAACCATGTTTGATTTAAAAGTAGGTATTAGATAACTTGTATTAATTTGACTAAAAATAAATTTTTTAAGAGAATTTATTGTAAATATCCTAAGAAGCATGTAAAATACAGTTTGATTACATTTGTCTTGATGATCATAAAAAAATAGAATCTCACCGGAATATATATATATATATATATATATATATATATATATATAAGCACTTAATTAGATTATTGTTATTTATGAAGAATTTGCACAAACAAATATATAAACATAGATATTTAATATTCATATTATGTCCTAACGAAATATGCTACTATATATATATATATATATATATATATATATATATATATATATATATATATATATATATATATATATATATATATATATTGAATAAATGTTTTATAAATTTTAATGGATGAGAAATTGAAAAATATTTAACAATGAAAAATTATTTAATTTTATTAAAAATATTAAAACTCATAAAGGACAAATATAATTTGTAAAAATTGTGGTTTTTGAATTTGTTTTACTATTATAGTTATATACTTTATAATAATTTATAAATAATTAAATTAAAATATATAAATTAGTATTTAGTTGTCCTTGACAAATATTTCTAAATACGTCATCGATGAATAATATATTAGATAACCTTCAAATATTTGAGCAACTCACAATGATAGAGTATAATGAAAAATCTGAAGGAAAAATAGAACATATAAATTATTATTACTTGAAAAAAGAGAAAAAATATTATTACTTTAAAAAACAGAGAAATATAGTTATAAAGGATTATGAAGAAAATCAAGAAATGGATTTATGAAGAGTTAAAAAAGAAATATATTATTATTATTTTTAAATAGAGAGAAAAAAGAGTGAGATGGAAAAAGAAAGAAGAATTGTTAAGAATATAAGAAGAAAAATCATTTTTATTAAATTAAGAAGAGTAAATAAAATAGACAATGAAATGTGAGAAACACATAAAGAAGTGAGAAGAGGATGAAAAGTGATAAATACGTGAGGAATTGAGAAGACATGAGAAGCGACTAACACTTTAGTCACTCAAGGTCTTTCAAATGTTTCGAATACAAGTGCGTAAAACAAATTGCTTCTAAAAAGCTATTATCACAACTGTGATATTAATACATAATATTATTTCACAATTGATGGAAAAAAGAAATTTGAAAAATGAGTATGTGTTCGAGAGAGTTGTTGCAAATTTCTCCTGTTGACTATTTTATATAACTGTGAAGATTTCTACCATTGGAGACATCTTAACTTATTTTTGGATGGAGATTAAAGTCATTGAAAAGTTTCTAGAAATAAATATTTTTGTCTGGAGCCGATAATTCCCTAATCTTCAATTAATAAGGTTGATTCTTTATTATCTTTCAATAGAGATTTTGCACACTAAAATCAATAATTTTAAGGAGCATATTTTGTTCTTTATAAAAATATTTGTTATCATCAAAACTTAAATAAAGAGAGTAGAATTAAAATTCTTATTCTAACAGCAACTTCTGATCATACGTCGTGAAGGTCCTTTTGTAACTTTGATGAATTTTGCGATCTTGTTTTTACGTTGATAGAGATCTTTTTTACTTTGCTATTCGATTATGATTCAATTTTACTCTATGATCATGTGTATATGATATGATGTAACTTTGATGATTCAAAGATGTGTGATGTAACTTTGATGAATGATGCGACATTGTTTTTACTTTGCTTGCGAGCTTGTTTTTACTTTGCTATTAGATTATGATTCAATTTTACTTTATGATCATGTGTATGTGTTGTGATGTAAATTTGATGATTCAAAGATGCATGATGTAACTTTGATTCAAATATGTGATTTGATTCCATGTGATGTAACAAGATGTGATTCATTTTTACCTTGCTATTCGATTATGATGTGCAACTTTTGTTAATGATTGTGTTAATGCAAATTTAAAAATACACTTACACGATTAATATGATTTCTAAATATGAATTATGATGTGCAACTATTGCTGATGATTGTGTTAATAAAAAAAAAACATGATTTCTAATTAAAAATGACATTAAAGTGTCTAAGATAATGTGTCAAAAAATCATAATATTTTATTTGAAACAAAATGAGTACTTCTACTGCATGAAGTTTGTCTTAGTTGAGTGGATTTGATCTGAAACCCAAGAATCCCAAAAGAAATATGCCAATGTACCATATTGCAAAGTTTTAAATCGAGGTTTAAACATCATTACGACTTTTTGGATGATCTGATTCGATCCTACACATCGAATGATCTAGAAATTTGAAGAAAGAAAGATTCTTATATTTTGATACAAAAAAATGTCGATATACAAATTATAGACTATATGATTTTTAGCATGAGTGCTAAATTTGAACAAACAGACCGATGCTGACATTACAATAAAGGTCCTGGGCATTGATAATGACATCATAGATTGGTTTCCAGTAAAGACTCGTTAGCAGGTGAGAAGTGAGTTTGAGAAGAAAAACACGTTTCAAAAAAAGGATGGATTGGTTTTTAAGACACTTTGAGAATGTGGAAATCAATCGGTGATTGTTGAACTGAATTAAAAATGTGAGAAAAATAGAAATACCAAAGGATTCTCTGTTTATGGATTATAGCAGTTGACAAAAACATGTGTTGGAAAGATTATTCCCAAAAGATGACAAGAAACCATGTTTTATTTAAAAGTAGGTATTAGATAACGTGTATTAATTTGACTAAAAATAAATTGTTTGAGAGAATTTATTGTAAATATCCTAAGAAGCATGTAAAATACAATTTGATTACATTTGTCTTGATGATCATAAAAAAATAAAATCTCACCGGAATATATATATATATATATATATATATATATATATATATATATATATATATATATATATATATATATATATATATATAAGCACTTAATTAGATTATTGTTATTTATGAAGAATTTGCACAAACAAATTTATAAACATAAATATTTAATATTCATATTATGTCCTAACGAAATATGCTAATATATATATATATATATATATATATATATATATATATATATATATATATATATATATATATATATATATATATATATATATATATATATATATATATATATATATAAGCACTTAATTAGATTATTGTTATTTATGAAGAATTTGCACAAACAAATTTATAAACATAAATATTTAATATTCATATTATGTCCTAACGAAATATGCTAATATATATATATATATATATATATATATATATATATATATATATATATATATATATATATATATATATATATATATATATATATATATATATATTAAATATATGTTTTATAATTTTTAATGGATGAGAAATAGAAAAATATTTAACAATGAAAAATTATTTAATTTTAATAAAAATATTAAAACTCATAAAGGACAAATATAATTTGTAAAAATTGTTGTTTTTTGAATTTGTTTTACTATTATAGTTATCTACTTTATAATAATTTATAAATAATTAAATTAAAATATATAAATTAGTATTTAGTTGTCCTTGACAAATATTTCTAAATACGTCATCGATGAATAATACATTAGATAACCTTCAAATATTTGAGCAACTCACTATGATAGAGTATAATGAAAAATCTGAAGGAAAAATAGAACATATAAATTATTATTACTTGAAAAAAGAGAAAAAATATTATTACTTTAAAAAACAGAGAAATATAGTTATAAAGGATTATGAAGAAAATCAAGAAATGGAGTTATGAAGAGTTAAAAAAGAAATATATTATTATTATTTTTAAATAGAGAGAAAAAAGAGTGAGATGGAAAAAGAAAGAAGAATTGTTAAGAATATAAGAAGAAAAATCATTTTTATTAAATTAAGAAGAGTAAATAAAATAGACAATGAAATGTGAGAAATACATAAAGAAGTGAGAAGAGGACTAAAAGTGATAAATACGTGAGGAAATGAGAAGACATGAGAAGTGACAAACACTTTAGTCACTCAAGGTCTTTCAAATGTTTCGAATACAAGTGCGTAAAACAAATTGCTTCTAAAAAGCTATTATCACAACTGTGATATTATTACCCAATATTATTTCACAATTGATGGAAAAAAGAAATTTGAAAAATGAGTATGCGCACGAGAGAGTTGTTGCAAATTTCTCTAGTTGACTATTTTATAAAACTATGAAGATTTCTACCGTTGGAGACATCTTAACTTATTTTTGGATGGAGATTAAAGTCATTGAAAAGTTTCCAAAAATAAAGATTTTTGTCTGGAGCCGATAATTCCCTGATCTTCAATTAGTAAGGTTGATTCGTTAGATTTTGCACACTAAAATCAATAATTTTAAGGAGCATATTTTGTTTTTTTTTAAAATATTTGTTATCATTAAAACTTAAATAGAGAGAGTAGAATCAAAATTCTTATTCTAACAGGAACTTCTTATCATACGTCGGTCCTTTTGTAGCTTTGATGAATATTGCGATCTTGTTTTTACGTTGATAGAGATCTTTTTTACTTTTCTATTCGATTATGATTCAATTTTACTCTATGATCATGTGTATATGATGTGATGTAGCTTTGATGATTCAAAGATGTGTGATGTAACTTTTATGAATGATGTGACATTGTTTTTACTTTGCTTGCGAGTTTGTTTTTACTTTGCTATTAAATTATGATTCAATTTTACTTTATGATCATGTGTATGTGTTGTGATGTAAATTTGATGATTCAAAGATGCATGATGTAACTTTGTTTCAAATATGTGATTTGATTCCATGTGATGTAACTTTAACGAATGAAGATGTGATTCGTTTTTACCTTGCTATTCGATTATGATGTGCAACTTTTGTTAATGATTGTGTTAATGCAAATTTAAAAATATCTTACATGATTAATATGATTACTAATTATGAATTATCGATTAATATGATTACTAATTATGAATTATGATGTGCAACTATTGCTCATGATTGTGTTAATAAAAATATAAAAAAACATGATTTCTAATTAGTAATGACATTAAAGTGTCTAAGAAAATGTGTCTTGTACCTTAATAATATTTTATCTGGAAAAAATCATAATATTTCATTTGAAACAAAATGAGTACTTCTAATGCATGGAGTCTGTCTTAGTTGAGTGGATTTTATCCGAAACCCAAGAATCCCACAAGAAATATGCCACTCTAGAAATTGGAAGAAAGAAAGATTCTTATGATTTGATACAAAAAATGTCGATCTACAAATTATAGACTAAATGATTTTTATCATGAGAGTGATAAATTTGAACAAATAGACTGATGCTGACACTATAATAAAAGTCCTCGGCATGGATAATGACATCATATATTGTGTGATATGATTCCATGTGATGTAACTTTAACGAATGAAGATGTGATTCATTTTTACCTTGCTATTCGATTATAATGTGCAACTTTTGTTAATGATTGTGTTAAGGCAAATTTAAAAATACTCTTACACGATTAATATGATTTCTAATTATGAATTTTGATGTGCAACTATTGTTGACGATTGTGTTAATAAAAATATAAAAAAAAACATGATTTCTAATTAGTAATGACATTAAAGTGTCTAGGAAAATGTGTCATGTACCTTAATAATATTTTATCTGGAAAAAATCATAATATTTTATTTGAAACAAAATGAGTACTTCTACTGCATGAAGTCTGTCTTAGTTGAGTGGATTTTATCTGAAACCCAAGATCCCATAAGAAATATGCCATTGTACCATATTGCAAGATTTTGAATTGAGGTTTAAACATCATTACGGATTTTTGGTTGATCTGATTCGATCCTACACATCGAATGATCTAGAAATTGGAAGAAAGAAAGATTCTTATGATTTGATACAAAAAATGTCGACGAATGATCAAGAAATTGGAAGAAAGAAAGATTCTTATGATTTGATAAAAAAAATGTCGAGCTACAAATTATAGACTAAATGATTTTTATCATGAGAGTGATAAATTTGAACAAACGAACCAATACTGACACTATAATAAAAGTCCTGGTCATGGATAATGACATCATATATTGGTTTCAATCGGTGATTGTTGAACTGAATTAAAAACGTGAGAAAAAAATAGAAATACCAAAGCATTCTCTATTTATGGATTATAGCAGTTGACAAAAACAAGGAACTGTGTTGGAAAGATTATTCCCATAAGATGACAAGAAACTATGTTTTATTTAAAAGTAGGTATTAGATAATGTGTATTAATTTGATTAAAAATAAATTTTTTGAGAGAAATTATTGTAAATCTCCTAAGAAGCAAGTAAAATACAGTTTGATTACATTTGTCTTGATGATCATAAAAAAATAAAATCTCAACGGAATATATATATATATATATATATATATATATATATATATATATATATATATATATATATATATATATATATATATATATAAGCACTTAATTAGATTATTGTTATTTATGAAGAATTTGCACAAACTAATTTATAAACATAAATTTTTAATATTCATATTATGTCCTAACGAAATAGGCTACTATCTATATATTGAATAAATGTTTTATAATTTTTAATGGATGAGAAATAGAAAAATATTTAACAATGAAAAATTATTTAATTTTATTAAAAATATTAAAACTCATAAAGGACAAATATAATTTGTAAAAATTGTGTTTTTTGAGTTTGTTTTGCTATTATAGTTATCTATTTTATAATAATTTATAATTAATTAAATTAAAATATATAAATTAGTATTTAGTTGTCCTTGACAAATATTTCTAAATACGTCATCGATGAATAATATATTAGATAACCTTCAAATATTTGAGCAACTCACAATGATAGAGTATAATGAAAAATCTGAAGACAAAATAGAACAGATAAATTATTATAACTTGAAAAAAGAGAAAAAATATTATTACTTTAAAAAATAGAGAAATATAGTTATAAATGATCATGAAGAAAATCAAGAAATGGAGTTATGAAGAGTTAAAAAAGAAATAAATTATTATTTTTAAATAGAGAGAAAAAAGAGTGAGATGGAAAAAGAAAGAAGAAGAGTTAAGAATATAAGAAGAAAAAATAGAAGAAAAATCATTATTATTAAATTAAGAAGAGTAAATAAAAAAAGACAATGAAATTTGAGAAACACATAAAGAAGTGAGAAGAGGATGAAAAGTGATAAATACGTGAGGAAATGAGAAGACATGAGAAGCGAGAAATGCATTTGAAAGTGAGAAGGTGAGGAGTGAGAAATGTGTGTGGAGGTGAGAAACACATGAGGAAGTGAGAAGACAACGAGAAGTAAGAAACGAGTGAGGTGTTATTCGACCGAGTTAGAACAAATTTGGGGAAATTATAGAAAAACTACTATAACATTAATTTTTGAACATTTATCCACTGACCATGTTTGAGTATGATCTTGGTCGAAATGGGAGAACAGAACCTGCAAATGGTGGCATTTTTAGTTAGCTCAATGTTTTGGTGTTGAAGTAGTTGTGTAGTTGAAGGTTTGAATTGGAATCGGTATTGAATGGAGTAGAAGTGGTTATATATGAAAGGATTGAGTTGTTAATTCATTATGAGATAGAAGACCCGATGCATAAAAAGTCTAGAGTTCAGTAAACGTAATGTTTTCTAAGCGTCATGCCCAACGTACTTTTCATTATAACCTTCTTTTCCTCTAGTTCCTAAGCTGAATTATATTGTCCACCCAAATTAAACCATTTCTAGTAATATAATTTTTTTTGAAGAAAAATAATTTAAAAAAACAACAATAAAAAATGAAACAAATACTTACAAATATATATTGTTAATGTAATTATACGGTGAACAAAGTTTTTTTTGCAACTCTTTTACACTAAAACAATTTTTAAAAAAAAAAACTGATTTATAACTAGTGACATTTGTAAATATAGTTTTAAGAATATTTATATATAGAATAGTCTCACATCGACTATATCATGTAATTAATTATAATCTCTCTAAATATAATAATGTCTTCATAGTGCTTTTTAAAACACACAGTTTATTCAAATGTCTCTTAGTCTCTTATATTTCAACATGGTATCTAGAGCCTATTGAGAGACAGTATTTCACCGTGTTTTACCCGGTTGACCGACTGTTTTCCAGTGAGAGATTTTTGGCAAACCCTGTCATAACTTCGATTTTCCTTCCATACACTACTGTGACTCATTCCAACATTAGAGTTCAAAATTCTCCGATCATAACCACACTTCTGCTGCCATCATCCATCGCTGCTATTGTTCCCGACAAACTTAACCTCCAACATAAGCACCTTCTTCGATCCGGCCACTCCCCACTTTTTCACCGGCAGAAACCTCCGCACGCATTCACACGTGCAACCTCCGTCTTCGTGCGTGGACCTTACACGCCACCACTGAATCACATGTGACAACACATCCGATGGCCGATCACTTGTTATCTCTCTCTTCTAAAACTCATGTCTACTTCTCGGAACTTTACGCCAAACTACGATGATTTCCTAAAGTGGTATCAGAATTATTAGAGCTCTGATTCTATTGTTATGGTAGCAGACACATACAATTCATTTGTTGGCCTCTCTCAATCATCTTCTCTTGGACCTTAGATCCTTGATTCTAGTGCGTCTGATCATGTTACCAGTAATAAAAATCTTTTCTCTTCCCTCTCTACCTCTGGATTCTTACCTACTATAACTTCTTCCAATGATTCTCAAACCCGATCGAAGGTATTGGTATTGTTCAAATTCCTCCTTCTCTCTTTGTTACTTATGTCCTTTATGTACCTAATTGTCCATTTAATTTACTTTCAATCAGTCGTTTAACTCGTTCTCTTGATTCTAGTGTCACCTTCACTAACAATAATGTTACCCAGCAATATCATAGTTCAGGACGGACGATTGGCATCGGAAGTGAGTCTCAAGTCCTTTATTATCTCTCAGGGTCATCTCATACATGCTCAACCAAAGATTCTCCATTCATTATCCATGCTCAGTTAGGGCTTCCAAGTCTTTCCAAATTACATTAGTTAGTCATGTTAGTTAGGGAAAAACACTTGTAGTCAATTTTCTAATCGAGTATATAAACATGCTTCATCTCCTTTTGCTTTAGTTCACAACGATGTTTGGTGTCCTTGCATATTGTCTCTACTCTTAAGTCTAGGTATGTTGTCACCTTTATTGATGATTTTTCACGTTGCATGTGGTTATTTTTAATGAAGAATATTTTGAATTATTTTCTATTTTTGAACAATTTTATCGAAAAATAAGAATTCAATTAAGTGTGTCTATCCGTACCTTAAGAAGTGACAATGCCCATAAATATTTATCCCAACAATTTCAAAATTTTATGTCACACAATAGTATTCTCCATCAAACATCTTTCCCTCACACACCTCAACAAAACCAGTAAGCCAAACAAAAAATTTGGCATCTCGTAGAAACCACCCGGACCCTACTTCTCCATGGTATTGTTCCACTTTGATTTATGGGGGATGACATGATAACGACATGTTACCTTATAAATTGCATGCCTCCATTTGTCCTTAATAATTAACATTTATAAAATTATAATATATTGACACATACAAGCAATGTAAAAATAACATTTAAAAAAAAGACTAATTGACAAAAGAAAGTTTGTAAATAAATAAATAAAAAATTAATTTTTTTTAAGAAAAAGAAAAATACAACAAAAATTTATTTATATATATATATATATATATATATATATATATATATATATATATATATATATATATATATATATAGAGAGAGAGAGAGAGAGAGAGAGAGAATGAAAAAACAAAATATCATTTCAAAACAAAATTTGGCGCAAAAAGAAACTGCTAAGAGAAATGTCTAATTCTCTCCTTCCCCGAAGAAATGAAAACATGTTGCAACTGAAGGGACGAAAAACACAAGAAGGGGGGGTTGAATTGGGGTTCTCAAAAATTAAGGCAATGAACACAATTAACTCATCCTGGTTCGTTTGAACTTAAACTACATCTAGTCCATCCGCCAAGATGATTAGCCCTCTCTCAATGAAGTCTTAATCCACTAATCAATAAATATTACAATCACAATGACCTACTGTCAAAGTCTTCTTGAGTCTACTGACTAACACTTTAGTAACTCAAGGTTTTTCAAATGTTTCGAATACAAGTGTGTAAAACAAATTGCTTCTAAAAAGCTATTATCACAATTGTGATATTATTACACAATATTAATTCATAATTAATGGAAAAAAGAAATTTGAAAAATGAGTATGCGAGCGAGAGAGTTGTTGCAAATTTCTTCAATTAACTATTCTATATAACTGTGAAGGTTTCTACTGTTGGAGACATCTTAACTTATTTTTGGATGGAGATTAAAGTCATTGAAAAGTTTCCAGAAATAAAGATTTTTGTCTGGAGCCGATAATTCCCTAATCTTTAATTAATAAGGTTGATTCTTTATTATCTTTCAATAGAGATTTTGCACACTAAAATCAATAATTTTAAGGAGCATATTTTGTTCTTTATAAAAATATTTGTTATCATCAAAACTTAAATAAAGAGAGTAGAATCAAAATTCTTATTCTAACAGCAACTTCTGATCATACGTCGTGAAGGTCCTTTTGTAACCTTGTTATTACGTTGACAGAGATCTCTTTTACTTTGCTATTCGATTATGATTCTATTTTACTCTATGATCATGTGTATATGATGTGATTTAACTTTGATGATTCAAAGATGTGTGATGTAACTTTGATGAATGATGCGACATTGTTTTTACTTTGCTTGCGAGCTTGTTTTTACTTTGCTATTAAATTATGATTCAATTTTACTTTATGATCATGTGTATGTGTTATGATGTAAGTTTGATGATTCAAAGATGCATGATGTAACTTTGATTCAAATATGTGATTTGATTCCATGTGATGTAACTTTAACGAATGAAGATGTGATTCGTTTTTACCTTTCTATTCGATTATGATGTGCAACTTTTGTTAATGACTGTGTTAATGCAAATTTAAAAATACTCTTACACGATTAATATGATTTATAATTATGAATTATTATGTGCTACTATTGCTGATGATTGTGTTAATAAAAATATTAAAAAAAACATGATTTCTAATTAGTAATGACATTAAAGTGTCTAAGAAAATGTGTCATGTACCTTAATAATATTTTATCTGAAAAAAATCATAATATTTTATTGGAAACAAAATGAGTACTTCTACTGCATGAAGTCTGTCTTAGTTGAGTGGATTTTATCTGAAACCCAAAAATCCCACAAGAAATGTGCCACTATACCATATTGCAAGGTTTTGAATCGAGGTTTAAACATCATTACGACTTTTTGGTTGATCTGATTCGATCCTACACATCGAATGATCTAGAAAATTGGAAGAAAGAAAGATTCTTATATTTTGATACAAAACAATGTCGATATACAAATTATAGACTATATAATTTTTAGCATGAGAGTGCTAAATTTGAACAAACAGACCGATGCTGACACTATAATAAAGGTCCTGGGCATGGATAATGACATCATAGATTGGTTTACAGCAAAGACTCGTTAGCAGTTGAGAAGTGAGTTTGAGAAGAAAAACCCATTTCAAAAAAAGGGTGGATTGTTTTTTAAGACACTTTGAGAATGTGGAAATCGATCGGTGATTGTTGAACTGAATTAAAAACGTGAGAAAAAATAGAAATACCAAAGGATTCTCTGTTTATGGATTATAGCAGTTGACAAAAACATGTGTTGGAAAGATTATTCCCAAAAGATGACAAAAAACCATGTTTGATTTAAAAGTATGTATTAGATAACGTGTATTAATTTGACAAAAAATAAATTTTTTGAGAGAATTTATTGTAAATATCCTAAGAAGCATGTAAAATATAGTTTGATTACATTTGTCTTGATGATCATAAAAAAATAGAATCTCACCGGAATATATATATATATATATATATATATATATATATATATATATATATATATATATATATATATATATATATAAGCACTTAATTAGATTATTGTTATTTATGAAGAATTTGCACAAACAAATTTATAAACATAAATATTTAATATTCATATTATGTCCTAACGAAATATGCTACTATATATATATTGAATAAATGTTTTATAATTTTTAATGGATGAGAAATAGAAAAATATTTAACAATGAAAAATTATTTAATTTTATTAAAATATTAAAACTCAAAAACGACAAATATAATTTGTAAACATTGTGTTTTTTGAATTTGTTTTACTATTATAGTTATCTACTTTATAATAATTTATAAATAATTAAATTAAAATATATAAATTAGTATTTAGTTGTCCTTGACAAATATTTCTAAATACGTCATCGATGAATAATATATTAGATAACCTTCAAATATTTGAGCAACTCACAATGATAGAGTATAATGAAAATCTGAAGGAAAAATAGAACATATAAATTATTATTACTTGAAAAAATAGAAAAAATATTATTACTTTAAAAAACAGAGAAATATAGTTATAAAGGTTATGAAGAAAATCAAGAAATGGAGTTATGAAGAGTTAAAAAAGAAATAAATTATTATTATTTTTAAATAGAGAGAAAAAAGAGTGAGATGGAAAAGAAAGAAGAGTTAAGAATATAAGAAGAAAAAATAGAAGAAAAATCATTATTATTAAATTTAGAAGAGTAAATAAAAAAGACTATGAAATGTGAGAAATGTAACAGCCCGGGCCCCTCGCAAGGCAATCTCGGCACTGCCACCTCACGATCTTCTCTACTCCCCTCACTAGTAGAGTTTTTGCCTTCCGTGGGAATCGAACCCTGTACCCTGGGGTTCAAGTACATGCTCAATCCATTCCCACTACCACTTGAG
This sequence comes from Lathyrus aphaca, assembly GCA_963966055.1. Taxonomy (NCBI): domain Eukaryota; kingdom Viridiplantae; phylum Streptophyta; class Magnoliopsida; order Fabales; family Fabaceae; genus Lathyrus; species Lathyrus aphaca. Next base: position 267,954,305 of record OZ014525.1, read on the forward strand.
CTAGTAGATCAATGGGTAGTGGGAATGGATTTAGCATGTACTTGAACCCCAGGGTACAGGGTTCGATTCCCACGGAAGGCAAAAACTCTACTAGTGAGGGGAGTAGAGAAGATCGTGAGGTGACAGTGCCGGGATTGCCTTGCGAGGGGCCCGGGCTGTTACAAGAAACACATAAAGAAGTGAGAAGAGGATGAAAAGTGATAAATACGTTAAGAAATGAGAAGACATGAGAAGCGACTAATACTTTAGTCACTAAAGGTCTTTCAAATGTTTCGAATACAAGTGCGTAAAACAAATTGCTTCTAAAAAGCTATTATCACAACTGTGATATTATTACATAATATTATTTCACAATTGATGGAAAAAAGAAATTTGAAAAATGAGTATTCTCCCGAGAGAGTTGTTGCAAATTTCTCCAGTTGAGTATTTTATATAACTGTGAAGATTTCTACCGTTGGAGACATGTTAACTTATTTTTGGATGAAGATTAAAGTCATTGAAAAGTTTCCAGAAATAAATATTTTTGTCTGGAGCCGATAATTCCCTGATCTTCAATTAATAAGGTTGATTCTTTGTTATCTTTCAATAGAGATTTTGCACACTAAAATCAATAATTTTAAGGAGCATATTTTGTTCTTTATAAAAATATTTGTTATCATCAAAACTTAAATAAAGAGAGTAGAATGAAATTCTTATTCTAACAGCAACTTCTGATCATACGTCGTGAAGGTCCTTTTGTAACTTTGATGAATTTTGCAATCTTGTTTTTACGTTGATAGAGATCTTTTTTACTTTGCTATTCGATTATGTTTCAATTTTACTCTATGATCATGTGTATATGATGTGATGTAACTTTGATGATTCAAAGATGTGTGATGTAACTTTGATGAATGATGCGACATTGTTTTTACTTTGCTTGCGAGCTTGTTTTTACTTTGCTATTAGATTATGATTCAATTTTACTTTATGATCATGTGTATGTGTTGTGATGTAAATTTGATGATTCAAAGATGCATGATGTAACTTTGATTCAAATATGTGATTTGATTCCATGTGATGTAACTTTAACGAATGAAGATGTGATTCGTTTTTACCTTGCTATTCGATTATGATGTGCAACTTTTGTTATTGATTGTGTTAATGCAAATTTAAAAATACACTTACACGATTAATATGATTTCTAATTATGAATTATGAAGTGCAACTATTGCTGATGATTGTGTTAATAAAAATATAAAAAAAAAATATTATTTCTAATTAGTAATGACATTAAAGTGTCTAAGAAAATGTGTCATGTATTTTAATAATATTTTATATGGAAAAAAATCATAATATTTTATCTGAAACAAAATGAGTATTGCATGATGTTTGTCTTAGTTGAGTGGATTTGATCTGAAACCCAAGAATCCCAAAAGAAATATGCCACTGTACCATATTGCAAGGTTTTGAATCGAGGTTTAAACATCATTACGACTTTTTGGTTGATCTGATTCGATCCTACACATCGAATGATCAATAAATTTGAATAAAGATACAAAAAAATGTCGATATACAAATTATAGACTATATGATTTTAAACATGAGAGTGCTAAATTTGAACAAACAGACCGATACTGACACTATAATAAAGCTCCTGGGCATGGATAATGACATCATAGATTGGTTTCCAGCAAAGACTCGTTAGCAGTTGAGAAGTGAGTTTGAGAAGAAAAACCCATTTCAAAAAAAGGTGGATTGGTTTTTAAGACACTTTGAGAATGTGGAAATCAATCGGTGATTGTTGAACTGAATTAAAAACGTGAGAAAAAATAGAAATACCAAAGGATTCTTTGTTTATGGATTATAGCAGTTGACAATAGAATGTGGAAATCAATCGGTGATTGTTGAACTGAATTAAAAACGTGAGAAAAAATAGAAATACCAAAGGATTCTTTGTTTATGGATTATAGCAGTTGAAAAAAATATGTGTTGGAAAGATTATTCCCAAAAGATGACAAGAAACCATGTTTTATTTAAAAGTAGGTATTAGATAACGTGTATTAATTTGATTAAAAATAAATTTTTTGAGAGAATTTATTGTAAATATCCTAAGAAGCATGTAAAATACAGTTTGATTACATTTGTCTTGATGATCATAAAAAAATAAAATCTCACCGGAATATATATATATATATATATATATATATATATATATATATATATATATATATATATATATATATATATAAGCACTTAATTAGATTATTGTTATTTATGAAGAATTTGCACAAACAAATTTATAAACATAAATATTTAATATTCATATTATGTCCTAACGAAATATGCTACTATATATATATATATTGAATACATGTTTTATAATTTTTAATGGATGAGAAATAGGAAAATATTTAACAATGAAAAATTATTTAATTTTATTAAAAATATTATAACTTATAAAGGACAAATATAATTTGTAAAAATTGTTGTTTTTTGAATTTGTTTTACTATTATAGTTATCTACTTTATAATAATTTATAAATAATTAAATTAAAATATATACATTAGTATTTAGTTGTCCTTGACAAATATTTCTAAATACGTCATCGATGAATAATATATTAGATAACCTTCAAATATTTGAGCAAATCACAATGATAGAGTATAATGAAAAATCTGAAGGAAAAATAGAACATATAAATTATTATTACTTGAAAAAAGAGAAAAAATATTATTACTTTAAAAAACAGAGAAATATAGTTATAAAGGATTATGAAGAAAATCAAGAAATGGAGTTATGAAGAGTTAAAAAAGAAATATATTATTATTATTTTTAAATAGAGAGAAAAAAGAGTGAGATGGAAAAAGAAAGAAGAATTGTTAAGAATATAAGAAGAAAAAATAGAAGAAAAATCATTTTTATTAAATTAAGAAGAGTAAATAAAGTAGACAATGAAATGTGAGAAACACATAAAGAAGTGAGAAGAGGATGAAAAGTGATAAATACGTGAGGAATTGAGAAGACATGAGAAGCGACTAACACTTTAGTCACTCAAGGTCTTTCAAATGTTTCGAATACAAGTGCGTAAAACAAATTGCTTCTAAAAAGCTATTATCACTATTGTGATATTAATACATAATATTATTTCACAATTGATGGAAAAAAGAAATTTGAAAAATGAGTATGTGTTCGAGAGAGTTGTTGCAAATTTCTCAAGTTGACTATTTTATATAACTGTGAAGATTTCTACCATTGGAGACATATTAACTTATTTTTGGATGGAGATTAAAGTCATTGAAAAGTTTCTAGAAATAAATATTTTTGTCTGGAGCCGATAATTCCCTAATCTTCAATTAATAAGGTTGATTCTTTATTATCTTTCAATAGAGATTTTGCACACTAAAATCAATAATTTTAAGGAGCATATTTTGTTCTTTATAAAAATATTTGTTATCATCAAAACTTAAATAAAGAGAGTAGAATTAAAATTCTTATTCTAACAGCAACTTCTGATCATACGTCGTGAAGGTCCTTTTGTAACTTTGATGAATTTTGCAATCTTGTTTTTACGTTGATAGAGATCTTTTTTACTTTGCTATTCGATTATGATTCAATTTTACTCTATGATCATGTGTATATGATATGATGTAACTTTGATGATTCAAAGATGTGTGATGTAACTTTGATGAATGATGCGACATTGTTTTTACTTTGCTTGCGAGCTTGTTTTTACTTTGCTATTAGATTATGATTCAATTTTACTTTATGATCATGTGTATGTGTTGTGATGTAAATTTGATGATTCAAAGGTGCATGATGTAACTTTGATTCAAATATGTGATTTGATTCCATGTGATGTAACTTTAACGAATGAAGATGTGATTCATTTTTACCTTGCTATTCGATTATGATGTGCAACTTTTGTTAATGATTGTGTTAATGCAAATTTAAAAATACACTTACACGATTAATATGATTTCTAATTATGAATTATGATGTGCAACTATTGCTGATGATTGTGTTAATAAAAATATTAAAAAAAACACGATTTCTAATTAGTAATGACATTAAAGTGTCTAAGATAATGTGTCATGTACTTTAATAATATTTTATCTGAAAAAAATCATAATTTCTACTGCATGAAGTTTGTCTTAGTTGAGTGGATTTGATCTGAAACCCAAGAATCCCAAAAGAAATATGCCACTGTACCATATTGCAAAGTTTTAAATCGAGTTTTAAACATCATTACGACTTTTTGGATGATCTGATTCGATCCTACACATCGAATGATCTAGAAATTTGAAGAAAGAAAGATTCTTATATTTTGATAAAAAAAATGTCGATATACAAATTATAGACTATATCATTTTTAGCATGAGTGCTAAATTTGAACAAACAGACCGATGCTGACATTATAATAAAGGTCCTGGGCATGGATAATGACATCATAGATTGGTTTCCAGCAAAGATTCGTTAGCAGTTGAGAAGTGAGTTTGAGAAGAAAAACACGTTTCAAAAAAAGGATGGATTGGTTTTTAAGACACTTTGAGTGGAAATCAATCGGTGATTGTTGAACTGAATTAAAAACGTGAGAAAAAATAGACATACCAAAGGATTCTCTGTTTATGGATTATAGCAGTTGACAAAAACATGTGTTGGAAAGATTATTCCCAAAAGATGACAATAAACCATGTTTTATTTAAAAGTAGGTATTAGATAACGTGTATTTATTTGACTAAAAATAAATTGTTTGAGAGAATTTATTGTAAATATCCTAAGAAGCATGTAAAATACAGTTTGATTACATTTGTCTTGATGATCATAAAAAAATAAAATCTCACCGGAATATATATATATATATATATATATATATATATATATATATATATATATATATATATATATATATATATATATATAAGCACTTAATTAGATTATTGTTATTTATGAAGAATTTGCACAAACAAATTTATAAACATAAATATTTAATATTCATATTATGTCCTAACGAAATATGCTACTATATATATATATATTGAATACATGTTTTATAATTTTTAATGGATGAGAAATAAAAAAATATTTAACAATGAAAAATTATTTAATTTTATTAAAAATATTAAAACTCATAAAGGACAAATATAATTTGTAAAAATTGTTGTTTTTTGAATTTGTTTTACTATTATAGTTATCTACTTTATAATAATTTATAAATAATTAAATTAAAATATATAAATTAGTATTTAGTTGTCCTTGACAAATATTTCTAAATACGTCATCGATGAATAATACATTAGATAACCTTCAAATATTTGAGCAACTCACAATGATAGAGTATAATGAAAAATCTAAAGGAAAAATAGAACATATAAATTATTATTACTTGAAAAAAGAGAAAAAATATTATTACTTTAAAAAATAGAGAAATATAGTTATAAAGGATTATGAAGAAAATCAAGAAATGGAGTTATGAAGATTTAAAAAAGAAATATATTATTATTATTTTTAAATAGAGAGAAAAAAGAGTGAGATGGAAAAAGAAAGAAGAAGAGTTATGAATATAAGAAGAAAAAATAGAAGAAAACTCATTATTATTAAATTAAGAAGAGTAAATAAAAAAGACAATGAAATGTGAGAAACACATAAAGAAGTGAGAAGAGGACTAAAAGTTATAAATACGTGAGGAAATGAGAAGACATGAGAAGTGACAAACACTTTAGTCACTCAAGGTCTTTCAAATGTTTCGAATACAAGTGCGTAAAACAAATTGCTTCTAAAAAGCTATTATCACAACTGTGATATTATTACCCAATATTATTTCACAATTGATGGAAAAAAGAAATTTTAAAAATGAGTATGCGCACGAGAGAGTTGTTGCAAATTTCTCTAGTTGACTATTTTATAAAACTATGAAGATTTCTACCGTTGGAGACATCTTAACTTATTTTTGGATGGAGATTAAAGTCATTGAAAAGTTTCCAAAAATAAAGATTTTTGTCTGGAGCCGATAATTCCCTGATCTTCAATTAGTAAGGTTGATTCGTTAGATTTTGCACACTAAAATCAATAATTTTAAGGAGCATATTTTATTTTTTATAAAAATATTTGTTATCATTAAAACTTAAATAGAGAGAGTAGAATCAAAATTCTTATTCTAACAGGAACTTCTTATCATACGTCGGTCCTTTTGTAGCTTTGATGAATATTGCGATCTTGTTTTTACGTTGATAGAGATCTTTTTTGCTTTTCTATTCGATTATGATTCAATTTTACTCTATGATCATGTGTATATGATGTGATGTAGCTTTGATGATTCAAAGATATGTGATGTAACTTTTATGAATGATGTGACATTGTTTTTACTTTGCTTGCGAGCTTGTTTTTACTTTGCTATTAAATTATGATTCAATTTTACTTTATGATCATGTGTATGTGTTGTGATGTAAATTTGATGATTCAAAGATGCATGATGTAACTTTGTTTCAAATATGTGATTTGATTCCATGTGATGTAACTTTAACGAATGAAGATGTGATTCGTTTTTACCTTGCTATTCGATTATGATGTGCAACTTTTGTTAATGATTGTGTTAATGCAAATTTAAAAATACTCTTACATGATTAATATGATTACTAATTATGAATTATCGATTAATATGATTACTAATTATGAATTATGATGTGCAACTATTGCTCATGATTGTGTTAATAAAAATATAAAAAAAAACATGATTTCTAATTAGTAACGACATTAAAGTGTCTAAGAAAATGTGTCTTGTACCTTAATAATATTTTATCTGGAAAAAATCATAATATTTCATTTGAAACAAAATGAGTACTTCTAATGCATGGAGTCTGTCTTAGTTGAGTGGATTTTATCTGAAACCCAAGAATCCCACAAGAAATATGCCACTCTAGAAATTGGAAGAAAGAAAGATTCTTATGATTTGATACAAAAAATGTCGATCTACAAATTATAGACTAAATGATTTTTATCATGAGAGTGATAAATTTGAACAAATAGACTGATGCTGACACTATATTAAAAGACCTCGGCATGGATAATGACATCATATATTGTGTGATTTGATTCCATGTGATGTAACTTTAACGAATGAAGATGTGATTCATTTTTACCTTGCTATTCGATTATAATGTGCAACTTTTGTTAATGATTGTGTTAAGGCAAATTTAAAAATACTCTTACACGATTAATATGATTTCTAATTATGAATTATGATGTGCAACTATCGTTGACGATTGTGTTAATAAAAATATAAAAAAAACATGATTTCTAATTAGTAATGACATTAAAGTGTCTAGGAAAATGTGTCATGTACCTTAATAATATTTTATCTGGAAAAAATCATAATATTTTATTTGAAACAAAATGAGTACTTCTACTGCATGAAGCCTGTCTTAGTTGAGTGGATTTTATCTGAAACCCAAGATCCCATAAGAAATATGCCATTATTTTTGGTTGATCTGATTCGATCCTACACATCGAATGATCTAGAAATTGGAAGAAAGAAAGATTCTTATGATTTGATACAAAAAATGTCGACGAATGATCTAGAAATTAGAAGAAAGAAAGATTCTTATGATTTAATACAAAAAATGTCGAGCTACAAATTATAGATTAAATGATTTTTATCATGAGAGTGATAAATTTGAACAAACAGACCAATACTGACACTATAATAAAAGTCCTGGTCATGGATAATGACATCATATATTGGTTTCCAGCAAAGAATCGTTAGCAGTTGAGAAGTGAATTTCAGAAGAAAAACCCATTTTAGAAAAGGGTGAATTGTTTTTTAAGACACTTTGAGAATTTCCACCCAAAGGATTCTCTATTTATGGATTATAGCAGTTGACAAAAACAAGGAACTGTGTTGAAAAGATTATTCCCAAAAGATGACAAGAAACTATGTTTTATTTAAAAGTAGGTATTAGATAATGTGTATTAATTTGACTAAAAATAAATTTTTTGAGAGAAATTATTGTAAATCTCCTAAGAAGCAAGTAAAATACATTTGTCTTGATGATCATAAAAAAATAAAATCTCAACGGAATATATATATATATATATATATATATATATATATATATATATATATATATATATATATATATATATAAGCACTAAATTAGATTATTGTTATTTATGAAGAATTTGCACAAACTAATTTATAAACATAAATTTTTAATATTCATATTATGTCCTAACGAAATAGGCTACTATCTATATATTGAATAAATGTTTTATAATTTTTAATGGATGAGAAATAGAAAAATATTTAACAATGAAAAATTATTTAATTTTATTAAAAATATTAAAACTCATAAAGGACAAATATAATTTGTAAAAATTGTGTTTTTTGAGTTTGTTTTGCTATTATAGTTATCTATTTTATAATAATTTATAATTAATTAAATTAAAATATATAAATTAGTATTTAGTTGTCCTTGACAAATATTTCTAAATACGTCATCGATGAATAATATATTAGATAACCTTCAAATATTTGAGCAACTCACAATGATAGAGTATAATGAAAAATCTGAAGACAAAATAGAACATATAAATTATTATTACTTGAAAAAAGAGAAAAAATATTATTACTTTAAAAAACAGAGAAATATAGTTATAAATGATCATGAAGAAAATCAAGAAATGGAGTTATGAAGAGTTAAAAAAGAAATAAATTATTATTTTTAAATAGAGAGAAAAAAGAGTGAGATGGAAAAAGAAAGAAGAGTTAAGAATATAAGAAGAAAAAATAGAAGAAAAATCATTATTATTAAATTAAGAAGAGTAAATAAAAAAAGACAATGAAATTTGAGAAACACATAAAGAAGTGAGAAGAGGATGAAAAGTGATAAATACGTGAGGAAATGAGAAGACATGAGAAGCGAGAAATGCATTTGAAAGTGAGAAGGTGAGGAGTGAGAAATGTGTGTGGAGGTGAGAAACACATGAGGAAGTGAGAAGACAACGAGAAGTAAGAAACGAGTGAGGTGTTATCCGACCGAGTTAGAACAAATTTGGGGAAATTATAGAAAAACTACTATAACATTAATTTTTGAACATTTATCCACTGACCATGTTTGAGTATGATCTTGGTCGAAATGGGAGAACAGAACCTGCAAATGGTGGCATTTTTAGTTAGCTCAATGTTTTGGTGTTGAAGTAGTTGTGTAGTTGAAGGTTTGAATTGGAATCGGTATTGAATGGAGTAGAAGTGGTTATATATGAAAGGATTGAGTTGTTAATTCATTATGAGATAGAAGACCCGATGCATAAAAAGTCTAGAGTTCAGTAAACGTAATGTTTTCTAAGCGTCATGCCCAACGTACTTTTCATTATAACCTTCTTTTCCTCTAGTTCCTAAGCTGAATTATATTGTCCACCCAAATTAAACCATTTCTAGTAATATAATTTTTTTTGAAGAAAAATAATTTAAAAAAACAACAATAAAAAATGAAACAAATACTTACAAATATATATTGTTAATGTAATTATACGGTGAACAAAGTTTTTTTTGCAACTCTTTTACACTAAAACAATTTTTTTTTAAAAAAACTGATTTATAACTAGTGATATTTGTAAATATAGTTTTAAGAATATTTATATATAGAATAGTCTCACATCGACTATATCATGTAATTAATTATAATCTCTCTAAATATAATAATGTCTTCATAGTGCTTTTTAAAACACACAGTTTATTCAAATGTCTCTTAGTCTCTTATATTTCAACATGGTATCTAGAGCCTATTGAGAGACAGTATTTCACCGTGTTTTACCCGGTTGACCGTCTGTTTTCCAGTGAGAGATATTTGGCAAACCCTGTCATAACTTCGATCTTCCTTCCATACACTACTGTGACTCATTCCAACATTAGAGTTCAAAATTCTCCGATCATAACCACACTTCTGCTGCCATCATCCATCGCTGCTATTGTTCCCGACAAACTTAACCTCCAACATAAGCACCTTCTTCGATCCGGCCACTCCCCACTTTTTCACCGGCAGAAACCTCTGCACGCACCCACACGTGCAACCTCCGTCTTCGTGCGTGGACCATACACGCCACCACTGAATCACATGTGACAACACATCCGATGGCCGATCACTTGTTATCTCTCTCTTCTAAAACTCATGTCTACTTCTCGGAACTTTACGCCAAACTACGATGATTTCCTAAAGTGGTATCAGAATTATTAGAGCTCTGATTCTATTGTTATGGTAGCAGACACATACATTTCATTTGTTGGCCTCTCTCAATCATCTTCTCTTGGACCTTAGATCCTTGATTCTAGTGCGTCTGATCATGTTACCAGTAATAAAAATCTTTTCTCTTCCCTATCTACCTTTGGATTCTTACCTACTATAACTTCTTCCAATGATTCTCAAACCCGATCGAAGGTATTGGTATTGTTCAAATTCCTCCTTCTCTCTTTGTTACTTATGTCCTTTATGTACCTAATTGTCCATTTAATTTACTTTCAATCAGTCGTTTAACTCGTTCTCTTGATTCTAGTGTCACCTTCACTAACAATAATGTTACCCAGCAATATCATAGTTCAGGACGGACGATTGGCATCGGAAGTGAGTCTCAAGTCCTTTATTATCTCTCAGGGTCATCTCATACATGCTCAACCAAAGATTCTCCATTCATTATCCATGCTCAGTTAGGGCTTCCAAGTCTTTCCAAATTACATTAGTTAGTCATGTTAGTTAGGAAAAAACACTTGTAGTCAATTTTCTAATCGAGTATATAAACATGCTGCATCTCCTTTGTCTTTAGTTCACAACGATGTTTGGTGTCCTTGCATATTGTCTCTACTTTTAAGTCTAGGTATGTTGTCACCTTTATTGATGATTTTTCACGTTGCATGTGGTTATTTTTAATGAAGAATATATTTGAATTATTTTCTATTTTTGAACAATTTTATCGAAAAATAAGAATTCAATTAAGTGTGTCTATCCGTACCTTAAGAAGTGACAATGCCCATAAATATTTATCCCAACAATTTCAAAATTTTATGTCACACAATAGTATTCTCCATCAAACATCTTTCCCTCACACACCTCAACAAAACCAGTAAGCCAAACAAAAAATTTGGCATCTCGTAGAAACCACCGGGACCCTACTTCTCCATGGTATTGTTCCACTTTGATTTATGGGGGATGACGTGATAACGACATGTTACCTTATAAATTGCATGCCTCCATTTGTCCTTAATAATTAACATTTATAAAATTATAATATATTGACACATACAAGCAATGTAAAAATAACATTTAAAAAAAAGACTAATTGACAAAAGAAAGTTTGTAAATAAATAAATAAAAAATTAATTTTTTTTTAAGAAAAAGAAAAATACAACAAAAATTTATTCATATATATATACATATATATATATATATATATATATATATAAAGAGAGAGAGAGAGAGAGAGAGAGAGAGAGAGAGAGAGAGAATGAAAAAACAAAATATCATTTCAAAACAAAATTTGGCGCAAAAAGAAACTACTAAGAGAAATGTCTAATTCTCTCCTTCCCCGAAGAAATGAAAACATGTTGCAACTGAAGGGACGAAAAACACAAGAAGGGGGGGTTGAATTGGGGTTCTCAAAAATTAAGGCAATGAACACAATTTACTCATCCTGGTTCGTTTGAACTCAAACTACATCTAGTCCATCCGCCAAGGTGATTAGCCCTCTCTCAATGAAGTCTTAATCCACTAATCAATAAATATTACAATCACAATGACCTACTGTCAAAGTCTTCTTGAGTCTACTGACTAACACTTTAGTAACTCAAGGTTTTTCAAATGTTTCGAATACAAGTGTGTAAAACAAATTACTTCTAAAAAGCTATTATCACAATTGTGATATTATTACACAATATTAAATCACAATTGATGGAAAAAAGAAATTTGAAAAATGAGTATGCGAGCGAGAGAGTTGTTGCAAATTTCTTCAATTAACTATTCTATATAACTGTGAAGGTTTCTACTGTTGGAGACATCTTAACTTATTTTTGGATGGAGATTAAAGTCATTGAAAAGTTTCCAGAAATAAAGATTTTTGTCTGGAGCCGATAATTCCCTAATCTTTAATTAATAAGGTTGATTCTTTATTATCTTTCAATAGAGATTTTGCACACTAAAATCAATAATTTTAAGGAGCATATTTTGTTCTTTATAAAAATATTTGTTATCATCAAAACATAAATAAAGAGAGTAGAATCAAAATTCTTATTCTAACAGCAACTTCTGATCATACGTCGTGAAGGTCCTTTTGTAACCTTGTTTTTACGTTGACAGAGATCTTTTTTACTTTGCTATTCGATTATGATTCTATTTTACTCTATGATCATGTGTATATGATGTGATTTAACTTTGATGATTCAAAGATGTGTGATGTAACTTTGATGAATGATGCGACATTGTTTTTACTTTGCTTGCAAGCTTGTTTTTACTTTGCTATTAAATTATGATTCAATTTTACTTTATGATCATGTGTATGTGTTATGATGTAAATTTGATGGTTCAAAGATGCATGATGTAACTTTGATTCAAATATGTGATTTGATTCCATGTGATGTAACTTTAACGAATGAAGATTGATTCGTTTTTACCTTTCTATTCGATTATGATGTGCAACTTTTGTTAATGACTGTGTTAATGCAAATTTAAAAATACTCTTACACGATTAATATGATTTATAATTATGAATTATGATGTGCAACTATTGCTGATGATTGTGTTAATAAAAATATTTAAAAAAAACATGATTTCTAATTAGTAATGACATTAAAGTGTCTAAGAAAATGTGTCATGTACCTTAATAATATTTTATCTGAAAAAAATCATAATATTTTATTTGAAACAAAATGAGTACTTCTACTGCATGAAGTCTGTCTTAGTTGAGTGGATTTTATCTGAAACCCAAAAATCCCACAAGAAATGTGCCACTATACCATATTGCAAGGTTTTGAATCGAGGTTTAAACATCAATACGATTTTTTGGTTGATCTGATTCGATCCTACACATCGAATGATCTAGAAAATTGGAAGAAAGAAAGATTCTTATATTTTGATACAAAACAATGTCGATATACAAATTATAGACTATATAATTTTTAGCATGAGAGTGATAAATTTGAACAAACAGACCGATGCTGACACTATTATAAAGGTCCTGGGCATGGATAATGACATCATAGATTGGTTTACAGCTCATTAGCAGTTGAGAAGTGAGTTTGAGAAGAAAAACCCATTTCAAAAAAAGGGTGGATTGTTTTTTAAGACACTTTGAGAATGTGGAAATCAATCGGTGATTGTTGAACTGAATTAAAAACGTGAGAAAAATAGAAATACCAAAGGATTCTCTGTTTATGGATTATAGCAGTTGACAAAAACATGTGTTGGAAAGATTATTCCCAAAAGATGACAAAAAACCATGTTTGATTTAAAAGTATGTATTAGATAACGTGTATTAATTTGACTAAAAATAAATTTTTTGAGAGAATTTATTGTAAATATCCTAAGAAGCATGTAAAATACAGTTTGATTACATTTGTCTTGATGATCATACAAAAATAGAATCTCACCGGAATATATATATATATATATATATATATATATATATATATATATATATATATATATATATATATATATATATATATATATATATATAAGCACTTAATTAGATTATTGTTATTTATGAAGAATTTGCACAAACAAATTTATAAACATAAATATTTAATATTCATATTATGTCCTAACGAAATATGCTACTATATATATATTGAATAAATGTTTTATAATTTTTAATGGATGAGAAATAGAAAAATATTTAACAATGAAAAATTATTTAATTTTATTAAAATATTAAAACTCAAAAACGACAAATATAATTTGTAAACATTGTGTTTTTTGAATTTGTTTTACTATTATAGTTATCTACTTTATAATAATTTATAAATAATTAAATTAAAATATATAAATTAGTATTTAGTTGTCCTTGACAAATATTTCTAAATACGTCATCGATGAATAATATATTAGATAACCTTCAAATATTTGAGCAACTCACAATGATAGAGTATAATGAAAATCTGAAGGAAAAATAGAACATATAAATTATTATTACTTGAAAAAAGAGAAAAAATATTATTACTTTAAAAAACAGAGAAATATAGTTATAAAGGTTATGAAGAAAATCAAGAAATGGAGTTATGAAGAGTTAAAAAAGAAATAAATTATTATTATTTTTAAATAGAGAGAAAAAAGAGTGAGATGGAAAAGAAAGAAGAGTTAAGAATATAAGAAGAAAAAATAGAAGAAAAATCATTATTATTAAATTAAGAAGAGTAAATAAAAAAGACTATGAAATGTGAGAAATGTAACAGCCCGGGCCCCTCGCAAGGCAATCTCGGCACTACCACCTCACGATCTTCTCTACTCCCCTCACTAGTAGAGTTTTTGCCTTCCGTGGGAATCGAACCCTATACCCTGGGGTTCAAGTACATGCTCAATCCATTCCCACTACCACTTGATCTGGTAGATCAATGGGTAGTGGAAATGGATTTAGCATGTACTTGAACCCCAGGGTACAGGGTTCGATTCCCACGGAAGGCAAAAACTCTACAAGTGAGGGGAGTAGAGAAGATCGTGAGGTGACAGTGCCGGGATTGCCTTGCGAGGGGCCCGGGCTGTTACAAGAAACACATAAAGAAGTGAGAAGAGGATGAAAAGTGATAAATACGTGAGGAAATGAGAAGACATGAGAAGCGACTAACACTTTAGTCACTCATTGTTTTTCAAATGTTTCGAATACAAGTGTGTAAAACAAATTGCTTCTAAAAAGATATTATCACAACTGTGATATTATTACACAAAATTATTTCACAATTGATGGAAAAAAGAAATTTGAAAAATGAGTATGCGCCCGAGAGAGTTGTTGCAAATTTCTCCAGTTGACTATTTTATATAACTATGAAGATTTCTACCATTGGAGACATCTTAACTTATTTTTGTATGGAGGTTAAAGTCATTGACAAGTTTCCAGAAATAAAGATATTTGTCTGGAGCCGATAATTCCCTGATCTTCAATTAATAAGTTTGATTCTTTGTTATCTTTTAATAGAGATTTTGCACACTAAAAATCAATAATTTTAAGGAGCATATTTTGTTCTTTATAAAAATATTTGTTATCATCAAAACTTAAATAAAGAGAGTAGAATCAAAATTCTTATTCTAACAGCAACTTCTGATTATATGTCGTGAAAGTCCTTTTGTAACTTTGATGAATTTTGCGATCTTGTTATAACGTTGATAGAGATCTTTTTTACTTTACTATTCGATTATGATTCAATTTTGCACTATGATAACGTGTATATGATGTGATGTAACTTTGATGATTCAAAGATGTGTGATGTAACTTTGATGAATGATGCGACATTGTTTTTACTTTGCTATTAAATTATGATTCAATTTTACTTTATGATCATGTGTATGTGTTATGATGTAAATTTGATGATTCAAAGATGCATGATGTAACTTTGATTCAAATATGAGATTTGATTCCATGTGATGTAACTTTAACGAATGAAGATGTGATTCGTTTTTACCTTGCTATTCGATTATGATGTGCAACTTTTGTTAATGATTGTGTTAAGACAAATTTAAAAATACTCTTACACGATTAATATGATTTCTAATTATAAATTATGATGTGCAACTATTGTTGATGATTGTGTTAATAAAAATATAAAAAACATGATTTCTAATTAGTAATGACATTAAAGTGTCTAAGAAAATGTGTCTTGTACCTTAATAATATTTTATCTGAAAAAAATCATAATATTTTATTTGAAACAAAATGAGTACTTCTACTGCATGAAGTCTGTCTTAGTTGAGTGGATTTTATCTGAAACCCAAGAATCCCACAAGAAATATCCCACTGTACCATATTGCAAGGTTTTGAATAGAGGTTTAAACATCATTACGACTTTTTGGTTGATCTGATTCGATCCTACACATCATATGATCTAGAAATTGGAAGAAAGAAAGATTCTTATATTTTGATACAAAACAATTTCGATATACAAATTATAGACTATATAATTTTTAGCATGAGAGTGCTAAATTTGAACAAACAGACCGATGCTGACATTATAATAAAGGTCCTGGGCATGGATAATGACATCATAGATTGGTTTGCTGACACTATAATAAAGGTCCTGGGCATGGATAATGACATCATAGATTGGTTTCCAGCAAAGACTCGTTAGCATTTGAGAAGTGAGTTTGAGAAGAAAACCCATTTCAAAAAAAGGGTGGATTGTTTTTTAAGACACTTTGAGAATGTGGAAATCAATAGGTGATTGTTGAACTGAATTAAAAACGTGAGAAAAAATAGAAATACCAAAGGATTCTCTGTTTATGGATTATAGCAGTTGACAAAAACATGTGTTGGAAAGAGTGTTCCTAAAAGATGACAAGAAACCATGTTTTATTTAAAAGTAGGTATTAGATAACTTGTATTAATTTGACTAAAAATAAATTTTTTGAGAGAATTTATTGTAAATATCCTAAGAAGCATGTAAAATACAGTTTGATTACATTTGTCTTGATGATCATAAAAAAATAGAATCTCACCAGAATATATATATATATATATATATATATATATATATATATATATATATATATATATATATATATATATAAGCACTTAATTAGATTATTGTTATTTATGAAGAATTTGCACAAACAAATATATAAACATAGATATTTAATATTCATATTATGTCCTAACGAAATATGCTACTATATATATATATATATATATATATATATATATATATATATATATATATATATATATATATATATATATATATATATATATATATATATATATTGAATAAATGTTTTATAAATTTTAATGGATGAGAAATTGAAAAATATTTAACAATGAAAAATTATTTAATTTTATTAAAAATATTAAAACTCATAAAGGACAAATATAATTTGTAAAAATTGTGGTTTTTGAATTTGTTTTACTATTATAGTTATATACTTTATAATAATTTATAAATAATTAAATTAAAATATATAAATTAGTATTTAGTTGTCCTTGACAAATATTTCTAAATACGTCATCGATGAATAATATATTAGATAACCTTCAAATATTTGAGCAACTCACAATGATAGAGTATAATGAAAAATCTGAAGGAAAAATAGAACATATAAATTATTATTACTTGAAAAAAGAGAAAAAATATTATTACTTTAAAAAACAGAGAAATATAGTTATAAAGGATTATGAAGAAAATCAAGAAATGGATTTATGAAGAGTTAAAAAAGAAATATATTATTATTATTTTTAAATAGAGAGAAAAAAGAGTGAGATGGAAAAAGAAAGAAGAATTGTTAAGAATATAAGAAGATGAAATTCTGTGATCAGGTATGAGATGTCCTAAGAGATGTCCCAACACTTGACAGATTTAACCAAAACATAAATAGCAAGAAAAGTAAACAACACAGAATTTTGTTAACCCAGTTCAGTGTATAACCACACTTACATCTGGAGGCTACCAAGCCAGGAGGAAATCCACTATAAGTAATATTAATTCTAGACTTAAACCACCCTGTTTAATCTATCACTTAATAACTACCCAATGCAATTTCTACCTAAGACACAACTTAGATAAGAGTACCCTACTCACTCCCCCTCAATCACACAGTGATCATGTTTACAAGTTTAATAAAATTGAAGACATTCTTCAAACAATACAGCTTGATCTTACTTCACAGTTTCAATCAAGTTACAAATGCACTTATGCTTAAAAGCTCATCAAGTGGTACAATTAAAAATAACCTGCTATTAAAACACTAGATACCCTATTTGGTTTTCTGAAATTCGTACACAATTCTATGAGTTTCTGTTGATTAAATAGGTATCTGTAATTTGGGCTTTCTGTAGAATGATCCAGCCCTAATGCGCATGCAACTTCCACCTTGAATTTAGGGTTTGTTACTTCCTAGATTCTAGGTGATTTAGGACTTCTGTTTTAATCTGAATCCTCAATATAAAACTCCCTACAGATGCGCCTTGTTCTGTTTTTATCCATCATTAATTAATTCCAGATAACTCTCCTTAAATATCTCTGATCAGTTAGTCAATAATTAATTCTGGTAGCAGGTTTGAGATGTCTCAACATCTGTTGGGACATCCTGAAAAACTGAACTTAAGTCATTAACACAATGTCCCAACATCTGATGAGACATCCTGAAATAAGTCCATATACTCTGTTTGATAATGTCCCAACATTTGATAGGACATTCTGAACTGAATTCAATATTTCTTGTTGGTCAAAAATTCTGCCAATTCAAGACATCTACAAACTCCCCCTTTGGCTAATTTTTGGCTAACATCTTTTATGGTTATCAGAGTGCAGCAGAAGTTCTTTTTATCAGAGTATAGCATTACTTTTCTGTTGATTCATATTTGAGATTACTCCCCCTCAAACATATATGTATCCAGTCTTGTTGCAACAGAAATATTTATCAAAACACACTGATTCAGTTCAGACACAAACAAACAGATTTTTCATTCATAATTAAACAGCAATACAATTTGTTGTTGTTGTTCTCCCCCTTGTTAGACACAAATTTTGGGGCCAAAGACACTAAACCAGAAATACAAAGCAGTGCTGTCATTACAATTGCCTCACATACAATGATCACTCAGACTCTTCACTTTCAGTTTCTTCATCAGCTTCAGTTTCTTCTTCAGAGGCAGTTTCTTCATCAGATGCAGCTTTCTGATCTCCTTCACTCTCCAGCCTTTGAATGATTTCCTCAAGCTTCTGCTTTCTAGCTTCAAGCTCTTTGCAAGTGCTCTTGAGTTCAGCAATTAATGCCTTCTTGGAGATTGGAGTCTTAGCAGTTGAAGGACCTGCAGATGTCCCAGAAGGTGCTTCAACATCTGCTGCATGATGACTGAGGAACAGTTTGTAGTGAAATGCCAGGGGGCTTTCTCTCTTGCAGACTGTGTCCTTCTCAGTTAGAATCCCAGGGTATTGGCTTAACACTATACCACACAGCAATGAAGGAAAAGTTATTGGTAGCTTTGTTGCAGAAGAGCTGGCATGCTTCAAGGTCTGATAAAAAATGTAAGCACCATAATCCAGCTTAGTCTGAGTTCCCACAGCATAGATAAACCTGGCCAGACCAGTGGAGATTGAAGATGTGTGGTTGGTAGGCACCCAGTTTGCTGTACCAATCCTGTTCAGCATGGCATATTTTCTTGTTAGCATGCTCACTGAGAGCTTTCCTTTAACAGGCCATGCCTTGACCTGGTTTGCAGTGATAACCTTGCAGACTTGGTTATCTGTTTTACCTAGCTCATTTGGGCCATCTGTTTCTCTTCCTAGGTATTGGTTGATGATCTGAGGAGAGAACTCTACACACCTACCTCTAACAAAGACTTTTCTAAATTCAGAGGACTTACCATTGGCACAATCTTCCTGAAGATTAACAATGAATTCTTTGACAAGAAGTTCATAGCAGGGAGAGAGATCTGAGACTGTTTTGAAGAGGCCTGCAGCAGAGATGAGGTCAATCAGTTCAGTGCACTCAAGTGCATTGCTGCTCAGTTCTCTTTCAAGGGCAACCCTTCTTTGGTACACAAACTTCCATCTGTTAACACTAGAGACATGATGGAATGATATGTTGTCCAAGGGGGCTTCTGGAACAGCAGATGAAGCCCTAGATGGTGCTGGTTTCTTCTTGGGAGGAGATGTTGGGACATCTGATTCAACATCTGAGTCTGATGGGGTGACAGCTTTTCTTTTCTGGGTTTGGACTTTACTCCATTGTTTTGTTGGACCAAAGGCAGCTTTAGCTTTGCCTTTCTTTGGGGTAGCTTTCTTCTTCTCAGGAATTTCAGGTTCAGGTTGCATCTTGCCTTTTCTAGACCTGAGCCTTTTGGCTATGCTAGGTCTTACAGAGGCTATGATCTCTGTATCAGAGTCCTGCTCCAGATTCACCACAGGAGGAGATTGAGCAGTCTCCTCTTCAGCTGGTTGATCAGCAGAGATTTGATCTTCATTTGAGGCTTTGGTCTGATCCTCAGAGTCTTCTTCATCACTTTCATTTGAGGTCTTTTTCTGGTCCTCAGTTTGTTCAATATCAGCATCAGATGAGTTCTTTTTCTCATCCTCAGATGTTCCAACATCTATTGGGACATCCTGTTGAGCAGGAGTGTCCTCTGCAGCTTGAGCTTGTTCTTCTTGAGGGGCAGGCATGGTGTTCAGAGGAATAGAAATCCCACTAACCACTCTCTGTTCAAAAAGAATCTTGTTGACTATCTCCTTGATGGAAGCATCCACATAGTCAGAAGATTTTGGAGGCATGTTGGCTGGAGAAGGAATGCCTCCTTTGGATTTGCTGCAGACTTGATCTTTAGCTCTCTTTGGAGTTCTTGGCTTTTTAGTATGAGAAGCACTTCCTCTGAGTTCGTCCAATGGAGTTGATTTCATTGGTACCACAGAGATGGGAGTTGCATGAACTACGTCTTCTTTGTTGAGAACTTCTTCAGGAGTGTTAGGGTTTTGAGACATTGTTAAGGAATATGGATGAAGAGCTTTAGGGTTGATGATTTCTGAAGAACAGCTAGTTAATGAGATTCGCTTGTGATAGAATGATGAAAATCTTGATAGCTGATTATAAGCAGTTACTAAATAAGTAGCCGTTACATTGCAAATTATTAGGAATGGAATTCCCAAGGTTCTTGTCCAGACTGGTTTTGCCATCTGGAACTTATGCCATACAATGTCATATGACATGTTGGCACATCTCATTAACTGCTAAATATCACATAAACAGATTCCCAGTTTGCCCCTTAAGTTCTCAAATTGTGTAGCATCCAATGCTTTGGTAAAGATATCAGCTAACTGCAGATTTGTAGCTACATGTTCCAATGAAATCACCTTTTCTTCTACAAGATCTTTGATGAAATGATGTCTGATATCAATATGCTTGGTCCTGCTATGTTGGATAGGATTCTTTGATATGTTGATTGCACTTAAGTTGTCACAGTACAATGTCATGACATCCTGTGGGACATTATACTCAGTGAGCATTTGCTTCATCCAAACCAACTGAGAACAACTGCTTCCAGCTGCTATATATTCAGCTTCAGCTGTAGATAAGGATACACAATTTTGTTTCTTACTGAACCAAGAAATCAAATTGTTTCCTAGAAAGAAGCATCCTCCTGAAGTGCTTTTTCTGTCATCAGCACTTCCAGCCTAATCAGCATCACAAAAGCCAGTGAGAATTGGTTTACATCCATGAAAGTACATTATGCCATAGTCACAAGTACCATTAACATATTTAAGAATTCTCTTGACTTGATTGAGATGACTGACTTTTGGATCAGCTTGATATCTTGCACATACACCTACTGCAAATGCTATGTCAGGTCTGCTAGCAGTCAAGTATAACAAGCTTCCAATCATGCTTCTGTATAAGCTTTGATCTACATTCTCACCCTTTTCATCTTTAGTCAGCTTTAAATGTGTGGGGGCAGGAGTTCTCTTATGAGTAGCATTTTCCATTCCAAACTTCTTGACTATGTTCTTGGTATACTTGCTTTGGGAAATGAACATTGAGTCTTCCATTTGCTTTATTTGCAGACCAAGAAAGTAGGTTAACTCTCCTACTAGGCTCATTTCAAATTCAGATTCCATCTGCTTGACAAAATGTTTGACCATCCTGTCAGACATCCCACCAAAGACAATATCATCAACATATATTTGAGCAATTATGATATTTCCTTCTTCATCTTTAACAAACAAGGTTTTGTCAATTCCACCTTTTCTGTACCCTTGCTTGATAAGAAATGTAGTCAGTCTTTCATACCATGCCCTTGGAGCTTGCTTCAGACCATAAAGTGCCTTCTTTAGTTTGTATACATGATTTGGACAGCTTGGATCAACAAATCCTTTAGGCTGTTCTACATATACCTCTTCATTAAGATAACCATTTAAAAAGGCACTTTTCACATCCATTTGAAATAGCTTGAACTTTAAGATACAAGCAATTCCCAAAAGTAGTCTAATTGATTCAAGCCTTTCTACTGGTGCAAAGGTTTCATCAAAGTCTACTCCTTCAATTTGAGTGTATCCTTGAGCTACAAGTCTAGCTTTGTTCTTTGTAACAACTCCTTGTTCATTTGACTTGTTCTTATACACCCATTTTGTTCCAATCACATTTATGTCATCAGGTCTAGGAACAAGATTCCATACTTCATTCCTTGTGAATTGACCTAATTCCTCTTGCATAGCACTAATCCAGTATTCATCAGTAAGAGCTTCCTTGATGTTCTTAGGTTCTATTTTAGAAACAAAACAAGAACCTGAAATCACTTCTCTTGATCTAGTGCTCACACCTCTGTTGGGATCACCAATTATCAAATCTTTGGGATGATCTTTCTGTATTCTGATGGAGGGAGGTTTGCTGGATTCTTCTGTCCTTGTATCAGTTTGAGTGAAGTTATAATGATCATTCTTTTCTTCAGCTTCAATCTTGATATCAGCAGATGTTCCAACATCTTCTGGGACATCTGTAGGAGCATCATCAATTATCACATTTATGGACTCCATGATAACCTTGGTTCTAGAATTAAATACTCTATATGCTCTGCTGTTGATAGAGTATCCAAGGAAAATCCCTTCATCACTTTTAGGATCCATTTTTCTTCTTTGCTCCCTATCTGCCAGAATGTAACAGTTGCTTCCAAACACATGAAAGTACTTAACTGTGGGTTTTCTGCCCTTCCAGACTTCATATATTGTGGACAAAGTTCCTTTCCTTAAGGTAACTCTGTTATGGATGTAACAAGCAGTGTTCATAGCTTCAGCCCAGAAGTACAAAGGTAACTTTTTAGCATGGATCATAGCTCTTGCTGATTCTTGAATAGTTCTGTTCTTCCTCTCAACAATCCCATTCTATTGAGGAGTGATAGGTGAAGAATATTCATGATTGATTCCTTCTGAAGAGCAGAAATCTAAGAACTTTTGATTCTCAAATTCTTTTCCATGATCACTTCTTATTCTGATCACACAGCTGGATTTTTCCCTTTGTAATCTTTGGCATAATGCTTTGAATACATCAAATACATCAGACTTTTCTTTGATGAAATTTATCCATGTATATCTTGAAAAGTCATCAACCACCACATAGGCATACCTCTTACCACCAAGGCTTTCAACCTGCATAGGTCCCATAAGATCCATATGCAAAAGTTCCAAAACTTTGGAAGTTGTCAGATGTTGGAGCTTTGGATGGGACATCTTGGTTTGCTTGCCTATTTGACATTCACCACATATTTTTCCATCATCAATCTTCAGTTTAGGAATGCCTCTTACAGCATCCATAGATATTATCTTCTTTATGCCTCTGAAATGAAGATGACCTAGTCTTTGGTGCCATAGTTTCACTTCTTCTTCCTTAGCTAAAGAACAAGCTGAAGTGAGACTGAGGTTCTGAGATTCCCACATGTAACAGTTGTCTTTAGATCTGGCTCCTCTCATGACAACCTCTTGTTCTTTGTTAGTCACTATGCATTCAGTTTTGGTAAAGTTTACACTGTACCCTTGATCACATAATTGACTTATGCTGATCAGGTTAGCAGTTAAACCTTTAACTAGCAGCACATCATCTAGTCTTGGAACATCTTGACAGTCCAAGGTCCCAACTCCCTTGATTTCTCCTTTAGCTCCATCTCCAAAGGTTACATACCTGGATGAATGTGACTTTAAGTTTACTAGCAGGTTCTTCAATCCAGTCATGTGTCTTGAACATCCACTATCAAAATACCAGTCTTCCTTAGCTGATACTCTTAGTGATGTATGTGCTATATATGCAACACTTTTCTTTGACCATTTGAGTTGAGATTTCTTTTGATGTCTCTGCTCTGTGTGTTGTTCAACAGCAGATCTCCAAGATTGATTGTTGATCTTGTTCTTGGGTATGTAGCCTTGATCAGCCTGAATGCTAGTTTTTGGTCTCCATACCTTCTTGATGACTTCTGTATTCTGCTTAGGAGGTTGCTGATTTCTTTGATGTCTATGCAACACTTTCTTGTTAGCTTCTATTTTCTGCTTAGAAGGTTGCTGACACATCTGATTTGGATATCCATGTAGCTTATAACAATGAGGTTTGATATGTCCAAATCTTTCACAGTGATGGCATCTCCATCTTTGATACTTCTTCTTCATTTTGTTCTTTCCAGAATGTTGAGACATCTGTTGGAACATTATGTTTGATTTTGTGTTCTTTTCCTGATGTTGAAGCATCTGTTGGGACATCTTGTTTGAATGTATGGATTTTGAAGTTGTTTTGCTAGAGCTAGCTTCATCTTTATGTACTCTGTTAAATCCTAGTCCACTTTTATCCCCTGAGTGCTTATTGTTGTTGAGAATAATATCCAGTGTATTTGAGCTGCTGTTCAACATTCTAACAGATTTGGACATATGTTCCAACTTGGAGTTGAGAAGACTTACTTCACTTTTCAAGGTGTCAATGATCTCTTGATCACTTGCTTTTTCATCTTCTAATGCCTCATTCTGCTTCTTTAGCTTTATAACCTCACTGCATATTTCAGTGCTTCTTTTGTATAGATCTTTGAATGCTTGCTCAAGTTCTTCATAAGTACACTCTCCATCACTGGATTCACTTTCAGAATCACATAATCCAGCTAAAGCAGTGATATGCTTAGCTGATTCTTCTTCTGAATCTCCTCCTGAGTCTTCATCAGACCAGGTTACAGATAGTCCTTTCTTTTGCCTTTTTAAGTAGGTAGGACATTCATTCTTGATGTGTCCATATCCTTCACATCCATGGCATTTGATTCCTCTTTCTTGACTGGTCTTTTCAGCATAATTTGACCTTCTGTTATAATCATAAGGTCTCTTGTTCTCAGAAGAGTTTGTGTATCTTCCACTGGGATTGGATTTGCCTTCCATTCCTCTGAGAATCTTTTTGAATTGTCTTCCAAGCATAGCAATGTTGTCTGATAAGCTTTTACCAGTTTCTGATTCATCATCTTCTTCTTCATCAGTATTTGTTACCAAGGCTATGCTTTTGTTCTTCTTAACATTTGTGTCATTCATTCCCATCTCAAATGTTTGAAGGGAACCAATGAGTTCTTCAACTTTCATAGTGCATATGTCTTGAGCTTCTTCTATTGTTGTGACTTTCATGTCAAATCTTTTTGGCAAAGATCTGAGGATTTTTCTTACAAGTTTTTCATCAGTCATCTTTTCTCCCAAAGCTCCAGAAGTATTAGCTACTTCTAAGATATTCATGTAGAATTCATGAACTGTCTCATCTTCCTTCATTCTCAAGTTTTCAAACTTAGTGGTGAGAAGTTGAAGTCTTGACATCTTTACCTTTGATGTTCCTTCATGAGTTGTTTTGAGAGTATCCCACACATCTTTGGCTAGCTCACAGTGATGCACAAGTCTAAAGATGTTTCTATCAATGCCATTGAATAGAGCATTTAAGGCCTTGGAGTTGCCTAGTGCTGAATCTTCTTCTTCCTTACTCCATTCTTCTTCAGGTTTCAACACTCTTGATCCATCTTTGGTGTCTTGGATAGAATGTTCCCATCCAATGTTGACTGCTCTCCAGGCCCTGTTGTCAAGTGATCTTAAGAATGCAATCATTCTTGGTTTCCAGTAGTCATAATTAGATCCATCCAGAATAGGTGGTCTATTTACTGATCCTATATCTCTGTCCATGTTTCCAGAATTTGTATTCCCTAGATCTCACCCAGTATAAACAGGCAGGGTGCCTGCTCTGATGCCAATTGAAATTCTGTGATCAGGTATGAGATGTCCTAAGAGATGTCCCAACACTTGACAGATTTAACCAAAACTTAAATAGCAAGAAAAGTAAACAACACAGAAGTTTGTTAACCCAGTTCAGTGTATAACCACACTTACATCTGGAGGCTACCAAGCCAGGAGGAAATCCACTATAAGTAATATTAATTCTAGACTTAAACCACCCTGTTTAATCTATCACTTAATAACTACCCAATGCAATTTCTACCTAAGACACAACTTAGATAAGAGTACCCTACTCACTCCCCCTCAATCACACAGTGATCAAGTTTACAAGTTTAATAAAATTGAAGACATTCTTCAAACAATACAGCTTGATCTTACTTCACAGTTTCAATCAAGTTACAAATGCACTTATGCTTAAAAGCTCATCAAGTGGTACAATTAAAAACAACCTGCTATTAAAACACTAGACACCCTATTTGGTCTTCTGAAATTCGTACACAATTCTATGAGTTTCTGTTGATTAAATAGGTATCTGTAATTTGGGTTTTCTGTAGAATGATCCAGCCCTAATGCGCATGCAGCTTCCACCTTGAATTTAGGGTTTGTTACTTCCTAGATTCTAGGTGATTTAGGCCTTCTGTTTTAATCTGAATCCTCAATATAAAACTCCCTACAGATGCGCCTTGTTCTGTTTTTATCCATCATTAATTAATTCCAGATAACTCTCCTTAAATATCTCTGATCAGTTAGTCAATAATTATTTCTGGTAGCAGGTTTGAGATGTCTCAACATCTGTTGGGACATCCTGAAAAACTGAACTTAAGTCATTAACACAATGTCCCAACATCTGATGAGACATCCTGAAATAAGTCCATATACTCTGTTTGATAATGTCCAAACATTTGATAGGACATTCTGAACTGAATTCAATATTTCTTGTTGGTCAAAAATTCTGCCAATTCAAGACATCTACAGAAGAAAAATCATTTTTATTAAATTAAGAAGAGTAAATAAAATAGACAATGAAATGTGAGAAACACATAAAGAAGTGAGAAGAGGATGAAAAATGATAAATACGTGAGGAATTGAGAAGACATGAGAAGCGACTAACACTTTAGTCACTCAAGGTCTTTCAAATGTTTCGAATACAAGTGCGTAAAACAAATTGCTTCTAAAAAGCTATTATCACAACTGTGATATTAATACATAATATTATTTCACAATTGATGGAAAAATGAAATTTGAAAAATGAGTATGTGTTCGAGAGAGTTGTTGCAAATTTCTCCAGTTGACTATTTTATATAACTGTGAAGATTTCTACCATTGGAGACATCTTAACTTATTTTTGGATGGAGATTAAAGTCATTGAAAAGTTTCTAGAAATAAATATTTTTGTCTGGAGCCGATAATTCCCTAATCTTCAATTAATAAGGTTGATTCTTTATTATCTTTCAATAGAGATTTTGCACACTAAAATCAATAATTTTAAGGAGCATATTTTGTTCTTTATAAAAATATTTGTTATCATCAAAACTTAAATAAAGAGAGTAGAATTAAAATTCTTATTCTAACAGCAACTTCTGATCATACGTCGTGAAGGTCCTTTTGTAACTTTGATGAATTTTGCGATCTTGTTTTTACGTTGATAGAGATCTTTTTTACTTTGCTATTCGATTATGATTCAATTTTACTCTATGATCATGTGTATATGATATGATGTAACTTTGATGATTCAAAGATGTGTGATGTAACTTTGATGAATGATGCGACATTGTTTTTACTTTGCTTGCGAGCTTGTTTTTACTTTGCTATTAGATTATGATTCAATTTTACTTTATGATCATGTGTATGTGTTGTGATGTAAATTTGATGATTCAAAGATGCATGATGTAACTTTGATTCAAATATGTGATTTGATTCCATGTGATGTAACTTTAACGAATGAAGATGTGATTCATTTTTACCTTGCTATTCGATTATGATGTGCAACTTTTGTTAATGATTGTGTTAATGCAAATTTAAAAATACACTTACACGATTAATATGATTTCTAAATATGAATTATGATGTGCAACTATTGCTGATGATTGTGTTAATAAAAAAAACACAATTTCTAATTAGAAATGACATTAAAGTGTCTAAGATAATGTGTCAAAAAATCATAATATTTTATTTGAAACAAAATGAGTACTTCTACTGCATGAAGTTTGTCTTAGTTGAGTGGATTTGATCTGAAACCCAAGAATCCCAAAAGAAATATGCCACTGTACCATATTGCAAAGTTTTAAATCGAGGTTTAAACATCATTACGACTTTTTGGATGATCTGATTCGATCCTACACATCGAATGATCTAGAAATTTGAAGAAAGAAAGATTCTTATATTTTGATACAAAAAAATGTCGATATACAAATTATAGACTATATGATTTTTAGCATGAGTGCTAAATTTGAACAAACAGACCGATGCTGACATTAAAATAAAGGTCCTGGGCATTGATAATGACATCATAGATTGGTTTCCAATAAAGACTCGTTAGCAGGTGAGAAGTGAGTTTGAGAAGAAAAACACGTTTGAAAAAAAGGATGGATTGGTTTTTAAGACACTTTGAGAATGTGGAAATCAATCGGTGATTGTTGAACTGAATTAAAAATGTGAGAAAAATAGAAATACCAAAGGATTCTCTGTTTATGGATTATAGCAGTTGACAAAAACATGTGTTGGAAAGATTATTCCCAAAAGATGACAAGAAACCATGTTTTATTTAAAAGTAGGTATTAGATAACGTGTATTAATTTGACTAAAAATAAATTGTTTGAGAGAATTTATTGTAAATATCCTAAGAAGCATGTAAAATACAATTTGATTACATTTGTCTTGATGATCATAAAAAAATAAAATCTCACCGGAATATATATATATATATATATATATATATATATATATATATATATATATATATATATATATATATATATATATATATATATATAAGCACTTAATTAGATTATTGTTATTTATGAAGAATTTGCACAAACAAATTTATAAACATAAATATTTAATATTCATATTATGTTCTAACGAAATATGCTACTATATATATATATATATATATATATATATATATATTAAATATATGTTTTATAATTTTTAATGGATGAGAAATAGAAAAATATTTAACAATGAAAAATTATTTAATTTTAATAAAAATATTAAAACTCATAAAGGACAAATATAATTTGTAAAAATTGTTGTTTTTTGAATTTGTTTTACTATTATAGTTATCTACTTTATAATAATTTATAAATAATTAAATTAAAATATATAAATTAGTATTTAGTTGTCCTTGACAAATATTTCTAAATACGTCATCGATGAATAATACATTAGATAACCTTCAAATATTTGAGCAACTCACAATGATAGAGTATAATGAAAAATCTGTAGGAAAAATAGAACATATAAATTATTATTACTTGAAAAAAGAGAAAAAAATATTATTACTTTAAAAAACAGAGAAATATAGTTATAAAGGATTATGAAGAAAATCAAGAAATGGAGTTATGAAGAGTTAAAAAAGAAATATATTATTATTATTTTTATATAGAGAGAAGAAAGAGTGAGATGGAAAAAGAAAGAAGAAGAGTTATGAATATAAGAAGAAAAAATAGAAGAAAACTCATTATTATTAAATTAAGAAGAGTAAATAAAAAAGACAATGAAATGTGAGAAACACATAAAGAAGTGAGAAGAGGACTAAAAGTGATAAATACGTGAGGAAATGAGAAGACATGAGAAGTGACAAACACTTTAGTCACTCAAGGTCTTTCAAATGTTTCGAATACAAGTGCGTAAAACAAATTGCTTCTAAAAAGCTATTATCACAACTGTGATATTATTACCCAATATTATTTCACAATTGATGGAAAAAAGAAATTTGAAAAATGAGTATGCGCACGAGAGAGTTGTTGCAAATTTCTCCAGTTGACTATTTTATAAAACTATGAAGATTTCTATCGTTGGAGACATCTTAACTTATTTTTGGATGGAGATTAAAGTCATTGAAAAGTTTCCAAAAATAAAGATTTTTGTCTGGAGCCGATAATTCCCTGATCATCAATTAGTAAGGTTGATTCGTTAGATTTTGCACACTAAAATCAATAATTTTAAGGAGCATATTTTGTTTTTTATAAAAATATTTGTTATCATTAAAACTTAAATAGAGAGAGTAGAATCAAAATTCTTATTCTAACAGGAACTTCTTATCATACGTCGTGAAGGTCCTTTTGTAGCTTTGATGAATATTGCGATCTTGTTTTTACGTTGATAGAGATCTTTTTTACTTTTCTATTCGATTATGATTCAATTTTACTCTATGATCATGTGTATATGATGTGATGTAGCTTTGATGATTCAAAGATGTGTGATGTAACTTTTATGAATGATGTGTGTCGCTCCCAAAAGATGAGACTGGCTCAAATATGGTACAGACGCGAACGGTCGGCGAAAAGAACAATGGGAACACACAGCAGTGAACTCACTGGAAAAGAAAAGAGTCGCCAGCTAGGCATTTTTATCCCGGAGGAAAGGCAATGCTGCATAGACCTAGAAAAAGATGGATAAGACGGTTGCGAACCAGAGAGACTGAGAAAGGGGGTTGGTTACAACCTGGGAAGGTATTAGCACCCAGATTGTCCGTCGTACTCGACGGGATCCACGCTTAAAAGATTTGTGTTTTAAAGGGGTAGTGTCAGTGCAATCTGTGTATAAAAGAGCTGGAAAAGGATGTACAGGTGTTAGTGTGAAAGCAGTGTGAAGTGTATAAGTGAAGTGTCAGTGTAAGGGAAAGAGTGAAATGCTCATGATAATGAGGCTTAAAGAATAAAGCTGAAAGAGGGGGAATATACAGAGACTTTTGTTCGATAACTGTTAAGTTATGCCTACGTATCCTCTCGTGCAATGAGGAAGTCAGAACACCGTAGTTCGACCCAAAGAGACTGAAAGATGAATTGACTTGTGAACTGCTTGCTTGTCTATGCTCAAGTGTAAGACCTGTCTGGCTCAGGTGCAAACTGTCTTGCATTAGACGGAAGAAGCAAGTTCTCGTTTATGAGTGAATGAGATGAGAAAAGAATCCCGAAGGAGACGATTATTGTTTGTTTTTGAGTTCTCAATCTTTTATTGCTTTTGAGAGTTTGTCATAGATTAATGAACTTAAGCCTAAACCAATGGATTTAGTAAACTCATCACATCTTCCCTCTGATTAGGGGTAATGAGAATACCTTAAGTGCAAAGTCAGAATCTCACACTTAATTACCATGGTGTAGGATTAAGATCATTAACCTACTTGTGATTATTTAGATGTTTTTGGTGTTTTTGTTTAGTGTTAAGTAATGAGATTAAGCCATAATCAGGGATTAAACAGACTCATTACACCATCCTAATAGAAGGATAATAGATGAGAATGTTTAAGCTGAGGAAAGCTCCTCAACTTAATCCATGATTAGGGATTAAACCCATGACAAAACAAACCTTTGATTAAGTGGATTTTAATTAATGGTATGATGATGAAGTGAATTTTATGGTTTGTAAGACAACTTGAGGGGGACTTGTCCATTAACACTAGGGTTAGTCCTTCTTAACCAATTAAGGAAGAATTAGAACCCTAATGCAAGGCCCAAGTTACAAGTGTGATGTCTTGATGATTATTAGATGGATTAATTAAAGGAATTAAACACATTAAGGGTTTAACACTTAGGATTAAAGTTATACACTCCATCCTAATATAAGGATGCAGGCATAAGCTTAATCACAAAGCCTTAAAGCCTTTAGGGTTTAGTCCCTGATTGTGAGATGAGAAGAGAAGACTCAAAGAGACACAAAGGTAAAAACTAAGTGGGGGGACTAATCAAAACCCTAATCATTGTCATGCTTGGTTGTTCCTAAGGTTTGTGAAGTTTGCAAGAGAAATCTTCAATGGAACCACCAGGAAGCAGATGAAAGGATCACGAGAAGCAAAGTAACTTGCTTCATTCAAGAAGTCAAGTCACTTGAGGAAAGAAGGTAAGAAGAAAAGAATGAGCAAGCTCAATCTCAAACATATAACAAAATGCAGCATGGATGCATAAGAGAGATGAAGAGAAGTTGTGAGAAGTGAAGGCAAATTCACTTCTCAGGATAACTTACCACCTGAAAGGTTAGTGAAAGAAATGCAATGCAATGCAAAATGAGATGAAATGACATGATGAAAATCAAAACCAGAAGCACATTCATGATGATAATGATGCTATGAGATGATGCAAACATGAAACAACACATGGGGGTGATCATACAAACTTATGGATGCAAATGAAGCAAGTTTAGAACCATGATCATACATGAAAAGTTATGAAATGCATATGGCATACAACATGGCAAATGCAAGATGCAATGATCAAACATGCTTTCAATATGCCTTAAGATGTCAAATGAATCAAATGGATGCACAAAATGCTATGGAAAGTCAAGGTATGCAAGCAAATGCAAGATGGATGCATATGGAAGCCCAAATTAGGGTTTATGATCAAAGCATCAAACAAAAACCAAAACCAGAAGCAAACATCAAGACAAAAAATTGAAAATGCATTCAAAGGACTCTTAAACCTATACTAACTCACTTCCCAAAGGAGAAGTTCCAACTCTTAACCTAATTCAAGTTATGATTTTCCTAAGTTTTTTAGGGTTTTAGGGTTCCTTAACAAGAAAAATGTCAAACAAATAGAAAATGTAAGATCAATTCATGCCAAATTAATCTCACAAACTACGTGATATGCACAACACAATGCAAAAAGAATCAAAGTCCAACTCTCAATGGTTAGGCAGAAATGATTTTTGGAAGTTTGGATCAAAATAATGCCTTGAAATGATTTTAATTCCATGAAAAATTCTCAAAATGCATCAAGATCAAAAAAGAAATTTGGTTTGAGGGTTGGACAATGTTTCTAAATGGTTTTAAATGTTTCATGAATTTTTTGGTCATTTTTAAATACCTAAAAGCATTTTTAATTAATTAATTCTCATTAATTAATTAGAAATAAACTTTTAAATATTTAAAAATATTTTTTGAATGCAAAAATAAAAAATAAAAATATTTTTGGTTTCAGAAATTAAATAAAAGTGTGCATAAAAAATTTCAGAATTTTTGAATTGATTTTGCTATTTTAAATAAAATGTAGAAAACAAATGCAATTAAATGAAATAAAAACTGAATTTAAATGAAAGTCAGCGCATCCAGTGGTCCACATTTAAACCTGAGATGGAGGGAAAGACTTCGCGCGTGATCCTAAGGCTGAGATTCAAACTGGCCTAATTTCCATTTTTTATTAATTAAACAGAATTAATTAAGTTAATTATGGATTAGGGTTTCTAATGGTGCATCTGAACCATCCAAACGCGCGCCAGTCAACCTAGGTCAGCTCATCCAACGCTCCAGATTCAAACTACATTAAACACAGGGATTAAGCCCTAATCATTTTCAGGTGGCCGGAGAAGACCTCCGGTCGTCTTCTCCGGTGGGAACCCCACCTGAAAATTTCTAAACTCTTCAAAACTCCACTAAAATGAAATCTAACAAACCAGAAATCATTCCCACACTTCACTAAATCAAAACCCTAACTCAAAACTCATTTATTCTTCCTCAATCAACTGAATGGAAACAAAACATTTTTTAGGGCAAAAGTTTCAGAGCAAGATTAAACTCTCATTTCTTCACCATTTTCAAAACCAAGAACATCAGAGTGATCAGTGAATCATGAAGAACAACTTAGGAACTTAAAAATCCATTTCTGGAAAAAATGTTCATGAAGCTACCTGAGTTTGAAGCTTTTCAGTCTGGCACTTTCTGAACTCCTCTCTTGTGCAAAACCACTCCTGTGACCTCCCTGATGAAGCCTTGATGCTTAGAAAGAGTTTATGATGGCTGGTTTGGAAGTTTGAACAAGTTCTGTTCAAGGTCAGGTGAGGATCGTGTTTGTGATTCTATGGTTTTCAGGCTGTTTTGAAGGATGGTTTGTGTTCAGTGAAGCATGGTGAGAAGGTTCATGAAGTTTGTTTGTGTGTTTGTGGCCTGTGGAGTGAGTTTCGAATGCTTTTGCAAGTGAGGGTGAAAATGTGAATGTTGTGTTGTGGCTGGTTTTAGGCTGGCCTCTTGTGTGGTTTGGCTTGCAATTGATTTGTATAAACAAATGCTATTGGTCAGATGACATGACATGTCCTTTTGTGATAGGTATGGTTGCTTTTGCAAAAATGTCAACTTTTGTGTAAGAAGGGCATGGGCAACTTGCTAGCCTAGTACAACAAGGGTGTGCTGCGCAGCATGGTGAGGGAAAAGGGCTAGGATGGTTCAGCAAACTAGGCAGCAAGTGGGTGAGGAGATATGATGACTTTTGCAACTTGGTTCACTTTGGTTCTTATGGAAGAAACTTGATCCATGGGCCATAAAACATGTGATTCCTTGGGTGCATTCTGAACTTTAGATGTTCTGTGATCATGTTATGTGGATTAGAAGTTCATTTGAAGTCATAAATTTCCTTGGTACAAGAATTTGCAAGTTTTTCCATTTGGTGCATAACTTGAATTTTAGTGATTTTTGCCAACTTTGATGAGCCATAACTTTTGATCCAAAATGAATTAGGTCATGTTCTTGTACTTTTTGAAAAGGGAAAGATCTATTCTACAACTTTCATGACCAAAGTTTTTCCATTTGAAGCTTTCTTGAATCAAAAAGTAAGGGTTGAAAAAGTTGCATAAAATGACATTTTCATTAAAAGTCAAACTTGCCCAAAAAGTCAACTTTGCAAAAGACTTGAAATTCTTCAATTTTGTGAACTTCCAACCTCTTCTATGATCAAATAAAGATCATATGCAATCAAAATGATGAAGATCACCCCTTGGTTGGGTCATTGGGGGCCTCAGATGCCCTGATTTTGCACTAACTTGCTTGAAAAGTCAACTCTTGATCAGATGACTTCCCCATGGAATTTCTTCATGAAAATTGATTTGCATACTCCCTATACCATATAGAGACCAATAGAAACAAGAATGACCAAAAAATTTGGGGTTATGGCCTCTGAAACCAAAACCCTAATTTTAGGTCATCTGTGCAGTCAAGCCTGGCTCTGCTTCCATACTGTAAACACCCCAAATTTGCCCTCACCCATTCACACCATGGCTTGTGATCATTCTCATATGCACAAACTCAATCATAGCATCTCATACCACATTTTTGATTCATTGCATTGGTTCAAAGTCATCTGCATCTAGGGTTTGTGATCTGAGCAATCCAAGAGCTTCTTGAGCCACTCCAAAGGTCATCAATCACTTCAAAGGGATCCATATGTGCTCAAGTATCATATTATATCCTCTAAAAGTCAAGAATGTCAAAGAATCACAAGAACTGGAAATGGTGTGGAAGCAGAGCCAGGCTTAACTGCACAGATGACCTGAAATTAGGGTTTTGGTTTCAGAGGCCATAACTTCAAATTTTTTGGTCATTCTTGTTTCTATTGGTCTCTATATGGTATAGGGAGTATGCATATCAATTTTCATGAAGAAATTCCTTGGGGAAGTCATCTGATCAAGAGTTGACTTTTCAGACAAGTCAGTGCAAAATCAGGGCATCTGAGACCCCCAATGATCCAACCAAGGGGTGATCTTCATCATTTTGAGTGTATATGATCTTTATTTGATCATGGAAGAGGTTGGAAGTTCACAAAATTGAAGAATTTGAAGTTTTTGCAAAGTTGACTTTTTTGGGCAAGGTTGACTTTTAATGAAAATGTCATTTTATGCAACTTTTTCAACCCTTACTTTTTGATTCAAAAATGCTTCAAATGGAAAAACTTTGGTCATGAAAGTTGTAGGATAGATCTTTCCCTTTTCAAAAAGTACAAGAACATGACCTAATTCATTTTGGATCAAAAGTTATGGTTCATCAAAGTTGGCTAAAATCACTAAATTTCAAGTTATGCACCAAATGAGAAACTTGCAAAAAAACTTGTACCAAGGCAATTTGTGACTTCTAATTGATGTCTAATCCTTATACAAACATCACACAAGTCTTAAAGTTCAGATTGAACCAAAGGGATCACATGTTTCATGGCTTGTGAGGCAAGATCTTTTCATGAGAACTAAAAGCAAGCAAGTTGCAAAACCAATGATAACTTCTCATCCACTTGTTGCCTAGCCTGCTGACCAATCCTAGCCTTTCTCCCTCACCTTGCTGCGCAGCCCACACCCTTTGTACTTGGCTGGAACATGACCCATGCCTCTCTTACAAGAAGTTGACATTTTGGCAAAAGCTACCATACCTATCACAAAAGGACATGTCATGTCATCTGACCAATAGGATTAGTTTATACAAACCAAATGCAAGCTAAACATCACAACACACAAGCCTGAAACAAGCAAGAACTCAGCATTCTCATTTTCCACCCTTGAAGCAAAAGCTTTCGAAATTCTTCATACAAGCCACAAACACTCAAACAAACTTCACAAACCTTCTCCACACATCACCCTGATCACAAAGCACCCTTAAAATCAAACTGAAACTCAAAGAATCTAGAGCACGATTCTCACCTGAGCTTGAACAGAACTTGTTCAAACTCCCAAACCAGCCAACACAAGCTCCTTCCAAGCATCCAGACATCATCAAGGGATCAAAGGGAGTGGATTGCACAAAGAGGAGAGGCCAGAAAGCTGTGAACTGAAAGCTTCAAAACTCAGGTAGCTCAAGAACTATTTTTTCCAGAAATGAATTTTTAAGTTCTTAATAGCTTCTACATGCTTCCCTGGTCATGAATATGTTGTTGGTTTTGAAAATGGTGAAGAGATGAGTATGTATGCAGTCTCTGAAACTTTTTGCCCTAGAACTAGATTGATTCGATTCAGCCAGTTTAGGAATGATAAATGTGTTTTGAATGGGGGTTCTGATTCGTTTTTAGGTGGGGATCATTTCTGTTTAATTAGATTTCGTTTTAGATGCGTTTAGAGAGAGTTTGAAGTTTGGAGTGATCGGAGAAGATGACCGGAACACTGTTCCGGTCACCTGAGAGTCATTAACGGCTGGATTAGGGTTAATTAATTAGGGTTAGTGAGTTTGAATGCTGGCCGTCCAGATGCGCGCCAGGTCAATTCGCGCGTGTTGGAGTTTGAATCTGGGCCTTCAGATTGGATTACTTTTCTTTTTTTCAGTTTTAAATTCATTTTATTTTCATATTAATTCATTTGTTTTCTATATTTTATTAAAAATAGCAAAACTAATTTAAAAATTCTGAAATTTTTTATACAAGTTATTATTTAATTTCAGAACACAAAAATATTTTTATTTTTATTTTTAGCATTAAAAAAGTATTTTTAAATATTTAAAAGTTTCTTTTTAATTAATTAATGAGAATTAATTAATTAAAAATACTTTTAGGTATTTAAAAATCACCAAAAAATTCATGAAACATTTAAAAATATTTAGAAACATTGTCCAACCTTCAAACCAAATTTCTTTTTTGATCTTGATGCATTTTGAGAATTTTCCATGGAATTAAAATCATTTTGATGCATTATTTTGATCCAAACTTTCAAAAATCACTTCTGCCTAACCACAAAGAGTTGGACTTTGATTCTTTTTGCATTGCATTGTGTTCAGCATGTAGTTTGTGAGATTAAATGGCCATGATTTGATCTTTCATTTTCAATTTGTTTGGTAATTTTCTTGTTAAGGAACCCTAAAACCCTAGAAAACTTAGGAAAATCATAACTTGAATTAGGTTAAGAGTAAGAACCTCTCCTTTGGGCAGTGAGTTAGTATAGGATTAGGGATCCTTTGAGTGCATTTTCAAATTTTTTATATTGATATTTGCTTCTGATTTTGGTTTGTGTTTGATGCTTTGATCATAAACCCTAATTTGGGCTTCCATGTGCATCCATCTTGCATTTGCATTCATACCTTGAATTGCCATGACATTTTATGCCTCCATGTGATTCATTTAACATCATAAGACATATTGGAAGCATGCTTGATCATTGCATCTTGCATTTGCCATGTTGTATGCCATTTGCATTTCATAACTTTTCATGTGTGTTCATGTGTCTTAACTTGCTTCATTTGCATCCATGAGCTTGTATGATCATCCCCATGTGTTTGTTTCATGCTTGTAACATCTCATAGCATCATTAACATCATTTATTTGCTTCTGGATTTGTTTCTCATCATGACATTTCATCTCATTTTGCATTGCATTGCATTCCTTTCACTAACTTTGCAGGTGGTAAGCAACTTTGAGAAGTGAATTTGCCTTCACTTCTCACAACTTCTTTTCATCTCTTTTATGCATCCATACTGCATTTTGTTATGTGTTTGAGATTGAGCTTGCTCTTTCTTCTCCTTCTTACTTTCTTTCCTCAAGTGACTTGTCTTCTTGGATGAAGCAAGTTACTTTGCTTCTCTTGGCTCCTTTCATCTGCTTCCTGGTGGTTCCTCTGAAGATTTCTTTCTTAAACCCCACAAACCTTAGGAACAACCAAGCATGACAATGATTAGGGTTTTGATTAGTCTCCCCTCTTAGTTTTACCTTTGTGTCTCTTTGAGTCTTCTCTTCTCACCTCATAATCAGGGACTAAACCCTAAAGGCTTTAAGGCTTTGTGATTAAGCTTATGCCTGCATCCTTCTATTAGGATGGAGTGTATAACTTTAATCCTAAGTGTTAAACCCTTAATGTGTTTACCTCCTTTAATTAACCCATCTAATAATCATCAAGACATCACACTTGTAACTTGGGCCTTGCATTAGGGTTCTAATTCTTCCTTAATTGGTTAAGAAGGACTAACCCTAGTGTTAATGGACAAGTCCCCCTCAAGTTGTCTTACAAATCATAAAATTCACTTCATCATTTCACCATTGAATAAAATCCACTTAATCAAAGGCTTGTTTTGTCATGAGTTTAATCCCTAATCATGGATTAAGTTGGGGAGCTTTCCTCAGCTTAAACCCTCTCATCTATTATCCTTCTATTAGGATGGTGTAATGAGTCTGTTTAATCCTTGATTATGGCTTAACCTCATTACTTAACACTAAACAAAAACAACAAAAACATCTAATTAATCACAATGGGGTTAATGATCTTAACCCTACACCAAAAGTGATTAAGTGTGAGAATCTGACTTCACACTTAAGGTATTCTCATTACCCCTAATCAGAGGGAGGATGTGATGAGTCTACTAACCCATTGGTTTAGGCTTAAGCTCATTAACTTATGACAAATTTCCAAAAGCAATAAAAGACTGAAAACTCAAAAACAAACAATAATCGTCTCCTCCGGGATTCTTTTCTCATCTCATTCACTCACAACCGAGAACTTGCTTCTTCCGTCTAATGCAAGACAGTTTGCACCTGAGCCAAACAGGTCATACACTTGAGCATAGACAAGTAAACAGTTCACCAGTCAATTCATCTTTCAGTCTCTTTGGGTCGAACTACGGTGTTCTGACTTCCTCATTGCACGAGAGGATACGTAGGCATAACTTAACAGTTATCGAACAAAAGTCTCTGTATATTCCCCCTCCTTCCAGTATCATTCTTTTAAGCCTCATCATCATGAGCATTTCACTCTTATCCTTGCACTGACACTTCATTTATACACTTCACTTTACACTTCTTTTACACTGACACCTGTACATTCTTTTCCAGCTCTTATACACAAATTGTACTGACACTACCCCTTTGAAACACAAATCCTTTAAGCGTGGATCCCGTCGAGTACGACGGACAATCTGGGTGCTAATACCTTCCCAGGTTGTAACCGACCCCCTTTCTCAGTCTCTCTGGTTCGCAACCGTCTTATCCATCTTTTTCTAGGTCTATGCAGCATTACCTTTCCTCCGGGATAAAAATGCCTAGATGGTGACACTATTCATCTCCAGTGAGTTCACTGCTGTGTGTTCTCATTGTTCATTTCGCCGACCGTTCGCGTCTGTACCTTTAACAGGGCCATTTTCCCATTTATCGGGAGCGACACATACAAATCCCAGTTCTTGTGATTCTTTGACATTCTTGACTTTGGGAGGATATAATATGATATTTGAACACACATGGACCTCTTTGAAGTGATTGATGGCCTTTGGAGTGGCTCAAGAAGCTCTTGGATTGCTCAGATCACAAACCCTAGATGCAGATGACTTAGAAACAATGTAGTGAACCAAAAATGGGATATGAGAACTTATGATTGGTTTATGCATATGAAATGATCACAAGTCATGGTGTGAATGGGTGAGGGCAAATTTGGGGTGTTTACAGCTGCCCCTATTCAAACATGAGTTAGCTGTGCAGGATGTAAGCGACGGCTTATCAAACAAACAAGATAACTTGTGGTTGAATACCAAAGACAGTCCAAAATTTGCACTCACAGAATGAAGAAGAAAAGGGATATAGATTGTAGAGGAAAGTAAAGTATATTATAAAGTGCGAGCGACGGAGGACGACCGTCGAGCAGGAGACGACTGCTGGATAAAGAGCAATGACGGGGACGGCCGACATGCTGGGAAAAGTGCGGGAAATAAAGCAATGACGGGGACGGCCGACATGCTGGGGATAAAAGGGATTATGATGGGGACGGCCATCAAGTAAAGCTGTAAGATTCTCTGGGGATTAATGAAAAATGATGGGGACGGCCATCAAGTTCAAAGCAAAGTAACCGACGATGGGGACGGCCATCGGGCTAAAAAGAAAAAAGGACCACGACGGGGACGGCCATCGGGTTAAAGAATAAATGAAATAAACAGATGATGAGGTACGGTCATCAAAGGTGAAGGACGATCACCTAGCAGGGGACGGCTGCTCTGTTGGGGTTAAGATGAGGGACGGTCATCTAAGGTGGAGGACGACCACCAGGCAGGGTACGGATGCCGAAAATATCGCGACATAGGACGAATGTCGGATAAAAGGTCAACGATGGGGACGGCCATCGGATGAGCATGATGAAGGACAATCATCAAGAGGTGGAGGACGACCACCTAGCAGGGGACGGCTGCTCTCAAGGTTTATCATGACGTAGGACGAACGCCAGATAACCAATCAACAATGGGGACGGCCATTGGATAAAATGATGAAGGACGATCATCAAGAGGTGGAGGACGACCACCTAGCAGGGTACGGCTGCCAAATATCACGACATAGGACGAATGTCGGATAGAGAAAGTCAACGATGGGGACGGCCATCGGACGAGCATGATGGAGGACAACCATCAAGAGGTGGAGGACGACCACCTAGCAGGGTACGGCTGCTCTCAGGGTTTATCATGACATAGGACGAATGTCAGATAAGAAGAAAATTGTTTTACTGGGGAATAGTAAACACGGACGAGTGTTTACAATCCAAGAAATAAAAGGTATAAGTGTTTGGTATTGTGTATAGATTAAAGATGCGGACCAGCATCCTTAGGACCTATGATACGGACGAGTATCAGGTAGAAACAAAATCTGACACGTGTTCCGAGATGATGATACGGACGAGTATCAACTGGTTAACAAGGAACACGGACGAGTGTTGTATCTGAAAGAACTCTTCTGGGGAATAGTAGACACAGACGAGTATCTATATTCAAGAAGACACAATGTATGGATTAAAGATGCGGACGAGCATCCTTAAGACTATGATACGGACGAGTATCATGTAGAAACAAACGCTTGACACATGTTCTGAGATGATGGTACGGACGAGTACCAACTGGTTAACAAAGAACACGGACGAGTGTCGAATCTGCGGGGATATAAATGGTGTATACAAGATACGGACGAGTATCTGTATAGGTATGAGTAGAAAGCATGAGTGATGTATAGATGAGTGTTCAATCTGCTGGGGAGAATGACACCGACCGAGTGTCAAAAGGAGAAGAGTATAAAATGAACAAGTATCTGGTATACAAAGTGTTTATGTTACTTGTGCCAGGAAAATGACATGGACGGATGTCAAGAAAAGCTATATATACAAGTATCTGTGAGTGCAAAGGGGATGTCTTTGGCTTTCTGCTGGGATATGACACGGACGAGTGTCACAAGGAGTATGTATTTGTATTGGTGAATGTGAGGCAACTGCTTTTGCTGGGGAATTTGGGGAGTATTCCGTATATTGTTGAGGGGTTGATAATATTCACAAGTGTCTGATTCAGACCATGACTTATGATTATGCAACATGTTTGATTTTTTGCCGTAATGCTCCGTATTAAGACGGAATGCTACGCTTTGTTTGGTGAATATGATGCGAATGCTATGATTATGCAAGAGAAGGCAGATCCGGGATTCGGATCCCGTTGCTGCGAAGATCTCTGGTTGATCTATTTGAAGTGGACATCCCAGCTGGGGATGAGATCACTGGTAGATCTAATGAGATGATTCTGCTTGGGGAGGGAGGTCACTGATAGACCCATTCCTGTAAATGAGGGAACCCAGCTGGGGTTTGTAGGAGCTTTCGTCACTCTGTCGTGATACCTTCGTGTGCCGCTCTTCTGAATAGAGGCTGAGACTCTGTGGGGAAATGATTCCCTGGATTTTGCACTCGGCTGGGGAAGTGACAAGTGGCAACTCATCTGGGGAGCAAGCACTTGGGTGCTAAGACTGAGTGAGTGTTGACTTGCCAGTTTGCTGGGATGAAGCTTTTATGCCCCATGTTGCGCTTTTGAATACCTGCCATCCTGCAAAGACAGAGAAACGTACAAGTAATCCCGAGGCATCCCTTACGGGGTTCCGTCATAGGAGTGAGACACTTCTGAGAGTAAGTATATTCCCTGTAAGCACGTGTTTTATTTTCTTAAAGATAAGCATC
Organism: Lathyrus aphaca; assembly: GCA_963966055.1. Taxonomy (NCBI): domain Eukaryota; kingdom Viridiplantae; phylum Streptophyta; class Magnoliopsida; order Fabales; family Fabaceae; genus Lathyrus; species Lathyrus aphaca. The sequence continues at coordinate 267,997,027 of OZ014525.1, forward strand.
TGTATTTATGTAATCAGTTTTCCTTTAAGACATCAGACATTTTTGCAAATAAAAATGTACATAACGAAACATGACTGAAAAATCTGATTTTATTAATTCCAATGCCCTGAATTGGCAAGATACAGTCAAAGAAACGAATCTCCTGAAATGAGGAAATTGTTACAAATTGAGAAACAAAATGCTGGCAATGTTGATGACACTTTGAAGGAGCTTCCCTTCTTGCTATGACTCGTATGACATTCTACATTCTTCTCGTCTTGCTTTCTGAAGAAGGCTGATTCTGAAAGAGGCTTGGTCCTTTCGAAGTTTACCAAGTTGTAGGTGATACAGGCGAATTCAGAATGCAGTTGTTCGCTTATTCCCTTATTTTGCATGGATCGCCCTTTCGGGTTTTCAATCCATCGGGATACCCATTTTTGCCTGAGTTGTCCAATGCGGCTTTTCAACTCAGCGGGTGTACATTTTTATTTATTTCCCTTATTTTTGCCCGAGTCTTTTATTCTGTTTTTGACTCGCCGGGATGCCCTATTTTTGCCTGGACTTATATTCTGTTTTTGTGTCCAGCGGGTCATTTTTATGCGAAATATTTTTTAACTGCATCTGAATTCACAGGGGACGGGAAGTCTTCGCCATCCATGGTGCTGAGCATCAGTGCTCCACCAGAGAAAACCTTCTTTACCACGAATGGTCCTTCATAGTTCGGAGTCCATTTGCCCCTGTGGTCTGTATGAGGAGGGAGGATTCTTTTCAGCACAAGATCTCCCACTCGGTACTCCCGGTGCCTGACTTTCTGATCGAAGGCTCTCTTCATTCTTTTCTGATACAATTGTCCATGACAGATTGCAGCCAATCTCTTCTCTTCAATCAGACTCAATTGTTCGAATCGGGACCGGACCCACTCTGCTTCGTTCAGCTTAACATCCATCAGTACTCGCAAGGAGGGTAATTCAACTTCAACAGGTAGGACTGCCTCCATACCATACACAAGTTGATACGGTGTTGCCCCAGTGGATGTTCTGATTGACGTGCGGTACCCATGCAAGGCAAATGGTAGCATTTCATGCCAGTCTTTGTAGGTGACTACCATCTTCTGCACAATCTTCTTGATATTCTTATTAGCTGCCTCAACAACGCCATTCATCTTTGGCCTGTAAGGAGAAGAATTGTGGTGTTGGATCTTGAAGTCCCAGCATAGTTCTGCCATCATTTTATTGTTTAAGTTGGAACCATTATCAGTAATGATTCGCTCGGGCACTCCATACCGACAGATGATATCTCTCTTCAGAAATCTGGCTACCACTTGCCTTGTAACATTTGCATATGACGCTGCTTCAACCCACTTGGTGAAATAGTCAATGGCGACCAAGATGAATCTGTGGCCATTTGAAGCAGTTGGCTCAATCTTGCCGATCATATCAATGCCCCACATGGCAAAGGGCCAGGGTGAAGACATTATATTCAAAGGATTGGGAGGCACATGCACCTTATCCGCATAAATCTGGCATTTATGGCATTTTCTGGCATAGGCGCAACAGTCGGCATCCATTGTGATTCAGTAATAACCTGATCTTAGCAATTTCTTAGCCATGGCATGCCCTCCTGCATGGGTACCAAAGGATCCTTCGTGCACTTCGTGCATCAACAAGTCTGCTTTTGTTCTACCGACGCATCTGAGGAGTACCATATCAAAGTTTCTCTTGTACAGGGAACCATCAGTATTCAGAAAGAAACTACCAGCAAGCCTTCTCAACGTCTTCTTATCATTGGAAGATGCCCCAGATGGGTATGTTTGATCCTCCAAGAAGCACTTAATGTCATGGAACCAAGGCTTATCATCTTTGATAACATCTGCTGCGAACACATATGCTGGTCTATCGAGTCTGGACACTGAAATCTGCGGTACAAAGTTGGCTGCTTGAACTTTGATCATGGATGAAATGGTAGCCAGGGCATCTGCAAACTGATTCTCGTCCCGAGGGATATACTCAAGCTTGACTGTTGTGAAGAAAGTCAATAACCTCCTTGTGTAATCCCTGTAAGGTATCAGATGATCCCGGTGGGTATACCATTTGCCGTTGGTTTGATTAACTACCAGAGCTGAATCTTCGAATACAGTCAATGTCTTGATCCTGAGGTCAATGGCTTCCTCAAGACCCATAATGCAAGCTTCGTATTCAGCTTCGTTGTTAGTGCAGTTTTCCCGAGAAAGGCATGTGAACTCCCTTAGGTGTAATGAGCACTGCACCAACACCACGACCATTCATGTTAACAGCCCCATCAAACATCATAGTCCATTCTTCCTCCGGGTCAGGCCCTTCAGTGTGAACAGGCTCTTCACGATCTTTCACTTTTACGAACATGATGTCTTCATCAGGGAAGTCAAATCTCATAGGCTGGTAGTCATCAATAGGTTGCTCAACAAGATATTCAGACAATACACTGCCCTTGATGGCTTTCTAATATGTGTACTGAATGTCATATTCCGTGAGAATCATTTGCCATCTTGCAACCCGTCCGGTAAGAGCTGGCTTCTCGAAAATGTACTTGACTGGGTCCATTTTGGATATCAATAAAGTAGTGTGGGTCAACATATACTGTCTCAGTCGGCGAGCAGCCCACGCTAAAGCACAACAAGTTTTCTCGAGCAGTGAATAACGTTGTTCACAGTCGGTAAACTTTTTGCTTAAGTAGTATATTGCATACTCTTTTCGACCAGACTCGTCATGCTGGCCCAGCACACACCCCATTGACTCTTCTAATACTGTCAAGTACATTATCAAAGGTCTTCCTTCAACTGGAGGCATAAGGATTGGAGGTTCTTGCAAGTATTCTTTGATCTTGTCAAAAGCCCTCTGGCAATCTTCATTCCACCTGACCGTCTGTTCTTTTCTTAACAGCTTGAACAAAGGTTCACAGGTCGCTGTAAGGTGAGATATGAACCTTGAGATGTAGTTCAATCTACCTAGAAACCCTCGAACTTCTTTTTCAGACTTCGGTGCAGGCATTTCTTGAATGGCTTTGACTTTATCAGGGTCCACTTCAATCCCTTTCTCGCTTACAATAAAGCCCAACAGCTTACCAGATCGCACCCCGAATGTGCACTTGTTGGGGTTCAGCTTCAGTTGGTACTTCCTCAGACGCTTGAATAGTTTTAGCAGGTTTACCAGGTGGTCTTCTTCTGTGAGGGACTTGGCAATCATGTCATCCACATAACACTCGATTTCTTTATGGATCATATCGTGGAATAATGTTACCATAGCCCGTTGATATGTTGCACCAGCATTCTTCAATCCAAATGGCATCACCTTGTAACAGAACGTGCCCCAAGGTGTGATGAAAGTTGTCTTCTCCATGTCTTCAGGTGACATTTTGATCTGGTTGTATCCTGAAAATCCGTCCATGAAGGAGAATACCGAGAACTGAGCCGTATTATCAACCAATACGTCAATGTGAGGTAATGGGAAGTCATCTTTTGGGCTGGCTCTGTTCAGGTCCCGGTAGTCAACACACATCCTTACTTTGCCGTCTTTCTTAGGCACAGGTACTATATTAGCAACCCACGGCGGATAGCTAGTTACAGCAAGGAACCCGGTGTCCCACTGCTTTTGTACCTCTTCTTTGATCTTCATTGCCATGTCTGGGCGAGTACGGCGCAGTTTTTGTTTAACTGGTGGGCATTCTTCCCTCAGAGGCAGCTTGTGCATAACAATGTCGGTGTCCAACCCTGGCATATCCTGATAAGACCAAGCAAACACATCCACATATTCTTGAAGCAGGTCAATCAGTTGTTTCTTCACTGAGTCTTGTAAACAGGCCCCGATTTTAACTTCTTTCACATCATCATCTGTACCAAGATTAATTGCTTCTACCTCCTCCTGATGAGGAGTAATAACTTTCTCCTCTTGTCTCAACAATCTGGCTAGCTCTTCAGGAAGCTCTTAGTCTTCTTCAACCCCTTCATCAGCTTGATTGATCGGATTGTCAAAGCCATACGAAGTCATAGCCGTGCTGTTGTCGGTGCGGTCTGGAAGGCACTCTCTGCAAGGGTTCAGTTGGTTCATTTTAGTGATTAATTTTAGTCTTGTTTAGAAAAGTGAAATAAAAGTTGTCATTTTGAAAACATTGCCATTTATTTTTTTGTACAAAAAGAAAAATGGAAAAACAGTGAGCGGAAAAGAAAAAGACTCGTTTGCAAAAGATGTCTGATATTTCATTGATTAATCTTGTTGCACAAAAATTACAGATGGCCCGATTAAAAAATGAGTCTTGTCCTCTTGGGCAAGATGCAAGACTTGATGCATGCTTAAAATATACAGGAAATAATAATTACTCTGCAGGAGTAACTCTTATAATTTCCTGGGAAGACCAGTTTGAGATACTGCTCCCCGGGACCTTTGGACGAATCCAGCTTTCCAGGTTGCGTTCATCTTCCGACTCATCTTCCAAGTTGTTGACAGCATCGGGGGTGAGCATCCCCCCACTAACAAAGTTGGGCTTTTTGGCAGCCTCTGCTTGATCTTCTTGAGTTGGTTTGTAACCCAACCCAAATCTATCTTCTTTCTTCTCTACAGGCAACAATTTGCCCCAGCCTTGAGCGTTTCCTTCTTCCACAACCTTCCGGGCCTGCTGGTAGGATGTCATGGAAGTCCCAAGTACAGCAGAGGTTTCATTAATATTCAGGGCCTCAAACCCTTCACTCATCGTCTCGTGGATCTCCCCATCCATCTCAATATATTTGTATGTAGCCAGATGGCTAACAAAAATATCCTCCTCTCCACAGATAGTAACGACTTGGCCCTCCCACTCGAATTTTAACTTCTGGTGAAGGGTAGACGTAACTGCGCCAGCGGCATGAATCCATGGTCTACCCAACAAACAGCTGTAGGCCGGCTGAATGTCCATCACGTAGAAGGTCGTTTTGAAAGTTTGTGGGCCAATCATTACAGGCAACTCAATTTCTCCCAGAACTGATCTCTTAGAGCCGTCAAAAGCTCTCACTACCAAGTTACTGGGTCGTAATGCCAATCCTTCATATTCCAGCTTCACAAGGGCTTTTTTAGGCAAGACATTGAGGGATGATCCTGTGTCTACCAGTACATGTGAAAGAACTACACCCTTACACTCCATGGTAATGTGCAAAGCCTTATTGTGATTGCGGCCTTCCGAAGTCAAATCAGTGTTGGTAAATCCTAGTCCATTACTAGCATTAACATTTCCAACCACAGCTTCCAACTGATTGACGGTGATCTCTTCTGGCACATAAGCTGCGTGCAAGACTTTGAGTAGTGCATTCCGGTGAGCCTCGGAGCACATAAGCAATGATAGAATGGAGATCTTGGAAGGCGTCTGGTGAAGCTGGTCCACTATCTTGTAATCACTCTTCTTGATGATTCTCATGAATTCATCAACTTCTTGATCAAAAGGTGTTTTCAAAGCTTCTTTAACAATTTGTTCTTCTTGCACCATGCTCTTCCCTTTTGCCTTGGCAGCAGCTTCTGCTTCAGCAGTGGGTCTTTGAATTTGCGGGGCAAAGAGACGTCCGCTTCGAGTGAAGCCTCCGCCTCCCCCCACATTGTCTATTTGTGGTGAAGAAGTTGATGATTCGAGAGTGATTTTCTGTCCTTCGCAGTATAGGTCGGAGCCGTAATGCCAGGGGATGGCATTACTGCTTTCATAAGGTACTGGCCCAGGCACTGTGATAGTGACTGGACTGATGGCAGCTGCGGAAGGAACCATGATAGTTTGTGGATCATAATATATTGTGACTGGTGCTCTGGTAGGAGTGGCATTTTGTGAATTGTAGGCAGAATCATTCGCAGGATCATAATAAATTGTCAGTGTTGAGACACTTTCATTGTTGGTTGCTGATGTTGTAGGAGTCATTGTTGGAAGGATGGGTGTTGTTGTTGTAGGAGACTCTGAATGGGGGGGTGCTGAAGTTGTAGAAGGGATGTCTGCTGATATTTGGTCCGTTGAAGTAATAGATGAAGCATTTGTTGATGAAACTGAAAAGTTGTTTGGAACAATGGTTGCTGCAGTTGTAGGAGATTCTGAAATCGTTGTTAAGGAGATTGCTGGATTGGTAGGTATTAATGTTGTGATTTGAAGCAGGCCACTCTGGATGAGACCATCTATGCCATCCCTCAAGTTATCACAACCATTCACTGAAATGTTGCAATAAGCACACCCTAACTCACATCCCGGGAACATTTGACATTCGAGGAGTTGAGCTTTAATCTCCACCAAGGGTGTCCGAATCTGACCCACACTGGTTATCAAGTAAGACGGCTTGTCTTCTTCAATAACATTGATTCTGGGACCACCATGGTGTGGCATAGGGTTCTTGTTAACATTTGGTGGTGGTGCGAAGTTTAGAGCTTTGGAATCTACCAAGTCCTGTACTTTCATGTGCAAAGCTCTGCACTTCTCTGTACTGTGGCCAGGTGCATTTGAGTGAAAAGCACATCTGGCGCTGGCGTCATAATTTCTGGGTAGACTGGTAGGATCTGGAGGTGCCAACGTCCTTAGCTCAACCAGGTTGAGTTTCAGGAGTTGTGGCAGTAATGTGGCATAGGGCATAGGGATCAGATCGATCACCCTATTGGCCTGAGAGGGCCTCTGTTGGAACGGTCTCTGCTGATTGCTGTTGTTGGTGTTGCTGTTGTTATAATTTCTTTGAGGAGGATACTGAGTTTGTTGCTAATAATTTTGTTGCTGAGGTTGATAAGCTGGTTGAGGATGAATTGGAGCGGGAATGGTGACTGCTGCCACAGACCTATGGACATATTGGGGTCTGCCCCTGCTGGTGTGGATAGCATTGGTCTCACCAGTTCTTCTTGGGCCTACAAAAGGCTTCCTTGAGTTACTGGATGAGCTGGCACCGTTGTCAGAAATCTTACCCATCTTTAATAGGCTTTCAATTCTTTCCCCAGCTATGACCACATCAGCAAAGCTAGTGGAGGAGAAAGCAGCCAGCCTGTCAATGTATGTTCCTTGGAGGGTGTTCATAAACATATCAGCCATCTCCCTCTCTGACATAGGTGGCTGGACAGCAGCAGCAAGCTGTCTCCACCTTTGAGCGTACTCTCGGAAACTTTCCCTGGATGATTGAGACATCCCCATCAAGAGGGTCCTGTTGGGAGCCATATCCAAGTTGTACTGATACTGTCTGATAAAGGCCTCTGCCAGGTCCTTCCAGCATCTAATGGTTGCTCTAGTCAGATGAGAGTACCATTCCCTCGAAGCTCCAGTTAAGCTATCCTCAAAATAAAACATCCATAGCTTTTCGTCCATGGTATAGGCTTTCAGCCTCCCCAGAAAGGATTGTAAATGGGTCCGGGGACAGGAAGTCCCGTTGTACTTCTCAAAACATGGAGGTTTAAATTTGTGGGGAATCCTGACCCCGTCTACTAAACCCATGTCCATAACATCAAAGCCCAAAGAATTCTGGGACTCTAGGGACCTCAGTTTCTCAGCAATCTCTTCTAGCCTTCTGTCATAAGCTTCCTCCCCAGCTCCCATCACTGTGAACTGATCTTCCTGGGGGTTTTCTTGCAGTACTCTACCTGCTGTGGCAGTCCCTTGCACATTGACAGGGATGTTGATCTCTGGATGCTGGTGGGGTCCAAAGACTGGGGGATTGACATGAGGCTGGACTCTCTCATTGTTGCTTGTCCCAACAGTCCCTGGATGATGGTCTTCCTGATTCCTCCCCTCTACCAGTGCTCTTAACCTCTCCTGGCTTTGAGCCATATTGTTCATCACCTCCATAAACTGTGTCATCTGATTCCTCATTTCCAACCTCTCGTTGGCCATTTGATTCCTGACCTCTGTAAGGTCCTGCTGTACTTGGTCCATCTGTATGCCCGGAAGATTGTTGTGGGTGGGATATCTGTGTGGACGGTTGAGTGGAAACCCTCGACGTCGAGCAATAGTTCCTGAAGTCACAACAGAGTTGGTAACAATAAAACAAAACCCTACAAAACAACACAAAGGGTTAGCATGCAATGCAGTATGTCTATTTGTTTTCAAGGTATCCGGCTTGGCATTTGGTTTTGACCTTTCCAGACCCTTGAGAAAGATGCTTGTGATGTTGCTTTGAAAGAAACCAGATAAAACAAACCGACACATATATTACAAAAGGTAAATGATACATAGTTTGTTTTTCCTTACAATACATGCCCTCTGAGGGGTCAAAAATACAACATAAAGAAAAAGTACATAAAATGAAAGCAACAACAAGCAAAAGTCAAACACCAAGGCCAAATTCATCCTCCTGAACTTCCTTGAGAAGTGCTTCAGTTACAGGATCAGCTGGACGCTCTGTAAGATTCCTGATGAGAAGATTCCTGGTAGCAACAGCTGCAGTTAGCCTCTTGTGTTGACTCTGGTCCTTAGACCTCTTCACACCAGCTCTAATCTTCAACTCTGAGATCTCCCTTTGGGCTGCTGCCAGGGCTTCCTGTTGTTCTTTTGCACTAGCTTCCATCTGTTCAATCTTATCCTGAGTCCTTTTGTCCTCCTGAGTACGGGCTTCGGTGATCCTGACCCACCTAGCCTGACTCTCCTTCAGATACAAATCAGTCCTAGCTCTTTGGAATTGGGCCTCTTTGCATGCATTCTTCAAGATCTGTTCTCCAGCCCTAGACTTCTTAATGTAATCCTCTGACTTCTCAATTTTGGCCAGATGCTCCACCCTTAGCTTTTCTAGCCTTTCAATGTCCAAGCGACCATCACTCCTCTCCCAGAGGGTCTTCTGTAGAGCCTGAGTCAACTTCTCATTTCTCTCTTTCAATTTCTCAAACTCCTCTAAGCTGACAGTTGCTGGAGGTGGTGCTGTGGAAGGTCCAGGCACATCTTCCATAGTGAAGGCCATCCCAGAAACTTGAGCCCTGGCATGAGACCACTCATAGTACTGAGTTGAGGCCACATTATTGCATCTTCCAAGAATGGTTACCCCTTTAGTCTGCACATTGTCCCAGGCCCAGGATGCCTGCCTAACAATAGCCAGATTAGGCTTGATTTCACAATAGAGGGTGTCAGTCAGATCCTGTGCTCTAGGAGGATGGACCAATGCATAGCCCAGTTGTCTTTTGAATAGCAGAGGGTTGTAATTGATGCAACCCTTCACTCCTATCAGAGGCACATTGGGAAACTGCCCACAACTTGTAATGATGTCTCTGCCCTTGGTGCTCTGGGTGCACCACCTGATGTCATCTGAGGTTAGAGCAACAAGCCTCCTAGCCCAGTTCTTTTGCTGGTGAGGGTTCAAGAATGCATCAGTTTTTGGCAAATGCTTGAGCAGCCAAGTATGGAACAAAGGAGCACAGCATCTTACTAATCTTCCCCTTTGCTTTTCATTCCTTTGATGAACAGAGTAGTAAAGATCTCCCAGTAAGGTGGGCACTGGGTTTCTCAGGCTGAAAAGATGGACTGCATTCTTGCTAACAAACCTAGGCTCATCTGTAAAAAGTATGATCCCATATATGCTAAGGGCCAACAAAGCACAGACTGTCTTCCACTCCCCCAAAGAAGGCTTCAAAATAGCCTGAGAAGTCAAGAAATCCAGATGAAAACCAGAGATTCCAGCTTTAGATGTCAAATTCTGCCCAATCAGAACTGGTTCCAGATATAATGCTTTTGCTATCTCCTCATTACTAGGGAATGCCATCTCAGGGTTGAAGGGGATTCCACCCCTGATAGGTACACCAATCAGTGATGAATATTCTTCCAACAAGGGTCCCAACTGAAAATTCTGGAAGGTGAAGCACCTCAGAGGGGGATCATAGAACTGTAAGCAAGTATGAATCAAGCTCCTCTGTGAAGGGTCCAAATCCATAACCACATCAAGGATTCCTCCATAATGTTCTCTGAAAAGTGGTATATGGTCTGGAGTAATCAGGGTCTGAATCTTCCTGATGCTAGCCAACTCAGGCTCAAAGAAATGATAGGAGATGTTACTCTTCTTAGGTGCCATATTGTTGAAGAATAACACTGAAGATAGGCCTCTGACAGGCTGAGACTGGTGATGCAGGTGACTGAAGCAGGTAGCTGATAGCTGAAGTATGCACTGATGAAGATAGGTCTAAGCTGAAGAAGGGGTCAAAACCAAGCCAAAATGTAGGATGGATACCCTGAAAAACAAATAAACACATGTTAAAAATGATGCAATGAGGATGTATGCAAATGATATGCAAGGGTTTGGGACTGAGCTGGATCTGATTAACTGCCTTGATATAGGTCCAGGTATATTCAAGAAATCCAGATGGAGGTTTAAAAGTCCAGTAACCAAGGTGGGGGACTCAAATAAAGAGTCACATGTCCAGGGTTAAAATCACAAGAACTGTTCCAAAATGGAGTACTCTTAATCAAAACAAAGTAACAGGGAATGTTGAGGTCAAGGGTACCTGCAAACCTGTAAACAGCCCAACCCCCTCACAGGTGGTGTTCTAAAACAAGGATCCTCAGACTTGGATCAGTTATGAGAAGTGTAAACACTTCTAACCCGGAGGTACAGTGTTTACAATAACCATAAAAGATCCTCCTCTAATTCACCTCAGTTTCTGAAGGTCAATACTAATGGTCATCCAGACTTAGCAGGCTTCCCAGATAGCCCTAGCACTACAGGAAATCTGTAGCACAGAGTTCTCAAGAAGAAACCCATATCTGAACCGTGTTTCATATTCCCGCACCAGACCGAAATGGAATGGGAAAGAACATGAACCACTCTAGCCTAGGTGTCACTCAGGTCCCAGGTATAGGACCTCAACTCTCAATAGAACCCCACCCACCAAAGCAAAACCAGATCCAGCCAGAATAGTATGATAGTATGACATAAGTAAAGCTATAAAGAAAGCAATAAACAAAACTGTACATAAAGCAATAAAATACATATACAAACACAAATAGCACATAACACCCCAGTAAACACAAATCAATCAAGCGCTAGGAGGAACCCACAAAAAAGAACCAGAAGCCCTGGTTACAGTATAAAGGTTCCCCAGCAGAGTCGCCAAGCTGTCGCTCCCAAAAGATGAGACTGGCTCAAATATGGTACAGACGCGAACGGTCGGCGAAAAGAACAATGGGAACACACAGCAGTGAACTCACTGGAAAAGAAAAGAGTCGCCAGCTAGGCATTTTTATCCCGGAGGAAAGGCAATGCTGCATAGACCTAGAAAAAGATGGATAAGACGGTTGCGAACCAGACAGACTGAGAAAGGGGGTTGGTTACAACCTGGGAAGGTATTAGCACCCAGATTGTCCGTCGTACTCGACGGGATCCACGCTTAAAAGATTTGTGTTTTAAAGGGGTAGTGTCAGTGCAATCTGTGTATAAAAGAGCTGGAAAAGGATGTACAGGTGTCAGTGTGAAAGCAGTGTGAAGTGTATAAGTGAAGTGTCAGTGTAAGGGAAAGAGTGAAATGCTCATGATAATGAGGCTTAAAGAATAAAGCTGAAAGTGGGGAATATACAGAGACTTTTGTTCGATAACTGTTAAGTTATGCCTACGTATCCTCTCGTGCAATGAGGAAGTCAGAACACCGTAGTTCGACCCAAAGAGACTGAAAGATGAATTGACTTGTGAACTGCTTGCTTGTCTATGCTCAAGTGTAAGACCTGTCTGGCTCAGGTGCAAACTGTCTTGCATTAGACGGAAGAAGCAAGTTCTCGTTTATGAGTGAATGAGATGAGAAAAGAATCCCGAAGGAGACGATTATTGTTTGTTTTTGAGTTCTCAATCTTTTATTGCTTTTGAGAGTTTGTCATAGATTAATGAGCTTAAGCCTAAACCAATGGATTTAGTAAACTCATCACATCTTCCCTCTGATTAGGGGTAATGAGAATACCTTAAGTGCAAAGTCAGAATCTCACACTTAATTACCATGGTGTAGGATTAAGATCATTAACCTACTTGTGATTATTTAGATGTTTTTGGTGTTTTTGTTTAGTGTTAAGTAATGATATTAAGCCATAATCAGGGATTAAACAGACTCATTACACCATCCTAATAGAAGGATAATAGATGAGAATGTTTAAGCTGAGGAAAGCTCCTCAACTTAATCCATGATTAGGGATTAAACCCATGACAAAACAAACCTTTGATTAAGTGGATTTTAATTAATGGTATGATGATGAAGTGAATTTTATGGTTTGTAAGACAACTTGAGGGGGACTTGTCCATTAACACTAGGGTTAGTCCTTCTTAACCAATTAAGGAAGAATTAGAACCCTAATGCAAGGCCCAAGTTACAAGTGTGATGTCTTGATGATTATTAGATGGATTAATTAAAGGAATTAAACACATTAAGGGTTTAACACTTAGGATTAAAGTTATACACTCCATCCTAATAGAAGGATGCAGGCATAAGCTTAATCACAAAGCCTTAAAGCCTTTAGGGTTTAGTCCCTGATTGTGAGATGAGAAGAGAAGACTCAAAGAGACACAAAGGTAAAAAATAAGTGGGGGGACTAATCAAAACCCTAATCATTGTCATGCTTGGTTGTTCCTAAGGTTTGTGAAGTTTGCAAGAGAAATCTTCAATGGAACCACCAGGAAGCAGATGAAAGGATCAGGAGAAGCAAAGTAACTTGCTTCATTCAAGAAGTCAAGTCACTTGAGGAAAGAAGGTAAGAAGAAAAGAATGAGCAAGCTCAATCTCAAACATATAACAAAATGCAGCATGGATGCATAAGAGAGATGAAGAGAAGTTGTGAGAAGTGAAGGCAAATTCACTTCTCAGGATAACTTACCACCTGAAAGGTTAGTGAAAGAAATGCAATGCAATGCAAAATGAGATGAAATAACATGATGAAAATCAAAACCAGAAGCACATTCATGATGATAATGATGCTATGAGATGATGCAAACATGAAACAACACATGGGGGTGATCATACAAACTTATGGATGCAAATGAAGCAAGTTTAGAACCATGATCATACATGAAAAGTTATGAAATGCATATGGCATACAACATGGCAAATTCAAGATGCAATGATCAAACATGCTTTCAATATGCCTTAAGATGTCAAATGAATCAAATGGATGCACAAAATGCTATGGCAAGTCAAGGTATGCAAGCAAATGCAAGATGGATGCATATGGAAGCCCAAATTAGGGTTTATGATCAAAGCATCAAACAAAAACCAAAACCAGAAGCAAACATCAAGATAAAAAATTGAAAATGCATTCAAAGGACCCTTAAACCTATACTAACTCACTGCCCAAAGGAGAAGTTCCAACTCTTAACCTAATTCAAGTTATGATTTTCCTAAGTTTTTTAGGGTTTTAGGGTTCCTTAACAAGAAAAATGTCAAACAAATGGAAAATGTAAGATCAATTCATGCCAAATTAATCTCACAAACTACATGATATGCACAACACAATGCAAAAAGAATCAAAGTCCAACTCTCAATGGTTAGGCAGAAATGATTTTTGGAAGTTTGGATCAAAATAATGCCTTGAAATGATTTTAATTCCATGAAAAATTCTCAAAATGCATCAAGATCAAAAAAGAAATTTGGTTTGAGGGTTGGACAATGTTTCTAAATGGTTTTAAATGTTTCATGAATTTTTTGGTGATTTTTAAATACCTAAAAGAATTTTTAATTAATTAATTCTCATTAATTAATTAGAAATAAACTTTTAAATATTTAAAAATATTTTTTGAATGCAAAAATAAAAAATAAAATTATTTTTGGTTTCTGAAATTAAATAAAAGTGTGCATAAAAAATTTCAGAATTTTTGAATTGATTTTGCTATTTTAAATAAAATGTAGAAAACAAATGCAATTAAATGAAATAAAAACTGAATTTAAATGAAAGTCAGCGCATCCAGTGGTCCACATTTAAACCTGAGATGGAGGGAAAGACTTCGCGCGTGATCCTAAGGCTGAGATTCAAACTGGCCTAATTTCCATTTTTTTATTAATTAAACAGAATTAATTAAGTTAATTGTGGATTAGGGTTTCTAATGGTGCATCTGAACCATCCAAACGCGCGCCAGTCAACCTAGGTCAGCTCATCCAACGCTCCAGATTCAAACTACATTAAACACAGGGATTAAGCCCTAATCATTTTCAGGTGGCCGGAGAAGACCTCCGGTCGTCTTCTCCGGTGGGAACCCCACCTGAAAATTTCTAAACTCTTCAAAACTCCACTAAAATGAAATCTAACAAACCAGAAATCATTCCCACACTTCACTAAATCAAAACCCTAACTCAAAACTCATTTATTCTTCCTCAATCAACTGAATCGAAACAAAACATTTTTTAGGGCAAAAGTTTCAGAGCAAGATTAAACTCTCATTTCTTCACCATTTTCAAAACCAAGAACATCAGAGTGATCAGTGAATCATGAAGAACAACTTAGGAACTTAAAAATCCATTTCTGGAAAAAATGTTCATGAAGCTACCTGAGTTTGAAGCTTTTCAGTCTGGCACTTTCTGACCTCCTCTCTTGTGCAAAACCACTCCTGTGACCTCCCTGATGAAGCCTTGATGCTTAGAAAGAGTTTATGATGGCTGGTTTGGAAGTTTGAACAAGTTCTGTTCAAGGTCAGGTGAGGATCGTGTTTGTGATTCTATGGTTTTCAGGCTGTTTTGAAGGATGGTTTGTGTTCAGTGAAGCATGGTGAGAAGGTTCATGAAGTTTGTTTGTGTGTTTGTGGCCTGTGGAGTGAGTTTCGAATGCTTTTGCAAGTGAGGGTGAAAATGTGAATGTTGTGTTGTGGCTGGTTTTAGGCTGGCCTCTTGTGTGGTTTGGCTTGCAATTGATTTGTATAAACAAATGCTATTGGTCAGATGACATGACATGTCCTTTTGTGATAGGTATGGTTGCTTTTGCAAAAATGTCAACTTTTGTGTAAGAAGGGCATGGGCAACTTGCTAGCCTAGTACAACAAGGGTGTGCTGCGCAGCATGGTGAGGGAAAAGGGCTAGGATGGTTCAGCAAACTAGGCAGCAAGTGGGTGAGGAGATATGATGACTTTTGCAACTTGGTTCACTTTGGTTCTTATGGAAGAAACTTGATCCATGGGCCATAAAACATGTGATTCCTTGGGTGCATTCTGAACTTTAGATGTTGTGTGATCATGTTGTGTGGATTAGAAGTTCATTTGAAGTCATAAATTGCCTTGGTACAAGAATTTGCAAGTTTTTCCATTTGGTGCATAACTTGAATTTTAGTGATTTTTGCCAACTTTGATGAGCCATAACTTTTGATCCAAAATGAATTAGGTCATGTTCTTGTACTTTTTGAAAAGGGAAAGATCTATTCTACAACTTTCATGACCAAAGTTTTTCCATTTGAAGCTTTCTTGAATCAAAAAGTAAGGGTTGAAAAAGTTGCATAAAATGACATTTTCATTAAAAGTCAAACTTGCCCAAAAAGTCAACTTTGCAAAAGACTTGAAATTCTTCAATTTTGTGAACTTCCAACCTCTTCTATGATCAAATAAAGATCATATGCAATCAAAATTATGAAGATCACCCCTTGGTTGGGTCATTGGGGGCCTCAGATGCCCTGATTTTGCACTAACTTGCTTGAAAAGTCAACTCTTGATCAGATGACTTCCCCATGGAATTTCTTCATGAAAATTGATATGCATACTCCCTATACCATATAGAGACCAATAGAAACAAGAATGACCAAAAAATTTGGGGTTATGGCCTCTGAAACCAAAACCCTAATTTTAGGTCATCTGTGCAGTCAAGCCTGACTTTGCTTCCATACAAATCCCAGTTCTTGTGATTCTTTGACATTCTTGACTTTGGGAGGATATAATATGATATTTGAACACACATGGACCTCTTTGAAGTGATTGATGGCCTTTGGAGTGGCTCAAGAAGCTCTTGGATTGCTCAGATCACAAACCCTAGATGCAGATGACTTAGAAACAGTGTAGTGAACCAAAAATGGGATATGAGAACTTATGATTGTGTTTATGCATATGAAATGATCACAAGTAATGGTGTGAATGGGTGAGGGCAAATTTGGGGTGTTTACAATGTGACTTTGTTTTTACTTTGCTTGCGAGCTTGTTTTTATTTTGCTATTAAATTATGATTCAGTTTTACTTTATGATCATGTGTATGTGTTGTGATGTAAATTTGATGATTCAAAGATGCATGATGTAACTTTGTTTCAAATATGTGATTTGATTCCATGTGATGTAACTTTAACGAATGAAGATGTGATTCGTTTTTACCTTGCTATTCGATTATGATGTGCAACTTTTGTTAATGATTGTGTTAATGCAAATTTAAAAATACTCTTACATGATTAATATGATTACTAATTATGAATTATCGATTAATATGATTACTAATTATGAATTATGATGTGCAACTATTGCTCATGATTGTGTTAATAAAAATATTAAAAAAAAACATGATTTCTAATTAGTAATGACATTAAAGTGTCTAAGAAAATGTGTCCTGTACCTTAATAATATTTTATCTGGAAAAAATCATAATATTTCATTTGAAACAAAATGAGTACTTCTAATGCATGGAGTCTGTCTTAGTTGAGTGGATTTTATTTTTATCCGAAACCCAAGAATCCCACAAGAAATATGCCACTCTAGAAATTGGAAGAAAGAGAGATTCTTATGATTTGATACAAAAAACGTCGATCTACAAATTACTAAATGATTTTTATCATGAGAATGATAAATTTGAACAAATAGACTGATGTTGACACTATAATAAAAGTCCTCAGCATGGATAATGACATCATATATTGGTTTCCAGCAAAGACTCATTAGCAGTTGAGAAGTCAATTTGAGAAGAAAAACACATTTCAGAAAAGGGTGAATTGTTTTTACTTTGCTTTACTTTATGATCATGTGTATATGTTGTGATGTAAATTTGATGATTCAAAGATGCAAGATGTATCTTTGATTCAAATATGTGATTTGATTCCATGTGATGTAACTTTAACGAATGAAGATGTGATTCATTTTTACCTTGCTATTCGATTATGATGTGAAACTTTTGTTAATGATTGTGTTAAGCCAAATTTAAAAATACTCTTACACGATTAATATGATTTCTAATTATGAATTATGATGTGCAACTATTGCTGATGATTGTGTTAATAAAAATATAAAAAAACATGATTTCTAATTAGTAATGACATTAAAGTGTCTAAGAAAATGTGTCTTGTACCTTAATAATATTTTATCTGGAAAAAATCATAATATTTTATTTGAAACAAAATGAGTACTTCTACTGCATGAAGTCTGTCTTAGTTGAGTGGATTTTATCTGAAACCCAAGATCCCACAAGAAATATGTCATTGTACCATATTGCAAGATTTTGAATATAGGTTTAAACATCATTACGACTTTTTGGTTGATCTGATTCGATCCTACACATCGAATGATCTAGAAATTGGAAGAAAGAAAGATTCTTATATTTTGATACAAAACAATTTCGATATACAAATTATAGACTATATAATTTTTAGCATGAGAGTGCTAAATTTGAACAAACAGACCGATGCTGACACTATAATAAAGGTCCTGGGCATGGATAATGACATCATAGATTGGTTTCCAGCAAAGACTCGTTAGCAGGTGAGAAGTGAGTTTGAGAAGAAAACCCATTTCAAAAAATGGGTGGATTGTTTTTTAAGACACTTTGAGAATGTGGAAATCAATCGGTGATTGTTGAACTGAATTAAAAACGTGAGAAAAAATAGAAATACCAAAGGATTCTCTGTTTATGGATTATAGCAGTTGACAAAAACATGTGTTGGAAAGATTATTCCTAAAAGATGACAAGAAACCATGTTTGATTTAAAAGTAGGTATTAGATAACTTGTATTAATTTGACTAAAAATAAATTTTTTGAGAGAATTTATTGTAAATATCCTAAAAAGCATGTAAAATACAGTTTAATTACATTGGTCTTGATGATCATAAAAAAATAGAATCTCACCGGAATATATATATATATATATATATATATATATATATATATATATATATATATATATATATATATATATATATATATATATATATATATATATATATATATATATATATATATATATAAGCACTTAATTAGATTATTGTTATTTATGAAGAATTTGCACAAACAAATATATAAACATAAATATTTAATACTCATATTATGTCCTAACGAAATTTGCTAATATATATATATATATATATATATATATATATATATATATATATATATATATATATATATATATATATATATATATATATATATATATATATATATATATATATATATATATATATATATATATTGAATAAATGTTTTATAAATTTTAATGGATGAGAAATTGAAAAATATTTAACAATGAAAAATTATTTAATTTCATTAAAAATATTAAAACTCATAAAGGACAAATATAATTTGTAAAAATTGTGGTTTTTGAATTTGTTTTACTATTATAGTTATCTACTTTATAATAATTTATAAATAATTAAATTAAAATATATAAATTAGTATTTAGTTGTCCTTGACAAATATTTCTAAATACGTCATCGATGAATAATATATTAGATAACCTTCAAATATTTGAGCAACTCACAATGATAGAGTATAATGAAAAATCTGAAGGAAAAATAGAACATATAAATTATTATTACTTGAAAAAAGAGAAAAAATATTATTACTTTAAAAAACAGAGAAATATATTTATAAAGGATTATGAAGAAAATCAAGAAATGGAGTTATGAAGAGTTAAAAAAGAAATAAATTATTATTATTTTTAAATAGAGAGAAAAAAAGAGTGAGATGGAAAAGAAAGAAGAGTAAAGAATATAAGAAGAAAAAATAGAAGAAAAATCATTATTATTAAATTAAGAAGAGTAAATAAAAAAGACTATGAAATGTGAGAAACACATAATTTGATTGGCGAAGTATGAGCAAGACACGGATGAGTGTTCAACTTGCTGGGGAATGTATGACACAGACGAGTGTCAAATGTGTATTATACATAAACAGGAATTGTTTTGAGGATGCAAAGGATATGCTTTGGTTTTCCTGTGGGGATAGGAGGACACAGACGGGTGTCAAAAAAAGAGTGTGTTATAAACAAGTACTTGGCTTGCAGAAAGTTTTTTGGCAACCATGTCGGGGAAGTATAACACGGACGAGCATCAAAAAGAGCATGTATGGGTATTTGTACTTGAGAGTGCAAAGGGAACGCTTTGGCTTTTATCTGCAGGGGATGTGAGTTTTTATATACTAATGGAACAATGATGGTAATTGCAGGTGACTGGCTCGAACCTGGCTTGTGATCATGCAAATGTTTGATTTTTGCCTTAATGCTTCGTATTAAACGGAATGCTACGCTTATTTGGTGAATATGATGCAAATGCTATGGTTATGCAAAAAAGAAACTGATCCGAGATTTGGATCCCGTTGAAGATCTCTGGCTGATCAGCTTGGAGGGACGTCCCGGCTGGGGAAGAGATCATTGGTAGATCTAACTGCAAAGAGAGCCCTGCTTGGGGAAATAGATCATTGGTCGATCTACCAATAAGGAGAACTTAGCTGGTGAGAGTGACACTTTCATCACTTTGTTGTGTAAGAGTTTCAGACATTGCTCTTCTGGGGAGAGGACAGAAACTCTGTGGGGAGATAGTTCTTTTAACCTTGCTGAGAGATCTGGCACTTTGGTGGGGATCTTGGCTGGGGAAGCTCCTGTTGAGTAGACTTGTGCTGGGGATGAGGAGGCTTTGGAAACTTCGCTGGGAAAAGCATTTCCGATATTTCTCGGGAGATCCTGCTTGGGGAGGAGGTAACTTCCGGGAAGTAGCATGCTGGGGATGTGATGCTTGATATACCCCATGTTGCGTATTGAATACCTGCAACCTGTTAAGACAAAAGAAATGCACAAGTATCCCGAAGTATCCCTTACCGGATTTCGTCATAGGAGTTAGATATTATTGAAAGTAAATATATTTCCTGCAAGCATTTATTAAAATGGCTCATTTGTTTTATGCAAGTATTGTATCATGAATATTTGACATTTTGCAAACGAAAAAAAAATGTACAAGACGAGGTATGACTGAAAACTTCTGATTTTATTAATCTGGGTGCCCTGAACTGGCAAATACAGTCAAAGAAACAAATCCCCTAAAATGAGGAGACTGCTACAAATTGAGAAAATAAAAGTGTTGGCAATGTTGACGACGCTCCAGTGAGCTTCCTTTGCTATGACCTGTATGACCTTGACGTTCTTCTCATCTTGCTTTCTAAAGAAGGTTGATTTTGACCGATGCTTTATCCTTTTGAAATTTTCCATGTTGTGAACGATACAGACGAATTCAGAATGCTGTTGTTCGCTTATTCCCTGATTTTGCGTGGATCGCCCTTTCGGGTTTTCAATCCACCGGGATACCGATTTTTGCCTGAGTTGTCCAATGAGGCTTTTCAACTCAGCGGGTGTACATTTTTTTCAATTTTCCCTTATTTTTGCCCGAGTCTTTTATTCTTTTTTTGACTCACCGGGATGCCCTATTTTTTCCTGGACTTACATTCTATTTTTATGTCCAGCGGGTCATTTTATGCGAAGTATTTTTTAACTGCATCTGAATTCACAGGGGATAAGAAATCTTCACCATCCATAGTAGTGAGCCTCAGTGCTCCACCAAAGAAAAACTTCTTTAATATGAACGGACCATCGTAATTTGGAGTCCACTTGCCCCTGTGGTCTGTATGAGGAGGAAGAAGTCTTTTCAGCACAAGATCTCCCACTTGGTATTCTCGAAGCCTGACTTTCTGATCGAAGGCTTTCTTCATCCTTTTCTGATATAACTGCCCATGACAAATTGCAGCTAATCTCTTTTCTTCGATCAGATTCAGTTGATTGTACCGAGATCGGACCCATTCTGCTTCATTCAGATTTACATCCATCAGTACCCGTAAGGAGGGTAGCTCAACTTCAACAGGTAGGACTGCCTCCATACCATACACAAGTTGATAAGGTGTTGCCCCAGTGGATGTTCTGATTGAGGTTTGGTACCCATGTAAGGCAAATGGTAGCATTTCATGCCAGTATTTGTAAGTGACCACCATCTTTTTCACAATCTTCTTAATGTTTTTGTTAGCTGCCTCAACAACGCCATTCATCTCTGGCCTGTAAGGAGAAGAGTTGTGATGTTGGATTTTGAAGTCCCGACATAGTTCTGCCATCATTTTGTTGTTCAAGTTGGAACCATTATCAGTAATGATTCGCTCGGGAACTCCATATCGACATATGATGTCTCTTTTCAGGAATCTAGCTACCACTTGTCTGGTGACGTATGCATACGAAGCTGTTTCAACCCGATTGGTGAAGTAATCAATGGCTACCAAGATGAATCTGTGGCCATTTGAAGCAGTCGGTTCGATCTTTCCAATCATGTCAATGCCCCACATGGCAAAGGGCCAAGGTGAAGACATCACGTTCAAAGGATTTGGAGGCACACGCACTTTATCTGCATAGATCTGGCATTTGTGACATTTCCTGGCATAGGCACAACAGTCTGCATCCATTGTGATCCAGTAGTAACATGATCTTAACAATTTCTTAGCCATTGCATGTCCTCCAGCATGGGTACCGAAAGATCCTTCATGCACCTCGTGCATCAGCAAATCCGCTTCTTTCTTATCAACACATTTGAGCAGAACCATGTCAAAGTTTCGCTTGTATAATGAACCATCAACATTAAGGAAGAAACTACTGGCCATCCTTCTTAGTGTCTTCTTATCATTAGATAATGCCCCAGGTGGGTATGTTTGATCCTCTACGAAGCTTTTGATATCATGGAACCAAGGCTTGTCATCTTTAACAATGTCCACAGAGAATACGTATGTTGGTCGGTCTAGTTTGGATACCGAAATCTGAGGCACATAATTTGCAGTTTAAACTTTGATCATGGAGGAAATGGTAGCTAAAGCATCTGCGAACTGATTTTCGTCTCGAGGGATGTACTCAAGTTTGATTGTTGTAAAGAAAGTCAATAATCTCCTCGTGTAGTCACGGTATGGGATCAGATGCTCTTGGTGAGTGTACCATTTTTCGTTGGTTTGATTGATCACCAAAGCTGAATCTCCGAATACATTTAATGTCT
Source organism: Lathyrus aphaca (assembly GCA_963966055.1). Lineage (NCBI taxonomy): Eukaryota > Viridiplantae > Streptophyta > Magnoliopsida > Fabales > Fabaceae > Lathyrus > Lathyrus aphaca. The sequence goes on from OZ014525.1 coordinate 268,019,135, forward strand.
TGATCCTGAGGTCAATGGCTTCCTCAAGACCCATGATACAGGTTTCGTATTCAGCTTCCTTGTTAGTGCAGGAAAATGTGATTTTTTCCGAGAAAGGCATATGAACTCCTTTAGGTGTAATGAGCACTGCACCAACTCCACGACCATTCATATTGATAGCCCCGTCAAACATCATAGTCCATTCTTCATCTGGGTCAGGCCCTTCAGTGTGAACAGGCTCTTCATGATCTTTTGCTTTTAAGTACATGATGTCTTCATCAGGGAAGTCAAATCTCATTGGCTGGTAATCATCAATGGGTTGTTCAGCTAGATAGTCAGACAGTACACTGCATTTGATGGCCTTTTGAGATGTGTACTGAATGTCATACTCTGTCAGAATCATTTGCCATCTTGCAACCCTTCCGGTAAGTGCTGGCTTCTCGAATATGTACTTGACAGGGTCCATTTTTGAGATCAATAAAGTAGTGTGAGTCAACATATACTGCCTTAGTCGGCGAGCAGCCCACGCTAAAGCACAACAAGTTTTCTCGAGCAGTGAATAACGTTGTTCACAGTCGGTAAACTTTTTGCTTAGGTAGTATATTGCATACTCTTTTCGACCAGACTCGTTATCCTGGCCCAGCACACCCCCCATTGATCCTTCTAATACTCTCAGGTACATTATTAGAGGTCTTCCTTCAATTGGAGGCATAAGAATCGGAGGTTCTTGCAGGTATTCCTTGATCTTGTCAAAAGCCTTCTGACAATCTTCGTTCCACCTGACCGTTTGTTTCTTTCTTAACAATTTGAACAAAGGCTCACAGGTTGCAGTAAGATGAGATATGAACCTTGATATGTAGTTCAATCTACCTAGGAACCCTCGAACTTCCTTTTCGGTCCTTGGTGCAGGAACCTCCAGAATGGCTTTGACTTTGTCAGGATCAACTTCGATTCCCTTTTCACTTACGATAAATCCCAGCAACTTACTGGAACGTACCCCGAATATGCATTTGTTGGGGTTTAACTTCAACTAATACTTTCTCAAACGCTTGAACAATTTCAGCAGATTTACCGGATGATCTTCTTCAGTAAGGGACTTGGCAATCATGTCATCCACATAGCATTCAATTTATTTGTGGATCATATCGTGGAATAATGTTACCATGGCCCGTTGATAAGTCGCACCAACATTATTCAGTCCAAAAGGCATTACCTTGTAACAAAATGTGCCCCAAGGTGTGATGAAGGTTGTTTTTTCCATGTCTTCGGGTGACATCTTGATCTAATTATACCTAGAAAATCCATCCATGAAAGAAAATACCGAGAACTGAGCTGTGTTGTCGACCAATACATCAATGTGAGGTAATGGGAAATCATCCTTCGGGCTAGCCTTGTTCAGGTCCCGGTAATCCACACACATCCGCACCTTGCCATCCTTCTTAGGCACTGGTACAATGTTAGCGACCCACGGCGGGTAACTAGTTATAGCAAGGAAACCGGCGTCCCACTGTTTTTGTACTTCTTCCTTAATCTTCATGGCCATATATGGGCGAGTACGGCGTAGCTTTTGCTTCACTGGAGGGAAATCTTCCTTTAATGGCAACTTGTGCATAACAATATCCGTATCTAGACCTGGCATGTCTTGATAGGAACAAGCAAAGACGTCGACGTATTCTCGAAGCATGTCAATAAGTTGTTCTTTTACTGAAGCTTGTAGACCGGCCCCAATCTTCACTTCTTTCAATTCCTCTTCAGTACCAAGATTAACTGTTTCAACCTCCTCTTGATGAGGAGTAATCACTTTCTCTTCTTGCCTCAACAAACGACTAACTCTTCAGGTAACTCATAATCTTCTTCAACCCCTTCATCAGCTTGATTAATTGGATTGTCGAAGTCATACAAGGTCATAGCAGTGTTGTTGTCGGTGCAATCTGGAGGATAATCTCTGCAAGGGTTGAGATTTGTTCGTTTTAGTGATCAATTTTAATCTTTGTTTAGAAAAAGTTTAAAAATGAAGTTATTTATTTTGAAAACATTGCCATTTTATTGTTTTGTATAAAAGTGAAAAATGAAAATACAGTGAGCGAAAAAGAGACTTGTTTGCAAAAGATGTCCGATATTCATTGATAATCCATTTGCACAAAATTACAATATGGCCCTATTACAAAGTGAGTCCTGACACCTTGGGCAAGATGCAGGACTTGATGCATCCTGAAAAAAAACAGGAAAAAATAATTACTCTGCAGGAGTAACCCTTATAATTTCCTAAGAAGACCAGTTAAGGACTTGGTGACCCGGGATCCTTGGACGAATCCAGCTCTCCAGGTTGCGGTCGCTTTCCGCCTCGTCTTCCAGGTTGTTAACAACATCCGGGGTGAGCATCCCCCACTGATGCACTTGGGCTCTTTAGCAGCCTCTTCTTGGTCTTGTCGGATTGGTTTGTAACCCAAACCGAATTTGTCCTCCTTCTTCTCCATTGGTAGCAGCTTGCCCCATCCTTGGGCATTTCCATCTTCAACAACCTTCCGGGCTTGCTGATAGGAGACAATTGAAGTACCCATCCTATCCTCCTGGGATGCAGCAAATACTTCAGTCGTCGCCTCATTGACGTTCAAAGCTTCAAACCCCTGGCTCATAGTTTCATGGATTTCACCATCCATCTCAATGTATTTGTAGGTAGCTAGGTGGCTAACAAAGATGTCCTCTTCACCACAGATGGTGATAATCTGTCCTTCCCACTCATATTTCAATTTCTGGTGAAGGGTCGACGTAACTGTGCCAGCGGCGTGAATCCATGGTCGACCCAACAAACAGCTGTAGGCCGGCTGTATGTCCATCACATAGAAAGTAGTCTGAAAGACCTGCGGACCGATTATCACAGGCAGTTCCACCTCTCCAAGAACAGACCTCTTGGATCCATCAAAATCCCTGACCACCAGATTGCTTGGTCGGAGAGCTATACCATCATATTCGAGCTTGATAAGAGCTTTCTTCGGTAGGACATTGAGTGAGGACCCAGTGCCAACAAGAACATGAGAGAGCACAGCTCCTTTATACTCTAGGGTGATGTGTAAAGCTTTGTTGTGGTGACGTCCTTCCGTCGTTAAGTCAGCATTGGTGAAACCTAGCCCATGGCTAGTATTAACATTGGACACTATTGTCTCAAGCTGATTCACTATGATCTCCCCCGACACGTAGGCAGCGTGTAAGACTTTAAGTAGTGCATCCCGATGAGCTTCGGAACACAACAGCAGGGATAAGATGGAGATCTTGGAAGGAGTCCGGTGGAGCTAATCCACAACATTGTAGTCACTTCTTTTAATTATCCTCATAAATTCATCCACATCCTGGTCAAAGGATGATCTATGAATTTCTTTTGATGCATATTCTTCAGGTGCCACACTTTTCCCTTTGGCTTTGGCAGCAGCCTCTACCTCGGTACTAGTTCTTGGAGCTTGTGACGTGAGGAGGCGTCCTCTTCGGGTGAAACCTCCACCTCCCCCGACATTATCCACTTGTGAGGTAGGATCTGAAGAATCAAGAAAGACTTTTTTTCCATTGCAGTAAAGGTATGCACCATAATGCCATGGTACAACATTGTCTTTGTCATACGGAATGGGCCTTGGCACCGTGATGGTGATTGGGCTAACTGCGGCAGAGGTTGGAACCGTTATTGTATGTGGATCGTAGAAAATGGTGACAGGACTTCTGGTGGATGTTGGTGGGGATGAATTGAAGCTTGGTTGTTGCTGAAACTGTTGCTGAGATTGTTGTTGAAAGTTGCTGGAGTTTGGGACCGTTGTAGGGTCATAATAGATAGTGACAGTGGAGACGTTGTTGTTGGTGGTTGTTGTATTTGTAGAAGTAGATGCAATGGAACTGTTGTTTGTTGAAGTGATGGAAGAAGTTATTGCTAATTTTGTAGACGAGTCTGTAGGAACAATTGTCGTTGCAGTTGTAGGAGAATCATTTGTCATTGAAAAAGGAGTTGCTGGTGTTGTAGAAGCTGTTGTGGTTATTTGCAAAATGCCTTATTTAATCAAGTCATTGATGCCATTCCTCAAGCTTGCATACCCATTCACGGAAACCTTACAAGATTCACAACAGGCCTCACAACCTAGAAACACTTAGCATTTCAAAAGCTGAGCTTTAACCTCTGCCAGAGGTGTCTGAATACTTGCAGTATCTTCAATCAAACTCATAAGGAATTAAGTGTTCTTGATATGTATACCACTTTCCGGTAATCTGGTTGATAAAGAGGGTTGAATCTCCGAATATATCGAGGGTCTTAATCCGAAGATTAATAGCCTCCTCTATTTCCATTATGCATGCCTCGTACTCCGCTTTATTGTTGGTGCAGCCAACAGTAATTCTGGCAGCGAAGGGAAAGTGAACACCTTCAGGAGTGATAAGAACAACACCAACTCCACGTCCGTTGATATTGACTGCCCCATCAAACATCAAATTCCATTTGGATTCAGGGTCAGGCCCTTCCTCCGAAAGTGGTTCCTCGTAATCTCTTGCTTTGAGGTACACAATGTCCTCATCAGGGAAATCAAACTTCATCGGTTGATAGTCGTCTTTAAGTGGTTGCTGTGCAAGATAATCTGACAATACACTTCCTTTGATGGCTTTCTGGGAAGTATACTGTATGTCATACTCTGTTAATATCATTTTCCACCTTGCAACCCTTCCGGTTAATGTTGGTTTCTTGAAAATATACTTGACAGGGTCCATTTTTGAGATTAACAGTGTGGTATGGGTCAACATGTACTGTCGCAGTCGGCGAGCAACCCATGCCAAAGCGCAACAAGTTTTCTCGAGTAGTGAGTAACGAGATTCACAGTCGGTAAACTTTTTGTTAAGGTAATAAATAGCATGCTCTTTTCGACCAGACTCGTCATGTTGGCCTAGAACACACCCCATCAACCCTTCTATCACAGTCAAGTACATGATAAGTGGCCGTCCTAGAACTGGAGGCATCAGAATCGGAGGCTCCTGCAAATATTCTTTTATCTTTTCAAAGGCTCTTTGACAGTCCTCATTCCACCTGACCGTTTGTTCTTTTCTTAACAATTTGAATATTGGCTCGCATGTGGCAGTTAGATGAGCTATAAACCGAGAAATGTAGTTCAATCTCCCTAAAAACCCACACACTTCTTTTTTTGTTTTCGGTGCAAGCATGTCTTGTATTGCTTTTACTTTTGCAGGATCTACCTCGATTCCCCTTTGGCTAACAATGAAACCCAACAACTTACCGGAACACACTCTGAAAGTGCACTTGTTTGGATTCAACCTCAATCTGTACTTTATCAATCTGTCAAACAACTTTTTGAGATTGACCAGATGCTCTTCTTCGTCCCGGGACTTGGCAATCATATCGTCCACATATCACTCAATTTCCTTGTGTATCATGTCGTGGAACAAAGTTACCATAGCCCGTTGGTACGTTGCCCCGGAATTCTTCAATCCGAAGGGCATAACTTTGTAACAGAATGTACCCCACGGGGTAACGAACGTCGTTTTCTCCATGTCTTTCGGTGCCATCTTGATCTGATTGTACCCGGAGAAGCCATCCATGAAAGAAAATACCAAGAACTGAGCGGTGTTATCTACCAGCACATCAATGTGAGTTAATGGAAAGTCATCCTTTGTACTTGCTCAGTTTAGATCCCGATAATCGACGCACATCCGGAACTTGCCATCTTTCTTCGGTACAGGCACAATATTAGCTACCCAAGGCGGGTAACTAGTTACAGCAAGGAACCCGAAATCCCACTGCTTCTGAACTTCCTACTTGATCTTCATAGCCATATCAGAGCTAGTTCTTCTTAGCTTTTGTTTTACCGGAGGACAGTCTTCCTTTAGTGGCAGCTTGTGTACAACAATGTCAGTATCCAACCCTGGCATATCTTGATACGACCAGGCAAAGATATCCACATATTCACGTAGCATACCAATCAATTCCTTCTTTACCTTGGCCTGCAGACTGGCCCTAATATTTACCTATTTCCTTACATCCTCAGACCCGATGTTGATGATCTATATTTCTTCCTGATGAGGCTGAATGACCCTTTCCTCTTGTCTCAACAACCTGACCAATTCTTTTGGAAGTTCACAGTCTTCCTCAACCTCTTCATCAGCTTGGTAGATAGGATCGTTGAAGTCATGCATAGTCATAGTAGGAACGTTATCACAAGAATCTGGATGATCAAGACTGCACAAATGATGTGCTTATTTCAGAATTTGTTGGTTTCACAAGAGACGCAAACACACAAAACACTGGAAAGAAAACATTTCCATTTTATTTGTTTTTTTTTGTGAATAATTTAAAAAACGAAAGAAAGAGAACACAATTTACTTGAAAAATGTCCTTTATTTCATGGAAAAAGTAAATGCATTAAAAACATGGTGGCCCTACAGATGGATCCATGCACCTTGGGCAGAGTGCATGATTTGACATGCAGTATGATAAAATGGAAACAAGAAAATTACTTTGACTGCCAAGTAACTTGAACAAAATCTTCAGCAGACCAGTTCCGGAGCTCCTCCCCAGGTACGCATGGGTGAATCCAGTTATCCAAGTCGCAGTCATTATCTCCATCGACATCTGTTGCACAAACGTTGTTATAGTCGAGCATTCCAGCGCTAGTGAATTCTATGGGCTTATTGCTTTGAGACCAGCTAGACTGACCAGGTTGATATCCAAGACCGAACTTGTCATCCTTCTTTTCCACTTCTAACAGCTTGCCCCAGCCTTGGGCCTTTCCAGATTGAACTACTTCCTTAGTTTGCTTGTAAGAGTAGATAGGAGTCCCTTCCCTCTCGCGGCTTTGATCTGCTGGAGACGACATATTAACATTGACCGTCTCAAAAGACTGGCAAAGTGTCTCATGGATCTCGCCATCCATTTCCACATACTTGAAGGTCGACAGATGGCTTACGAAAATATCTTCTTCTCCGCATACAGTAATAACCTGGCCGTCTACCACATACTTTAACTTTTGATGCAACGTGGATGTTACTGCGCCAGCAGCATGAATCCAAGGACGTCCCAGCAAACAACTATAAGTGGGTTGAATATCCATAACATAGAATGTGCTCTTGAATACTTGCGACCCAATCTTTACCGGTAGCTCTACTTCCCCGAACACAGACCTCTGTGACCCATCAAAGGCTTTCACAATCAAATCACTGGGTCGCAAAATGATTCCATCAACATTCAGCTTCATGAGGACCTTCTTAGGGAGCACATTGAGAGAAGAGCATGTATCTACCAAGACATGTGATAGAAAAGCACCCTTACACTCCATGGTGATATGTAAGGCCTTGTTGTGATTACGTCCCTCAGAAGTGAGATCTCTATATGTAAATCCCAACCCATGGTTGGCGTTCACACTGGCTACCACAGCCTCCAACTGGTTAACAGTTATCTCTTGTGGTACATACGCCATTTGCATAACTTTCAGCAAAGCCTCCCGGTGAGCTTGAGAACACATCAACAGTGACATAATAGATATCTTGGACGGGGTTTGATTCAGCTTTTCAACCACCTTATAGTCGCTTTTCTTAATTATTCTCATGAATTCCTCGACTTCCTTCTCAAAAGTGCCTTGACCGGCATCAGGAGTTGTCACCTCTTCAGTTGCTATCTATTTACCCTTAGCCTTTGCAGCAGCTTCAGCTTCAGGATCACCTCTAAGAACTTGAGGAGCAAAGAGACGCACACTCCGAGTAAATCCACCAACTCCTCCGACATTCACAATAGTCGGGTCAATTGTCACTGCTTGACTTTCAACTTTCTGACCTTTTACATACACGTCTGAGCCATAGTGCCAAGGGATGGCTTTGTCATCAGCATAGGGAATTGGTCCCGGAATAGTTATGGTCACTGGACTCACTTCTGGAACATAGATAGTCACCGGCTCTCTTCGGGCAGGAACTTCAGCAGGATCAAAATAAATCGTCACTGTAGACACACAACCACTTCTATTGTCAACCCTGTCGAATTGTAAAGACCCCTCATTAATCAAGCACTGCAAACCCAACTTTCAACTCTCTACAACCGTTAGCTGAATTCGAACAACCCTCACAGTCAGAGTCACAACCTGGAAAAACCTGTCCTTTCAGCAATCTGTCCTTCACCACTAACAATGAAGTCTTCATTTCACCCACGTTCAAAATCAAGTTCAACCTCTCGCCACTATCAACAGCGTTTATCCTGGCCCCTCCATGATTTGGAATGGGGTTTGATGTAACATTTGGAGTTGGTGCAAAGTTAATTGTCTTTGAATCAATCAAGTCTTGGACCTTAAGCTGCAATTCTCTGCACTTCTCTGTTGAGTGCCCGGGAGCTCCTGAATGAAACGTGCATCTTGCGTTAGCATCATACCCCACTGGAAGCTCTCCAGGTGGAGGTGGTGCTAATGTCCTCAACTTCACCAAGTTCAAGTCTAACAATCTCTATAGCAGTGATGCGTACGTCATAGGGATAGCCTCAAGCACCCTGTTAGCTAGACGAGCTTGCCTATGTTGATAGGGTCTTTGCTGATAGTTATTGCGTTGTGGTTGTTGTTGTTGTTGTTGTTGTTGTAGTTGTTGCATAGGACTTGATGTAATGGTGATAGCTTCCACCTGCTCGTATGATCCTTTGTATCCACGGTCCCGGCCTCAGCCATACACAGCATTAGCTTCTCCCTCCCTTCTTCTTGGAGGTCCATTGAAAGTTCTTCGAACACCACTTGAGCTACTTGCACCACTGTCCCGAATCTTCCCCATTTTCAGCAGAGTCTCAACCCTTTCTCCAGCGATCACGATATCATTAAACTTTGTTGCTGAACATGACGTCAGTCTCTCGATAAACACCCCCTGCAGTGTTCCCATAAACATGTCTGCCATTTAATTCTCCAACAAAGGAGGTTGCACTCGAGCATCAATCTGACGCCATCTCTGGGCATATTCTTTGAATCCTTCTTTTACATTCTGAGACATTGTCTATAATTGGGTACGGTTTGGAGCCATATCCAAATTATACTGATACTACTTCACAAATGCCTCGGCTAAATCTTTCCAGCTTCGAATATTGACCCTGCTCAGCTTCATGTACCATTCCAAGGAAGCCCCTACAAGACTATCCTGGAAGTAATACATCTGCAGCTTCTCATCATCTGTATGCGCAACAATTCTTCCCACAAAAGACTGAAGGTGAGTTTTCGGGCAAGTTGTTCCGTTGTACTTATCAAAAGTAGGCACCTTGAACTTGTAGGGAATTCTCACCCCTGGCACCAAGCCCAGATCAGTGATGTCAAACCCTAGAGAATTCTGAGACTGAATGGCACGAATCTGCTCAGATATTTCTTCAAATCTGCTATTCATGTCAACTCCTTGGCCTTCTGCCTCATCCAACAAAGTGAACTGCTCGTCCTGCCCATCCATCTGCAAGTTATTCACTCCATCATTGATAATAGTGACCCCTGGTTGCACTACAGGGATTTCAACGTGACAGGCGCCAGCCCCATTACAGTTACCTCCATCTGTTGTCCCATTGTTCCTGACTTGATTATTTTCCACCATCTCGCGCAATCGCTCTTGAGTTTGACCCATCCTAGCCATGAGGTTCATGAATTTATCCATTCTTGTCCTTAAATCAGCCAAATCCGCTTGCATCTGCTCCATTGCTCTCTCTCTCTCTCTATTCACCTTTGTAGGATATCTGTGTGCGGTTGGCTGTCTCTGAACCTTCTTGGGAGCTATAGTGCCTGAAAGCGACGTAAACGTTAGAACACTGGTGAATTACCTGCAAAACAGCAAACACGTTATATGCATGTAATGTAACTATTCATGTTTCCACGCTCCGCCATTATTATGCCCCAGTTCGGGTATTTTTTGATAGAAAATACTCCAGGTGACCTTTTGGAAATTAGCGTTTCAAACTCTTTTGAGGAGTATTCAGGCCCTGACGGCTTAGGACAACCAACTTTGCTCATTCAGAAACGGTAAATGGGAAGTATTATTGCATAACATGAACAAACTACCAACAAACAGAGTCATAGACATAAACAGAATTCCCCAAAGGGTTACAATTCAATACAAAAACCCAAAAAGATAAAGCAAGACTCCTACAACAAGCCTGTAGGTAGTCTGGATACAAGCAACGATAAACTAAAACCCTAGGCTAAAAGAAGATCCAAGCTTCTCTTCTGCAGTCCCCACCTCTGTCCGGTTCTTCTTGACGCCTGCTTTCAGCTTAAGATCTACAATCTCCTTCATTGCTTCCTCCAAGGCTAGTTGGCTCTGCACCAATTGCTGAGTTTTTTCCCTTCGTATTTTGTGAACTTGTTCTACTTCTTCTTTCTTGAATTCCATCTGCACCTCAAAGAATTCTTCCATTTATTTGTACTTCTTCTGTTCCTGTTCCCTTTGGCTCTGTAACCAAGTAATGGATTGACGAGCTTCTCTAAGAGTCTTCAAAGTCTTCTTACGCTCCGCTTCTCTTTTTGACTATGTTAAACCCAATCTCTGAAAATGAGCTTCTCTCCCAACAAACTCCTTTTCTTTAGCTTCTAAGTAGCCTGCATCATCTGTAGCTTTTCTTCTGCTTCTTGCTTAGCATGATTGGCACGGTGATACAAGCTAGTCATTTTAGAATTCTCTATCCGAGCCTCGTGCAACTGAGCTTCAACCTTCTCTTAGTCTTCAAGGGAAATAGTGGTTTGTACCAGCACTTCTTTTGGATATAATGGAGCCTCAACTGAAAACGGAAGGAAGAAAGTTTCAACCCTACCTTGTATCTAAGCAGCAAAAGAGGGATAAGTCTTAGGATCCACCTTTCCAAATTCTTTCTTACCCTCCCTAACCTTGGTTTCCCAAGCTTGAGATACTTGAATAACCAACTGCTCATTATCTTCAGCCGGAAAATACAGAGTCTTAGATATTTCTTCATCTGATGGAGGATCCTTCAGTGGATAGCCAAATTGTTTTCTAGATAGCACAGGGTTATGACTTATCACCCCTTTCCTACCTAACAATGGCACATAGGGAAATTCACCACATCTTATAATAAACTCCTTCCCTACCAAGTTTCTGCTACATCCCCAAGCTATATCATCCGATGTTAACCCCATCAATCTTCTAGCCCACTTCCAATCTTTCTTAAGATCTTTGAACGACCCTGACATTGGAAGCTTCTTAGCAAACCACTCGGCAAACAATGTAGCACAACAATTCACGTACCCTTTTCTCTTCTCATTTCTATGATGGACACCAACGTAAAAGTCTCCCAATAACGTAGGCACTGGGTTTCCTTTAATGAAAAGGGTGATAGCCTCCAAGCTTACCCATCCTTTCTCTCCTGGGAAAAGACTTATCCCGTAGACCATTAATGCTAACAGCGCACTGAACTTTAACCACTTCCCTCCCAGAGCAAACACATGGGCTTCTGTGATAAGAAAATCCAGTGTAAATCCTTTCCCTTTACTGGCTTCCAACTCCATTTTTACTCGAAGCATACTCAAAAGACAGGCACCTGCAATGTCTTTGTACGGGGGACACTTCTCAGTAGCATAATAGGGAACACCATTCTTGATAGGAATCTTCAGAATGTCAGAAATCTCTTCCATTGCAGGAGCCAGGACGAAGTCAGCAAACACGAAAATTCTCAACTGAGGGTCATAAAACTGCAACAAAGAATGAAGACTATCTCTCTGATCAATATTAGGTTTTTTCATGTAACCCAAGATCTTCCCATACCGACTTCTGAAATCATCTGAAACCTTGTCACTCATCAAGTCCACCAGTTTCTGAATACTCTCAATTTCTGGCTGCGGGAAAGTATAATGAGCATTCCTTTTTTTGGGTATCTCTTGGACTTCTGTCATCTGGAAAAATAATGAATACCAGAACTGGGTACCAAGATGAAGGATAACCTATAATGGAAACACAAACAGTTAATGCAAGTATGATGCGAATGCAATGCAGGCATATGATCAACATCTGGGACTGTCTGGATACGGAACACTGGACCCAAGTGACCAAGAACCAAGATCCTCTGAACAAAGCCCCGTGAACAAGAATTCAGTCTCAAAAGCCCAAAAATTAGATATCAGAAATCCATGTATCAAATCACAGAACTGCACTGGCAACGGGGTATGATGAGGTCAAGGGTTCCTACAATCCTGTAAACCCCTCCCAATCTCACAGGTGTGCTCCGGGTCAAACATCACGGACTCTCAAAGCCGAATAGCAATAATACGTTCACCATTTCCGAGAAATGGATCATGACCAAATCAGGGGATCGGTTTGGTATTATGTACTACTCAGGGAGGCCTCAGCGTGAGTCCAGGAAAAACAAGCATCCCTTATAAGTCCTCAGCTTTGAGCGCTGAAATCGAGAAACAATAGTACATTCATCCCGAAGGGTACAATACTATCGTCAGACGACCAGATGCTTTGACTGAGTTTTTATAAAAGAACCAGGCCATCCTATGCGAGTTCCCTGTGGGCCCTCGGGTGCGAATGGTTTTGCCACAAAATATGGTCTGCCACTGTCACCACTGGAGAGGGATGTTTCCACAAAGGTTCCCAATGATCGGTACCCAGATGCACATAACTATCGAGGTCGTGTAATGATCCAAGAAAGATTCCTACATCAAAAGATTTTCAAGACAGTCGTAAGTCTGGGTGTGGAACTCACTACTACCAACATAACAAGATGCCATGAAGCCAAAGTGACTGTCCACTCTAAGTCCTAGGGTGAACTCGAGCCCTGGTTACGAGCTCATCTCTCAGTAACAATTCCCAACCCCAGAGAAAAAAGGAAACCAACAGCCAGACAGTCCAGTATATACATATGATGCATGAAAATAAAATACTGAAAGCAGTAAATAAAGCTGTAAATAAATTGTAAATAAAATAACAGTAACATAAACACGCAACAACAAACAATCAACACCCAACGAAACAGAAACACACAAACGCTAGGAGAGACTCTCAAGGGAACCAGAGATAACTATGGTTAGGAAGTCCCCAGCAGAGTCTCCAGTTGTCGCTCCCTGGATTTCCATCCTGGTACAAACGTGAAAGTGGCGCGAAAGAAGGCAGAGTCGCCAGTCAGGCATTTTTATCTCGAAAGAACGGGAATGGTAATGCTGCACAAATCGAAGAAAAGAAAAGGAAGGACACGGGTCCTGCGAACCAAAGAGATTGGGTTCGGGAGTCGATTACAACCTGGGAAGGTATTAGCACCCCAGATTGTCCGCCGTACCCGACGGGATCCACGCTTGTGAAGAAACTGCTTCAAAGGGTGAAGAAATGAAAATTGCTGCAAAAGAGAACTGAACTGGATAAGAAAATAAAAGAAAGGGGGGAAATGTAGGGAAAATAAAAGAGTGTGCTCGAACGGGCCCTACCCCGCTGCCTATGTACCTCACTGGACATGAGGATCAAAGTCGCCGTAGTTCCCCTAACTAGGGGTGGAAAGATTGCTTGTGTCTTAAGGCTTGAATTGCCTATGTCAATGCTCAGTGTTGCAGGCTCGGATGACGAGTGCGTTACCGTCTTGCAAAATGACAATTAGGAGCAAGTTCGCTTATGGAGCGAAGGAGATGAGAAAAGAAATCCCGAAGGAAAGACGTTTATTGTTTGTTTGTGTTTTTTATGAGTTTTTTTTATTTGAGTGTGGCACAAGAGAATGAACTCAAACTCTTTTCCATGGAATGTGTACTTGCTACTACATTCCAAGATGGAATAATAGAACAAGCACACCAAGCAAGGATAACTTATCCAAGACTTGTTTCCAAGGGCGAGGGCCTAAATTCATTGACTTGTTGAATTTATTAAGTGTTTTAGTGATTAAAAATGAAGAAGTATTTTTTAGGATTTTTCTTGATGAAGATGACCTCATGATCCGACTTGTGCATCATTCTAGACAAATGCAATATTCTAAGATGGAATGAATACATATGCCCCATGGAATAAGGCTATTACACAAGAGGTCACTTCTTTCTTTATTAATGTTTTTTAGGTTTTTTTTTGAGATGAGAAGAGAAAGAACCAAAGGAGCAAAAGGAAAAAGTCTAAATGGGGAAAGACTAAACCTAAAGTTGTCATGCAAAAGTGGTCCTAAGGTTAGTGATGTTTGAAACCTATCCTAAGAGAAAGGAAGAACCAAAGGAGAAGAAAGCTATCAAGCAACTTACTCCTCTAAAGGAGATAAGTTGCTCCTAAAGGGGGAGGAAAAGAGAGGAATACATGATGGCATAAGGCACATCAAAAATCACAAAGAGAAATCAACTTAAAAAGAAAAGATGAAGAATTGAAATATGGATAAACATCCACACTTCTCTTACCATGAGCCCCTGCAAGTGTTAGCAAAATCCAGCATATGTTCATCAACAATACTCATGGAGATAGCATGCTCAAAGCCCAAATCAACAAAGATCAAACAACATGCCAAACATTGCACATACAAGCATTTACGTGTCGAGAACATGAAGCAATGCATCAACCAGCAAGCAAATCACCCTAAACAATCATATTCAATGATCATGGCAATTAAAACAAGTAAGGGGATCAAAAAGCTCAAAATAGCTCAAATATGGCATTCTGCATCAGTGTTAACCGGTTAACCAAAGCGTTAACCGGTTAATTGATTCAAACATGCAGAAAACAGCACAAAAAACAGATGCGTTAACCGGTTAACCAAAGCGTTAACCGATTAACACTGTCAAAACAACAACAATTCTTGCATGAAAATCAGCTCAAACCAGCTTATCCAAATAATTCCACCACAGACCAGCAATCAATTATGCACAAAATAAATGGATCAATTCACATTAATCAACATCATTAGGCTCATGAATATTAGCACACGGATCCGGTTACAAATCAACCAAACAATTCAAGCAACACAAGCAAATACACAAGCACATGGTGGATCTAAAGCACAAGCATGCAAATAAGCTAAAAACAGAGCTAGATCAAAACTTAACCAACCTACAAAGCTGAGGTATGCTTTGGTAATTGTTGTTTGAGCTGGAAATGAGAGATCTCGCGGAAAACTTTGAAGATCCGGTGTTAATCCTCACACTCCATGCAAAATAAATGCAAGCAAATGGTCTTGATGCAGAATTTTGGCTCCAAAAGCACTTCTAATCTCCAAACCAGATCTGAACCACCAAGCAAACTAGCAAAATGACACAAAGAAACTATGGATAGAGGTCTAGTTCCAAGATCTACACACTTTAATGCAAAGTTATGTGATCTTCAAAGAGGAACTCTTAGTGAACTTGGAAAAATGGGAGAGAAAATGAGAGAATGGTGAGAGAGGGGAGTGAAAATTCAAAATGAAGAGTGAAAAATGAGAGAGATCCTTTGGTTTGGAGGGAAATGAATTAAATATGGTTTAGGTTTGGGGCCCAAAATTTAGGCTTGGGATCCAAAAAATATGGTTTGGGAAAGTGATTAGGATTTAGCATTGGAATTAGGCTTGGTAAATGATCTAGATCCTTCTCCATAATTCAAATGAATAAAAATCAGAAAATTGGAAATTGGAGCCAAAAACACATGCTGCATTTTGCTGCTGGAATTCAAAATTCGCAGCCGTTAACCGGTTAACCAAAGCGTTAACCGGTTAACGCCAGTGAATTTTGAATTCTCCCTCCTTTTGGTGGGAAACCTCAAGAATAACCTAGCGCCAACCGTTCTGATTCGATTTTGATCCTCAATCCCTTTTAAAGCTTTGACCATGATACCAAGCTTGTAACATGCCTTGTGAGCTTTGAATTTCCCGGATGATTGATCATATGCCTTATGTTAGAACATGCGAGAATATGTTTCATTTTTCTATGCAAAATGTTAAGGCTATGATATGCTGATGCTAATTATAATATGATGATGATAAAAAGAAGAGGGAAAATTTGGGGTGTTACACCTTGATATTGGATTTTCAGTAGAAGCCATTATGGAAATTAATTGTCTGTCTCAATAATATCAGATGGTGTCAGTATCATGTCTTCGGATTCAGTCATGATAATTCCTAGAAAATTACTCTGGGAAGTCGAGAATATCAGAAGTTCTAAATCCATTGGTTACTTTGAAGGAGTATACACTTTCAAAATTGATACAACTATATCCCCGAATTCAGGTTTACTTTTCCGTTTTACTTAAGCGAAGACGTCTATTGATTATGTATGAAGGTATATATGCTTTTGAATATGATTGATGTTTACCAGAAATGCATAAAATACAATAATAGTATTTACTAAGGATGATCGGAGGTAGGCATCCAACGAATCTTCGCTGGTTCATCCCCACAGAGTAATCTTTATGGATATTCTAACGAAATACTCCAAGTATCTTCTTGTACTTCCAACTCTATGAAATCTTCAAGATATCCTCCAAGGAATTGAAACTTGGCCGAATAAGTCTCCCAGGGGAATGTCCATCTCTTTTATCCTTATTCAGGGTATTCAGGAATTTAATCCTTCAATAAGAAGTACGACGAACGAAAATGGGAGGTTCTAAGTACGATATTCCAAAACAAGACGGGAATGAAGTCTTCATATTCCTCAGCAACAAATCGGGATTTATTTTCCCCAGCCAACAGTTGTTATACGAAGCTACTCGTGCACTTCAACTACATAATTCATACATACATCATTTACATCATATCATATCATACACATACAACATTCTCATAAGAACATCATCTTGCAAATTTCTATATACATCATGACATTGCATAGAACTAACCTTGTTTTTCAGGTTAATTCCCCAGCAGACGAACATCATCAACAACTTATTCTTGGGTTGCTATATCCCCTAAGGGTTACCTCAAACAATATCTTGGATTTCTCTATCCTCCATGAATACATATAACATAATCTTGGATTGCTCTATCCTCCAGGAATACATATAACAATATCTTGGACGGCTCTATCCTCCAGGAATACATATAACAAAATCTTGGATTGCTCTATCCTCCAGGAATACATATACTAATATCTTAGGTTGCTACATACATCAAGATTACATCCATCAACGTCTTGGGCTGCTATATCCCCCAGGGCTACGAAAACCAATATCTTAGGCTGCTACATTTCTTGAGATTACATCTATATCCATCTTGGGCTGCTATATCCCCCCAAGGGCTATCTCAAACAATATCTCAGGCTGCTATAAACCCCCAGGATAATATCTTGGACTGCTCTATCCTCCATGATTACACATAACGATATCTTAGACTGCTCTATCTTCCATGATTACACATAACAACATCTTGGACTACTCTATCCTCCAAGACCTCACCAAACAACATCTTGGGCTGCTACATCCCCCGAGATTACATCAATCTACATCTTGGATTGCTTTATCCTCCAAGAGGTATATTTGAAGAACATTTGTACTCCGAATGGAATCTTTAATCCCATTCAAGCAATACAACCAACCAACAACATTATTTTGCGCACCGATGAGTGCAAATTTTTGGGCTTTAGTGTTCAATCCCCTTCAACCTTCAAGTCACGAATGGCGTACATGCCAATCTAACTCCTCAGGCTTCAGAAACTTGAACAGGGGCAGCTTTTGTACCCCAAAATTTTCTCTCCCATATTTAAGAAAATGTGTCTCAAGAGGTCTCCTAATAGTTACAAGATTCACAATTGCTCAAAAGGATTCAAGGTTTCATCAGACAAAGCCTCCTCTTAAGCAATGAATCTGAAACTAGGGTTTTGAGTTTCACAAAGAAAAGTGGACTTCCAAATCCTCAAGTGGACTTCATAACATCCCACATACCTCAAAGAACCCTCATGTCAAGTTTCAAATCTTTCCTCACAAGTTTGATCAGTCAGATGCTCAGATAATCAAAAATCAGTTAACTTGGTCAAAATGTCAAATGTGGTCAACATAAAGTCAAACTTCAAATTTTTTGGTCAACATCGAGATTATGAGGTGAAATTCATCATTTTATCAAGGGTTGATCATGATTCATCAAGGAAACCTCAAAATCATCAGGAATCAAGAGTTGTTAAATTAGGGTTTTGTGTAGGAAAAGTAAACTGGACTTTGACCAGCCATAACTTTCACATACTTCATCAAAAAATTTCCATCCAGGGCTCATTTTGAAGAAAATTCAATTCTCTACAACTTTGTGTCTCACAAACCAAGTCCAAAAATGCTTCATTTGAAAGATATGAGCCAAAACATTACAGGTCCTTTTAAAAGTCAACAAAAAGTCAACTTTTTCAAGAGCTCATAACTTAAAAATGGAAAATTATATGGACATGGTACCAAAAGTATAAGTTATAAGACACTCTAAGCTTTCTAAAAAGTCCTAGAACACCTTCATGGGATAAAAATTGAGGGAGTTATGCATTGTTGAAGTTGGGCAATTTTGAGTAGGTGTATGAAGCAAAAAAGGCCAAAACTCAAGTTTTCTTCAAATGGGCCCATAATCTTTCAACCCAAACTCAATTATAAGACTATTCACGACCCATTCATCATATTGTCTAATTTTTATTATTTATTTTATATTATATTTAATTTAAATCATTTAAATTCAATTTTAATTAAAATAAATCATAAGAAATCAAATATTTGATCTAAAACTTATTTTGGGATCAAATATTTGATGATTAAGTTGATTGATCATATCCCAATTCATGCCAGACTAAAAGGGTATGATTTAATCTAATATTATGACCAAAATAGAAAATTTTCAAATCAAATTTCAATCAAATCCTATCATCCCAAAATAAATTGAACCCAAGCCCACAAGTTGACATAAATCATTCCTCTATAAATACATAACACCTTCACATAACAAGAACACACAAAAAAATTTGATCAAAGAGAGCATACAAAACTTCAAAAAATTCAAGAGTAAGTTGGATTCGGTTTTAGGGTTGCAGCCATTCTCAAGAAGGTTTGAAGGTCCAAAGCCTCTTAAAATTCCATAACCGAATTCGTTTTTTTTAGCTTTATTTTTCAATTTCCAATTTCATAATTTTACACATGATACATCTAATCTCTTTGCATATTTGTGTTTTTCATGATGTGAGCAAGCTATCTGGGCGATTAAATTGAAGTTTAGGTACAAAAACTGTGACTTTCCATTGTTAGGGCACCATGGAGAACTAAAATGTTGGTTAATCTGCTTCCGCCGATACTTTGAAAGTTGCATTAGTGATAAGTATTCCAATCTGGCAGGTAAGTCAGGTAAGTGCTGATATTCCGATTTACTTCGAATTTTTTCCAGAAGTTCAGAAAAAATCAAAGAACAATGCTCTTTTAGAATAGAATTCTAAAGTATTTTGACTCTCAAAATCGCAAATTCCTCTTTTTTTCTATTTTATTTGATTTAATTTCTATTTTCATATTCTCAAAAAAATTTGAAAAAAATCGTGTACTCTTTATTTGATTTTATTAGATTTTTAGCATCGTTTTAATATTTTTTAGATTTTATTTTAATCGTGTCGCTCCCGGGATTTTCATCCTAGTACAAACGCGAAAGTGGCGCGGAAAAGGTAGAGTCGTCAGCCATGCATTTTTATCCCGAAAGAATGGGAAAGGTAATGCTGCGCAAACCTGAGGAAGAAGGAAAGGACAAGGTCCTGCGAACCAAAGATCTGGGTTCGGGAGTCGGTTACGGCCTGGGAAGG
Source organism: Lathyrus aphaca (assembly GCA_963966055.1). Classification (NCBI taxonomy): domain Eukaryota; kingdom Viridiplantae; phylum Streptophyta; class Magnoliopsida; order Fabales; family Fabaceae; genus Lathyrus; species Lathyrus aphaca. Next base: position 268,038,769 of record OZ014525.1, read on the forward strand.
TATTAGCACCCCAGACCGTCCTCTGTACCCGACGGGATCCACGCTTGCTTGTTTTGTTTCAAAGGGTGAGAAAAATATAATTGATGTTGAATAAAAACCGCTAACTGGAATAAAGAGAAAGGATGGGGAAATGTAGGGAAAATAAAGAATGTGCTCGAACGGGCCCTGCCCCGCTGCCTACGTACCTCATTGGGATAATGAGGATCAGAGTCGACGTAGTTCATCTAACTAAGGCGGGAACTATTTGATTGTGTTTTTTATGCACTGGAACTGCGTATGTCTATGCTCAGATGTTGCAGGCTCGTCTGGTACGAGTGCGTTTACCGTCTTGCATGCGAGACAAGTCGTTGCGAGTTCGCGTTGTGAGTGAATGAGATGAGAAGATAATTCCCGCAGGAAAGTCGCTTGTTATTTGTTTTTGTCTTTTATGAGAAATGTTTTGAATTTGTTTGTAAACATTCTCATACTAAGACCTATCCATCGCGGGAAGTACTTACACCTTGCCCCGAAACAGGACGCATATAAGCACTCCGCAACTAAGTCTCATGGCGTATGGACGTTCAACCTTTATTAGGTGTTTTATTTCTTTTCTTTATGAGGTGAGAAAGAATGACTCAAGTCGGAAAAAGGACAAAAACTAAGGGGGACTAAGACCAACCCTAAGTTATTTATTATCCACAAAGGGGAGATCCTAATGGTTTGTGAGGTTTTCTAATCCTAAAGATCAAAAGGAAAAGAAAGAAGGGAAAAGGATGCAACTTACTTCCTAATGAAGGTAAGTTGGTCCTAACAAAGGGGGAAATCCTACCAAACACAAATATGGAAGGAAAAGATGAATTAAATGCATAAAAGAAATGCATAAAAAATAAAGGGATATGGTGAAGTAAACTTACCTCAATCTTCCCCACTTCAAAACAAATGATTAATGTGCATTTTTATTAAAAAAGAAAGAAGCAAACACACCTTAATTAAATCCTAAAGACTCTAGGACTCAAACTAGACTCAATCTTGATTCTAAAGGAACTAGAACAATTAGGACAAAAAAAACAGCACCTATTACAGCCCCTATTACACAAACAACTATGAAAGCAATGCATATTACGACTCAGCTTTTTACAGCCAGCATGCAGCATGAAAAAGTAGGTGTAAAAAGTCAAATACAACATGCACTACACATAACAAACAACATACATTTTGCAGCACTTATATGCAAAAACAGCTATGAAATGCAAAATCCAGAATTGATTATTTTCATTTTTTAATACACAAACTCAATGCAAAAATCACTAATCTCATCATGAACATGTATTTGGACATAAATCAACCTATAAATGCAAGAACATGAACCTTTGGAAAGACTATGCAAGAATGCATCATATGGATTATGCAACAAATAATGCACAAAGTAGCACATAAACATGCATATGAACACGGCATTTGAACATGGTGATTCTTGATCATGAACATGCAACATGATAGCTCAACAAACACACTAAACTTAATGCAAAAATTCAGAATTGAATTGATATGGATGATGAGATCAAGTATGCAACAAAATGCCACCAAATGCACAATTATGCAACATGCAAAATGCAACATACATCAACATAATTGAATGCAAAAATGAATTAATGCAATGCAAACATGTAAAAACAGAATGCAACATGATTATTATATGTCAAATAATGCACAAACATAGCAATAAAATACAAGAACTCAAGCTATGCACCAAGAACACAAAAACACATAATACGCGACATGAACGGATTCGTGTCGAAACGACTCGAAATGGGGGAATGAGCTACTGGAAATGGACTTAAAAATTCCCTAAAATCACTACCTAAACATGTATGAACATTAGAGGCACTAGTAATTAGGAATGAGCAATCAAATAAGCTAAAAAGCAAAAAATTAACAGCGTTAAACGGTTAACCAATTGGTTAACCGGTTAACGAACCTAAATATGCCCTGTTTTGTGGCCAATACGCACCCGTTAACTGGTTAACCAAATGGTTAACCGGTTAACACTGAACCAGAAGGTAAAAAAAGTTGAGAAAAAAATGCTTTTGGCCACAAACTCACTTCTAATGATCCCTAACATTCCTAGGAACATGCTAACACGAATTTCTACTTAATTTGAGCTTACTTACACATGAGAGAACCTATATCTATTAACACCTTAAATCCAAATTCAATCAAAATCACAAATCACAAGCAAACATAATCGAAACGGAATTGATTTTAAACAAAGCGAAAAGCACTAAAGAATGCCAAAAATGGCGAGATGAAGAGAATAACTTAAAGAAGCAGTGATTAAGATCACCAACATACAAAGCGGAGGAGTGCTTCGGTGATTGTTGCAAGAATCGGAGCTTGAATCGAAGAGAAAACTGAAAACCGAGAAATTGCAAAATAAATGCGTTCTTCACGTTTGCACCTTCGTGTACTTCCGATAAGTCGAAAACTTCAACAAAATAAGTAGCTTGTCCTTCTTCAATCCACAAAATATGAAGGTTGGAGGCTTAAGCTTCAAGATCTTCAAGTTTCAATGTGAAACTTGAAGAGCTTATTTGAAGAAAAAAAAAAGCTTTGGTGAAAGGAGGGAAAAGGAAGGAAAAGTGAGAAAGAAAAAGTGCTTATCAAAGAGTGAAAAATTGAAAAATGGTGTTCAACCCCCTTGGTTTGGATGAAAGTGTCTTAAATAGAGGTTAGGCTAGGAGCTAGGTTTGGGTTTGGGGCCCAAAAATTAGGTTTGGGATCCAAAATTAGGTTTGGTAGTTAGTTAGGGTTAGGGTTGGAAAAGGGAATATTCCTTGGAATATTCCTTGGAATACTCTAGAAGATGGTGGAAGTTTTCAAGGGAAATGGAGTGGAATTGGAGTGGAAAAACAAGATGGAAAGAATGAAAGGAAGTGTGGAAGGAAAGTGGAAGGAAAAGTGGAGGGAAATGGTGAAACTAACCCCTTTTCAAATGATTTTTCTTTGATTTTTTTCTTATGATTCCACCATCATTCCTTGACCAAATTTGAACCATAGGATCATCGTAACCCTAATTTCATGATTTCGATCTTAAAAGTCCGGAGTCGACCCCTTTTTACCTAGCTCGGATGCCTTTTCCCCTTCATCAATTTTCCGTCGTCTGGTCAGTTGAACCCCTTCCAAAATGAATTTATGGACGAGATTTGAACCTCAGGCACTTGACATCATATATAATTCAAAGGAATCCTTCTTGAATAAAAACTTCATGCGGAATCCCCGTAGAAACGAAACCCTAATTCGGCTCTTTTCCCTCAGGAAATATTGCACTGTTTGCCTCCTTTGATTAAACCACATCTTTCCATGGCTCGTGGCTTCCAGTGAAGACTTGTGGAATATTGTGAATCCTTTGCACAATGTTGAGAAGCTTTGTGGCCCTTCGGTAGCCTCTTTATAGCTTTCGGTTGCTCCGATCATTGATCACATACCCATGCCTCAGCTATGCAATGTTTGATGCAATGTTTTTGGTTATTTTATGAATTTATGTATGCAAAATGCTATGCAAAATGTTGAGGATATGAGAGGGCAAATTTTGAGGTATTACAACTGCCCCTATTCAATCATCTACAGGCCTGAACGAATAATTGCGAGAGCTTTTAGACGTTCAAGGTATGGAGTGATTGAATACTTGAATAAAACCTGGAAATTTGACCTCTGTGGATAGTAGAAATGGCATATGCCATTTGTTTTATTTTTTTTTGTTTTTTCCTTCTTTTATTTTTTGGTATTTTTTTTTCTTTTGACCTCTGAATAGGTAGCGGAAATAGATCTTGTCAATGTGACTGTTGGGCAGGACCAAGCCACAAAGAAAACACGCGACTGCTGGGCAGGACCAAGCCACGGAAAATGCCTGTTGGCGAAACGGGACATTAACGAGACCATTAGCGATATAGAACTCAATCGATATGACTACTGGGCAGGACCAAGCCATAAAGAAAACACGTGACTGCTGGGCAGGACCAAGCCACAGAAGGTGTCTGTTAGCGAAACAGGACTTAACGCAACATCAACCGATTTGCGACTCAAATAAGATCAACTGATCTATCATGGAGATGGTATCAACCGATCCATAACCAAGATATGCGAGAATGTAATATTATCCAATTTACAACTCAAAGAGAAATGATATCAACCGATTCATAACTCAAATAAGATCAACCGATCTAACATGGAGATGGTATCAACCGATCCATAACCAAGATATGCGAGAATGTAATATCATCCGATTTACAACTCAAAGAGAAATGATATCAACTGATTCATAACTCAAATAAGATCAACCGATCTAACATGGAGATGGTATCAACCGATCCATAACCAGGAAAGTGAGAATGTAATATCATACGATTTACAACTCAAAGAGAAATGATATCAACCGATTCATAACTCAAATAAGATCAATCGATCTAACATGGAGATGGTATCAACCGATCCATTATCATCGCACCGAGACGAGACCAAAAGGAACAGGATCATTGTACTTAAATGATAACCCGAGACGCGACCGTTGTACTGAAACAGGGACGTGAAAAAAATGAGATTGTTGTACCGAAACAAGACCCAAAGACGAGACCATTATACTTAAATGGAGACTCGAAAGGAACGGGATCGTTGTACTTAAACGAGAGCCCGAGACGCGAGCGTTGTACTTAAACGGAGACGCGAAAAAATGAGACTGTTGTACTGAAACAAGACTCAACTGGGGATAACAACAAGACTTGGTAGACAAAGATGCCTGGCAAATGGTATAAGTATCTTCTGTGGGGAGTATTTCAGGTTGAGAAGATGTTACGAGTCTTATGTAATATACCTCAAAACTGGCCCATGTTGGTATGCATATGTTTGGATTTTATGGCTTAATGCTCCATAACAATGGAAATGCTACGCTTTGGAGGATGCACATGTAATGATGATTACTAAATGCAAAATGCAAAATGCAAAGGGATCTCCCGATGAGGATACTGCAAGTATCCCAAACGGCTTGACTGGGAAGAAATGATGACCACTGCATTGATCTGGTGAATCCTTGTGGGGAGAAGACAACTCTTCGAGGAATGTTGTTGATGATACACAGGCTCTGAACTGCCATTATTGCCAAAAATAAATTGGACTTTGAGATTGGAACGCCAAGACCCTGCTGGAGATGGACTCTTCTTGCTAGGTACGCTACCCGTTGAACTCTGTTGGGGAAGTGAAACCTTCTGACTTGGCTGGGGAAACCAATGTATAATACTGTTGAGGAGGAAATAAATTCCTTATACTGCTGAGGATGGCCCCTATATGGAAAGGAAGTCTCTGCTTGGGGAGGAGGATGTCAATGATAAAGCTTCCTGCTGAAGATAAGAGCTCAAGTTGCCACTTGCTAGGGATAAGAGATAAATCCTCTCGTGTTGGGAATTAGAGATGTAAGGCGTCTCATGCTGAGGATGAGAGACGATGATACCCTTCTGCTCAAGAAGTAACCTTCCATTTGCCGCACTACTGGAGAAGGGTTTGTCTAATGAGACTTGCTAAGAAATTCTGATTGATGAAGTCCGCAGATGAAACAACTCTTGAAGTATTGTGCTGACAATGGCTTTTCCCCTAGCCTCTGGGTTGATAGATTGCCACTAATCATGAGTGAACCACGGTTCTTTACAATTTTCAATTCGCCTCGGATTAAGGTCCATCAAAAGAAAATGTCTCAAGAGGATTTTACAGTAAACATGGTATGTGAAATGCCTCAGTGTCTTCAAACTCTTGGAGAGATTCATCGGATCTCGAAATAACTGCCCCAGACTGCATGGTCTGTGAAAGAATTTGCCTCGCGAGGATTCATGAAGAACCTCATATCACTGTGAGATATTCTGCCTCAGTATATTGGACCCTGGATAGGTGCCTCTGATTAACTGTCTTTGAGAGAAAGTAACTTCTAGTGCTCTTGGGGTGGCCTGCCCCAGAACAAGCCCTGAAGTGATCACCTATGACTGACTGTGTTTTGAAGAAAATATCCATACTACATACTCCTGGAGATATTTGAATCTCGAAGTGATTGCCCCAGTTTGGCTAAAATTTGAAGAGACTGCTCGACATGATTGCCCCAGATTAGTTGGCTCTTACCACGACTATTGGGAAAATCCCCACTCAATGGAGTTTCTTGGAAAAATGCATCTCGACGTGATTGTCCTTCAGAAATTTCAGAATTCTCAACTTGGCAAGATTAAGCTTCTGGACTGAAGTTTCGTATGTGAATTTTAATGATGCCCAACAAAGGTATGCAAGCAGAAAATGTTTATTTTGAGAATGAAAATTCTAATGCAACACACATGTTAATCTTGAAGTTTTAGTGTAAAAAGATGTCGCAAACCTTTGTGAGTGAATCACTGATTAAGATACAAAATTAATTTTTGATAGAAGAAAGCATGAATGTGCAACACCAACCCAACTCATAGGGGTCAGGAACGCGGTCTCGTGGTAGTACGCTCTCAAAAATAACCCTGTTTCAGTTAGGACTTTTGAGGGTTGTATAATGGTCTGGTTCACGGTTATAGAAACAAAGGATATAAGCTCAAAGTTTATTGGTACCCCCCATCTTCGTGATATTCTCCATTCCTATGTTCAGCTAGCTTTCACAAGCGCTCACCTCTCGAAAAGGGTTTTGTGATGGCTGAGGAATCAATTACACTAACGGTTTAGCACCAATCAGGTTGTTGTTGGGAGTCAGTCACCCCTTTGTCTTTGGTGTCTGTGCCACACGACTTTGTTCTTGTTTAAGGATCTTTCTTGTGTAATCCTCTTCGTTTTTCTCTTTTTCATAATTTTGCTTATCCCTGACTTTTGCCTGGATTGATTCTTGTGAATCTTAGATTGTGAAGCCCAGCGGGATGCCCTAACTTTTGCGTAAGTCGCTTGTTTTCAAGTTTCGACTTAGCGGGATTTTTTACTCATTTTTCCCTAACTCTTTTTTTTTGAACAAATCGTGTGACACTGTTTGTCTTGATTTCTTTGAAAGGGTCGTGACTGTCTCACTTCTTGGTTGTTGAGGGATCACCATTGTGGTCTCCGAACTTTGGACCTCTTGTTCGGGATAACCATTGTGGTTTCTGGTCATGGGACCTCTTGATTTGGTACAACAAAAGGTACTGGATCCTCAGATGTGCATTCCTTTTTGAAATTTGAACGCTCGGTCAAATTAACTGACGCCTACCCTGCCCCTGGGTTACATGCAAATGGTTTTTTCATGTGAAAAGAAACTCCTACTTCAAGGCTCAAATGGGTTGGCGAGGGTCTATCTCCGGTGTTTAGGATTTGAAACAATGCTTGTACATCGTCAACAAGGTCTTTCTCAAAAGCACACGATTAGAGATTTTTGCGTTTTCATTTCGTCATCCTCCCTGATAGAGTTTAAGCATAACAGTTGGTATTACAATGCACATACGCAAAATTATGAGTGAATGCGAATGGATTACTTCAAGAAAAACATGTGCATTTTATTACGGTTAACATTCAAAAACAAATAAGTTTCATGCATGCATACAAATGTTTAAGCAAACCGAAGAAATCACAAAGGAAATTGCAGTAAAGAAACTGAGCATCGCCATCGTTGAGGAGACTTGACTCCTTCTGGACTAAATCAGTCTTGAGCGCTTCCCATGATCAGTAAATCTTCGTGGACTTGTAGTATTCAGGTAAGTGGTCGCATGCCCGACACGGAAATCATTTCTCATCTTCTAGTTATTTTGTCCTTGTAGAAAGTAACGCTGAGAAGTAAAGTTGACACCTAAGGTTGCTCGGAAAGACCTGACGATCTTCTGCCTACGTATCTCCATTGACCCAAGACCAATGAAGAATCAGAGCGACGTAGTTCCCCTCAATAGGGATGAAAATGCACTGAAAAGACGCACCATTTCCAAAAATAAGAGTATCTGGAATACTTCGGGCTTTATTGCTTTACCTCTTCCCGACAAACATTGATAAGAAGACTTCAAATCAAGAAAAGTTGACAGCTTTCGAGTCGATTAAGTCCTGCACCGTGTGGTGAAAAGCTTTACACCTATCAATATGATGCCCTGGCGCCCCAGAATGAACATCACAGCGGGCAATGGCATCCCATCCATCCGGTAGTGGAAAAGGAGGTGGGGACAACTTGCGAAGCCCAACCAACTTCAACTGAAGCAAATGCTGAAGAAGATCAGTGTGAGACATCGGCAAAGGGTCAAAAACCCTTTCACTCCTTTGCTGACGACCCTGTTGAGGATTACGTTGGCGACGATTTTGTTGTTGTGAACGTGTGGCACTTGGGATGATCATAGTGTCGTCTGGTAATGTGAACCTTGATTTCTCCTCTTTCTCTGAACATAAACTGCTCCTGCTTCTTCGTATTGCCTCTTTTGCTCATTTGAAAACAACCTCTTGGTTCCAAAAGTAGAGGCATCGTTGCCCTGGATCTTTCCTTGCTTCATCCAGTTTTCAATTCTTTCCCCAGTCAAGACGATATCAGAAAAATGGTTAGCTGAACAGCCTGCTAAACGTTCTATGAAGTGCCCCGGGAGGGTATCCATGAATAGATCTACCATTTCTCTCTCCAGCAATGATGGTTGCACCCTGGCTCCGACCTCGCGCCATCTCTACGCGTACTCCTTAAAGCTCTCGGAGTTCTTTTGTGACATGCTCTGAAGTTGGGTTCGGCTGGGAGTCATGTCAATGTTGTACTGGTACTGCTTGAGAAAGGCTTCCCCAAGTTCCTTCCAATTACGGACAAAGTTCTTTTCCAGTTTCGTGTACCACTCCAGTGAACCCCCGGAAAGGCTGTCCTGGAAGTGGTACATCCAAAGCTTCTCATCTTTGGTATATGCAGCGATTTTGCGATAGAAGGCCTGCAAGTGAGTTTTCGGGAAAGATCTGCCACTGTACTTGTCGAAAACAGGAGGTCTGAACTTTGGGGGGATGACCACCCCTAAAACTAACTCCATATCAGCCACATCAATGTCAAGGGTATCTCTGTATTCTAGAGCCTTTACCTTCTCGGCTAGCATCTAGAAATTCTGGTTAGGAGGCATATTTTCCGTAGGTGGAATGACAGTGTTATTGGTCGGATTGCCTTGGGCGTCCAGGGTAATCATTGGAGGATCAAACTGTGGGCGATTAAGCCTCTGCATGGCGGTTCTCATTTCTTGCTGCCCCTGCACTATACCCTACATTGTTGCCATGAACTCCCCCATCTGAGTGCAAAACTCATTCAGCTCAGTCTGTACAGTATTCATGATTTGACTCAGGTAGCGTACTGGTATGGCCGATACTTCTCCTGAAATGGTCAAATAAATTAGGAAATCTAGATAACTCGTCAGTATGCAAAAATGATATGCATGAGAATGCCATGTCACTGATCCCACTTTATTCAGATCGGGGGACAGATACCCCACGGAGTGCCACATCATAAGATAAATTCTGCGAGTGTGAGCGGAGAAAGTGCTGAGCATCGGGAAATCAATATCAAAATAAAATTTCCAGGATAGAAAAGTCGAAACAATGGCACCTGAAAACTTCCATAAAGCAAAAAATACACCAACGTGCGAAAACTTATACAATCACTTGCCAATAATACTGAAATACAGGAAAATGTCACAATCCACAACAGAAAAATAAGAGATTCCTTCAACAGCTCTGAAGGTAATCTCGAAATACAACAAAGCAAATCACATGCATCAAAGAAATCTACGTCTCCTGACTTGAGCTTCGTGCAGTTTGCGTGACCAGCTGGATCAAGGGGCTTTAACTCTTGAGATACCCCTCTAGTGTGATGATCCCTGAATCATACTGGACATTGTGCCTGAAGGCTTTGCACTCGTCAATGGTATGTCCGAATGTTCCGGAGTGAAATTCACACGCAACATCCATATTGTAATCTGGGGCAATGGGGTAGGGCATTGGCAAGGCATTCCTTGGCTGAATCAAGGAACTCTCGAGCAAACGGGCAGATACTTGACTAGGAGGGATGGGACTTGGAGTAAACACTTCTTCAGCCTGCTTGAGTTTGAGTCTCCCATGTTGTTGATACTTCTGATGTTGAGATGAATTCGAACACCCAAAATTTTTCTGCACTTTCTTCTTTATGTCGGATCGATGAATGGGTAAAGGTGACTAGCGTGATGTCTTTACGACCCAGAGTGGAGGCACACACCCCTGATTGGAGAAAATTCTTGTGGTAAGGAAAGGGGAAGTACCTTCCAGTGATATGAAATCCTTTGACACATCCCCACTGATCGGTGCGAACTCGATTACCTTTGCATCAATGAGCTCTTGAACCTGATGTTTGAGTCTCTTACAGTTTTCCACATGATGACCAGGTGCCCCATAATGGAAAACACACCTGGCATTGGCGTCAAAATCTGGAGGAAGCTTTTTGGGTGTGGCTGTCATGGTGACAAGTTCAACCAGATTAAGCTCGAGAAAACAAAGAAGCAACTGCGCATATGACACCAGAATCAAATCAAACTTGGCTTAAGACGCCTTCGGCATTTGTCCGCAGCTTTTGCCTTTACCTTCCCTTTGATGAACTAGAAGAGTCTGCAAATTGAGAGGCTTAGGATCCCAAAGTTGAGGAGAGTTTCCGCGAAACGCTTCCTGATCTGGGAAAGAAACCACTGAACTGGGGGGACCAACAACTTCTGCAGAAGTAAAGGGGACATGGTGCCCTTCTTGGAGCTTTGGGGCCTCCCTGGTCTGGTTCTCTTGTTTCTTCAGTTAGTAAACTTTCTCTGTCAATAGCATGTGGCCATGGAACAAGGTCTGCATGTCCTCCAAGAGTTGTTCCATTCGGATTTTCATTTCAGCTATTTCTGCTCGGCATTGTTCCATGTCCATCTCTTGATGACTGTGATTCAAATGGGCCATTCTGAAGAGTAACCAAATCAGGATAAGACTCTGTCCCCGAACACCTGTAATGAGAGTAAGGAGGCATGCAAATGCCATGTTCGATTATTTCCAAGGGATCCATCTGTTTTGATTCCAGTTTGGATATAGGAACATATAATGACATGGTTCAAACATAGGATCTCTGGAAATAACCGAACATGTATGATGAAATGCCATGATGTTATGTATGCAACAGGCATGTGATCAGTGATGTGTCTGTGATGTGCCAATCATATAATCAGGTGTCGGTGCAGGGTCACAATATCCACATGTCACAATAACAATCCCTCTGATTCGGGATCCATATCTTAGAACCAGAAATCCAGATCACAAAACTGAACCAAAGGCAAAACGGGTATGCTGAAGGTCTTAGGGTTCCTGCAAACCTGTAAACCCTTCCCAATCTCACGGGTGTGCTACTCGGGTCAACATCACGGACTCTCAAAGTCGAATAGCTATAATACGTTCACCATTTCTGAGAAATGGCTCATGACCAAATCAGGGAATCGGTTTGGCATTATGTACTACTCAAGGAGGCCTCAGTTTAGTCCGGAAAAACAAGCATCCCTCACAAGTCTCCAGCTTCAAGCACTGAATCGAGAAACAATAGTACATTCATCCCAAAGGGTACAATACTACCGTCATACGAACAATTTGCTTTAACTGAATTCTCATGAGAGAACCAGGCCATCCTATGCAAGTTCCCAATGGACCCTCGGATGCGAGTGGGTTTGCCAACAAATGTGGTCTGCCACAGTCATCACTGGAGAGGGTTGTTTCCACAAAGGTTCTCAATGATCGGTCCCCAACTGCACATAACCATCAAGGTCGTATCCCGAAGTGGGGAAGAACCCCCACACAAGATAGTTCCAAGACAGTCGCAACCTGGGTCTGGAACACATCGCCACTCATCATGTAACCATGCGAGTACAACATGTCCACACTAATCCTATAGTGCACTCAAGCCGGGTATTTGGCTTATCTCACAGTAACTCCCATCCCGCAGAAAAAATGAAAACCAGCACAGCCAGACAGTCCAGTATAATATGATGCATGGAAAATAAATACTGAAAGCGGTAAATAAGTGTGGTAAAGTAAATTGTTAAGTAAAACAGTAAAGCTAAACTAAAGCATACAACAGCAAACAAAACACCCAAAGAAACAAAACCAAACAGGCTAGGAGTGACTTTACAAGGAAAACCAGAGATTCAGGATTCGATCCCCAGCAGGGTCGCCAGCTGTCGCTCCCGGGATTTTCATCCTAGTACAAACGCGAAAGTGGCGCAGAAAAGGTAGAGTCGCCAGCCATGCATTTTTATCCCGAAAGAATTAGAAAGGTAATGCTGCACAAACCTGAGGAAGAAGGAAAGGACAAGGTCATGCGAACCAAAGATCTAGGTTCGGGAGTCGGTTACGACCTGGGAAGGTATTAGCACCCCAGACCGTCCGCCGTACCCGACGGGATCCACGCTTGCTTGTTTTGTTTCAAAGGGTGAGAAAAATATAATTGCTGCTGAATAAAAACCGCTAACTGGAATGGGAAGTGAAATGAGAAAGGAACTGGAAAAGAGAATAAAGAGAGAGGATGGGGAAATGTAGGGAAAATAAAGAATGTGCTCGAACGGGCCCTACCCCGCTGCCTACGTACCTCATCGGGATAATGAGGATCAGAGTCGACGTAGTTCGCCTAACTAAGGCGGGAACTATTTGCTTGTATTTTTTATGCACTGGAACTGCGTATATCTATGCTCAGGTGTTGCAGGCTCGTTTGGTACGAGTGCGTTTACCGTCTTGCATGCGAGACAAGTCGTCACGAGTTCGTGTTGTGAGTGAATGACATGAGAAGAGAATTCCCGCAGGAAAGTCGCTTGTTATTTGTTTTTGTATTTTATGAGAAATGTTTTGAATTTGTTTGTGAACATTCTCATACTAAGACCTATCCATCGCGGGAAGTACTTACACCTCGCCCCGAAACAGGACGCATATAAGCACTCTGCAACAAAGTCTCATGGCATATGGACGTTCAACCTTTATTAGGTGTTTTATTTCTTTTCTTTATGAGGTGAGAAAGAATGACTCAAGTCGGAAAAAGGACAAAAAATAAGGGGGACTAAGACCAACCCTAAGTTATTTATTATCCACAAAGGGGAGATCCTAATGGTTTGTGAGGTTTTCTAATCCTAAAGATCAAAAGGAAAAGAAAGAAGGGAAAAGGATGCAACTTACTTCCTAATGAAGGTAAGTTGGTCCTAACAAAGGGGGAAATCCTACCAAACACAAATATGGAAGGAAAATATGAATTAAATGCATAAAAGAAATGCATAAAAAATAAAAGGATATGGTGAAGTAAACTTACCTCAATCTTCCCCACTACAAAACAAATTATTAATGTGCATTTTTATTAAAAAAGAAAGAATCAAACACACCTTAATTAAATCCTAAAGACTCTAGGACTCAAACTAGACTCAATCTTGATTCTAAAGGAACTAGAACAATTAGGACAAAAAAAAAAACAGCACCTATTACAGCCCCTATTACACAAACAACTATGAAAACAATGCATATTACAACTCAGCTTTTTACAGCCAGCATGCAGCATGAAAAAGTAGGTGTAAAAAGTCAAATACAGCATGCACTACACATAACAAAACAGCATACATTTTGCAGCACTTATATGCAAAAGTAGCTATGAAATGCAAAATTCAGAATTGATTATTTTCATTTTTTAATACACAAACTCAATGCAAAAATCACTAATCTCATCATGAACATGTATTTGGACCTAAATCAACATATAAATGCAAGAACATGAACCTTTGGAAAGACTATGCAAGAATGCATCATATGGATTATGCAACAAATAATGCACAAAGTAGCACATAAACATGCATATGAATACGGCATTTGAACATAGTGATTATTGATCATGAACATGCAACATGATAGCTCAACAAACACACTAAACTTAATGCAAAAATTCAGAATTGAATTGATATGGATGATGAGATCTAGTATGCAACAAAATGCCACCAAATGCACAATTATGCAACATGCAAAATGCAACATACATCAACATAATTGAATGCAAAAATGAATTAATGCAATGCAAACATGTAAAAACAGAATGCAACATGATTATTATATGTCAAATAATGCACAAACATAGCAATAAAATGCAAGAACTCAAGCTATGCACCAAGAACACAAAAACACATAATACGCGACATGAACGGATTCGTGTCGAAACGACTCGAAATGGGGGAATGAGCTACTGGAAATGGACTTAAAAATTCCCTAAAATCACTACCTAAACATGTATGAACATTAGAGGCACTAGAAATTAGGAATGAACAATCAAATAAGCTAAAAAGCAAAAAATTAACAGCGTTAACCGGTTAACCAATTGGTTAACCGGTTAACGAACCTAAATATGCCCTATTTTGTGGCCAATACGCACCCGTTAACCGGTTAACCAAATGGTTAACCGGTTAACACTGAACCAGAAGGTAAAAAAAGTTGAGAAAAAAGTGCTTTTGGCCACAAACTCACTTCTAATGATCCCTAACATTCCTAGGAACATGCTAACACGAATTTCTACTTAATTTGAGCTTACTTACACATGAGAGAACCTATATCTATTAACACCTTAAATCCAAATTCAACCAAAATCACAAATCACAAGCAAACATAATCGAAACGGAATTGATTTTAAACAAAGCAAAAAGCACTTAAAGAATCAGAGCTTGAATCGAAGAGAAAACCGAAAACCGAGAAATCGCAAAATAAATGCGTTCTTCACGTTTGCATCTTCGTGTACTTCCGATAATCCGAAAACTTCAACAAAATCAGTAGCTTGTCCTTCTTCAATCCACAAAATATGAAGGTTGGAGGCTTAAGCTTCAAGATCTTCAAGTTTCAATGAGAAACTTGAAGAGCTTATTTGAAAAAAAAAACTTTGGTGAAAGGAGGGAAAAGGAAGGAAAAGTGAGAAAGAAAAAGTGCTTATCAAAGAGTGAAAAATTGAAAAATGGTGTTCAACCCCCTTGGTTTGGATGAAAGTGGCTTAAATAGAGGTTAGGCTAGGAGCTAGGTTTAGGTTTGGGGCCCAAAAAATAGGTTTGGGATCCAAAATTAGGTTTGGTATTTAGTTAGGGTTAGGGTTGGAAAAGGGAATATTCCTTGGAATATTCCTTGGAATACTCTAGAAGATGGTGGAAGTTTCCAAGGGATATGGAGTGGAATTGGAGTGGAAAAACAAGATGGAAAGAATGAAAGGAAGTGTGGAAGGAAAGTGGAAGGAAAAGTGGAGGGAAATGGTGAAACTAACCCCTTTTCAAATGATTTTTCTTTGATTTTTTCCTTATGATTCCTCCATCATTCCTTGACCAAATTTGAACCATAGGATCATCGTAACCCTAATTTCATGATTTCGATCTTAAAAGTCCGGAGTCGACCCCTTTTTACCTAGCTCGGATGCCTTTTCCCCTTCATCAATTTTCCGTCGTCTGGTCAGTTGAACCCCTTCCAAAATGAATTTGTGGACGAGATTTGAACCTCAGGCACTTGACATCATATATAAGTCAAAGGAATCCTTCTTTAATCAAAAATTCACGCGGAAGCCCCGTAGAAACGAAACCCTAATTAGGCTCTTTTCCCTCAGGAAATATTGCACTGTTTGCCTCCTTTGATTAAACCACATCTTTCCATGGCTCGTGGCTTCCAGTGAAGACTTGTGGAATATTGTGAATCCTTTGCACAAGGTTGAGAAGCTTTGTGGCCCTTCGGTAGCCTCTTGTTGCACCCCAAAATTTGCCCTCACAATACAAGACTTTGTGTGCTAAGAAGGTTCACAAGGTTCACAAGACCTTTCATGAAGTTCATGATGTTTACAAAACACTTTATGAGGTTCACAAGGTTCACAAGATTCCCAATACTTACAAGACCTTTCATGAAGTTCATGAAGTCTACAAGACACTTTATGAGGTTCACAAGGTTCACAATACTTCCCATGAGGTTCAAAAGGTTCACAAGACATTTTATGATGGTTCACAAGGTTCACAAAGTTCACAAATAGTCAGAAGATTTGACAATTCCCTCAGACAATGCACCTCCTAAGCAGTGCATCCAAAACTAGGGTTTTGACTTTAATCAGGCTAAATGAACTTCCAAGACTTCAAGTGAGCTTCATAACATCTTATATGTGTGTAAGAACCCCCATGGCAAGTTTCAAGACTTTTCTCAAAAGTTTGCTCAGTCAAATGATCAGATAAGTCAAAATCAGTCAAAGCAGTTAAAAAGTCAAACTAAGGTCAACTGTGGTCAAACCAAAGTCAAACCTCATGAGTTTTTGCCAACATCAAGTATATGAAGTAAAATTCATCATTTTATCAAGGGTTGATCATGATTCATCAAGGAGATTTCAGATCATCAAGAATCAGGAGTTTCTAAATTAGGGTTTCCTCAGCAAAAGTCAACTGAACATTGACCAGCCATAACTTTCACATGCTTCATCACCAATTCTCCATCCAAAGCTCATTTTGAAGGAAATTGAATTCTCTACAACTTTGTGTCTCACAAGCCAAGCCCAAAAATGCTTCATTTGGAAGGTATGAGCTAAGACATTATAGGTCCTTTTGAAAGTCAACAAAAAGTCAACAACTTCAAAAGGGCATAACTTGAGAATGGTACATGATATGAACATGAAACCAGTGGGGTTGGTTAGAGGACTCTTCAAGCTTTCCAAAATGTCCAAGAACACCCTCATAGCATTAAAATTGAAGGATGTGTGCCCTTGCAAAGTTGGGAAATTTTTGGTTGGTTTATGAAGAAAATGGAGGTTTAAAACTAATTTTTTCTAAATGGGCTTGCCATATGATGACCCAATCCATACCATGACCTCATGCACGACCCAAGTCTATAAAAATCAGATTTTTTATCATTTTATTTTTATTTATTTTGATTTAATTCATTTAAAATCATTTTAAATTAAAATAAAATATAAAAGTCAAAGATTTAAAAAGGATTGAGCTTCTAGAAATTCATAAAGGTGATTGGTATCAAAGTGGTAAGAGAATCATGGTGATTTGCTTAAAATAGAAGGTGTTCATACAAGAATATTTGAATTTTAAAGCCTTATCTTTTTGAATCTTTTCCAATTAAATCTATCACACAAACATCAAATTTTTTAACCTAAATTCATCACTCTATAAGTATATGACTTAACCCTACTCATTGGACACGATTTGCAGCCTCCTAAGAGTAAGTTCAAAATTTCAAAATCATCCAAAAAATCAATTTTCGGGTTCTTCATTTGAGGGCATTTGAAGGTATTCTAAAGACATAGCAATGATCCCTAGGCTTCACTGATTGTGTACCAATGATCATTTACATCCAAGACACTCCATAATGCATGAACCGAACCATACATGTTCTTCATACATTTTTTTTCGATTCATCATATTTACTTATTTATAATGAATTTTAATGACATATTGATGTTTGTTGTTGACTATAGATGATTTATGGATAGTTTGGTGAAGAGTTATGGCTGAATCATGAAAATACCATATTTAGGGTTTAAAGCTCTAAATTAGGTTTCTTCGATTTACACAACATAAATGAATTTTGTTGGTATAATTGGATTGTACAGGTCACAAGGAGTTTAAAGATGTCCTCAATTTGATAAAACTGTACTGTTTGTGTGTGGTTTGAAATTCGCAGGTTTATGCACGCAAGAATCGCAGGAAAATCCCTGGGTAAATTCGCAGGAAAACCTGCGAATCCTGAGGAAGAAGATGACTCCCAGCGCGCCAAAATTCTATTTTGAAATTCGTTATAATATTTTATTTTATGTTGGTTGTATTTTATCAGCATTGTGTGGTAGCTCAGTTGGCAAAAGCATGCGCGTGTATTGTTGGATGGCTGGAGTTCGAATCCTGGCTGTGGCAGTTTTTTATATTTTTTTCAGTTTATTCATTAGATATCATATATTATGAATTATTGCCATTACATTGACAGGTGCGCTCTCCCAGCTGGACTGGTTAAGGTGTTTGTGTGTATTGTGAAGGTCTTGGGTTCGATTCCCCCCAGGCCTTTTGCTTTTCTTTCTTTTTCTTTGATTTTCAGGAACACGTAACAAAATCAATTGGGTCTCACACTTTAGCACCTGCGCACCTGTGGCCTAGTGGAGAGTCTTGTTGGCTGGAGTCCTTAGAGGCAAAGGGGCTGGGTTCAATCCCCAGCCAGGTAAGTTTTTTTATCTCTATTTCTTTCTTGTTTTAATTAGTTCTTATTTTTGTTTATTTAATTGATTTAATGAATTGTAAAATATTAAAAAATAATAATAACAAAATGTATGTTATTTCTTGTATAAATTCTAAATTTGTATTTTTAAAAATTAAAACTTCATTATTAAAACTATTTTATTATTATTAATGTTTGTATAAATAAATTAGTTGTATTTAGATTAAATAATATATTAACCCTAATTTTATAAAATCAAAAATATTTTTCTAAAACCCTAATTGTAATTCTTGCTTATATTTTAATTAGTAAATAAAATTTTATAATAATCTTTAAATTTGTAAATATAATTGTATGATCACATTTTTTAATCATGTATATATTTTATTTAATATAATTAAATTTTGTAAATATAATCATACTTAATCCTATTTTTTTAATATATAAATATGATATAAATTGTTTATATTTTTAATTTTGCATTTAAATAATTGTTGATATATGTTTAGAAATAATTAAAAATTGCTAAATGAATTTTGTGTTTATATTTTATTTCTATAGTATGTTCATCATTAACTTATTTTTTACAATAATTTATAAATAACGTAAAACTTTATAATTAATATAATTGTCAATATTTTCTTATTAACCTTAAATAATTGCTTATATAAAATTTGGTCTTTTAATATTTTTGTTTATATTATCTATTATATTTTCTTATTTGTTTATTACTAACCCCATTTATCTTTAAATTGTTATTATTATTATTTTCTACTAACCCAATTTTTATTGTTATTATTTAATATTTTGCTTATTTATTTAAATTGCTTTATTATTATTATTGTAATTGCTCCTTGGTGTAAATATTTATTTATAATGTTTATTATTTATATTTTATGCTATGGTTAGTAAATAGGGAGTGTAACATGTATGTTTATTTAAAATTAATTTAGATCACTTAATTTAAAGATAAATATTAAATTGTACACTCACACACGTAAGTCGATCTTTGATCGCCATCTCACTTCCTTAGGGATACCTCTCATGTTGCCTAATCAAAAGGTCAAGTAGGGTGTATAAAGCAAAGTCCCTAATTCACATCATCTAGTCCCTAAACAGATAAAAAGATCAAGTCCCTTCGAATGTTGCCTTCGTAATGATCTTGTCCCTTTCGAATAAAGATGATAAGTCCCTTCGGGTTGCTTATACACCTCATAGTTGCCTAAATAACAGATGACCCTTCACTTGTCCCACACATCCAAGGTAATGACTACCTATTCCTTAATAATAGGGATAGTCTTACCACTTAAAGGATCCAAGAACAGAAAATACTTAAACTTAGGGTAGGTTCCTCATAGTTACTTGCTCACTCTTCAAAACTTTTCAAACACTTCACATTTTCAAACAAATTTTCAAAACAAAGGTTTTTTGCGCATCCGTACATGGATCATTATAAAACTCTTAAGAAAATTTCTATTCACACACTACACATTTCAAAAACATTTCAAAGTGAGCTAAGTAACTAAGAGCCCATGGATAACCATGGATGTAAAGGGTGCTAACACCTTCCCATTACATAACCTACCCCCCGGACCCAAAAATCTGTTAAAAGGTCTTTCCTGTTCTTTTATGCATTTCCTTTGGATAAAATAAAATTCGGTGGCGACTCTTGCTATCCGCAACATAACTAAAGTCAGTTCTCCCACCGTGTTACAGAACTGACGACTCTGCTGGGGAATTAATATTAAAGAGGGGTACCCTTAGGAATTAGATCACTTTAAAAATTGTTTGCCTTGTTTGCTTTACTTTACTTGTTGGGTGCTCTTATGTGTGAAAGATCCTAACCCGGATCTAGTGTACCTTAGGTAAATGGCAATAGACCAAGGAAACTGTACGGCGTATACCGATATGGTTGATCTGGTGGCCATAGTTAGTGTGACTTCTTGGTTGATGCTTATGTTCCTTAAGTCAAGTTGAGGATAATATGAGGCTGCCATATGTTGTCAACGCACTAACTAACTTTTAGAACCCTAGTTATCCCATCTTGGCCTTTAGAAAGTAGTGAGATAACCGGCTTTGGTGCAGACTGAAGTTGGTTGATACTCGATGCTACGCTCATTGAGATTCTAAACTTGGAGGGTTTTGGTTGGCAAGTAAGTTGCCTTCTGAACAACCACCCTTGTGAAGGATCAATGATATTGAGATCCCTTAGAACATGGTTACTTTTGTAGGACAGGATGAACCAACTAACTTCAGGGGAGGGTACTTACCTTTGAACCTCATGCAAGCCTTTAAACCTAGGGCAATTGTGTGACTTGTTTGTGTGTGCCACATGTTTGTGATTGAGCATAACATCATGACATCATCATGCATCATAAGCATAGCATTTTCACTAACCATTTCAAGGACCAAGGGATTTATCTTTGTTCTTTGTTGCAGGTCATGGCTTCTGCTCGTAGAAACACCATCAGGATCAACTTTGTGGGCATACCTGCTAAGCTTAAAGAGTTGGTTTCTCAAGTGTCTGATCACTCCCAGTTCATCAAGAGACATGGACACCTATTGGATCTAGTCACCTCAAGATTCAATGAAGACATGATGAGTGTTCTGTTTCAGTTCTTTGACCCTAAGCACCATTGCTTTACATTCCCTGACTATCAGCTGGTTCCTACAATGGAAGAGTTCTCTAAACTTCTAGGTATACCTGTTCTTAATCAAAGACCATTCACAGGCTAGGAAAGAGAGCCTAAACTTGAGGTTATTGCTGCAGCTCTACATCTGAAGAAGTCTGACATCGTTCTAGAAACGAGATGCGGAGTTAAAGGTATTCTTTCTAAGGTATTAATGGATAAAGCTCAGGTGTTCTTGAAGGCTATGAGCTATGATGCTTTTGAGGAGATCTTAGCCTTGCTGATTTATGGCTTAGTATTGTTCCCCAATCCAGATCAGTTCATAGACGTTCATGCCATCAACATATTCCTAAGTCACAATCCAGTGCCTACATTGCTTGGAGACATTCTACATTCTCTTCACACCCGTACTACAAAGGCAAGAGGAACTTTGATGTGCTGCATACCTTTGCTTTCTAGGTGGTTTATTTCTCACCTTCCTCGCTCAGTAATGAAGAATGAGCAAGGGTTCAGGTGGTCCAAAAGGATCATGTCACTCTCGCATTCAGATATCCATTGGTGCTCCAGATCTATGGAGAATGTCACTATCATTGACCGTTGTGGGGAATTCCCTAATGTGCCACTTCTGGGCATAAAAGGAGGCATTACCTACAACCCCTCTCTAGCTTTACGACAGTTTGGTTACGCTCGGAGTGATGGCCCACATGACATGTTGATTCAGGGCATTGTGTTTGACTACGACAACGATCTGCAAGGTTACCGTCAGAGATTCATACGAGCATGGGGAAAAGTAAACAAGGTTGACAGCAAGACTCTGGAGCCTAAGTACACTATTCCTATGGAGGCTTATCTCAGATGGGTGCGATCTCGTGCTCAGACTCTCATGATGCCATATCCTGCTATCCTGCCAGTTACCATGGAACCTGTTGCTGAAGGAGATACTGCTTATACCATCCTTCACCCAGACATGCCTACTGACATGGAAGATTTACAGAGGTCCTGGATCCAGTTGAAGGAGCAAAGGGATACTTTCGAGGCTCATTACAAAGCAAGCCAAGAAAGAATCCTGGAACTAACAAAGCAACTTCACGAGGAACGGAATCTCAACTCATACCTCAACACAAAGAGGAAACGTCCATGGGAGACTTAAAACCCCATCTCTTGTATTTATTGCATTTCATTTTCTATAAGCCCAAGAGGCAAAACAAGTTTATTACTAATAAAAATTTACCTTCTTGTTTGTTTAAGCAAATTTAAATCCTGCGGTCCTTGAAAACATTGCATATACATTCACATATCATTTCATGGCATCACAGGCTTATAATTGTGCACAGGTTTCTCATCTTCTCGCTGTTTATTTCAGCAATGGCTCTTGAACAAACAGTTAAGGATCTCCAGGCACAAAATGCACAGTTCCAAGAGCTAATCTTGAACCTGTCCAAGGGGCAGGATGAATTGAAGACACTGCTGGCCAAGAAGACCAAGAAGACTAGGAGGTCAGGTGGCCTGATCAACATGGGAAGAAGGTTCAGAGGTCCTGTCAAGACCAAAGAACAGGTTGAAGACTATGAGTCTGAAGAGTCTAAGAAAGAGGGAGGCAGTCTCCACAACACTCTGGGGGACTCTGATTCTGAGGCTAATTACTACCATGAGCCTAATGAAGACAAATTCAAGATGCTGGTGGATAGAATGGATGCTATGGAGTTGCAGAAGTCATTTGGGCTGGATTTTGAAGATTTGAGTCTGATATCTGGGGTAGTCATACCCATTGGTTTCAAGGTTCCTACCTTTGTTGTTTATGATGGGGTCTCTTGTCCCAAGCTGCATTTGAGGTCTTATGTCCGGAGAATCCAACCCCATACTGCTGATAAGAAGTTGTGGATCCATTTCTTCCAAGAGAGCTTATCTGGAGCTCAATTGGAGTGGTATTATCAGTTGGAGAGTGTCAACATCAGGGATTGGAATGACCTTGCTGAAGCTTTCTATAAGCAGTATCAATACAATGCTGATTTAGCCCCCACTCGCATGCAGCTGCAAAGCATGTCTATGGGTGCCAAAGAAAGTTTCAAGGAGTATGCTCAGAAGTGGAGAGATTTAGCTGGAAGAGTACAACCCCCTTTAACTGACAGCGAATTGGTTGATATGTTCATGTGTACGCTGAATGGTCCTTTTTACAGTCATCTCATTGGAAGCTCATCATCTGGCTTCACTGAGTTGATAATGACAGGAGAGCGCGTAGAAAATGGTATAAAGAGTGGTAAGATCCAGGTGGGTACTTCTTCATCAGGTACTGCAAAGAAGCCTCCCACTGGGAAGAAAGAATCCAATGCTGTTTATGGTCAACCTGATCGTAATAGAAGGCATCAGTCTGTGAGTGCAGTTCATATTTCAAATCCAACTCCTACAACACCAGAGCAGCCACAGGGCAACCAACAGAGGGCTAGAAGGCAGTTCACAAAGATCAACATGTCAATGGCTCAGGCATTGCAACACTTGTTGAAGGCTGAACTTATTACTCTGAAAGAGGCTCCTCAGAATCCCAATGTTACCTCTCCCAGGTACAATCCCAATGCACGATGTGCATATCATTCGAATTGTCAGGGACATGATACTAATAGCTGCTGGGTCTTGAAGAACAAAATTCAAGATATGATTGAGGCTGGAGAAATTGAGTTTGACCCTCCGGGTACTCCAAATGTGATTATTGCTCCCATGCCAAATCATGAGAAGACTGTCAATGCCATTGATGAAGATTTACATATCTATTCAGTTGCAGAATTGACCACACCATTGTCTGTTATCAAGAAGAAGTTAGTACAAGCTGGGTTCTTTCCAGGTTGTCGTGAAGATTGTCTGTATTGTACCTATAAGCCGGATAGTTGTTGGAGATTGAGAGATGGAATTCAACGTCTCATGGATAAATATACCATAGTGTTTGAGAGGACTCCATCGTTTGTAGAGAGTATGGTGGATCATATTACTAAAGGTAGGAGGACTGAAGAGGTTGATATGGTTGATAAAGTACCGGTAAGGATCACTTCTAAGGGACCTGTTAAAATCACTCATAAGGGTCCAATTAAGATTACTGCTGAAGGCCCTGTGAAGATTGTTTCTGAAGCTAGAGTGGCTCCTATGGTCATTACCACTCCTGGTCCTATTCCGTATACGTCTGATAAAGCTGTGCCTTGGCATTATGGGTCTGATGTTTATATCCATGGTGTTAAGCAGGAACTCTTAGCTGATGTGCCTGTTGACGTTGATAATATTGCTGGGTCTAGTAAGATCACACGAAGTGGAAGAGTCTTCTCTCCTCCAGTGACTTCCAAGAATGCAGTTACTCCTGCTGCTACCTCTACCACTGATGCTCGGGGCAAAGGTCCTGTTCTTGAACCTATACCTACTAATGTGCCGGATGCTGATGATCTTGCTAAGCAGATGGAAGAAGTATTGAAAATCATTCGCAAGAGTGATTATGACATTGTTGATCAGTTGGGGCATACTCCCTCCAAGATTTCTATGCTGTCTTTGTTGTTATGTTCTGAGGCTCATGCCAAAGCTTTGATCAAGTTTTTGAAGACTGCTCATGTACCCAATGCAATTTCTGTTGACCAGTTTGAGAATTGTGTTGCCCACCTGACCTATGATAATGGGTTAGGGTTTTCTGATGCTGATTTGACCCCTGCCAAGAGGGATCATAACAGGGCTCTGCATATCTCAATTGAATGCAGGGGCACTACCCTGTCACATGTATTGATAGACAATGGTTCCTCTCTGAATGTGTTACCCATAGAAGTCCTGAATAAGCTGAGTCCCGAAGATGTTGTGCTGAAGCCCAGTAGTATAGTGGTGAAGGCTTTTGATGGTTCGAGGAGAGTGGTACATGGAGAAATTGATCTCCCAATCAAAGTTGGTTCTCAGA
Source organism: Lathyrus aphaca (assembly GCA_963966055.1). Taxonomy (NCBI): domain Eukaryota; kingdom Viridiplantae; phylum Streptophyta; class Magnoliopsida; order Fabales; family Fabaceae; genus Lathyrus; species Lathyrus aphaca. Next base: position 268,063,489 of record OZ014525.1, read on the forward strand.
TTTTTAATGCTACATTTTATGTGATGGATATTCGTCCTTCGTACTCTTGTCTGCTTGGTCGTCCCTGGATCCATGGGGCAGGTGCTGTAACCTCTACATTACATCAGAAGCTAAGATATCCGGTGGAAGGAAAAGTTGTTACTGTCTATGGAGAGGAAGAGTATTTTGTTAGTCATGTGAACACCTTCAAGTATCTGGAAGTGGAAGGTGAATACGTTGAAACTCCGTGTCAGACATTTGAAGTGGTTCCTTGGATTGTTAATGATTATATAGCTCCTCCTGTTGTCAAGAAAGTTCCTGTGGTCACCAGAATACCTCCAACAATGGCCTCCCTCAAAGATGCTAGAGCTGTAGTAGATGAAGGTGGTTGTACTATTTGGGGTCAGCTTCCTGATATCCCATACAAGTCTGACAAATTTGGTTTGGGTTTCACTGCAGAGTCCCAGAAGGCTGTTCGTCGTGCTCGTGCTGTTCGTATCACCAATCAAGGGGTTATGAAAGATCAGATCAATGTTGTGGGTGACTATGAGGAAGACTACAATCTGGATGCTTGGATCTTTCCTACTGTGGGTGCTGGACTCAATAATTGGAAAGCTGAAGATGTTATCCCTATCTCCTTTACTCAGGAGTAAATACTATTACTGTGTTGTTGCTTTTTAAGTTTGTAATTTCTTGAACAATTAAAACTCTCAAGCCTTGTGCCTTACCCGGGGCACAATGGTGTGCTTGTTACGGGCTGTCATTTCATTTGCATACTTCATTCAATAAAAATCAGTGGACGTTTCGTTTTCGTAAATATTGTGTTCCTTGTCTTTCTTTTCTTTTATTTTTGTTTTATCAGCTATGTGTTCTTACACACACCCACATCACTAAAATGCAGATCCTCATCCACTCTGGATCCTGTTGATAACAGTTCTACTATTGCCAATTATAATTTCGAGAATCCGATCTATCAAACTGAAGACGGAAATGAGGACGATTGTGAAGTACCTGTAGAGCTTGCTAGGTTGTTACAACAAGAAGAGAAAGCTATACAGCCACATGAAGAGCCAGTCGAAGTTGTGAATCTGGGAACTGAAGAAAACAGGAAAGAAGTCAAGATAGGGGCTGAATTAGAAGATAGTGTCAAGAGTAGATTGATTCAGATGCTACGTGACTATGTGGAGATCTTTGCTTGGTCTTATGAAGATATGCCAGGGTTGGATACAGACATTGTGGTTCACCGTTTACCAGTGAAAGAAGATTGTCATCCAAAGAAGCAGAAGGTTCGTCGCATGCGTCCTGAAATGTCAGAGAAGATTAAAGCAGAGGTAATGAAACAGTTTGATGAAGGGTTCTTAGCTGTGACTTCTTATCCTCAGTGGGTTGCAAATGTGGTACCAGTTCCTAAGAAAGATGGTAAGGTACGTATGTGTGTAGACTACAGGGATTTGAACAAGGCCAGCCCCAAAGATGACTTTCCACTTCCTCATATTGATGTTCTAGTAGACAACACTGCTCAGCACAAGGTATTCTCTTTTATGGATGGTTTCTCTGGTTACAATCAAATCAAGATGGCACCTGAAGATATGGAGAAGACAACATTTGTTACACAGTGGGGCACTTTTTGTTATAAGGTGATGCCATTTGGTTTGAAGAATGCAGGGGCAACATATCAGTGTGCTATGGTGGCTTTGTTTCATGATATGATTCATCATGAGATAGAGGTATATGTGGATGATATGATAGCCAGGTCCCAGAATGAAGAGCAACATCTTGATCATTTGCATAAATTGTTTGAGAGGTTGAAGAAATACAAGTTGAGATTGAACCCAAACAAGTGTACTTTTGGAGTTAGATCTGGTAAGCTCCTGGGTTTCATTGTCAGTGGAAAAGGTATTGAAGTGGATCCTGCAAAAGTGAAAGCTATACGAGAGATGTCATCTCCCCGTACTGAGAAGGAAGTTAGAGGTTTCTTGGGACGATTGAATTACATTGCAAGATTTATTTCCCAATTAACAGCTACCTGTGAGCCAATCTTCAAATTGTTGAAGAAAGATCAGGTAATGGAATGGAATGATGAGTGTCAGACAACATTTGATGAAATCAAGAGATATCTGCTAGAACCACCAATTTTGATGCCACCAGTTGATGGAAGACCCTTGATTATGTACTTAACAGTGTTAGACAATTCAATGGGGTGTGTGTTGGGGCAACATGACGAGTCTGGTCGAAAAGAGCAGGCAATATACTACCTTAGCAAAAAGTTTACCGACTGTGACACAAGATACTCACTGCTCGAGAAAACTTGCTGCGCTTTGGCATGGGCTGCTCGCCGACTAAGACAGTATATGTTGACCCATACTACCTTGTTGATTTCGAAGATGGATCCAATCAAGTATATATTTGAGAAACCTGCTCTCTCTGGAAGAATAGCAAGATGGCAAATGATCTTGACAGAATATGACATACAGTATACTACTCAGAAGGCCATTAAAGGAAGTGTTGTGGCTGATCATTTGGCTCACCAAGCAGTAGATGATTACCAGTCAATGAGTTTTGAGTTCCCTGATGAAGACATTATGATTATTACCAAAGAACCTGGACAATATGACGGACCTGAACAAGGATCCCGATGGACTATGGTTTTTGATGGTGCCTCTAATGCACTTGGTAATGGTGTTGGTGTTGTGATTAGTTCCCCTGAAGGTTGCCATACCCCGATTACTGCAAGATTGTGTTTCTATTGTACCAATAACATGGCTGAGTATGAGGCATGTATCCTGGGTATTAAAGCTACTATTGATATGAAGATTCAGTTCCTTGATGTGTATGGAGATTCAGCCCTGGTAGTAAGTCAGATTAAAGGAGATTGGGATACCAAACATGATAACCTCATTCCTTATAGAGAGCATGTGTTGTCCTTGATCCCACATTTTAAAGAGATTACCTTTGGACATATTCCACGGAGAGAGAATCAGTTGGCAGATGCATTAGCCACCATGGCATCCATGTTTGAGATCAGCTGGGATGATGAAGCTCCCAAGATTACTATTGATAGATTTGAGAAGCCTGCATATTGCAATGAGATTGACACAGAAGGGACAGAGGAGAAGCCTTGGTTCTATGAAGTAAAAAGATATCTTGAAGCTCAGGAGTTCCCTGAAGGGGCATCTGTTAAAGATAGGAAGTTTCTGAGAAGGTTTTCTGCTAAGTTCTTTTTGAGTAATGGGATTTTGTACAAGCGTAATCATGAGTCAACTTTGCTTCATTGTGTGGATAAGAAGGAAGCAATTGAGATTATGGAAGATATGCATGATGGGATCTTTGGCACTCATTCTAGTGGTCATACCATGGCAAAGAAGATATTGAGAGCAGGTTACTATTGGTCTACCATGGAAGCTGATTGCTATCAACACTCCAGAACATGTCACAAGTGTCAAATTTATGCTGATAAAGTACATATACCTCCATCACCATTGAATGTGTTGACTGCTCCTTGGCCTTTTTCCATGTGGGGCATTGATATGATTGGTGAGATCAAGCTTACTGCTTCAAATGGGCATCGTTTCATCCTGGTTGCTATTGATTACTTCACGAAGTGGGTAGAGGCAGCTTCATTTGCATCTGTTACTAAGAATGTTGTGGCTCGATTCATTAAGAATAATCTCATATGTAGGTATGGCATCCCTGAAAGGATTATCACTGACAATGGCTCTAATCTGAACAACACCATGATTACTGATCTCTGCACGCAGTTCAAGATTAAGCATCATAACTCTTCTCCATATCGTCCAAAGATGAATGGGGCAGTTGAAGCTGCTAATAAGAACATTAAGAAGATTATACAAAAGATGACTGTTACTTACAAGGATTGGCATGAGATGTTACCGTTTGCTCTTCATGGTTATCGTACCACAATACGTACTTCTACAGGGGCAACCCCATTCTCCTTGGTCTATGGTATGGAAGCAGTTCTGCCCATTGAAGTTCAGATTCCCTCCTTAAGAATTATGAAGGATGCAGGCTTGGATGAAGATGAATGGATTCAGACTCGACTTGACCAGATAAATTTGATTGATGAGAAAAGGCTAGCAGCAGTTTGTCATGGCCAGATGTACCAGAAACGAATGATCAAAGCTTTTAACAAGAAGGTTAAGCCAAAGGTATATCAGGCTGGTGACTTGGTAATCAAGCGTATCATATTACCACAGGGTGATCCTAGGGGCAAATGGACTCCTACATATGAAGGACCATTTGTAGTCAAGACAGTATTCTCGGGAGGTGCCATGATACTTACCACTATGGATGGTGAAGACTTCCCGCAGTCTGTAAACGCAGACATAGTTAAAAAATTCTACGCATGAAAAGAGACCCGCTAGGTTGATTGGCCTAGGCAAAAATAAGGGCATCCCGGCAAACCAAAAGGGTTTGGGCAAAAATTAGGGATATATATAAAAAATGTACACCCGGCAAGTCAAAAACCTGAAAAGGCAGCTTGGGCAAAAAAGGGGTATCCCGGTGGATTGAAAACCTGAAAGGGCAATCCAGGCAAAAGTTAGGGATTAAAGCGTATGACTATGTCTCGTTTGGATCACCCATGAAGCTGTAACCAGTTGTGTTACCTACTCAAGTTTGAACAAATAAAGCTCAATCCAATCGTTTCCGTCTCAACAGCAGAAGATGAGATACTTGAAGATAATGGCAATAGTAGAATTGAAACTCAATAGGATTATTTCCCACATAGCTGATTTTCTTTGATTTGTAAAAACTTTATGACAAAATCCTCTTACTAGGGTTTATGTCTCCTTGTACAAACCTACCTATGCATAGGTCACTTTTTGATATAAATAAAATTCCAGTTTTTGAATCCAGATTTAATTTTATCCTATTTACATAAGCGAAACGTCCATTGGTTGTGTTTGAATGTATGTATGCTTTTGAATATGATTGATGTTTACCAGAAATGCATGTATGCTTAATATGATTGATGTTTACCAGAAATGCATAAAAATGCAGTAATAGTATTTACTAAGGACGAACGAGGGAAGGATTTCAACGAAGCTTCGCCGGTTCATTTTTACAAGACAGTTACAAACCCTCAGTAGGGCAAATCCATCTTCATAAAGTCACATCTCCCCTGGAATTTATATCCATCTCTTTTATCCTCATACAGATATTCGGGAATTTACCTTCCAATAAGAGTACGACGAACGAAGACGGGAGGTTATGTATACCTTGCTATCCCCAGCAGACGGGAGGTCATGTATACCTTGCTATCCCCAGCAGACGGAAGGTTATGTATACCCTACTATCAGACAAAGACGGGAGGTTATGTATAATATATTATCAAATAAGACGGGAACAAGTTCCTCATATTCTTCAACAACGAATCGGGATTTATTTTCCCTGGCCAGCAGTTGTTATACGAAGATATCCAGACGCTTCAGGCAGCATCATATCATACATACATCATTTACATCATACCATAACATGCATATCCATGAATGCATAATACATCACTTAAGTGCATCATATCATACATACATACATAATGCATAAACTAATATTACCATACAGGATGCTACCTTGTTTTCAGGTTAATTCTCCAACAACAAATTTCATCAACAAATTGTGACTATTGGGCCGTTGTTTATCTTCCCAAAGGTTATCATTTCCTCAGGACGTTGTTTATCCTCCTGAAAGCTTCTTATACCTCAGGACGTTGTTATCCTCCTGAAAGCTATCAATCCCTCAGGACTACTTTATCCTCCTGAAAGCTATCAATCCCTCAGGACTGCTTTAACCTCCTGAAAGCATATTATCTCCTTGGGCCGTTGTTTATCTTCCCAAAGATTATATCATTACCTCAGGACTGCTTTATCCTCCTGAAAGCATATTATTACCTTGGGTCGTTGTTTATCTTCCCAAAGGTTACCACTTCCTCAGGACGTTGTTTATCTTCCTGAAAGCTATCACCCCTACCTCAGGACGTTGTTATCCTCCTGAAAGCATATCACTCCCTCAGGACGTTGTTATCTTCCTGAAAGCATATCACTCCCTCAGGACGTTGTTATCTTCCTGAAAGCATATTATTACCTCAGGACGTTGTTATCTTCCTGAAAGCATATTATTACCTCAGGACGTTGTTATCTTCCTGAAAGCATATTATTACCTCAGGACGTTGTTATCTTCCTGAAAGCATATTATTACCTCGGGACGTTGTTGATCTTCCTGAAAGCTATCATCATACCTTCATATTTTGGACTGCTTTATCCTCCAAGAAATGTACCTGAAGAATGTTTCTCCAAGTGGCATCTTTAATCCCACTCAAGCATATTCGACTAGTCATCAATACCACTCTACGCACCGGTGAGTGCAAATTTTTGGGCTTTTGTGTTCAATCCCCTTCAACCTTCCAGGTCACGACTGGCAAATATACCAATCTAACCCCTCAGGTTTCAGAAAATTGAACAGGGGAAGCTGTTGCACCCCAAAATTTGCCCTCACAATACAAGAATTTGTGTGCTAAGAAGGTTCACAAGGTTCACAAGACCTTTCATGAAGTTCATGAAGTTTACAAAACACTTTATGAGGTTCACAAGGTTCACAAGATTCCCAATACTTACAAGACTTTTCATGAAGTTCATGAAGTCTACAAGACACTTTATGAGGTTCACAAGGTTCACAATACTTCCCATGAGGTTCACAAGGTTCACAAGACATTTTATGATGGTTCACAAGGTTCACAAAGTTCACAAATAGTCAGAAGATTTGACAATTCCCTCAGACAATGCACCTCCTAAGCAGTGCATCCAAAACTAGGGTTTTGACTTTAATCAGGCTAAATGAACTTCCAAGACTTCAAGTGAGCTTCATAACATCTTATATGTGTGTAAGAACCCCCATGGCAAGTTTCAAGACTTTTCTCAAAAGTTTGCTCAGTCAGATGATCAGATAAGTCAAAATCAGTCAAAGTAGTTAAAAAGTCAAACTGAGGTCAACTGTGGTCAAACCAAAGTCAAACCTCATGATTTTTGCCAACATCAAGTATATGAAGTAAAATTCATCATTTGATCAAGGGTTGATCATGATTCATCAAGGAGATTTCAGATCATCAAGAATCAGGAGTTTCTAAATTAGGGTTTCCTCAGCAAAAGTCAACTGAACTTTGACCAGCCATAACTTTCACATGCTTCATCACCAAGTCTCCATCCAAAGCTCATTTTGAAGTAAATTGAATTCTCTACAACTTTGTATCTCACAAGCCAAGCCGAAAAGTGCTTCATTTGGAAGGTATGAGCTAAGACATTATAGGTCCTTTTGAAAGTCAACAAAAAGTCAACAACTTCAAAAGGGCATAACTTGAGAATGGTAAAAGATATGAACATGAAACCAGTGGGATTGGTTAGAGTACTCTTCAAGCTTTCCAAAATGTCCAAGAACACCCTCATAGCATTAAAATTGAAGGATGTGTGCCCTTGCAAAGTTGGGAAATTTTTGGTTGGTTTATGAAGAAAATGGAGGTTTAAAACTAATTTTTTCTAAATGGGCTTGCCATATGATGACCCAATCCATACCATGACCTCATGCACGACCCAAGTCTATAAAAATCAGATTTTTTATCATTTTATTTTTATTTATTTTGATTTAATTCATATAAAATCATTTTAAATTAAAATAAAATATAAAAGTCAAAGATTTAAAAAGGATTGAGCTTCTAGAAATTCATAAAGGTGATTGGTATCAAAGTGGTAAGAGAATCATGGTGATTTGCTTAAAATAGAAGGTGTTCATACAAGGATATTTGAATTTTAAAGCCTTATCTTTTTGAATCTTTTCCAATTAAATCTTTCACACAAACATCAAATTTTTTAACCTAAATTCATCACTCTATAAGTATATGACTTAACCCTACTCATTGGACACGATTTGCAGCCTCCTAAGAGTAAGTTCAAAATTTCAAAATCATCCAAGAAATCAATTTTCGGGTTCTTCATTTGAGGGCATTTGAAGGTATTCTAAAGACATAGCAATGATCCCTAGGCTTCACTGATTGTGTACCAATGATCATTTACATCCAAGACACTCCATAATGCATGAACCGAACCATACATGTTCTTCATACATTTTTTTTCGATTCATCATATTTACTTATTTATAATGAATTTTAATGACATATTGATGTTTGTTGTTGACTATAGATGATTTATGGATAGTTTGGTGAAGAGTTATGGCTGAATCATGAAAATACCATATTTAGGGTTTAACGCTCTAAATTAGGGTTCTTCGATTTACACAACATAAATGGATTTTGTTGGTATAATTGGATTGTACAGGTCACAAGGAGTTTAAAGATGTCCTCAATTTGATAAAACTGTACTGTTTGTGTGTGGTTTGAAATTCGCAGATTTATGCACGCAAGAAGAATCGCAGGAAAATCCCTGGGTAAATTCGCAGGAAAACCTGCGAATCCTGAGGAAGAAGATGACTCCCAGCGCGCCAAAATTCTATTTTGAAATTCGTTATAATATTTTATTTTATGTTGGTTGTATTTTATCAGCATTGTGTGGTAGCTCAGTTGGCAAAAGCATGCACGTGTATTGTTGGATGGCTGGAGTTCGAATCCTGGCTGTGGCAGTTTTTTATATTTTTTTCAGTTTATTCATTAGATATCATATATTATGAATTATTGCCATTACATTGACAGGTGCGCTCTCCCAACTGGATTGGTTAAGGTGTTTGTGTGTATTGTGAAGGTCCTGGGTTCGATTCCCCCCAGGCCTTTTGCTTTTCTTTCTTTTTCTTTGATTTTCAGGAACACGTAACAAAACCAATTGGGTCTCACACTTTAGCACCTGCGCACCTGTGGCCTAGTGGAGAGTCTTGTTGGCTGGAGTCCTTAGAGGCAAAGGGGCTGGGTTCAATCCCCAGCCAGGTAAGTTTTTTTTATCTCTATTTCTTTCTTGTTTTAATTAGTTCTTATTTTTGTTTATTTAATTGATTTAATGAATTGTAAAATATTAAAAAATAATAATAACAAAATGTATGTTATTTCTTGTATAAATTCTAAATTTGTATTTTTAAAAATTAAAACTTCATTATTAAAACTATTTTATTATTATTAATGTTTGTATAAATAAATTAGTTGTATTTAGATTAAATAATATATTAACCCTAATTTTATAAAATCAAAAATATTTTTCTAAAACCCTAATTGTAATTCTTGCTTATATTTTAATTAGTAAATAAAATTTTATAATAATCTTTAAATTTGTAAATATAATTGTATGATCACATTTTTTAATCATGTATATATTTTATTTAATATAATTAAATTTTGTAAATATAATCATACTTAATCCTATTTTTTTAATATGTAAATATGATATAAATTGTTTATATTTTTAATTTTGCATTTAAATAATTGTTGATATATGTTTAGAAATAATTAAAAATTGCTAAATGAATTTTGTGTTTATATTTTATTTCTATAGTATGTTCATCATTAACTTATTTTTTACAATAATTTATAAATAACGTAAAACTTTATAATTAATATAATTGTCAATATTTTCTTATTAACCTTAAATAATTGCTTATATAAAATTTGGTCTTTTAATATTTTTGTTTATATTATCTATTATATTTTCTTATTTGTTTATTACTAACCCCATTTATCTTTAAATTGTTATTATTATTATTTTCTACTAACCCAATTTTTATTGTTATTATTTAATATTTTGCTTATTTATTTAAATTGCTTTATTATTATTATTATTATTGTAATTGCTCCTTGGTGTAAATATTTATTTATAATGTTTATTATTTATATTTTATGCTATGGTTAGTAAATAGGGAGTGTAACATGTATGTTTATTTAAAATTAATTTAGATCACTTAATTTAAAGATAAATATTAAATTGTACACTCACACACGTAAGTCGATCTTTGATCGCCATCTCACTTCCTTAGGGATACCTCTCATGTTGCCTAATCAAAAGGTCAAGTAGGGTGTATAAAGCAAAGTCCCTAATTCACATCATCTAGTCCCTAAACAGATAAAAAGATCAAGTCCCTTCGAATGTTGCCTTCGTAATGATCTTGTCCCTTTCGAATAAAGATGATAAGTCCCTTCGGGTTGCTTATACACCCCACAGTTGCCTAAATAACAGATGACCCTTCACTTGTCCCACACATCCAAGGTAATGACTACCTATTCCTTAATAATAGGGATAGTCTTACCACTTAAAGGATCCAAGAACAGAAAAGACTTAAACTTAGGGTAGGTTCCTCATAGTTACTTGCTCACTCTTCAAAACTTTTCAAACACTTCACATTTTCAAACAAATTTTCAAAACAAAGGTTTTTTGCGCATCCGTACATGGATCATTATAAAACTCTTAAGAAAATTTCTATTCACACACTACACATTTCAAAAACATTTCAAAGTGAGCTAAGTAACTAAGAGCCCATGGATAACCATGGATGTAAAGGGTGCTAACACCTTCCCTTTACATAACCTACCCCCCGGACCCAAAAATCTTTTAAAAGGTCTTTCCTGTTCTTTTATGCCTTTCCTTTGGATAAAATAAAAGTCGGTGGCGACTCTTGCTATCCGCAACATAACTAAAGTCAGTTCTCCCACCGTGTTACACCTCTTCATAGCTTTCGGTTGCTCCGATCATTGATCACATACCCATGCCTCAGCTATGCAATGTTTGATGCAATGTTTTTGGTTATTTTATGAATTTATGTATGCAAAATGTTGAGGATATGAGAGGTTAAATTTTGTGGTATTACAAATCGCTTTTCTTATTTTCCATTATTTTAAAATCTGCAATGATTTTATCTGACTCTGTTTTTTTTATTCTTCTAATAGCATGATAAAAAAACATCATCCTCTCATCTCAAAGACTCAATATTCTTCCGATCTTTTCGTTTCGATTATTTTACAATTTCTAAAGATAATGTAACTGCTTCCTGGTTGTAATAGTTTTAGGTTTTATTTTCCGCACTTTACGTTTTCTGTTAGATTTTATTTATGTATCTCTCCCAAAGCCATGTAATAGTTTAGGATTTTTACTTTTTGCTTTTATTTTCTGCAAAATATAACTGCGTGGTTAGTAAATTAGGGTGTGCAAAGACATGTATGCTTAATTAATTGGACCTAGCTCCCTAAATCCATAAGATAAAATATCTGAAATTAATATTCACACACGTAAGTCGATCGTTATACGATTAATCTGCACCTCCTAGGGTTTCCTCTCTTGGTTGCCTTTAAAACATGGCAAGTCCCTCGAACATGGGGGTGTCTTAAGCAAAGTCCCTTCAAATAGATAAATCATCAAGTCTTTTTAAAGTTAAAAAGATCATAGTCCCTTCGAAGTTTCCTACAAAATAAATGATCGCGTTCCTCGATGACCCTACGGAATAAATGATGATAGTCCCTACGAATTGCTAAAGACACCCCTACAAGTTGCCTTCATTGACCATACGATGACCCTACGCCCGTCCATTAAATCCAAGGTAATGACTACTTACTCCTTAATAGTAAGGACATTTTTACACTTGAAAGGAAATAGAAAAACATGAAAGACCAATTTAGGGTAGGTAGCACTTAATTACTTGCTCACATCTTTCAAAAACTCTTATTCACACCCCACTTTTAAAATATTTTCAAACTTAAGACTTTGTATACATCCATACGAGGATTATTACAAAGAACTTCTGAAAATATTTTCTAAACACACACTACACATTTTTCAAACAAGTTAAAGTGAGCTAAGTAACTAAGAGCCCATGGGTAACCATGGATATAAAGGGTGCTAATACCTTCCCTTTATATAACCTACCCCCCGAACTCAAAAAAATTGAAAGGTCTTTCCTTTTCTTTTATACCCTTTCCTATTGGATAAAATAAAAGTTGGTGGCGACTCTTGCTATCCGCACATGTTTTTGTCAAACAAAAACACCAAGTCAGTTCTCCCACCGTATTACAAAATTGCATGATGTTACTCATCTCTCTTTGAGTCGTAAATCCTATGATATTACATTCTCATATTCTCGGTTATGGATCGCTTGATAGAATTTCCAAGCCAGATTGCTTGATCTTGTTCGAGTTGTAAATCGCTTGATGTTACTCCTCTTTGTCTAAGTCGTAAATCTTATGAGTTACGTTTTCACCTTCCAGGTTATGGATCTCTTTATACCATTTCCAAGCCAGATCGTTTGATCTTGTTCGTGTTGTAAATTTCTTGATGTTACTCCTCTTTGTTTGATTCGTAAATCCTATGATGTTACGTTCTCACCTTTCCGGTTATGGTTCGCTTGATACCATTTCCAAGCCAGATCGCTTGATCTTGTTCGAGTTGTAAATTTCTTGATGTTACTCCTCTTTGTTTGAGTCGTAAATCCTATGATGTTATGTTCTCACCTTCTCGATTATGGATCGCTTGATACCATTTCCATGTCAGATCGCTTGATCTTGTTCGTTTTTTAAATAACTTGATGTTACTCCTCTTTGTCTAAGGCATAAATCTTATGATGTTACGTTCTCACCTTCCAGATTATGGATTACTTGATACCATTTCCATGTCAGATTGCTCGATCTTGCTTAAGTTGTAAATCACTTGATGTTACTCCTCTTTGTCTAAGTCGTAAATCATATGTTGTTACGTTCTCTTATTCTCGGTTATGGATCGCTTGATACCATTTCCATGACATATCACTTGGTTTTTCTTGGGTTGTAAATTGCTCGATGTTACAACACCATTTAAAGTCCATCTTCGTTGTGGCAAGCCACTAGTCACTTGGAGTCGTTCAAAAGGCAGTTCTCTATTATTATCTATGGTCACTTTTTCTCCACATCAGATTTCTCCAAGAAGGGTTTCTTTGGTTGGGTTTATTTCCCTTTTTTCTTCTTCTTCAGCAGATTGCAAATTTTCGGGTTATTTTGGTATTTAATCACAGTTCATCTCGAGCGGCCGACAGTCGATGCTCTCGTCATTTTCAGATTAACAGATGATTGAATAGGGGCAGCTGTAACACCCCAAAATTTACCCTCTCATTTTCATGACATTTAGCATAGCATATAGTGTATATACCATTGCATCTTTATATAGAAAGATGAGGCATAACATTTATAGTAAGAAGCATAAGGCATGTGGTCAGTCATCCATCAAGTTATGATTCTTCAAAGCCAAGATAAGAGCCAAGTGGTCTTGCAAGAAACCTACAAGATATCCTCATATATAATATAAGCTTAAACGTATCCTCAAAGTCCTGAAAGGGGTGTGGTTCATCAAAAGTTCATTAGTGTAATTCCCTCCTACACAAGTAACCCTAATTAGGGTTTTGTCTCAGAGTAGTCTATCCTCATAGGTTTTACTAACTCTTGTTGTCAAAGGCTTTCATATGGTATACAAGGCCTAGGGATGAAGTTTGGTTCAAAAATTCATCAAGGAAGTCAGGCAATGGCCCAGTTGCTTGTGGGTGAAGAAAGAAGTCAATTGTACAGAAGAAAACTCAAACAATGGAATTATAGGGTTTTAATTATGATCATCAACTTCATGGACCTTTATTTGGTCAAGGAATAACATATATGGTCTCAAATGTCAGGAATCATAGGTTTGCAAGAAGTTACTAAATTTGGAATTTTTCATGTGAGAAGTTTCTATTTTTGGAAATATTTGCCCTATACCTTCAACCCATTATTTCATGTTCAAAAAGGCTTCAAATGATTTTTCCATGAACATGAAAGTTGTATATCTTGATTTTCCCTTCCCAAAAAGTGCAAGAACATCCTCATAGAATTTTTAGAACTCAAGTTATGATATTTTGAAGTTTAAGGTCATTTTAGGGTTTTAGATGCATTTTTGTCACATTTTCATTGGTCCATTTTTTCTTTTTTTTTATGGATGTCACACTTCATTTTTTTCACACTTATTTTAGTGGGTCCTTCCCACTTTCACGTGACCAAAGGAACCATTATACCACCTTTCATGTGCTTTTGCTTTTAGTGGTGTTGTTGTAAAGAAAAAAATGATAGTACAAAGTGGCAAGGTGGCACATGTGATGTATGAAAAGGAAATCAGCATGGTACATACACGCTCTCTTTTCTTTTCCATTTCTCATAAAGTGGTCATAATTTCCATACCTCATGCACAAGCATTTGGCAATGAAGAAGAAAGAAAATCATGTAAAGTCATCCTCACCATGCAATCTCACCAACTTACACCCTTGTCACCATTAGATTCTCATCATATCTCATCATCAAATGTCACCACAACAACACATGTAAGACCACCATAAACCATGCACCATCATCACACGGGATCCATTTTGAAAATGAAGAAAGAGCCGCACACTTGATGATCTAAGGGGTGAGAAACAGAATTTGCAAAAACACCTTTGAAGTTGAGCCCATACACCCTTGGTTATAAAGAACTCAGTCACGAATTTTGGGGGAGAGATTCATTTTTTCACTTACACCATCACTCTTCATTCTCTCATTTGATTCACACACATGAATACATCATTCTTACTCCATTTTGGAAAGAAAACTCACATCTGAGTTCACTCTTCCTCACACTATACAAAGCTCCTTCAATTTCTTTGGATCATTGAGTATTTCATCATCTTCATGATTTTCCATATGCATTGAATCTCATAATTTGGAGTTCAAGATCACTTGCAGATTTCTTTCATTGTTGCATCGGATTCAAGCTCATAAGCATTTATTTGGCTCAAAGGAAGCTCAAAGAACCTCCAAGGATCTCTGGTTTTCTCATAATCTCCAAGAAAAGCTTCATTCAGGTTTGAACATCTCATATATTTTGCTTCTATTTCACCTTGTTTCTGCTTGTTTTGGTTTTTTCTTGCTTAATTTGAAGTGTACTAAGTATGTAGAAGCTTTTAGATGCTTTGAATTTTGAATTTTGATTTTCAATTTTGAGATCCAATCTTTGAACCTTCGATTCTCTTTGGATATTGTGTATTTGTGAATTTTGTTTGCAGATTGTTAATCCTTGTGGCATGAGCTTCACTTTGATATGATTGTTTTAAATTTCTGGGAAAACATTTATGTAGTCCTACCAGCGTGTGGCCGAAGAAGATGACCGATGTCTTCTCCGGCCGGTGACACTATTTGTTTGCTCAGTTTGAATTCCAACCATTGATATGCTTTGATCGATTGGTGTTTGATTGTGCCAGCAAATTAAAATGTCACGTGGTGTGCGTGTGGTTTCATATTTTTATTTGATTTGTTTTGTTTGCCTGAGCATGTTAATGGTGTGTGACCTAGG
Source organism: Lathyrus aphaca (assembly GCA_963966055.1). Taxonomy (NCBI): domain Eukaryota; kingdom Viridiplantae; phylum Streptophyta; class Magnoliopsida; order Fabales; family Fabaceae; genus Lathyrus; species Lathyrus aphaca. The sequence continues at coordinate 268,078,773 of OZ014525.1, forward strand.
ATCTGCTGCATCCATTTGTGTGACCTGCTTGTTTGACTTTGGATCTCATGCGTTAGATCTTGTTACTTTGCGATAACTACTGATGACCTTTGGATTGTTATAATTTTTTGGATGACTCTCTCTTATGTGTTGGATTGGTATAGTTTTCCCTTGTTTGACTTGTATGATGACCATCAGATGTGCATACCTTGTGAAACTCATTTCTGGATGTTGGATCTGATTACTTGGACCTATGTTTGACTGAACTTTGAGATGCGTTGGGCCTTTCTTCCTATCCACACCCCCTTTTTATGGCATGTATCTCATTATAACATGCTTGGGCCTACTATTTGCACCCAGGTTGTTTTATTTTCATTTTATTTGTTTTAGTTGTTTAATTTCAGATTTTAATTTTTAAAATTAGTAAAATGTTTCTAAGAAATCAAAAAAAAAATCACAAAGGTTCTTTACTAGTTTATAAAACTTTTGCAAATTTTATTTTCTGTTTTTATTTTATTTTTATTCCCTGAATTAATTTCTCTTTTATTTTCCTTTTAATTGTCTTATACCATGAACACTTTGACTTCTTGATTTTATAATTTGAGTTCTAGGATAGTTTTAACCCTGGTTCTTTTTGCTTTATGCCAATAACATGTTGAGATCTCTTGAATATTTTTGTGATGATTTTTAGGCCTTGTTTTGGTTACTTTTGAATTGTTGCTTTGTGCTTAAGTAAATGAAACCCTAACCTTGTTTTTCCTAATTATTTGAATGCCTTTGGTTCTGATTCTTGACTTGCAACTTTGGATTGATGTTCATACATGTTTGAGGACCTTTGATGTTTAATGTCATAATTTTTTATGTATGTTTGAATTTTCTTTGAAGCTTAAACTTTGAATTGCCCAATTTGTGAACATTTTGACCATGACTTGTTTGTTTGCTCAGGAAGGCACTTGTGCCATCATATAAGAACTTGTATGAGGCTTGTTAATATGATGTTTGATCTCTGGTTGTGACATGTGAACCTCACCTTTACTTGCTACATACTTTCCTTGCGCACCAAGTCACTTATTTCACAAGTAGGAATCATGTTTCACTTCACTTCACATATTCTCTTATCTTCTCCAATTGCTTTGGTATGTGCCTATATGCTTTGAGTGGTGATTGAATCTTATTTTTAGGCACATGATTAAGATGTTTAGCTTCTAACTCTGACATTACTTGTTGCTTTTTTACTTGTATGCTACACTTAATCACTTACTTTCATCTCACTTCTTCCCTGGTGCCTTGTTTGTGTTGTGGGACTTTTCCCATTTCTTTTTGTGTGAGTTTGCATGACTAACCTTAGAGATCTTTTGTGATTATTAGGTTCTTACTTGTGTGGTTTCTTATGTTTAGACCTTTGTTATTTCATATCTTGAACTTATTTGAATTTCTCTTGCTTTGTGTGTGGATACTTCTAACTTTTCAGGGGCTATGGTAAGTTTGAGAGGTGTGGAGGATGCTTTCACATCTCAAGTCTTTCCTTCACTTCCTTTAAAATTTCATACTTGTGCTTGTGATGTGCTTAGGCCATCAATGTCTAACTTCTTCCTCATCCCCCTTTAGGATCAACTTAACTTCTCTTAAGAAGAAAGTGAATCCTTTTGATCCTTTCTTCTTCTTTCTTTTCTTCTTTCCTCCTTCTTCATTAGGATAGAATTCAAATCACACTAACCTAGGACTCCCATGCATGATAACATTTAGTATTGGTAGTCCTCACTAGATTTTTACCTTTGAGATCCTTTTGGTGCTCTCTTCTTTCTCATCTTCAAAAAAAACCTAAAAAACACTTAATAATGGTTGAGGTAGTCTTGTGTGTGTAAACACCCCAAATTTTCCCTCACTTTTTCTCACACCATGGCTTGTGATCTTTCATTTTTACATTAGCATAAGCATATCATATCCCACTGCATAGTTCATTTCATCTGCATCTAGGGTTTGTGATCTGAGCAATCCAAGAAGTGATCTGAGCCATCCCAAAATCCTTGAAGTTTTGCAAGAGGGTCCATGTGTGTTCCATGATCATAATATGCTCCCTAAGGTTCACAAAAGTCAAGGTATTGCAAAGCATGGCAAAGGCATAGAGGCAGACTGAAGATTCCCTGCACAGATGACCTAAAATTAGGGTTTTGGTTTCAGAGGCCTTAATCCCAAAAATTTTGGTCATTCTTGTTTCTAATGGTCTTGATATGTTATACGGATCATGTGTACCAAATTTGATGAAGAAATTCACTGTGGAAGTCAACTGATCATTGGGTAACTTTTTGAGCAAGTAATGTCAAAATCAGGGCATCTGAGGCCTCCATCAAGGGTATCAAAGGGTCACATTCATCATTTTGAGTCTCTATGATCTTTATTTGATCTTAGAAGTGGTTAGAAGTTCACAAGATTAGAGAATTTTGAGCCAAGTGCAAACTTGCTATTTTTGGAAATGACTTGTAATGGAAACTTTCCATTTTGGGAAAGATATTCAACCTATTCTTTCATGACCAAAAATGCTTCAAATGAAAAATTCTTGGGCATGAAAGTTGTAGATTATGTCTTCCCATTTTCAAAAAGTACAAGAACATATCTTGATTCATCCTAGAACTCAAGATATGTCCTTTCAAAGTTGGCAAAAGTCCTATAATTTTCAAGTTCATGCCAAAGAGGGAATTTTGCAATTTTACTTGCCAAGCCATTTCATGACCTCTAATAAACTTCTATGCATCATAACATGTCAAAGCAACTTCAAAAGATCAGAATTGGCCTTTGAACCTAGGGTTTTGATGGCTTGATTCTCAAGAAATCTCAAAATGACAATTATGCATAACTTTGCAAAACCTCTTGAAACTCTTCATCCACTTGTGCCAGTTGCATAAACTTGATCCTAGGGCCATCCTTGAACCAAGTTGAGGCCAAGACACCCCTAAAGGCAGCTCTGAACCATGTCTATACCTCAAGTACACAAAGTTGACATTTTTGCAACTTGGCCCATACCAATCAAATTATGCCACCACCCACTTTCTGAGCACTCTTATTGGCCTATACTGATCTTATGGAGCTCATTTCACATAACACACAAGCCTGAAAACATTCTACAAGTCAGATTGCCCAAAATTTCCATAAACCTTCCCTACTTCGATTCTCTCAAACCAACCACTAAACTCCAAAATTCCTTCACCAATCATCTCTACATAGCCTATAGAACACAAACCAACCATGGAAATGGCCTGAAAGCTCCCTATTCACAAACACGATTTCTGCCTTAGAAGAATCGAATCTCCAAAACCAGTCATCATAAACTTGTTATAAGCATCATAGTATCCTCAGGGGGTCCACTGGAGTTGATTTGCATCAAAGGAAGGGTCAAAAAGTTCAGAATCAGAAAGCTCCATCTCAGGTAACCATCTTCAAACTTTTTTCCAGAACCTTGTTTTTAAGTTACAATATGAAAGAACATGCTCTCCTAATCATTCTGCACTTTGTATTTTTGAAAATGATGGAGAAATGGCCATGTATGCTTGCTCTGAAAGTTTAACCCCAAATATTTGTTTGTTTCGATTCAGCCTATTGATGGAAAATAAATTTGTTTTGCTTGTTGATTGTTGTTCTATGATGCTTGGGGTGTGATTCTGGGCAGGATTTGGGGGTTTTAGTGGCTTATAGGAAGAGTTGGGTTTTTGTTTCGCCGGAGAAGACGACCGGAGCTTGTCTCCGTTCGCCTGAGTCTCATTAAGGGCTTAATTAGGGTTTAGTGAGAGTTTGAATTCTGACCCCAGGATCTTTGTTTGGCGCGTGTATGGATGGCCCAGATTGGTCATTAAAACCCTAAATCTCTAATTAATTAAATTAATCAAGATTAATTAATTAAATTTCCAGAATGGATCCTGACCTTTGGATAGCGTGACAGTCAACCAGCTTTCAAATCTGAGCCATAGATCTTGCTGACTTCTCATTTTATTTCATTTTTATTTCATTTTCTTGCATTTCTTTTCCATAATTATTTTAAAATAGAAAAAAGACTTTAAGAATCTAATTTTCTGAATTTTCACTTCAAATATTTTTCTTAACTCAAGAACAAATTTTTATTTTATTTTTTGCATTAAAAAAGTATTTTTAAAGTATTTAAATGTTTTATTTAATTAATTAATTGATTTTAATTAATTAAATATGCATTTATGTTTCTAAAAATCACCAAAAAATTCATGAAGCATTCTTAAACATTTAGAAACATTTTCAAACTCACCATACAAATTTCTTTTTAGGTTTGATCACATTTTCACAATTTTCTTTAAATTAGGGTTCTTAAAAATCACATTTTTTAACCCTAACTTGAAAAATTCATTTCTACCTAACCATGATGAGTTTAAACTTTATTCTTTTTGCATTGTTTCACATATTGCATGTAGTTCCTAGGTTATTTATCTCATGATTTTATCTTTCATTTTCAATTTGATTTTCATTTTCCCTTAGAATCACCCAAGAACCCTAGCAAACTTAGGAATTTCATAACTTCCACTAGGTTAAGCTTCTTACCTTTTCCTTTAGGTAGTGATCTTATATGGGATTAGGGTTTGTTTGAGCTTAATTTCAATTTTTTATCATGGAGTTTGCTTCTGTTTTGGTCATATGCATCTCATGTTGCCTTAAAACCCTAATTTTGCATCTTCATTTGCATTCTCCCTTGCATTTCATGAACTTGTGAACTTGCCATGCCATTCCATTATTTTTTATGTCATCTTAGACATCTTAGGACATTTTTGAAACATTTCTTGATCATTGTTGCATCATTTTGATATGCTTTGCATTCATTTTGTTTCATGAACATCCATGTGTTTTCATGCTTCTAAACATGCTTCCTTTGCATCTCATCCTTGTATGATCATTCATATGCATGTTGTATGACTTTGCATCATTCTTATATGCCATTTACATTGCACATTCACTTCTGACTTTGGTCTTTGCACCTTCATTTGTCTTATTTCTTTTCATTTCATTCCTTATGCATTCATACTAACATTTTAGGAACCTTTTGGTAAGTTATCTAGGAGGTGTATTTGCCTTCACCTCCCATCTTTTCTTTTCTTCTCATTTGCATATTTATTTGTCTTTGAAGTGAACTTGCTTCACTTATGCTCTCTCCTTCTTACTTTCTTTCTTTTAAGTTACTTATCTTCTTCAGGAAGTAAGTAACTTATTCTTCTTCCTCCTCTCTTTTCATCTACTTCTTCCTTGGTGGCCTTGAAGATATTTTCTCTTAAGCCTCATAAACCATAGGATATCCAAGCATGATAACTTTTAGGTTTGTATATAGTCCCCCTAGATTTTTACCTTTGAGTCTCCTTGATTCTCTCATCTCATCTCTTAATCAGAGGTTAAACTCTTACATTTTTAAGACTTTGAATTAGGGTTATGCCTATATCCTTATCTTAGGATGGAGTGTATAACTTTAATCCTTAGTGTTAAACCTTTAATTAGTTTACACCTCTTAATAAAAACACATTAATAATCATTAAGACTTTATCTTGTAACTTGGGCCTTACATTAGGGTTATATCTCTTCCTTATGGTTAAGAGGGACTAACCCTAGTGTTTAATGGACAAATCCTCCTCAAGTTGTCTTACAAACTTAAAATCCACTTCTTAATCTCACCCTTTAATTAAAATCCACTTTAATAAAGGCTTGTTATATAATTAATTTAGTCTCTAACCATGGATTAAGTTGAGGTATCTTCCTCAGCTTAAGTGTTCTCATCTATCATCCTTCTATTAGGATGGTGAAATGAGTTCACTAATCTGTGATTAGAGATTAAACGCATTACTCAACACTAAACAAAAACCGAAAAAGATCTAAATAATCACAAGTAGGTTAATGATCTTAATCCTACATCATCATGGAAATTAAGATGAGATGCTTATCTCATACTTAAGTAGGCTCATTATCCCTAATCATGGAGGATATAATGAGTTTACAAGCACTTGATTTAGGCTTAAGCTCATAATCCTATGCAAAACACCAAAAACAATAAAAAAATGAAAAAACCAAAAATAAATAATAATCGTCTCCTCCAGGATTGTTTTCTTATCATATTCATTCACAAACGAGAACTCGCTTCTTCCGTCTAATGCAAGACAGTTAGCACTCGAGCTAGACGAGTCATAAACTTGAGCATTGACAAGTAAGCAGTTCACAGTCAATTTACTTTCAGTCTCTTTGAGTCAAACTACGGTGTTCTGACTTCCTCATTGCACGCGAGGATATGTAGGCATAACTTAACTATTATCGAACAAAAGTCTTTGTATCTTCCCCCTCTTTCAACATTCGTTTTTTTAAGCCTCAGTTCCTGAGAAATTCACCCTTTTGCACTGACACCAGTATTTTCCCTTTCTAGTTTTTGTACACAGATAGCACATATACCTACCCCAATTAAACACAATCTTGTAAGTGTGGATCCCGTCGAGTACGAAGGACGATCTGGGTGCTAATACCTTCCCAGGTCGTAACCAACCCCCTTTCTCAGTTTCTTTGGTTCGCAACCATCTTATCCATATCTTTCTAGGTTTATGCAGCATTACCTTTCCTTCGGGATAAAAATGCCTAGCTGGCGACTCTATTCAACCTCCTTTCTCTTTCGCCGACCGTTCGTGTCTGCACCTTGGGACCCTGGTGTATTTTCAGGGGAGTGACAGCTTGGCGACTCTGCTGGGGACCTTTATCTTTGCAACCAAGGTTTCTGGTTCTTTTTGTGGGTTTCTCCTAGCGCTTGTTTGATTTGTGTTTATGGGGGTGTTATGTGTTGTATGTGCTTTTTGTTTATTGCTTTATTTATTGCTTTATGTACAACTTTATGTATTGCTTTCATTTATTGTTTATGCATTTCATATTATTGTCATCATATCATGTGCTGGATTTGCTGGTTTGTATTGGTCCTCTAGCCTTCATCTGGACTTATGAATACACATGGACCCTATCAGAGCAGATAACAAATCCAGTACTTGATCACAAACCCTTGCATATCATTCTGCATACATCATTTTGCATCATTTTAACATTTTGTCTATTTGTTTTACAGGGTATCCACATCATCTGTGGTTTGGTTTTGACTGTTCTTCTACTCAGCCACCTTCATCAGATATTTTCCTCAGGGATCTTCTTCATCGGATATCTTCTTCAGTTATTTTCTTCAGCTATCTGCATCAGTTACCTTCACCAGCACACCTCCCCAGTTATCTTTATCAGCATCCATTATCAACATGGACCCATCCAGGAAGAGCAACATTACTTATCATTTCTTTGAGCCCTCCATAGTAGGCATCAGGCAGATTCAGACACTTATCACTCCCGATCATGTCCCTTTATTCAGAGAACATTATGGTGGTATTATGGACATGATCATGGACTTGGATGCATCACAGAGGAGCATGATTCATACTTGCCTTTAGTTCTATGACCCTCCTCTCAGATGTTTCACTTTCCCAGATTTCCAGATGGGTCCTTTGTTAGAAGAGTTTTCCATGTTGTTAGGTGTCCCCATCAGGAGAGGGATTCCTTTCAACCCTGATATGACTGCTCCTAGGAATGAAGACATAGATAAGGCTCTCTATTTGGAAGCCACCCTTATTGATCAGTATATGACCACCAAGGCTGGAATCCCAGGCCTCCATTTAGACTTCTTGATCACTCAGGCCACCAGTCATGCTGCAGCATGGAAGTGGGAAACTGTTTGTGCTCTTTTGGCCCTTATCATATATGGAATCATCTTGTTTGCAAATGAGCCTAAGTTTGTAAGCAAGAATGATATCCATCTCTTCCTGCCGAAGAATCCAGTTCCTACCTTGCTAGGGGATTTCTACTACTCAGTGCATCAAAGAAATGAGAAGCAGAGGGGAAGATTAGTCAGATGTTGTGCACCTCTTCTACTGTTGGTTATTGAGGCACTTGCCAAAGACAGAAGCTTTCTTAAATCCTCATCAGTCAAGAAACTGGGCTAAGAGAATGATTGCTCTCACTTCATAAGACATCAGGTGGTGTACTCATAGCACCAAGGGCAGAGATATAATTACAAGTTGTGGGCAGTATCCCAATGTACCTCTTATTGGAGTGAAGGGTTGCATCAACTAAAATCCTTTGCTTTTCAAAAGACAGCTAGGGTATGCCTTGGTACATCCACCCAGAGAACAGGATTTAGCAGAGACCCTTTACTGTGACGTTCAGAATAATCATGCCATCGTCCGACAAGTAGTCTGGGCTTGGGATAATATTCAGACAAAGGGGACTGCCATCCTTGGCAAGTGCAACAACGTAGCTTCAGCTCCGTATATTCATTGGTCTCACATTATAGGACAGATCACCTGCATGCCATTCACCCTGGAAGATGTGCCAGGGCCATCATCAGTAGAGCCAAAAGCTACAATGAGTCTGGAGGAATTTGATAAGTTGAAAGAGAGGAATGCTCAGCTTTCTGAGGCTCTAAAGAAGACCCTCTGGGAGAGGAATGATAGTCGTCTGGACAATGAGAGGATAGAGAAGCTCCGGATCGAACATATGACCAAAATTGAGAAGACAGATGATTACATCAGAAAAGCCCGAGCAGGGGAGTTGGTATTGAAGAATGCTTGCAAAGAAGCCAAAATTCAGAAAGCCAGAGCTGAGCACTACTTGGAAGAGAGTCAGGTTAGGTGGATCAGAATTACTGAGGCTCGTTCACAAGAAGATCAGAAGACACATGCTAGGATAGAGCAGCTGGAAGCTAATGAGAAGAAGAGTCAGGAAACCTTGTTAGCAGCACATAAGTAAATTTCTGAGTTGAAGCTCTGGGAAGGGTTGAAGAGATCAAAGGACCAAGACAAGTATAGGAAGTTGACAATTTCCATTGCCACCAGGAATCTTCTTATCAGGACCATCACAGAGCATCCAGTTGGACCAGTGACTGATGCTCTCCTGAAGGAAGTCAAGGAGGATGATTTTGGGCTGGATGTTTGATTTCTTTGTACTTGTATTTTATTTTGGTTGTACTTTATTTCTCATGGTGATTTTGTTGTATTACTCGACTTGATTGTATTTTAACCCACCATGGGAACTTGTTGTAATCATGAACTATGTATCTTAACATTTTATAATGTATGGTTTATGTTTTACTTGGATTTTCTGATGGGCTTCATTTCTCTTCAACATCATCATTCCTCGAGGTCTGGAAGGTCAAAACCAAAGAACCAAATCGGATACCCTTGGAAGGAAAATAGGCATACTGCGTTGCATACTAACCTCATTTCTCTGTTTTGTAGGTATTTTTGTTGTTGTTTTCTCACTTTGTTGTGGTTTCAGGAAACATTGCTCGTAGGAGGGTTTTCCCCATCAACAGAGTTCACCGGTATCCAACCAGAAACAACCTTCTGAGCTTACAGATGGACCAAGTTCAGCAAGATTTGACTGACATGAGAACTCAGATGGCTAATGAGAGGACTAAAGTAAGGACTCAGATGAACCAGTTCATGGCAGTAATGACTAGGTTGGCTCAAAGTCAAGAAATATTAAGAGAGTTGGTCGAGCGGCAAACTCCCGAAGAGAATCATCCAGGTACAGGAGGTACTAGCAATAATGATCACATGCAGCCACGGACAGGTGCGCCAGAGTTTGGGCCTCACCTCAATCCTGAAGTTAATGCTATCAGGAATACCCAAGGAAATACTGGAGGTCGTTCCTTGTAAGAGGACCCCCAAGAGGAATAGTTTACAGTAATTGGTGCTGGGGATGAAGCATATGATCGTCGTTTGGATGAAATAGCGGAAAATATGAGATCTTTGGAGTCCCAAAACTCTCTGGGATTTGATGTCATGGACATGGGTTTAGTTGAGGGAGTCAGGATTCCTCACAAATTCAAGCCTCCATGCTTTGAGAGGTATAATGGTACCTTTTGTCCACGTACTCACCTGCAGTCCTTCCTGGGGAGATTAAAGGCTTATACCATGGACGAAAAGTTGTGGATGTTCTATTTCGAAGATAGTCTGACCGGGGCATCCCGTGAATGGTATTCTCACCTGTCCAGAGCAACAGTCAGAAATTGGAAGGATTTGGCCGAAGCTTTCATACGCCAGTATCAATATAACTTAGACATGGCCCCCAACAGAACTCTCCTAATGGGTATGTCACAGTCTTCAAGAGAAAGCTTCCGGGAGTATGCCCAAAGGTGGAGACATCTTGCTGCTGTTGTCCAACCTCTAATGTCTGAGAGAGAAATGGCTGACATGTTCATGAAGACCCTGCAAGGAACATATATTGACATACTTGTTGCTTTCTCGTCCACCAGCTTTGCAGATGTAGTCATAGCTGGTGAGAGAATTGAGTCTGCTGAAGATGGGCAAAATTTCAGATGATGGTGCCAGTTCCAGCAATACAAGGAAACCTTTCGCAGGACCTCGTAGGACAGGTGAGACCAACTCAGTGCACATGGGTAGAGGTAGGCCTCAATACATGCCAAGATCAGTAGCTGCTGTCACAATTCCACCTCTAGTGCCTCAACAACAGTATCCTCCACAACCACAACACTTTCCACCGCAACAACAATTTCCTCAACAGAGGTCCTATAACAACAATAACAACCAGCAACAACGTCCGTTTCAACCAAGAACTTCACAAATCAACAGGGTTATTGATCCTATTCCAATGCCATATGCTGCCTTACTTCCACAATTGTTAAAGCTCAACATGATTGAATTGAGGACTCTGGCTCCCCCAAATGCCCAGAATCTTCCAAGAAACTATGATGTTAATGCCCGGTGTGCCTTCCACTCAAATGCACCTAGCCATACTACAGAGAAGTGCAGAGCCTTGCACATGAAGGTTCAGGATTTGATTGATTCGAAGGCAGTCAAATTTGCACCTCCTCCAAGTGTTACCATGAATCCTATGCCTAGCCATGGTGAGCCAAGGATAAATGCCATTGAGGAGGAACAACCAATGAACCTAATTGACAATGTTGCAAGCATTCAGACACCTCTGGCCGAGGTTAAAGCCCAACTTTTAAAGTGCCAAGTGTTCCCGGGTTGTGAGGCCCATTATGAAGCTTGCAAGACTTCTATCAATGGTTGTGCAGATTTGAAGACTGGTATCAATAATCTTATCAAGGAAGGCACTTTACATATCACTTCAACAGTTCAAGCTCCTACAACATCAATAACCATTCCTTCTACAACATCAGCATGCATCATTCCATCAGATATCACTCCTACAACTTCAACAACAATCATTTCAACGGATTCTTCTACAACATCAACAACCATTCCCCTTTCCACTTCAACAGACATCAGTTCAACACATCCTTCTACAACAACAACAACCATCAATGAAGATATTTCCACAGTTACTATTTACTATGATCCTGCAACAATCCACATTCCAGATTCACATCAACAACTCCATCAACAACAGCAACCATCATCACCAGCACCATCTCCGGTCAGACCTCCTGTCACAATTTATTATGAACCTCATACTGTCTCAATTCCTTCTTTTGTAGCAATCAGTCTGGTTACTATCGCGGTACCAGGACCAGTTCCATATGACAACAGCAGTGTCGTGCCTTGGCACTATGGCTAAGATTTGTATTGCAGCGGAAAGAAAGTCACTCTTGACACTTCTACACCACAGATTGATAATGTGGGGGGAGGCGGAGGCTTCACCTGAAGCGAACGTCTCTTTGCCTCACAATTCCCAAGAACCAATGCTGAAGCAGAAGCTGCTGCTAAGGCTAAGGGTAAGAGTGTAGCACCTGAAAAGCCTATTGCCAAGGAAGCTCAAAAGATATCCTTTGACCGGGATGTAGATAAGTTCATGAGAATAATCAAGAAGAGCGACTATAAGGTTATGGACCAGCTCCATCAGACCCCCTCCAAAATATTTATTCTATTACTGCTAATGTGTTTCGAATCTCATAGGAATGCACTTCTCAAAGTCTTGCACGCAGCTTATGTGCCAGAAGAGATTACAGTTAATCAACTTGAAACAATGGTTTCAAATGTCAATACTAGCCATGGGCTAGGTTTTATTGATGCTGATCTAACTACGGAGGGCCGTAACCATAATAAGGCTTTACACATCACCTTGGAGTGTAAAGGTGTTGTTCTCTCCCATGTCTTGGTTGACACTGGGTCTTCACTCAATGTCCTTCCAAAGAAAGCCTTGGTTAAGATGGAATATGATGGTATTTCTTTGCATCCAAGTAACCTGGTAGTGAGAGCCTTTGACGGTTCTAAAAGATCGGTTCTTGGAGAAATTGAGTTACCTGTGGTGATTGGCCCACGAATCTTCAAAATTGTCTTCTACGTGATGGACATTTAGCCTGCATATAGTTGTTTGTTGGGTCGGCCATGGATTCATACCTCTGGCGTTGTAACGTCGACCCTTCACCAGAAGTTGAAATACGAATGGGAAGGTTAAGTTATCACAATCTGTGGGGAAAAGGATATCTTTGTTAGTCATCTAGCTACTTACAAGTATATTGAGATAAACGAAGAAATCCATGAGACAATGAGCCAAGGGTTTGAGGCCCTCAATGTCAATGAAGCAACAACTGAAGTGTTTGGTACTTCAATTTCCTCTTATAAGCAAGCTCGAAAGGTTGTTGAAGACGGGAATGCCCAGGGCTGGGGAAAGCTGCTGCAAGTTCAGATCAAGGAAGACAAATTTGGGTTGGGTTACAAACCATCCCGACAGGTCCAGGAGGAGGCTGCTGAAGCTCCCAAGTTTATCAGTGGGGGAATGCTAACCCCGGATGCAATCAACAATGTGTAAGACGAGGCTGAAAGTGACTTTAACCTGAAGAGCTGGATTCGTCCTAGGGTCCCAGGCCAGCAAGTCCTTAATTGGTCTTCCCAGGAAATTATAAGTATTACATCTGCAGAGTATTTATTATTTCCTGTTTAAGCATGCATCAAGTCCTACATCTTGCGCAAGGTGTCAGAAATCATTTTGTAATAGGGCCATATTTGTATTTTATGCAAATGAATGATTAATGAACAAATGGACATCTTTTGCAAACGATCTTTTTTCGCTCTCTGTCTTTCATTTTTGTTATTTTCGCACAAAGCAATAAATGGCAATGTTTTCAAAATAAATAACTTCATTCACTTTTTCCTAAACAATATTAAAATCAATCACTAAAATGAACAAATCTCAATCCTTGCAGAGATAATCCTCCAGATTGCACCGACAACAACACTGCTATGACTTCGTATGACTTCGACAATCCGATTAATCAAGCAGATGAAGGGGTTGATGAAGACTATGAGTTTCCTGAAGAGTTGGCTAGGTTTTTGTGACAAGAGGAAAAAGGGATTGCTCCTCATCAGGAGGAGGTTGAAATCATCAATCTTGGTACCAAGGAAGATGTGAAAGAGGTGAAGATCAGGGCTAGTCTGCAGGCTCTAGTGAAAGAACAACTCATCAGTATGCTTCGGGAATATGTTGACGTATTTCCTTGGTCCTATCAAGATATGCCAGGTCTAGATACGGATATTGTCATGCACAGATTTCCACTGAAAGAAGATTGTCCACCTGTCAAACAGAAGCTACGCCGTACTCGCCCAGATATAGCCATGAAAATTAAAGAAGAGGTACAAAAGCAGTGGGACGCCGGTTTCCTCGCTGTAAATAGTTACCCGCCGTGGGTTGCTAATATTGTACCCGTACCTAAGAAGGATGGCAAGGTGTGTATGTGTGTGGATTACCGGGATCTGAACAGAGCTAGCCCGAAAGATGACTTCCCATTACCTCACATTGATGTATTGGTGGATAACACGGCTCAGTTCTCGGTATTTTCTTTCATGGATGGATTTTCTGGATACAATCCGATTAAGATATCACCTGAGGACATGGAGAAGACAACCTTCATCACACCTTAGGGCACGTTTTGTTACAAGGTAATGTTGTTTGGTCTGAAGAATGCCGGTGCAACATATCAACGGGCTATGGTAACATTATTTCACGATATGATCCACAAAGAAATCCAGTGCTATGTGGATGATATGATTGCCAAGTCCCTTACGGAGGAAGAACATTTAGTAAACCTGTTGAAAATGTTTAAGCGTCTGAGGAAGTATCAGTTGAAGTTGAACCCCAACAAGTGCACGTTCGAGGTACGTTCTGGTAAGTTGCTGGGTTTTATTGTAAGTGAAAAAGGAATTGAGGTTGATCTCGACAAAGTCAAAGCTATTCAGGAGATGCCTGCACCTAAGACTGAGAAAGAAGTTTGAGGGTTCTTAGGTAGATTGAAATACATCTCAAGGTTCATATCTCATCTCCTTGCAACCTGCGAACCCTTGTTCAAGTTGTTAAGAAAAGAGCAAACAGTCAGGTGGAACGATGATTGTTAGAGAGCTTTTGACAAGATCAAAGAATATCTGCAAGAACCTCCAATTCTCATGCCTCCAATCGAAGGAAGACCTCTAATCATGTATCTGACAGTATTAGAAGGGTCAATGGGGTGTGTGTTGGGCCAGCATGACGATTTTGGTCGAAAAGAGTATGCAATATACTACCTAAGCAAAAAGTTTACCAACTGTGAACAACGTTATTCACTGCTCGAGAAAACTTGTTGTGCTTTAGCGTGGGCTGCTCGCCGACTAAGACAGTATATGTTGACTCATACTACCCTTTTGATCTCAAAGATGGATCCAGTCAAGTACATATTTGAGAAGCCAACACTTACCGGAAGGGTTGCAAGATGGAAAATGATTCTAACAGAATATGACATTCAGTACATCTCTCAAAAGGCCATCAAAGGCAGTGTATTGTCTGACTATCTGGATGAGCAACCCATTGATGATTACCAGCCTATGAGATTTGATTTCCCGGATGAAGACATCATGTTCTTGAAATTAAAAGATTTTAAAGAGCCTGTTCACACGGAAGGGCCTGATCCAGAAGAAGCATGGACTATGATGTTTGACGGGGCAGTTAATTGCAACGCTCGTGGAGTTGGTGCAGTGCTTATTATACCCAAAGGAGTTCATATGCCTTTCTCAGCAAAACTCACCTTTGCCTGCACTAACAACGAAGCAGAATACGAAGCTTGTATCATGGGTCTTGAGGAAGCCATTGACCTCAGGATCAAAACTTTGAATGTATTCGGAGATTCAGCTTTGATAATCAATCAGACCAACGACAAATGGTACACTCATCGGGAGCATCTGATTCCCTACCGTGACTATACGAGGAGATTGTTGACCTTCTTCACAACAGTTAAGCTTGAATACATCCCTCGAGATGAGAATCAGTTTGCAGACACTTTGGCCACCATTTCATCCTGATCAAAGTACAAGCTGCCAATTGTGTACCTCGGATTTTGGTATCCAGACTGGACAGACCGACATATGTATTCTCTATGGAAACTATCACTGATAACAAGCTTTGGTTCGACGACATCAAATGCTTCTTGGAAACTCAAACATACCCACCTGGGGCATCGTCAAACGATAAGAAGACGTTAAGAAGGCTAGCCGACAGTTTCTTCCTCAATACTGATGGTTCTTTGTACAAGCGAAACTTCGACATGGTCTTGCTCAGATGTGTTGACAAGAAGGAAGCATACCTCCTTATGCACGAAGTACATGAAGGTTCTTTCGGTACCCATGACGGAGGACATGCAATGGCAAAGAATTTGTTAAGATCAGGTTACTAATAGATTACAATGGATGCAGATTGTTGTGCTTATGCCAGAAAATGTCACAAATGCCAGATCTACGCAGATAAAGTGCATGTGCCTCTGAATCCTCTAAATGTAATGTCTTCACCATGGCCCTTCGCCATGTGGGGCATTGATATGATTGGAAAGATTGAACCGACTACTTCAAATGGTCACAGATTCATCCTGTTAGCCATTGATTACTTCACCAAATGGGTTGAAGCAGCCTCGTATGCAAATGTCACCAGACAAGTGGTAGCTAGATTTCTAAAGAGGGATATCATCTGTCGGTATGGAGTTCCCAAGTGAATCATTACTGATAATGGTTCCAATTTGAACAACAAGATGATGGCAGAAATTTGTCGGGACTTCAAAATTCAACATCACAACTCTTCTCCTTACAGGCCAAAGATGAATGGCGTTGTCGAGACCGCTAACAAGAATATCAAGAAGATTGTGCAAAAGATGGTAGTCACCTACAAAGACTGGCACAAAATGCTACCATATGCCTTGCATGGGTATCGAACCTCTATCAGAACATCTATTGGGGAAATGCCTTATCAGCTTGTGTATGGTATGGAAGATGTCCTACCTGTTGAAGTTGAACTACCCTCCTTACGGGTAATGATGGATGTGAAACTGGATGAAGCATAATGGGTCTGGTCTCGATACAATCAACTGAATCTGATTGAAGAGAAAAGATTAGCAGTTATCTGTCATGGGCAGTTGTATTAGAAACGAATGAAGAAAGCCTTTGATCAGAAAGTCAGACTTTGGGAATACCAAGTGGGAGAGCTTGTTCTGAAAAGACTTCTTCCTCCTCATACGGGCCACAGGGGCAAATGGACACCAAACTATGAAGGCCCATTCATAGTAAAGAAGGTTTTCTCTGGTGGAGCACTGATGCTCACTACTATGGATGGCGAGGATTTATTATCTGCTGTGAATTCAGATGCAGTTAAAAAATACTTCGCATAAAAGACCCACTGGACATAAAAACAGAATGTAAGTCCAGGCAAAAATAGGGCATCCCGGCGAGTCAAAAACAGAATAAAGACTCGGGCAAAAATAAGGGAAAAATTCAAAAAAATATGTACACCTGCTGAGTTGAAAAGCCACATCGAACAGCTCAGGAAAAAATGGGCATCCCGGTGGATTGAAAACCCGAAAGGGCGATCCACGCAAAATCAGGGAATAAGCGAACAACTGCATTCTGAATTCGTCTGTATCACTCACAACATGGCAAGCTTCGAAAGGATAAAGCGTCGGTCAGAATCAACCTTCTTCAGAAAGTAAGATAAGAAGAACGTCAAGGTCATACAGGTCATAGCAAAGGAAGCTCACTGGAGCGTCATTTTCAAACATTGCCATCGCTTTTATTTTCTCAATTTACAGCAATCTCCTCCTTTCAAGGGATTCACTTATTTGACTGTACTTTCCTATTCAGGGCACACAAATCAATAAGATCATAGTTTTCAGTCACACTTTGTTTTGTACATTTTTGTTTCGTTTGCAAAATATCCAAAGTTTATAATACAACACTTGCATAAAACATATGAGCCATTTTGATAAATGCTTGCAGGAAATATGTTGCACTCAGGCAAATCTAATTCCCATGACGGAATCCGATTAAGGTTACCTCGGGACACTTGCACGTTTCCTTTGTTTAACAAGTTTCAGGTACTCAAGGCAGACAATCTTTCACAGCCTGGGTCATATCGAGCATAGTATCCCCAGCCAAGCCAGCAATCACAACATCAGCAGGTTTACTCGACAGAAGTATTCCCCCACAAAGTTGTTATCCCCTCAGAGGATCCTTAAAATAAACTAATTAAATCCCCAAGCAGGACCTCCTGAGCAATGCCTGACAACTTTTCCCAGAAAATTGGTCAAGGGCTTTCCATTCCCCATCAGAAGTTCCAGAATTTGCTCATCCTCAGCAGAGTCGGTAGAATTGATTCCCCACAGAGTTGCCTCCCAGTAGAGCAATGCCTGAAACACGTACCCAGCGGAGTTGCTAAAATTTTCTCATCCCCATCAGGAGTTCTCCCTCCGGACAGATTAGCCAGTGATCTCCTTCCCCAGCTGAGTTGCCCCTCCAGACAGATCGCCCAGAGATCTTTCTCCCCGCAGGATCCGAATCTCGGATCAGGTTTCTCATTTGCATAATCATAGCATTCACATCATTCCTCCCCAAACAGAGCATAGCATTTCGTCTAATACGAAACATTACGGCAAAAATCAAACATTTGCATGATCATAAGCCAGGTTCGAGCCAGTCACCTGCAAATACCATATTCACCTCATCAGCAAAACAAAACTCATATCCCTGTAGATAAAAGCCAAAGCATCCCTTTTGCACTCTCAAACACGGATACCTGTTTATATTTATATATGCTCTTTCCGACACTCGTCCGTGTCATCTTATCCCTAGTAAGGTCGCCAGAATGCCTTCTACATTCTCAATACAGATATTTGTTCATACCTGTGCATTTCTCTTCGGCACTCGTCCGTGTCATACATTCCCCAGCAAGATAAACACTCGTCCGTGACCCTTTCCCAATCTTTCGACACTCGTCTGTGTCATGCACATACTTCACCAGCAGATCATACTTGTACATACTTATACAGAAGTCTTCGATACTCGTCTGTATCTTGCAGATAAATACTCGTCCGTGTTCTTTGCTCGACCGATTGATACTCGTCCGTATGGACATCCCCAAACACGTGTCTGCGTTTGTTTCTGTAACACTCCGTTTTTATTTTGATTATTATTTGTGAGTTAACTAGGAATTGATGTAATCGATTATATGTTTTGGTGTGTATTCGTTGTAATTATGTATCCATGGTAAGGGATAGTAGCCTTAAGAAGAAGACTTTAAGGTAGTAGGAGTGTGTGACCAAAAGTGTAGAGATTGGTGGTGTGGTGAGTAAAACTAATTACACTATGTTAGTTATTATATATTTAATTATAATATTAGGAGGATATTGATTTAAATAATATTGAGTGGATAATTAAAATAGTGGATAATTGGAGGGTGTAACTAATAATATTAGTAAAAGTGATATTATTATGGTTAGCATTATTATTATTATTACTACTATTATCATTAGTATTATTGTCATTATTATTATTATTATTATTATGAGTATCATTATTATTATTAAGATTATTATTAGGTAAAAATAAGAGTTTATTAATGATATTGTTAGTGGGAGATAAATAAGGAGTTAGTGGAGAGAAATAAGGAATAAATAAGTTTTAGGTGGAATTAGTGGGAGGTTAACAAAAAGAAAAGGGAAGACAACAAATTTATCACGTAAGAACGACTGAGAGGAAGAATAAGAGGGAGGCAAGGAAAAATCTTCATCATCAATTCTCGCAGAATTTTATCAGGAATTCAGGTAAGGGTGGGTTCGATTCTTATAATCGGGTATGAAATTCGATACTTTGAGTCGGGTTGATTTGGGTAGTTAGGTCGATATTTTATTCGTTGATTTTGTGGCTATTATGAAATTCACTGTCAATTGATTGTTATGGAAACCTACTGTCAATTGATTTAGTGGGAGTGGTGTTGCAATGTTGTTGAATTATGGATTATAATTAAATAAATTAAATGTGAAATTTATGTTTGACGCAATGTTAAGAAGAAAAGTTGTTTCTTGAAAAAAAATGAATTGAATTAGGAGGAAGATGGAAATTGAGGGGGGGCCCAGATGGATGGCGCACGCCATCCTCCCCTTTCCCTCGTCTGTGGCGTAGGCCACATATCAAGAGTGTGGCGCAGGCCACTAGGATATGTGGCGCAGGCCACACTAACTGTGGCGGGGGCCACTAGTTAGTGGGGGTCCTGTAGCCCACTTTAATATCCTATTTTATTTAAATTCACCAATTAATTCATTTATAAAGATTAAACTACCATTAAATTATTAAAGTAATTCATTAATATATTAAACCATACACTTAAGAGATTAGAAATATATTTAATTCAGGATGTCATTATTTTATCAAATGGATTAGCATCCGTATTAAATGATTCATTATACGAGTCTTATATATCAGTATAATGAAGAAGAACAAAATAACTGTAACTAGTTAGAATTTTGACAGAAAATGCAGATTTAATAGATTAGTAGAAACAGTGGCAGTAGCATGAATTCTATAGCAGATAATTTTAGCAGAACATAGCATATCTCAATTTTATAATAAAGTTGTACTAATCACAGTAAGTAGAAAATAGTGTGGAATTAGTCGGTTTAGCCGAATTAGGCGAAAAACGAAGTTGATCGGATTTTAATGAAATTCGTTGGGTTAAGTCGGGTAATATTATAGTTGATTTTGATGAGTTATTTTGTTGGAATTATGTTGTAAACTGTTGATACAGGTACAACTGAGTTGTTAAGTTGTTCCGGTTACGGGAAATATGAAAGTTACTAAGTTGTAGGCTTCATAAGCCAAAGTTGAATATAAGTTGATTATGTTGTAAACGTTGTTGTGTTGCTATTATTATTATGTTGTCGAAGTTTTAAAGTCATGTATGCATTTAAGTCATTTGCATTTGTCGGAGCCGTTGCTCACACCACGTTGGCCTGGATTGGCAATTTAAGTTGAAAGTTGAAGGCTTATGCCTTGATGCCTCGATAACCTGGCAATTATTAATTTGGGAGTTTTTACTCCGAATGGTACCACATGCATAATTAGTCGAGTCGCATTAAAGTTGTATTCTTGTTGGGTTATTTGTGTTGATGTTTGGTTGGAGTTGTGAAGTGGTGTTTGTTTATGGTCCTTATTTATTGTATTGTTTTTCATATACTGCTTATAATTATCGTAACTCACCCCTTCTGTTGAATGTTGTTCGTATGGGCAACGTGCAGGTAATCCTGATGAGTAGCCGGTTACCATTAGTCGAGTCAGTGGTCAGTCGCTCTGATACGTAGCACTCGGGGGGGATTGACGCGTGTTTTTATTATTGCCAAATTTTATTTAGTCGAAGAACTTAGAGTTGCTTCTTTCTTATTTTAAAGTTGTTATTAGGTTGAACAAAAATGCTATGAGTTGTGATGTGAATCCGCTGCGTAAGGTTTTATGAAGTTCATTTATTTTAGTAAACTAAAGTTGTTTTATGTTATTATGAAAAGTACTATGTATTATGTATGACTTCCTTAAGATGAAAATTGTTTATAGTTGAAAATGTGATATCCCGTTTTGTGGAAAGTTTTTATAAACTCTGATTTCAGTTATATTCGCGGTTAGAAATTGGGGTGTTACATCTACCGATACTCGTCGGTATCGTGGTACTAAGGATGCTTGTCCGCATCTTTGATATATACACACTGTCAAACACTTATACCTTTTATTTCAAGGCGTAAACACTCGTCCGTGTTTACCATTCCCCAGTAAGTCACCAACAAAACAACTTTCTCCTATTCGACATTCGTCCTATGTCGTGAAACTTTCGGCAGCCATCCCCTGCCAAGTGATCGTCCTTCACCTTTGGATGAGCGTCCCTCATCCTTTCTCCAGTGGAGTCCCCATTGTTGGAACCTTCTATCCAGAATTTGTCCTATGTCGCGATATCTTTTTAGCAGTCGTCCCCTGCTAGGTAATCGTCCTTTACCTTATGATGACCGTCCCTCATCATTTATCCGATGGCCATCCCCATCGTTGATCCTTGTTATCCGGCATTCGTCCTATGTCGCGATAATCCCCAAGAGCAGTCGTACCCTGCTAGTTGATTGTCCTTCACCTCTTGATGATCATCCTTCATCATGCATTTTCCGATGGCCGTCCACATTGTTGATCTTTTTAATCCGGCATTCGTCCTATGTCGAGATAAAGAGCAGTCGTCCCTTGCTAGGTGATCGTCCTTCACCTTTGATGACCGTCCCTCATCAAATATTTCATTTATTCTTTAACCCGATGGTCGTCCCCATCGTGGTCCCTTTTCCTTTTCCTTTTCCTGATGATCGTCCTTCATCAGCTTTTACTCGATGGCCATCCCCATCGTTGTTTACTTAACTTTCCAAGCCTAATGGCCGTCCCCGTCTATGCTTCTCTCAATCCCCAGAGAGTTTTATTTCCTTACCCGATGGTCGTCCTCGTCGCGGTTTCTTTATTTCCCCAGCATGATGGTCGTCTCCGTCATTCCTTTACTCACCGTTTACCCCCAACATTCGTCCTCTGCTCGATGGTCGTCCTCCATCGCTTTCATTTGATATTCATTCTATACTTCCTTTACAATTTATATCCCTTTTCTTCTTCTCCCCAGCGAGTGCAAATATCGGACTGTCTCTGGTATTCAACCACAAGTTATCTTGTTTGTCTGTTAAGCCAGGTGCTTACATCCTGCACAGGTAACTCATGCTTGAATAGGGGCAGCTGTAAACACCCCAAATTTTCCCTCACTTTTTCTCACACCATGGCTTGTGATCTTTCATTTTTTACATTAGCATAAGCATATCATATCCCACTGCATAGTTCATTTCATCTGCATCTAGGGTTTGTGATCTGAGCAATCCAAGAAGTGATCTGAGCCATCCCAAAAGCCTTGAAGTTTTCCAAGAGGGTCCATGTGTGTTCCATGATCATAATATGCTCCCCAAGTGTCACAAAAGTCAAGGGATCACAAAGCATGGCAAAGGCATAGAGGCAGACTGAAGATTCCCTGCACAGATGACCTAAAATTAGGGTTTTGGTTTCAAAGGCCTTAATCCCAAATTTTTTGATCATTCTTGTTTCTAATGGTCTTAATATGTTATAAGGATCATGTGTACCAAATTTGATGAAGAAATTCACTGTGGAAGTCATCTGATCATTGGGTAACTTCTTGAGCAAGTAATGTCAAAATCAGGGCATCTGAGGCATCCATCAAGGGTATCAAAGGGTCACATTCATCATTTTGAGTCTCTATGATCTTTATTTGATCTTAGAAGTGGTTAGAAGTTCACAAGATTGAAGAATTTTGAGCCAAGTGCAAACTTTCTATTTTTAGAAATGACTTGTAATGGAAACTTTCCATTTTGGGAAAGATATTCAACCTATTCTTTCATGACCAAAAATGCTTCAAATGAAAAATTCTTGGGAATGAAAGTTGTAGATTATGTCTTACCATTTTCAAAAATTACAAGAACATGTCTGGATTCATCCTAGAACTCAATATATGGCCTTTCAAAGTTGGCAAAAATCCTATAATTTTCAAGTTCATGCCAAAGAGAGAATTTTGCAATTTTACTTGCCAAGCCATTTCATGACCTCTAATCAACTTCTATGCATCATAACATGTCAAAGCAACTTCAAAAGATCAGAATTGGCCTTTGAACCTAGGGTTTTGATGGCTTGATTCTCAAGAAATCTCAAAATGACTATTATGCATAACTTTGCAAAACCTCTTGAAACTCTTCATCCACTTGTGCCAGCTGCATAAACTTGATCCTAGGGCCATCCTTGAACCAAGTTGAGGCCAAGAAACCCCTAAAGGCAGCTCTGAACCATGCCCATACCTCAAGTACACAAAGTTGACATTTTTGCAACTTGGCCCATACCAATCACACTATGCCACCACCCACTTTCAGATCACTCTCTTTTGGCCTATATTGATCTTATGGAGCTCATTTTACATAACACACAAGCCTGAAACATTCTACAAGTCAGATTGCCCAAAATTTCCATAACCATCACTTCTTCGATTCTCTCAAACCAGCCACTAAAACTCCAAAATTCCTTCACCAATCATCTCTACATAGCCTATAAAACACAAACTAACCATGGAAATGGCCTGAAAGCTCCCTATTCACAAACACGATTTCTGCCTTAGCAGAATCGAATCTCCAAAACCAGCCATCATAAACTTGTTCTAAGCATCATAGTATCCTCAGGTGGTCCATTGGATTTGATTTGCATCAAAGGAAGGGTCAAAAATTTCAGAATCAAAAAGCTCCATCTCAGGTAACCATCTTCAAACTTTTTTCCAGAACCTTGTTTTTAAGTTACAATATGAAAGAACATGCTCTCCTAATCATTCTGCACTTTGTATTTTTGAAAATGATGGAGAAATGGCCATGTATGCTTGCTCTGAAAGTTTAACCCCAAAAATTTGTTTGTTTCGATTCAGCCTATTGATGGAAAATAAATTTGTTTTGCTTGTTGATTTTTGTTCTATGATGCTTGGGGTGTGATTATGGGCAGGATTTGGGGGTTTTAGTGGCTTATAGGAAGAGTTGGGTTTTTGTTTCGCCGGAGAAGACGACCGGAGCTTGTCTCCGGTCGCCTGAGTGTCATTAAGGGCTTAATTAGGGTTTAGTGAGAGTTTGAATTCTGACCCCAGGATCTTTGTTTGGCACATGTATGGATGGCCCAGATTGGTCATTAAACCCCTAAATCTCTAATTAATTAAATTAATCAAGATTAATTAATTAAATTGCCAGAATGGATCCTGACCTTTGGATAGCGCGCCAGTCAACCAGCTTTCAAATCTGAGCCATAGATCTTGTTGACTTCTCATTTTTATTTCATTTTCTTGCATTTATTTTCCATATTTATTTTAAAATAGCAAAAAGACTTTAAAAATCTCATTTTCTGCATTTTCACTTCAAATATTTTTCTTAACTCAAGAACAAATTTTTATTTTATTTTTTGCATTAAAAAGGTAATTTTAAAGTATTTAAATGTTTTATTTAATTAATTAATTGATTTTAATTAATTAAATATGCATTTAGGTTTCTAAAAATCACCAAAAAATTCATGAAGCATTCTTAAACATTTAGAAACATTTTCAAACTCACCATACAAATTTCTTTTTAGGTTTGATCACATTTTCACAATTTTCTTTGAATTAGGGTTCTTAAAAATCACATTTGTTAACCCTAATTTGAAAAATTCATTTCTGACTAACCATGATGAGTTTGAACTTGATTCTTTTTGCATTGTTTCACATATTGCATGTAGTTCCTAGGTTATTTATCTCATGATTTTATCTTGCATTTTCAATTTGATTTTCATTTTCCCTAAGAATCACCCAAAAACCCTAGCAAACTTAGGAATTTCATAACTTCCACTAGGTTACGCTTCTAACCTTTTCCTTTGGGTAGTGATCTTATATGGGATTAGGGTTTGTTTGAGCTCAATTTCATTTTTTTATCATGGTGTTTGCTTCTGTTTTGGTCATATGCTTCTCATGTTGCCTTAAAACCCTAATTTTGCATCTTCATTTGCATTCTCCCTTGCATTTCATGAACTTGTGAACTTGCCATGCCATTCCATTCTTTTGTATGTCATCTTAGAGATCTTAGGACATGTTTGAAACATTGCTTGATCATTGTTGCATCATTTTGATATGCTTTGCATTCATTTTTTTCATGAACATCCATGTATTTTCATGCTTCTAAACATGCTTCCTTTGCATCTCATCCTTGTATGATCATTCATATGCATGTTGTATGACTTTGCATCATCTCATATGCCATTTACATTGCATATTCACTTCTGACTTTGGTATTTTCACCTTCATTTGTCTTATTTATTTTCATTTCATTCCTTATGCATTCATACTAACATTTCAGGAACCTTTTGGTAAGTTATCTGGGAGGTGGATTTGCCTTCACCTCCCATCTTTTCTTTTCTCCTCATTTGCATATTTATTTGTCTTTGAAGTGAACTTGCTTCACTTATGTTCTCTCCTTCTTAATTTCTTTCTTTTAAGTTACTTTTCTTCTTTAGGAAGTAAGTAACTTATTCTTCTTCCTCCTTCTCTTTTCATTTGCTTCTTCCTTGGTGGCCTTGAAGATCTTTCCCCTTAAGCCTCATAAACCATAGGATATCCAAGAATGATAACTTTTAGGGTTGTATATATTCCCTCTAGCTTTTTATCTTTGAGTCTCCTTGAGTCTCTCTTCTCATCTCTTAATCAGAGGCTAAACTCTTAAAGTTTTAAGACTTTGAATTAGGGTTATGCTTGTATCCTTATCTTAGGATGGAGTGTATAACTTTAATCCTTAGTGTTAAACCTTTAATTTTTTTACACCTGTTAATCAAAACACATTAATAATCACTAAGACTTTATCTTGTAACTTGGGCCTTAAATTAGGATTTTATCTTTTCCTTATGGTTAAGAGGGACTAACCTTAGTGTTTAATGGACAAGTCCTCCTCAAGTTGTCTTACAAACTTAAAATCCACTTCTTAATCTCACCCTTTAATTAAAATCCACTTTAATAAAGGCTTGTTATATAATGAATTTAGTCCCTAACCATGGATTAAGTTGAGGTATCTTCCTCAGCTTAAGTGTTCTCATCTATCATCCTTCTATTAGGATGGTGTAATGAGTTCACTAATCTGTGATTAGAGATTAAACTCATTACTCAACACTAAACAAAAACCAAAAAACATCTAAATAATTACAAGTAGGTTAATGATCTTAATCCTACATCATCATGGTAATTAAGATGAGATGCTTATCTCATACTTAAGTAGGCTCATTATCCCTAATCAGGGAGGATATAATGAGTTTACAAGCCCTTGATTTAGGCTTAAGCTCATAATCCTATGAAAAACACCAAAAATAATAAAAAACTGAAAACACCAAAAACAAACAATAATCGTCTCCTCCGGGATTCTTTTCTTATCACACTCATTCACAAACGAGAACTCGCTTCTTCTGTCTAATGCAAGATAGTTAGCACTCGAGCCAGACGAGTCATACACTTGAGCATAGACAAGTAAGCAGATCACAATCAATTTACTTCCAGTCTCTGTGAGTTGAACTATGGTGTTCTGACTTCCTCATTGCACGCGAGGATACGTAGGCATAACTTAACTGTTATCAAACAAAAGTCTTTGTGTCTTCCCCCTCTTTCAGCATTCTTTTTTTTAAGCCTTAGTTCCTTAGCCATTCACCCTTTTGCACTGACACTTGTATTTTCCCTTTCTAGATTTTGTACACAGATAGCACATACACCTACCGCTTTTAAACACAATCTTGTAAGCGTGGATCCCGTCGAGTACGATGGACGATCTGGGTGCTAATACCTTCCCAAGTCGTAACCAACCCCATTTCTCAGTTTCTTTGGTTCGCAACCGTCTTATCCATATCTTTCTAGGTTTATGCAGCATTACCTTTTCTTCGGGATAAAAATGCCTAGCTGGCAACTCTATTTAACCTCCTTTCTCTTTCGCCGACCGTTCGCGTCTGCACCTTGGGACCCTGGTGTCTTTTCAGGGGAGCGACAGTGTGTATGGACTTATTCCATGGGGAATTTGTATTTATCCCATCTTGGGATAGTACAAGCTTGTCCAGCATGGTGTACAAGTCTAATCATGAGACCACTCTCACAAAGAAAATCATAAAAAAACACTTATTCGTTTCAAATTACAAAAAAATAATAAATTCAATGAGTTAGTGAGCTTGGGCCCTAATCTTTGGAACCAAGTCTTGGAGGTCTTCTCCTTACTTGGGTGTGCTTGTTCCTCATTCCATCTCGGGATGTAGTAATAAGTACACATTCCATGGAAAAGGACTTGAATTAACTTTCTTGTGCCAAACAAAAATAAAAGCTTCTAAAAGCCACAAACAAAGAATAAGCATCTCTCCTTTGGGAATTCTTTTCTCATCACCTTCACTCATAACGTAAGAACTTTCTCCTACTTGTCTCTTTGCAAGACGGTAATGCACTCGTGCCATACGAGCCTACAACACATGAGCATTGACATAAGTAGTTCAAGCTTTAAAAAAACACAATTAATTTTCCTCTCTAGTTAGGGGAACTACGACGACTATGTTCCTCATGTCCAGATGAGATTCATAGGCAGCGGGGTAGGGCCCGTTCAAGCACTATTTTATTTCCCTACATTTTCCCCTTTTCTTTTCTTTTCTTATCCAGTTGCAGTCTTTCTTTTTGCAACGACTTTCATTTCATCACCCTTTGAAACCTTTTCTTTGCAAGCATGGATCATTTCGGGTACGGTGGACGATATGGGGTGCTAATACCTTCTCAGGTCGTAACCGACTCCTGAACCCAATTCTTTTGTTCACAACATCTTTGTCCTTTATTTTCTTCTTTCAGTTTGTGCAGCATTACCATTCCCGTTCTTTCGGGATAAAAATGCCTGGCTGGAGACTCTACCCTTCTCCGTGCCACTTTCACGTTTGTACCAGGATGGAAATCCAGGGAGCGACAATAAGCTTATGGATGTTTTGGATGTAAAGGAAATTGATCTTGATCCTATGGTACTCAATTGTAATTAATTATGTATAGACTTTATATGCTCAGAAAATAATACCCATCTTCATCTCTAAATTTCTCAAATTATCATGCATAAAAATCTTTGAAGCAAAGGTATAAAAAACTGATTTTTTAAAATTTGTTTACACTTTTTAAGTCAGGTCGATTTCACTTTTAAGTCAGTTGTAATAATTGATTTAAGAAACTTATTTCTCTTTGAAATTTGAAATTTGTTCCACACTTTTAAAAATCAGGTATCAATTTAACCGATTTAAGAAGTCTTGTACAGAATGCAGAATTGTGTCTTTTCATGAACCATTATTATTTTAAACTATTGCATCAATTCATTGAGGTTTCTTAGGATGTGTTTAAGTAAAATACATCATAATTTCATATAACCTCTTTAATTTTTAATTTAATACAATTTAAATCATTTTTATAAGTGTTCATTTACTTTTAAATGTTGAAAGTTTACGCATAACCTTCAAATCATTCATAAAAGTTTCATCAACCATTTGAACACTTAAAGTTATGTACATTGTGAATTTTAATTGAAAGGGAAGATCATATTCTTATTCTCGTATATTATTCAAAATTGATTGTTATTCAAAAGTATCATTTTGCTATAACTTGATCGCCAAGGTGTGGTGACAAGCAAGTGTGGAAGAAAGTGGTGTACTTTCTATAAATGTTATAAATAGAAAGTGGCGTTCTTTCTAGTTTATGTGAGAATAATTCAAAGTGCACCAAAGTTCTTTTGAATTGGGTTAATTAAAAGTGCACCATAGGTTTGGTGTTTATGTTAGAAGATTATAAGAGATGTCTTGGTGTGAGGCTTGTAAAAAGATTTAAAATAATGGAAAATCCTTCAAGGTCTAAAGGGACTATATGTACCCTTAAGCTAGAAAGGAAAACTATGATAAATCTCTTGTGTCTTTTACTTTTCTTCACTTTTATTTTTCAATATTATTGTTCTAAATCCATACATATTATTTTAGAAAAATAATAGAATAAGAACATCTGTAAAAAAAAATCATAAATCATAATTCACCCCTCTTAAGTTACACTATGTACTTACAAGTCCTTCAACTTTTTTTGCTTTTTAGAGTCTGTTAAGTGTTTCAGATCAACCAATTCTTAATTTGTTGATGGGGTCGAGATTGTGCTCCTATAGGGAATGTCATATTCCTCTAGGAGGAAGGTTATTCATGTTTAGCCAATATGTATGGGCGAGCTTTGAATAAACAACTGGATACTTTGGTGCGATATACTCGGCATGCTTATGCTACTTTGGCCCTCGGTAGAGCCAGTTACTGGGACACTTTTTTGGTCTGACACAGAACATGAGGAGAATCGTCGTCTGTAAAAAACATAGTTGTAGCTTGATGCGTAACACCCTAAATTCGATTAATTAAATTATTAAAATTATTTGATTATTTGGTGTTTATAGATTGTTGTTGTGTGATTGTGGGGGTAGGTATCCTTATAATAGAGGTATGGAGAGAGTAAGAGGTTGGTAGTTGTTTAGAAGTTATTAGAATTTTAATTAATTATTATAATAAATAATGTTTTATTTGAATTAATTAAATAAATAGTAAAAATAATGGAACTAGACCATTGGTGAGAATTGGGGAAAATAAGTGGGGAAAAATAGAGAAGTTAGTAATGAGATGTGTAAAGTTCATAATTAAGCAAAGTGTTGGGGAGTATATATTTTAAAAGTAGGGAAAGAACTAGGTTTATAGAGAAACATCAGATATGAATAAAAGGGTAAAACGAGGAGAAGAAGAGTAATCTAGGAAATTGAAGAGAGAACTCATAGAAGATGTGCAAATCATCATCAATTGCTGAAAATCTAAGGTAAGGGGGGATAAAAGGCTACCAATCTAGGTGTTTTGCATGATGAGGTAGAGATGAGAGGTCCTTCCTCTCCTTATTGAAATTGAGATGTGATTGATTATTAATTTCTATGATTTTATGATGTTATTGGCTGTTTTGGTGATGAAATTTGTATGCCTACATGTGCATTATTTTCTGTTTTGAGGTGTTAAATGTTTTCCACCATGTTTGAAGGTTTGGAAGGTTTGAGGTAAACATGAATTGATGAGATTGGATGATTTTTTTATACCAATATGTGACATATTGTGTATTTGATGTTTTAACCACTGAATAAGTGTAGTATGTCGAATTCTAAGATCAGTGGTTTTTACGGAATCAAAATTGAAGATTCGGAAGGCTTTCAACAGTGAAAATTCTGTTTTTTCATTCATGTATAATAGTAACCGGTTAGCGTGTTGGTGTAATCAATTACAGTTGAACTGATAAGTATAATTATAAATTTTTGGGAATGTAACTAGTTATGGGTTTTGGTTAACCGATTACAACTGTTGTGTTTTCTAGAAATGTTGATTTTTTTTTGTTTCCAATAGTTTTCGTCGTAACTTGAGTTTTGTGACTCAAATTGAGGCATAGTTTGAAGTGTTGGAAAGCTAAGACACAGTTATCATATGGTGAAGCTTGGTGAAATATTTGAATTATAATTATGTACCTACTATGGCAATGTTTGTGCTGACTTGTGTGATCACTTAGCGAATCGTTATGGTTATATGATGATGTGTTGTTGTTTTAATGAAGTAACGTGAATAAATACTTATGAATGTACATTTGTTGAGTTGTTGTTGTTGGTTCTTGTATATTGATGTCATGACATGGATTACTTGTTGCATATGACGAATGATGTGATGCATAAATGGTGAGATGTGTATGAGGATCCTTTTGGTGAACCTTTTTGTGATAATGCATGTTGATGAGAGTCATGTATCATGTTGTACGAGCTTTAGTCCAGTTTTGGTGTGCTCTGGTCCGATGGTGTGGATCAGGAGCGAATGGCTAGTTTTAGTGCGGAACTCGTGAAGCGTTACCTATGGTGATGGTAACAAACTTTGGTGAGCTTTGGTCCCATGGTGGAGTTCAGGAGTAAGTCACCGGTTTCAGGTGGGAATAGGTGAAGCGTTACCTATGGTGATGATATTAATTTGGTGTGCTCTGGTCCTATGGTAGGGATCGGGAGCGAGATGAACCTGAGTGTTCATTGTAACACACCGATTTAGAATTATGGATTTTTTTTATTTATTTAATTTAATTGTTGTGAAATTAATTAAATAATTATTTTTTGTGAATTATGTGAATTATTTAGTTGGTTAGATAGAGATAATTAAATTAAATTAATAGAAAGAGAGAACCAGTAAGAATTGGGTGAAAGTGTGAATTAATAGAAATAAAGGGGAGCAAGGAGTAAGAAATTTAGTTAGTTGGGTCAAAGATGTAATGAGAGAGAGAGAGAGAGAATTAATTATTTATAAAAACAGGAAATTAGAGAGAAATAACTCTCATTCTATCGGTACGTGAAATAAAAAAAGTGTTTTGGAAAGAAAACTTGAAGAGGAGTGCTAGGGCTTAAGGGAAGAACACCAATTCACCTTACGTTTGCTGGAAATTCTGAATTCTAAGACAATGGGTTATTCGTCTACGAGGGCTAAATCATGTATGGGTATAGAGGTTTCCCTTGACCTCCAAATTAATTTATGAATATAAATATTCTAAAAGAATATTTGTTCTTTATAGGATCGACGATATAAGAAACTAAAAATGGCAGGATATATTCATATATAATGAAAGAATGTGGAAAACAAGACAAAAAAAATTTAGAATGACACTCAAAATTGATGTAAAGGGATGTAGCGCGTTTGTTTTGGGTACAAAATATCACATTCAAATCCTGTCATCTCTATCTCTAACTATTAGTTATCATATCAGCAGTAACAATATATCAATTTTGAAGGATTCAAGTTATATGAATAGTTTGTCATATTGAGTCACTAGGGTTTTCTTCATTCTCTTTTGATTGATTATTTGGTGAATTCAATGAATGAGATTATGTTTTTATGCCATGAATTAACATAAAATTCATGCTTGATATTATATGATTGTTGTCTATGTGATCATTGTTTGTGTACATGTGTGCGATAGTTCATGCTCTTGTATGTTGCTTGACACCAATCCCTGTCACTGTATTATGGATATTCTGCGTGGAAGACTGTTTGTGGTTTTTATTGGTAGTTGTGATGTTTGGCTTGAGTATTTTATCGTGTTACATGACTGGTGTAGTTGTTGTGATTGCAATATATAGTGCGATGAGTGGTGAGCTATGCTAAGTAATTATAATTTTAATTGAGCACGTTCTCAGTCATTCTTTTATGCCAAAAGTGGTGTTCACTAGTTCTATAGAAGTATGAATGGTGCATGGATGATTATTATCTAATAAAATAATTATAATTGGAGTACATGGTGCTTAACTTGAATTGTCATATGTAAGTGGTATTTGAATGTTTTGAATGTGTTGTGATATCATACATTTCCATATTGGACTAATTCATATATTATGTTTTGATATTGAATTTTATTAATGAGTTAGTTATCATAATGTTCAGTAATAATGTTACAATATGTGTGTTGTAATCATTATGTCAATTGTGTAATGAGTATATATATATATATATATATATATATATATATATATATATATATATATATATATATATATATATATAAGTGAAAATTTTGGTAGGTGCAATCGATTGTAGCAAGGTGACAATCGGTTGTCACTTTGTGTCAATCGGTTATCGTTGTATCAGTTTTATAAATTTCTCATTTTGAACCATGATATGCTTTGATGGTTTACCACATAAATTTTTAATCGTGTATCCAAAGGGTGTGTCGCTTGAAGTGTTAGGAAGCTAACATGCTGAACTACACAGTGGTTGTGAGAGTTGAGATGATTGAACTATGATTATGTGTGTACTATTGTGGTTTACACGATGATGTGATGAACCATTTAGAGAAACATTGAGTTTCCGTTATTCATAAATTGATGTGGTAAATTGCTAATATAATTGAAGGCTTTTCGATTGTTGTGTTTTGATGACATGTAAGTTGTGATGTATGGTTTTGATGTGAAACTATCATGTTGATGTTGTACAGGAAATTTTTACTTTCGACGTGATACCGTTTGTGTTGTTGAGTTGTTGTGATGATGCATACATTCATGCATGCATCATGAGTAGTTGTTGAGAAAGAAGCGATTGCAGGTTTTGATGTTGGTGACTGGTAATTGTCCCAAGCTTGTGTTGCGGTGCAAAAAATACCCAGGCATAAGGAACCCTCAAACTATGAACAAAACAGAGTCGCCACCAAACTTTATTTATTCCTGAAGATGGAAAGGGGAAATATCGATAAAATCCACGAAAAAAAATAAATGGTCGTTGATCAATGAATTTTGGTGCACATTCCTACATGATTGCACTTAGGCATTTCTTTAGTTTTCTTTGTTTATTTTTATATTTTAATTTGTTTTTCTAATTTACTTTATTTTTGGCTTAATTTAATTTTCGTACTTAATTTTAAGCTTTAACAGCTTTTACGGAAATGATCATAACCGGAGTTCTAGGAATCTAATTGAGGCGTTCTACCAGTCAATGGAAAGCTAAGAGAGAGAACTACAACTTTCGTGTTGGAGTCGAAGTTAGATTCGGCATCATATTTTCCAGAATTTCGTTTGAAGCTGTTGCATTAGTTTTATTTAGTTTCGGGTCATTTAGAATTGGGCATGGGTTATGTATTTGACCCAGTTGGGTTGTAAACGGGTTTTTTAGGTTTTTCTATTTAACCTAGCAGCCGCAGCTGTTCACTTTCACACTTTTTACGATTTTATTTTTTACTTTCGAAGAAACGAATTATGGAGAACTAATTCCATGGATTAATCAGTTGTGATCGGTTTTCACCGACACTTTGAGGTTCTTATATTTTCCAATTAATCTATTTTCTTTCAATTCTAATCTTGATATCTTGTTTGCTTAATTCGATTTATCTAAGGTTAGATTGATTTATTTCGATGATTTCATGTTCTTATACTTTAATCGCGTTTGCTTAATTCGCGTATGTTTATCGTGTTTGCTTAATTCACGATTGATATATTTCATCCGTTTGCTTAATTCGGAAATTAGGAATATTTATCATATAATATCAATTACGCTTGTTTGATTGTTATTATAATCGAAAAGGAAATAGAGTCCGTTTAGGAATTGGGAATTATTTGGGTCGATGATAAGTTGGGAAATCAAAACAGCAGATTAACTGTTTCAACTTATTTTGATAATCACTTTTTATTTTAATTGCTTTTTCTTCAAATTAAAATCAACCCCTATTAATTGTTACTATCGTTAGTTAATAACATCATGAATCCTTGTGAGACGATTCGAGTCATTGTCGTTATACTACGTTTAAAGAAAATTACTCGTTTGTGATTCGCGCGCGACACGCAGATCAAAATTGGCGCCGTTGCTGGGGATTCTTGTTGTTATTAACCGATTTTATAGTCATAGATATAGTTTGCTTGCTAGATTTTTTTTTGTGTTTGTTGATTTTCAGAGTTGCAATACTGGTTGCAGTATTGTGATAAGTTTTCCAGCCTTTCAGGTAAGTTGGAAGCTACTGTTTCGATTTGCTCCGATTGTTTTCCAAAAAATCAGAAATATATCGAAGAACAATACTCTTTTAGAATAGAATTCTAAAAGATTTTGACCCTCAAAATCGCAAATTTTGCGTTTTTCTATTTTATTTGATTTATTTTCTGTTTTCATATATTCAAAAAAATCTAAAAAAATGTGTGTGATCTTTATTTGATTTATTTAGATTTTTAGCGTTATTTTTATATTTTTTAGATTCTATTTTAATTTCTTTTCTTATTTTCCATTCTTTTTAAATCTGCAGTGATTTTATTTGATTCTGTGTTGAAATTTATAATCATATCATGACTGATCAAAGAACACTGAGAGAACTGGCTGCACTTGTGAATTATAATGCTTTATGTATTGAATATCCTGATGTTGTTGATGCACCTTTCGAATTGAAATTTGGTTTAACACACTTGTTGCCAAGTTTTAATGGTTTGCAGGTGAGGATCCACATAAGCATATGAATGAATTTCAGGTTGTGTACTCTGCACCTTTCAAACCTTCACTAGAGGACCTTGTCAAGCAAATTGCTGCAAATAATCTCCAGTTTCAGCAACAAACAGATTATAGTCTTCAGGCTTTGCAAACACAGCTTGATCAACTTACCACTTCGGTGAATGCTATGCAGCAAGTTCAAGGATCAAACCAACAACCTTCGGAAGAACATTCTACTTTTCAAATAGAGTTGCCTTCTAAAACTGTTGATGATACTTGTATTAATTTGTTTGCAACTGATTTTCCATCATTGTCTGATTTTAATGATGTTTACTCTTGTGATGTTTGTACTGACAATAAAATTTGCTCTGTTTGTGCTGAAGTTGAGGTTGCCTTGCAAGTTGATATTCTTACTGCAAATGAGGTTGCAAATGAAGTTGTTCATGTCAATGAAGCTCTCGACACCCCGACTTCTCGGAACAAACCATCCATCGAGAAATCTCCCTCTTTAGAGCTGAAGCCACTTCCTAATAATTTATTTGAATTTGTGTAGGAAGATAAATCATTACAGGAACATAAGAAGGGAATTGGATGGACTTTGGTTGACACTTATGATATTAGCCCATCCATGATTGTAGAAAAGGAGATCACTATCACCTGCACATTCAACACTTTTACTTATCGAAGATTCTTCTTTGATCCTGGAATAAAAGGCGAAGGCACTAATAAAAAATCCAAGATTAATGGATACTACCCAAAGTTACTCTATGAGATCCCCACTTTGGAAGAAGAGACTGTAGAAGAGCTCTCTTTAGAAAATGTTGCTTATGTGATCACTTATCCACCTTGACTACTCGGGTGTGTTCTTTCCTTTCTCTCCCTCTTATTTTATATTTATGTCCTTTCATTGAGGACAATGCTTGTTTTAAGTGCGGGGGAGGGAATAATTTATTTTCTTTATTTTTGTTTTGTTTTTGTTTGTTTTGTTTTGTTTTAGAAACACTAGACTTTTTTTTTGAAAGTTTTAGGCTATAAATTGTTTTGAGGTTAGTTGTGGAGACTTGTGAAAAGTTCACAAGACCAGTATCGTTTTAACACCTTAAGTCTCCTGAATATGGAAATCATTTTGAATACTTGTTATGCCATAGCATTGAGTTCTCATCCTTTAATATCTCTTAAGTAGTTTATCAAGCAGTCAACACCATCTAGAAATCAAACACTAAGTAATTAAGCTGATGCAAATAAGTGAATAATCTTGCACTTAAAAATAAATCTGAATAGGAATCCACCTTATAAGTTAGGTGACCCTCACCCGGTCATTTAGCCTAACGGATGTGAAACCTTAAGAAAAAAAAATCTTGTTGTTACTAAAGTAACTTTAAAATATTGTCAAGTATGAATCATAATCACTAACAAGCTTATTTACCATGTGTATGAATAGATAACGGGCTTAATGTGATTGCACTAGAATGAAATAGAGCAAAAGGGAGGATGAGTAAGTTAGGCTTAGGCATAATAACATGATTCAAAATGGTTTGTATATAATGGAGGCTTATGACCGCACAATTGCGGATTTGTGTTATTACGATATCCTTAGTGTGTAAGATTAGTACCTATCGATGTTATCTTAATCGAAGAAGAGTTTGTAGCCTAGAATGAGTATCTGAATGATGTTGTGTTTCTTGAGTCTTGAGTTTACTTTTGCTCGGAGTGCAAAAGTTCAAGTGTGGAGGAATTTGATCAATGAATTTTGGTGCACATTCCTACATGATTGCACTTAGGCATTTCTTTAGTTTTCTTTGTTTATTTTTATATTTTAATTTGTTTTTCTAATTTACTTTATTTTTGGCTTAATTTAATTTTCGTACTTAATTTTCAACTTTAACAGCTTTTACGGGAATGATCATAACCGGAGTTCTAGGAATTTAATTGAGGCGTTCTACCAGTCGATGGAAAGCTAAGAGAGAGAGCTACAACTTTCGTGTTGGAGTCGAAGTCAGATTCGGAGTCATATTTTCCAGAATTTCGTTTGAAGTTGTTGCATTAGTATTATTTAGTTTCGGGTCATTTAGAATTGGGCATGAGTTATGTATTTGACCCAGTTGGGTTGTAAACAGGTTTTTTAGGTTTTTCTATTTAACCTAGCAGCCGCAGCTGTTCACTTTCACACTTTT
The DNA here is from genome assembly GCA_963966055.1 of Lathyrus aphaca. NCBI lineage: Eukaryota > Viridiplantae > Streptophyta > Magnoliopsida > Fabales > Fabaceae > Lathyrus > Lathyrus aphaca. The sequence goes on from OZ014525.1 coordinate 268,115,851, forward strand.
TACGATTTTATTTTTTACTTTCGAAGAGACGAATTATGGAGAGCTAATTCCAAGGATTAATTTGTTGTGATCGGTTTTCGCCGACACTTTGAGGTTCTTATATTTTCCGATTAATCTATTTCCTTTCAATTCTAATCTTGATATCTTGTTTGCTTAATTCGATTTATCTAAGGTTAGATTGATTTATTTCGATGATTGCATGTTCCTATACTTTAATCGCGTTTGCTTAATTCGCGTATGTTTATCGTGTTTGCTTAATTCACGATTGATATATTTCATCCGTTTGCTTAATTCGGAAATTAGGAATATTTATCATATAATATCAATTACGCTTGTTTGATTGTTATTATAATCGAAAAGGAAATAGAGTCCGCTTAGGAATTGGGAATTATTTGGGTCGATGATAAGTTGGGAAATCAAAACAGCAGATTAACTGTTTCAACTTATTTTGATAATCACTTTTTATTTTAATTGCTTTTTCTTCAAATTAAAATCAACCCCCATTAATTGTTACTATCGTTAGTTAATAAGATCAAGAATCTTTGTGAGACGATTCGAGTCATTATTGCTATACTACGTTTTAAAGACAATTACTCGTTTTTGATTCACACGCGACACGCGGATCAGCCGTCGCAACCAAATCGAGTTCAGGAGTCGGTTATGCAATGAGACCCATTTAGTTAGTGTCGTATTAGTGTGTCAGTATGATATTAGTTTGCGATCTTCTACTTATCGAGCAAGGAAAGAGAAAATAACATTTTTTTATTAACATTGTACCAGGAGATACGTAGGAGAAAGATTTTGAAATCTTGTCAGGCACATTAATGTTAAAAAATATCTAATTTAAACCTTAGTAAAAAACACTAACACACCAAGGCAATTATTCTTGTCATCCTACACAAGAGGATATTCAACACGGTTCACGACTATTTATTAAGGGATATAACGTTCACTTTGGAGGAGCTCTCAAATTAAGCCTCAACCCTCCGCTAACAACTACTCGTCAAAGATACTCTGTTAGCATCGATAATTAAGTAATGTTATCTAAACATCTATCAAGACCTAGTTACATTTCTAGGTTATTCCATTGATCTAAGGTTTTCCTCACTTCTCACAACTTGAAGCTTTTAGTTAAATAACCCTCGATTATACAATCTAACTGTTCCATTTAATTATCATAATTAAATATATCTCATAAGTTAATTAATCATACAAATTAATTAACTACACATCTAAATCAATATTTTCACCTTCCATTGGATAGATCATTACCGTAACTTTCTATCGGTACCAAGAACACATCGATCAGTAACCGATTATGAGTTATGAGTTTTTTAAAAGTTATGAGTTTTTAAAATAATTATCCAAAAATCAACAGTGGTAACCGGTTACCTCAAAGTGAGTAACCGGTTACTTCATGCTTACTGTTCATACAGAGCTGAAATAAGAGTTAGAGACACTTTCTGGTAACCGGTTACCTCAAAATGAGTAACCAGATACTCTGCCAAATTTTCACGTAAATACACCATTTTTCAACATGGTAATCGGTTACCCAAAATCGTGTAACCGATTACCACTGAGTCAGAACCACAAAAGCCTGCATTTTCAGCTCAAGACTCAATGGACTTCCACAATTTTAAAGATAACACAAAAGTCAAATAACATAGACCAGAATCATGCATATATCGACTATCCTACGACGTTTGTTTCGCGTTTTAACCATTAGGATTCTTTGATTAGGAAAAACAACATTTTCTCACAATTTACCCTAACTCTAGAAAATCAAAACTCTAGAAATTAGGTTTCTAACTAGAACCCGCCTTGACAATAGAATAGGAGTTTGATGAAGATGATTGGTGAAGAATGATGAAGATGATCCAAGCTTTCCCTATGTTTCCATCTTCTTCTTTCTCCCTTTTCTCTTCTCTTCTCTTTTTCTTTGTTTTTCTTTCTTCTTCTTCTTCTACCATCTTCTCTTCTTTCTCTCTTTTCATATATATATATATATATATATATATATATATATATATATATATATATATATATATATATATATATATATATATATATATATATAATAGAATAAAATATTTCCAATTGATATTTTGTCATTCAACACTAAATGACCAATTATTAGAGTTACTAAAAATCCTTTCTTTAGTTAATTCACATTGGTATGAATCTTTAATTATAAATTTCTCTCCTCATAGTTCACTAGTTGCTCTATTGATCCCAATTGATAACACTTATAGTACTTTGGAGATTCCAATACTCCAATTAACCAAAGATAGAGCACATAGAAACTCAATAGATCTCATATGATATCCAATAAAGCGTTTAAGAGAATTTGGGGTATTAAAATTGTATTTTTAAAACGTAAGACAAATGTTTGAACATGGAGCTCTACAACAATATTCAAACATCTGAGAAGGGGAAAGTTTAAACCTAATTCTCTTTTATTCATTTTTGTTGCGAAAGTTGTAAAAGAAACAACTTTACATTGGATCAAGTGTTGCAAGGTGATTTATGAAAAGAGTTTGGATGTGTTGGGAGAGATGCTCGACTTTGCATTCAATTGAATTTGATCTGGGAAAAAGTCTTGACGTTGGATCGAGTGGTTGTTTTTGTTCTTTTCTGAAAGTTATTGATTTTAATCATTGAAGGAAAACGGTAAAATTATTACATATTTATGGGAATGGTGGTTCAATTTGTGAAATGGGGATATACAACATGGTAATTAACAATGCAAGCGAAATAAACAATTGTAAACATAAAATGTAAACAACAATAAAATCAATGTAAAAGAAAAATACAACAGAAAAAGGCAGGACATTAGAAAAAAATCAATGTGTTAAACTATTGAAATTTAGCGCTATGTTAAGCAATCATAAAGAGATTCATGTAGGAATCACTCTATCTGAGGCCAATCAACAAAACTTTATGCATTTAAGAAGTTTCTGAAATTAAATTGAATTTTAATTCCTAAACTACAACGCATTTGTGAAAAACCGATGTTTTCAAAAGACATTTTTAAAGGTAAATAAAATAACAAACAAACTAAAGAATTTAGCGCTATGTTAAGCAATCATAGAGTGATTCATGTAGGAATCAACTCTATCTGAGGTCGGTCAACAAAACTCGTTGCGTTTAAGCAGTTTTTGAAGTTAAATTGAATTTTAATTCTGAAACTACAATACATATGTGAAAAATCGATGGGACCTAAAAAATGAATTTTCTTCTTAACAGTTAAAAAAAATCAATAAATAAATATAACAATAATAATAAGAAACAAATAATAATGATAATAATAATAATAATAATGCTAAATACTAGAAATAAATAATAATAATAATAATAATAATAATAATAATAATCAATAATAAAAAATAAAAATAAAAAGTATAATGACAATAATAAATAATAAAAACAATAATAATCAATACTAAATTTAACGATAATAATAAACAAATGATGATAATAAATAATAATAATGACAACAATATAATAATTAATAAATAAAATATTAGTAAGAATAATAAACAATAAATATCAATAATAACAAATAATAATAAATAATAATCATAATTAGTAATAATAATATAATTAATTTAAAATTATATTATAATAATAATAATAATAATAATAATAATAATAATAATAATAATAATAATTTTTGTGTGGAAACAAGGACTTATTATGAATTGTAAAGGAAAAGGGTGGAAAGCAACTGTGCTAAAATGTGTCATTGCTGAAACTATTCATGCTGTGTGGAGATATAGGAATGGCATTTGCTTCAAGGGAGATAATGATAGATCAACAGTAGTATCTACTATTGTAAATTGTATGCTTCAGCGCCTTTGGGTGAAGCCACATTAGGAATCATCTTAGCATTTTCATGTTACCTTAATAAGTTCTTGGTGTTAGCTTGTTGGTTTGGTGGCTGGATCATTTGATCGCCTCGATTTGCATTATTTTTTGACTTAGTAATATATTTTGCTCTTTCCAAAAAAATAATAACCAAAAATAAAAAAGAACAGAAAGAAGCAGGGTGGAAGGTGCAAGAGAGAGAAGAATTAGATTTTTTTCACTTTTATGTACAACAATAACACAATAAAGAAAGTTAATATTTGTTATTACCACACTAAATATAACACCACTATGCCCAAATCAAGCATGCCTGAAATTGACAAACAACCACCGATCAACGAGTTACCATTGTTACAGTTTGGATATGATGGTTTTGGTGGTTGTGTTGTGTAGTTCAGTTGGTTTATGTGAAAAAAGAAAATGGTGGATGGATTAGGGTGATGTGTGTGTTTTTTCTAGCGATTATTTTTGGTAGTGTGTGGTTTTTGTGGTTGGTTGAGAGAACCTTGGTGGTGAAGGACGGTGGTGGTGAGGGTGGTTGGTGTGTCGGATATGTGTGTGGAAGGGAGGGGACGCAGTGTTATTGATGGTGGTGAACAGTGAAGATGAAAGGTTGTGTCACCGTGTTTGTTGTAGTTGTTGTTTCGTATGAGTTTCTAGGTGCTTGGTTGTTCAAGTGGTGAGCAACTAAGCATGTTGTTTAGGATGAAGTGTTGGTTTATGTTGTGGTGGTTGTTTGAAGTTTTTGAAAGGTGTAGTAGTGGTGGTGAGAAGGAGAAGAAAAAGAGGGTGGAAAAGGTGGAGAGTGAAAATGGTTTGGAAGGATTATGAGAAGTGAAATGTTGTTGTTGTTATTGTTTGGTGTGGTTTTGGAGTAGAGTTTATGGTTGTTATTATGTTTAAAAGTTGAGATGATGATGTGAGTTTGTGTGTTGTTAGTGTGAAGAGGAAGAAGGTTATGGTGAGGATAATGACAAGTATGTTGAAATTTTATGGTGGTGGAGTTGGGTTAAATGGAGAAGAAGAGAGAAAGTGTTATGTGCTTGGTGAGAGAACAGAGGATGGGTTTATGTTTGGACTATTTTTGCTGAAAGAAAATACAGGAAGACTAGGAATTTGGAGGATAGTGTTTGTTTATGGTGTGTGGAAAGAATAAGAGCTTCTTGTTTTTTTTGAAAAGGCAAAAAAGAGACTTAATTAAAGCTCATTCTGAGAGCATAAGAGATGCTATAGAATGAGAACAAAATACCAGTACATTGATGATACATCTTCCAGAATGACAGAAAAATAAACAAGAACTAGAGCACCTGAATAGAAACAAATAATACACCTACTCTAACACCAGCTCAGAATCAAAGAATTAAAATAATTAAGAGGCATCAAATACCCTGAACAGGCGGTAGTCTGAATAAAGCTTACAGCCCAACCTCAACGCAGAAGCGGTACCGAACATACGATGTGACCGAAATAATACTCCAAAATCTAGCAGCAACTATAAGTTCTTGATCACAGGAATGAGCATAAATGATCCCCAACAGACGGATTGCAGACATAAGTCGTACCACTCCTTGAGCACCCAAGCTTGAGAACCACCTCTACTTCATTTTAGAACTTAGAGGCAAAACAGCCACCCTAAAACGGACCGCAACTCAGAGCCGAACCGTCTCTGATAAATTGGTAACTCCAAGCACAAATCAATCCCCACCACTAAGCTTTACCTCTCCTGCAAGCGAAATGCAGCGCCAGAAAACTGCACCAACCTTAACCGCCAAACAATTAAGATTGTCCATCAACAATTTGCTGGACCAATGTACCAGGCCTTCTTCGACCACAATACAACACGATCCGTCAAACGCAATAGATCCAGCTGGCTAAAACACTCATCAACAACGGGTCTTTATCAGTCTCCGGGACTAGAAAACACGCACCAAGGCAGCCACTGAGATAACCAGTTTGGGCACGCTGCGACAACGACACTACACAGCAAAAACAACTCAGGCAGTTGAAGCTACTGCCAGCAATCACAACTTCCATCTGTTTAATTAGGGCTGTTCATGGTATGGTTCTATGAGAAAACTGAACCGAATCGAACCGAACCATTATATAAGTCATCCGAACCGAACCGAACCATTATATAAGTCATCCGAACCGAACCGTTTCTATTTTTTTTCAGAACTGAACTGAACCAAAACTTTTGGTTTGGTATAACGGTTCGGAACTCCGAACTGTACTAAGTCATTAGAAGACAAATTTTACCAAACCAAACCATATGTTTAAGAATCAAACTATTAAACTTTGTTTTTTTATATGTTTGTTATTTTTTTTTTAAAATAGTTTTTTTTTTATATTTTCGAAAAAAACTCGTTTTTTTTTTATATTTTCGGAAATAAATCAGATTTTCTTATGTTTTCGAAAAAAAAGTCGTTTATTTTTTATATTTTCGAAAAAAAAATCAGTTTTTTTTTTATTTTCAAAAAAAATCCGTTTTTTTTTTTATTTTCGAAAAAAAGTCGATTATTTTACATTTTCGAAAAAAATTGTTTTTATTATATTTTCGGAAAAAAAATCGGTTTTTTAAAATTTTTGAAAAAAAAGTCGTTTTTTTTTATATTTTCAAAAACAAAATCGGATTTTTGATATTTTCGAAAAAAAAGTCGTTTTTTTTTATATTTTCGAATAAAATCGGTTTGTTTATATTTTCGAAAAAAGTCGTTTTTTTTTTATTTTCAAAACCAAAATCGGTTTTTTTTATATTTTAGAAAAAAATCGTTCTTTTTTATTTTCGAAAAGAAATCGACTTTTTTATATTTCATGAAAAAAATCGATTATTTTACATTTTCGAAAAAAATCAATTTTTTTTATATTTTCGAAAAAAAAATTGGTTATTTAATATTTTTGAAAAAAAAGTCGTTTTTTTATATTTTCAAAAAAAAAAATCGGTTTTTTGATATTTTCGAAAAAAAGTCGTTTTTTTTATATTTTTGAAAAAAATCGATTTTTTGATATTTTTGAAAAAAATTGTTTTTTTTTTATATTTTCATAAACAAAATCGGTTTTTTTTTATATTTTAGAAAAAAATCATTTTTTTTCGAAAAGAAATCTGCTTTTTTATATTTTTGAAAAAATCGGTTTTTTGAAATTTAGAAAAAAAATCGTATTTTTGATATTTACGGAAAAATTGATTTTTTGAATTTTTGAAAAAAAATCAGTTTTTTTTATATTTTTGAAAAAAAAATCGTTTTTTTTTATATTTTCGAAAAAATTCTGTTTTTTATATTTTCTAAAAAAATCGGTTTTTTGATATTTTCGAAAAAAATGGTTTTTTGAAATTTTCGAAAAAAATTGTTTTTTTTAATTTTCAGGAAAAAATCGGTTTTTTTGATATTTTTGAAAATAAATCGTTTTTTTGAAATTTTTTAAAAAAGTCGGTTTTTTTAGATATTTTCGAAAAAAAAATCGGTTTTTTTAATTTTCAGGAAAAACTCGATTTTTTTACATTTTCAAAAAAAAAATCGGTTTTTTTATATTTTCTAAAAAAATTGGTTTTTTGATATTTTCAAATAAAAAATCGTTTTTTTTTTATATTTTTAGAAACAAAATCAGTTTTTTGATATTTTCAAAAAAAAATTCAGTTTTTGATATTTTCGAAAAAAATTGGTTTTTTGATATTTTCGAAAAAATCGATTTTTTGAAATTTTCGAAAAAAAATTGATTTTTTTGATATTTTCGAAAAAAATCTTTTTTTTTATATTTTCTATAAAAAAATCGGTTTTTTGACATTTTCAAAAACAAAACCGATTTTTTTTTTATATTTTTGAAAACAATTAGCTTGACTTTTCATAAGTAGTGAATATTATTTAAAATTTTCTAATAAGTTAATGGTTCACTATTGGTTATGTTTGGTTAATTTTAGTTTGGTTCGGTTCTAGAACCGTTAATAAATAAATGGTTTGGTTCACTAACCAAACATAATGGTTTGGTTATTTTAACTTCAGTTCGGTTCGGTTTAGCGGTTCAATTCGGTTCATAGTTTTTTTGAACAACCCTACATATAGGGGAATGCTGATAATCTGCCTAACCTTCGCCGGATCGAAGCATCTCTCCATTAAATCCTTATTCCACATGCACAATTCATGGTCAATAAGACCAAACACTCTAGAATCCATATCCACATCTATAACATCACTAAAAGTTTTGAAACCAGGGTTATTCGGGATCCAATTGTCCTCCCAAATCCTCACTTTTGAACCATCTCGAATCCTCCACCTATTACCCTTCAACATCATCTCTTTGGCACTAAAAATATTCCTCCACGCATAACTCGAAGCATAACCAACTGTGGCCTCTTGAATGGAGCAGTTTGGGTAGCATCTACTCTTCCACACTCTACCTAAGAGAGAGTTATAATATTTTGGGAGCCTCCAAAAGTGTTTACCTAACAAACTCGGATTAAAATCCACAATCCCCCTAAACCTCATTTCCCCCCTCCTTTATCATTTGACATATGCTCCCAGCTCATTCAATGCACCTTTCTTTCTCCATTCTTAGATCCCCACTAGAGCCTAGCAAGCAACCTCTCTATCTCCTTGCACACCTCAACTGGAATTTTGAAACAACTCATAATATATGTTGGAATTGTTTGAGCCACTGACTTAGTAAGAACCTCTTTTCCTGCCCTCGACAAAGAACCATCCTTCCAACCTTTAACCTTCTTCAAGATGTGATCAACCACAACAGAAAATACCTCTTTTTTAGACCTACCCTAAAAAACTGGGAGACCTAAATATCTAGATTGAGAAATAAATATCTTAACACCCATCCTATTATGGATCATTTGTTTGACTTCATCACGAATATTTCGATTTAAAGAGTATCCCTCCTTGTCTAGATTCACAACTTGGCCTTAAGATTATTGATAGGTTGAGAGGATTGAAGGTGAGAAAAATACAATAGAAGAGGATTGAATTGTGTTTTCTATTTCTTTAGTTTGCCTCTAATCAGAATTTAAAATCTAAATTGATGTTCAGATTCTGATTAATACGTTGCAACAAAATGTTAACATAAACAAATAAATAACAATAGAACACACAGAGATTTATATTGGTTCCTCCCAAACTGAGAAAATTCAGTCCCCTTGCAGCACAATAAATTTTCACTATATTCAAAACATGATTACAACCGCTTATGCCATTAAGCATAAGACTTTTCTTTGCTCAGACCATCAGCCTGAGACTTCCTGCTTAAACTCATCAAGTTCAAGTCTCCCTACTTAGACCCTCATCCTAAGACTTTCCAGATCAGATTCCACGAATCCAAAACTTCCTTGCTTAGGCCCCTCAGACTCAAGACTTCCTTGCTCAGGTTCCACGAACCCAAGACTTCTACTCAGACTCACAGTCCATGACTTCCTTGCTTAATCCATAATTGATCAAGACTTTCAATGCTCTAGCACTATGGGTGTTCAAAACCAAATCAACCCAATAGAAAATCGCAAACAAAATCAAACCAAATCGATACCGCAAAAAACGCATTTGGTTCGGGCCATATATCAACAAAACTACATGGTTCGGTTTGGTTTGTTGTTTGTATTTTGCAAACCGAACTAAACCAAACCAAACTGCAATATGTTATAACTCAAACTTCACTTATCCCATATTTAACAAAAAAAACTCAAATCCATTGTGCCTTAACCTTACAATTTTGATATAATTTCTCTTGCTCACACTTAGTTTTTCAATTTCAACCTTCTCAAACATCTCCTAATAGTATTTCACATTCTTCTCATCGTCTTTGTCATGTATGTCTCACATCTTCTATGCTAATCTCTCATCTCACATGTTCTTTCTTTTTCATGTTCTCATTTTTATGTTACTAGTTTCTCTTCTTATTACATTTTTATCACACATTTTTTCTCTAATCTCATATGTCTTATGTTTCTTTTTCATCTTTTTTAATCTCCTTCTGTATTTTTTATATTATTTTATGCTACTATTTTTTCTACTTTTGTTTAAATTGATTTTTGTATATTGAAATAGAATTTTTTTATCTAAATATGATGAGTTTTGTTGTTACTTTGTAATGTATGAATGACTATATACAAAGTTATGTTGTCATCATATATATATATATATATATATATATATATATATATATATATATATATATATATATATATACATGACTAAATAAAAATATTGTGAAAAACCGAACCAACCCAAACCGCATTGGTTTGGTTTGGATTTTTTTATAAAAGTCAATCGAATCAAACCGAACCGCGTGTTTTTTTCTCTTGAGGTTCAGATGATTTTTAACGTCAAAACCGCTCAAACCGCGTCGCGAACACTCCTATCTAGCACATAGAAGAAGGCTTACTTGGCTTAAGCTTTAAAGCAAGAGAATTTGATGCTCAAACACATAGCAAGAGACTTTATCTAAATTATTAAACAACTTGTTTAGCATAATAGAGAGCAAGATGTACTTGATACAAAATCAGAGGTACAGGATAATGACCATAACAAAGACCTTAAGCATTTAAGATATCCAAGATATTCAATGTTTAAGAAATCTTATGGCTTTGTATAATTTACAACATATAACAAAATTTATGCATACTCGATTGTGTTGCTTATTATTGATCTTGTTATTCCTTCATCCAAATAGAAGTGTGGAACACTTTTATCCTTCTTGGCTTTCCTTCTATATTTTCTTTGTTCCTTGTTAAAGATTTAGCTTGAATCTTCAGCTACTTATATAGCAGTTGTAGAATACTAGTCGTCGGAAGAGATAACTTGGAGAGGTGTCTTTGTTTCTCCATAGTACAAGAGATGTTGAATATAGATACACCAAAAGATCTTAATCCATTGTGTAACATGTTTAACCATTGTGTATTCCATGTATTCTTGTATTATATATCCGTTGAGAGTAGATATTTATAAAGCATGTCAACTCTTCTTGAGCCTTGTGAACATAGACTCCAGTTAACAAACTGATTTGACAATGCAACTTGCTTTCTGCAATACAAATAATGAACACCCTTCTAACCCCACAGAATAAAACAAAACAATTACTTAATTAAATCAGAGTACATCTCAGAAAGGTTTCACATTTTCTTCATAAAATGTCTCAACAACATTTATTACTCCGTCAAACGGGTTTTTCAAAACATCTAGAATATTCATTTTTCTTTCATAAATCAATAATCAACAAAACTCTGCAGCGGAATTATAACTTCATAAAACTTCATTTATTTCATCAAAATACAAAAACCTTAGGTCATTGTCAACTATCATCAATAAATACAACTAGCATCTAGTAACTCAAGAATAATCCTTATAACAGACAACATATTGTTCACTCAAGTGTGACTCACCCAATGTTACATCTATCAGAGCAAGACACCATATCTCTAAATAAGCGACACATAAACAATACTTCTAACTACATCCAAGCACCAAGCTATTCTTGAGTATCTGCAGGATGACATAATAGACTATCACCAAAGGCAGGCAGGGTGAGTAATCACAAATCAATATAATTGACATAAAGTAAATATAATCATACATCAGTTCATCATATAGCAATACAATAAAATTATCATTCATCAACACATCATCAAACTCAACAAACATCTAGTCAACACATATGCATCATGCTATGTCACCAAGAATGAAATACAATCCTCATGATATGCATGTGGTATCAATTCATCATCATGAATGGACACTGGGCCATCAATCCTCCACAAGGGAGCGCAACATAAACAAAATAAATAACAACACCCCAATCCACACAATGGAATTGAAGCCTTCATCGTCATAAGTATGCCATGAATGTAACGATGCAACAACATCAACATAATCATCATAATCAACACTTGCATCATCTTTCATGTAAATATTCATCATAATTTTCATAAGACATCTATACATCAATCATGTAATCTATAAACATATACTCATCATCACATAGCAATCATAAACATCATAATGTAGCATCACAACTCCATTTCACACTCAATCATCATAATTCATCCTATCAACATGTTCGTCACGTAGCAAGTATAAGCATCAAATTATTCACATCATTTATTTACTCTGTCATAGCATCCTTACAATTTCATCATGCACATAACTCATACCATCATAAGAAATCAACACATAAATCATCATATAATCAACCCACACCTTACCTCATTTATATCGCAATTTGCTCATAAAATATCAACATAAATCATGGCAATAACTTAGAGCAACATCATAGTAACATAGAATAGCAAATCAATTCACTACAAATCATTTGGAACAAGAAAACATTTTCCAAAAGGTTTTAGGTCTCGCTAAGCGAGCTACTCTCGGGTTACAGGACTCTCAAGGTTTTACTTGATCGCTAAGTGGACTCCTGCTTGCTAAGCGAGCTAGGCAATTTCACAAAACCCCAGTCCGTGAATATCAGCAACTCAACTACGATTTTTCACCCCTAAAAACACAGTTTTCTCATCATTTAATCACCAATTCAACGACAGAACGTCAAACCAACATACATACAACATATATAACATAAAATACAGCACAATTCATCACCAATTTCCTCAATTATATTCATCAAATCCTAGGTTTTCATTAAGATCCCAATTCTCCCCATTACCTAAACTCTACGTCATAATATATTGAAAATCAATACTCCTCATACCTGATAGTGAAGCTTTTTCATGTTCTTCATCAAAAATCTCCAGAAGCCTCTTCAAACCTTCACTTCTCTTCATCATTCTTCATACATCTTCTTTTCTCTTCTCCCAAAAGCGATCATAAACTTATCGTATCCCAAAACCTCAACTTTTTTTTGTCAAAATTACCCCTAAGACCCCAAATAATCTTTTCCAAATTTGCCCTCAACTTAGTCTCTACAATTTACCAACATATTCTCAAGACCTATACTTCTTTTATTTTAATTAAATAATAATAATTTTGAATAATCTAAAATAATTATCCGTAATATTATTATTCACTAAAATTATTCAAATATTCTTATCATCAACATAACAACGTTCATCTAACACCAAATAATCGACAACAACAAGCTACACAATTAAATCACGAAATCAAGGTGTTATAAGTCTCCCCCACTTAAGGAATTTTCGTCCTCAAAAATTGTCTGAAGAAAACAGAGTCGGGTCCAACTTCCTCATCAGATCTTCATGTCCCCAAGTCCAACACACAAGTCATCAACAAATTCTTCAAAACTAGATACCCCTCTACGTCTGACCATCCGTCTGCGGATGATAAAAATAATTCAACCTCAACTTAGCACCCGAATCATCTTGCAAATTCTTCCAAAATCTCGACATAAATTGTGGATCTCTATCTGACGAATCATCGACGGTATCCCATGCAACTTCACAATTTCCTCAATGTATATCTCCGTTAATTCCTGCATAGGATCACTAATCTTCATTGGTAGGAAATGAGCTGACTTAGTCAATCCATCTACAATCACCTGAATCGAAACATTCCATTTTTCCGTCTTCGACAATCTTGACCCAAAATCCATAGGAATACTATCCTTTTTACATCATGAAATATTCAATGGTCACATCATACTCAAAGGCATCTGATGATCCATCTTTGATCTTTGGCAAGTCAAACACACATACACAACCCCAACAATATCCCTCCTCATAATCGGCCACCTAAACAACTTCTACAAATCATGATACATCTCCGTAGCACCAGGATGAATGCTCAACCTACTTCGACGTTTTCTCTCTAAAATATTGTTCTCAATCTCTGATACATCTTAAATACACACCCTACCACGGAACCTCATCACATCATTCTCATCAATTTTGAATTCACATCCGTTACCCTGGTTAATCAAAGTCAACTGATCAACCAATTTCATATCAGATTGTTGTCCTACTCAGATCCTCCCCACAATATCACTATTCAATTTCAAGATTTTTAACTTCACTTTATCAGAAGTAGTCTCACATAACAACTCATGTCTCAGAACTGTTCAATTATCTCAAGTTTTCTCACCATAAGCATCTACATATGCAATGTCTTCCATCTCAAAGCACCTTCAACCACATTTGCTTTACCCAAATAGTAACTCAAATCAAATCGAAATCCTTCAACAATTCTATTTTTCTTTTCCATCTCATATTCAACTCTTTCTAATCAACAAGTGCTTCAAACTCTTATAATCGTTGAACACCTCAATTCTAGATCCAAAATTATGATGTCGCCAAATCTCCAACACAAGCACCACGGTTGCCAATTCTAAATCATAAGTAGGATAATCTCTTCATGAACTCTTAATTGCCTGGAACCATAAGAAACCACTTGACTATTCTGTATCAACACTCCACCAAGGCACATCTTCGAAGTATCACAACAAACCACAAATGACTCACTCGGATTAGGAAAAAACAACATCAGAGCAGTTGTTAACTCATTCTTGATTTGTACAAAACTTTTCTCACACGCAACATTCCACACATATGCCTGACTCTCTCCCTGGTCAACTAGATCAACAACAATACCAACTTAGAAAAAACTTCAATAAACCTGCAATAACAACTTACTAATACCATAAGCTTCTTAATCTAAAGACATACTTCAGAGTCTCTTACTGCATCACAAAATCAAGTTTAGAAAGAGCAACAATTAATGCACCACTAGAAATGACCTGACCAAGGAAACTTACTGCCTATAACCAGAACTCACAATTCGACAATTTGACATACAACTTCATTTCTCTCAATACTTGCAACACATCCTGCAAAGGTGTTGCATTTTCTCATTCAGACTTAAAATATGTCAAAATATCACCAAAAAAGACCACCACAAACACACCATTAAAAATACTCATTAAAAATACTCATTAAAAATACGATTCATAAACTCCACAAACACACCAGGTACATTAGATACACCAACCAGTATCACAGTGTTCTCATGGTGACTCTACCTCGTCCTGATAACCGTTTTCAGAATATCCTTAATTCCACATTTTATCACTAAATAAACTATCTTCTTATCATTTATAATCATTTCATTTACGTCACAACAACATCATTAACAACTCACCACAATAGAACCTGATAATCAACATCATGTTTATTAAAACACTCATATAACCTAACCCTAACATAGTTTATCACTTACATCACTAACCAACCGTCATACCACACTTGAACACCTGGCACAAGTTACAGGAGTACCAGATCACTATAAAGCATATACATGCATGGTTCCACTCAATTTCATCAATTAAAACACGTTTTTCAGTCTTATAACCCGCTCTTAGCATCCTCTACGATTTCAGCAAAAATCTCTTGATTTCACATGAGAACACATCCAAAAGTAACACACCTTAGATAAATTATCAACAAATTCATTTTTTATTCCTTCAAAGAAACTCACATCGTAAACACTTCGGCACCATCTTTCATAAACTTAGCCACTTGCTTAATGGAACAAACAACTATCCCCCGTCATCGAACTTTGACTCACTCTACGAAACAAGTCACGAATACCTTTAGGAAAACATCAGGAATTACACACCACCGGCATATCACTAGCTGTCACATTTCTCTCTCTCTCTCTCTCTCTCTCTCTCTCTCACTTTCTCTACCCTAAGAAGCAAACATCAATAATACCTTATCGTTCTCCCTCAAGAGCTTCCAACATTAACCGACAGACATAAAACTCGAACTTTCTTCATCCTCAAATATAATACTCTGCATTGACTTATTAAAACCATTTGTAAGCACTCTACTTACTACATCCTACTTCACGGCACACACCATATAAGCTGGCAAGACACGTCTATTCCATCCAACATGATTCTGTCTATTATTAACAAGAAATTACGGGTGATTAGTTCCTCAATTTGTCAATAGATAGCCGAAAATCATGGTGGGGCATAAACCACGTTCACCAAACTCTAATAGCATTCTTGGCATCTTGTGCAGTCAATTACCTCATGCATAATTCCTTAGTTGACTTAAGTCGTGTCTCCGCATTCTCTCCGGAATCGAGAAAAACATCGTCCTAACAACATTTGCAACCTTGCAATCCAATACATGCTGAGTCAACACTCCACAGCCAAAGTAACTCAGAGAAACAATATCTTCTCCCCCACTTGTTTCAAACCAACACCTGGAGACAAATAGTAAGAAAACAAGCAAGTACTGATAGTGTTGCACACACATATCGCGTACCAAGGAACAAACATCATTAGACAACCTGACCGGATGGACCGACTTGTTCTGATACCACTAATGTAACACCCTTCTAACTCCACAGAATAAAATACAACAATCACTTAATTAAATCAGAGTACATCTCAGAAAGGTGCCACATTTTCTTCATAAAATGTCTTAACCACATTTATTACTCCATCAAACGGGTTTTTCAAAACATTTAGAATATTCATTTTTCTTTCATAAATCAATAATAAAAAAAACTCTGATGCAAAATTATAACTTCATAAAACTTCATGTATTTCATCAAAATACAAAGACCTTAGATCATTGTCAACTATCATAAATAAATACAACTAGCATCTAGTAACTCAAGAAAACCCTCATAATAGATATCATATTATTCACTTAAGTGTGTATTTATTTATGATAGTTGACAATGATCTAAGGTCTTGGTTAATTTCAGATCTAGCTCTGTTTTAACTTATTTGCATGCTTGTGCTTTAGATCCACCATGTGCTTGTGTATTTGCTTGTGTTGCTTGAATTGATTGGTTGATTTGTAACCGGATCCGTGTATTAATGTTCATGAGCTTGATGATGCTAATTAATGTGAATTGATCCATTTATTTCATGCTCAATTAATTGCTGGTCTGGTGTGAGATTAATTGGATAAGCTGGTTTGAACTGATTTTCTGCAGAAAATTGTTGTTGTTTTTCAGTGTTAACCAGTTAACGCTTTGGTTAACCGGTTAACGCACCTGTTTCTGTACTGGTTTTTTGCAGTTTTAGACTGGTTAACCGGTTAACGCTTTGGTTAACCGGTTAACAATGAAGTAGTATGCCATATTTTTGTTATTTTGAGCTTGTTTAATCCCCTTACTTGTTTTAAATGCCATGGATCATTATGTGATCATTGAACATGCTTGTTTAGGGTTATTTGCTTGTTGGTTGATGCATGCTTCCATGTTCTCGACACGTAAATTCTTGTGTGCTTAATGTGACATGTTGTTTGATCTTTGTTGATGTGAGCTTTAAGCATGCTAATTCCATGATTTTATTGATGAACATGCGCTGGATTTTGCTAACATTTGTCGGGGCTCATGGTAAGAGAAGTGTGGATGTTCATCCACATTTCGACTCTTCATCCTTTTCCTTTTAAGTTGCTTTCTCTTTGTGCTTTTTGATGTGCCTTATGCCATCATGTGTTGCAACTTTCTTCTTCCCCCTTTAGGAGCAACTTATCTCCTTTAGAGGAGTAAGTTGCTTGCTAGCTCTTTCCTCCTCTTCTTCTTGCTCCTCTTTGGTTCTTCTTTTCCTCTTCTTAGGATAATTGAAACCTCACTAACCTTAGGACCACTTTTGCATGACAACATTAGGTTTAGTCTTCCCCCATTTTAGACTTTTGCCTTTTTGCTCTTTTGGTTCTTTCTCTTCACATCTCAAAATAAAACCTAAAAAACATTAATAAAGAAAGAAGTGACTTCTTGTGTAATAGCCTTATTCCATGGGGCATATGTATTCATTCCATCTTGGAATAGTGCATTTGTCTAGCATTATGCACAAGTCGAATCATGAAGTCGTCTTCATCAAGAAAAACCCTAAAAAACACTTCTTCATTTTCAATCACTAAAACACCTAATAAATTCAACAAGTCAATGAAATTAGGCCCTTGCCTTTGGAAACAAGTCTTGGATAAGCTCTCCTTACTTGGTGTGCTTGTTCTATTATTCCATCTTGGAATGTAGTAGCAAGTACACATTCCATAGAAAATAGCTTGAGTTCATTCTCTTGTGTCACACTAAATAAAAGCTCATAAAAAACACAAACAAACAATAATCGTCTTTCTTTCGGGAATTCTTTTCTCATCTCCCTCGCTCCGTCCGCAAACTTGCTCCTACTTGTCATTTTGCAAGACGATTACGCACTCGTCGTCCGAGCCTGCAACACCTGAGCATTGACATAGGCAGTTCAAGCCTTAATTCACAAGCAATCTTTTCTACCCCTAGTTAGGGGAACTATGGCGACTCTGATCCTCATTGTCCAAATGAGGTACGTAGGCAGCGGGTTAGGGCCTGTTCGAGCACTCTTTTATTTTCCCTACATTTTCTCCCTTTCTTTTCTTTTCTCCAGTTCCAGTCTTTCTTTTTGCAACAGCTTTCATTTCTTCATCCTTTGAAACAGTTTCTTTGCAAGCGTGGATCCCGTTGGGTACGGAGGACGATCTAGGGTGCTAATACCTTCCCAGGTCGTAACTGACTCCTGAACTCAGTTTCTTTGGTTCGCAGGACATGTGTCCTTCCTTTTCTTTTCTTCTGGTTTGTGCAGCATTACCATTCCCGTTGCTTCGGGATAAAAATGTCTGGCTGGCAACTCTACCTCTTTCGCGTTTGTACCAGGATGGAAATCCAGGGAGCGACACTGTAGTTCTGGGATCCACTATTAAGAACCAGTTTCTATATTGGTTGTTGTGTAGTGTTAGTCTCCAAGGGCTCGCCTCTTGAGGGCCTAGCATGAGAACTCCACTCAAGGTAGACCTTATCGTCATTATCGTCATAATGCAGCTAGCCTGCAGCAGGGTGTTAGTACGATAAACGTCTATGACCTTGAGTTTCCTATACCATCACCGTAGAAACTATCCTGTGAGTGAGTTTTATGGGTAGAGAATGTAGAACTAATCCCTTACAGCCTACCTATTAAGAAGGTTTCGGATTTACTTGTGATTCCAAGCATCATTGCATTTGCATCCATTTGCATACCATTGCATCTTTATTGCATATCATATGCATTTTCCAAATAAACTCATATGTCCACTTATCCTTGTCAGTTAGACGATTTCCTGGAATTTGTACCAAGCTCAAAAAATTTGCAGAAGGACAATGGAGAGGAAAAAGATGGTTGATCCCATATCAGGCTTTACTGTGGTGACTAACCCAATGTACGATTTCCCCCCTGACTATGCTCCTCTAAATGTGGGTGCCACAACTCAAATTCATCTAGTGCATGTCTTGTCATCAAGTGGGATCCCCGTTGTTCAGAAGAACCTGGTTGTTCATGTTAATTCTCGAGTTATAAGGAAAACACCAAATTCTAAAGATGCTCACTTGATAACCAAAAAAGAACGTTCTCAAGGGGCAGAAATTGCAGAAATGTGTCAGGATTTTGAGAAGCGTTTGGATTTTATGGAAGGTTCTAACACAATGAGGCTGGAGGACATGTGTTAGGTATCAGGTCTTGTTATACCTCTAGGGTTTAAAATGCCCAACTTCGAGAAGTACAATGAGGATAGTTGTCCTAAGCTCCATTTGGTTATGTTCTGCCAAAAATGGTTCCCTATACTCATGAAGATAAGTTGATGATTCATTGTTTTCAAGACAATTTGAGTAAGGCATCATTGAACTGGTACATGAAGCTGGAAAAGAGTCACATTCATTCGTGGGCAGATTTATCAGTTGTTTTTGTGAAGCGGTGCCAGTACAACTTAGATGTGACTCCGGATAGAAGACAATTGTTGAGTATGTCCCAGAAAGACAATGAATCCTTTAGAGGATATGTACAATGGTGGAGAGAATTGGCAGCCCAAATGCAACCACCACTTTTAAACAGGGAGTTAGTTGACATGTTCATGGATACCCTGTAGAGTTCATACTTCGAAAAAATGGTGGACATTGTGTCATCAGACTCTTCTGACTTGGTGAAAGTTGGAGAGCGCATCGAGAGCGGCCTTAAGAAGGGAAAAATACAAGATGCCTCAAGCATCCAGACTAGTGAGAATGAATCCCTCAGCAACCCCCAAGAGGAAGAAGAGGATGTAATCAATGCAGTCATGGCAGACGTCGAGTATTCTTGGGTGCATCAGCAAGACCCTATAGGAATATGTAGGCACATGGATTTTAAAAACACCAACCAACCGTAGTCGCACGAACTACGAAGCTCTGACTTTCTCGTTGCACAAGGGAATACGTAGGCACAGGGATTTTAATCCTTCGCGAGCACATTAATAAAAAATTAAACTATTTCTCTATCATAAGTCACAATAATAAAAAAATTTAATCTTTTCTCCATCACAAATAACAATAATAATAATATCCATTTCCCTTGGAACAAACATTTTTTTAAACCATTTAGAAGACAAAAGACATAGATCAACATTTAATTGCATAGTTAGAATAAGAGGCTCTCGTTGAGTACAACGGACGTGAGGGGTGCTAATACCTTCCCCTTGCGTAACTGACTCCCGAACTTAGAATTTGGTTTCATTGACCATTTCTTATCCTATTTAGGTTGTATCTATATCTCCTTTTTCTCTCGTTAGAATAAATAGAATTAGGTGGCGACTCTGTTGTTTTTTCTGCATCCCATCGTGAGGATCGTATTTTTCGAGGTACGACAGCAGACAAATCAAATCTACACCAAAGTCCTTACCATCTATCGATAACGAAAAATTCAGACATACGAGAGAAGTAGTTAAAGACCCATCAACAAGAGTCTCGATAGCCATCTCTCCTTGCATCGGAGACACAACTAGTCCTAATTTCCTCACACAATCAAGAGACATAAAATAGTGTGTCGCACCAGTGCCCCCAATCATAGCAATCAATGGAATACTATTAATATGACAAATACCTTTGATCAAATGATCTTCGCTGGAAGTATGTGTCATTTTCAAAGCGAACACCTTTCCTCTAATTGTAGCTTTCTTGGGCTTCTGACAATGCGTACTGATATGACCTTTCTCCCCACAGTTGTAGCAAGTAACCAGATTTACTTTGTACTCAGCAATCAAGTGTCCAAGATGACCACACTTGAAACATTTCTTCACGTCACTCGTGCACTCACTGACACGATGACCTATCTCACTACACCTATAGCCCTTCAGCGAAGTAAGAGCACCTCCCCCACTTGGCTTTTTACCTTCACTTTGTTTCTGCTTACCCTTATCAACAAGAGTTACATAAGATTTTCCATGATTCACTTGTTGTTTACCTCTTCTCTCAGCTAAACCTTTGAGGTGTTTAGATTGAGCCTTATTGTCTTCTTCAATGATCCTACAACAATCCACCAAACCCGGAAACCTACGGATTCTCTGATAGCCAATCACCACAAGAAAATTGGCAAATTACGACGGTTAATATAGGCAGATTACGACGGTTAGAACCGACGCAAATTACAAATCACGACGGTTCCTCCTCTGTCGTAGAAACGTGCGTTGCGAGGCTGTTTTGCGACGGTTTGTAAAACCGTCACTCCAACTGTCGTAATATTCCACGATGGTTTTGAAACGGTCTCCAATATATTATTACGACGGTTGTAACCGCCATAATATATAGTATATATTGAATTTAATTAAAAATTACGACAGTTAAAACCGCCTTAATTAGATAATATATATTGAATTTAGTTTAAAATTGCGATGGTTAGAACCGCCATAATTATATAATATATATTTCATTAAGGATTGCGACGGTCAGAACCGCCGTTAATTACATTTTTTAATATAAAAAAACTTAAAATCCCTACAAACTTCCCAACAATTCCAGCTGAAAGGACGAGCAACTAGGTTCACCATTCCAAAGGATGCAACAACAATTCCAGCTGTGTGAAGTTTTAGGTTATACCTGTCATAGAAATAGTCAGCAATCACATTATCAATTGTTAATTCAACTCCCATAGAGTAACCGTAAAGAAACGATTAAAAAATCCATACACTACATGTACTATTTGGGCTATGGGAAAACTAGAAAACCGATAGCTCCACATTTAGATTACATATTTACATCAATAAAAAATATGAATCCTATGATAACATAACACAAAACATTGATGGTTATCTGGTATAAATCCAAAACATAAATACTATTAGTAAAACCTTGACCTGAACACCATAGAAAGAGCTCAAATGAATTTAGGCATGCCAAAATAATATAGTTTTCAAATGAGCAAACCTGTAGCATCCAGAGCACGAATTGCCTCACAGAATGCATCAACTCTCTCTCGTCGACGCGTTAAATCTTTTGCTGGATTTGGCATTGCTGTAAGTTGGAAAATCTTGGACATAAGATGTATGTCAAGTTAAGGAAACAAAATACAACTGCCATAACATTCAATTATAACAATACAAAATACCATAAAAATTTATAATTCTATTAAACAAAAAAAACTATCAATATCCACAATAAGGTTAAGGTTAAAATCCTGTTTAAATTCACATGATAAATTTTGAAGAAACAAATTACATCATATCCATTCACCTCACTAACTTACATTGTAAAATAAATACTACTTAGTGTATAAAACAAAAATGTATACTTGAACCTTCACCATTGTCTACCACTTGACCATTAGCATAATTCCAATATTAACAAATGTCTCATTTGTATCACCTTTTTGCTACTGCTAGTAAATTTTCCATCCAACTGCAGGGGCCAGTACAAATGGTATGTCATTAACATTTAACCTAAGATTAATAGCTTGCTAATCAATAATTGTGTCTTTCTAAAATGGCACAACAAATCAACAACAAAAAGCTGGAATGTAAACACCATGCATGAATACTCAGTTCACTCCACCACCTATAAATGACTTATGTAATTCAATTCAAATTCCAATGACAGAAACTTGAAATATGTGATACAAATATTAGAACCAAAACACATTGAGCTTGGTTTCTTCCAGTTACCTGGTCCCAACATTTTAATGACATGGAATCAGAATCTGCAGCAAACCAGCCCTTCATTCGGCACAAATACCATTGAAGCACCTTGTGTGAAAGGCCCTCCAACCTGCATCCAACAGTAAAAATAAAATTATATATACAAATGATGAGCTTCAAAAAAGAGTGGTGGTGAAAGAATTTGAATTAAATGCCAATAATGACCTGAGTTCTGGCTTTCTTTCAAAAACAATTGAAAGTGCTCGTAAAATGGACATGTCTTCACTGTATTCTTGTTTGACAAACTGAAACCTATAATTTCCATCAGTTATAACATTCAAAGTCTATTGTGATTGATGATTTTATACCTCATCAAACTCCTAAGTCCTAACAACCCTGCAACAACAACAACAAGCCAGTGTTCTTCAACAAACCATCCGTCATCATGCTTGCATAGTAATAAAACAATAGTTCAATACAACTCATAACAAAAATATATGAGGAGTAATTGCAGCAAAGAACAAACATGTATGCACAAACTTGTAAGTAAATTAATAACAATCACAGCATAATACGTGATAAACTTCCAGCTCATATTTATCTAGTGGAAATCATCATTGACTCGGTTTACCAACACCAACCAATTTCACTAACCTTAATCACCCTAACCTAATTATAATAAATCAAAACAACTATGCTCTAACCTATTCACCAACAAAGTCCAAACTCTCTAATTGTCATTTAACAGACCCTTAATAGAATAACTAAACTAACCTCTAACTAATTTTTCCACCCTAACAAACTATGTCCAACTATCAGTTAATCACCATAACAAACCTAACAGAAATTTTATCACTACCCTTTCTACCATGATTGAAGCTTCAGCCAGCATGCGCTTCAACCACTTCATCATAACGGCAAAACCATTTCAATTCGACCGATGACATAATTTATAGCATCATCGTCCAAAATAGGGGCATCTTTTTCTTACACTCATGCATAAGGGGTTCTAAGTATTCCCTTTGATCTTCAGCACTGCAATAAATATAGACAAGAAAGTTCAGAGTTGATTTTAAATCTTTGTAATAAATTAAAGGTGAAATACATCACAACATTACCAATTGTAAACACCCCAAATTTGCCCTCACCCATTCACACCATGGCTTGTGATGTCTTCATGTGCATAAACTCAATCATAGCATCTCATATTACATTTTTGATTCATTGCATTGGTTCAAAGTCATCTGCATCTAGGGTTTGTGATTTGGGCAATCCAAGAGCTTCTTGAGCCACTCCAAAGGTCATCAATCACTTAAAAGGGGTCCATGTATGTTCAAGCATCATATTATGTCCTCTCAGAGTCAAGAATGTCAAAGAATCACAAGAACTGAGAATGGCATGGAAGCAGAGCCAGGTTTGACTACACAGATGACCTAGAATTAGGGTTTTGGTTTCAGAGGCCATAACTCCAAATTTTTTGGTCATTCCTGTTTCTATTGGTCTCTATATGGTATAGGGAGCATGCACATCAATTTTCATGAAGAAATTCAATGGGGGAAGTCATCTGATCAAGAGTTGACTTTTTGAGCAAGTCAGTGTAAAATCAGGGCATCTGAGGCCCCCAATGACCCAACCAAAGGGTGTTCTTCATCATTTTGATTGTGTATGATCTTTATTTGATCATAGAAGATGTTAGAAGTTCACAAATTTGAAGAATTTCAAGTCATTTGCAAAGTTGACTTTTTGGGAAAGTTGACTTTTAATGAAAATTGCCATTTTGGGAAACTTTTTCAACCCTTGCTTTTTGATTCAAAAATGCTTCAAATGGAAAAACTTTGGTCATGAAAGTTGTAGAATGGATCATTCCCTTTTCAAAAAGTACAAGAACTTGACCTAATTCATTTTGGATCAAAAGTTATGGCTTGTCAAAGTTGGCCAAAATCACATAATTTCAAGTTTTCTACCAAAGAGGCAAAGTTGCAAAATCACTTGCCAAGGCAAATTGTGCTATCAAATGGACTTCTAATCTTCATACAAACATGAGCCAAGACCTAAAAGTCAGATTGCATCAAAGGATCACTCATTTTCATGACTTATGGAGCAAGAAATTTCAAAAGGGGCAAAGATGAACCAAGTTGCAAAACC
This sequence comes from Lathyrus aphaca, assembly GCA_963966055.1. Lineage (NCBI taxonomy): Eukaryota > Viridiplantae > Streptophyta > Magnoliopsida > Fabales > Fabaceae > Lathyrus > Lathyrus aphaca. Next base: position 268,140,719 of record OZ014525.1, read on the forward strand.
TCATTCAAACCTTAATCCACTTGCTTGCTGACTTCATAATCAATCCTAGGGATCTCCACACTTCTTGCTGCGCAGGACACCCCATTTGTCCTTGGCTAGCTATGAGCCCATACCTCTCTTACACAAAGTTTGACATTTTGGCCAAAGACCCATACCAATCACAATAGGGCACACCAACTCCATAGGCCTATCCCTGAGTGATAAGTGGACCAAAGACAAGCCATAGCACATAACCATTCATGCTAAAACACACCCCAAGCCCTAGTTCAAAGTTTATGCTTCATTTGCAAAACTCTTCGAAACACTCTCCACAAGCCTCAAACACACAAGCAAACTTCACAAACAATCTCAACATGCCTCACTGATCACAAACCACCCATCACCATAGCCTGAAACTCACTAAAATCAAAATACGATTTCTGCCCCTCCTTGAACAGAACTTCAGCAATCATTCAAACCAACCATTTTAAACTCCAAACAAGTATTGCAAGCTTCTCAGGAGGTCCATTAGAGGTGTTTTGAATCAAAGGGCCAGCCAGAAAGTTCCAGAAATCAAAGCTTCGATTCAGGTAGCCATGGAAATTCATTTTTCCAGAACCTTTATTTCTTGTTTCTAAATGATAAAGCATGCTTCCCTGAGTTCACTGAACCTTTTACTTTTGAAAAAGATTGAGAAATGAGCTTGTATTGTGTTTCTGAAATTTTTGCAGTTTTTGATGTTTGATTCGTATCTTGATTTTGAGTAAAAATAAATGGGATTTGTTGTTGGATTATGTTTTGTTGTTGATCATTGATTGTTTCTGGAGCTTTTGGTGAGTTTTCATGGCGTTTTGAGGGATTCAGGGGAGGGGATTGGCCGGAGAAGATGACCGGAACATTGTTCCGGTCATCTGAGAGTGATTAGGGTTAATTAATTAGGGTTTAGTCTTAATTACGTGAATTTGAATGCTGGCCGTCCAGATGCGCGCCAAGTCAATTCGCGCGTGTCCAAGTTTGAATGTTGGCCCTTTGATTTGCATACTTTCTCATTTTCAGTTTAAATTTCATTTTATTTTCATTTAATTTCATTTGTTTTCTACAATTTATTAAAAATAGTAAAAATCATTGAAAAATTCTGAAAATTTTTATTCAAGCTTTTATTAATTTTCAGAAACCAAAAACATTTTTATTTTTATTTTTTGCATTAAAAATTATTTTTAAATCATTTAAAAGTTTATTTTTAATTAATTAATGAGAATTAATTAATTAAAAATACTTTTAGGTATTTAAAAATCACCAAAAAAATCATGAAACATTTAAAATCATTTAGAAACATTGTCCAACTCTCAAACCAAATTTCTTTTTTGATCTTGATGTCTTTTGACAATTTTCCATGGAATTAATTTCATTTCAAAGCATTATTTTGGTTCAATCTTCAAAAATTCATTTCTGCCTAGCCTTTAAGAGTTGGACAATTATTCTTTTTGCATTGCATCTTGTTTAGCATGTAGTTTATAGGATTAAATTGGCATGAATTGATCTTGAATTTCCTTTTTGTTTGGCATTTTTCTTGACAAGGTACCTTAAAACCCTAGCAATCTTAGGAAATTCATAACTCTCATTAGGTTAAGAGTTGGATCCCCTCCTTTGGGCAGTGAGTTTGTATAGGTTTAGGGTTCCTTTGAAGGCATTTTCAAATTTTTATCATGATGTTTGCTTCTGGTTTTGATTTTTGTTTTGTGTATTGATCATAAACCCTAATTTGGGCTTTCATTTGCATCCATCTTCCATTTACTTGCATACCATTACTTGCCATGACATTTTGTGCATCCATTTGATTCATAATACATCTTAGGACATATTAGAATCATGTTTGATCATTGCATCTTTCATTTGCCATGTTGTATGTCATTTGCATTCCATAACTTTTCATGTATGTCCATGATCCTAAGCATGCCCCATTTGCATCCATATGTTTGTATGATCATTCCCATGCTTTGCCTCATGTGTGCATCATCTCTTAGCATCATTAGCATCACACTCATGCTTCTGGTTTTGGTTTGTATCATGTCATTGCATCTCATTTTCATTGCATTTCATTCCTTTCACTAACTTTTCAGGTGGTAAGTTACTTTGAGAAGTGAATTTGCCTTCACTTCTCATAATATCTTTTCATCTCTCTTATGCATCATTGCTGCATTTTGTCTTGTGCTTGAGATTGAGCTTGCTAATCCTTCCTCATCTTACTTTCTTTCTTCAAGTGACTTGTCTTCTTAAATGAAGCAAGTTACTTTGCTTCTCTTTGCTCCTTTCATCTGCTTCCTGGTGGTTTCTCTGAAGATCTTTCTTGTAAACCTCACAAACCTTAGGAACAACCAAGCATGACAATAATTAGGGTTTTGATTAGTCCCCCATTTAGATTTTACCTTTGTGTCTCATTGAGTCCTCTCTTCTCATCTCATAATCAAGGACTAAACCCTAAAGGCTTTAAGGCTTTGTGATTAAGCTTATACCTGCATCCTTCTATTAGGATGGAGTGTATAACTTTAATCCTAAGTGTTAAACCCTTAATGTGTTTAAATCCTTTAATCAATTCATTTAATAATCATTAAGACATCAAGCTTGTAACTTGGGCCTTGCATTAGGGTTCTAATTCTTCCTTAATTGGTTAAGAAGGACTAACCCTAGTGTTAATGGACAAGTCCCCCTCAAGTTGTCTTACAAACCCTAAAAATCACTTCTTCATCTTATCATTAACTAAAATCCACTTAATAAAGGTTTTGTTTTGTCATGAGTTTAATCCCTAATCATGGATTAAGTTGAGGAGCTTTCCTCAGCTTAAACATTCTCACCTATTATCCTTCTATTAGGATGGTGTAATGAGTCTGTTTAATCCCTGATTATGGCTTAATCTCATTACTTAACACTAAACAACAAACCACAAAAACATCTAAATAATCACAAGTAGGTTATTGATCTTAACCTTACATCATGGTGATTAAGTGTGAGAAGCTGACTTCACACTTAAGGTATCCTCATTACCCCTAATCAGAGGGAAGATGTGATGAGTTTACTAAATCCATTGGTTTAGGCTTAAGCTCATTAACTTATGACAAATCCAAAAAGCAATAAAAGACTGAAAACAAAAAACAAACAATAATTGTTTCCTCCAGGATTCTTTTCTCATCTCATTCACTCACAAACGAGAACTTGCTTCTTCCGTCTAATGCAAGACAGTTTGCACCTGATCCAGACAGGTCATACACTTGAGCATAGGCAAGTAAGCAGTTCACAAGTCAATTCATCTTTCAGTCTCTTTGGGTCGAACTACGGTGTTCTGACTTCCTCATTGCACGAGAGGATACGTAGGCATAACTTAACAGTTATCGAACAAAAGTCTCTGTATATTCCCCCTCTTTCCAGCATTATTTTCTTAGCCTCATTATCATGAGCATTTCACTCTTGTTCTTACACTGACACACCACATACTTCACCTTACACTTCTTTTACACAGACACCTGTACATCCTTTTCCAGCTCTTGATACACAAATTGCACTGACACTACCCCTTTAAAACACAAATCTTTTAAGCGTGGATCCCGTCGAGTACGACGGACAATCTGGGTGCTAATACCTTCCCAGGTTGTAACCAACCCCCTTTCTCAGTCTCTCTGGTTCGCAACCGTCTTATCCATATCTTTCTAGGTTTATGCATCATTACCTTTCCTCCGGGATAAAAATGCCTAGCTGGCGACTCTTTCTTTCTCTTGAGTTCACCCTTGTGTGTTCTCATCCCTCTTTCGCCGACCGTTCGCGTATGTACCCCTTCTTGACCTTGGTTGTCATTTTGGTGGGAGCGACAGCTTGGCGACTCTGCTGGGGACCCTTATACTGTAACCAGGGCTTCTGGTTCTTTTTGTGGGTTCCTCCTAGCGCTTGATTGATTTGTGTTTACTGGGGTGTTATGTGCTAATTGTGTTTGTATATTTGTATTTATTTTTTTTGCTTTATGTACAGTTTTTTATTTGCTTTCTTTACAGCTTTATATACATCATACTTTCATATTGTTACCTGGCTGGATCTGGTTTTTGTCTTGGTGGGTGAGGTTCTACTGAGAGTTAAGGTCCTATACCTGGGACCTGAGTGACACCTAGGCTAGAGTGGTTCATGTTTTCCCATTCCATTTCGGTCTGGTGCGGGAATATGATACACGATTCAGATGTGGGTTTCTTCTTGAGAACTCTGTGCTGCAGATCTCCTGTAGTGCTAGGGCTATCTGGGAAGCCTGCTAAGTCTAGATGACCTTTATTATGACCTTCAGAAACTGAGGTGAATTAGAGGAGGATCTTTTATGGTTATTGTAAACACTGTACCTCCGGGTTAGAAGTGTTTACACTTATCATAACTGATCCAAGTCTGAGGATCCTTGTTTTAGAACACTACCTGTGAGGGGGTTGGGCTGTTTACAGGCTTGCAGGTACCCATGGCCACATCATACCCTGTTACTTTGTTTTGTGTAAGAATGCTTCACTTTGGACAGTTCTTGTGATTTAACCCTGGACATGTGACTCTTTATTTGAGTCCCCCACCTTGGTTACTGGACTTTTGAACCTCCATCTGGACTTCTTGGACATACATGGACTTATATCAAGGCAGTAATCAGATCCAGCTTGATCACAAACCCTTTGCATATCATTTGCATACTCATCATTTGCATCATTTAACATTTGTTTATTTGTTTTTCAGGGTATCCATATTACATTTGGCTTGGTTTTGACCCCATCATCTGCATAGATCCCTGTTCATCAGTATCTGCTTCAGCTATCTTCATCAGCTACCTGCTTCAGTCACCTGCATCACCAGTATCAGCCTATCAGTGGCTCACCCTCTAGTATCAGTCATCATCATCAGCATCTGTCTCAGCTCTTCATCAGCAGACATGGCACCCAAGAAGAGCAATATCTCATACCATTTCTTTGAGCCTGACCTGTCTGGAATCAGGAAGGTCCAGGCCCTTATCACTCCAGACCATATACCATTATTCAGAGAACATTATGGAGGCATCCTTGACATGGTTATGGATTTGGACCCTTCTCAGAGGAGCTTGATTCACACTTGCCTACAGTTTTATGATCCTCCTTTGAGATGCTTCACCTTCCAGAATTTTCAGTTGGGACCCTTGTTGAAAGAGTATTCATCACTGATTGGTGTACCTGTCAGGGGTGGTGTCCCCTTCAACCTTGAGATGGATTTTCCCAGTAATGAAGAAGTGGCAAAAGCATTGTATCTGGAACCCATTCTGATTGAGCAGAACATAACAACAAAGGCTGGAATCTCTGGTCTACACTTGGATTTCTTGACTTCTCAGGCTATCCTGAAGGCCTCCTTGGGAGAATGGAAGGCAGTCTGTGCATTATTAGCCCTCAACATATATGGGGTTATATTATTTGCAGATGAGCCTAAGTTTATTAGCAAGAATGCCATTCATCTTTTCATTCTGAGGAACCCAGTGCCCACCTTACTGGGAGATTTCTACTACTCTGTTCACCAAAGGAATGAGAAGCAAAGAGGAAGGTTGGTGAGATGCTGTGCTCCCCTGTTCCATACCTGGCTGCTCAAACACTTTCCCAAGACTGATGCCTTCTTGAATCCTCACCAACAGAAGAATTGGGCTAGGAGACTTGTTGCTTTGACCTCAGATGACATCAGGTGGTGCACCCAGAGCACCAAAGGTAGGGACATCATTACTAGTTGTGGGCAGTTCCCCAATGTACCTCTGATAGGAGTGAAGGGTTGCATCAACTACAACCCTCTTCTATTCAAAAGACAATTGGGCTATGCATTGGTCCACCCTCCTAGAGTACAAGACTTGGCTGAAACCCTTTATTGTGAGATTAAGCCTAATCTAGCTGTTGTCAGACAAGCATCCTGGGCTTGGGACAACATCCAGACCAAAGGGATGGCCATTCTTGGGAGATGCAATAATGTGGCTTCAGCTCAGTATTATGAATGGTCTCATGCAAGGGCTCAGCTTTCTGGGATGCCTTTCACCATTGAGGATGCACCTGGACCATCCACAGCACCACCTCCAGCCACTGTCAGCCTGGAAGAGTTTGAGAAACTAAAGGAAAGGAATGAGAATCTGTCTCAAGCCCTGAAGAGGACCCTCTGGGAGAGGAGTGATGGTCGTCTGGACATTGAAAGGTTGGAAAAGCTCAAGGTGGAGCATCGAGCCAGGATTGAGAAGACAGAGGACTACATCAAGAAATCAAGAGCTGGAGAGCAGATTTTGAAGAATGCCTGTAAAGAGGCCCAGTCTCAGAAGGCTAGGACTGATCTCTATCTGAAAGAAAGTCAAGCTAGGTGGGTCAGGATCACTGAAGCTCGCACTCAGGAAGATAAGAGAACCCAGGACAAGATTGAGCAGTTGGAGGCTAATGAAAAGAAGCAACAGGAGGCTCTGCTAGTAGCCCAGAAGGAAATCTCAGAATTGAAGCTTAGGGTTGGCGTGAAGAGGTCAAAGGACCAAGGCAGACACAAGAAGCTAACCACTGCTATTGCCACCAGGAATCTTCTTATCATAAACCTCACGGAGCATCCAGTTGACCCTGTAACTGAAGCACTTCGGAGGGAAGTTAAGGAGGATGAGTTTGGTCTTGGTGTCTGACTTTTGCTTGTTGTTGCTTTCATTTCATGTACTTTTCTTTTATGTTGTATTTTTTGACCCCTCAGAGGGCATGTATTGTAAAAAACAAACTATGTATGATTCACCATTTGTAATATATTCATTAGTTTGTTTCATCTGAGTTCTTTTTCTCTCGAGCAACATCAAGGCACCTTCCTCAGGGGTCTGGAAAGGTCAAAACCAAATACCAAGCCGGATACCTTGGAAACAAATAAGCATACTGCATTGCATACTAACTTTTTGTTTTGTTTTGTAGGTTTTTGTTTTGTTTGTTACTAACTCTGTTGTGATTCAGGAACTATTGCTCGACGACGGGTGTTCCCTCTCAACCGTCTGCACAGATATCCCACTCGCAACAACCTTCCGGGTATAGAAATGGACCAAGTACAGCAGGACCTTACAGAAGTCAGGACTCAAATGGCCAATGAGAGGCTAGAAATGAGAAATCAGATGACCCAGTTCATGGAAGTGATGAATGGCTTGGCTCAAAGCCAAGAAAGATTAAGGGCATTGGTAGAAAGGCAGACCCAAGAGGAACCCCATTTAGGGACTGGAGGAACAAGCAACAATGAGAGGGTTCAGCCTCATGTTAATCCACCTGTGTATGGGCCCCACCTTCATCCAGAGATCAACATCCCTGCTAATGTGCAAGGGAATGCTACTGCGGGAAGGGTATTACAAGAAGACCCCCAAGAGGATCAATTCACTGTGATGGGAGCTGGGGATGAAGCCTATGACAGAAGGCTAGATGCAATTGCTGAGAAATTGAGATCTCTGGAGTCTCAAAATTCCCTGGGCTTTGATGTCATGGACATGGGTTTAGTGGATGGGGTAAGGATTCCCCACAAGTTTAAACCCCCGTGCTTCGAGAAGTACAACAGAACTTCCTGTCCATGAACCCACTTACAATCCTTTCTGGGGAGACTGAAGGCATACACCATGGATGAAAAACTATGGATGTTTTACTTTGAAGACAGTTTGACAGGGGCCTCAAGGGAATGGTACTCTCACTTGACCAGAGCAACCATCAGATGCTGGAAGGACCTAGCTGAGGCCTTCATCAGACAGTACCAGTACAACTTGGACATGGCTCCTAATAGGACCCTCCTGATGGGAATGTCTCAATCATCCAGAGAAAGCTTCCGGGAATACGCCCAGAGGTGGAGACAGCTTGCTGCTGCTGTCCAGCCACCCATGTCGGAAAGGGAAATGGCCGACATGTTTATGAACACCCTTCAAGGGACATATATTGACAGGCTAGCTGCCTTTTCTTCCACCAGCTTCGCTGACGTAGTCATAGCTGGAGAAAGGATTGAAAGCCTATTAAAGATGGGAAAAATTTCTGACAATGGTGCGAGCTCGTCCAGCAACCCCAGAAAACCTTTTGTAGGTCCAAGAAGAACTGGTGAGACTAATGCTATTCAGGCCAACAGGGGCAGACCGCAGTATGTTCATAGGTCAGTGGCAGCTGTCACTATTCCAGCTCCAATTCCTCAGCAACCATCATATCAACCACAACAACAACCCCACTACCAGCAACAAGTTCAATATCCGCCTCAGAGAAACTACAACAACAACAACAGCAACAATCAACAAAGACCTTTTCAGCAGAGACCATCTCAGGCCAATAGCGTGATTGATCCAATCCCTATGCCTTATGCCGCTTTATTGCCACAACTCCTGAAGCTCAACTTGGTTGAGTTAAGGACGTTGGCACCACCAGATCCTTCCAGTCTGCCAAGAAATTATGACGCCAACGCCAGATGTGCATTTCATTCCAATGCGCCCGGCCACAGTACAGAGAAATGTAGGGCTCTACAAATGAAGGTACAAGACTTGGTAGATTCTAAGGATCTCAACTTTGCACCCCCACCAAATGTTAACAAGAACCCCATGCCCAACCATGGAGGACCAAGAATTAATGCTATTGAGGAAGATAAGCCATCTTTCTTAATCACCAGTGTTGGGCAAATTCGGACACCTCTGGTAGAAATTAAAGCTCAGCTCCTAGAATGCCAGATATTCCCCGGGTGTGAACTCGGTTGTGGTTATTGCAACATTTCAGTAAACGGGTGTGATAACTTGAGAAGCGGCATAGATGGTCTTATCCAGAGTGGCCTACTTCAAATCACAACATCAACACCTTCAAATCTAGAAATCTCTCTGACAACAGTTCCTGAGTCTCCTACAACTGCAACAACAATCATTCCAAACAATTCTTCAGTTTCATCAACAAATGCTTCAACTATCACTTCAACAAACCAGATATCAACCACCATCTCTTCTACAACATCAACACCCCTTTATTCAGAATCTTCTACAACATCAACATCCATTCATCCAGCAAGATCTTCTACAACGCCAGCAGATATCTCAGCAGTCACTATTTATTATGATCCGTCAAGTATTCCTCCAAACAACAATTTTCAACAACAAACAGTGGCGTCTCCTGCCAGGTCACCAGTTACCATCTACTACGATCCGCACACTATTTCAACACCCTCCTCCGCTGCAGTCAGTCCGGTTACCATCACGGTACCTGGGCCAGTTCCATATGAAAGCAGTAATGCCATCCCTTGGCATTATGGCTCTGACCTTTACTGCAATGGGGAGAAAATCACTCTTGACTCTTCAACCTCTTCTCCACAGATTGATAATGTCGGGGGAGGCGGAGGCTTCACCAGAAGCGGACGCCTTTTTGCCTCGCAAGCACAAAGACCTAATGTTGAAGCAGAAGCTGCTGCCAAAGCAAAGGGAAAGAGTGTAATATCTAAAGAACCCATTCTCAAGGAAACTCAGAAGACATCTTTTGAACAAGATGTAGACGAGTTTATGAGAATCATAAAGAGGAGTGATTACAAAGTGGTGGATCAGCTTCACCAAACTCCCTCAAAAATCTCTATTTTATCCTTGCTGATGTGTTCCGAAGCTCACCGGAATGCATTACTAAAAGTCTTGCACGCAGCATATGTGCCACAGGAGATCACCGTTAATCAGCTGGAGACCGTGGTAGAAAATGTCAATACCAGCCATGGGTTGGGTTTTACCAATGCTGATTTAACAACTGAGGGATGTAATCACAACAAGGCTTTACACATCACTCTTGAATGCAAGGGTGCTGTTCTATCACATGTACTGGTGGACACTGGGTCTTCACTCAATGTTTTACCAAAGAAAGCCTTGGTGAAGCTGGAGTATGATGGCTTGGCATTGCGTCCAAGTAATTTGGTAGTGAGAGCATTTGATGGCTCTAAGAGATCAGTGCTAGGTGAGATTGATCTGCCCGTGATGATTGGCCCGCAGACTTTTAAAATTACCTTCTATGTGATGGACATTCAGCCGGCCTATAGCTGTTTGTTGGGTAGACCTTGGATCTATGCCGCTGGCGCAGTTACGTCTACCCTTCACCAGAAGCTGAAATTCGAGTGGGAAGGCCAGATCATCACCATCTGTGGTGAAGAAGATATTTTTGTTAGCCATCTGGCTACGTACAAATATATTGAGATGGATGGAGAGATCCATGAAACCATGAGCCAGGGATTTGAAGCCCTGAACATTAATGAAGCATATGCTGTACTTGGAACTTCCATGACATCTTTTCAGCAAGCCAGGAAGGTTGTTGAAGAGGGGACTGCCCAAGGCTGGGGCAAGCTGCTGCCCGTGGAGAAGAAGGAGGACAGATTTGGGTTGGGTTACAAACCAACTCAACAAGATCAATTAGAGGCTGCTAAGAAGCCCAGTTTTGTTAGTGGGGGGATGCTCACCCCAGATGCAGTAAACAATTTGGAAGATGAGTCGGAAGATGAGCGCAACCTGGAGAGCTGGATACGTCCAAGGATCCCGAGGAGCCGTATCTCAAACTGGTCTTCCCAGGAAATTATAAGGGTTACTCCTGCAGAGTAATTATTATTTCCTGTATTTTTAAGCATGCATCAAGTCTTGCATCTTGCCCAAGATGACAAGACTCATTTTGTAATCGGGCCATCTTGTAATTTTGTGCAAACAGATCAATCAATGAATATCGGACGTCTTTTGCAAATGAGTCTTTTTCTTTTCTGCTCACTGTTTTTCATTTTTTCTTTTTGTACAAAAATAAAATGGCAATGTTTTCCAAAATGATAAACTTCATTTCACTTCTTTTTCTAAAACAAGATTAAAATCAATCACTAAAATGAACAATCTAAACCCTTGCAGAGAGTGCCCCTCAGACTGCACCGACAACAACACAGCTATGACTTCGTATGACTTTGACAATCCAATCCATCAAGCTGATGAAGGGGTTGAAGAAGATTATGAGCTTCCTGAAGAGCTAGCCAGGTTGTTAAGGCAGGAGGAGAAGGTTATCACTCCTCATCAGGAGGAGATTGAAACGATTAATCTTGGTTCAGAAGAAGACGTGAAAGAGGTTAAGATCGGGGCCTGCCTACAAGATTCAGTGAAGGAGCAACTGATTGATATGCTTCGGGAGTATGTGGATGTGTTTTCTTGGTCTTACCAGGACATGCCGGGGTTGGACACCGATATTGTCATGCACAAGCTGCCATTAAAAGAGGACTGCCCGCCGGTTAAACAGAAGTTGCGCCGTACTCGCCCAGATATGGCAATGAAGATAAAGGAAGAGGTACAAAAGCAGTGGGACGCCGGGTTCCTTGTTGTAACTAGCTATCCGCCGTGGGTTGCTAATATTGTACCTGTGCCTAAGAAAGACGGCAAAGTGAGAATGTGTGTTGACTACCGAGACCTGAACAGAGCCAGCCCAAAAGATGACTTCCCATTACCTCACATTGATGTATTGGTTGATAATACGGCTTAGTTCTCGGTGTTCTCCTTCATGGACGGATTTTCAGGATACAATCAGATCAAGATGTCGCCTGAAGACATGGAGAAGACAACTTTCATCACACCCTGGGGCACGTTCTGTTATAAGGTTATGCCATTCGGACTGAAGAATGCTGGTGCAACATATCAACGGGCTATGGTAACATTATTCCACGATATGATCCATAAAGAAATCGAATGTTATGTGGATGACATGATTGCTAAGTCCCTCACAGAAGAAGACCACCTGGTAAATCTGCTGAAACTATTCAAGCGTCTGAGGAAGTACCAACTGAAATTGAACCCCAACAAGTGCACCTTCGGGGTGCGATCTGGTAAGCTGCTGGGATTTATTGTAAGCGAGAAAGGGATTGAAGTTGACCCTGATAAAGTCAAAGCCATTCAAGAAATGCCTGCACCGAAGTCTGAAAAAGAAGTTCGGGGGTTTCTGGGTAGATTGAACTACATTTCAAGGTTCATATCTCACCTTACAGCAACTTGTGAACCCTTGTTCAAGTTGTTAAGAAAGGAACAAACGGTCAGGTGGAACGAAGACTGCCAAAAGGCTTTTGACAAAATCAAGGAATACTTGCAAGAGCCTCCAATCCTTATGCCTCCAGTTGAAGGAAGACCTCTGATAATGTACTTGACAGTATTAGAAGAGTCAATGGGGTGTGTGCTGGGCCAGCATGACGAGTCTGGTCGAAAAGAGTATGCAATTTACTACCTGAGCAAAAAGTTTACCGACTGTGAACAACGTTATTCACTGCTCGAGAAAACTTGCTGTGCTTTAGCGTGGGCTGCTCGCCGACTAAGACAATATATGTTGACCTACACTACCTTATTGATATCAAAGATGGACCCGGTTAAGTACATTTTTGAGAAGCCAGCTCTTAACGGACGGGTTGCAAGATGGCAGATGATCCTCACAGAATATGACATTCAGTATACGTCTCAGAAAGCCATCAAGGGCAGCGTATTGTCTGATTATCTTGCTGAGCAACCTATTGATGATTACCAGCCTATGAGGTTTGACTTCCCTGATGAGGACATCATGTTCATAAAAGCAAAAGATCATGAAGAGCCTATTCACACTGAAGGGCCTGACCCGGAAGAAGAATGGACTATGATGTTTGATGGGGCTGTTAATATGAATGGTCGTGGTGTTGGTGCAGTACTCATTTCACCTAAGGGAGTTCACATGCCTTTCTCGGCAAAACTCACCTTTAACTGCACTAACAACGAAGCTGAATACGAAGCTTGTATTATGGGTCTCGAGGAAGCCATTGACCTCAGGATCAAGACATTGACTGTGTTCGGAGATTCAGCTCTGGTAGTTAATCAAACCAACGGCAAATGGTACACCCACCAGGATCATCTGATACCTTATAGGGATTATACAAGGAGGTTATTGACTTTCTTCACAACGGTCAAGCTTGAGTATATCCCTCGGGACGAGAATCAGTTTGCAGATGCTCTGGCTACCATTTCATCCATGATCAAAGTCCAAGCTGCCAACTTTGTACCTCGGATTTCAGTGTCCAGACTTGACAGACCAGCATATGTATTTGCAGCAGACGTTGTCAAAGATGATAAGCCTTGGTTCCATGACATTAAGTGCTTCTTGAAGGATCAAACGTACCCACCTGGGGCATCTTCCAATGATAAGAAGACTTTAAGAAGGCTTGCTGGTAGTTTCTTTCTGAACACTGATGGTTCCCTGTACAAGAGAAACTTTGATATGGTACTCCTCAGATGCGTTGATAGAACAGAAGCAGACTTGTTGATGCACAAGGTGCACGAAGGATCCTTTGGTACCCATGCAGGAGGGCATGCCATGGCTAAGAAGTTACTAAGATCCGGCTATTACTGGATCACAATGGATGCCGACTGTTGTGCCTATGCCAGAAAATGCCATAAATGCCAGATCTATGCAGATAAGGTGCATGTGCCTCCTACTCCTCTGAACGTGATGTCTTCACCCTGGCCCTTTGCCATGTGGGGCATTGACATGATTGGCAAGATTGAGCCAACAGCTTCGAATGGCCACAGATTCATCTTGGTTGCCATTGACTATTTTACCAAGTGGGTTGAAGCAGCTTCCTATGCAAACGTTACAAGGCAGGTGGTAGCCCGATTTCTGAAGAGAGACATCATCTGTCGATACGGAGTTCCCGAGCGAATCATTACTGATAATGGTTCCAACTTAAACAACAAAATGATGGCAGGGCTATGCCGGGACTTCAAGATCCAACACCACAATTCTTCTCCTTACAGGCCAAAGATGAACGGCGCTGTTGAGGCAGCTAATAAGAACATTAAGAAGATTGTGCAGAAGATGGTAGTCACCTACAAAGACTGGCATGAAATGCTAACATTTGCCTTGCATGGGTACCGCACGTCAATCAGAACATCCACTGGGGCAACACCGTATCAGCTTGTGTATGGTATGGTGTAACACCCCAAATTTGCCCTCTTCATTTTAAGCATCATGTCGCATCATAGTCATCATAACATATCATGTCTTTAGCATTTTGCATAGAAAAATGAGGCATAACACTCACATGTTCTAGCATAAGGCATATGACCAACCATCTGGAAGGTTTGAGGCACCGCAAATAAAAATCGAGAGCATGGTGACCAGGCAAAAATTTCACAGGATCACTCTGCACAAGCTCTGTACCATGTTCAAAGCTTAAAAAGAATGAAGGGATCAAAATCAGCTTGAAACGGCGGGCGCCGGCATCATTTTTGAAGTTTCCCACCAAAAGGGGGGAAATTCAAATTTTGCATGCGTTAACCGGTTAACGCATATGGTTAACCGGTTAACAGCTGCGAAATTTGAATTTCCAGCAGCATTTTCAGCATGTGTGTTTTGGCCCCATTTTCCAATTTTCTGATTTTTATTCATTTGAATTAAAATTGAATTTGAGAAGGATCTAGAGCATGTATCCAAACCTCTTTCCAACCCTAAAACCTAATCACATTACCAAGCCATATTTTTTGGATCCCAAACCAAGATTTTGGGCCCCAACCCTAAACCATATATATTCCATTTCTCTCCAAACCAAATGATAACTCACTCATTTTTCACTCTCATTCTGAATTTTTATTGCTCTCACTCACAATTCTCTCACTTTTCTCTCCCAATTTTCCAAATCACTCAAAGTTCCTCTTTGAAGATCACACAACCTTGCCTTGAGGTGTGTAGATCTTGGAACTAGACCTCCATCCATAGTTTCATTACATCTTTTTGCTGGTTTTATTGGAGATTCAGATCTGGTTTGGGATCTAAAAGTGCTTTTGGATCCAAAATTCTGCATCAAGAGCTTGATCTTGCATTTATTTTGCATGGAGTGTGGAGCTTAGCATCGGATCTTCAAGGTTTTGCGCGAGATCTATCATTTTCAGCATAATCAACAATTACCAAAGCATACCTCCGCTTTGTAGGTTGGTTAATTCCAGATCCAACTCTGTTTTTAGCTTATTTGCATTGCTTGAGCTTTGAACCTACCATGTGTTTGTGTAATTGATTGTGTTGCATGATTTGATTGGTTGATTTGTATCCGGATCCGATTGTTATTGTTCATGAGCATAATGTTATGGATTGATGTGCATTGATCTATTTTTTCCATGTGTAATTGAGTGCTGGTCTGGTGCAGCTTATTTGAATAAGCTGTTTTTGAAATGCTGTTTTCTGCAGGAATTTGCTGCTGTTTTTACAGTGTTAACCGGTTAACGCATATGGTTAACCGGTTAACGCCCTGTTTCTGTGTGTGTTTTGTGCAGGTTTTGACTGGTTAACCGGTTAACGCATATGGTTAACCGGTTAACACTGATGCAGAATGGTTTTTTGGGGCTGTTTTGAGTTTGTTTGGTCCCTTTGCTTGTTCTAATTGCCATGAATCATTGTGTGATCATTAAGCATGATATTTTAGGGTATTTGCTTGCTGGTTGATGTTTGCTTTCATGTTCTCGACGCGTAAGTCGTGTATTTGCAATGTTGGCATGATTGTTTGATTTTTTGTTCAAGTACCTTTGAGCATGATTGATCCCATGATTGTTTCTTGGTCAATTTGCTGGATTTTTGCTAACTTTTCAGGGGCTCATGGTAAGAGAAGTGTGGATGTTTATCCACATTTCAACTTTTTTTCATCTTTCCTCTTTTGTTATTTGAACTAACCCTTTGTTGTTGGGCTTAGGCCTTTCTCATCCCTTCTTCTATCTTCTTCTTCTCTTCTTCATTAGGATAGAAACCTCACAAACTTAGGATCATCCATGCATGTTAACACTTAGGATTATTTTAGTCCCCCTTTAGCATTTTTACCTTTATGATCCTTTTGGTTCTTTTCTCTTCTCATCTCATAACTCTAAAAAACACCTTTAATAAATGTGAAGCGATGCATTGATCCATAGCCTTATTCCATGAGGTATGCTTGTAGTCTTCCCATCTTGGGATAGTACAAGTTTGCCTTGTGATGCACAAGTCTGATCAAGGTATCTTCTTCATAAAAGAAAAGCCTAAAAAAACACTTCTTCATGTAAATAACCAAAAACACTTAATAATTAAGCAAGTTAGTGAGCTTATGCCCTAATCTTTGGGTTCAAGTTTTGGGGATCTTCTCCTTACTTGAGTGTGCTTGTTCTATTATTCCATCTTGGAATGTAGTGACAAGTGCACGTTCCATTGGTGAGAGTTTGAGTTCACTTCCTTGTGACACACTCATAAAAGCTTCTAAAAAAACACAAACAAACAATAAGCGTCTTTCCTTCGGGAATTCTTTTCTCATCTCCTTCGCTCCGTACGCGAACTTGCTCCTACTTGTCATTTTGCAAGACGGTTACGCACTCGTCGTCCGAGCCTGCAACACCTGAGCAATGGCATAGGCAGTTCAAGCCTTAATTCACAAGCAATTTCCTTTTAGTACCCCTAGTTAGGGGAACTACGGCGTCTCTGATCCTCATTATCCCGATGAGGTACGTAGGCAGCGGGGTAGGGCCCGTTCGAGCACAATCTTTATTTTCCCTACATTTTTTCTCTTTGTTTCTTATTTCAGTTCTTTTCCAGTTCTAGTTTCTTTTCATTTTCATTTTCTTTTGCTGCATCTTTCATACCCTCACCCTTTGAAACAGTTTCTCTTGCAAGCGTGGATCCCGTCGGGTACGGCGGATGATCTGGGGTGCTAATACCTTCCCAGGTCATAACCGACTCCCGATCCCAGTCTCTTTGGTTCGCAGGACCCGTGTCCTTCCTTTTCTTTTTTCTGGTTTGTGCAGCATTACCATTCCCTCTCTTCGGGATAAAAATGCCTGGCTGGCGACTCTATTCTTTTTCCGCGCCACTTTCGCGTTTGTACCAGGATGGAAATCCTCGGGAGCGACAGCTTGGCGACTCTGCTGGGGATATACCACCAGAATCTCTGGTTCCCCTGTGAGTCTCTCCTAGCGCTTGTGTGTTGCTGTTTCATTGGGTGATGTTTGTTTGGTGTGGCTTGTTGTATTATATTGCTGTTTGTTTATTGCTTTATTTACAGCTTTATTTACAGCTTTATTTACAGTCTTCAGTATTTATTTTCCGCATCATATATATTATACTGGACTGTCTGGACTGGTTTTCTTTGGTGGGATGGGAGTTACTGGTTCTTGAGAGATGTGAGCCAGGTACCCGGCTCGAGTGCACCATAGGACTTAGCGTGGTTCCACTTTGGCCTCATGAGATCTTGTCATGAGGGTAGTAGTGAGTTCCACACCCAGGTTGCGATTGTCTTGGAAATGTCTTGATTTGGGGATCTTCCTCTCTCATTTCATAACCCTGACAGTTATGTGCAGCTGGGGACCGATCATTGAGAACTTTTGTGGAAACAACCCTCTCCAGTGGTGACAATGGCAGACCACATTTTGTGGCAAACCCATTCGCACCCGAGGGTCCACTGGGAACTCGCATAGGATGGCCTGGTTCTCTTATAAGAACTCAGTTAAAGCATCTGGTCGTATGACATTAGTACTGTATCCTACGGGCTGAATGTACTATTGTTTCTCGATTTCAGCATTTGAAGCTGGGGACTTATAAGGGATGCTTGTTTTTCCCGGACTCAGCTGAGGCCTCCCTGCGTAGTACATAATGCCTAACCGATTCCCTGATTTGGTCATGAGCCATTTCTCGGAGATGGTGAAAGTATTATTGCTATTCGGCTTTGAGAGTCCGTGATGTCTGACCCGGAGCCTTTTACCTGTGAGATTGGGGGG
The DNA here is from genome assembly GCA_963966055.1 of Lathyrus aphaca. Lineage (NCBI taxonomy): Eukaryota > Viridiplantae > Streptophyta > Magnoliopsida > Fabales > Fabaceae > Lathyrus > Lathyrus aphaca. The sequence goes on from OZ014525.1 coordinate 268,158,447, forward strand.
TGTTTACAGGTGTGCAGGAACCCATGACCTCAACATACACTCATTTGTTCAGTTATGATCTTTGGTCCGGTGAATAAGATTTGTGGTTCCGAAGTTATGGTCCTGGAATTCTGGATTTCTTGATACTGTGATTCTGATCAGAGGGTTGTGATTATCAGAGGGTGTGACTCAGTGAACTGTTGAGATTGCCAGTTATTCAGAGGGCTTTGTCAGTGTGCCAGTTCAGATGGTCCCCGTTGGTCATATGTTTGCATTGCATCTGCATCATTCTTTGCATTAACTGTTTATGTTTCCCATTTTTCAGGGCATTGCTCGCATTTGTTCCCAGTTCTGGTATTCTTATCTCCATGGCAGAAATCAAAAGAGATCCAAGGAAAAAGAATGTGCATTACACCTTTCTTCAGCCGGAAGTCAAAAGTGTTCAGAGGTTAGCAGGTCTGATGAATGATCAAGTCTTAGGAAATTTCAAGAAAAGATATGGCCAGATACTGAAGTTTGTGGACAAGCCTACTACAGACCAAAAGGACAGCTTGCATACCTTGTTGCAATTTTATGATCCCTTGCTGCGTTGCTTTGTTCTTTCAGGTTACATCTTAGCTCCGACATTGGAAGAGATCTCCAGCATGCTGAGTATTCCGATCAGAGAGACATTGCCGTTCTACGGGTCAGAGGTTGTGCTCAAAGATGAAGACATAGCCAAGGTTTGTAGGTTGTCAGTTGCTTCAGTCAGAAAGGCTTTGCAAGAGAGTAAAGGCAGAGGTCTACCCTGGAGCGTGCTTATCCCAGAGGCTGAGAAATATGCTACAGAAGCTAAGTGGAACGACTTTGGAGCTTTGCTTGCATTGATGGTATATGGGTCTAGCTTGTTTCCCGGAGAGAAAGAGTTTGTCAGCTTAGAAGTGATCTCAATCTTCGCAAAAGGCAATCCGGCGCCTACTTTATTGGGTGACTTTTATTTTAGTGTCCATTACAGAAACGAGAAAGGTAGAGGTGGTCCAGTGGTCTGCTGTGCTCCTTTGTTTGCCGAATGGTTCGCTAGACAGTTACCTAAATCAGGTGCCTTCAAGGATATGCGAGACGAATGGAGATGGTCCAGAAGGCTGATGGGATTGACTGAAGAAGACATTGCTTGGGGTTATGACAGGAGTTTGCTAGGAAAGGAGTTGATGGTTAGTTGCGGGAGGTTTGCTGGAGTACCTTTGCTAGGAAGGAAAGGTGTCATCAGTTACTACCCGACATTAGCCAGAAGGCAGTTTGGCTACCCTTTGAAGGATCCTCCTCAGATGGAAATGTTTGCTGAATCTTTGTATTTTCCTGTTGATGGAAACAGAGAGCTAGTCCAACAAGCAGTTCAATCCTGGGATCACAGGAAAAGGAAAGGGAAGAAGGACTTCGGCCGAGTTGATCCCAAGGCATATCCACCATATGCTGAATGGTTGCAAAGGCATATCGAGGCAGTTCTCATGCCTTTTTCAATCGAAGCTCCACTTTATCCTCGAGAGGTACCAGGTCCGAGCAGTACGGTTTCCTTGGAGGAGTACAAGAAGCTAGAAGCTCAGCTGCAAGCAGTCAGAGTAGAGAATGTTGAGATGGTAAGCTTATACCATCAGGCTAATAGAGCTAAGAAGGAAGTCGAAGACAAGCTGCAAAAGCTCCAGTCCTCCTTGGAAAACAAAGAGAAAGATTTTGCCGGAAGAGAAGCCCATTTCCATCGATTGGGTATGATGGAAGCGCAAAGAGAAGCCAAGCACAAGGAGACTTTAAAGACTCTCAAGAGCGCTCGACAGTCCATTGTTTGGCTGAAAGGCCAAAGGGATGAAGACCAAAAGAAATGCAAAGAGAAGGAAGAGTTCTTTGAGATTCAGATGGCTTGCAAGAAAGAGGAAGTGGAACAAGCCCACGCCATCCGGAGGGAGAGGACCCAGCAGCTAGTCCAAAGTCAATTAGCTCTGGAGGAAGCCAGGAAAGAGATCGAAGAGCTCAAGCTGAGAGCAAGTGTCAAGAAAAGCAGGGCAGAGGTGGCAGAGCCGGGGTCCTTAGCTTAGTTTATTTTTCAGACTACCTACAGGCTTGTTGTAGGAGTCTTGCTTTTATTTCTTTTATCTTTATGTACTGATTTGTAACCCTTCGGGGAATATTCTTGGATGTATTCTGACTTTTAGCCTATAGTGGTTTGTCCCTACTCAGTATTAATGTGCAAGTTATCGTTTTGAATGTGCAAGACTCGTTTGTCTGGATACTGCTAATGTCTGAACACTTATCAAAGAGAAAGTTTGAAAGATAAAAGTGATTGCCGAGATAGATGCCAGAACTGGGGCATGCCAAATGTTTAAAGTTGGGAACATGAACAGTTGCATTGCATTGCATATAACCTGTTTGTCTGTTTTGCAGGTGTCGCATCAATTACTAACGGGTTTTGTGTTTCAGGCGCAATAGCTCCTCGTAAGGTTCGAGAACGACCAGCAGTGCACAGATACCCAACCAAGATTAACAGAGAGCGGGCCATGGATCAAATGCAGGCAGATTTGGCAGACTTAAGGCAGAGAATGGATAACTTCATGACGTTAATGACCGGCATGGGGCAGAATCAAGAACGGCTGCGAGAGTTGGTTGAGAATCAGAACAGAAACGCTGCTGCTGCTGCTAATGTTGATAATCATGCCGGTGCGGGCGCACGGCAGGCTGGACCTCAAGTTATACAACCAGGGGCGACCGTAGTCAATGACGGGATGCATAACATTCATGTGGATCACCAGGATGACCAGTTCACTTTGCTTGATGAGACCGAGGGTCAAGGGGTCGAGATGAACAAGAGATTTGAAGAGATGGCCGAGCAAATCAAGGCTATTCAATCCCAGAGTTCTTTGGGATTCGATATAACAGACTTGGGCTTGGTTCCGGGAGTCAGAATTCCGTATAAGTTCAAAGTTCCTACTTTCGAGAAGTACAACGGCACTGCTTGCCCAAAGACCCATCTGCAATCGTATGTTGGGAGAATTGCTGCGCATACAGACGATGAAAAACTATGGATGTATTACTTTCAGGATAGCTTGGTGGGAGCTTCCCTTGAGTGGTACATGAAGCTCAGCAGGGTCAATGTCAAGAGCTGGAAAGATCTCGCTGAGGCCTTCGTGAAGCAGTACCAGTATAACATGGACATGGCTCCGAATCGCACCCAGTTGCAACATATGGCTCAGACAGCAAAAGAAGGCTTCAAGGAATACGCTCAGAGGTGGCGTCAGTTAGCTGCCAGGGTGCAACCACCACTGTTAGAGAATGAGATGGCCGATATGTTTATGGGCACCCTCCAGGGAGTATTTCTTGAAAGATTGGCGTCAAGTTCTGCTACAAAGTTCAACGATATTGTCATTGCGGGAGAAAGGGTTGAAACGCTGTTGAAAATGGGGAAGATACAAGACCCCGGTGCTAGTAGTTCAAGTGGAGCGAGGAAAGCTTTCAGCGGACCTCCGAGAAGGCGAGAAGGTGAGACCAATGCTGTATTCGGTCGAAACCAGGGCCGTGGTTACAGAAGACCTTATGGGCATGTGGCTGCTGTCACTATTCCTGCAGCTCCCGTACAACAAATGTTACCTCCACCACAACAACAGCAACAACAACAACAACCCAGAGCCAACTACCAGCAAAGGCCTTATCAGCCAAGGCAGGCTCGTCCTGCTAGCAGGGTGATTGAAGCTATTCCGATGACATATGCTGCCTTGTTGCCTAGACTACTGGATTTGAACCTTATTCAATTGAGGACTTTGGCACCACCACCTCCTGGAGAGCTTCCAGCTGGTTATGATGTCAACGCGCGATGCGCTTTTCATTCAGGGGCACCCGGGCACTCAACTGAGAAGTGCAGGGCGCTACATCACAAAGTTCAAGATCTCGTGGATTCAAAGGCAATCAACTTTGCACCACCACCGAATATCAACTCGAACCCTATACCTAATCATGGAGGGGCAAGAGTTAATGCTGTTGAGAGTGATGACAAGTTAAGTTTGGTACTGAGTATTGATGAAGTCAAGATGCCGTTGAAGGTGGTGAAAGAGAGACTGTTGAAAGGTCAAGTATTTCCTGGTTGTTCTCTCGATTGTGAAGACTGTATAAGTGTTGTGAATGGCTGCGAGAAATTGAAGACGGGTTTGCAAGAGTTGATTGATGATGGATCTCTGCAATTTAGCAAGATTAGTAATGAAGAGGCTGATGATGTGTCAACCGTTACTATCTTCTATGACGAAGCTGATATGCCCGTCAGACAGAGGCCGGTTATCACCTACGCTCCTCAGATTAGTCCTGTGACTATAACGGTACCTGGGCCAATGCCGTATAATGATGATAGAGCCATTCCGTGGCATTATGGTTCTGATGTCTATGTGGCGGGACAGAAGATGGAAAGTAGACCTGTTGCTGATTTGACTATTGAGAATGTGGGAGGTGTTGGAGGTTTTACTCGAAGTGGCCGTTTATTTGCTCCCCCTGCACTGAGAAGGGATCTTGAGGCCGAAGCTTCGTCCAAAGACAAAGGAAAGCAGACTGCGAATGATGGGTTAGATACTCCTGTGGCTGGGCAGGGGACATTTGAAAAGGAGGTAGAGGAGTTCATGAAGATCATCAAAAGGAGTGACTACAAGGTGGTTGACCAACTGAATCAGACGCCTTCGAAGATTTCTATCTTGTCACTGTTGATGTGCTCACCTGCGCACCGAGAAGCCTTGCTGAAAGTACTTCAAATGGCTTACGTTCCTCAAGAGATTACGGTCAATCAGCTTGAAGCTGTTGTTGGAAGTGTCAATGCTAGCCATGGCTTGGGCTTCACTGACAGAGATCTTACTTTGGAGGGAAGAAATCACAATAAAGCACTGCATATCACGATGGAATGCAGGGGCGCTGTGTTATCCCATGTTCTGGTGGACACAGGCTCTTCGTTGAACGTGCTCCCGAAAAAGGCGTTGATGAAGCTTGACATTGATGGGGTTATCCTGACGCCGAGTGATTTGGTGGTTAAAGCTTTCGATGGTTCAAGAAGATCAGTTTTCGGAGAGGTTGAGTTGCCTGTTAAGATAGGCTCTCAAGTCTTCAAGAGTGTCTTCTATGTCATGGATATCCAGCCTGCGTATAGCTGCTTGTTGGGCAGACCGTGGATACACGCAGCTGGAGCTGTCACCTCAACTTTACACCAGAAGCTTAAGTATGTGGTGGACGGCCAGGTCATCACAGTTTGCGGGGAAGAAGATATTTTCGTCAGCCACCTGTCGACATTTAAATATGTGGAAATGGACGGAGAAATTCACGAGACTTTGTGCCAAGCTTTTGAGGCAGATGTCAGTATCTTGACTCCGGTGAAGAAAAACAACGAAGGCACGTCAATTCATTCTTACCGGGAAGAAAAAGAGGCTGTCCAATCAGGCAATGCCCAAGGCTGGGGCAAGCTACTGGAGGTGGAAAAGAAGGATGACAAATTTGGCTTAGGGTATCAGCCTGGGGGGTCTATTCAGAGTGGTAAAGCTATCTCATTCACAAGTGCTGGGTTGCTCGACCGCGATCAAATCTGTACGGCAAGTCAAGACGGGGATAGTGACAGAGACTGGGACAACAATTGGATCCGCCCGTGTGCACCCGGCGAGGAGCTAGGAAATTGGTCTGCTGAGGACATTGTTCAAGTCACCTGGCTCTCAAAGTAATTGTTTTGTTTCCTTTTATTAGCATACTGCATTGTCAAATCCAGCATTCTGCCCAAGATGTTTGGATCCATTGTACTGGGCCACCATGTTTTGTATTGCATCGTTATTTTTGCCATGAAATAAAAGGACATTTTCAGACAAATTGTGCTCTCTTTCTTTGTTTTTAAATTTTTATAAAAAAAAAAAAAAAAAAAAAATAAAAAAAAAAAAAACAATATAAAAATGGCAATGTGTTTTTTTCACTTTTTTGCTTTGTGTTAGCGTCTCTTTTCAAAATAAGCAGATTCTGAATAAGCACATCATTTGTGCAGTATTGATCATCCGGATTCCACGGATAACGTTCCTGCTATGACTATGCATGACTTTGATAATCCAGTCTACCAAGCTGATGAAGGGGTTGAGGAAGACTGTGACCTCCCTGAAGAATTGGTCAGATTGTTGAAACAAGAGGAACGAGTTATTCAGCCTCATCAAGAAGAGATTGAGACCATCAACATTGGCAGTGAAGATGCAAAGAAAGAAATCAAGATAGGAGCCAATCTGCGGGCCGATGTCAAACAAGAGCTGATCAGTATGTTGAGAGAGTATGTGGATATCTTTGCTTGGTCATATCAGGATATGCCAGGATTGGATACCGACATCGTGATGCATAAGCTACCCCTGAGGGAAGACTGTCCTCCTGTAAAGCAAAAGTTGAGAAGAACTCGCCCGGATATGGCGATGAAGATCAAAGAGGAGGTGCAGAAACAGTGGGATGCCGGGTTCCTTGCCGTGTCTAGTTACCCACCTTGGGTAGCTAACATCGTACCAGTACCTAAGAAGGACGGCAAGGTCCGAATGTGCGTTGACTATAGAGATTTGAACAGAGCAAGCCCGAAGGATGATTTTCCGTTGCCACACATCGATGTGTTGGTCGACAGTACTGCTCAATTCTCAGTATTCTCCTTCATGGATGGATTCTCCGGTTATAATCAGATAAAAATGGCGCCGGAAGACATGGAGAAGACAACGTTCATTACCCCGTGGGGAACATTCTGCTACAAGGTCATGCCCTTCGGTTTGAAGAACGCTGGGGCAACTTATCAGCGGGCGATGGTCACGTTGTTCCATGACATGATCCACAAGGAGATCGAATGTTATGTGGATGATATGATTGCAAAGTCCAAAGACGAAGAGGAGCATTTGGTTAATTTGAAGAAGCTGTTTGACAGATTGATCAAGTACAAATTGAGGTTGAATCCGAACAAGTGCACTTTCGGAGTGCGTTCTGGAAAGTTGCTGGGTTTCATTGTAAGTCAAAAGGGAATTGAGGTAGACCCTGCTAAAGTGAAAGCAATTCAAGATATGCCTGCACCAAAGACAGAAAAAGAAGTGCGCGGGTTCTTAGGTAGATTGAACTACATTTCTCGGTTCATATCTCACCTAACTGCCACGTGCGAACCGATATTCAAACTGCTAAGAAAAGAGCAGACGGTCAGGTGGAATGATGATTGCCAAAGAGCTTTCGACAAAATAAAGGAATATTTGCAGGAACCTCCAATTCTGATGCCTCCAGTGGAGGGGAGACCATTAATCATGTACTTGACCGTGCTAGAAGGGTCGATGGGGTGTGTGCTTGGCCAACATGACGAGTCTGGTCGAAAAGAGTATGCCATTTATTACCTTAGCAAAAAGTTTACCGACTGTGAATCCCGATACTCACTGCTCGAGAAAACTTGCTGCGCTTTGGTATGGGCTGCTCGCCGACTGAGGCAGTATATGTTGACCCATACCACACTTCTCATTTCCAAGATGGACCCCGTCAAGTACATCTTTGAGAAACCAGCATTGACCGGAAGGGTTGCTAGATGGCAGATGATTTTAACGGAATACGACATCCAGTACACTTCTCAGAAAGCTATCAAAGGAAGTGTATTGTCGGAATACCTTGCTCAGCAACCTCTTGAGGATGACTATCAGCCGATGAGATTTGATTTCCCTGATGAGGACATCATGTGCCTCAAAACAAACGATTATGAGGAACCACTTCCGGAGGAGGGGCCTGACCCTGAATCCAAATGGAAGTTGATGTTTGATGGGGCTGTCAATATCAATGGTCGTGGAGTTGGTGCTGTACTCATTACTCCTGAAGGTGTTCATTTACCCTTCGCTGCCAAAATTACTTTTGGTTGCACCAACAATGAAGCGGAATACGAGGCGTGTATAATGGGAATAGAGGAGGCAATTGATCTTCGGATCAAGAACCTCGATATATTCGGAGATTCAGCCCTCGTCATTAACCAAATTACCGGCAAGTGGTACACACATCAAGAGCATCTAGTTCCGTACAGGGATTATGCTAGAAAACTGTTGACATTCTTCACGACAGTTGAGCTCAAATACATACCACGGGACGAAAATCAATTTGCCGATGCTTTGGCCACTCTCTCTTCGTCAATTAAAGTCCTATGTTGGAATTTTGTGCCCAGAATTGACATCTCCAGGCTTGACTCTCCCGCTTATGCTTTCTCTGTAGACGCCGTGTCTGATGAGAAACCTTGGTATTTTGATATCAAGTTATTCCTGGAGAAGCAAGAATACCCAACAGGGGCATCTTCCAAAGACAAAAAGACCTTGAGACGACTTGCTGCTAGTTTCTTCTTGAACACAGACGGGGTTTTGTATAAGAGGAACTTTGACATGGTCCTGCTCAGATGCGTGGATAGACACAAAGCAAGCCTGTTGATGCAGGAAGTCCACGAGGGATCTTTTGGTACCCATGCAGGAGGGCACGCCATGGCAAAGAAACTGCTAAGATCAGGGTATTATTGGATGACAATGGATGCAGACTGTTGTTCATTCGCCCGAAAGTGCCACAAGTGCCAAATATATGCAGATAAAGTGCATGTTCCTCCAAATCCGCTCAACGTCATGTCATCTCCTTGGCCTTTCTCTATGTGGGGCATTGACATGATCGGGAAAATCGAGCCAACTGCTTCGAATGGTCATCGCTTCATCCTGGTCGCGATTGATTACTTTACCAAGTGGGTAGAAGCAGCGTCTTATGCCAATGTCACTCGTCAAGTGGTGGCAAGATTTCTGAAAAGAGATATCATATGCAGATATGGAGTACCCGAAAGGATCATTACTGATAATGGTTCTAATCTCAACAACAAGATGATGGCAGACTTATGTCGGGACTTCAAAATACAGCATCACAATTCTTCTCCTTACCGACCAAAGATGAATGGTGCGGTAGAGGCAGCTAACAAGAATATCAAGAAGATTGTGCAGAAAATGGTTGTCACCTACAAGGATTGGCATGAGATGTTACCGTTTGCTTTGCATGGGTACCGAACGTCGGTCAGGACATCAACAGGGGCAACTCCCTTCTCTCTAGTGTACGGCATGGAAGCAGTCCTGCCTGTTGAAGTAGAGATTCCCTCACTGCGCGTGATGATGGATGTCAAACTGGATGAGGCTGAATGGGTGCGTGCTCGTTACAATCAGCTATGTCTAATTGAGGAAAAGAGGTTAGCGGCTATCTGTCATGGTCAGCTTTATCAAAGGAGAATGAAGCGGGCATTCGATCAACGAGTACGTACTCGAGGGTATCAAGTGGGAGAGCTTGTGTTGAAGAGAATCGTTCCTCCAGGTTCAGATAACAGGGGCAAGTGGACCCCGAACTACGAAGGACCATTCATAGTGAAGAAAGTATTCTCAGGAGGAGCGCTGATGCTCACCACTATGGATGGAGAAGATTTCCCATCCCCTGTTAACTCGGACGCAGTTAAAAAATACTTCGCATAAAGAGACCCGCTGGACACAAAACAGAATGTAAGTCCAGGCAAGAAAAGGGCATCCCGGCGAGCTAAAAACAGAATAAAAAAGCTCGGGCAAAAATTAGGGAAATGAATAAAAAAATGTACACCCGCTGAGTTGAAAAGCCGCATTGGACAGCTCAGGCAAAAAAGGGTATCCCGGTGGATTGAAAACCCGAGAGGGCGATCCACGCAAAATAAGGGAATAAGCGAACAACTGTGATCCGAGTTATCTGAACCACGTCATCGTTTTGTACAGTTTGACAATACCGGAAGGATAGGAAGCAGTCCCCTTGTCCTCTCAGAAAGCCAAAACAGAATGGAGAGTCTTGAAGACATGCAGGTCATAGCAGAAATGGAACTCCTTGGAATGCCGCGTACGTTGCCATTAGGATAATTTCTTTTCTCAATTTTATAGTGGCTACCTCTTTCCAGGTGGTTGCTTCCTGATGTAAATCTTTGCCTATTCAGAGGCCATTCAATAAAAATAATATTCAGTCAAAAAGCTGTGTGTGTTTATTTTTGTTTACAAAATGTCCTGAATTTTAGGCAAAAATAGCATTGCATCTAAACATGGTGATAATTTTGAAAAGAAAACTGACATGCAGGGAAACTGTAACCCTCTTTGAGCGTCGGGTGACGATGGATGAACCGATCATTCCATGCAAATCCCAGGGACACGCGGGTGTGTTCTGTTGTTGCAGGTTGCAGGTTGGCGTCACATTCTCTCAAGCGATTTAATATTCCCCGGCGGAGTACCTCCCCAGCAGAGTACTTTCCCAGTAGGGTATCCCCCAAGCAGAGATTTCCTTTCCCAGCAGGTATCTGAAGACTGGCATCTCCAGCAGAGATTTTTTCTCCAAGCAAGTCTTGACAGCCGCCCAAGCAAGCTTTTCTTCCCCAGTGAAGTAGCATTTCATTCTTCCCCAGCGGAGTATACCCAGCAGGTGCCAGAAAGCCTGACATCATCAAAGATGGAATTAGTAGTCCATTATCCCCATCAGAGTATGCCTATCAGGTACCTGAAAGCCTGATATCCCCTCAGAGTCTTGAGTTATCAGATGCTCTCCCCAGTCAGAGTGTTTGCCCAAGAAGCTTCTCCAGCCAAGTCTGAGGATGTTCCTGTTCCCACAGTGGTCATATTTGATTTTCGCTTCCGTCAGTGAAATATAATCCCAGCAAAGTTGCCGTACTTTGGGTATTTGATGATGCAGCCAGGTATTCATCACCTCAGTCAGAATGTGTATCCAGACCTCTTGACTTGGATTACCCTGCAGAGTCGTATCTCTTATTGCCGATCAGGCATCCGTTTGTTGCTCGTCTGCAATCTTCAACACTTGTATGTGTTGTCTTTAAGCGGAGTTATCCCCAGCAATAATGTATCATGTTTTATTGCTGCTCGTTTGCATCTTTCAACACTTGTATGTGTTAGCTCGGTGGTATTGCTCGTTTGCTTTCTCCAATAGAGTCTATATCTATTAGCACTCGTCTGTGCTCGCATCTTTATTTGATGCCCATCCTCTTTCAGCACTCGTCCGTGCCCTTTTCCTCAGCAGATCCCTCTTTATTTGGGGTATTCCCCGGCAGTCGTCCGTGCCCATCCTCTTTCAGCACTCGCCCGTGCCCTTTCCTCAGCAGATTCCTCTGTATTTGAGGTATTCCCCGGCAGTCGTCCGTGCCTTTTCCCCGGCAGTTTCCTCTTTATTTGAGGTACTCCCCAGCAATCTTCTGTGCTAGCATCTTTGTTCGATGACCATTCGCAGCTCTCGGCACTCGTCCGTGCTTGTTAGTCTTTGAAGTTTTCTCTCCCCAGCAAAGTTGCCTGTACTCGTTGGGGCTCGTATCTTCATTTGGTGCTCGTCCGCATCCCTGCAGCACTCGCCCGTGCATGTCATTCCTCTTTATTTGAGGCGTATTCCCTAAGAAGTGCCCAGTGCTCGTCCGTGCTCGCATCTTTATTTGATGCTCGACCGCATCTTTTAGCACTCATATGTGCTTGTTACTCCTTTGAAGGTTGCTCGGCGCCCGTCCGTGCCTGTTGCTCATCTGTTGCTCGTCCGCAACTCCTCAACACTCGTTTGTGCTTGATTGTATCCGTTGTTGTTTGCTCGTCTGCAAATCCCAGCACTCGTATGTGCTTGGAAATGTCCCCAGCATCGTCCGCAACCCTTTTACACTCGTCTGTGTTCTGATATGATATTTGTTGTTGCTCGTCTGCAACCTCCCAGCACTCGTCTGTGTTCGGTATGGGATCCTTCGCTGCACTCGTCTGTGCCTTGATATGTATTCTCCGCTACTGCTCGTCTGCAACGACCCGGCACTCGTCTGTGCTTGTTTGAAGCTCGTCTGCTTTTATTCCCCGGAAGTTGTTTGTGTTCTGAAGCTCGTCTGCTTTGCTTGGATACTCGTCTGTATCATCCTCAGCACTCGTCTGTGCTAGCTTGCATCTGTATGTGAAGATTTGCTATTTATCCTGATAATGCTGTGACTACTTCAAATGCTCGTCTGTATTTGAATTTCTGGTATTCGTCTATACCAGTGGCTGATACTCGTCTGTATCATCGCCTGAAACGCTCGTCTGTGTTTCTCAGATCATCGTCTGATACTCGTCTGTATCATTGACTATTGGCACTCGTCTGTGTTCTCTTGATGATCATCCAATACTCGTCTGTATTGAAGAGGTTTAAAATCCTGACAGTGGGAATTAAATGTCAAAATGATTACCGGCCCTGGCGTAACAGGTAAATCCGAAGGAGGCTCGTCTGTCTCAAGCACCAATCATGGTTGCTGCGCCTGGCGTAACAGGTTTGCTCAGAAGACTCGTCTGTCTTATGCCATATATCCGCGGATAATATATGAAGAAGGTTCGTCTACCTTGGTTGCATGTCTATCCCACAGACTTATATGCATTTCCGGAACCTGCGTAAGGGTTGTCCGAAGAAGACTCGTCCGTCTTATTCCACTTATCTGCGTAAGGATTAGTGAAGGAGATTCGTCTATCTCAGGATACTTTGAAGTTCTTTAAGGGCTCGTCCGCTCTCTGCACCTGGCGTCACAGGTCATTCGAAGACTCGTCTGTCTCAGATTATTGTCTTGAAGTGTTGAAGGACTCGTCTGTCCAGCTCCTGGCGTCACAGGATTGTTTGAAGACTCGTCTGTCAACATGTCTTTATTTCAGCTATCAACCTTAGCTTGGAAGAGGCTCGTCCGCTTCTTTCTCCCCTGCAGTCCCCAGAGCGTCATCTGGTTGGGTTTATTTCCCGGGGTTGCATTCTTCGTCAGAGTGCAAATTTCTGGTCTTCTTGGTATTCAATCACAGTTTATCTTGAACGGTCGATAGTCCGTACTATCGTCCTTTTCGGATTAACTGATGATTGAATAGGGGCAGCTGTAACACCCCAAATTTGCCCTCTTCATTTTAAGCATCATGTCGCATCATAGTCATCATAACATATCATGTCTTTAGCATTTTGCATAGAAAAATGAGGCATAACACTCACATGTTCTAGCATAAGGCATATGACCAACCATCTGGAAGGTTTGAGGCACCGCAAATAAAAATCGAGAGCATGGTGACCAGGCAAAAATTTCACAGGATCACTCTGCACAAGCTCTGTACCATGTTCAAAGCTTAAAAAGAATGAAGGGATCAAAATCAGCTTGAAACGGCGGGCGCCGGCATCATTTTTGAAGTTTCCCACCAAAAGGGGGGAAATTCAAATTTTGCATGCGTTAACCGGTTAACGCATATGGTTAACCGGTTAACAGCTGCGAAATTTGAATTTCCAGCAGCATTTTCAGCATGTGTGTTTTGGCCCCATTTTCCAATTTTCTGATTTTTATTCATTTGAATTAAAATTGAATTTGAGAAGGATCTAGAGCATGTATCCAAACCTCTTTCCAACCCTAAAACCTAATCACATTACCAAGCCATATTTTTTGGATCCCAAACCAAGATTTTGGGCCCCAACCCTAAACCATATATATTCCATTTCTCTCCAAACCAAATGATAACTCACTCATTTTTCACTCTCATTCTGAATTTTTATTGCTCTCACTCACAATTCTCTCACTTTTCTCTCCCAATTTTCCAAATCACTCAAAGTTCCTCTTTGAAGATCACACAACCTTGCCTTGAGGTGTGTAGATCTTGGAACTAGACCTCCATCCATAGTTTCATTACATCTTTTTGCTGGTTTTATTGGAGATTCAGATCTGGTTTGGGATCTAAAAGTGCTTTTGGATCCAAAATTCTGCATCAAGAGCTTGATCTTGCATTTATTTTGCATGGAGTGTGGAGCTTAGCATCGGATCTTCAAGGTTTTGCGCGAGATCTATCATTTTCAGCATAATCAACAATTACCAAAGCATACCTCCGCTTTGTAGGTTGGTTAATTCCAGATCCAACTCTGTTTTTAGCTTATTTGCATTGCTTGAGCTTTGAACCTACCATGTGTTTGTGTAATTGATTGTGTTGCATGATTTGATTGGTTGATTTGTATCCGGATCCGATTGTTATTGTTCATGAGCATAATGTTATGGATTGATGTGCATTGATCTATTTTTTCCATGTGTAATTGAGTGCTGGTCTGGTGCAGCTTATTTGAATAAGCTGTTTTTGAAATGCTGTTTTCTGCAGGAATTTGCTGCTGTTTTTACAGTGTTAACCGGTTAACGCATATGGTTAACCGGTTAACGCCCTGTTTCTGTGTGTGTTTTGTGCAGGTTTTGACTGGTTAACCGGTTAACGCATATGGTTAACCGGTTAACACTGATGCAGAATGGTTTTTTGGGGCTGTTTTGAGTTTGTTTGGTCCCTTTGCTTGTTCTAATTGCCATGAATCATTGTGTGATCATTAAGCATGATATTTTAGGGTATTTGCTTGCTGGTTGATGTTTGCTTTCATGTTCTCGACGCGTAAGTCGTGTATTTGCAATGTTGGCATGATTGTTTGATTTTTTGTTCAAGTACCTTTGAGCATGATTGATCCCATGATTGTTTCTTGGTCAATTTGCTGGATTTTTGCTAACTTTTCAGGGGCTCATGGTAAGAGAAGTGTGGATGTTTATCCACATTTCAACTTTTTTTCATCTTTCCTCTTTTGTTATTTGAACTAACCCTTTGTTGTTGGGCTTAGGCCTTTCTCATCCCTTCTTCTATCTTCTTCTTCTCTTCTTCATTAGGATAGAAACCTCACAAACTTAGGATCATCCATGCATGTTAACACTTAGGATTATTTTAGTCCCCCTTTAGCATTTTTACCTTTATGATCCTTTTGGTTCTTTTCTCTTCTCATCTCATAACTCTAAAAAACACCTTTAATAAATGTGAAGCGATGCATTGATCCATAGCCTTATTCCATGAGGTATGCTTGTAGTCTTCCCATCTTGGGATAGTACAAGTTTGCCTTGTGATGCACAAGTCTGATCAAGGTATCTTCTTCATAAAAGAAAAGCCTAAAAAAACACTTCTTCATGTAAATAACCAAAAACACTTAATAATTAAGCAAGTTAGTGAGCTTATGCCCTAATCTTTGGGTTCAAGTTTTGGGGATCTTCTCCTTACTTGAGTGTGCTTGTTCTATTATTCCATCTTGGAATGTAGTGACAAGTGCACGTTCCATTGGTGAGAGTTTGAGTTCACTTCCTTGTGACACACTCATAAAAGCTTCTAAAAAAACACAAACAAACAATAAGCGTCTTTCCTTCGGGAATTCTTTTCTCATCTCCTTCGCTCCGTACGCGAACTTGCTCCTACTTGTCATTTTGCAAGACGGTTACGCACTCGTCGTCCGAGCCTGCAACACCTGAGCAATGGCATAGGCAGTTCAAGCCTTAATTCACAAGCAATTTCCTTTTAGTACCCCTAGTTAGGGGAACTACGGCGTCTCTGATCCTCATTATCCCGATGAGGTACGTAGGCAGCGGGGTAGGGCCCGTTCGAGCACAATCTTTATTTTCCCTACATTTTTTCTCTTTGTTTCTTATTTCAGTTCTTTTCCAGTTCTAGTTTCTTTTCATTTTCATTTTCTTTTGCTGCATCTTTCATACCCTCACCCTTTGAAACAGTTTCTCTTGCAAGCGTGGATCCCGTCGGGTACGGCGGATGATCTGGGGTGCTAATACCTTCCCAGGTCATAACCGACTCCCGATCCCAGTCTCTTTGGTTCGCAGGACCCGTGTCCTTCCTTTTCTTTTTTCTGGTTTGTGCAGCATTACCATTCCCTCTCTTCGGGATAAAAATGCCTGGCTGGCGACTCTATTCTTTTTCCGCGCCACTTTCGCGTTTGTACCAGGATGGAAATCCTCGGGAGCGACATATGGAAGCAGTCCTACCTGTTGAAGTTGAATTACCCTCCCTACGGGTACTGATGGATGTTAAGCTGAACGAAGCAGAATGGGTCCGATCCCGATACGAACAACTAAGTCTGATTGAAGAGAAAAGATTGGCTGCAATCTGTCATGGGCAGTTGTATCAGAAAAGAATGAAGAAAGCCTTCGATCAGAAAGTCAGGCTCCGAGAGTACCAAGTAGGAGATCTTGTGCTGAAAAGACTCCTCCCTCCTCACACAGACCACAGGGGCAAGTGGACTCCAAACTATGAGGGACCATTCGTAGTAAAGAAAGTTTTCTCTGGTGGAGCACTGATGCTCAGCACTATGGATGGTGAAGACTTCCCGTCTCCTGTAAATTCAGATGCAGTTAAAAAATACTTCGCATAAAAATGACCCGCTGGACATAAAAACAGAATGTAAGTCCAGGCAAAAATAGGGCATCCCGGCGAGTCAAAAACAGAATAAAAGACTCGGGCAAAAATAAGGGAAAAATAAGCAAAAAAATGTACACCCGCTGAGTTGAAAAGCCGCATTGGACAACTCAGGCAAAAATGGGTATCCCGATGGATTGAAAACCCGAAAGGGCGATCCATGCAAAATAAGGGAATAAGCGAACAACTGCATTCTGAATTTGTCTGTATCACTTACAACTTGGTAAGTTTCGAAGGGATCAAGCTTCTCTCAGAATCAGCCTTCTTCAGAAAACAAGACGAGAAGAACGCCAAATGTCATACGAGTCATAGCAAAGGGAAGCTCCTTGAAGCGTCATCAACATTGCCTATACCTTTTATTTCTCAATTTGTAACAATCTCCTCATTTTAGGGGATATGTTTTTTTGACTGTATCTTGCCAATTCAGGGCATACGAATTAATAAAATCAGATTTTCAGTCACGTCTCGTCTCGTACATTTTTATTTTTCATTTGCAAAATGTCCGATGTCTTTAAAATACTGATTGCATAAATACAGATGCTTCTTTTCTAAAGAATACGTGCTTGCAGGAAATATATTTACTCCCGGGAGTGTCTGAACTCTTACGACGGAATCCGGTACGGGATACCTCGGGATTACTTGTGCGTTTCTCTATCTTTGCAGGATTGTAGGTATTCAAAACGCAGCATGGGGCATGTAAATTTCTCCCCAGCTGAGTCCTCCAGCATCATCCTCAGCAGGCCCCTTGCAGAAATATCCAGGAAGACCTTCCCAGGGTCTTTCTTTTCCCCCAGCCGAGTCGCCGTTTTACTATTCCTCCACAGCCAAGTGCAAAGGCCGAGAAACCATTTCCCCACAGAGCTTCAACCTCTACCCGAAAAAGCAACACGCGAAGGAATCACAACAGAGTGACGAAGGCTTTTACAAACTCCAGCTGGGTCCTTCATTTACTAGGATGGGTCTATCAGTGACCTATTCCCCCAAGCAGATACATCTCATCAGATCTACCAATGATCTCATCCCCAGCTGGGATGTCCACTTCAAGCAGATCGGCCAGAGATCTTCGCAGTAGCGGGATCCGAATCCCAGATCGTTATCTTTTGCATAAACATACATTCGCATCATATTCACCCCACAAAGCGTAGCATTCCGTCTAATACGGAGCATTACGGCAAAAAATCAAACATATTGCATAATCATAAGCCATGTTCTGAATCAAAACACTTGTGAATAATGACCATCCACCAACAAAATACAGAATGTTCCCCAGGTTCCCCAGCGGAGAGCTAAAGCTAAAGCAGTTGCCTTACACTCACAAACACCAGTACATACTCCTTGTGGCACCCGTCCGTGTCATCATTCCCCAGTAAAGTCACCCGGGCATTCTTTACAAACAAACACTTCTCTTACAAATACATATCTTTCCTGACACTCGTCCGTGTCATATCCCCAGTAGAAAGCCAAAGCGTCCCCTTTGCACTCGCAGATACATATATATATATACAACTTTCTTGACATCCGTCCGTGTCACTTTCCCCAGCATAATTACCTAAACACTTTGTGAAGCATATACTTGTTTATAATATACCTCTTGACACTCGTTCGTGTCACTCTCTCCAGCAAGTTAAAACACTTGTCGTTACACCACTCATACTTATTACTCCTCAGATTCGACACTCGTCCGTGTTCTTTGTTAACCAGTTGGTACTCGTCTGTACCATCATCTCAGAACATGCGTCAAGCGTTTGTTTCTACCTGATACTCGTCCGTATCATAGTCTTAGGGATGCCCGTCCGCATCTTTAATCCATACACTGTGTCAAACACTCTTGTCTTCTTGAATTTAGACACTCGTATGTGTCTACTATTCCCCAGAAGGGTCCCATCAGAATCAACACTCGTCCGTGTTCCTTGTTAACCAGTTGATACTCGTCCGTATCATCATCTCTGAACACGTGTCAGTATTTGTTTCTACCCAATACTCGTCCGTATCATAGTCTTGAGGATGCTCGTCTGCATCTTTAATCTATACACAACGTCGAAACACTTATACCTTTTATTTCTTGGATATAAACACTCGTCCGTGTTTACTATTCCCCAGTAGGTCGCCAACACAGCAAAATTTCTTTTCTATCTGACATTCGCCCTATGTCATGATAAACCCTGAGAGCAGCCGTACCCTGCTAGGTGATCGTCCTTCACCTCTTCATGATCGTCCTTCATCATGCTCATCCGATGGCCGTCCCCATCGTCGACTTTTTCTATCTAGCATTCGTCCTATGTCGTGATATTTAGCAGCCGTCCCCTGCTAGGTGATCGTCCCTCACCTTTTGATGATCGTCCTTCATCATTTTATCCGATGACCGTCCCCATCGTTGATCTTGCTATCTGACATTCGTCCTATGTCATGATAAACCTTGAGAGCAGCCGTCCCCTGCTAGGTGATCGTCCTTCACCTCTTGATGATCGTCCTTCATCATGCTCGTCCGATGGCTGTCCCCATCGTTGACCTTTTATCCGGCATTCGTCTTATGTCGCGATACTTTCGGCAGCCGTCCCCTGCTAGGTGATCGTCCTTCACCTTAGATGATCGTCCCTCATCTTATCCCCCTCGGAGCATCCGTCCCCTGCTAGGTGATCGTCCTTCACCTTTGATGACTGTCCCTCATCATTATTTCATTTATTCTTTAACCCGATGGTCGTCCCCGTCGTGGTCCCTTTTACTTTTCCTGATGATCGTCCTTCATCAGTGTAGCCCGATGGCCGTCCCCATCGTTGTTTGCATTACTTTATGAACCTGATGACCGTACCTCATCATTTACTTTTTACATATTCCCCAGAGAATCTTACAGCTTTACTTGATGGTCGTCCCCATCATAATCTCTTATGTTCCCAGCATGTCGGCCGTCCCCGTCATTGCTCTTTCCCCAGCAGTCGTCCTCTGCCCGACGGTCGTCCTCCGTCGCTCGCACTTTATACTATACTTTGTTTTCTTTTACAATATATATCCCTTTTCTTCTTCATTCTGTGAGTGCAAATTCTGGACTGTCTTTGGTATCCAACCACAAGTTATCTCGTTTGCCTGTTAAGCCGTTGCTTACATCCTGCACAGCTAACTCATGTTTGAATAGGGGCAGCTGTAAACACCCCAAATTTTCCCTCACCCATTCACACCATGGCTTGTGATCTCTTCATGTGCATAAACTCAATCATAGCATCTCATATTACATTTTTGATTCATTGCATTGGTTCAAAGTCATCTGCATCTAGGGTTTGTGATCTGGGCAATCCAAGAGCTTCTTGAGCCACTCCAAAGGTCATCAATCACTTAAAAGGGGTCCATGTATGTTCAAGCATCATATTATGTCCTCTCAGAGTCAAGAATGTCAAAGAATCACAAGAACTGAGAATGGCATGGAAGCAGAGCCAGGTTTGACTACACAGATGACCTAGAATTAGGGTTTTGGTTTCAGAGGCCATAACTCCAAATTTTTTGGTCATTCCTGTTTCTATTGGTCTCTATATGGTATAGGGAGCATGCACATCAATTTTCATGAAGAAATTCAATGGGGGAAGTCATCTGATCAAGAGTTGACTTTTTGAGCAAGTCAGTGTAAAATCAGGGCATCTGAGGCCCCCAATGACCCAACCAAAGGGTGTTCTTCATCATTTTGATTGTGTATGATCTTTATTTGATCATAGAAGATGTTAGAAGTTCACAAATTTGAAGAATTTCAAGTCATTTGCAAAGTTGACTTTTTGGGAAAGTTGACTTTTAATGAAAATTGCCATTTTGGGAAACTTTTTCAACCCTTGCTTTTTGATTCAAAAATGCTTCAAATGGAAAAACTTTGGTCATGAAAGTTGTAGAATGGATCATTCCCTTTTCAAAAAGTACAAGAACTTGACCTAATTCATTTTGGATCAAAAGTTATGGCTTGTCAAAGTTGGCCAAAATCACATAATTTCAAGTTTTCTACCAAAGAGGCAAAGTTGCAAAATCACTTGCCAAGGAAAATTGTGCTATCAAATGGACTTCTAATCTTCATACAAACATGAGCCAAGACCTAAAAGTCAGATTGCATCAAAGGATCACTCATTTTCATGACTTATGGAGCAAGAAATTTCAAAAGGGGCAAAGATGAACCAAGTTGCAAAACCTCATTCAAACCTTAATCCACTTGCTTGCTGACTTCATAATCAATCCTAGGGATCTCCACACTTCTTGCTGCGCAGGACACCCCATTTGTCCTTGGCTAGCTATGAGCCCATACCTCTCTTACACAAAGTTTGACATTTTGGCCAAAGACCCATACCAATCACAATAGGGCACACCAACTCCACATGCCTATCCCTGAGTGATAAGTGGACCAAAGACAAGCCATAGCACATAACCATTCATGCTAAAACACACCCCAAGCCCTAGTTCAAAGTTTATGCTTCATTTGCAAAACTCTTCGAAACACTCTCCACAAGCCTCAAACACACAAGCAAACTTCACAAACAATCTCAACATGCCCACTGATCACAAACCACCCATCACCATAGCCTGAAACACACTGAAATCAAAATACGATTTCTGCCCCTCCTTGAACAGAACTTCAGCAATCATTCAAACCAGCCATTTTAAACTCCAAACAAGTATTGCAAGCTTCTCAGGAGGTCCATTAGAGGTGTTTTGAATCAAAGGGCCAGCCAGAAAGTTCCAGAAATCAAAGCTTCGATTCAGGTAGCCATGGAAATTCATTTTTCCAGAACCTTTATTTCTTGTTTCTAAATGATAAAGCATGCTTCCCTGAGTTCACTGAACCTTTTACTTTTGAAAAAGATTGAGAAATGAGCTTGTATCGTGTTTCTGAAATTTTTGCAGTTTTTGATGTTTGATTCGTATCTTGATTTTGAGTAGAAATAAATGGGATTTGCTGCTGGATTATGTTTTGTTGTTGATCATTGATTGTTTCTGGAGCTTTTGGTGAGTTTTCGTGGCGTTTTGAGGGATTCAGGGGAGGGGATTGGCCGGAGAAGATGACCGGAACACTGTTCCGGTCATCTGAGAGTGATTAGGGTTAATTAATTAGGGTTTAGTCTTAATTACGTGAATTTGAATGCTGGCCGTCCAGATGCGCGCCAAGTCAATTCGCGCGTGTCCAAGTTTGAATGCTGGCCCTTTGATTTGCATACTTTCTCATTTTCAGTTTAAATTTCATTTTATTTTCATTTAATTTCATTTGTTTTCTACAATTTATTAAAAATAGTAAAAATCATTGAAAAATTCTAAAAATTTTTATTCAAGTTTTATTAATTTTCAGAAACCAAAAACATTTTTATTTTTCTTTTTTGCATTAAAAATTATTTTTAAATCATTTAAAAGTTTATTTTTAATTAATTAATGAGAATTAATTAATTAAAAATACTTTTACGTATTTAAAAATCACCAAAAAAATCATGAAACATTTAAAATCATTTAGAAACATTGTCCAACTCTCAAAACAAATTTCTTTTTTGATCTTGATGTCTTTTGACAATTTTCCATGGAATTAATTTCATTTCAAAGCATTATTTTGGTTCAATCTTCAAAAATTCATTTCTGCCTAGCCTTTAAGAGTTGGACAATGATTCTTTTTGCATTGCATCTTGTTTAGCATGTAGTTTATAAGATTAAATTGGCATGAATTGATCTTGCATTTCCTTTTTGTTTGGCATTTTTCTTGACAAGGTACCTTAAAACCCTAGCAATCTTAGGAAATTCATAACTCTCATTAGGTTAAGAGTTGGATCCCCTCCTTTGGGCAGTGAGTTTGTATAGGTTTAGGGTTCCTTTGAATGCATTTTCAAATTTTTATCATGATGTTTGCTTCTGGTTTTGATTTTTGTTTTGTGTATTGATCATAAACCCTAATTTGGGCTTTCATTTGCATCCATCTTCCATTTACTTGCATACCATGACTTGCCATGACATTTTGTGCATCCATTTGATTCATAATACATCTTAGGACATATTAGAATCATGTTTGATCATTGCATCTTTCATTTTCCATGTTGTATGTCATTTGCATTCCATAACTTTTCATGTATGTCCATGATCCTAAGCATGCCCCATTTGCATCCATATGTTTGTATGATCATTCCCATGCTTTGCCTCATGTGTGCATCATCTCTTAGCATCATTAGCATCACACTCATTCTTCTGGTTTTGGTTTGTATCATGTCATTGCATCTCATTTTCATTGCATTTCATTCCTTTCACTAACTTTTCAGGTGGTAAGTTACTTTGAGAAGTGAATTTGCCTTCACTTCTCATAATCTCTTTTCATATCTCTTATGAATCATTGATTCATTTTGTCTTGTGCTTGAGATTGAGCTTGCTCATCCTTCCTCATCTTACTTTCTTTCTTCAAGTGACTTGTCTTCTTAAATGAAGCAAGTTACTTTGCTTCTCTTTGCTCCTTTCATCTGCTTCCTGGTGGTTGCTCTGAAGATCTTTCTTGTAAACCTCACAAACCTTAGGAACAACCAAGCATGACAATAATTAGGGTTTTGATTAGTCCCCCATTTAGATTTTACCTTTGTGTCTCATTGAGTCCTCTCTTCTCATCTCATAATCAAGGACTAAACCCTAAAGGCTTTAAGGCTTTGTGATTAAGCTTATACTTGCATCCTTCTATTAGGATGGAGTGTATAACTTTAATCCTAAGTGTTAAACCCTTAATGTGTTTAAATCCTTTAATCAATTCACTTAGTAATCATTAAGACATCAAGCTTGTAACTTTGGCCTTGCATTAGGGTTCTAATTCTTCCTTAATTGGTTAAGAAGGACTAACCCTAGTGTTAATGGACAAGTCCCCCTCAAGTTGTCTTACAAACCCTAAAAATCACTTCTTCATCTTATCATTAACTAAAATCCACTTAATAAAGGTTTTGTTTTGTCATGAGTTTAATCCCTAATCATGGATTAAGTTGAGGAGCTTTCCTCAGCTTAAACATTCTCACTTATTATCCTTCTATTAGGATGGTGTAATGAGTCTATTTAATCCCTGATTATGGCTTAATCTCATTACTTAACACTAAACAACAAACCACAAAAACATATAAATAATCACAAGTAGGTTAATGATCTTAACCCTACATCATGGTGATTAAGTGTGAGAAGCTGACTTCACACTTAAGGTATCCTCATTACCCCTAATCAGAGGGAAGATGTGATGAGTTACTAAATCCATTGGTTTAGGCTTAAGCTCATTAACTTATGAAAAATCCAAAAAACAATAAAAGACTGAAAACAAAAAACAAACAATAATCGTTTCCTCCGGGATTCTTTTCTCATCTCATTCACTCACAAACGAGAACTTGCTTCTTCCGTCTAATGCAAGACAGTTTGCACCTGAGCCAGACAGGTCATACACTTGAGCATAGGCAAGTAAGCAGTTCACAAGTCAATTCATATTTCAGACTCTTTGGGTCGAACTACGGTGTTCTGACTTCCTCATTGCACGAGAGGATACGTAGGCATAACTTAACAGTTATCGAACAAAAGTCTCTGTATATTCCCCCTCTTTCCAGCATTATTTTCTTAGCCTCATTATCATGAGCATTTCACTCTTGTTCTTACACTGACACACCACATACTTCACCTTACACTTCTTTTACACAGACACCTGTACATCCTTTTCCAGCTCTTGATACACAAATTGCACTGACACTACCCCTTTAAAACACAAATCTTTTAAGCGTGGATCCCGTCGAGTACGACGGACAATCTGGGTGCTAATACCTTCCCAGGTTGTAACCAACCCCCTTTCTCAGTCTCTCTGGTTCGCAACCGTCTTATCCATATCTTTCTAGGTTTATGCAGCATTACCTTTCCTCCGGGATAAAAATGCCTAGCTGGCGACTCTTTCTTTCTCTTGAGTTCACCCCTGTGTGTTCTCATCCCTCTTTCGCCGACCGTTCGCGTCTGTACCCCTTCTTGACCTTGGTTGTCATTTTGATGGGAGCGACACCAATCTTATATTATTGTCAAAAAAATCCAACAATAATGCTCTTATTGGCAACACCAAGTTTGTGCTCAACTGAAGCTCTAACTTGTTCTTCGACAGTTTGTACCTTGTTAAATTGTAAGCAGAAGATACTTTAGCATGTGTGATAATATGAAACTACATTTACAGTATTGATAAAGATGCCAGGATTGGGATGAATACAATTGTTCCCAGTGAAATTGAGAAGCACAAATCTGTGACCTCTCTTCACCTCACCTCCTTTTACATAAAACCACTCAACAAGCTACTCCTAATACAGTTACAGACCTAATATAAACAGACCTAATATAAACAATAACAAAACAGAAAACTCACATAATCGATAAGAGGAACTATTTTGTATGGAGTTGATTTTTCAAAATACTCGAAATTGAGATGACCCAATCAACCATCCAGATTCTAGAGACTCTTTTGCTCAAATGCTCCCTCTTCTAATGAATTCCATAGCTTACTCTTTTTCTTAAATGCTCCCTCTTTTAATGAAGTCCATAACTTATCAAACTTGCTATCATCGATGTCAGAATTACTATAAGAATAACTTGTCTCACCATCACTAAAATCAATTTCTTCCCTGCAACACATGATCAGGCCTACTTAAACATTAAGTAAAATTCTTGAGTTATGACTTATGATGACCAAGGTTTAAAAAATATAAACCATTGTAATAATGAATACAACATTGTGGTTTTTGATGTCCCTTAAATCAAGGTTGCATAGTTGTGCAAATCTTTATAACTCAGCTGCAATAAAAAACCATGTTAAATATTATTTACAAGATATAATTAAAAAAAACCTAACGAATTAAGTGGGTAGATGGTGAAACACTAAAACAACGATTTCCATATATTACCATATATCACTCAAAGGGAAATACTCAACTAGTTCTTTCTCACATGAATCCTATAACCGGACAATTTTCTAATCTTGGAGCGAACGGAGCATAATGAATATGACTCTCAGATTTGCGTTAGGGTTTGCAATTTAGGGCTCATAAATTTGAAGAAGCAGATTCAAACAAAATAATAACGAGTGTCAATAATAGGGAAAGCTAATTTGGAGTCCTTACATTTGATTTCAAGTAGCGAAGAATCTTGAATCTATATGCGAGATGTGGGCGGTGCTCATGTGTTTGTTCATAGTGATTCTCGCAGACAGTGACATGGAGAGGGTGGTCGGTGGTGCTCACGAGGTTGGGCTTAATCTCTTTGTCGATGATCACACGAAGATTGAGTAGTAGTGAGTTTGCGGTGGAAGAATATAGTTTTTACTCTTGAGGGCTCCTTGAAGAGAAGAGAGATTCTAGAATGATTGAGATTTAAGTTTAGTTTTTTCTTTTTTTTAGAAAAATATAGCATTTGTTTAGGTGAAAATGTTTATTTCTTTTTTTTTTGGAGTAATCTTAGGGTAAGTAAATTAAAAATTAGTGTTATGAAGAATTTTCATTTAGCACTCAATAAAAAATTATTTTATAAAATAAAAATTGATGTAAAAAATATAATAATGACGATTTTGTGATAACTGTCGTGACAACCGTCGCAGTCCAGTCTCTAACTGTCGTGATAACTGTCGTAGTTCATGAATAAGGACGGTTTTGCGAGAATTGTCGCAAAAAATCTGCGACAGTTGACCCTAATTGTCGTGACAACCGTCGTAATTAAGGAATAAGGACAGTTTTGTGATAACTGTCGCAACTCAAGTGTCGTAAATCTCCTTTTTTCTTGTAGTGAATCGCCTTCTTAATCTCAGGCCTCAAACCATTCTCGAATTTAACACACTTCGAGAACACGGAAGTTGCCTAACTATAATAAGGATAAAACTTCACCAAATCGGTGAACTTTGCAGCGTACTCAATCACAGAAATGTTGCCCTACTTCAACTCCAAAAACTCGATTTCCTTCTTTCCCTGAACATCTTCAGGAAAATACTTCCTCAAGAATTCTATTTTTAGTATAGCCCAGGTGACTGCTTCTCTAGATGCATCCAACCGTTGACGAGTGTCGACCCACCAGTCATCAGCCTCAGCTACTAGTCTATGCGTACCGAACTGCACCTTACTTCCTTCCGAGCACTCCATCACTCTGAAGATCCACTCGATCTCCTTGAGCCAATATTGTGCTTCATCAGGGTCATACTTCCCTTCGAATGTAGGAAGATCATTCTTCCTGAACTCATCACTTTTGCGATCCCCAACATTCATCGGATTTTTCACGGCCTGTGACATCGCTTGCATAATAGTGGCAAGTGCAGCATCATTTCTCCCAGTCATTCTAAATCTGTCACACATCAACAATCCAACAATGATTTAGAATCAACAACACAACACATCGCAACAATAACGCTCAACACTCAACAACAACTCAACGACATAACAACTCAACGACACTATGACTCAACGACTCAACTACTTGGTCGGACAAACTAATCTGCTTTGATACCACTTTGTAACACCCAAATGACCTCACGAGTTTATATTGAAAATCAGAGTTAATAATTTCACCAATTTATTCGAGTGTCACAATTCAACTTAAAACAACTCGACTCAATGATACGTTTTCAAATAATTATTCAACATGCAGCGAAAATATTTTTAAAACAACATCAATCAAACTTCAATTACAAGAAAAATGTTTTCTGAAAGAAATAAACAAATAAAAGTAACATCGTCCCGACACCCAAAGTAACGTATCGGAGCTGACATCCTAATGATGTGAAGTACACTGACTTTACTGACCACCACTCGACTTATCCTGCTCACCTGCACATTACCAGCATAAGGGCAACATTCAAACAAAATGGGTGAGATACTTACATCGCAAAGAGCAATATAATAAGAATCAAGCAAGTATTTGAAATAAGACACCTCTTCTCAACCACAACTACTCGGCTACATTACATACACAATAACATCATACACGTTAACAACATCATATGCAACCACAACATCATATACAACAACATCATATGCAGCAACAACAACAACAATCATGCAATGAGACCCTACTTGACTTTATGCATGCGGTACCATATTCGATCTCTATTTCAAGATCCAGTTCTTATCGGAACTCTCGACCCCCATTTCATGATCACACCCATCGACCCCTATTTCATGGTCCATTATGATCCCTATTTCATGATCACACCCTCGTTCGATCCCTATTTCATGATCGCACCAGCATCATAACAACTAACATACCACACCTTGGTACGTTCACCCACTATGCAACATGTCATTTAACACCAATGACATACATGCATATATGCAACGATTACATCATAAAACATCAACAACAACAACATATATCCAACTACTCATCACAACACCGATCCACATACAACAATTTATTAGCATCTCAACTATCATCAACATCATGCATTTCTAGCATACAACCACATAAATCAACTTCAACCACCACAACGTCGTAACAATTTGTACCACAACATATCACATATACATATATCAACAACAACAATATGTAACTTATCACGACAACAACGACTCATAACAACAACAAACCAATCCACATACAAATTATGTTTATACTCAAGTTACACTAATTATCCCTACAATTAAGTGTATAACTCCTCTTTCCCTACATTCAACTACACCACATCAATTCCTTAGCATTACTAACTCATTTAAGGAATTTTAAGGAATTTTTCGGAAATAAAAATCATCATTTCACGCTCCAGGTCTCGCTTAGTGAGGGTCCTTGCTCGCTAAGCGAGCAACTCATTGACTCTCTTCTTTTCCACAAACTAACTTGCTCGCTAAGCGAGCTCTGCGATTTCGTAAATCCCTCCTCTGTGTTTTGCACTCATTCTGCTACGAAAAACATCATACCAAAACACACCTACCATCCAGAATTCACAGAAATTATCAATTTTACTATCTAATTCATACAATTATCAACTAACAACAACAAACTACTCATTTCTCAACACAATTCTTCCTCAATCTACCACAACATCAATCCCTAATCCTCAACCTACCCAATTCCCATCATAAAAGCCTTTAGAGATGGAAGAATCCCAACCTTACCTTTGGTTTTGTTAAGAATTTCTCTTCCTCGCAGATTCTTCGTCACGATCAAGCCCTTTCCTCTTCTTCTCCTCTTCACAACTTTCACGATCGTTCTTCCCTTTTTTTCCAAAATTTGATCCTTTTCTCTTTTTTTACAACTTAGTCCCTAAGACTAATTTAGGGACTTCCACTCTTACCCTCACTAAACCCACCAAATGACCACCTTGCCATCTACCTCATATTTTATTCCATTTATTATATTACTTAATAATACAATTATCCACCACAATATAATTCCCAATTTAAAATTATATTCGACAATCTATTATTCTACACACACCAGCACATAATATATCAAATAAAATAATTAAATAAAAATCGGGGTGTTACAACTCTCCCTCGCTTAAAAGGTTTTCGTCCTCGAAAACTTACCTCAAGCAAAAAGATTCGGATACGACTCTCGCATCCTGTTCTCCAATTCCCAAGTCTTATGCCCACCAGAAGCTCCTTCCCAAACCACTATCACAAAGACAATTTCCTTGCCTCTCAACTGATTTACCTCCAGATCATCAATTCGTTCTGGTATTGCTTCAACCTTAAGATTATCTCTTACCTCAACTTCATCCATCGGTATCACATGTGACGGATCCAGAACATACTTCCAAAGTTGCGACACATGAAACATGTCATGCAATATGGACAATCTCAGTGGCAACGATACTCTATAAGCAACAAGTCCAACTCTCGTCGAAATCTGATATGGCCCAATAAACTTAGGAGTAAGCTTTCTTGACTTCAAAGCTCTTCCAACACCGGTCACCGGAGTAACCCTCAAAAACACGTGATCTCCTTCTTTGAATTCAAGATCTTTTCTTCTCTTGTCATGGTAATTCTTCTTCCTACTCTGTGAAGTCTTCATCTTATCTCGAATCAACTTCACCATCTCAGTAGTCTGTTGCACAATATCAGGTCCAAGTACAACACTCTCACCCGACTCATGCCAACACAAAGGTGTCTGACATCTTCGACCATACAAAGCTTCAAAAGGTGTCATTCCGATACTAGAATGATAACTATTGTTTTACGTAAACTCAATCAACGACAAGTGACTATCCCAAGCACCTCCTTGTTCAAGCACACAAGTCCTCAACAGATCCTCCAAAGATTGTATCGTCCTTTTTGTCTGTCCATCAGCCTAAGGATGATAAGTTGAAATCAACTTCAACTTTGAACCCAATGCCTCTTGCAAACTCTCCCAAAACCTTGAAGTAAACCTCGGATCTCTATCTGACACAATATTTAAAGGTATTCCATGCAACTTCACAATTACACCCACATATATCTCTGTCAATCTATGCAAAGAATAAGTAATTTCAATCGGAATAAAATGCGCTGACTTAGTCAACCTATCAACAATCACCCAAATGACATCATGCCCTCTTGGAGTAATGGGTAACCCCATAACAAAATCCATCGATATTTAATCTCATTTCCACTCGGGTATATCCAACGGTTGTATCAAACCAGCAGGTTTCTGAAACCTTGTGTAGAAGCTCAAATATAGTTGTTGTTGAAACCCTGACCGTATTCTATTTTTCCTCTCCGTCACTATAAACCTTCAATGTAATCAGATAGCACTGTGACTGAAGGAAGTTGTTCGTGTGGACTGAGTAGAGGCGTTGTTAATCGTATAACGCTCGTGATCATCCATCGTTTCAGATTTAAAGGTTTCGTCGCCACAAGAGGTAACCTTTCTATCACAAATCATGATCTTTCGTAAGGATCTCTAAAGGGAATTTTGTGTTTTTCGCTGCGTTTATATCACTAATTTCACTTCTTATATATATATATATATATATATATATATATATATATATATATATATATATATATATATATATATATTGTAGATGTTAATAATTGGCAGAATTTTTGACAAATAAGAATAAGTGAACTTAGTTCAGGATGTCACACCAGATGTTGTGACATTGACAAATAAAGTAACTGTTAATGAATTTAGTTCAAGACATCAGGATGTCACACCAGATGTTGTGACATCGCAAACCTGCTATCTTACTTAAATGATGCATAACAGAACTGAGTAAATTCAGGGGAGTTTATCTGGAATTAATTGAAAAGAGATAAGCACTCCAAGGCGCATCTTTAGGGAGCTTAGTTATCTGGTTTCAGTATAACAGAATAACTAACTCACCTTGATTCAAGGAGATAACAAACTAACTAACCCTAATTCAAGGTGATGACTGTGGGATTTATCAGGTCTGGATAATTTGCAAAAAGCCCTAAAACCAAGCATCTATTTAAGGAACTGAAACTCTCAGAAAAGAGTACGAATTTTAGAAGACTGTCAAGGGTGTTTGTGTTTTATAGCAGGTTTTAATTGTTTGTCACTTTATGAGCTTTTAAGCAAAAAGTGAATTATGTCTTGATTGAAACTTGTAAGTAAGATCAAGCTGTTGTGTTTGAAGTGTGACTTCAATTTTATTAATCATTGTAAAAGATCATTGTGTGATTGAGGGGGAGTGAGTAGGTACTCATATCTAAGTTGTGTCTTAGGTAGAAATTACCTTGGGTAGATATTAAGTGAAGGATTAAACTGGTTGGTTTAATTCCAGAATTGATATTACTTATATTGGATTTCCTTCCTGGCTTGGTAGCCCC
Source organism: Lathyrus aphaca (assembly GCA_963966055.1). Lineage (NCBI taxonomy): Eukaryota > Viridiplantae > Streptophyta > Magnoliopsida > Fabales > Fabaceae > Lathyrus > Lathyrus aphaca. Next base: position 268,189,432 of record OZ014525.1, read on the forward strand.
CAGATGTAAGTGTGGAGATACACTGAACTGGGTTAACAATTTCCTGTGTTATTTAATTTACCAGCACTTTAAGTTTTGTTTAAGTTTTCAAGTGTTTAAACATCTGGTTCGACATCACGTACCTGATCCCAGAATTTCAATTGGCATCAGAGCAAGCACCCTGCCTGTATATCTGGGTGAGATCTAGGGACTGCAAATTTTGGGAACATGGACAGAGATGTAGGATCTGTGAATCGGCCACCTATCTTGGATGGATCCAACTATGATTACTGGAAGCCAAGAATGGTAGCATTCTTGAAATCTCTTGATAGCAGGGCTTGGAAAGCAGTTAACAAAGGATGGGAGCACCCTGTCCAAGACAATAAGGATGGGGCAAAAGTGATGAAGCCTGAAGAAGAATGGAGCAAGGAGGAAGAGGATTCAGCTCTTGGAAATTCCAAAGCCTTAAATGCCTTATTCAATGGCATTGACAGGAACATATTTAGGCTTGTGCATCACTATGAGCTGGCCAAAGATGTTTGGGACACTCTCAAAACTACTCATGAAGGAAGATCAAAGGTGAAGATGTCAAGACTTCAACTTCTCACCACCAAGTTTGAGAACTTGAGGATGAAGGAAGATGAGACCATTCATGAGTTTTACATGAACATCTTGGAAATTGCTAATACTTCTGGTGCCTTGGGAGAGAAGATGAGTGATGAAAAGATGGTAAGGAAGATTCTCAGATCACTGCCAAAGAGGTTTGACATGAAGGTCACTGCTATAGAAGAAGCTCAGGACATCTGCACAATGAAGGTTGAGGAGCTCATTGGTTCTCTTCAAACCTTTGAGATGGGAATGAATGATACAATTGTGAAGAAAAACAAAAGCATAGCCCTGGTCTCAAACACTGATAAAGAAGAAGAAAGTCATGAAGACTCTGAGGACAACTTATCAGAATCAATTGCTATGCTTGGAAGACAATTCAACAAAATTCTCAAAAAAATGGAAAACAGGCCCAGACCAAGTGGAAGAAACTCAACCTCTGAGAATAAAAGACCTTATGACTCTAATAGAAGGTCAAACTATGATGAGAAGACTAACCAAGGAAAAGGGATCCAATGTCATGGATGTGAAGGGTATGGACACATCAGAAGTGAGTGCCCAACATACCTAAAGAAGCAGAAGAAAGGTCTCTCTGTGTCCTGGTCAGATGAAGACTCAGGTTGTGAGTCAGAAGAAGAATCTGCAAAGCACATCACTGCTCTAGCTGGAGTATGTGAAACTGAAGGGGGATCCAGTGATGAGGATCTGACATTTGAAGAGCTTGAAGCATCTTACAGGATGCTGTGTAAAAGGAACACTGAAGTATGCATGGAAAATATACAACAGAAGAAGCAGATTGAGGAATTAAAGGCTGAAAAGGCAAGTCATCTAGAGATCATTGACACCTTGAAAAGTGAAGTCAGCCTACTCAACTCCAAAATGGAGCATATGTCCAAATCTGTCAGAATGATGAACAGTAGCTCAAACACACTGGATGTCATTCTCAACAACAACAAGCACTCAGGGGATAAGACTGGGCTGGGATTTAATAAAGCTCAAAACTTTGAGGCTAGCACCAGCCAAACAACTCCAAATCCCATGAAGTCAAACAAGATGTCCAAGCAGATGTCTCAACATCATGACAAGAACATGATGAAAAAGAAATATCAAAGATGGAGATGCCATCATTGTGGAAGGTTTGGTCACATCAAACCTTTTTGCTACAAGCTGCATGGATATCCAAATCAGAGGTCTCAGCAACCCCCTAAGCAGAAGACAGAGGTAACCAAGAAATTTTGGATACCTAAAGCTAGTCTTCATGCTGATCAAAGCTACAAATACATGCCCAAGAACAAGTTCAACAGACAACCTTGGAACTCTAAAGATGGACACTACACAGGGCAGATGCATCAAAGGAAACCTCACAACAGGCACAAATGGTCCAAGAAGGTTGTTGCCTCTATAGCTCATACATCTCTCAGAGTATCTGCTAAGGAAGACTGGTATTTTGACAGTGGCTGCTCAAGGCACATGACTGGACTAAAGAATCTGCTTGTTAATCCTATTATTTTATGATTGGCATTATGTTTGGTAAAACTAATATGGCTGGAAAATGTTGAATAAGAAGTTCCATATGTTAAATTAACATGGTATAGATTCTGGAAGAACATGTCAAACATGATGTCCTGACATGGTGGCACAGATAAATGTGGTTATAATAATAGACAGATGTCAAAGAAGATGTTGAAACATCTGCAAATGTCATGACAGAATTACTGTTATATGTTACAGACAGATGTCAAAGAAGATGTTGAAACATCTGCAAATGTCATGACAGAATTATTGTCATATGTTACAGACAGATGTCAAAGAAAATGTTGAAACATCTGCAACTGTCATGACAACATTATTGTCATATGTTACAGACAGATGTCAAAGAAAATGTTGAAACATCTGCAACTGTCATGACAACATTATTGTCATGTGTTACAGATAGATATCAAACAAGAAGTGTTGAACTTAGTTCAGGATATCACACCAGATGTTGTGACATTGTCAAACAGAGTAACAGTTAATGAACTTAAGTCAAGATATCAGGATGTCACACCAGATGTTGTGACATTGTCAAATAGAGTAACACTTAAGTCAAGACATCAAGATGTCACACCAGATGTTGGGACATCGTAAACCTGCTACCAGACTTAAATGATGCGCAATAGAACTGAGTAAATTCAGGGGAATTTATCTGGAATTAATTGGAAAGAGATAAGCAATACAAGGCGCATCTTTAGGGAAATTAGTTATCTGAATTCAGTATAACAGAATAACTAACTCACCTTGAATCAAGGAGGTAACAAACTAACTAACCCTAATTCAAGGTGATGACAGTGGGATTTATCATATCTGAATTATGCAGAATATTCTACAAAATATTCTGATATCACAGGTAGAATTATTTTTTAAAGATGCAGAATATTCTGGAGATATTATGCAATCATATGTGGCGCTGATTTAAAGGGTGCTGATTTAGAAGATCTTAAAGACTCAATTTAAATTGAAGACAAATATTGAAAAATATAGAGTTTCTATATTTAGAGATATTTTAGGAGTTTTTAGATTTGAAGATCTTTTGGTATATTTGTAGCAGATTTTTTATGCATATTTGTAGCAGCTATTGTTGTGATTGTTTAGGCCCAAATCTAGTTGGGAATAGGTTATAAAAGAAATCCTGTAACCTAGTTTAGAATCAACCCAATCAACCGAAAATGTAAACATTATTAGGGTTGTGTTCTTGAGGCAGCCGTGCGTAACAAGGAACCATATTGTGGCTGTTTCACCTGTGATTCTCGAAGCTTGTAAGCAAGAGAAGTATTGTACTTAATTGAAGCTGCTAAGCAAGGTTAAGTTGTTGTCATGGAAGTATGGATTCTATTTATGAATTGTTGTATAGGTATGAAGTCGTCAATATCAGCAACTGAGAGTTGAGAACTGTGAGACATCACTGAGGTGATTGGAAGTGAGGATGAGTTTCTCATATTTAGGAGTTCCTAAGTAGAAGTTGCATTGGTAGTGATTAAGTGAGAAGACTGTAAATTGTAGGTGTTTGCTGAGAAGTCTTTGAATTGATACTACATAGTGGATTTCCTTCCTGGCTTGGTAGCCCCCAGAGTAGATTGATTTGATCGAACTGGGTTAACAATTCTGCTGTGTTCTTTATATCTTTTCTGTTTTATGTTTTATGCAGTACCTGAACTGAATGTCCTATCAGATGTCACAACATCCTGAAGTATGTTTGACTTTGATATATCAGAATTATTTAAGTACTGATATGTATGCCTTACCATGTTTATAAGTAACAGATAAGATGTCTCAACATTATATTCGACATCTGAGTCTGTCATACCAGAATTTCAATTGGTATCAGAGCAGGCATCCTGGTCTGTTTCTGGATGAGATCTAAGGGGGATACTTTCTGGTTCATGGTAAAGGAAGAAGGATGATATAATGAAAAGCTGTTGGAATTTGAGAGGTTCATATTGGCGTTTGAATGGTCCTTAGAAGTGGAGGATGGACTATTCATCATATGGTATAATGGTGTTTTATTCACATAGGTTTGCTGATGTCAGATAAGATATCTTGACATTGAGTTTCAATATCTTTTGGAGGATCTTACTGTGGAGGAGTTTATTTATCTCCAAGGAATTGATCTATTATTTATGATGTGTTATGTCTGATTGTTTGATAGTGGTTCTCCAGTACTTCATACAAAGGCTGTTGTAAAGCTTCAGTTCATAATGTCAAGTTTGATGTTCTATCATGTGATTACAGAACTGGAGAACACTTAGTTGAGAATGTTGTGTTTCTTGATGAGAGATTCCTGGTGATAGAAGAGGTTGGAGTCATAGCAAAAGAGTATAATTATCAAATCTTTCATGCGGGAGTGAAGATCTTGATAAGTTATCTCTTAAGCTTATTTATGGTGACCTAATTAGGATATTCTTCCTGGTTATGGTGTCCAATGTAGTTTAGATATAGCTGAAAAAAATCTCTCTTGTGAAGATACATGTTTCTGATTGTCTAAATCATGAACTGAAGGAAGTTTCATCAAGAAAGAAGTTGAGTTGATATGTCAATCCTAATGTCTTGACACCACACTACACATCAGCAGTTTATGGTAAATGTTGAGTCAAAGACCTAAAAGATTGTGGCTTTTTTTAAGGATCTCTGAAGATATGAAGTTGAATACTCTTTGAGATGCTACTGACGATTGTATTTGTGCAAAGTATCTTTCATAATGTTATAGCACTTCAGTTGGAGCTGATTGAAGAAAAGGTAGTAATCTTGAAAGCAGTAATGTTTCAGAACCAAGCTTAGTTTTGTGTTTCAGAAGAAGGAAACTGGTGTGATATCCTGCTAACATGATGGATGCTTTGGGTGCTAGACAAATGTGTGATGATCACATATGTTTGGAACCTACTCCTAACCTGGAAGAGGAGGCATCTATGCTATGTGTTGAAGGTCTCAAGTTTAAGAAAGTGGGAGTGGGTTGCTAATAACCATAGTTATTGGTGTATGATCAAGGGAATTCTCCATCAAGCTTAGGCCCAATTATGTGATGTCCCCGTATGAAGAGTATAATATGCAGACATGTTAATGGTATGTATCATGCAAGTCACTGCATGTATTTGGGTCTGATAGAAAAGGATGATTAACTTCTGGTGAACTCTCGTACCCTCTGCAAAGAGTTGTACATGGATTACTACTGTTGTTACCCCCAAAACCGTAGTAAGTGTCAAATCAATTTGTTTGAGATTGTTGTCAGATCTGATGTTGGAACATCATCTCAAAAATGTTGAGTCTTCAACCAAGGATGTTAGTTGTGCTCATGGTGGAATATCAGGTCAAGCCACTTACCTAATTTGAAGTGATAGGTGGTGTGGATTAATAAAATAGGGATTAGCAAGTGCCACAGGTGTGCAGGAAATGAATGTCAAACCAAATCTCCTACCTTGTGTGAGAAGGTTACCTTATCACATATGATAAAAACCTTGACAGGAGTTGAGTATTTGTCTGCTATTGATAAGGATATGCATCTAACCGATAATGAATACTCTGACAGAAGCTAAATGCTTATCTGTCTTTGAAAGATGTTGTGATTTCAACCAATGAGAAAATACATTAACGGAGGATTATGTATATGTCTGATGTAAAAGTGCAGAACTATAGTCTAAACATCATAATCAAGAAGTGTTGAGAAATTACTTTTCTCTTTGTGGCTGTATATTTCTCTTCATGGTGTTTTAGTCTGTGATGACCTGAACTAGCTACTGAAGGTGTGATCCTTAGAGATTGTCTTTGGAGCTCTGTGTTGAAGTCCTAAATGATATTGAAACAATCATGTCTATTGGTAGATAAAAGAAGCTTCTAAATGTATCTACAAATGTGTGTGATAAATACATGACTTTGGTCATGATTAAAGCTAGCAATGTGACCAACAATTGCTAGAAGCAAGGGAAGAATGTCAGATTGGGAGGTCTGATCAGAATGGTTGTTGAACTGGTAGTTTCTTCTATTACTAGTCATGGATAGTGGCAGTATGAACCCTTTGTAGCAAGCAAACTAAGAGCATCTGTTTTGGAATATAAAATCAAGTGTGTCTTGTATGGATATATAAGGATATTTATCAGTTGTGCTCTTTGTGGTATTCTCAGAGAACTAGTGTATATGAATTTGTAAAACTCATGATTGTTTTTCGGTTTAAGAGTATGTTCATCAGGGGTGTGAAGTTGAGAATTAGTGGAATTGGAGTATTGTTTATCCATGACATGAGGAGATCTTGCTAATCTTATCTGGAGCTAACCTTAAAATCCTTCAAAATTAAAAGATTAGATTGTGTAGAACTATCTGATAGGGTATTATACAAGGATTTAAGATCAATTGTTGTTTGTGGAGTTCACAAATATTTGATTGATTATCCTTGTGATTCAAGATTGGTGATGTTCAAAAAGATGTTGGAACATCTTATCATCAGAGTTTGTGCAGAATCATGGGAGAGGTATTGCATAAGTTGTAGCATTGGCTTCAGTCTTGTGTGACAGGAGTTGTGTATTTCTGGAAAGTTTCTTGGCAAGAACTGGTCTGGATATTGTTGATTCTGAAGATGGAGATGAAAGACCATGAACACATCATAATCTTGATGACTACTTGGATTGGTTTATTTCTGATCTAGGTGCAGTCCAGAATGCTCATCATGGAGTTAAGATAGGTGGCGATATCATAAATTTGTTAAGACTGCCTTACTCAAGGAAAGGTGGCATCCTTGGTATAGTTATGAGGTGTAGTTCTTAACTATTCCTTCTGAATGATCAGACAGTGGCAGGTTTGAAGACTTTGGAGAAACATTGGAAGTTTCTCATCAATATGTGTTATCGGTAGGAATTTCTGCAAAACCAATAGAATGGAGGTTGTTTACTCAAACTTGATGGATAAATCAAGTCTATGAGAGCATGGAACTCTTGTTCTATAAAGGAAGGAGGTTCTTTCAAGTGGCAAAAGAAGGACCTGAATTCATCATGAGATAGAGGTATATGTGGATGATATGATAGCCAGGTCCCAGAATGAAGAGCAACATCTTGATCATCTGCATAAGTTGTTTGAGAGGTTGAAGAAATACAAGTTGAGATTGAACCCAAACAAGTGTACTTTTGGAGTTAGATCTGGTAAGCTCCTGGGATTTATTGTCAGTGGAAAAGGTATTGAAGTAGATCCTGCGAAAGTGAAAGTTATACGAGAGATGCCAGCTCCCCGTACTGAGAAGGAAGTTAGAGGTTTCTTGGGACGATTGAATTATATTGCAAGATTTATTTCCCAATTAACTGCCATCTGTGAGCCAATCTTCAAGTTATTGAAGAAAGATCAGGTGATGGAGTGGAATGATGAGTGCCAGACAGCCTTTGATGAAATCAAGAAGTATCTGCTAGAACCACCAATTTGATGCCACCAGTTGATGGAAGACCCTTGATTATGTACTTAATAGTGTTGGACAACTCAATGGGGTGTGTGTTGGGGCAACATGACGAGTCTGGTCGAAAAGAGCAGGCAATATACTACCTTAGCAAAAAGTTTACCGACTGTGAAACAAGATACTCACTGCTCGAGAAAACTTGTTGCGCTTTGGCATGGGCTACTCGCCGACTAAGACAGTATATGTTGACCCATACTACCTTGTTGATTTCGAAGATGGATCCAATCAAGTACATATTTGAGAAACCTGCTCTCTCCGGCAGAATTGCAAGATGGCAAATGATCTTGACAGAATATGACATACAATATACTACTCAGAAGGCCATTAAAGGAAGTGTTGTAGCTGATCATTTGGCCCATCAAGCAGTGGATGATTACCAGTCAATGAGTTTTGAGTTCCCTGACGAAGACATTATGATTATTACCAAAGAACCTGGACAATATGACGGACCTGAACAAGGATCCCGATGGACCATGGTTTTTGATGGAGCTTCTAATGCACTTGGTAATGGTGTTGGTGTTGTAATCAGTTCCCCTGAAGGTTGTCATACCCCAATCACTGCCAGACTTTGTTTCTATTGTACCAATAACATGGCTGAGTATGAGGCATGTATCCTGGGTATTAAAGCTGCCATTGATATGAAGATTCAGTTCCTAGACGTGTATGGAGATTCAGCCCTGGTAGTAAGTCAGATCAAAGGAGATTGGGATACCAAACATGATAATCCCATTCCTTACAGAGAGTATGTGTTGTCTTTGATCCCACATTTCAAAGAAATTACCTTTGGACATATTCCACGAAGAGAGAATCAGTTAGCAGATGCATTAGCTACCATGGCATCCATGTTTGAGATCAGCTGGGATGATGAGGCTCCCAAGATTACTATTGATAGATTTGAGAAGCCTGCATATTGCAATGAGATTGGCACTGAAGAAGCAGAAGAAAAGCCTTGGTTTTATAAAGTGAAAAGATATCTTGAAGCTCAGGAGTTCCCTGAGGGGACATCTGTCAAAGATAGGAAGTTTCTGAGAAGGTTTTCTGTTAAGTTCTTTCTGAGTAATGGGATTTTGTACAAGCGCAATCATGATTCAACTTTGCTTCATTGTGTGGATAAGAAGGAAGCAACAGAGATTATGGAAGATATGCATGATGGAATCTTTGGCACTCATTCTAGTGGTCATACTATGGCAAAGAAGATATTGAGAGCAGGTTACTATTGGTCTACCATGGAAGCTGACTGCTATCAACATTCGAGAACATGTCACAAGTGTCAAATTTATGCTGATAAAGTACACATACCTCCATCACCATTGAATGTGTTGACTGCTCCTTGGCCTTTTTCCATGTGGGACATTGATATGATCGGTGAGATCAAGCCTACTACTTCTAATGGACATCGTTTCATCCTGGTTGCTATTGATTACTTTACTAAGTGGGTAGAGGCAGCTTCATTTGCATTTGTTACTAAGAATGTTGTGGCTCGATTCATTAAGAATAATCTCATATGTAGGTATGGTATCCCTGAAAGGATTATTACTGACAATGGCTCTAATCTGAACAACACTATGATTACTGACCTCTGCACGCAATTCAAGATTAAGCACCACAACTCTTCTCCGTATCATCCAAAGATGAATGGGGCAGTAGAAGCTGCTAACAAGAATATTAAGAAGATTCTACAGAAAATGACTGTGACTTATAAGGATTGGCATGAGATGTTACCATTTGCTCTTCATGGTTATCGTACTACAATACGCACTTCAACAGGGGCAACTCCATTCTCCTTAGTATACGGTATGGAAGCAGTTCTGCCCATTGAAGTTCAGATTCCCTCCTTAAGAATTATGAAGGATGCAGGCTTGGATGAAGATGAGTGGATTCAGACTCGACTTGACCAGATAAATTTGATTGATGAGAAGAGGCTTGCAGCAGTTTGTCATGGCCAGATGTATCAGAAACGGATGATCAAAGCTTTTAACAAGAAGGTTAAGCCAAAGGTATATCAGGCTGGTGACTTGGTAATCAAGCGTATCATATTACCACAGGGTGATCCCAGGGGCAAATGGACTCCTACATATGAAGGACCATTTGTAGTCAAAACAGTATTCTCAGGAGGTGCCATGATACTTACTACTATGGATGGTGAAGACTTCCCGCAGCCTGTAAACGCAGACATAGTTAAAAAATACTACGCATAAAAAGAGACCCGCTAGGTTGACTGGCCTAGGCAAAAATAAGGGCATCCCGGCAAACCAAAAGGGTTTGGGCAAAAATTAGGGATATATATATAAAAAAATGTACACCCGGCAAGTCGAAAACCTGAAAAGGCGGCTTGGGCAAAAAAGGGTATCCCGGTGGATTGAAAACCTGAAAGGGCAATCCAGGCAAAAGTTAGGGATTAAAGCGTATGACTATGTCTCGTTTGGATCACCCATGAAACTACAACTAGTTGTGTTACTTACTCAAGCTCGAACAGATAAAGCTCAATCCAATCGTTTCCGTCTCAACAGCAGAAGATGAGATACTTGAAGATAATGGCAATAGTAGAAATGAAACTCAATAGGATTATTTCCCACATAGCTGATTTTCTTTGTTTTGTAAAATTCCTCTTACTAGGATTTCTGTCTCCTTGTACAAACTTGCCCATATATAAGTCACTTTGTGATATAAATAAAATTCCATTTTTGAATCCAGATTTACTTTTACCCTATTTACATAAGCGAAACGTCCATTGGTTATGTTTGAATGTATGTATGCTTTTGAATATGATTAATGTTTACCAAAAATGCATAAAATGCTTAATATGATTGATGTTTACCAGAAATGCATGAAAATGCAGTAATAGTATTTACTAAGGACGAATGAGGGAAGGAATTCAACGAAGCTTCGCCGGTTCATCCCCACAAGACAGCTACAAGTCCCCCAGTAGGGCAAATCCATCTTCATAAGTACTTCAAGTCACATCTCCCCTGGAATTTATATCCATCTCTTTTATCCTTATACGGATAGTCGGGAATTTATTTTTCCAATGGGAGTACGACGAACGAAGACGGGAGGTTATGGATACCTTACTATCAAACGAAGACGGGAGGTTATAGATACCTTACTATCGAACGAAGACGGGAGGTTATGGATACCTTACTATCGAACGAAGACAGGAGGTTATGTATACCTTACTATCGAACGAAGACGGGAGGTTATGTATACTATATTATCAAACGAGACGGGAACGAGTTCCTCATATCTTCCAGCAACGAATCGGGATTTATTTTCCCTGGCCAGCAGTTATTATACGAAGATATCCAAGACGCTTCAGGCTGCATGATGCATACATACATCATTTACATACATATACATAAATACATAATACATTACTTAAATGCATCATATTATACATGCATACATAATGCATAAACTAATGTTATTGTGCAGAATGTTATAGTCTTGTTTTTCAGAGTAATTCTCCAGCAGACAAACTTCATCAACAACTTGTGACCTTGGGCCGTTGTTTATCTTCTCAAAGGTTACTCCATTTCCTCAGGACGTTGTTTATCCTCCTGAAAGCTACCATTTCCTCAGGACGTTGTTTATCCTCCTGAAAGCATACCATGACTTTGGGCCGTTGTTTATCTTCCCAAAAGTTATACTCATACCTCAGGACGTTGTTTATCCTCCTGAAAGCTATCATGACCTTGGGCCGTTGTTTATCTTCCCAAAGGTTACCTCATTATCATGGGACGTCGTTTATCTTCCCGAAGGCTATCTTGAGACATCGTTTATCTTCTCAAAAGCCATATCATGACTATTGGGCCGTTGTTTATCCTCCCAAAAGTTATACTTATACCTCAGGACGTTGTTTATCCTCCTGAAAGCAATCATTACCTCAGGACGTTGTTTATCCTCCTGAAAGCAATCATTACCTCAGGACGTTGTTTATCCTCCTGAAAGCAATCATTACCTCAGGACGTTGTTTATTCTCCTGAAAGCTATCATAATATCTTCATATTTTGGACTGCTTTATCCTCCAAGAGATGTATTTGAAGAACTTTTCTCCAAGTGGCATCTTTAAGCCCACTCAAGCATATACAACTAGTCATCAGTACCACTCTACGCACCAGTGAGTGCAAATTTTTGGGCTTTTGTGTTCAATCCCCTTCAACCTTCCAGGTCACGACTGGCAAATATACCAATCTAACCCCTCAGGTTTCATAAAATTGAACAGGGGCAGCTGTTGCACCCCAAAATTTGCCCTCACAATACAAGGCTTTGTGTACTAAGAGGTTCACAAGATTCACAAGACATCTTATGAGGTTCATGAAGTTTACAAGACACTTTATGAGGTTCACAAGACCTTTCATGAGGTTCATGAAGTTTACAAGATACTTTATGAGGTTCACAAGGTTCACAAGACCTTTCATGAGGTTCACAAGATTCACAAGACATCTTATGAGGTTCACAAGGTTCACAAAGTTCATCCTGGGTCAGAAGATTTGACAAATCCCTCAGGCAAGGCATTCTCCTAAGCAGTGCATCCAAAACTAGGGTTTTGACTTTAATCAGGCTAAATGGATTTCCAAGACTTCAAGTGAGCTTCATAGCATCCTATATGTGTCTAATAATCCCCATGACAAATTTCAGAACTTTTCTCAAAGGTTTGCTCAGTCAAATGATCAGATAAGTCAAAATCAGTCAAAGCAGTTAAAAAGTCAAACTGAGGTCAACTGTGGTCAAACCAAAGTCAAACTTCATGATTTTTTCCAACATCAAGTATATGAAGTAAAATTCATCATTTGATCAAGGGTTGATCATGATTCATCAAGGATATTTCAGATCATCAAGAATCAGAGGTTTCTAAATTAGGGTTTCCTTAGGAAAAGTCAACTGAACTTTTACCATCCATAACTTCCACATGCTTCATCAAATTTTTCCCATCCAAAGCTCATTTTGAAGGAAATTGAATTCTCTACAACTTTGTGTCTCACAAGCCAAGCCCAAAAATGCTTCATTTGGAAGGTATGAGCTAAGACATTATAGGTCCTTTTGAAAGTCAACAAAAAGTCAACAACTTCAAAAGGGCATAACTTGAGAATGGTAAATGATATGGACATGAAACCAATGGGGTTGGTTAGAGGACTCTTCAAGCTTTCCAAATTGTCAAATAACACCCTCATAGCATTAAAATTGAAGGATATGTGCCCTTGCAAAGTTGGGAAATATTTGGGTGGTTTATGAAGAAAATGGGCTGAACTTTTTGTGACCCAAAGTGTTCCATGACATCATGCACGAAATTTATTTGATATTTTCATAATTTTATTTTATTTAATTTATTTTTTATTATTTTTTATATTAAAAATCATTTTAAATTTAAATAAAATATCAAATGTGAAAATTTAAAATATATTTTTGTTCTAGAAGGTCATTATTATGATTTGGATTGAATTGATTCACAATTGATGAAGATTGGCTTGAAATAGAAAGGTCTCATTCACAAATATTTGAAATTTAAGCTCTAATCTTTTTCAATCTCAAAAAATCAAAAAGTCCATACAAGGATCCAATCTTTTGACCTAGCTTCACTCTATTATAAGTATACAAGATATCCCAATGCATAGCCCACAAATTTTCTGCCTCAAAGAGTAAGTTTGCATATTCAAAAAAGTCACCAAAATTCAAATTCGGATTCCATCATTCAAGCCCTTTCAAGACAATTTGAAGGTTGCAACTTGTTCATGGATGTTCATAGAGTGATTTTGGATCATAACATTGCATCTTCATGACCTAAATCGCACAAACCGAATGCATCTTTTCCACATTTTGAAATTTTTCGATTTGGATGATTCATGTATTAATGTTGAAAACTAATCATATATTTGTGTTTGTTGTGATGTTTAGAAGCTTTTTGCATAGGTTAATTGAATTATTATGGACTGTGTTGAAGATTGCCATTATTAGGGTTTGAAGGTTCAAAACGGGAACCATACATTTAAGACCCTAAAATCAATTCTAAAACCATGGTTGTGATGTATGAGCTCTGTACAATTAATCTGGGCCATTAATTTTGATTATCATGATGGTTTGCGTGATGTTTCGAAAAACACAGGTTTAGGGTTTTGAAAATTCGCAGGAAATTTTGTGGGGAAATTCGCAGCAAAAAACGCAGGGCTAGAGGAGGAAGACGAAGCTCTTGGCGCCATCTGGAAATTCAAAATTGAGTTTAATATTTTTAGAATTATTTGTTGTTTTATTTCACAGGTGCGTGTATGGCCCAGTGGTGAGGGATGCGTGTATAATGCTTGAAGGCTTGTGTCCGAATCCTGGGTTCAGCAACTTTTTCTTATTTTTCTATTTAATTGTTAGACTTAATATATAATTGACTGTGTTGGCTATACCATCAGTTGCGCCCTCCCGGCTGGATGGTAAGTGTGCTTGCGTATTGTGTGAAGGTCCTGGGTTTGAATCCCTCCCCAGGCCTTTTTGTGTTATTTGTTTTGCTTTTTTCATGATTTTTTCAGGTCAAACAACAAAACCAAATGGAGTGTTCTCCCTATCACCTGCGTGCGCATGTCCCAGTGGTTGGTGTGCTGGTCTTAAGGGTTGAAAGCTTAGGGACTGGGTTCAAATCCCAGCCCAGGTAAGTTTTGCTTTTTCATTCTTTTTTCTTATTTTTCTTATTTAATTAATTTCTATTATAGTTAAACAAATTTAAATAATAAATAAAATGTTTATATTATTTTAGAACTCGTTTTGTTTTTAATTTATATCTTATAAGAAAAATTATTTATGTTTTTTTTAAAATTATTAATATTGTAAACTTTTATATAGTTATTAATTAATCCTAATTTGTTATTCTAAAAAATATATAAACCCTAATTTTCTAAAACCCTAAAATATTTTGTAAAAACCTAATTAATTTTTTATAAACCCTAATTATTTCATGTAAATGTTAATTATGTCCATATTTTTATTATTTGATATAATTCTTGTATATAGATAATTTTAGATAATTAATTAAAACTTGATAATTTAATTCTGTAAATATAATAATATGATTATTTAATTATAATTAACCTTATAATATGTATATACTTTATAATTTGTTTATAATTATTATTTAATTCTTGTATGTAAATAAATTTTAGTGTATGCTTAAAAATAATTAAAACTTGCTAATTTAATTTTGTAAATTTAATTTATTTTCATAATATGTTTATAATTAACCTAATTTTTATAATTTGTATATAATTTAAAACTTTATGATAATTAGTATATAATTGTTTACATTTTCTTCTTAATCTTAAAAAATAATTGTTTATATAAAAAATTGAACTTTTAATTATTATGCTAATATTCTTGTTTATTTTATTATTAATTATATTTATTTTCATATGATATTTATTTTATTATTACTAACCCCATTTATATATTGTGATTTATTATTATTATTACTAACCCAATTATATTATTATTATTATTTTGCTTATTTATTGGGATTTAATTATTATTATTTTGTAATTGTCTCCTTTATGTAATATTTTAATAGTAATATTTAATATTTATTTTAAATGCTATGGTTAGTAAAATAGGGAGTGAAACATGTTTGTATTTTAAAATTAATTTAGATCACTAATTTAAAAGATAAATATTTAAAATTGTACACTCACACACGTAAGTCGATCTTTGATCGCCATCTCACTTCCTTAAGGATACCTCTCATGTTGCCTAAAACAAAAGGTCAAGTAGGGTGTATAAAGCAAAGTCCCTCATTTCACATCATCTAGTCCCTAAACAGATAAAAGATCAAGTCCCTTCGAATGTTGCCTTCGTAATGATCTTGTCCCTTTCGAATAAAGATGATAAGTCCCTTCGAATTGCTTATACACCCCACAGTTGCCTAAGTAACAGATGTCCCTTCACTTGTCCCTCACATCCAAGGTAATGACTACCTATTCCTTAATAATAGGGATAGTCTTACCATTTAAAGGATTCAAGAACAGAAAAGACTTAAACTTAGGGTAGGTTCCTCTTAGATACTTGCTCACTCTTCAAAATATTTCAAACACTTCATACATTTCAAACAATTTTCAAAACAAAGGTTTTATATACATCCGTACATGGATCATTATAAAATACTTAAGAAAATTTTTATTCACACACTTCACATTTCAAAAACATTTTAAAGTGAGCTAAGTAACTAAGAGCCCATGGATAACCATGGATGTAAAGGGTGCTAACACCTTCCCTTTACATAACCTACCCCCCGGACCCAAAAAAAATCTTTTAAAAGGTCTTTCCTGTTCTTTTATGCCTTTCCTTTGGATAAAATAAAAGTCGGTGGCGACTCTTGCTATCCGCAACATAACTAAAGTCAGTTCTCCCACCGTGTTACAGTGGTGGAGAGATGTTAAAGAAGAGCGTTGTGTGGTGAAGGGTTTGCTGCGGGTTGTATGAGCTGAAGGAGGGTTGGCTGTGAGGTGTGGTGCGATGGGGCCGCGACTTTGGGTATGGTGGTGTGAGCAGTGCGTGATGAAGGAGAGTGATTTGGTTTATGGTTTATTGATGTTTTGGAGGTGGTTCAGATTGATGTTATGAAAAATTGAAGGATTTGGTTCAAGGTTTTGTTCTAATTTTTCTGTGTTTTATGCAGGTTACCAAAATGAAGCCCAAGAAAAAAGATTTGTTGTTGTTATTGTAGGCGAGAAATCCCCTGGAGGAATGAAGGTGTTAATGTTGAATTTATGAGTTTGTGCGTTGTACACTTTTTATTACAGGTGAAGAAAAATGATGAATAAGATGAGAGTTTTTGTGAAGAATCAAAAAAAGGTGATGCGTGGAGAGTGTGCTGTGTGCGATTTTTTCCTTTCTTGTATTACCCAATGTGGGCCTCTTATTGGCTGCAAATTGTGAATGCTATGTTGGTACGAATCCGTCTGAAGAGTGATGAAAAATATTAGCTGGCAATGAAAAGTTGTGTGGGACCATGAATTGTTGCAGTGTTGTTGCTGATTGTTACCCAAATATGCGTGTGGGATGGCCCTTTTGTGATTGTGTGGGGCCTATGTTGAAAATTTGGAAAAATAAGAGAAAAAGAAAGTTGTGAAATGTGTGAGGAAATCGCATGGTGTTGCTGCTGTAGGGTAGGGACGTGATTCTTTGATGAATCACTTCCTTATATTATTATTTTTTGGCTTTTGTAGTAATATTTTTGTACTTTTTTCTTATGATAATAATAGAGAAATGGGCTCTAGTGAGAAAATAATGTGGGCTTTGATAATGGATGCAATTAAAATAAAGGGTTTAAATGAAAAAAATTGAACAATGGTTCTAAGGAAAATATGGTCATATGAACAAAGAATAAATTTGAATAAGGAAATGGAATGTGTTTTTTTTCTTCTTATATGGATGATGTGAACAAATGGATAAAGTTTAGAAAAATGAATATGGTTTTAAGATTTAGACATAAAATGTGGATAATGAATGGAAATAAAGTGGTTTATGATAAATGAATAATGATTCGGGATTTTTAGGAAATGGACATGGAAAAGAAAAATTGGTTAGAAATATGGACAATGAGTAAACAATGGATGTGATAAACGATGGATAATGGTTATTGGATAGTTGAAACAAATTGGGTAATGAAAATGGTTTAAGAAGTGGATATTCAGATAATCGAAAATATGGACATGGCTCTCACCCACACACATACGATCATAATCAACTTGCCCATTTCTCCACACACCTCTGATAAAAACAATGAAGCACACTAACATCTGAACAATTCGTATCCGAAGCAAACAACCATCTAAGTTAATCATCTTCTGAATTCCTGACCAAATGAACAATGAATCACCGTGAATTCTTCTAACTCAACCTCTTGGAAAATAAATCCATAGACGGACCACTAATGAACAAACGAACAGACAAAATGGCCCAAAACTCCCCATAAACCACAACTTGATGACCTGACGCATGGTGACGAGCCAAGTGAATCGGTGAATAGCTTTCAGACTTGAAATCCTTATCAGGGAAATAAACCCTAATTCCTCAGAAAAAACGATCCCATGTCCTAGGAGCTTATGCAAATGATATGTAGAATGCGTATGAATGCAAAACGAAAAGCTGACGAAGATGGAAAAGCCAGAGGGAAAATTTAAGGTGTCTACAGCTGCCCCTATTCAAGCAACTGTTAATCTGAAAAGGACGATAGTACGGGCTCTCGACCGTTCAAGATAAACCGTGGTTGAATACCAAGAAGACCCCGAAATTTGCACTCTGACGAAGAATGCAGAAACTGGGAAATAAACCCAAACAGATGACGCTCTGGGGACTGCAGGGGATAAAGAAGCAGACGAGCTTCTTCCAAGCTGAAACTGATATCTGGAATAAGGATACGTTGACAGACGAGTCTTCAGACAATCCTGTGACGCCAGGAGCTGGATATACGAGTCCTCAAACACTGCAAGAACATAATCTGAGTCAGACGAGTCTTCAGACAATCCTGTGACGCTAGTAATTGGACATACGAGTCCTCAAACACTGCATATAGCAAATATTGAGACAGACGAGTCTCCTTCGGATTTACCTGTTACTCCAGGACCGGTAATGCATTAAAGTCTGTGGGATAAACATGTAATCAAGGTAGACGAACCTTCTTCATATATTATCCACGGATATATGGTATAAGACAGACGAGTCTTCTAAGCAAACCTGTGACGCCAGGTGCAACAACAATAATTGGTGCCTGAGACAGACGAGCCTCCTTCGGATTTACCTGTTACGCCAGGACCGGTAACCATTTTGACATTAATTCCCACTGTCAGGATTTGAAACCTCTTCAATACAGACGAGTATTGGATGATCATCAAGATAACATAGACGAGTGCCAAAAGTCGATGATACAGACGAGTATCAGATGATGATCTGAGAAACACAGACGAGCGCTTCAGGAAATGATACAGACGAGTATCAACCACTGGTATAGACGAATACCAGAAATTCAAACATAGACGAGCATTTGAAGTAGCAACAGGAGAGTATCAGGATAAACAACAAATCTTCACCATACAGGTATAGGTATAACACAGACGAGTGATGGGAATGATACAGACGAGTATCCGAGCAAAGCAGACGAGCTTCGAAAGGGTAATCAACACAGACGAGTGCTGGAAATGGTACAGACGAGTATCCACAAATATCAGGCATACCAAACACAAACGAGTGCTGGAAAGTTGCAGACGAGCAACAGGTGAAAATACATATCGAGGCACAGACGAGTGCAGCAAAGAATCCAATACCAAACACAGACGAGTGTTGGGAAGTTGCAGACGAGCAGCAATAAAGCAGTGATATGTCCCTGCTGGGGAAAACCTTGCTAAGGGATAACACAGACGAGTGTTGAGAAGCGCAGACGAGCGATAAATCAATGCCGGATTGGCCATAAGAGTTACAACTCTGCAGGGGAAGACAAATCAAGAGGTCTGAATACCCAACTCTGACTGAGGTGATGAATACCTGGTTGTATCATCAAAATACCTAAAAGTCTAGCAACTTTACTGGGAAACATTTCACTGACGGAGGTGAAAATCCAATATGAACTCTGTGGGGGACAGGATCATCTTCAGACTTTGCTAGGGAAGCTGCTTCAACAATTAACTCTTGCTGGGAACCTTGCTGGGGAGAGAGCTCTGACAATTCTAACTTTGTGGGGAAGCAAGGCCTTCAGCTGCCTGTTGGGAAAACCTCACTGTGGAAAGATAAATCCGCTTGGGGACGAGAACGATTCAATTAGCCTTGAAGTTCTGCTGGGGATATCATCTGCTCTACCTCAGCTGGGGATGTCAACCTTCTGGCTTGGTTGAGAAACATATTTGGCAATGCTCTGCTGAGGAGAGACTTTGCTGGAGAATCAAATAAGTCAAAATATGCCCCAAGTTTAGTACGATGACTGCGTTGGGAAGATATGCCAACTGGATTTTGACTGAATGAGAACACCAACTCTTTATGAGGAAACCTTGTTGGCTGAACGCAAATCCATATGCTCGGGGAAGAAATAAACTTTCAACTCCCTGCTGGTAAAATAAATACCAGATATCCCCTGAGAATTAACACAGTGCTTCAAACTTCTGAGCTCAACAACTGCATACTGATTATCCAGAGTGACCAAGCATCCCTTACTCCTGAAATTGCCTCATATTGCATCATCTATAATGAGACCGTCTCTAGAGGATTTTACAGAAGATATGGCGTCCAGAATTGCCCCAATGTCTTCAAACTCTCGCAGAAATCATACGGATCTTGAGATAACTGCCCCAGATTGCGTCTTGAAATGATTCTGCTCCACATCAGAGTTAAAAAAGAAACCATGCGGTATGAAGATGCGATGAAAATGATGCAAGATGAAAACGTATGCTCATGATGCTAAGGATATGAATATGCAAGCTGCGGGAGCTAAAACAAGGATGGTTGGGCCCTAGGGCCAGGTTGATAAAGATTTTTGGTTTTGGTTGCCAAGCAATTGGACTTTGAAGGTGAAGTACCAGGCGAGAACTGGTTTATTGAAGGTAGGCCAACAGACGAGAACTGATGGGCAAAGAATAAGTCGTCAGACGAGAACTGACTCCTTGGGTTCATTGTCAAATGAGAATTGACTCTGAAAAAGAATGACTACCAGACGGGAACTGGTATTCAACAGGCTAAGTGAACAGGTGACCAGACGAGAACTGGTTAAAAGATTCGCCTACCAGACGAGAACTGGTATTTGAAATTGGTTCGCCAGACGAGAACTGGACTTTGGTTTTGTCTGCCAGAAGAGGACTAGACTTTGAAATGGCTTGCCAGACGAGAACTGGACTTTGGAGTGTTGATAAGCTGGGGTTACGAGGCCCTGGATGTGAGATTGAAGTTGAGGGGAATACCCAATGCAAATATGATGCGTATGCTCTATATGCTCGAGCGACATGAACAACGTATGCAAATGAATTATGCAATGCTTATGAAAAGCTAGAAAAACTCCCAAGGATGGGAAGAAAGGTCATAGTGACAAGGCTTCTGCTAAGAAGGGTGACA
The DNA here is from genome assembly GCA_963966055.1 of Lathyrus aphaca. NCBI lineage: Eukaryota > Viridiplantae > Streptophyta > Magnoliopsida > Fabales > Fabaceae > Lathyrus > Lathyrus aphaca. Next base: position 268,210,043 of record OZ014525.1, read on the forward strand.
AAGGCGAAGGTAGGTAGCACGATTTCCCAATACTCGTCTTGAACTCGGAGATTACTGATATAACTTGCTCTGTGTAGCTAAAGTTGCCCCTGTCTGGGTGAGTCTCTGAACAGACTGTCATTGATTATCCAATTCCTGGAATGGCAAACTTGGATGTTCTCTCGAGGAGAGTTGCACTTAGTGAACTCTAGAAGTGTCCTGCCCCGGTATGAGCGTGGAAGCGACTTGACTCATTCTGACTGAGCATTGGAAGAATATATCCTTGGTCAATAGAAAAATCCGGGTGGACTGCCCCTATTTGGTAGATTCAGCCCTGATCAACTGGCTCTTGAACGAGGTTCCTCAATCCACTGATGTTTGGGATCTGCTTTACCCTGAAAAATTCCTTGATCAATGAATTGACTGGATAACATGCCCCTGACTCATAGGCTAACAAGATGCTCTTGATTTTGGTCATCATTGTTGAATGATCAAGTTCCCTCTGATTGTTCTTTGTAGGAACTTCCCTGAAGACACATGCTGACTTGCAATTAAAACTGTTCATTCACAAATGGTAATTTTAATGCAGTGCACATGCAAGTTTTGAAAATTTATTTATTTGAATGTTGTGACAGTGTGTGACGAATGGACGATTAGTCCAATCGTAGTGCTGAGTTAGCAAACCGTTAGGAGTCAGTTTACGCAACCTTGTCGTGGTATGCTTTCGGAATTGAACCTGATTCAATTAGGACTTTTAAAGGCTATGACGTGGTCTGGTTCATGGTTTTAGAAAGAAGGATTTGTGGCTCAAAGATTATCTGTGCCCACCCATTCTCCTTGATGTTCTTCAGTCCTACATTCAGCTAATTCGGCCTAAGCGCTCGCCTCTCGAAAGGGTTTTGTAATGGTTGAGGAACCAATGACATTTCCGGTTTAACCACCAATGAGGTTTCTTGGAGTAACAGTCACCCCTTCTGACTTTGTGTCTGGTCACACGACTTTGTTCTTAAGGAAGATTTTTTCCTCTTTTTTTTATTCCCTAATTTTTGCCTGGACTGGTTCTTTTTTTTGAATTTTTTCGATTTTGAAGTCCAGTGGGATGCCCTAACTTTTGCCTAAGTCATTTTTTTTCATGTTTTTTTTCCCGACTTAGCGGGCTTTATTTCTTTTTTCTTCTTTCTTTTGATTTTTTCTTGAACAAATCGTGTGACACTGGTTCGTTCTGACTTGAATGAAAGGGTTGTGACTGCCTCACTCCCTTGTTGTTGAGGGATAACCATCGGGGTTTCACGTCTCTTGACCTCTTAAGGTGTAATGAATGAAGGCAATGGATCCCCGGATGCACCCTTCCTTGGAAATTTGAACGCTCGGTCAAATTAACTGTTGACTACCCTGCCCCGGGTTAGATGTGAGGGTTTTTTCGTTTAGAAAAGAAACTCCTACTTCAAGGCTCAAAGGGGTTGACGAGGGTCTATCTCCCTTATATCTCTGGTGTTTAGGAATCGAAACAATGCCTGTACACCGTCAGCAGGTTTTACTCCGAAAGCATACCTTGAACAATTATGGGTATTCAGTTGTCATCATCCTCCCTCAAACCAGCTAAACAACAGTGAAATAAATGGGAGGTAAATGGATACCAATTTTTTGTTTTTTTGTTTTTTTTCAATGCAAGTAAAGAAAAATGAGCGAATGCGACATAATTGATTCAAAAATGCAAGATCACTACATTAACATTACCATTCAAAAGAACAATGCTTAAAAGATAAGTAGCTGCTAACAGGAAAGAAATTACAATGCAGATGATAAAAGGATACAATGATCACCAATTCTGATGACATTTCTGGCTGGACCACTGAAATCAGGAGACATTCCTTTGAAGTCTTTGAACTCAATCCGGCGAGAGGTTGACGTGCACAACCAAACTTCCTTCTGGAAAGGAAATGCAACCTTTGTCGATTAACTGTTGTACTTTGGCTTGAAAAGATTTGCAATCATCAGTTGAATGCCCCATTGATCCACCATGATACCCACACTTCTCATGAGGATTGTACTCTGGAGGGTACGGCTCTGACAACGGCTTGAGAGGCTTAGGAACCACCAAAGAGCTTTGAATTAGATGTGGCAAAATTTCACTGTACGCCATGGGAACTGGCTGAAGAGGAGCGTTCCTTCTTTCCAGATTATTGCGAGGCCTCGGCTGGCTCTGAAGTTGATTCTGATGTCTTCGACCATGAGCTTGTAGATGTGGACGAGGAGGAGTCCAGGGTTTCTGATATGGTGCTCTGAGCATTGTCGAATGCCCATAAGAGTAGCCAGACCTAGGAACGGATGATCTCCGAGAGGATGTTGGTCTAGAATATTCAATATTTGCCATGACTGCACTGATGTCATACCCTTCTTCCTCTTGAAAGCTAACAACAGACTCACTTCTGTCGCTCCCGATAAATGGGAATGGCCCAGAAAAGGGTACAGACGCGAACGGTCGGCGAAAAGAGGAATGAGAACACACAGGAGTGAACTCAAAAAGACAAGAGTCGCCAGCTAGGCATTTTTATCCCGGAGGAAAGGTAATGCTGCATAGACCTAGAAAGATATGGATAAGACGGTTGCGAACCAGAGAGACTGAGAAAGGGGGTTGGTTACAACCTGGGAAGGTATTAGCACCCAGATTGTCCGTCGTACTCGACGGGATCCACGCTTAAAAGATTTGTGTTTTAAAGGGGTAGTGTCAGTGCGATTTGTGTATAAAAGAGCTGGAAAAGGATGTACAGGTGTCAGTGTAAGGGAAGTGAAGTGTATAAATATACAGTGTCAGTGTAAGAACAAGAGTGAAATGCTCATGATAATGAGGCCAAGAAAATAATGCTGGAAAGAAGGGGAATATACAGAGACTTTTGTTCGATAACTGTTAAGTTATGCCTACGTATCCTCTCGTGCAATGAGGAAGTCAGAACACCGTAGTTCGACCCGAAGAGACTGAAAGATGGATTGACTTGTGAACTGCTTGCTTGTCAATGCTCAAGTGTATGATATGTCTGGCACAGATGCAAACTGTCTTGCATTAGACGGAAGGAGCAAGTTCTCGTTTATGAGTGAATGAGATGAGAAAAGAATCCCGAAGGAGACGATTATTGTTTGTTTTTGTGTTTTCAGTCTTTTATTGCTTTTTGAATTTTGTCATAAGAAAATGAGCTTAAGCCTAAACCAATGGGTTAGTAAACTCATCACATCTTCCCTCTGATTATGGGTAATGAGAATACCTTAAGTGTGAAGTCAGCTTCTCACACTTAATCACCTTTGATGCAGGATTAAGTTCATTAACCTACTTGTGATTATTTAGAAGTTTTTGTTGTTTTTGTTTAGTGTTGAGTAATGAGATTAAGCCATAATCAGGGATTAAACAGACTCATTACACCATCCTAATAGAAGGATAATAGATGAGAATGTTTAAGCTGAGGAAAGCTCCTCAACTTAATCCATGATTAGGGATTAAACCCATGACAAAACAAAGCCTTTATTAAGTGAATTTTAGTTAATGATAAGATGATGAAGTGATTTTTAGGGTTTGTAAGACAACTTGAGGGGGACTTGTCCATTAACACTAGGGTTAGTCCTTCTTAACCAATTAAGGAAGAATTAGAACCCTAATGCAAGGCCCAAGTTACAAGTGTGATGTCTTGATGATTATTAAGTGAATTGATTAAGAGATTTAAACACATTAAGGGTTTAACACTTAGGATTAAAGTTATACACTCCATCCTAATAGAAGGATGCATGCATAAGCTTAATCACAAAGCCTTTAGGGTTTAGTCCCTGATTATGAGGTGAGAAGAGAAGACTCAAAGAGACACAAAGGTAAAACTAAGTGGGGGACTAATCAAAATCCTAATCATTGTCATACTTGGTTGTTCCTAAGGTTTGTGAGGTTTAAAAAAGAAATCTTCAGAGGAACCACCAGGAGGCAGATGAAAGGATCAAAGAGAAGCAAAGCAACTTTCTTCATTTAAGAAGACAAGTCACTTGAAGAAAGGAATTAAGATGAATAAGAAAGAGCAAGCTCAATCTCAAACACATAACAAAGTGCAGCAAGGATGCATAAGAGAGATGAAAAGAAGTTGTGAGAAGTGAAGGCAAATTCACTTCTCAAAGTAACTTACCACCTGAAAAGTTAGTGAAAGAAATGCAATGCAATGCAAAATGAGATGGAATGTCATGATGCAAACCAAAACCAGAAGCATATATGAGATGATAATGATGCTATGAGATGCTGCAAACATGTAACAAGGCATGGGGATGATCATATGAACAAATGGATGCAAGAGAAGCAAGTTTAGAACCATAAACATACATGAAAAGTTATGGAATGCAAATGACATACAAAGTGGCAAATGAAAGATGTAATGATCAAACATGCTTCTAATATATCTTAAGATGCCCAATGAATCAAATGGATGCACAAAATGCTATGGCAAGTCAAGGTATGAAATGCAAATGCAAGATGAATGCAAAAGGAAGCCCAAATTAGGGTTTATGATCAATGCAACAAACAAAAATCAAAATCAGAAGCAAACATCAAGATAAAAAATTGAAAATGCATTCAAGGGAACCCTAACCCTACACAAACTCACTGCCCAAAGGAGGGGTTCTAACTCTTAACCTAATTAGGGTTATGAATTTCCTAAGATTTCTAGGTTTTTAGGGTACCTTGACAAGAAAAATGTCAAACAAAATGAAAATGAAAGATCAAATCATGCCAATTTAATCTCACAAACTACATGATATGCAAGACACAATGCAAAAAGAACCAAAGTCCAACTCTCAAAAACTAGGCAGAAGTGAATTTTCAAAGATTGGATCAAAATAATGCTTTGAAATTGAATTAATTCCATGGAAAATTGTCAAAATGCATCAAGATCAAAAAAGAAATTTGGTTTGAGGGTTGGACAATGTTTCTAAATGATTTTGAAGGTTTCATCAATTTTTTGGTGATTTTCAAATACCTAAAAGTATTTTTAATTAATTAATTCTCATTAATTAATTAAAAATAAACTTTTAAATGATTTAAAAATATTTATTGATGCAAAAAATAAAAATAAAAATGTTTTTGGTTTCTGAAAATTAATAAAAGTTTGTACAAAAATTTTCAGAATTTTAAAAATTGTTTTGCTATTTTTTATAAAATGGAGAAATTAAATGAATTAAAATGAAAATAAAAACTAATTAAATGAGAAGTAATCAGATCCAAAGGCCTATATTTGAACTGGCAGCGCGCGCGTTTGACTTGGCGCCATATCCAAGGGTGGAAATTCAAATTTCGCTAATTAATGATTAAGCCCTAATCCAGCCCTAATTACTTTCAGATGACCGGAACAGTGGTTCCGGTCATCTTCTCCGGCAAGGTGAAATTGCTATCTTTCTCTACACGCAATGAAAACAAAATCTAACTGCCCAGAACTCATCCCCATCCCAAAACGAATCAAACCCCTCAATCAAACATCATTTTTCATTCATTAATCAGCCAAATCGAATCAAAACATTCTTAGGGCAAAAAATTTCAGACAGTTCATACATGCTGGTTTCTCAACCATTTTCAAAAGTAAACACATATTCATGATCAGGGAAGTGCATAGAAGCTTTTAAGAACTTAAAAACATGCTTCTGGAAAAAAGTTTTGAGATGACTACCTGAACTGAAGCTTTTGATTCAGGAACTTTCTGGCTGTTTCTTTGGTTCAAATCCACTCCAATGATCCTCCTAAGAAGCTTGCAATGTTTGTTTGAAGTTTGCAATGGCTGGTTTGAGAGATGGCAGGAGTTCTGTTCAATGGCAGGTGGTGATCGTGTTTTTGATTCTTTGAGTTTCAGGCTATGGTGAGGGGTGTTTTGTGATCAGGGAAGTGTGTTGAGTTGATTTGTGAAGTTAGTTTTTGTGTTTGTGGCTTGTGCTGAGAGTTTCGAATGCTCTTGCAAGTTGGTGTGAAAATGAGAATGCTGAGTTTGAGAGTGCTTCAGGCTTGTGTTTTGTATGCTTTGTCTTGCTTTTGATTTGCATAAACTATAGTGATTGGTCAGAAGAAGTGATGTGTGCTTTTGTGATAGGTATGGCTCAAGTTGCCAAAATGTCAAAGTTGTGTAAGAGAAGCATGGGCTACTTTCTAGCCAAGGACAAAAGGTGTGTCCTGCGCAGCATGATGTGGGGAGAACCCTAGGATTGATCAGCAAGCCAGCAAGCAAGTGGGTTGTGACTTATGATGAGTTTTGCAAGTTGGTTCACTTTTGATTCTTATGAGATATCTTGCTCCATAAGCCATAAAAATGAGAGATTTCTTGGCCCATTCTGAATTTTAGGTCTTGTATGATCATGTTGTGAAGTTTAGAAGTCCATTTGATAACTTAATTTGCCTTGAGAAGTGAATTTGCAACTTTGCCTCTTTGGTGGAAAACTTCAAATTTTGTGATTTTTGCCAACTTTGACAAGCCATAACTTTTGATCCAAAATGAATTAGGTCATGTTCTTGTACTTTTTGAAAAGGGAATTATCCATTCTACAACTTTCATGACCAAAGTTTTTCCATTTGAAGCATTTTTGAATCAAAAAGTAAAGGTTGAAAAAGTTTCCTAAAATGGCAATTTCATTAAAAGTCAAACTTTCCCAAAAAGTCAACTTTGCAAAAGACTTGAAATTCTTCAATTTTGTGAACTTCCAACATCTTCCATGATCAAATAAAGATCATATATAATCAAAATGATGAAGAACACCCTTTGGTTGGGTCATTGGGGGTCTCAGATGCCCTGATTTTACACTGACTTGCTTGAAAAGTCAACTCTTGATCAGATGACTTCCCCAAGGAATTTCTTCATGAAAATTGATATGCATACTCCCTATAACATATATAGACCAATAGAAACAAGAATGACCAAAAAATTTGGAGTTATGGCCTCTGAAACCAAAACCCTAATTTTAGGTCATCTGTGCAGTCAAGCCTGGCTCTGCTTCCATACCATTCTCAGTTCTTGTGATTTTTTGACATTCTTGACTTTGAAAGGATATAATATGATATTGGAACACACATGGACCCCTTTGAAGTGATTGACGACCTTTGGAGTGGCTCAAGAAGCTCTTGGATTGCTCAGATCACAAACCCTAGATGCAGATGACTTTGAATCTATGCAGTGAATCAAAAATGTGGTATTGGATGCTATGATTGGGTTTATGCATATGAAATGATCACAAGCCATGGTGTGAATGGGTGAGGGAAAATTTGGGGTGTTTACAGATGCCCCTATTCAAACATGAGTTAGCTGTGCAGGATGTAAGCAACGGCTTAACAGGCAAACAAGATAACTTATGGTTGAATACCAAAGACAGTCCAAAATTTGCACTCACAGAATGAAGAAGAAAAAAGGATATAGATTGTAAAGGAAAAATAAAGTATATTGTAAAGTATGGGCGACGGAGGACGACCGTCGAGCAGAGGACGACTGCTGGGTAAAGAGCAATGACGGGGACGGCCGACATGCTGGGAAAAGTGCGGGAAATAAAGCAATGACGGGGACGGCCGACATGCTGGGGATAAAAGGGGTTATGATGGGGACGGCCATCAAGCAAAGCTGTAAGATTCTTTGGGGATTAATGAAAAATGATGGGGACGGCCATCAAGTTCATAAGGTAAGGTAACCAACGATGGGGACGGCCATCGGGCTAAACTGATGAAGGACGATCATCAGGAAAAGGGACCACGACGGGGACGGCCATCGGGTTAAAGAATGAATGAAATAAACAGATGATGAGGTACGGTCATCAAAGGTGAAGGACGATCACCTAGCAGGGGACGGCTGCTCTGTAAGGGTTAAGATGAGGGACGGTCATCTAAGGTGGAGGACGACCACCTGGCAGGGTACGGCTGCCGAAAATATCGCGACATAGGACGAATGCCGGATAAAAGGTCAACGATGGGGACGGCCATCAGATGAGCATGATGGAGGACGACCATCAAGAGGTGAAGGACGATCACCTAGCAGGGGACGGCTGCTCTCAAGGTTCATCATGACACAAGACGAATGTCAGATAACCAAAATCAACAATGGGGACGGCCATTGGATAAAATGATGAAGGACGATCATCAAAAGGTGAAGGACGATCACCTAGCAGGGGACGGCTGCTAAATATCACGACATAGGACGAATGTCGGATAGAAAAGGTCGACGATGGGGACGGCCATCGGATGAGCATGATGGAGGACGACCATCAAGAGGTGAAGGACGATCACCTAGCAGGGGACGGCTACTCTCAAGGTTTATCATGACATAGGACGAATGTCAGATAGAAAAGAAATTTGCTTTGTTGGCGATCTACTAGGGAATAGTAAACACGGACGAGTGTTTATATCCACGAAACAAAAGGTATAAGTGTTTAGATGTTTGTGTATAGATTAAAGATGCGGACGAGCATCCCTAAGACTACGATACGGACGAGTATCGGGTAGAAACGAATACTGACACGTGTTCAGAGATGATGATACGAACGAGTATCAACTGGTTAACAAGGAACATGGACGAATGTTGATTCTGAGGGGACTCTTCTGGGGAATAGTAGACACAGACGAGTGTCTAAATTCAAGAAGACAAGAGTGTTTGACACAGTGTATGGATTAAAGATGCGGACGAGCATCCCTAAGATTATGATACGAACGAGTATCAAGTAGAACAAACGCTTGACGCATGTTCTGAGATGATGGTACGGACGAGTACCAACTGGTTAACAAAGAACACGGACGAGTGTCGAATCTGCGGGGATATAAATGGTGTATATAAGATACGGACGAGTATCTGTATAAGTAAAATAAGTATGAGTGGTGTGCATATGAATGTTCAACCTGCTGGGGAGAATGACACAGACGAGTGTCAGGAGAGAAAAGTGTAATATAAACAAGTATATGCTTAACAAAGTGTTTAGGTAATTATGCTGGGGAAAGTGACACGGACGGATGTCAAGAAAGTTATATATATACAAGTATCTGTGAGTGCAAAGGGGACGCTTTGGCTTTCTGCTGGGGATGTGACACGGACGGGTGCCACAAGGAGTATATACTGGTGTTTGTGGGTGTAAGGCAACTGCTTTAGCTCTTCGCTGGGGAATCTGGGGAGCCTTCTGTATATTGTTTATGGACTGTTGATATTCACAAGTGTTTGATTCAGAAAATGGCTTATGATTATGCAACATGTTTGATTTTTTGCCGTAATGCTCTGTTTTAGACAGAATGCTACGCTTTGTTGGGTGAATATGATGCGAATGCTATGATTATGCAAAGATACCAATCCGGGATTCGGATCCTGTTGTTGTGAAGATCTCGGGTCGATCTGTTTGAAAAGGACGTCCCAGCTGGGGATAAGATCGTTGGTAGATCTGATGAGACGCATCTGCTTGGGGAAATGGGTCACTAATAGACCTATTCCAGTAAATGAGGGACCCAGATGGGGTTTGTAGAAGCTTTCGTCGCTCTGTTGTGATTCCTTCATGCGTTGCTCTTCTGAACAGAGGCCGAAACTCTGTGGGGAAGTGGTTCCCTGACTTTTGTACTTGACTGAGGAAGAATGATTGGCAACTCGGCTGGGGGAAGCAATAAGTGGCAACCCAGCTGGGGAGAAAACACTTTGAGTGCTAAGACTGGGTGAGTGTTGATTTGCCAGCTTGCGGGGACGAAGCTTACATATCCCATGTCGCGCTTTGAATGCCTGCAATCCTGCAAAGATAGAAAAACGTACAAGTAATCCTGAGGTATCCCTTACTGGATTCTATCATAGGAGTTCAGACACTCCCGGGAGTAAGTATATTTCCTGCAAGCACGTGTTTTTATTTTTGAGGATAAGCATCTGTATTCATGCAATCAGTATTTTAAAGATATCAGACATTCTTTGCAAATAAAATGAAGTGTACGAGGTGAAACTTGACTGAAAATCTGTTTTTATTAATTCGTGTGCCCTGAATTGGCAAGATACAGTCAGAGAAACAGATCCCCTAAAATGAGGAGATTGTTACAATTTTGAGAAGCAAAATGTTGGCAATGTTGACGACGCCTCAAGGAGCTTCCCTTGGCTATGACTCGTATGACATTTGACGTTCTTCTCGTCTTGCTTTCTGAAGAAGGCTGATTCTGAAAGAGGCTTGATCCTTTCGAAGCCTACCAAGTTGTAAGTGATACAGACGAATTCAGAATGCAGTTGTTCGCTTATTCCCTTGTTTTGCATGGATCGCCCTTTCGGGTTTTCAATCCATCGGGATACCCATTTTTTCCTGAGCTGTCCAATGCGGCTTTTCAACTCAGCGGGTGTACAATTTTTTTTATTTATTTCCCTTATTTTTGCCCAAGTCTTTTATTCTGTTTTTGACTTGCCGGGATGCCCTGTTTTTTCCTGGACTTACATTCTGTTTTTATGTCCAGCGGGTCATTTTTATGCGAAGTATTTTTTAACTGCATCTGAATTTACAGGGGACAGGAAATCTTCACCATCCATGGTGCTGAGCATCAGTGCTCCACCAGAGAAAACTTTCTTGACTACAAATGGTCCTTCATAGTTTGGATTCCACTTGCCCCTGTGGTCTGTATGAGGAGGGAGGATTCTTTTCAGCACAAGATCTCCCACTTGGTACTCTCGGAGCCTGACTTTATGATCGAAGGCTTTCTTCATTCTTCTTTGATATAGCTGCCCATGACAGATTGCAGCCAATCTTTTCTCTTCAATCAGACTCAGTTGCTCGTATCGGGATCGAACCCACTCTGCTTCGTTCAGCTTAACATCCATCAGTACCCGTAGGGAGGGTAATTCAACTTCAACAGGTAGGACTGCTTCCATACCATACACAAGCTGATACGGTGTTGCCCTAGTGGATGTTCTGATTGACGTGCGGTACCCATGTAAGGCAAATGGTAGCATTTCATGCCAGTCTTTGTAGGTGACTACCATCTTCTGCACAATCTTCTTGATATTCTTATTAGCCGCCTCAACAGCGCCATTCATCTTTGGCCTGTAAGGAGAAGAATTGTGGTGTCGAATCTTGAAGTCCCGGCATAGTTCTGCCATCATTTTGTTGTTTAAGTTGGAACCATTATCAGTAATGATTCGCTCGGGAACTCCGTATCGACAGATGATATCTCTCTTCAGAAATCTGGCTACCACTTGCCTTGTAACATTTGCATAAGAAGCTGCTTCGACCCACTTGGTAAAATAGTCAATGGCTACCAAGATGAATCTGTGACCATTTGAAGCAGTCGGCTCGATCTTGCCAATCATATCAATGCCCCACATAGCAAAGGGCTAGGGTGAAGACATCACATTCAAGGGATTGGGAGGCACATGCACCTTATCCGCATAGATCTGGCATTTATGGCATTTTCTGGCATAGGCACAACAGTCTGCATCCATTGTGATCCAGTAATAGCCTGATCTTAGCAACTTCTTGGCCATGGCATGCCCTCCAGCATGGGTACCAAAGGATCCTTCGTGCGCCTCGTGCATCAACAAGTCTGCTTCTATTCTATCAACACATCTGAGGAGTATCATATCAAAGTTTCTCTTGTACAGGGAACCATCAGTGTTCAGAAAGAAACTACCCGCAAGCCTTCTCAAAGTCTTCTTATCATTGGAAGATGCCCCAGATGGGTATGTTTGATCCTCCAAGAAGCACTTAATGTCATGGAACCAAGGCTTATCATCTTTGACAACATCTGCTGCGAACACATATGTCGGTCTGTCAAGTCTGGACACTGAAATCTGAGGTACAAAATTGGCAGATTGAACTTTGATCATTGATGAAATGGTAGCCAGAGCATCTGCAAACTGATTCTCGTCCCGAAGGATATACTCAAGCTTGACTGTTGTGAAGAAAGTCAATAACCTTCTTGTATAATCCCTGTAGGGTATCAGATGATCCTGGTGGGTGTACCATTTTTCGTTGGTTTGATTAACTACCAGAGCTGAATCTCCGAATACAGTCAATGTCTTGATCCTGAGGTCAATGGCTTCCTCAAGACCCATAATGCAAGCTTCGTATTCAGCTTCGTTGTTAGTGCAGTTGAAGGTGAGCTTTGCCGAGAAAGGCATGTGAACTCCCTTAGGTGTAATGAGTACTGCGCCAACACCACGACCATTCATATTAACAGCCCCATCAAACATCATAGTCCATTCTTCTTCTGGGTCAGGCCCTTCAGTGTGAATAGGCTCTTCGTGATCTTTTGCTTTTATGAACATGATGTCTTCATCAAGGAAGTCAAATCTCATAGGCTGGTAATCATCAATAGGTTGCTCAGCAAGATAATCAGACAATACACTGCCTTTGATGGCTTTCTGAGATGTGTACTGGATGTCATATTCTGTGAGGATCATTTGCCATCTGGTAACCCGTCCGGTAAGAGCTGGCTTCTCAAAAATGTACTTAACTGGGTCCATCTTTGAAATCAATAAAGTGGTGTGGGTCAACATATACTGTCTCAGTCGGCGAGCAGCCCACGCTAAAGCACAGCAAGTTTTCTCGAGCAGTGAATAACGTTGTTCACAGTCGGTAAACTTTTTGCTCAGGTAGTATATTGCATACTCTTTTCGACCAGACTCATCATGCTGGCCCAGCACACACCCCATTGATTCTTCTAATACTGTCAAGTACATTATCAGAGGTCTTCCTTCAACTGGAGGCATAAGGATTGGAGGTTCTTGCAAGTACTCCTTGATCTTGTCAAAAGCCCTCTGGCAGTCTTCGTTCCACCTGACCGTCTGTTCTTTTCTTAACAGCTTGAACAATGGTTCACAGGTTGCTGTAAGGTGAGATATGAACCGTGAGATATAGTTCAATCTACCTAGAAACCCTCGAACTTCTTTTTCAGACTTCGGTGCAGGCATTTCTTGAATGGCTTTGACTTTATCAGGGTCAACCTCAATCCCTTTCTCGCTTACAATAAAACCCAGCAGCTTACCAGATCGCACCCCGAATGTGCACTTGTTGGGGTTCAACTTCAGTTGGTACTTCCTCAAACGCTTGAATAGTTTCAGCAGATTTACCAGGTGGTCTTCTTCTGTAAGGGACTTGGCAATCATGTCATCCACATAACATTCGATTTCTTTATGGATCATATCGTGGAATAATGTTACCATAGCCCGTTGATATGTTGCACCAGCGTTCTTCAATCCAAATGGCATCACCTTGTAACAGAACGTGCCCCAGGGGGTGATGAATGTTGTCTTCTCCATGTCTTCAGGTGACATCTTGATCTGATTGTACCCTGAAAATCCGTCCATGAAGGAGAATACCGAGAACTGAGCCGTATTATCAACCAATACATCAATGTGAGGTAATGGGAAGTCATCTTTCGGGCTGGCTCTGTTCAGATCCCGGTAGTCAACACACATCCTTAATTTGCCGTCTTTCTTAGGCACAGGTACTATATTAGCAACCCACGGTGGATAGCTAGTTACAGCAAGGAACCCGGCGTCCCACTGCTTTTGTACCTCTTCTTTGATCTTCATTGCCATGTTTGGGCGAGTGCGGCGCAGTTTCTGTTTAACCGGTGGGCAATCTTCTCTTAAAGGCAGCTTGTGCATGACGATATTGGTGTCCAACCCTGGCATATCCTGGTAAGACCAAGCAAACACATCCACATATTCCTGAAGCAGGTCAATCAGTTGTTTCTTCACTGAGTTTTGTAAACAGGCCCCGATCTTAACCTCTTTCACATCTTCATCTGTACCAAGATTAATCGTTTCGACCTCCTCCTGATGAGGAGTGATAACCCTCTCCTCTTGTCTCAACAACCTGGCTAGCTCTTCAGGAAGCTCGTAATCTTCTTCAACCCCTTCATCAGCTTGATTGATCGGATTGTCAAAGTCATACGAAGTCATAGCCGTGTTGTTGTCGGTGCGGTCTGGAAGGCACTCTCTGCAAGGGTTCAGTTTGTTCATTTTAGTGATTGATTTTAATCTTGTTTAGAAAAGTGAAATAAAGTTGTCATTTTGAAAACATTGCCATTTATTTTTTTTGTACAAAAAGAAAAATGGAAAAACAGTGAGCGGAAAAGAAAAAGACTCATTTGCAAAAGATGTCTGATATTTCATTGATTAATCTTGTTGCACAAAATTACAGATGGCCCGATTACAAAATGAGTCTTGCCATCTTGGGCAAGATGCAAGACTTGATGCATGCTTAAAATATACAGGAAATAATAATTACTCTGCAGGAGTAACCCTTATAATTTCCTGGGAAGACCAGTTTGAGATACGGCTTCCCGGGATCCTTGGACGTATCCAGCTCTCCAGGTTGCGCTCATCTTCCGACTCATCTTCCAAGTTGTTTACTGCATCGGGGGTGAGCATCCCCCCACTGACAAAGTTGGGCTTCTTAGCAGCCTCTGCTTGATCTCGTTGAGTTGGTTTGTAACCCAACCCAAATCTGTCTTCTTTCTTTTCCACAGGCAACAGCTTGCCCCAGCCTTGAGCGTTCCCCTCTTCAACAACCTTCCTGGCTTGTTGGTAAGATGTCATGGAAGTCCCAAGTACAGCAGATGCTTCGTTGATGTTTAGGGCTTCAAAACCCTGACTCATGGTCTCGTGGATCTCCCCATCCATCTCAATGTATTTGTATGTAGCCAGATGGCTAACAAAAATATCTTCCTCCCCACAGATAGTAACGACTTGGCCCTCCCACTCGAATTTTAACTTCTGGTGAAGGGTAGACGTAACTGCGCCAGCGGCATGAATCTAAGGTCTACCCAACAAACAGCTGTAGGCCGGCTGAATGTCCATCACGTAGAAGGTCGTTTTGAAAGTCTGTGGGCCAATCGTTATAGGCAACTCAATTTCTCCCAGAACTGATCTCTTAGAACCATCAAAGGCTCTTACTACCAAGTTGTTGGGGCGCAATGCCAATCCTTCATATTCCAGCTTCACAAGGGCTTTTTTAGGCAAGACATTGAGGGATGACCCTGTGTCTACCAGCACATGGGAAAGAACTGCACCCTTACACTCCATGGTAATGTGCAAAGCCTTGTTATGATTGCGACCTTCCGTAGTCAAATCAGTGTTGGTAAATCCTAGTCCATGACTAGCGTTAACATTTCCAACTACAACTTCCAACTGATTGACGGTAATCTCCTCTGGCACATAAGCTGCGTGCAAGACTTTTAGTAGTGCGTTCCGATGAGCCTCGGAGCACATAAGCAATGATAGAATGGAGATCTTGGAAGGCGTCTGGTGAAGCTGGTCCACTATCTTGTAATCACTTTTCTTGATGATTCTCATGAATTCATCAACCTCTTGATCAAAAGGGGTTTTCAAAGCTTCTTTAACTACTTGTTCTTCTTGCACCATGCTCTTCCCTTTTGCCTTGGCAGCAGCTTCTGCTTCAGCAACGGGTCTTGGAATTTGTGGGGCGAAAAGACGTCCGCTTCGAGTGAAGCCTCCGCCTCCCCCCACATTGTCTAATTGTGGTGAAGAAGTTGATTATTCAAGAGTGATTTTCTGTCCTTCGCAGTATAGATCGGAGCCGTAATGCCAAGGGATGGCATTACTGCTTTCATAAGGTACTGGCCCAAGCACCGTGATAGTGACTGGACTGATAGCAGCTGCAGAAGGGACCATGATAGTATGTGGATCATAGTATATTATGACTGGTGCTCTGGTAGGAGTGGCATTTTGTGAGTTGTAGGCAGAATCATTTGCAGGATCATAATAAATTGTAACCGTTGAGACACTTTCATTATTTGTTGTTGGTATTGTAGGAGACACTATTGACTGGATGGATGTTGTTGTTGTAGGAGGTTCTGAATGAAGGGGTGATGAAGTTGTAGAAGGAATGTTTGTTGATATTTGGTCCGTTGAAGTAACAGATGAAACATTTGTTGATGAGATTGAAGAGTTGTTTGGAATAATGGTTGTTGCAGTTGTAGAAGACTCGGGAGCTGTTGTTAAGGAGATTGCTGGGTTGGTAGGTATTGATGTTGTGATTTGAAGCAGGCCACTCTGGATGAGACCATCCATGTCATCTCTCAAGTTATCACACCCATTCACTGAAATGTTGCAATAAGCACATCCTAATTCACATCCCGGGAACATTTGACATTCAAGGAGTTGAGCTTTAATCTCTACCAAGGGTGTCCGAATCTGACCCACACTGGTTATCAAGTAAGACGGCTTATCCTCTTCAATAGCATTGATTCTGGGTCCTCCGTGGTGTGGCATAGGGTTCTTGTTAACATTTGGTGGCGGTGCAAAGTTTAGAGCTTTGGAATCCACTAGATCCTGCACTTTCATGTGCAAAGCTCTGCACTTCTCTGTACTGTGGCCAGGTGCATTCGAGTGAAAAGCACATCTGGCGCTGGCGTCATAATTTCTGGGCAGACTGATAGGATCTGGAGGTGCCAATGTCCTTAGCTCAACCAGGTTGAGTTTTAGGAGTTGTGGCAATAATGTGGCATAGGGCATAGGGATCGGATCGATCACCCTATTGGCCTGAGAAGGTCTCTGTTGGAACGGTCTTTGCTGATTGCTGTTGCTGGTGTTGTTGTTGTTATAATTTCTCTGAGGAGGATACTGAGTTTGTTGCTGGTAATGGGATTGCTGCTGCGGTTGATAAGCTGGTTGTGGATGAATTGGAGCGGGAATGGTGACTGCTGCCACAGACCTGTGAACATATTGGGGTCTGCCCCTGTTGGTATGGATAGCATTGGTCTCACCAGCTCTTCTTGGGCCCACAAAAGGCTTTCTTGTGTTGCTGGATGAGCTAGCACCGTTGTCAGAAATCTTGCCCATTTTTAACAGGCTCTCAATTCTTTCTCCAGCTATAACGACATCTGCAAAGCTGGTAGAAGAAAAGGCGGCTAGCCTATCAATGTATGTCCCTTGGAGAGTGTTCATAAACATATCAGCCATCTCCCTCTCTGACATGGGTGGCTGGACAGCAGCAGCAAGCTGTCTCCACCTCTGGGCGTACTCCCGGAAGCTTTCCCTGGATGATTGAGACATTCCCATCAGGAGGGTCCTGTTGGGAGCCATATCCAAGTTGTACTGATATTGTCTGATAAAGGCCTCAGCCAGGTCCTTCCATCATCTAATGGTCGCTCTAGTCAGATGAGAGTACCATTCCCTTGAAGCTCCTGTTAAACTATCCTCAAAATAAAACATCCATAGCTTTTCATCCATGGTATATGCCTTCAGCCTCCCCAGAAAGGATTGCAGGTGGGTCCGAGGACAGGAGGTTCCATTGTACTTTTCAAAGCACGGAGGTTTAAATTTGTGGGGAATCCTGACCCCGTCCACTAGACCCATGTCCATAACATCAAAGCCCAAAGAATTTTGGGACTCCAGGGATCTCAGTTTCTCAGCAATCTCATCTAGCCGTCTGTCATAGGCTTCCTCCCCAGCTCCCATCACTGTAAATTGATCTTCCTGGGGGTCTTCTTGTAATACTCTGCCTGCAGTGGCAGTCCCTTGCACATTAACAGGGATGTTGATCTCTGGATGAAGGTGGGGTCCATAGACTGGAGGATTAACATGAGGTTGAACTCTCTCATTATTTCTTGTCCCAGCAGTCCCTAGATGGGGGTCTTCCTGATTCTGCCTCTCTACCAGTGCTCTTAATCTCTCTTGGCTTTGAGCCATATTATTCATCACCTCCATAAACTGAGTCATCTGATTCCTCATTTCTAGTCTCTCATTGGCCATTTGAGTCCTGACCTCTGTAAGGTCCTGTTGTACCTGGTCCATCTGTATACCCGGAAGGTTGTTGCGGGTTGGATATCTGTGTGGACGGTTGAGTGGAAACACCCGACGTCGAGCAATAGTTCCTGAGATCACAACAGAGTTAGTAACAAAAACAAAACAAACCTACAAAACAAACAAAGGTTAGTATGCAATGCAATATGCTTATTCGTTTCCAAGGTATCTGGCTTGGCACTTGGTTTTGACCTTTCCAGACCCTTGAGGAAGATGCTGTGATGTTGCTTGAAAGAAACTCAGATAAAACAAACTAATGAATATATTACAAATGGAAAAACATACATAGTTTGCCTTTTACAATACATGCCCTCTGAGGGGTCAAAAATACAACATAAAGAAAAGTACATGAAAAGAAAGCAACAACAAGCAAAAGTCAGACACCAAGACCAAACTCATCCTCCTGGACTTCCTTCAGCAGTGCTTCAGTCACAGGGTCAGCTGGATGCTCTGTGAGGTTCCTGATAAGAAGATTCCTGGTGGCAACAGCTGCAGTTAGCTTCTTGTGTCGACTCTGGTCCTTTGACCTCTTCACACCAGCTCTAATCTTCAACTCTGAGGTCTCTCTCTGGGGTGCTAGCAGGGCTTCCTGTTGCTCTTTTGCATTAGCCTCCAACTGCTCAATCTTGTCCTGAGTCCTCTTATCCTCCTGAGTGCGAGCTTCAGTGATCCTGACTCACCTTGCTTGGCTCTCCTTCAGATAAAGATCAGTCCTAGCTCTTTGGAATTGGGCCTCTTTGCAGGCATTCTTCAAAATCTGTTCTCCAGCCCTTGACTTCTTGATATAGTCCTCTGACTTTTCAATCCTGGCTAGATGCTCCACCTTTAACTTTTCTAACCTCTCAATGTCCAGCCGACCATCACTCCTCTCCCAGAGGGTCTTCTGTAGAGCCTGAGTCAGATTCTCATTCCTCTCTTTCAATTTCTCAAACTCCTCTAAGTTGACAGTTGCTGGAGGTGGTGCTGTGGAAGGCCCAGGTACATCTTCAATGGTGAAGGGCATCCCAGAAATTTGAGCCCTGGCATGAGACCACTCATAGTACTGAGCTGAGGCCACATTGTTGCATCTCCCAAGAATGGTTACCCCTTTAGTCTGGACATTGTCCCAAGCCCAGGATGCTTACCTGACAATAGCCAGATTAGGCTTGATCTCACAATAAAGGGTCTCAGCTAGATCTTGTACTCTAGGAGGGTGGACCAATGCATAGCCCAGTTGTATTTTGAATAGCAGAGGGTTGTAGTTGATGCAACCCTTTACTCCTATCAGGGGTACATTGGGGAACTTCCCACAACTAGTAATGATGTCCCTGCCCTTGGTGCTCTGGGTGCACCACCTGATGTCGTTTGAGGTCAGAGCAACAAGCCTCCTAGCCCAGTTCTTCTGCTGGTGAGGGTTCAAGAATGCATCAGTCTTTGTCAAATGTTTGAGCAGCCAAGTATGGAACAAAGGAGCACAGCATCTCACTAATCTTCCCCTTTGCTTTTCATTCCTTTGATGAACAGAGTAGTAAAAATCTCCCAGTAAGGTGGGCACTGGGTTCCTCAGGATGAAAAGATGGATTGCATTCTTGCTAATAAACTTAGGTTCATCTGCAAATAATATAACCCCATATATGTTAATGGCTAACAATGCACAGACTGCCTTCCACTCCCCCAAGGAGGCCTTCAGAATAGCCTGAGAGGTCAAGAAATCCAAGTGTAGGCCAGAGATTCCAGCCTTTGCTGTCATGTTCTGCCCAATCAGCACTGGTTCCAGATACAATGCCTTTGCTACTTCTTCATTACTAGGGAAAGCCATCTCAGGGTTGAAGGGGACTCCACCCCTGATAGGTACACCAATCAGTGATGAATATTCTTCCAACAAGGGTCCCAACTGAAAATTCTGGAAGGTGAAGCACCTCAGAGGGGGATCATAGAACTGCAGGCAAGTATGAATCAAGCTCCTCTGTGAAGGGTCCAAATCCATAACCACATCAAGGACTCCTCCATAATGTTCTCTGAATAGTGGTATATGGTCTGGAGTAATCAGGGTCTGAATCTTCCTGATGCTAGCCAACTCAGGCTCAAAGAAATGGTAGGAGATGTTACTCTTCTTGGGTGCCATGTTGCTGAAGAAGAGCTGAGACAGGTGCTGAGAACAAAACTGAAGATGGGCCACCGACAGGCTGAGACTGGTGATGCAGGTGACTGAAGCAGGTAGCTGATGAGGAATAGCTGAAGCAGATACTGGTGAAGATAGGTCTATGCAGATGAAGGGGTTAAAACCAAGCCAAAATATAGTATGGATACCCTAAAAAACAAATAAGCAAATGTTAAATGATGCAAAGATGATGTATACAAATGATATGCAAAGGGTTTGTGATCAAGCTGGATCTGATCAAGTGCTCTGACATAAGTCCATGTATGTTCAAGAAATCCAGATGGAGGTTCATAAGTCCGGTAACCAAGGTGGGGTACTCAAATAAAGAGTCACATGTCCAGGGTTAAAAATCACAAGAACTGTTCCAAAATGGAGTACTCTTAATCAAAACACAGTAACAGGGTATGATGAGGTCAAGGGTACCTGCAAACCTGTAAACAGCCCAACCCCCTCACAGGTGATGTTCTAAAACAAGGATCCTCAGACTTGGATCAGTTATGAGAAGTGTAAACACTTCTAACCCGGAGGTACAGTGTTTACAATAACCATAAAAGATCCTCCTCTAATTCACCTCAGTTTCTGAAGGTCATAAAAAGGTCATCCAGACTTAGCAGGCTTCCCAGATAGCCCTAGCACTACAGGAAATCTGTGGCACAGAGTTCTCAAGAAGAAACCCATATCTGAACCGTGTTTCATATTCCCGCACCAGACCGAAATGGAATGGGAAAGAACATGAACCACTCTAGCCTAGGTGTCACTCAGGTCCCAGGTATAGGACCTCAACTCTCAATAGAACCCCACCCACCAAAGCAACAAAACCAGATCCAGCCAGCACAGTATGACAGTATGATATATGTAAAGCCATAAAGAAAGCAATAAAACAACTGTACATAAGGCAATAAACAAAATAAATATACAACACAAATAACACATGACACCCCAGTAAACACAAATCAATCAAGCGCTAGGAGGAACCCACAAAAAGAACCAGAAGCCCTGGTTACAGTATAAGGATCCCCAGCAGAGTCGCCAAGCTGTCGCTCCCGATAAATGGGAATGGCCCAGATAAGGGTACAGACGCGAACGGTCGGCGAAAAGAGGAATGAGAACACACAGGAGTGAACTCAAAAAGACAAGAGTCGCCAGCTAGGCATTTTTATCCCGGAGGAAAGGTAATGCTGCATAGACCTAGAAAGATATGGATAAGACGGTTGCGAACCAGAGAGACTGAGAAAGGGGGTTGGTTACAACCTGGGAAGGTATTAGCACCCAGATTGTCCGTCGTACTCGACGGGATCCACGCTTAAAAGATTTGTGTTTTAAAGGGGTAGTGTCAGTGCGATTTGTGTATAAAAGAGCTGGAAAAGGATGTACAGGTGTCAATGTAAGGGAAGTGAAGTGTATAAGTGAAGTGTATAAATATACAGTGTCAGTGTAAGAACAAGAGTGAAATGCTCATGATAATGAGGCCAAGAAAATAATGCTGGAAAGAAGGGGAATATATAGAGACTTTTGTTCGATAACTGTTAAGTTATGCCTACGTATCCTCTCGTGCAATGAGGAAGTCAGAACACCGTAGTTCGACCCGAAGAGACTGAAAGATGGATTGACTTGTGAACTGCTTGCTTGTCAATGCTCAAGTGTATGATCTGTCTGGCACAGATGCAAACTGTCTTGCATTAGACGGAAGGAGCAAGTTCTCGTTTATGAGTGAATGAGATGAGAAAAGAATCCCGAAGGAGACGATTATTGTTTGTTTTTGTGTTTTCAGTCTTTTATTGCTTTTTGAATTTTGTCATAAGAAAATGAGCTTAAGCCTAAACCAATGGGTTAGTAAACTCATCACATCTTCCCTCTGATTAAGGGTAATGAGAATACCTTAAGTGTGAAGTCAGCTTCTCACACTTAATCACCTTTGATGCAGGATTAAGTTCATTAACCTACTTGTGATTATTTAGATGTTTTTGTTGTTTTTGTTTAGTGTTGAGTAATGAGATTAAGCCATAATCAGGGATTAAACAGACTCATTACACCATCCTAATAGAAATATAATAGATGAGAATGTTTAAGCTGAGGAAAGCTCCTCAACTTAATCCATGATTAGGGATTAAACCCATGACAAAACAAAGCCTTTATTAAGTGAATTTTAGTTAATGATAAGATGATGAAGTGATTTTTAGGGTTTGTAAGACAACTTGAGGGGGACTTGTCCATTAACACTAGGGTTAGTCCTTCTTAACCAATTAAGGAAGAATTAGAACCCTAATGCAAGGCCCAAGTTACAAGTGTGATGTCTTGATGATTATTAAGTGAATTGATTAAGAGATTTAAACACATTAAGGGTTTAACACTTAGGATTAAAGTTATACACTCCATCCTAATAGAAGGATGCAGGCATAAGCTTAATCACAAAGCCTTAAAGCCTTTAGGGTTTAGTCCCTGATTATGAGGTGAGAAGAGAAGACTCAAAGAGACACAAAGGTAAAACTAAGTGGGGGACTAATCAAAATCCTAATCATTGTCATGCTTGGTTGTTCCTAAGGTTTGTGAGGTTTAAAAAAGAAATCTTCAGAGGAACCACCAGGAGGCAGATGAAAGGATCAAAGAGAAGCAAAGCAACTTGCTTCATTTAAGAAGACAAGTCACTTGAAGAAAGGAAGTAAGATGAATAAGAAAGAGCAAGCTCAATCTCAAACACATAACAAAATGCAGCAAGGATGCATAAGAGAGATGAAAAGAAGTTGTGAGAAGTGAAGGAAAATTCACTTCTCAAAGTAACTTACCACCTGAAAAGTTAGTGAAAGAAATGCAATGCAATGCAAAATGAGATGGAATGTCATGATGCAAACCAAAACCAGAAGCATATATGAGATGATAATGATGCTATGAGATGCTGCAAACATGTAACAAGGCATGGGGATGATCATATGAACAAATGGATGCAAGAGAAGCAAGTTTAGAACCATAAACATACATGAAAAGTTATGGAATGCAAATGACATACAAAGTGGCAAATGAAAGATGTAATGATCAAACATGCTTCTAATATATCTTAAGATGCCCAATGAATCAAATGGATGCACAAAATGCTATGGCAAGTCAAGGTATGAAATGCAAATGCAAGATGAATGCAAAAGGAAGCCCAAATTAGGGTTTATGATCAATGCAACAAACAAAAATCAAAATCAGAAGCAAACATCAAGATAAAAAATTGAAAATGCATTCAAGGGAACCCTAACCCTACACAAACTCACTGCCCAAAGGAGGGGTTCTAACTCTTAACCTAATTAGGGTTATGAATTTCCTAAGATTTCTAGGTTTTTAGGGTACCTTGACAAGAAAAATGTCTAACAAAATGAAAATGAAATATCAAATCATGCCAATTTAATCTCACAAACTACATGATATGCAAGACACAATGCAAAAAGAACCAAAGTCCAACTCTCAAAAACTAGGCAGAAGTGAATTTTCAAAGATTGGATCAAAATAATGCTTTGAAATTGAATTAATTCCATGGAAAATTGTCAAAATGCATCAAGATCAAAAAAGAAATTTGGTTTGAGGGTTGGACAATGTTTCTAAATGATTTTGAAGGTTTCATGAATTTTTTGGTGATTTTCAAATACCTAAAAGTATTTTTAATTAATTAATTCTCATTAATTAATTAAAAATAAACTTTTAAATGATTTACAAATATTTTTTGATGCAACAAATAAAAATAAAAATGTTTTTGGTTTCTGAAAATTAATAAAAGTTTGTACAAAAATTTTCAGAATTTTAAAAATTGTTTTGCTATTTTTTATAAAATGGAGAAATTAAATGAATTAAAATGAAAATAAAAACTAATTAAATGAGAAGTAATCAGATCCAAAGGCCTAGATTTGAACTGGCAGCGCGCGCGTTTGACTTGGTGCCATATCCAATTGTGGAAATTCAAATTTCGCTAATTAATGATTAAGCCCTAATCCAGCCCTAATTACTTTCAGATGACCGGAACAGTGGTTCCGGTCATCTTCTCTGGCAAGGTGAAATTGCTATCTTTCTCTACACGCAATGAAAACAAAATCTAACTGCCCAGAACTCATCCCCATCCCAAAACGAATCAAACCCCTCAATCAAACATCATTTTTCATTCATTAATCAGCCAAATCGAATCAAAACATTCTTAGGGCAAAAAATTTCAGACAGTTCATACATGCTGGTTTCTCAACCATTTTCAAAAGTAAACACATATTCATGATCAAGGAAGTGCATAGAAGCTTTTAAGAACTTAAAAACATGCTTCTGGAAAAAAGTTTTGAGATGACTACCTGAACTGAAGCTTTTGATTCAGGAGCTTTCTGGCTGTTTCTTTGGTTCAAATCCACTCCAATGATCCTCCTAAGAAGCTTGCAATGTTTGTTTGAAGTTTGCAATGGCTGGTTTGAGAGATGGCAGGAGTTCTGTTCAATGGAAGGTGGTGATTGTTTTTTGATTCTTTGAGTTTCAGGCTATGGTGAGGGGTGTTTTGTGATCAGGGAAGTGTGTTGAGTTGATTTGTGAAGTTAGTTTTTGTGTTTGTGGCTTGTGCTGAGAGTTTCGAATGCTCTTGCAAGTTGGTGTGAAAATGAGAATGTTGAGTTTGAGAGTGCTTCAGGCTTGTGTTTTGTATGCTTTGGCTTGCTTTTGATTTGCATAAACTATAGTGATTGGTCAGAAGAAGTGATGTGTGCTTTTGTGATAGGTATGGCTCAAGTTGCCAAAATGTCAAAGTTGTGTAAGAAAAGCATGGGCTACTTTCTAGCCAAGGAAAAAAGGTGTGTCCTGCGCAGCATGATGTGGGGAGAACCCTAGGATTGATCAGCAAGCCAGCAAGCAAGTGGGTTGTGACTTATGATGAGTTTTGCAAGTTGGTTCACTTTTGATTCTTATGAGATATCTTGCTCCATAAGCCATAAAAATGAGAGATTTCTTGGCCCATTCTGAATTTTAGGTCTTGTATAATCATGTTGTGAAGTTTAGAAGTCCATTTGATAACTTAATTTGCCTTGAGAAGTGAATTTGCAACTTTGCCTCTTTGGTGGAAAACTTCAAATTTTGTGATTTTTGCCAACTTTGACAAGCCATAACTTTTGATCCAAAATGAATTAGGTCATGTTCTTGTACTTTTTGAAAAGGGAATTATCCATTCTACAACTTTCATGACCAAAGTTTTTCCATTTGAAGCATTTTTGAATCAAAAAGTAAAGGTTGAAAAAGTTTCCTAAAATGGCAATTTCATTAAAAGTCAAACTTTCCCAAAAAGTCAACTTTGCAAAAGACTTGAAATTCTTCAATTTTGTGAACTTCCAACATCTTCCATGATCAAATAAAGATCATATACAATCAAAATGATGAAGAACACCCTTTGGTTGGGTCATTGGGGGTCTCAGATGCCCTGATTTTACACTGACTTGCTTGAAAAGTCAACTCTTGATCAGATGACTTCCCCAAGGAATTTCTTCATGAAAATTGATATGCATACTCCCTATAACATATAGAGACCAATAGAAACAAGAATGACCAAAAAATTTGGAGTTATGGCCTCTGAAACCAAAACCCTAATTTTAGGTCATCTGTGCAGTCAAGCCTGGCTCTGCTTCCATACCATTCTCAGTTCTTGTGATTTTTTGACATTCTTGACTTTGAAAGGATATAATATGATATTGGAACACACATGGACCCCTTTGAAGTGATTGATGACCTTTGGAGTGGCTCAAGAAGCTCTTGGATTGCTCAGATCACAAACCCTAGATGCAGATGACTTTGAATCTATGCAGTGAATCAAAAATGTGGTATGGGATGCTATGATTGGGTTTATGCATATGAAATGATCACAAGCCATGGTGTGAATGGGTGAGGGAAAATTTGGGGTGTTTACAACTTCCACTAGCTGGGATACTCGAAAAGTCTTGGATCTTCCCACTTTTGAGTAGGCTCTCAATGCGCACTCCAATTATTATCAAATCAAAGAAACTTGAGGTCCCAATGTTACTCATTCTGTCCAAGTACGGACCTTGTAACGTGCCCATGAACAGGTCCACTAATTCTCTGTCTGAAAGTGGTGGTTACACTTGGGCTGCCAACTCTCTCCACCGCTGTGCATATTCTCTGAAAGATTCACTAGTCCTCTGAGATAGGCGTTGCAAGTGCGTGCGACGGGGCGCCATGTCCACATTGTACTGGTATTGCTTTATGAAAGCTTTGGATAAATCATTCCAAGACCGTATATGACTGCTTTCCAAGTCCATATACCAGCTTAAAGATGCCCCACTTAAACTGTCCTGAAAACAGTGAATCATCAGCTTATCGTTGCGGGCGTAAGAAGTCATTTTTCTGCAGAACATCACCAAATGACGCTTCGGGCAACTGACACCTGTGTACTTCTCGAACTTCGGAGTCTTGAAATCTGGAGGAATGACAAGACCAGGCACCAAACACAGGTTTAGAGCATCAAAACCAAAGGCATCAGGATCTGCTAAGGCTTTGAGTTGCTCGTCCAACACACGAAACCCTTCAGCAGGATCAATAGCTTGTGGGTCCTTGGTTTTCACAAGAGGGATTGCCCCTTGGAAGTTCGGCATAGGGAAAGTGAAACTCTGATAATCTGTAGAATCAGAAGAAGATGAAGGTCCACCTCAGACAACAGATGATTCAGGTATGTTCTGATTCACGATCGGGGTATGTGCAGGCTGAGCTTGAGTAAGATAGTTCACCTGTGGAAGGTCCTCATCAGGGGAAAGACCATACAAAGGATTGGTCATTGAAGTGAAACCATGTGGAAACTCAACATTCTGACAGTTGTTCTTTGTCATAACCACTGACGGCTTCCAATCTGACCTTTACCTCTTGACACTGCTCAATCTTCCTTCAAACACTGTCGTCTTCCAACAGTTAACACTTGTTCAAACTGAGTACCGGGAAATTAGCTGGCTGGCCATGGACAAAAGAGGAAGGATGAGTTCTCTGGAAAAAGGATATGCAATGCAGATGCAAATGCGATATGCAATGTGATGATGCAAAAGATGCAAAGACATGGGATCAACAGCTGGAAACTGCCTGGAATCTGGAATACTGCCAAGAATCGAGTGTCCGTAACCACAAGATCTCTGCATAATAACCAAAATAGTAGCCGAGAACCAAAGGTCAAGAACTTCAGGATCATAGTGACCTGATCAAAGCATAAGACTGCACTAGTAATGAGGGTATGTTGAGGTCAAGGGTTCCTGCAAACCTGTAAACCCATTCCCAATCTCACAGGTATGCTCCGGATCAAACATCACGGACTCTCAAAGCCGAATAGCAATAATACTTTCACCATTTCCGAGAAATGGCTCATGACCAAGTCAGAGAATCGGTTAGGCAATATATACTACGCAGGGAGGCCTCAGCTGAGTCCGGGAAAAACAAGCATCCCCTATAGGTTCCCAGCTTCAAGCGCTGAAATTGAGAAACAATAGTACATTCAGCCCGTAGGATATAGTACTAATGTCATACGACCATATGCTTTGACTGAGTTCCTATAAGAGAACCAGGCCATCCTATGCGAGTCCCCAGTGGACCCTCGGGTGCGAATGGGTTTGCCACAAAATGTGGTCTGCCACTGCCACCACTGGAGAGGGTTGTTTCCACTAAGGTTCTCAATGATCGGTCCCCAGATGCACATAACTATCAAGGTCCTATCCCGAAGTGGAGTAAATCCCCACACAAGATATTTCCAAGACGGTCGCAATCTGGGCGTGAAACACACTGCCACTCATCATGTCACATGTGAGTACAATATGTCCACTCTAATCCTATGGTGCACTCAAGCCGGGTACTTGGTTTATCTCTCAGAAACAGTATTCCCCAAGCCCACCAAACAGAAAACCAGTCCAGACAGTCCAGTATGATATATATGATGCGGAAATAAATACTGAAAACTGTAAATAAAGCTGGAAATAAAGCTATAAATAAACAACAATAAAATACAACAAGCCACAACAAACAAACATCACCCAATGAAACAGAAACACACAAACTCTAGGAGAGACTCACAAGGGAACCAGAGATTCTGGGTTCGGTCCCCAGCAGAGTCGCCAGCTGTCGCTCCCCGGATTTTCATCCTGGTACAAACGCGAAAGTGGCGCGGAAGAAAGAATAGAGTCGCCAGCCATGCAATTTTATCCTGAAGAAAGGGAATGGTAATGCTGCACAAACCAGAAGAAAGAAAGAGGAAGGACACAGGTCCTACGAACCAAAGAGACTGAGTTCGGGAGTCGGTTACGACCTGGGAAGGTATTAGCACCCAGATCGTCCGCCGTACCCGACGGGATCCACGCTTGCAAAGAAACTGTTTCAAAGGGTGAGGGTATGAAAACTGCAGCAAAAGAAATGAAAATGAAAAGAAAAGGAAATGGAAAAAGAACTGAAATAAGAAAGCAAAGGAAAAATGTAGGGAAAATAAAGATTATGCTCGAACGGGCCCTACCCTGCTGCCTACGTACCTCATCAGGATAATGAGGATCAGAGACGCCGTAGTTCCCCTAACTAGGGGTACTAAAATGAAATTGCTTGTGAATTAAGGCTTGAACTGCCTATGCCATTGCTCGGGTGTTGCAGACTCGGACGACGAGTGCGTAACCGTCTTGCAAAGTGACAAGTAGGAGCAAGTTCGCGTACGGAGCGAATGAGGTGAGAAAAGAATTCCCGAAGGAAAGACGCTTATTGTTTGTTTGTGTTTTTTATGAAGCTTTTATGAGTGAAGGTTTGCATAGGCAAGTGTACCTAAGTCTTACTCAATGGGATGTGTACGTCTCACATCATCCCGAAATGGAATGCGCAAGAGGCACACCTATCTATGGAGGAAATCCCCAAAGCTAGTCCCACAAGTGAAGGCTTAAGCACACTGACCTATTACCATTATTAAGTGTTTTTGTGGTTTTTGGTTAAGAGGTGTTTTTTAGCTTTTCTTTGTGAAGTACTCATGCTAAGACCTATCCACCACGAGTGATGACCCACACCTCGCCCCGAAAAGGAACGCGTGCAAGCATCTCATAGCAAAGTCCCATGTCACATGAGAAGACTCAACCTTTATTAAGTGAATTAGAATTAAGTTTGAAGATGAGAAGAGAGAGCACCAAAAGGATCACAAAAGGTGAAAAGCTAACGGGAAAAGTCTAATCCTAATATTCACATGCTTAGATGGTCCTAGGTTAGTGAGGCTTACTATCCTAATGAAAGAAAGAAGAGGAGAAAGATGAAAGGAGAAGCTCCATGGTGGCCTAAGCACACCTCAAGTAAGAAAGAAAGAAAGAAGATGAGGACGAAGAAAAAAGATGAATAAGAATGAAGATGAGAATGCAATATGAATATGAATAAGAATGAAGATAAGGAATGCAGAATGGAGTGATTGAACAATGCACAAACAGAGCCTACACCAGTAGGACTTCCAGATGCAACAGCATGCGATAAGTAAAATCGGGCTTCAGTGGTACCTAACGGAGAAGGTCCGTCGCCTCTTCAATAAGCGCAAAAAGAAATGTCGAGTCCAGAATGGTTTCAACAGTCAAGCGCAATTGTCCGTTGTCAGGATATTTGACAAGCATCCAGCATCCAAGGCAAATCGACACAGAAAACCAGAATTAACACCAAGAATATGTCTAAACAAAATCAAGTGCTAAGCGTAATTTGCATCATCTCATTAGTCCAAACAGGATTATGAAAACGATTTGTCACAGGGTCATCATCAAGCAATATCCACAATCGTCAAAGTCCAGCAATAAGCCTACAAAACATCGGACAAAACTAACACCCAAAATTAAACGCAGTCAAATTAAACGAAATTTAAAAATTAAAGCCAAATTAAGATTAATAAACAAAATAAGACAATAAAATTCTAAATCTAAATCTTAACAAGTGTTACTAAAAGAACTAATTAAATATTAATCAAAATTAAAATCATTGTTAAACATAATCCTATTTAATTAAAACCAATTAAATTGAAGCTAAATTACTATACTATATTGATATTAACAATCAAAATAAACAATTAAAATAAATCAAAACCAAAAGACAATTAACAAGAGTTTAACTATATAAAAAAAGTGACAAATAACAAAAATGGAGGGGAAGCAGGCGCAGGTCTTGGTGGTGATGATTAGCAAGAAGTATAGTTAATGGGCTTGCTCTTGATCCAATTCATGAAGGGTCTGTCAAAAAAAACAAAAGAATAAAAAACTAAAAGCACAAATGAATCAGATAACAAACTAGGTACGTTAAAAACAAAAACAGGGGAACCCAAATGTGTTCCGCCTCCAAACCCAACGGCGACATTACTCTCAAAGCTCTCCTCCCTCAAACAATCATCTGACGGAAACTGCTCATCGTCAACCTAAAACTCATCAACGGACGTCCCTTCTTCTAAAACGAACCGCGCCAACTTGTCATCATCAACATCTCACCATCAAACAACCATCCTCCTCTCACTCTCGCCACCGCCCCTGCAAGCCGAAATCGACGGAAAACTGAAGAAATATCATCCACTGCGATTCATCTCTCCGTCTCCACTTCCGCGATGGTGTCCTCGGTGTCGTCTCAAGTTCTTCCTCTCGGATCTGCTTCAGTTCAAAGAAGGTTGGTGAAGAAGGTTTGTGCGATTTCTTTTTGTTTTGGTTCTCAAACCCTCTTTTCTTCTCCTTCTTCTCTTCTGATTTGGTTGTGTTGTGAATGTGTTGAAGTTGGTGGTTGAAGTTGATGAAGAGTTGGAGAGTTTGCGATTTGTTGTTCGGAAATGAAGATGTGAGCCGAGTTTGTGATTTTAGAAGATGGTGAAGGTTGCGCAAAGGTGGTGGAGAGATGTTAAAAAAGAGCGTTGTGTGGTGAAGGGTTTGATGCGGGTTGTATGAGATGAAGGAGGGTTGGCTGTGAGGTGCGGTGCGATGGGGCCGTGGCTTTGGGTATGGTGGTGTGAGCAGTGCGTGATGAAGGAGAGTGATTTGGTTTATGGTTTATTGATGTTTTGGAGGTGGTTCAGATTGATGTTATGAAAAATTGAAGGATTTGGTTCAAGGTTTTGTTCTAATTTTTCTGTGTTTTATGAAGGTTACCAAAATGAAGCCCAAGAAAAAAGATTTGTTGTTGTTATTGCAGGCGAGAAATACCCTGGAGGAATGAAGGTGTTAATGTTGAATTTATGAGTTTGTGCGTTGTACACTTTTTATTACAGGTGAAGAAAAATGATGAATAAGATGAGAGTTTTTGTGAAGAATCAAAAAAAGGTGATGCGTGGAGAGTGTGTTGTGTGCGATTTTTTCCTTTCTTGTTTTACCCAATGTGGGCCTCTTATTGGCTGCAAATTGTGAATGCTATGTTGGTACGAATCCGTCTGAAGAGTGATGAAAAATATTAGCTGGCAGTGAACAGTTGTGTGGGACCATGAATTGTTGTAGTGTTGTTGCTGATTGTTACCAAAATATGCGTGTGGGATGGCCCTTTTGTGGTTGTGTGGGGCCTATGATGAAAATTTGGAAAAAGAAGAGAAAAAGAAAGTTGTGAAATGTGTGAGGAAATCGCATGGTGTTGCTGCTGTAGGGTAGGGACGTGATTCTTTGATGAATCACTTCCTTATATTATTATTTTTTGGCTTTTGTAGTAATCTTTTTGTACTTTTTTCTTATGATAATAATAGAGAAATGGGCTCTAGTGAGAAAATAATGTGGGCTTTGATAATGGATGCAATTAAAATAAAGGGTTTAAATGAACAAAATTGAACAATGGTTCTAAGGAAAATATGGTCATATGAACAAAGAATAAATTTGAATAAGGAAATGGAATGTGTTTTTTTTCTTCTTATATGGATGATGTGAACAAATGGATAAAGTTTAGAAAAATGAATATGGTTTTAAGATTTAGACATAAAATGTGGATAATGAATGGAAATAAAGTGGTTTATGATAAATGAATAATGATTCGGTATTTTTAGGAAATGGACATGGAAAAGAAAAATTGGTTAGAAATATGGACAATGAGTAAACAATGGATGTGATAAACGATGGATAATGGTTATTGGATAGTTGAAACAAATTGGGTAATGAAAATGGTTTAAGAAGTGGATATTCAGATAATCGAAAATATGGACATGGCTCTCACCCACACACATACGATCATAATCAACTTGCCCATTTCTCCACACACCTCTGATAAAAACAATGAAGCACACTAACATTTGAACAATTCGTATCCGAAGAAAACAACCATCTAAGTTAATCATCTTCTGAATTCCTGACCAAATGAACAATGAATCACCGTGAATTCTTCTAACTCAACCTCTTGGAAAATAAATCCATAGACGGACCACTAATGAACAAACGAACAGACAAAATGGCCCAAAACTCCCCGTAAACCACAACTTGATGACCTGACGCATGGTGACGAGCCAAGTGAATCGGTGAATAGCTTTCAGACTTGAAATCCTTATCAGGGAAATAAACCCTAATTCCTCAGAAAAAACGATCCCATGTCCTAGGAGCTTATGTAAATGATATGCAGAACGCGTTTGAATGCAAAACGAAAAGCTGACGAAGATGGAAAAGCCAGAGGGCAAATTTAAGGTGTCTACACATGTCAAACATGATGTCCTGACATGGTGGCACAGATAAATGTGGTTATAATAATATACAGATGTCAAAGAAGATGTTGAAACATCTGCAAATGTCATGACAGAATTACTGTCATATGTTACAGACAGATGTCAAAGAAGATGTTGAAACATCTGCAAATGTCATGACAGAATTACTGTCATATGTTACAGACAGATGTCAAAGAAAATGTTGAAACATCTGCAACTGTCATGACAACATTACTGTCATATGTTACAGACAGATGTCAAAGAAAATGTTGAAACATCTGCAACTGTCATGACAACATTACTGTCATGTGTTACAGATAGATATCAAACAAGAAGTGTTGACCTTAGTTCAGGATGTCACACCAGATGTTGTGACATTGTCAAACAGAGTAACAGTTAATGAACTTAAGTCAAGATATCAGGATGTCACACCAGATGTTGTGACATTGTCAAACAGAGTAACACTTAAGTCAAGACATCAGGATGTCACACCAGATGTTGGGACATCATAAACCTGCTACCAGACTTAAATGATGCGCAACAGAACTGAGTAAATTCAGGGGAATTTATCTGGAATTAATTGGAAAGAGATAAGCAATACAAGGCGTATCTTTAGGGAGATTAGTTATCTGAATTCAGTATAACAGAATAACTAACTCACCTTGAATCAAGGAGGTAACAAACTAACTAACCCTAATTCAAGGTGATGACAACGGGATTTATCAGATCTGAATTATGCAGAATATTCTACAAAATATTCTGATATCACAGGTGGAATTATTTTTTAAAGATGCAGAATATTCTGGAGATATTATGCAATCATATGTGGCGCTGATTTAAAGGGTGCTGATTTAGAAGATCTTGAAGACTCAATTTAAATTGAAGACAAATATTGAAAAATATAGAGTTTCTATATTTAGAGATATTTTAGGAGTTTTTAGATTTGAAGATCTTTTGGTATATTTGTAGCAGATTTTTTCTGCATATTTGTAACAGCTATTGTTGTGATTGTTTAGGCCCAAATCTAGTTGGGAATAGGTGTAACACGGTGGGAGAACTGACTTTAGTTATGTTGCGGATAGCAAGAGTCGCCACCGACTTTTATTTTATCCAAAGGAAAGGCATAAAAGAACAGGAAAGACCTTTTTAAAAGATTTTTGGGTCCGGGGGGTAGGTTATGTAAAGGGAAGGTGTTAGCACCCTTTACATCCATGGTTATCCATGGGCTCTTAGTTACTTAGCTCACTTTAAATTGTTTTTGAAAATGTGAAGTGTGTGAATAAAAATTTTCATAAGAGTTTGATAATGATCCATGTACGGATGCGTAAAAAACTTGTGTTTGAAAATTGTTTGAAATTGTGAAGTATTTGAAATTTGTTTTGAAGTAGTGAGCAAGTAACTATGAGGAACCTACCCTAAAGTTTAAGTCTTTCTGTTCTTTATCCTTTAAATGGTAAGACTATCCCTATTATTAAGGAATAGGTAGTCATTACCTTGGATGTAAGGGACATATGAGGGACATCTGTTAATGAAGGCAACTGTGGGGTGTATTTAAACATTTAAGAGGGACTATCATCATTATTCGAAAAGGGACTCGATCTTTAAAGGCAACCATTAGGGACTTGATGATTTTTCTTTTAAGGGACTTGCTTTATACACCCCACTTGACCTTATGATTTAGGCAACATTGAGGGATAACCTTAGAAATGTGAGATGGCGATTAAAAATCGACTTACGTGTGTGAGTGTTCAATATTATTTATCTTTAATTAAAATGATCTAAGTTAATTTTTAAATAGAATACATGTTTTTGCACTCCCTAAATTACTAACCATAGCAAAAATTAAATAAAATTAAATATTACAAAATTTACACCAAGGAGCAATTACATAATTATAATAATAAGCAAATTAAAAATAAATAGCAAAATATAAAAAGCAAAATATAAATAATAAGCAAAAATAATAAATAAGCGATAAATAAATAAATAGGGGTTAGTAATAATTAGAATTAAAAATAGGGTTAGTAAAATAATAATGGAAAATTAAATAATATTAGTGAAATAATAATAAAATATATAAGATTAATGAAGCAAAAATAATAAATAATAACATGGTTAGTAACAATAATTAAAATAAATAAAATTAGCCAAAATATTATAAGAATAAAAAATTAACAATTTTTTAATATGGGCAATTATATTTACAAATTATTTTTAAATGTGTTATAATTACAAAGTTTAATTATTATAAATTCAATTTATTTCTAAACAATTATTTATTAAAAGATACTTATACATTATGGGAAGAAAATAGGTTTTAAATATCATATTTACAAAAATTAATCACATTTACAAAATTTAATTTTTATTATTTATTACATTTACAAAAATTATATTAAATAAATATATATATTATAATTATATAAAGAATTAGAAAGTAAAAATTATTTAGAAAATAAAATTAGGTTTTTCACAAAATTAGGGTTTTGTTTAGAAAAATATTTTTTAGGGTTTTTAATTTAATTATACAAAATTATTTGATTAACATGCATATATTATATTTACATATATAATAAAGAAAATAATTTCTTGAAAAAAAAGAATAAAGTTTAGAACTTTAGAAAATAAGATGTTATTTTAAATATTTGAATATATATGATTTATTTATTAATAACAAGAAGACAATTAAGCTAATTACATAAGAAATTAAAATAGAAAAAGTAGTAAAAAAAAATACCTTGGCTGGGTTTGAACCCAGGACACTCAGGCTGCAACCATCAAAACGTACCACCAGGCCAGCCATGCTTTGGTGATAATAGAAGGGATCAACTTTGTTTTGTGCCTTGCCTTGGAAAATCCAGAAAATACAAGAAAGCAAAAAGGCCTGGGGTGGTGTTGAACCCAGGACCTCATAGCTATACACACGCGCGCATTACCACCCGGCTGGAAGAGCCCACCTGATAGTATAGTGGCAACAGAATATAATATATTAAGTCTCTTTGTTACCTGAAAAAATAGAAAAAAATAATGTACGAGACCAAGACTCGAACTCAGGTCCCATAGGTTACACGCACAAGCCTCCCACCACTGGACCAACACAGCTGTTGTGATAAACAAACAGGATATTAAGATAATATTTTAAATCAAAAATTTGAATATGGAATCCGCGCCAAAACCAGTCGTCTTCTTCCTCATGCCCTTCGAATTTTCCTGCGATTTCACATACAAACTTACCTGCGATTTTTGAATTGCAGCAAAACCTACAAAATTCAAACAATGACAAAACAACATGGTTTTATAAAATTGATCATTCCATTAAGTTTCTAACGAGTTTTCCAATCATTCCACGTTCTTAGAATCCATTTATATGGGCTGGATTACAAAACCCTAATTGAAGCCATAAACCCTAAGTATGGTGAATCACGATTCAGGCTATGGAACTTCACCAAATGATCTAGAATCCATCTATAGCTATCAACAAACAAGATTATGTAAGCAAAATTCATTGAAAAGCAACACATTAATGGAATCGAAAAAATTATATTCAAGGTTAAAGTAAGCTCGGGTTGAACAATATGGTGCATATGGGATGCATATGAGTGATGATTTCGCTTCATGGATGCCCAAGGAACACGTCTATGATCATGTTTTACCTTCAAGTGCTTTGGAACTCAAAATCCGAATATGAGTTTTTTGGAGAATTTTTGATGTTTGGAACTTACACTTAGAGGCAGTCAATTCGTCAATGGGCAAGGGCAATGAGTTTAGTACTTATATGTGGATGAATTAGGTTAAGAAAATTGAATTGTTGTGTGGAGATTTTGATATTTGAAGATTGAAAAAGATCATGGTTTAAAATTCAAATATTTGTTCATGAAGGCTTGCTATTTTTGTACCAATCTCATGATTTCCTTCCCTTTCAATTCAAATCAGTATTGATGAGATTCTAGAAGCTCAATCTTCATCAAATATTGTATTTTCATATTTTATATTGATTTAAAATGATTTTTTATGAATTAAATCAAAATAAATAAAAATAAAATAATAAAAATTCTTATTTTTAATCATTTGGGTCGTGCATGATGATATGGTATGGATTGGATCACAATTTGGCAAGCCCATTTGGAAGAAATTGGTTTTAAACCTCCATTTTCAACATAAACCATCATAAAATTTCCCAACTTTGCAAGGGCACATCTCCCTCAATTTTAATGGTATGAGGGTGTTCTTGGACATTTTGGAAAGCTTGAAGAGTCCTATAAACAACCCCATTGGTTTCATGTCCATATCATTTACCAATCTCAAGTTATGCTCTTTTGAAGTTGTTGACTTTTTGTTGACTTTTGAAATGACCTATAATGTCTTAGCTCATATCTTCCAAATGAAGCATTTTTGGGATTGACTTTCAAGATCAAAGTTGTAGAGAATTCAATTTCCTTCAAAATGAGCTTTGAGTGGAGACTTGGTGATGAAGTATGTGAAAGTTATGGCTGGTCAAAGTTCAGTTGACTTTTACTGAGGAAACCCTAATTTAGAAACTCTTGATTCTTGATGATCTGGAATCTCCTTGATGAATCATGATCAACCCTTGATCAAATGATGAATTTTATTTCATATACTTGATGTTGGCAAAAAAATAATGAAGTTTGACTTTGGTTTGACCACAGTTGACCTCAGTTTGACTTTTTAACTACTTTGACTGATTTTGACTTATCTGATCATCTGACTGAGCAAACTTTTGAGAAAAGTCTTGAAATTTGTCATGGAGGTTCTTAAACACATATAAGATGTTATGAAGCTCACTTGAAGTCTTGGAAGTTCATTTAACCTGATTAAAGTCAAAACCCTAGTTTTGGATGCACTGCTTAGGAGGTGCATTGTCTGAGGGAATTGTCAACTCTTATGACCAATTGTGAACTTTGTGAACCTTGTGAACCATCATAAAATGTCTTGTGATACTCATGGGAGGTATTGTGAAGCTTGTGAACCTTGTGAACCTCATGAAGTGACTTTGTAGACCTCATGATACTCATGAAAGGTTATGTAAACATTGTGAACCTTGTGAACCTTGTGAACTTTCAAGAAGTACCTTGTAGACTTCATGAACCTCATGAAAGGTCTTGTAAATGTTGAGAAGCTTGTGAACCTTGTGAACCTTCATAAAGTAACTTGTAGACTTCATGAACCTCAAGAAAGGTATTGAAAGCATTGTGGAACTTGTGAACCTTGTGAACCTTCATAAAGTAACTTGTAGACTTCATGAACCTCATGAAAGGTCTTGTAAGTGTTGGGAAACTTGTGAACCTTGTGAACCTTCTTAGAACACAAAGTCTTGTATTGTGAGGGCAAATTTTGGGGTGCAACAGCTGCCCCTGTTCAATTTTCTGAAACCTGAGGGGTTAGATTGGTATAATTGCCAGTCGTGACCTGGAAGGTTGAAGGGGATTGAACACAAAAGCCCAAAAATTTGCACTCACCAGTGCATAGAGTGATACAGATGGCTAGTTGAATATGCTTGAGTGGGCTTAAAGATGCCACTTGGAGGAAAGTTCTTCAGATACATGTCTTGGAGGATGAAGCAATCCAAAATATAATGGTAGCTGTCAGGAGGATAAAGCAATCCTGAGGTACGAGAAGCTGTCAGGAGGATAAAGCAATCCTGAGGTATAAGATGATAGCTTGTCAGGAGGATGTAGCAGTCCTGATGTAATAGGAGTTTTCAGGAGGATGAAGCAATCCTGATGTAATAGGAATTTTCAGGAGGATAAAGCAGTCCTGATGTATGAGAAGCTGTCAGGAGGATGAAGCAACCCTGAGGTATAAGAAGCTTCCAGGAGGATAGAGCAATCCTGAGGTAATAATAAGCTCTCAAGAGGATGAAGCAGTCTTGAGAGGTTGATGATATGCTTTCAGGAGACTAGAGTAATCCTGATGTAACAGCATGTCTTCAGGAGGATAGAGCAGTCCTGATGAGATCATAAGTTTAGATTGATGATATGCTTTCAGGAGACTGGAGTAATCCTGATGTAACAACACATCTTCAGGAGGATAGAGCAATCCTGATGATCATAAGTTTGTTTGCTGGATAATTAACCTGAAAACAAGGTAGCATTTGTATAATAATATTAGTTTATGCATTATGTATGCATGTATGATATGATGCACTTAAGTAACGTATTATGTATCTAAGTATATGTATGTTATGGTATGATGTAAATGATGTATGTATGATATGATACTGCCGGAAGCGTCTAGACATCTTCGTATAACAACTGCTGGCCAGGGAAAATAAATCCCGATTCGTTGCTGAAGAATATGAGGGACTCGTTCCTGTCCTGTTTGATAATGAGGTATACACAACCTTCCGTCTGCTGGGGATAGTAAGGTACATATAACCTCCCGTTTGCTGGGGATAGCAAGGTATATATGACCTTCGTTTTCGTTCGATAGTAGAGTAAATATAACATCCGTCTTCGTTCGTCGTACCCTTATTGGAAAGTAATTTCTCGTATATCCGTATGAGGATAAAAGAGATGGATATAAATTCCAGGGGAGATGAGCTTTTGTGAAGATGGATTCGTCCTACTGAGGGTTTTGTGATTGTCTTGTAGAGATGAACCGGCGAAGCTTCGTTGAAATCCTTCCCTCGTTCGTCCTTAGTAAATACTATTACTGCATTTTCATGCATTTCTGGTAAACATCAATCATATTAAGCATTCATGCATTTTTGGTAAACATCAATCATATTCAAAAGCATACATACATTCAAACACAACCAATGGACGTTTCGCTTATGTAAATAGGGTAAAAGTAAATCTGGATTCAAAAGATGGAATTTATTTATATCAAAGAGTGACCCATACATGGGTAAATTTGTACAAAGAGACATAAACCCTAGTAAGAGGATTTTGTCATAAAGTTTTTTTTTTTTTACAAAACAAAGAGAATCAGCTATGTGAAAAATAATCCTACTGAGTTTCAATTCTACTATTGCCATTATCTTCAAGTATCTCATCTTCTGTTGTCCAGACGGGAATGATTGGATTGATCTTTATCTATTCGAGCTTGAGTAAGTAACACAACTGGTTGCAGTTTCATGGGTGATCCAAACGAGACATAGTCATACGCTTTAATCCCTAACTTTTGCCTGGATTGCCCTTTCAGGTTTTCAATCCACCGGGATACCCTTTTTTGCCCAAGCCGCCTTTTCAGGTTTTCGACTTGCCGGGTGTACATCTTTTTATATATATCCCTAATTTTTGCCCAAACCCTTTTGGTTTGTCGGGATGCCCTTATTTTTGCCTAGGCCTGTCAACCTAGCGGGTCTCTTTTTATGCGTAGTATTTTTTAACTATGTCTGCGTTTACAGGCTGTGGGAAGTCTTCTCCATCCATTGTGGTCAGTATCATGGCACCTCCTGAGAACACTGTCTTGACTACAAATGGTCCTTCATATGTTGGAGTCCACTTGCCCCTAGGATCACCCTGTGGTAATATGATATGCTTGATTACCAAGTCACCAGCCTGATAGACCTTCGGCTTAACCTTCTTATTAAAAGCTTTGATCATTCGTTTCTGGTACATCTGGCCATGGCAAACTGCTGCTAACCTTTTCTCATCAATCAAATTTATCTGGTCA
The DNA here is from genome assembly GCA_963966055.1 of Lathyrus aphaca. Classification (NCBI taxonomy): domain Eukaryota; kingdom Viridiplantae; phylum Streptophyta; class Magnoliopsida; order Fabales; family Fabaceae; genus Lathyrus; species Lathyrus aphaca. Next base: position 268,250,181 of record OZ014525.1, read on the forward strand.
AGTCGAGTCTGAATCCAATCATCTTCATCCAAGCCTGCATCCTTCATAATTCTTAAGGAGGGAATCTGAACTTCAATGGGCAGAACTGCTTCCATACCGTAGACTAAGAAGAATGGGGTTGCCCCCGTTGAAGTACGTATTGTAGTACGGTAACCATGAAGAGCAAATGGTAACATCTCATGCCAATCCTTGTAAGTAACAGTCATCTTCTGTACAATCTTCTTAATGTTCTTATTAGCAGCTTCAACTGCCCCATTCATCTTTGGACGATACGGAGAAGAGTTGTGATGCTTAATCTTGAACTGCGTGCAGAGATCAGTAATCATAGTGTTGTTCAGATTAGAGCCATTGTCAGTAATAATCCTTTCAGGGATGCCATACCTACATATGAGATTATTCTTAATGAACCGAGCCACCACATTCTTAGTAACAGATGCAAATGAAGCTGCCTCCACCCACTTCATGAAGTAATCAATAGCAACCAGGATGAAACGATGCCCATTAGAAGCAGTAGGTTTGATCTCACCAATCATATCAATGCCCCACCTGGCAAAGGGCCAAGGAGCAGTCAACACATTCAATGGTGATGGAGGTATATGTACTTTATCAGCATAAATTTGGCACTTGTGACATGTTCTGGAGTGTTGATAGCAATCAGCTTCCATGGTAGACCAATAGTAACCTGCTCTCAATATCTTCTTTGCCATAGTATGACCACTAGAATGAGTGCCAAAGGTCCCATCATGCATCTCTTCCATAATTTCTGTAGCTTCCTTCTTATCCACACAACGAAGCATAGTTGAATCATGATTGCGCTTGTACAGAATCCCATTACTCAAAAAGAACTTAGCAGAGAATCTCCTCAGAAACTTCCTATCTTTGACAGATGCCCCTTCAGGGAACTCCTGAGCTTCAAGATATCTTTTCACTTCATAAAACCAAGGCTTCTCCTCTGCCCCTTCAGTGTCAATCTCATTGCAGTATGCAGGCTTTTCAAATCTATCAATAGTAATCTTGGGAGCTTCATCATCCCAACTGATCTCAAACATGGATGCCATGGTGGCTAAGGCATCTGCTAACTGATTCTCTCTTCGTGGAATATGTCCAAAGGTAATCTCTTTGAAATGTGGGATCAAAGACAACACATGCTCTCTGTAAGGAATGAGGTTATCATGTTTGGTATCCCAATCTCCTTTAATCTGACTTACTACCAGGGCTGAATCTCCATACACATCAAGGAACTGAATCTTCATATCAATAGCAGCTTTAATACCCAGGATGCATGCCTCATATTCAGCCATGTTATTGGTGCAATAGAAACAAAGTCTGGCAGTAATCGGGGTATGACAACCTTCAGGGGAACTAATCACAACACCAACACCATTACCAAGTGCATTGGAAGCACCATCAAAAACCATAGTCCATCGGGATCCTTGTTCAGGTCCGTCATATTGTCCAGGTTCTTTGGTAATAATCATAATGTCTTCATCAGGAAACTCAAAACTCATTGACTGATAATCATCCACTGCTTGATGAGCCAAATGATCAGCAACAACACTTCCTTTGATGGCCTTCTGAGTAGTGTACTGTATGTCATATTCTGTCAATATCATTTGCCATCTTGCAATTCTTCCGGAGAGAGCAGGTTTCTCAAATATGTACTTAATTGGATCCATCTTCGAAATCAATAAGGTAGTATGAGTCAACATATATTGTCTTATTCGGCGAGCAGCCCATGCCAAAGCGCAGCAAGTTTTCTCGAGCAGTGAGTATCTTGTTTCACAGTCGGTAAACTTTTTGCTAAGGTAGTATATTGCCTGCTCTTTTCGACCAGACTCGTCATGTTGCCCCAACACACACCCCATTGAGTTGTCTAACACTGTTAAGTACATAATCAAGGGTCTTCCATCAACTGGTGGCATCAAAATTGGAGGTTCTAGCAGATATCTCTTGATTTCATCAAAGGCAGTCTGGCACTCATCATTCCATTCCATCACCTGATCTTTCTTCAACAACTTGAAGATTGGTTCACAGATGGTAGTTAACTGGGAAATAAATCTTGCAATGTAGTTCAATCGTCCCAAGAAACCTCTAACCTCCTTCTCAGTACGGGGAGCTGGCATCTCTCGTATAGCTTTCACTTTTGCAGGATCCACTTCAATACCTTTTCCACTGACAATAAAACCCAGGAGCTTTCCAGATCTAACTCCAAAAGTACACTTGTTTGGGTTCAATCTCAACTTGTATTTCTTCAACCTCTCAAACAACTTGTGCAGATGATCAAGATGTTGCTCTTCATTCTGAGATCTGGCTATCATATCATCCACATATACCTCTATCTCATGATGAATCATATCATGAAACAAAGCCACCATAGCACGCTGATATGTTGCCCCTGCATTCTTCAAACCAAATGGCATCACCTTATAACAAAAAGTGCCCCACTGTGTCACAAATGTTGTCTTCTCCATATCTTCAGGAGCCATCTTGATTTGATTGTAACCAGAGAAACCATCCATAAAAGAGAATACCTTATGCTGAGCAGTGTTGTCTACCAGAATATCAATATGAGGAAGTGGGAAGTCATCTTTGGGGCTAGCCTTGTTCAAATCTCTGTAGTCTACACACATACGTACCTTACCATCTTTCTTAGGAACTGGTACCACATTTGCAACCCACTGAGGATAAGACGTCACTGCCAAGAACCCTGCATTGAACTGTTTCATTACCTCTGCCTTGATCTTTTCTGACATTTCAGGACGCATACGACGAACCTTCTGCTTCTTTGGACGACAATCTTCTTTCACTGGTAAACGGTGAACCACAATATCTGTATCCAACCCTGGCATATCTTCATAAGACCAAGCAAAGATCTCCACATAGTCACGTAACATCTGAATCAATCTGCTCTTGACACTGTCCTTTAATTCAGCCCCTATCTTGACCTCTTTCCTGCTTTCTTTAGTTCCCAGATTCACAACTTCGACTGGCTCTTCATGTGGCTGTATAGCTTTCTCTTCTTGTTGTAACAACCTAGCAAGCTCTACAGGTATTTCACAATCGTCCTCATTTCCGTCTTCAGTTTGATAGATCGGATTCTCGAAATCATAATTGGCAATAGTAGAACTGTTATCAACAGGATCCAGAGTGGATGAGGATCTGCATTTTAGTGATGTGGGTGTGTGTAAGAACACATAGTTGATAAAGTAAAAATAAGAGAAAAGAAAGACAAGGAACACAATATTTACTAAAACGAAACGTCCACTGATTTTATTGAATGAAGTATGCAAATGAAATGACATCCCGTAACAAGCACACCATTATGCCCCGGGTAAGGCACATGGCTTGAAAGTTTTTATTGTTTAAGAAATTACAAACTTTAAAGCAACAACACAGTAATAGTATTTACTCCTGACTAAAGGAGATAGGGATAACATCTTCAGCTTTCCAATTATTGAGTCCAGCACCCACAGTAGGAAAAATCCAAGCATCCAAGTTGTAGTCTTCATCATAGTCTCCCACAGCATTGATCTGATCTTTCATGACCCCTTGATTGGTGACACGAGCAGCACGAGCACGACGAACAGCTTTCTGGGACTCTGCAGTGAAACCCAAACCAAACTTGTAAGACTTGTATGGGATATCAGGAAGCTGACCCCAAATAGTACAACCACCTTCATCCACCACAGCTCTAGCATCATTGAGGGAGGCCATTGCCATTGTTGGAGGTTTTCTGGTGACTACAGGAACTTTCTTCACAGCAGGAGGAGCTACATAATCATTAACAACCCAGGGAATTACTTCAAACGTCTGACACGGAGTCTCAATGTATTCACCTTCCACTTCCAGATACTTGAAAGTGTTTACATGGCTGACAAAGTATTCTTCTTCTCCATAGACAGTAACAACCTTTCCTTCCACCGGATATCTCAACTTTTGGTGTAATGTAGAGGTTACAGCACCTGCCCCATGGATCCAGGGACGACCAAGCAGACAAGAGTATGAAGGACGAATATCCATCACATAAAATGTAGCAGTAAAAACCTGGGAGCCAACTTTAATTGGAAGATCAATTTCCCCATGCACTACTCTTCTAGAACCATCAAAAGCCTTTACCACAATATTACTGGGCTTCAGCACAGCATCTTCAGGACTCAGCTTATTCAGGACATCCTTGGGCAACACATTAAGAGAGGAACCATTGTCTATCAGCACATGTGACAGGGTAGTGCCCCTGCATTCCATTGAAATATGCAAGGCCCTGTTATGATCCCTCTTGGCAGGGGTCAAATCAGCATCATAAAATCCTAACCCATTATCATAGGTCAGGTGGGCAACACAATTCTCAAACTGGTCAACAGAAATGGCATTGGGCACATGAGCAGACTTCAGGAACTTGATCAAGGATTTGGCATGAGCCTCAGAACACAGCAACAAGGACAACATAGAAATCTTTGAGGGAGTATGCCCCAATTGATCAACAATGTCATAATCACTTTTGCGAATGATTTTCAATACTTCTTCCATCTGCTTAGAGAGATCATCAGCAGCTGGCACATCAGTAGATACAGGCTCAATAACAGGACCTTTATCCCGAGCATCAGTGGTAGAGGTAGCAGCAGGAGTAATTGTATTTTTAGAAGCAACTGGAGGAGAGAAGACCCTTCCACTACGAGTGATCTTGCTAGATCCAGCAATATTATCAATGTCAACAGGCACATCAGGTAAAGGCTCCTGCTTAACACCATGGATGTAAACATCAGACCCATAGTGCCAAGGCACCGCTTTGTCAGACGTATACGGAATAGGACCAGGAGTAGTAATGATCAGAGGAGCCACTCTGGCTTCAGCAACAACTTTCACAGGACCTTCAGCAGTAATCTTGATTGGGCCCTGATGAGTGATTTTAACAGGTCTCTTTGAAGTGATTCTTACCGGTACTTTGTCAACCATATCAACCTCTTCAATCTTCCTACCTTGAGTCAGATGATCCACCATACTTTCTACAGACGACGACCTTCTTTCAAACACTATAGTATACTTATCCATGAGACGTTGAATCCCATCTCTCAATATGAAGCAACTATTCGGCTTATAGGTACAATACAAACAATCTTCACGACAACCCGGAAAGATCCCAGCTTGTACTAACCTCTTTTTGATAACAGACAATGGTGTGGTCAACTCCATAACTGAATATACATGTAGATCTTCATCAATGGCATTGACAGTCTTCTCGTGATTTGGCATTGGAGCTGTAATCACATTTGGAGTACCTGGAGGATCAAACTCAATTTCTCCAGCATCAATCATATCTTGAATTTTGTTCTTCAAGATCCAGCAGTTATTAGTATCATGACCCTGACAGTTTGAATGATATGCACATCGTGCATTGGGATTGTACCTGGGAGAGGTAACATTGGGATTCTGAGGAGCCTCTTTCAAAGTAATGAGTTCAGCTTTCAACAAATGTTGCAATGCCTGAGCCATTGACATGTTGATCTTCGTGAACTGCCTTCTAGCCCTCTGTTGGTTGCCCTGTGGCTGCTCTGTTGTTGCAGGAGTTGGATTTGAAATATGAACTGCACTAACAGACTGATGCCTCCTATTACGATCAGGTTGACCATAAACAGCATTAGATTCTTTCTTCCCAGTGGGAGGCTTCTTTGCAGCACCTGAGGAAGAAGCACCCACATGGATCTTGCCATTCTTTATACCATTCTCTACTCGCTCTCCTGTCATGATCAACTCAGTGAAGCCAGATGATGAGCTTCCAATGAGATGACTGTAAAACGGACCATTCAGCGTACACATGAACATGTCAACCAATTCCCTATCAGTCAAAGGGGGTTGAACTCTTCCAGCTAAATCTCTCCACTTCTGAGCATACTCTTTAAAACTTTCTTTGGCACCCATGGACATGCTTTGGAGCTGCATGCGAGTGGGGGCTAAGTCAGCATTGTATTGATACTGCTTATAGAAAGCTTCAGCAAGATCATTCCAGTCTCTGATGTTGACACTCTCCAACTGATAATACCACTCCAACTGAGCTCCTGATAAGCTCTCTTGAAAAAAAGTGGATCCACAACTTCTTGTCAGCAGTGTGAGGTTGGATTCTTCTGACATAAGACCTCAAATGCAGCTTGGGACAAGAGACCCCATCATAAACTACAAAGGTAGGAACCTTGAAACCAATGGGTATAACAACCCCAGATATCAGACTCAAATCCTCAAAATCCAGCCCAGATGATTTCTGCAACTCCATAGCATCCATTCTATCCACCAGCATCTTGAATTTGTCTTCATTAGGCTCATGGTAGTAATTAGCCTCAAAATCAGAGTCCCCCACAGTGTGGTGGAGACTGCCTACCTCTTTTTCAGATTCCTCAGATTCATAGTCTTCAGCTGGTTCTTTGGTCTTGGCAAGACCTTTGAACCTTCTTCCCATGTTGATCAAACCAGCAGACCTTCTAGTCTTCTTAGTCTTCTTGGCCAGCAGTGTCTTCAATTCATCCTGCCCCTTGGATAGGTTCAGGATCAGCTCTTGGAACTGTGCATTCTGTACCTGAAGATCCTTAACTGATTGTTCAAGAGCCATTGCTGAAATAAACAGTGAGAAGATGATAAACCTGTGCACAATTAAACCTGTGATGCAATGAAATGGTATGTGAATGCATATGCAATGTTTTCAAGGACCGCAGGATTTAAATTTGCTTAAACAAACAAGAAAGTACCTTTTTATTAGTAATAAATTTGTTTTGCCTTTTAGGCTTACAAAAATGAAAATGAAATAAGTACAAAAGGTGGGGTTTTAAGTCTCCCATGGACGTTTCCTCTTTGTGTTGAGGTATGAGTTGAGATTACGTTCCTCGTGAAGTTGCTTTGTTAGTTCCAGGATCCTTTCTTGGCTTGCTTTGTAATGAGCCTCGAAAGTATCCCTTTGCTCTTTCAGTTGGATCCATGATCTCTGCAAGTCTTCCATATCAGTAGGCATGTCTGGGTGAAGGATGGTATAAGCTGTGTCTCCTTCAGCAACAGGTTCCATGGTAACTGGTAGGACGGCAGGATATGGCATCATGAGAGTCTGAGCACGAGATCGCACCCATCTGAGATAAGCTTCCATAGGAATAGTGTACTTAGGCTCCAGTGTCTTGCTGTCAACCCTGTTTACCTTTCCCCAAGCTCGTATGAATCTCTGACGGTAACCTTGAAGATCGTTGTCGTAGTCAAACACAATGCCCTGAATCAACATGTCATGTGGACCATCACTCCGAGCGTAACCAAACTGTCGTAAAGCTAGAGAAGGGTTGTAGGTGATGCCTCCTCTTATGCCTAGAAGTGGCACATTAGGAAACTCCCCACAACGGTCAATGATAGTGATATTCTCCATAGATCTGGAGCACCAATGGATGTCTGAGTGAGAAAGTAACATGATCCTTTTGGACCATCTGAACCCTTGCTCATTCTTCATTACTGAGCGAGGAAGGTGAGAAATAAACCACCTAGAAAGCAAAGGTATGCAGCACATCAAAGTTCCTCTTGCCCTTGTAGTACGGGTGTGAAGAGAATGTAGGATGTCTCCAAGCAATGTAGGCACTGGATTGTGACTCAAGAATATGTTGATGGCATGAACATCTATGAACTGATCTGGATTGGGGAACAATACTAAGCCGTATATCAGCAAGGCTAAGATCTCCTCAAAAGCATCATGACTCATGGCCTTCAAGAACATTTGAGCCTTCTCTATCAACACCTTGGCTAGAACACCCTTGACACCACTTCTCGTTTCTAGAACAATATCAGACTTCTTCAGATGTAGTGCTGCAGCAATAACCTCTGGTTTAAGCTCTTTTTCCAAGCCTGTGAATGGTTTCTGATCAAGAACAGGTATGCCCAGAAGTTTAGAGAACTCTTCCATTGTAGGAACCAGCTGGTAGTCGGGGAATGTAAAGCAATGGTGCTTAGGGTCAAAGAACTGAAACAGGACACTCATCATGTCTTCATTGAACCCTGAAGTAACTAGATCCAATAGGTGACCATGTCTCTTGTTGAACTGGGAATGATCAGACACTTGAGAAACCAACTCTTTAAGCTTGGGAGGTATCCCTACAAAGTTGATCCTGATGGTGTTTCTACGAGCTGAAGCCATGACCTGCAACAAAGAACAAAGATAAATCCTTTGGTCCTTGAAATGGTTAGTGAAAATGCTATGCTTATGATGCATGATGATGTCATGATGTTATGCTCAATCACAAACATGTGGCACACACAAACAAGTCACACCATAGCCCTAGGTTTAAAGGCTTGCATGAGGTTTAAGGTAAGTACCCTCCCCTGAAGTTAGTTAGTTCATCCTGTCCTACAAAAGTAACCAGGTTCTAAGGGATCTCAATATCATTGATCCTTCATAAGGGTGGTTGATCAGAAGGCAACTTACTTGCCAACCAAAACCCTCCAAGTTTAAGATCTCAATGAGTGTAGTATCGAGTGTCAAACAACTTCAGTCTGCACCAAAGCCGGTTACCTCACTACTTTCTAAAGGCCAAGATGAGTTAACTAGGGTTCTAAAAGTTAGTTAGTGCATTGACAACATATGGCAGCCTCATATTATCCTCAACTTGACTTAAGGAACATAAGCACCAACCAAGAAGTCGCACTAACTATGGCCACCAGATCAACCGTATCGATATACGTCGTACAGTTTCCTTGGTCTATTGCCATTTACCTATGGTACACTAGATCCGGGTTAGGATCTTTCACACATAAGAGCACCCCAACAAGATAATATAAAGCAAACAAGGCAAACAATTTAAAGTGATCTTAATTCCTAAGGGTACCCCTCTTTAATATTAATTCCCCAGCAGAGTCGCCAGTTCTGTAACACGGTGGGAGAACTGACTTTAGTTATGTTGCGGATAGCAAGAGTCGCCACCGACTTTTATTTTATCCAAAGGAAAGGCATAAAAGAACAGGAAAGACCTTTTTAAAAGATTTTTGGGTCCGGGGGGTAGGTTATGTAAAGGGAAGGTGTTAGCACCCTTTACATCCATGGTTATCCATGGGCTCTTAGTTACTTAGCTCACTTTAAATTGTTTTTGAAAATGTGAAGTGTGTGAATAAAAATTTTCATAAGAGTTTGATAATGATCCATGTACGGATGCGTAAAAAACTTGTGTTTGAAAATTGTTTGAAATTGTGAAGTATTTGAAATTTGTTTTGAAGTAGTGAGCAAGTAACTATGAGGAACCTACCCTAAAGTTTAAGTCTTTCTGTTCTTTATCCTTTAAATGGTAAGACTATCCCTATTATTAAGGAATAGGTAGTCATTACCTTGGATGTAAGGGACATATGAGGGACATCTGTTAATGAAGGCAACTGTGGGGTGTATTTAAACATTTAAGAGGGACTATCATCATTATTCGAAAAGGGACTCGATCTTTAAAGGCAACCATTAGGGACTTGATGATTTTTCTTTTAAGGGACTTGCTTTATACACCCCACTTGACCTTATGATTTAGGCAACATTGAGGGATAACCTTAGAAATGTGAGATGGCGATTAAAAATCGACTTACGTGTGTGAGTGTTCAATATTATTTATCTTTAATTAAAATGATCTAAGTTAATTTTTAAATAGAATACATGTTTTTGCACTCCCTAAATTACTAACCATAGCAAAAATTAAATAAAATTAAATATTACAAAATTTACACCAAGGAGCAATTACATAATTATAATAATAAGCAAATTAAAAATAAATAGCAAAATATAAAAAGCAAAATATAAATAATAAGCAAAAATAATAAATAAGCGATAAATAAATAAATAGGGGTTAGTAATAATTAGAATTAAAAATAGGGTTAGTAAAATAATAATGGAAAATTAAATAATATTAGTGAAATAATAATAAAATATATAAGATTAATGAAGCAAAAATAATAAATAATAACATGGTTAGTAACAATAATTAAAATAAATAAAATTAGCCAAAATATTATAAGAATAAAAAATTAACAATTTTTTAATATGGGCAATTATATTTACAAATTATTTTTAAATGTGTTATAATTACAAAGTTTAATTATTATAAATTCAATTTATTTCTAAACAATTATTTATTAAAAGATACTTATACATTATGGGAAGAAAATAGGTTTTAAATATCATATTTATAAAAATTAATCACATTTACAAAATTTAATTTTTATTAATTATTACATTTACAAAAATTATATTAAATAAATATATATATTATAATTATATAAAGAATTAGAAAGTAAAAATTATTTAGAAAATAAAATTAGGTTTTTCACAAAATTAGGGTTTTGTTTAGAAAAATATTTTTTAGGGTTTTTAATTTAATTATACAAAATTATTTGATTAACATGCATATATTATATTTACATATATAATAAAGAAAATAATTTCTTGAAAAAAAAAGAATAAAGTTTAGAACTTTAGAAAATAAGATGTTATTTTAAATATTTGAATATATATGATTTATTTATTAATAACAAGAAGACAATTAAGCTAATTACATAAGAAATTAAAATAGAAAAAGTAGTAAAAAAAACATACCTTGGCTGGGTTTGAACCCAGGACACTCAGGCTGCAACCATCAAAACGTACCACCAGGCCAGCCATGCTTTGGTGATAATAGAAGGGATCAACTTTGTTTTGTGCCTTGCCTTGGAAAATCCAGAAAATACAAGAAAGCAAAAAGGCCTGGGGTGGTGTTGAACCCAGGACCTCATAGTTATACACACGCGCGCATTACCACCCGGCTGGAAGAGCCCACCTGATAGTATAGTGGCAACAGAATATAATATATTAAGTCTCTTTGTTACCTGAAAAAATAGAAAAAAATAATGTACGAGACCAAGACTCGAACTCAGGTCCCATAGGTTACACGCACAAGCCTCCCACCACTGGACCAACACAGCTGTTGTGATAAACAAATAGGATATTAAGATAATATTTTAAATCAAAAATTTGAATATGGAATCCGCGCCAAAACCAGTCGTCTTCTTCCTCATGCCCTTCGAATTTTCCTGCGATTTCACATACAAACTTACCTGCGATTTTTGAATTGCAGCAAAACCTACAAAATTCAAACAATGACAAAACAGCATGGTTTTATAAAATTGATCATTCCATTAAGTTTCTAACGAGTTTTCCAATCATTCCACGTTCTTAGAATCCATTTATATGGGCTGGATTACAAAACCCTAATTGAAGCCATAAACCCTAAGTATGGTGAATCACGATTCAGGCTATGGAACTTCACCAAATGATCCAGAATCCATCTATAGCTATCAACAAACAAGATTATGTAAGCAAAATTCATTGAAAAGCAACACATTAATGGAATCGAAAAAATTATATTCAAGGTTAAAGTAAGCTCGGGTTGAACAATATGGTGCATATGGGATGCATATGAGTGATGATTTCGCTTCATGGATGCCCAAGGAACACGTCTATGATCATGTTTTACCTTCAAGTGCTTTGGAACTCAAAATCCGAATATGAGTTTTTTGGAGAATTTTTGATGTTTGGAACTTACACTTAGAGGCAGTCAATTCGTCAATGGGCAAGGGCAATGAGTTTAGTACTTATATGTGGATGAATTAGGTTAAGAAAATTGAATTGTTGTGTGGAGATTTTGATATTTGAAGATTGAAAAAGATCATGGTTTAAAATTCAAATATTTTTTCATGAAGGCTTGCTATTTTTGTACCAATCTCATGATTTCCTTCCCTTTCAATTCAAATCAGTATTGATGAGATTCTAGAAGATCAATCTTCATCAAATATTGTATTTTCATATTTTATATTTATTTAAAATGATTTTTTATGAATTAAATCAAAATAAATCAAAATAAAATAATAAAAATTCTTATTTTTAATCATTTGGGTCGTGCATGATGATATGGTATGGATTGGATCACAATTTGGCAAGCCCATTTGGAAGAAATTGGTTTTAAACCTCCATTTTCAACATAAACCATCATAAAATTTCCCAACTTTGCAAGGGCACATCTCCCTCAATTTTAATGGTATGAGGGTGTTCTTGGACATTTTGGAAATCTTGAAGAGTCCTATAAACAACCTCATTGGTTTCATGTCCATATCATTTACCAATCTCAAGTTATGCTCTTTTGAAGTTGTTGACTTTTTGTTGACTTTTGAAATGACCTATAATGTCTTAGCTCATATCTTCCAAATGAAGCATTTTTGGGCTTGACTTGCAAGATCAAAGTTGTAGAGAATTCAATTTCCTTCAAAATGAGCTTTGAGTGGAGACTTGGTGATGAAGTATGTGAAAGTTATGGCTGGTCAAAGTTCAGTTGACTTTTACTGAGGAAACCCTAATTTAGAAACTCTTGATTCTTGATGATCTGGAATCTCCTTGATGAATCATGATCAACCCTTGATCAAATGATGAATTTTATTTCATATACTTGATGTTGGCAAAAAAATCATGAAGTTTGACTTTGGTTTGACCACAGTTGACCTCAGTTTGACTTTTTAACTGCTTTGACTGATTTTGACTTATCTGATCATCTGACTGAGCAAACTTTTGAGAAAAGTCTTGAAATTTTTCATGGAGGTTCTTAAACACATATAAGATGTTATGAAGCTCACTTGAAGTATTGGAAGTTCATTTAACCTGATTAAAGTCAAAACCCTAGTTTTGGATGCACTGCTTAGGAGGTGCATTGTCTGAGGGAATTGTCAACTCTTATGACCAATTGTGAACCTTGTGAACCATCATAAAATGTCTTGTGATACTCATGGGAGGTATTGTGAAGCTTGTGAACCTTGTGAACCTCATGAAGTGACTTTGTAGACCTCATGATACTCATGAAAGGTTATGTAAACATTGTGAACCTTGTGAACTTTCAAGAAGTACCTTGTAGACTTCATGAACCTCATGAAAGGTCTTGTAAATGTTGAGAAGCTTGTGAACCTTCATAAAGTAACTTGTAGACTTCATGAACCTCAAGAAAGGTATTGAAAGCATTGTGGAACTTGTGAACCTTGTGAACCTTCATAAAGTAACTTGTAGACTTCATGAACCTCATGAAAGGTCTTGTAAGTGTTGGGAAACTTGTGAACCTTGTGAACCTTCTTAGAACACAAAGTCTTGTATTGTGAGGGCAAATTTTGGGGTGCAACAATAGGTTATAAAAGAAACCCTGTAACCTAGTTTAGAATCAACCCAATCAACCGAAAATGTAAACATTATTAGGGTTGTGTTCTTGAGGCAACCGTGCGTAACAAGGAACCATATTGTGGCTGTTTCACCTGTGATTCTCGAAGCTTGTAAGCAAGAAAAGTATTGTACTTAATTGAAGCTGCTAAGCAAGGTTAAGTTGTTGTCATGGAAGTATGGATTCTATTTATGAATTGTTGTATAGGTATGAAGTCGTCAATATCAGCAACTGAGAGTTGAGAACTGTGAGACATCACTGAGGTGATTGGAAGTGAGGATGAGTTTCTCATATTTAGGAGTTCCTAAGTAGAAGTTGCATTGGTAGTGATTAAGTGAGAAGACTGTAAACTGTAGGTGTTTGCTGAGAAGTCTTTGAATTGATACTACATAGTGGATTTCCTTCCTGGCTTGGTAGCCCCCAGAGTAGATTGATTTGATCGAACTGGGTTAACAATTTTGCTGTGTTCTTTATATCTTTTATGTTTTATGTTTTATGCAGTACCTGAACTGAATGTCCTATCAGATGTCACAACATCCTGAAGTATGTTTGACTTTGATATATCAGAATTATTTAAGTACTGATATGTATGCCTTACCATGTTTATAAGTAACAGATAAGATGTCTCAACATCATATTCGACATTTGAGTCTGTCATACCAGAATTTCACTGATGGTAGACTTAAAGTCACACTCATCCAGATATGTAACCTTTGGAGATGGAGCAAAGGGGGAAATCAAGGGAGTTGGGACCCTGGACTGCTCAGGTGTACCAAGTCTAGATGATGTGTTGTTGGTAAAAGGATTAACTACTAACTTGATCAGCATAAGTCAGTTATGTGACCAAGGTTACATTGTCAACTTCACCAAAACTGAGTGCATAGTGTCTGATAAAGAACAGAAAGTTGTCATGAGAGGATCCAGATCAAAAGACAACTGCTATATGTAGGAATCCCAAGATTCCAGCCTCACATCTATTTGTTCCTTAGCCAAAGAAGAAGAAGTGAAGTTGTGGCATCAAAGACTGGGTGATCTCCATCTCAGAGGAATAAAGAAGATCATATCTATGGAGGTTGTAAGAGGGATCCCAAGACTTAAGATTGATGAAAGTAAAGTGTGTGGTGAATGTCAAATAGGCAAGCAAACCAAGATGTCACACCCAAGGCTCCAACATCTGACAACTTCCAAAGTTTTGGAATTGTTGCATATGGACCTTATGGGACCAATGCAGGTAGAGAGTCTTGGTGGAAAAAGATATGCCTATGTGGTTGTTGATGACTTCTCAAGATATACCTGGATAAGCTTCATCAAAGAAAAGTCTAATGTGTTTGATGTATTTAAAGATCTGTGCCATAGAATCCAAAGAGAAAAAGCAAGTTGTGTGGTTAGAATAAGAAGTGATCATGGTAAGGAGTTTGAGAATCAAAAATTCTCAGACTTTTTCTCTTCAGAAGGGATCAAACATGAGTATTCTTCTCCTATCACCCCTCAACATAATGAGATTGTTGAGAGGAAAACAGAACTATTCAGGAGTCAGCAAGAGCCATGATTCATGCCAAGAAGTTACCCCTGTACTTTTGGGCTGAAGCTATGAACACAACATGCTACATCCACAATAGAGTCTCACTAAGAAAGGGAACTTTATCCACCATCTATGAAGTCTGGAAGGGTAGAAAACCTACAGTCAAGTACTTTCATGTGTTTGGAAGTAAGTGCTACATTCTGGCTGATAGGGATCAAAGAAGAAAGATGGACCCTAAGAGTGATGAAGGGATATTTCTTGGATACTCCATAAATAGCAGAGCCTACAGAGTATTTAACTCCAGAACCAAGGTTATAATGGAGTCAATAAATGTGATTATTGATGATGCCTATACAGATGTGGCTGATGATGTTGGAACATCTGCTGACAATCAAACTGAAGTTAAAACAGAAAGTGATAATCTTGACTTCACTTTAACTGAGGCAAGGTCAGAGCAATCCAACAAACCTCCCTCCATCAGAATCCAGAAAGATCATTCTAAATATCTGATAATTGGTGATCCCAACAGTGGTTTCATCACTAGATCAAGAGAGATGATTTCAGGCTCTTGCTTTGTTTCAAAGATAGAACCTAAGAACATAAAGGAAGCTCTGAATGATGAGTATTGGATCTCTGCTGTGCAGGAAGAATTAGGCCAGTTTACAAGGAATGAAGTATGGGATCTTGTTCCTAGGCCTGATGACATTAATGTGATTGGCACTAAGTGGGTGTACAAAAACAAGTCTAATGAGCAGGGAGTAGTTACAAAAAACAAGGCTAGACTTGTAGCTCAAGGATATACACAAATTGAGGGAGTAGATTTTGATGAAACCTTTGCACTAGTAGCAAGGCTAGAATCAATCAGACTACTCCTAGGAATTGCTTGCATCCTAAAGTTCAAGCTATTTCAGATGGATGTTAAAAGTGCCTTCCTAAATGGGTACCTTAATGAAGAAGTATATGTGGAGCAACCAAAGGGATTTGTTGATCCAAGCTGTCCAGATCATGTATATAAGATGAGGAAGGCTTTGTATGGTCTAAAACAAGCTCCCAGAGCATGGTATGAAAGACTGACCACCTTTCTCATTAAACATGGATACAAAAAAGGAGGAATAGACAAAACCTTGTTTGTAAAGGATGAAGAGGGAAAGGTTATGATTGCTCAAATATATGTGGATGACATAGTGTTTGGTGGGATGTCAGATAGGATGGTTAAACATTTTGTTACTCAAATGGAGTCTGAGTTTGAAATGAGTCTAGTGGAAGAACTGACCTACTTCCTTGGACTGCAAATCAAACAAATGGAGGACTCCATGTTCATATCCCAAAGCAAGTATGCAAAGAACACTGTCAAGAAGTTTGGGATGGACAATGCAAGTCACAAGAGAACACCTGCCCCCACTCATTTAAAACTAACAAAGGATGACAAAGGTGAGAATGTGGACCAAAGCTTATACAGAAGCATGATTGGAAGCCTACTATATCTGACAGCTAGCAGACCAGATATAGCTTTTGCAGTAGGTGTGTGTGCAAGGTATCAAGCTGAACCAAAAGTGAGCCATCTAAACCAGGTGAAGAGGATCTTGAAATATGTTAATGGTACATGTGACTATGGCATAATGTACTCTCATGGTTGTGAACCAATTCTCACTGGATTTTGTGATGCTGACTGGGCTGGAAGTGCTGATGATAGAAAGAGTACATCAGGAGGATGCTTCTTTCTAGGAAACAATTTAATTTCTTGGTTCAGTAAGAAACAAAATTGTGTGTCCTTATCCACTGCTGAAGCTGAATATATTGCAGCTGGTAGCAGTTGTTCACAGCTGGTATGGATGAAACAAATTCTCACAGAATACAATGTCCCACAAGATGTCATGACATTGTACTGTGACAATTTAAGTGCAATTAACATCTCCAAAAATCCTATCCAACACAGCAGAACTAAGCACATAGACATCAAACATCACTTCATCAGAGACCTTGTGGAAGAGAAGGTGATCACATTAGAGCATGTAGCCACAGAGCTACAATTAGCTGACATATTTACTAAGGCTTTGGATGCTACCCAATTTTAAAACCTAAGGGGTAAATTGGGAATCTGTTTATGTGAAATATAGCAGTTATGGAGAAGTGTCAGTATGTCTCATGACATCGTGTGGCATGATCACCAGATGGCAGCACCAGTCTGGCCAATAACTGTTAGTATTCCAATCTTAAAAACTCCACTAGTAACAGATTCTATAAATGTGAAAACATGCTCTCAGCTTCTCACATTCCCACTAGATCCACTAAACATTTTGCATGCTACAGCTGAATATCTAAGCTCATCAAAATCTATCAAACCTAAATCCTTTTCCACTACAATCGAAAAAATGTCTCAACATCAAAACCCTAACTTCATTGATGAGGGTCTCAATCAAGAAGATGTAGTGCACGCAACCCCAATCTCTGTAGTACCAATGGATGCTACTCCTATAGATGAGATCAGAGGAAGCATTCTTATTGCTCAAAAACCTAGAACTCCCAATGCAAGAAGAGCTAAGGAGCCTGTTTTCAGCAAAAGCAAGGGAACCCCTTCATCTACAAGCACCCCCAAAGCTTCTGATTATGTGGATGCATCCATCAAACAACTTGTAAACAGGATTCTTTCTGAACAAAGAGTTGTGCCTGGGGTGTCTGTTCCCCTGAACAGTATGTCTGCTCCACAAGAAGAACCAAACAACCAAGCTGAAGAGGACATACCTGCTCAATAGGATGTCCCAAGAAATGTTGAAGCATCTGAGGGCCAGAACAAAGCCTCAACTGATAATGATCAAGCTACTGATGACAAAGCCACTGATGATCAAGCTCCTGTTAATCAAGATGCTAAAAAAAGAGGCTTCACAACCTCCACCTGTTGAAAACCTAGATGATGACTCTGACACTGAGATCATAGCATATGTCAATCCTAGCATAGCCAAGAGGCTTAGGGCTAGGAAGGAGAAGAAGCCAGCTGCACATGCAACTCCTGAAAAGAAACAGTCTACTCCCAAGAAGGACAAAGTCAAAGTTGCCTTTGGACCTACTAAGCAATGGAGCAAGGTAAGCACCCAGAAGAGGAAAGCTACAACTCCACCTGACTCAGATGTTGAGGAGGATGTCCCAACATCCCAACCAAGGAAGAAGCCAGCACCTCCCAGGACTGCTACTGCTGCTCCTGAAGCACCTCTGGACAATGTGTCCTTCCATCATGTCTCCAGTGTAGGCAAGTGGAAGTATGTTTATCAAAGAAGGGTGGCTTTGGAAAGAGAGCTGGGTAGCAATGCCTTGGAGTGCACTGAGGTAATAGACTTAATCTCCAATGCTGGTTTATTCAAAACTGTTTCCAACTTTTCCCCTTGCTATGAATTGCTGGTCAAAGAATTCATAGTCAATCTGCAAGAGGGGTGTGCTGATGGGAAATCTGAGGATTTTAGGAAGGT
This sequence comes from Lathyrus aphaca, assembly GCA_963966055.1. NCBI lineage: Eukaryota > Viridiplantae > Streptophyta > Magnoliopsida > Fabales > Fabaceae > Lathyrus > Lathyrus aphaca. The sequence continues at coordinate 268,268,375 of OZ014525.1, forward strand.
ATATGTCAGGGGGAGATGTGTTGATTTTTCTCCTAGGGTGATAAATCACTACCTGGGAAGAGAATCAGATGTGCCAAATGAGCTGGGCAAAACTGACAACCAAGTCTGCAAAATCATCACTGCCAACCAGGTCAAGTCATGGCCAGTCAAAGGCAAACTATCTGTCAGCTTGCTAACAAGGAAGTATGCTATGCTGCACAGGATTGGAACTGTCAACTGGGTCCCCACAAACCATACTTCTTCTATAGCTACTGGGCTTGGAAGGTTTATATGTGTTGTAGGCACCCAAACAAATTTGGACTATGGGCATATATATTTGATCAGACTTTAAAGCATGCAGGAACATCAGCAACCAAGCTTCCAATAGCTTTTCCCTCACTGCTTTGTGGAATCAATCTCAACCAATATCCAAGAGAGAGAGTCCACTGTCCTTTCACTACAAACTGTTTCTGAGCCATCATGCTGTAGATGTTGAAGCTCCAAGTGGGCCATCTGCTGGGCCATCTGCTGTTAAGACTCCCATATCAAAAGCAGCCCTAATTGCAGAGCTCAAGACCACTTGCAAAGAGCTGGATGAAAGGAAGAAAAAGCTGGAGAACATAATTCAAAGACTAGAGCTGGAGGAAGCTGCTGGAAATGTGGATGGATCTGATGCTGAGTCTGAGGATGAAGAGGATACAGAGTATGATGAGTCTGAGTGAAGCTGGTTGTGGTGGAAAATGTATTGCCTGTTTTGCTTTGTAATTTTGAATGTTTTTTTCTCTACTTATGTAATGTTTGGCCCCAAATTTTTGTCTAACAAGGGGGAGAAGTGTACTGAACAACAATGTCTGATGTTGTTTGTCTGTTTAATGAACAATGCTGAAGTTAATTTTTGTCTTCTGGACTAAGTTCTTTTTTGAATGCTCATTGGTATATCAAATTCTATTGAACAAGTCATAGCAGTATACATACAGGTTTGAGGGGGAGCAAATTATTAGCTCTCACATGATTCAACAGAAAAGAACTCTGCTGCACTCTGATAAAAGAACCCTGCTGCTCTCTAATAAAACCAGAAGATTATGTTAGCCAAAAATTAGCCAAAGGGGGAGTTTGTAGATGTTAAGAATTGGCAGAATTTTTGACAAACAAGAATAAGTGAACTTAGTTCAGGATGTCACACCAGATGTTGTGACATTGACAAATAAAGTAACTGTTAATGAATTTAGTTCAAGACATCAGGATGTCACACCAGATGTTGTGACATCGCAAACCTGCTATCTTACTTAAATGATGCATAACAGAACTGAGTAAATTCAGGGGAGTTTATTTGGAATTAATTGAAAAGAGATAAGCACTCCAAGGCGCATCTTTAGGGAGCTTAGTTATCTGGTTTCAGTATAACAGAATAACTAACTCACCTTGATTCAAGGAGATAACAAACTAACTAACCCTAATTCAAGGTGATGACTGTGGGATTTATCAGGTCTGGATAATTTGCAAAAAGCCCAAAAACCAAGCATCTATTTAAGGAACTGAAACTCTCAGAAAAGAGTACGAATTTTAGAAGACTGTCAAGGGTGTTTGTGTTTTATAACAGGTTTTAATTGTTTGTCACTTTATGAGCTTTTAAGCAAAAAGTGAAGTGTGTCTTGATTGAAACTTTTAAGTAAGATCAAGCTGTTGTGTTTGAAGTGTGACTTCAATTTTATTAATCATTGTAAAAGATCACTGTGTGATTGAGGGGGAGTGAGTAGGTACTCATATCTAAGTTGTGTCTTAGGTAGAAATTATCTTGGGTAGATATTAAGTGAAGGATTAAACTGGTTGGTTTAATTCCAGAATTAATATTACTTATATTGGATTTCCTTCCTGGCTTGGTAGACCCCAGATGTAAGTGTGGAGATACACTGAACTGGGTTAACAATTTCCTGTGTTATTTAATTTACCAGCACTTTAAGTTTTGTTTAAGTTTTCAAGTGTTTAAACATCTGGTTCGACATCACGTACCTGATCCCAGAATTTCATATATATATATATATATATATATATATATATATATATATATATATATATATATATATATATATATATATATAATTTCTAACCACTCCCTTATAAAAATCCCAAAGTCAATCAGACATTTTGATCTTTCTTTTGGGTTTGAATATTGGCCTATTAACATTTTATCTCCTAAATACAACCACGCTCTCTACCTTTATAATGAATATGATCTTCGCCACTCCCTTCACGTGATTCTCTTTATATGAGACATATTGTTCATGGCGGACAAATAATGTTAACCCTTGTATATCATCTTATCCAAACACTAAATGGAAAGCATAATTAGCATTAAAGATAATGTAAAACGCACAAATAAGGAAGGAGTATTACAAGGTAAATTCTGATTTTGAACACCAACTATATCATCAATACATTCCTATAGTCCATTTCATTTGGGACAAATCAAGTGTTTTCTTTTCTAAATGAATGGCACTCAAACACAATATAGGGTGTACTATTCGAGGCCAAAAGACCATACAGCATAGGATTACATATAGGAAGACAAAAAGAAACTACAGAGGAAGAGAGTAAAATAGACTCTGAATCCCTTGGAAAATTAAAGGGAAATCTCTTGCAATAGCCAATCTCCAAAAGTGAGAATGGGCTTCTAAGCAATCATTGTTATCAATTCAATAACAGTTCATATAAAAATGTACAATTTTTACCCCCAATATCTAACTGTTGGCAAGACAAACAATGGGTGAAAACAACCGTTGCTGCAATTGCATACTCATCCAATACAGTTCAATACATCTATATAACAATGCAATAATAAGAGAAAAAAAGAATGAAAACTTTTCTTTCTTCCATTCCTTTTATGTTTTTCTATGTCTCCTTTTCTTTTTCTTTTTTCAGTTTGCTTTAGTGATTTTCCCTTTACTCCTTTGATTGTTGATAGTGTTTTGTATTAACACACGCCGCCCCTGCGACAGCTAATAACCCCAGCACTTGAGGTTAAGGAGCCTACTAAAGAAGATGATTTGGCCCCCAAACTTGAGGCTCTAGCATAGCTTGCTCCAGCTTCTGCTCCTGATGGAATGAAAAAGGCTCCATTTAGCAAAAGGTCTCCCTCAGACCTCCAATTCCAGCCTTTCCATATGCCGGACCCTGTATCCACCCTCTTTGTTACCTGTCCACATCCAATTTCATAATTTTAAAAAAAGTTTATCATTATCAACATCAACATATTGTATTTTATTACAACATTGCACTTGTATGAATGTTACCTCCTTAGCAAAAGGGTTCTGAGGGGCAAGGTATCTGTTTCCCTGGCTGTTAATTGTGGGTTGAGCACTTCCTCCAATGGCATACATCTCCCAGTGGGTATAGTCATTGTTTACCACGTGGAAATACCCATGTCTGCACCTGCATTATCAATAAAACAATTCATTGTTAGTGCATGAACAAGACAGAATCTAGGAAGCCATAACATGTTTCTAATACTATTAGTTACCTGGGCATCCTTTGGATAAGACCTTCTCCAAAATGGTTGTATGCAATGGTTACTTGCATCTGCTTGTCACGGACATATGAGTCACTGTGACCTAATAGTATAACCTGTATAATTTTGAACTCAATTAATCTCAAGAGTGACTTTAATCATCTACTAGATATAAAATTAAATAAAAAAACCTCTAAATATAATATCTTAAAATAACTAAAAGAAGTATACAGAATTAATTAATGTTGCTTAAGACAGTGAGGGAGGGATATTCTTAGTTTACCTCATTGTGGTGTGTGAAATAGTTGTTGGAAATAGTAATGGCAGTGGAACCCATAATAGCATCAACAAGACCATCAGCGCAATTGGAAAGAGAGTTGTGGTCAATCCAAATATGGCTGGAACCAAAGATGGAAATGCCATCACCATCAGCCATTGTCCTCCATCCAAAATGGGAAGGGGAGCTGCGAACCATAGCATTCCCAGTAGGCTTACAATCATGGATATGAACGCCATGGATGATGACATTGGTGATAAACTGGATAGTGATGCAGGCTCCAAAGGCAATATGAACATTGGCACCACGACCATCAATGGTCTTAAAGCTGTTCATGATCAGTTCTTGCTTCAGAGTGATCACCATGTCTCTCTTGAATACGATCCATAATGGCCTATCTTGAATAACGGCATGACGGAGAGTGCCTGGTTTTGGGTTCACGGGGTCATCGTCTTTTGGGTCCGACACAACATAGTACTTTCCATCACGGCCACCGATGGCATTGCGACCAAAACCAATGGCACAATCAGCCAACCTCTTTCGGCGGAAGGACCAACGCCTGTCACAGCGCCAGCAATCATCCATTGGATTACCAGTCCCACATGAGAAAAAATTCAGATTCCTTCTCTCCGTGTGATTGCGTATAGTCCTGTTTCAACATTGGTGAAAATTTATCATAAAACACCACATTAATAGTAGTACACCCATAATTTTATAAGGTGTACTCTTTTATTGAAAATTACCCATTTGCCATGATTAAATGATACTATAAAGAACGGAAACAAAACATGAATACAATCAATGGTTAAAAGTTTGATATGTAATAATGTAAGACAGTAGACAAGGTGAAATTAACAATAATGTCTCTTGAGGGATGAGACTGGGGGGTCAGTCATGTGGGTCTACAATAATGAATACGGATAGAATGATAGTACGGTGTATACGGAATGACGAGGGTTGGCATCATTCTAAAACTTGAAGTTCCCTACTAGAAATAAATGCTAAGTTGGGGGAGATCTAGTTTCTGTCTAGTAATGTGAGGTGTCGGTGATGAAAGCATTGTTATTATCATTATTATTAAGGTACTGAATCTTGGTCATTTAATAAGTTCATGGGGTCTTATTGACGTGTCAGATAGCAGCTGATATACCAGGCTAGATACAACTAAATCTAGAAAATGTTATGGTTAAACCAGAGATGCTTGTTTGGAACTTGCGCTTGTAGACAGGCTGGAGAAAGATAGCATCTTCATGTGGATTACCCCACCTTGTTGGATGATGTGGGACAAAGAACTGCTTGAATTTCTAATAGTCTGCATTTGGGAACATTTTATTTGGCTCTAGCAGTAAAAGATCAAGAGGCCAAGGCAAACAGTAACACAATGTATATAGTTTTGCCGACTAAATTTTAAATGTTATTTTATTCATGGTTGGAGAGTGATTTACTGATTTTGACTTTCATCCAGCCATAAACAAGTCTAATTCTATAAAATTTGTGTGGGAGGTAAATAAAGACAAACAGGGGATAACAAGCATAACTCTAAGCATCTTGAGGATCTTGAAATTCATGATTTGGTTATTAACAAAAACAATTACCCCGAATATGATAACTCAAGTCATAGTTAAGCTTAGATTGAGTAGAAGGGCTAGGTTGCATTAAAAAAAATAAGAAATTGTGATAATAAACAAAGAGCCCATTATAAATTTCGTAACCAAAGAGGCCTGGGAGAAAGAAACTTTCGCCAAATCTCCGCCAAGACATGTGTTTAGGAGGGACCACTTAGTTAGGTGATGAACTTTAAATCAAAGTATACACATAAAACAATTTTTTCAGCAACAAAAGTATACATAAAACAAATTACTTGATTGAAGCCATGATCCAATCCTATTTTTGTATTTTGATAGAAGTGGAGAAGCTTGGATTTTAGGTACATGATGGTGTTTGTACTTGTAAAAGCAATTTTCATATGAGGAAAAACAAATTAAAAAGACACGAAATTTAGTATGGCCGTAATGGTCGGATCTCATGACACTAGCATGTGGGTAGGCTGGCAAACAAAATAGTTTGGCTTCTTCAATTTTTAAATGATCCCATATGCAAAGAACATGGCGATTGATTCATTGAGCACCATGAAAGGGAACTTCAGAACGTGAAGAATTAAATAAAGCAAGATTGTAGTAATTAATTATAAAAGATCAGATGAGAATTAATTAATATGAAGATCTAAATTGACGTAAGAGGAATACAAATGCATCTGAGTGTGAAAGGAATCAAAGAATACAAAGGTCATCAAATAGAGAATTTTAAATACGGTAAGTTTACGGTAAGGCTAAAATCATTTTTGTAGAATAATAGTACTAGTAATGTACTAGACTAATAATTCAGTCAAGAGAAATAAACTAGTGATAGTGTTGAAAAGTGTTTTTATTACTCCATTTAATAGTGTGATTAACTCTTAATGTATGACTTAAAATAGTAACTTATGTGATATGTCGGTTGAAAAAATTGTGGAAAAATGATGGGTCCTTTCAAAGAAATTGTATTAATATCTCCTAGAGTTGTACAGTGCGTAATAATTCTCAAAAATGTATATTAGTTAAATTGATTTAAATAAAAGTTAATAGTAGTAATATAAAAAATATATAATAATTATAAATTAATAAAATAGTCAAATCAAATAATTCAATAACTAAAAATATTAAGTAAATAAGTACTTTAAAAAATTATTTTGAGATGAAAAAGTGTAAATGTAAGCCTTTTACGAAATTGAGTGTGTATAATTATCAACTTTTTAATCAGTGAAGTTTTTCATGTTGATTTTTATTTAGACGAGGAATGCCTATAAACCTCATTAATTAATTCCAATAAACGTAGGCGTATCTGTGGAAAGCATAATTTTTTGTGTAATTTGGGCTCAACAATAGAAAGTGAATGTTTTGAATTCGCAGTTTTGACTGAGTCATAGCTAACATAAACTACATGTGACTTTTGTAAAATCACATTTTTTTTCACTTTGATTATAACAAACCAAACGTGATAACAAAGACTTGACGTTGATTCTTATCAAAAGGTGTTTTCTTTCCTTAATACTCTGATTAAAAAAAGAATGAAACTAAATTCCCAAAGAAGGATTTTCATATTAATCTCGTTTTCTTTCTTTTTGTCCGGTAACTAAATTAAGATCGTAAAATAAGTCCAAACACAATTTAAAGTGAAACTTCATTTTTGTCACCATCACCAAAATGCAGCCGCTTTGGAACCATATAAAATCAATAAGTCACATTTAATTGCAATTTTTCAGTTTTCAAAATATTAATCACATTTTAAAACTTGTTTAGTACACATTCTAATAACTAAAAACAAATGGAGTATAATAGACTGTGCTGAATCTACTGATCCAGATTAGTTCATAATCATGTGATTACTCTTCTCAAAGGCCAGAGAAAAAATATATAATTAATCCACCAAGCACATGACACATTAAATAAAATAACATCACCAATAATAATTTTTCAAAAATAAAAAATTAAACAACTCAGTTTTTATAAATAAATAAATAAATAATAAATAGAATTACTTACGTATCCACCATAGAAGCAAGTTCCTCTGGATTATCAACTGCATGCTCGTTCAAAGCATCACTTGAACTTCATAAACAAAAATAAAGAAAAAATTATCAACTAAACGACATCGTTTAAGTCACTAAAAAAACAAAATTAATTAAACAGAATAAACGACTATGATTTTTCAGATCCGATCTGAAAGATGGCAAATAGTACTACTGTTTATTAATACTATTAAGTTCCAAATCTGAAACTAAGTAAATAATTCTAATCAAACGGTTGTAAATAGATTTACGCCACGTGTACGCTCCGATTTCAACCATCACAACAAATTCCAAAAATCGTAATAGCATTAGCAACGTAGTAGAAAAAAAAAGTAACGAAAACTAACATTTCCGCCATTGACGAATTCTTCAAGCTCTGCATCTGTAACTTCACTTCTCCGTCAACAACACTATCAACGTAACACAAACACATTCACATTCACATTCTAATAACGATATCTAAAAAATCAAAATACGAAAATCGCGAGAATTTTATAAATCTCATAAAACAGAGTTGAACAAGCTTGAATCACCTCGATTCGTTATGATCGACTGCATTTATGAAACTGAGAGAAAAAAGAAGCGCGATAACGAGAATGCTGAAGACGAACTGTGATACAAACCGTAACTCCATTGTAGCTTTCAGCTTCAAGTTTTTTTCTCTCTGTTTTGTGCTCTCTGTGTGTAAAGAAAAAGAATGAGAAGAAAATGGAGCCAAAGAGAAATAGGAGGGAGATGGGTTTATATAGAAAAAAAGAAACATGAAAATAGAGAGAGTTAACCATGGTTAAGTTAATACTAGTAAAATTAACCATGGCCGTGTTTAACTAACTCGTCACCGCTCTAACTGCCATTAACTGCTTTTCCTTCATTTCTCTCTTTATCTCCACGTGGCGCCATGATAGCGTGTCTTTCTCTCTCTTCAAATTCTTTTCTAAATCTAAATAGGTCAAAATTACAGTAGTTTTTTTTCTTCAGATTTTTATTTTTAAATTACAGAAATTCATAGAAATTTAATTAATCTGGAACTTGATTAAATATAAAACTATGGGTAGATTACGTAAATTTCATTAATCTGTTTAAATTAGCGGTTAGATTTTAATATGATATTTATTACGATTACGATGCAAAATATGGGTGAAAATTGATTGAATCTATTTCAAAACGTAATTACTACATGTGGAATATGTTGCGTGTTTACACTTTATCGGAAAAGAATAAATAAATATACATTAATTAGTTAAGCTTGGTGCTTGGACCAGTTGCATAAACTAATATAAAATTATGTAATCTTTTCTTTTTCTTTTTTTATAGAGATAAATATATGATAAATTAATTGAACACATTTTTTTTCTTATTTATTATTTGTCTTATCTAAATAAATAGCAAATGGTAAATAAATCTAATTTATAATTCTATATTTTCTTCTTCATTTTCTATTAGATATTTTTAGTTAAATATTATATTTTTTTCCCTGAAAAAATAAAACATACAACTATACAATTATACTCCGATAAAAAATTAATTGATTAAGAATTAATTTAGAAGTTGTGGGTTCAACTCTCATTATCATTATGGTGGGTGATTTATAAAAAAACGGGTATATTTGTTCGGATTAAGCCTCCTCGTAAAAGCTCGCAAAAAATAGAATAAAGGGGATTGTACATAGTTGAGGATGTGAGTCTAAAATTTATGTTCGTCCTGCAAAAAAAAATTGAGGACGAAGCGGAAAAAACTCACAGGCACGGCAATTTATAAGCCTAAATACGTAAAAATTTATGTAAATATCTGTATCTGCAAAAACCTACGAAAAATAGAGTGGGGCAGGAGGATCAGATAAAACTATTAGAAGGTGAAGATCTCAATTCTTCACTCACCTCGTACTAAAATGTGGATAAAAGGTACATATCCAATATAATTGATTGTTTGGTCATCTCTATTTATAAATATCTCTAAATATTTTTTAAATTTTAAAATTCATCTCAACTCAACTCAGATGTGGCTCCGGAAACCCACCTAAACTTTTTTCTATAAAAAAAATTGTCCATAAATTAACGGTGAATTATTATCTACCCACTTCAAAAGGTTGAGTAGAATTACTCATAATGTAATCTGTATTGAAATTGTTTTGGAAATCTAAAAAATTTAAACTATTAAATAAATAAATAAATATAATAAAATGATATGATATTATTTGATTAGAGAAATGTACATTATCTAATTTTTTATAGTGGATAGAGAAATTATCCCCTAAATTAATACCGTAGTGCAATTAACTTTGTTTTAATTGTCTTTATTTACTCAATAGGTTTAATAAAAGCACATGATAGTACTATCTATATGTCATAATAAATGTTACACTTTTTAATTTATGGTGTATTGAATGTTTATTTAAGTAATAAATATGATATCTATTAAAAATGCAATTGATTGATAAAAAGATATTTATTTTATATTAGAAAATGAAAATTATATTATTTTGAAACTGACACTTATTATATCACTGGAATACCAGATAGAAAATTCACTGGAATTTGACTGAACCAAGACATGTGGTCATTAAAGCTACAAATCACAATACGATGTATTTTGAATAGTGTAGTACTAAGGTTTCTTACTGTGGGATGGCATTTTTTATAAGATGTAGCCATTAAAAGACCACTCAATGTAAGAAAACGATATATATATATATATATATATATATATATATATATATATATATATATATATATATATATATATATATATATATATATATATATATATATATATATATATATATATATATATGATAAAACTACAAAATACTCGTATTGCTTGTATAAAAATAATAAGGTAAATTGCATACATGTATGATAATACATATAATTATAATAAAATTGAAGTAATTTACCATTAACTCATTTTTTAGATGTGTCCTAACTTTTTTTTCTCTTTTGAACTTTCACACACTCGATGTAAGAATTTTTTTAAAGTGAGAGGTGAACTTTGGATCTTTGTCTAATACAATATGTCTTGGATTTCATACAACTTCATTATCTCTATGGTAACTTATGTCTTAAACGTTTTCTAGATGGTTTCAATTGCAATATATGAGTTGGTTTGATTGTCCTACTTACTATCACTTGTTTGGAATTCTTTACACTTTATGCGTGCGAGATAGACCAGCTGCAAAATCCTTGGTGGTATTTTCCCGCGTCTACTCAGTAATTCTTGCAATTGTAGCATGACACCTTGTTTGTGCAACTTGATCTTTACTCATGGAATACCATACATTATATTATAATTTGGTTTATGGATCGGGGCAACTCTCCTTTTTTATTGCATGGCTCCCTAGGGTTTAGGTGTTTGTAAGCATTTTACCGTCCTAATTTAGTTTAGATCATTTTCATATTTTCCTTCTAGCGTTTAGTCATCCTTAGGTTACTTGGTGAAGACGCTATTATCCACTCTCAAGGTTTCCATTTCTAAAAGCTCTTGGACTTAAATAGCTTCCTCATTCCCATTTCATGTCTGGTTATTGACTACACAATCCTCCCTTCCACACATAAATCTTAAGTTGATTAAACTTAACATATAAGAAATGATAGTCAGAACCCATAGTCATATCCCTAGAATATCCCTTGCAATTTGACATTAATGACCCATGGCTAGATCGTGGACCGATTTACTCTAGTACCAACATAATATCTCATAGTTATATGTCTAGAACAATAACTTGTGACATTAATATTTTGGTACTAGATACATCAATGTAAAAATTTAGAATCAAACCAGATAAATTTTTCACGATAATATAAATCAACGGTTACATCTTATATCATATATAAATTTTCATCACAATATAAATAACATTCATCAAGTCCTCAATGACAAGTTCTTAGATGCGAACCCATTCTAAATCATCTACTTACTTGAAAAACAATATAATAATGTAGGATGAGATGCTAAATCTTAGTGGGTTCCTGATCTAAACCATTAAATCTCTCACTACCCTTCTACCTGGATTAAGGTATACTCGAATAATCCATCATGGTAGCTCACATCTACCCAATATAATTTAACTACTGACTAAATATCTCAAAATTGTCTCACTAAGGGTCACCTATTTAGTGTTACTTGTTTGATTCACTTACCAGAATAATGTACCTATTTATACATGCTCCTTAAATTGACTATCAGTACACTCATGTTTCTCAGGCCTAATTAGGCATCATCAACCATTTTTTAGTGATCCACATGGATCACGACACCTTTAGGTCCCTCTCATGAACATAGATTTATGGAGTTAGTCTTCCCTACAACCTCCCATAGGATCTAAACTATGCATGGTCCCTTACATATGAGAGTGAGCCTGGAGATGTAACTCAATTGTCAAGTGTGGCATACAACTTATCGACCATCCTATTGTATTTCATGAGACTATTGTCTCGAGCATATCTAGGCATAGGTTCAGAGTTGTACCTTTTGGTGAGAATGTCGAGACAATGACATATCCTCTAACTAGTCAACTGGATAAATCATGTATATCGTAATATTGTGGAAACCACATATTCATATACACTCTCATAACATGATCTCAATAGTCCCCCACAACAAGTAATTTTAACGGATCATCAACCTCCTAATATCACTCTGAGACTTCAATATTACAGGCGGTTATACATTTTAGATCATATGCTTTAATCCACCATCTTCCATGTGTACACTGGTAAGTTCCCAAGAAATTTTTCATGACCTTTCTAATCACCAAACTCATTATGGACTTAAGCATCCATAATATTCAAGCATCCATGATTTGCTACACTGGGCATAATTGGTCCAGGTTTTCCATGTGAAATTCCTAGTACCACACATCCATAATCCAACCTATTAGGTCACTACTTATGATACTAGCCAATTAGGGTATTTTATCTCGTAGGATGATTTTTATAAATATTTATCCAAATTTAAGCTCAATTTTATATCATCAATTTGGATATATCCTCTTCGCTTACATATCTTAACCCAGGATCTAACCTATGTACTCGTCAAGTCTTTCACGATGTTCCATCAACCAATACTTAGTCCCATATCTAAGCTTATGGTTTATTGCTTGATTACTCATCCCTAAATTATATCCCAAGTACACAATGACTACTTGGATCCTAGCAATCCTTGCTTGAAATCCTAATTATATTTGGACACTTGATCTTCCATTTACCAAACGTGTGAAATTTTGAGTTTCCAACCCCAACTATTATTGATATCTATAGTTGTGATTGCCCTAAATACTTAAGGGATAAAAGGTTTCCTTGAATTAGGGTTTAGGCCATTTGATTAGGGATTTTAAAAAATTTAGAATAGATAATATGCTTGGCCCTAATGTACATTATGATTGTAACAGGCCCAGGTAAGACCTATTGAACCAACTTCCCAAGACCTTGTGGCAGTAGGAACAACTGACACGCCACAAGTGCACGACTGTGCAAAGTAGTAAAATATGATCGAACCACAAGGATCAATGATTTGGATATCAAGATTCGTTCTATCAGTGCATATCTAGAGACATTAAAAATTGAGGTGTTGTAAAACAGCTTATTTAAAAAGCACTTATCAGAAAGAAAAAAAATTACTTCAATGAAAATCACCTAAATTATAATAAAACAAACATGATTTAGGGGTCACAATTCTTACTCTAAAATATCTGCATAATCTGATTCACTTCTATTATGAGAGTTCTGACACGATTTATAGAAAATATATAAATGTAGGCAGCACCTGCTTTCGCCAGCGTGTTGCCCTATCGATGACGATAATTCGTTGGCTTTCACACGACTGTATTATTTGTCAAGGATTCTTTACTTTTACACGGCTATAAAAATTATAACTTTTCTCAAACTCATCTAAGCACTTTCGTTGTATTGGACTCGATTGTTTAAAAATCATGCGCTCTGGTACCGATACATATCCTTTCATACTATGATCGGTACCTAAGAACTCTTTAATTTCATACAAGGGTTGGAGTTCATGGACTCGGGTATTAAAATAAATATGGACTCTCGTAATCAATTTGTAACGGATCATGCATATAATCATGAGATAAGCCTCATGACCCTTAGTCCCTGATGGACTATTCATTCATGGTGAGGGATAACACAATAAAAGCAATATTCATAATCAATATAATAATAAACAATTGAAATAGAATAGAAATTGTGATGAAAACAATACATAAAACCTGATTGATTAAGCTTTGATCTAGTGCTCCAATGGATACTTGAGTACAAAGAAAATAAAATGTGTAGAAACTAGAAGAAAATAAAATTAGATTCCTAAACTCAAGACCAATTATGAGTTTTATATAAAATTATAATCTTGGACTAATATCTCACTTATCAATGACTATTACATCAGAAAATTTCATATCCAAGCATGCAAAAATCCCAAAACATATGAAATCGATCCAAAAAAGGAAACAAATTGTGGGAGAGCTCGCCACCCTACTACGTCGTGTAGTAGCTGCTATGGGTGGACTAGAAGGCATCTAGATTTTGTAATGGAGCATCAAAAATAGGGAAACCCCAAGGCTTGGTTGCTACGCCCGCTTGTAACAAGCCTCTGGATTTTGTACTAGGATTTTCTGACTTTTGACTTTTTCTCGCATTTTGCCCGTTTTTACTCCTCTTTCACCTCGAATACTTATTAAAACCTAAAAACATAAAAAACATACTATCAAAGCATAAAATATGATAAAGGAAAGTAAATTATATGAAAATTGGGAAAATACTATAGCAAACACAACTAGTAAAAATGGTAAAAAAAACCACTTATCAAACTCCCCCAAATTTAGATTGTTGCTTCCCCTCAAGCAATAAAGATTGCTTATGCAAATTTGCAGATCAAGCAGTTCATTTAATGAAAATGCACACAAAAATGAAGCTATCGGTACTCTTACGTGAGTTTTCGTTCCTATCGGCTAAAGTCTAGTTTTCTCAGTAATCACCTGACACCAAAGGTATTCGCAAGAACATTAACTGCAATGAGACTACAAGCCTAAGTTTCCCTTTCATACATCTATCTAACTATGCTTTGTACTTAAGTAATTTTTTTCCAAATTTTCCTTTCCTTTTTATTCAAACAATCAAATTAAGGCATTTTGGAATTTTTTGGTATCATCACAAGCACAATATCAGTCGGGAATTTTTGCTTTGCACCAGATAAGCAACAATTTCCTTCTTTTATTTACCGATGAAATTACACATTTTTCTATGTTTGTTTATTTTTCCACTTTGGGACGAAATTTAGGGTTTGTTCGCACATGGATTTCGCACGAACGTTCTGCTTGCCTGCTAAGCTCGAGGTTTACTTGCGGGACCGGCCAAACAAGTCTCAAGACTGCTCTGTCTGATTAGTTATGCTTCGAACTCTTGCAATGTAGAATGGTAATGAGGTTTATTTGAGCATCTTTTTGGTATTTCTTGTGTTTATAGAAAATGCACACGGAATGCTTGAACAAAAGAACAATAAAAGCGAATAAAGGAAAAGTAAAAAGATACAGATAAAAGACAAGTATTTTAAATTAACTTGGAATTAAAAATGACTTGAAATACAAAGGTTTTTTGGACACCATCATACATTTGAGTAGGGGGTTAACTTGTTTCTCTGATGCTCAGTACTTTGAGTGTGTCCCTTTACAATATGAATAAATGCGACCTTTATTAATGAAATTGAAATCTACTTATATAGACAAATAAAATAATTGTCAGACACTTGTCCAACAAATCAGGTTTTGACACCTGTCAACCTATTCTTCTGGTAACTACCCAATACTTTGTCCCACTACTTTGAGCGGTTTCTTTTCCATGTCTTTTTGAATGGACCAATCAAAATGCCTTCGACATGATGGTCTCTGTGGGCGTGTCGAAGCTCTTTGACACCCTTGTGGCTTCTGGCTTCTGAGCGTCGACCCATAGCTGACTTTCCTTCTTTTGGCTGGGTTGAACCCCTTCCCTCTAGCCTTCTCAAATTTTGCTTCTCAAGACTCCTTTTCTGAACAGGTCGAAATCTCTAGCCAACAAACTCCCCCCCCCCCCCCCCCAAAGGTCAGTTTCAACAGGGAGGTAGTCGACCAAAGAAGTTTGTCCTTTTGGATTTTCCCAAGTGATTTCGACACCTTCTCCAACTGTTGATTTTCCTCAATCAACTGTTCACATTATGTCGAATTGAGACAGCCTGTCATATCCACCATGATTCCACTTTTGGCATCACAACTTTCTTAAGACTTGGGGGTCTTCCATCTTCCCACTAAAATAACTCAAAACCCTAGAAGAACCCTTGTGTCGTATGGCCTTGGGTATAAATAGCATCCCCCTCTTATCCCTTTGTAATTGGAGTGGCGATAATGGCCTGAATCCCCTTCCTCGAAACCGGTTCCTTACCTTGATTTGGAACAACAAGGGCATTGTTTCTAAAACCTCAAAAAGGACCATTTTTGGGCGGCACTCTTTTTCCAAGACTGACTGCACACCTACCATATCGACAGGCGCTTCGTTCGAGGAGTATTGCTCTTATAAAAGGTAGGCTTCATGCGCCTTTTTGCTACATTCATTCAAATAAGCTCTTCATCAAATTCCCTTGCAACCTAGAAGGTGGTTGAGAAAGGTCCAAAACCTACCAAAGCAACCATTTCTAAGGCTCCTGCACCAGAGAATGGGGCTAAAATAGTTGGGAAAACCTCAGTGACCCAAATGAAACCTTTTAAGAAGAGACTACCTCAAAGTTTTGACTTAAATCTAGACGTTGTTAAAGACTAGATGAACTTCGTCAACTCCAGAGCTTGGAGAGGCATGGATGAATAACCATTTTCTTTCCAAACTCCATTTGGTTGTTTGTGCATTTCATTTTTTGCACTCTATAGGCCTACGAGCTTCTTATGTTCAATTTTATAACGCATTAAGCTTTCTTTGTATGCCATTTTTGGTTGTTTGTCTGTTATAACCATTATTAATGAAAATTCCTTTTTATGTGTGAATGTGTACTTCTTGTAGCATATGTTTGTACAGTTTTAGATGCTTCCCATTTACTCTCAAGATTCTCTCATCAAAGCCTATCTCTTTTATTTCTTAGGCGTTGTTTCTAAAGGCTTGACTCACTTTGAATGGTCCTTCCCAATTGGGTGACTACTTTCCTAAGGTTCGATCTCGCATTTCCATGGGCAAGATGACCTTCCATATGTAATCACCAACTTGAAAGGTCTTTGCCCTGACCTTCTTATTATAAGTCTTTTCCACTCTCTCCTTTTGATGCAACAACACGTCCAACGCCCTTAACCTTTTTTCGTCCAAGTCTGTGATCTTGTCAAACATCATATTGTAATAGTGTTCTGACAAGATCTCAGATTGACGTTGAACCCTTATCGACTGAAAGCCAATTTTTGAAGGTAGGACGGTGTCGTGGCCAAAAGTAAAACAGAACGGTGTCGAGTTCGTTGACTCTTTTAGGGATGTTCCATATGCCCACAGGATTTGATCTAAAGTCTTGTGCCAGTTTCTAGGCTTTTTGGCAACATGTTTTTTAATAATCCCAATCACCACTTGGTTTGCAGCTTCGACCTGCCCATTTGCTTGTACGTAGTATGGTGTCTACGTGACGAGCTTAAATCCTACTTTGGCTGCAAACTCCTGCATCTTTTGACCCATAAACACTGAACCTTGTTTGGTGGTTATGGTTTCGGGAATCCTAAACCTATATATTATATGGCATTGGATGAAGTCGATAACAGATTCCTGGTCCACTTATACCAAAGGCACTGCCTCTATCCATTTAGTTAAGTAATCTAGCCCTGCCAAGATGAATTTTTTTTCCAACAATGCAGGTCTAATTTCACCTATCACATCTAAAGCCCATCCTCTAAACAACCATGGTTTCACAATAGCGTGTAATTCGCTGGCTGGGACGTGTTGGATATTGGCATGTTATTGTCATTCTTGAGATCCCTTAGCAAAGTGTATACAATCTTTGAGCATGCTTGGCCAATAAATGACCTGTCTAAACAGTAACCATTTCATTTTATGGCCAGCATGATGGGTTCCACAAGCTCCATTATGCACCTCTAATATAGCGAGATATGCTTCGGAGTTCCTTATACATTTGAGTAAAACCCCCTTTGAGGTTTTCTTCAGGAGCTCGTTTCCCATTAACACATAACTCAGAGCCCTGTATTTTTTCTTCCTATCAGTTCCCCTGACAGGATTCTCTAAGTACTCTATAATGGGTCGCCTCCAATCAGACGTCGACAATCCATCGATGACGAGGACCTCACCCTACCTTGTTTCTTAGGCTTCTAAATCATCAGAAGTTGGTAATTGTGGTGTATTCAAAACCATTTTCTCTTGTACCTCAATGAAGTCTTCTAGTTTAGTCTTTGATACTTTATACCCTGACGCAATCTGCGCCAGATCATTTGCCTCCTGGTTCTTCATTTTGGGCACATGCACAATACTTGCCTTATTGAACTGCTCCAATAATTGTTTTTTATAACGAAGTAGGCTAGTAGTTGTTCCTTGATGCATTTGTACTCCCGCGTGAGTTGTTTCACTACCAGCTCCGAGTCACCTTTGATCTCCACTCTCTGTGCTCCTAGCTTCTTTAATATCCTCAACCCAATAATCAAGGCTTCATACTCTGCCTCATTGTTGGGACAATTCCCTTTAACCCTACATTTGAATCTTGTCGGGAGACCTTGTAGGGAGATTATCATTACCCCTACGCTTGTTCCATGCTTATGGCTTGATGTAACACCCCAAAATTTGCCCTCCTACTTATAACCATTTAGCTGGTCCTGGTTTCACATCGTCTGCATTCTCCATTAGGTCATATAATCATAATCAGGCGTATCCTTTTGTATTGTGACTGTGGGATCAAGGTTACCTTTCAAGCCTCAGTAAGTGGAAGACGTTTATTTCTTTTGCGTCATACCCAAGTATGCCCTACCTTATTCGTTCTCATGTCAATCAGTGGAGTGTTTGATGATTATTCTATAATTGGTCATTGGTCCTTGGTTATGGTTTATAATATTTTGAGCCATGGGAAAATTTGCTTGATGTTCTGTTCATGATTATAAGCTCCTGCAAGTATGCGAAGTTTAAAGAGACATGGATTCTCAGTTTGAGAATTAAAAGTCGAATTTTTGCTTTCAATCCAAATTGTTTTGGTTTCAAGATTAATGGAAGCTCATGGTATAATCAATTCATAATCAAAGGCACCCTCAAATCCAAGCCCTATAATTGATTAAATTGATAAGTTAAGTTGTGATCGGAAGTTGTTGTATTTGTGGACTTATAATGGATTGTCGCAAATGATATGCAAGACGAAAATACTTGGTTGATCTTTAAGTCACGAGCCAAATTAGTTATAATCCCAAAATGACTTTGGGCCAATGTCTTAAGGAAAGTCTAGAGTATTACCTTCATGGTTAATTGGTTGATGGATGATACAAGGGTTTCAAATCATTTAATTACATTTTTTAATTATATTTGTTCCAAACTTTGATCTTAACTATTTACACTTCAAGTTCCAAATTACATTCAAATGGTCTTTGGTTAAAGGATTTGTTATTTTTTAAAGGAGGCCCATGGTCATAATTAGAGGTGTACAACAAAATTCAGATGTTAAAATATGGAAATTCAAAAATTCCTTATTTTATATCACTATTCTATTCTTCAACTCAAGTGCTCATCAAATTTCAACACCAGAACAAATTTACAAAGAATGAGGAAATTAATACAAATAACTTCAAAAAATCAATATAGATTCAGTTACACAATATCTAACTGAATCGGTTGCAAATCCTAACAGATCCTAACTGTTTTTTTAACTGATTCACTATTGAAGTTTAAAAAAAAAAGGGAAAATTCCGAAGGCTATTTGGTTTCTGCAGTTTTTCTGCACTTTCTTCACAATCCCAACCTTCTCACCACCTTCTTGAAACCTATCAATCCCTCTTCTTCAAACCTTTTCGACAATCTTCTTCTACAATCCTCGAACCTCCATGATAATTTGAGAAAAATCCTAAAACCTGAAATCTTTCTCCTCAACTTCATCTTTTTTGAAATCCAAAATCCTCAATCTTCATCTTCATGAACTCTTCACCAAAATTCAGAATCGTCACACTTCTTCGCCGCAACTTCATCATCATTTCCGACCTGCAAAAACAAGAGTTAACATGGTTACGGAAACGCAGAACACATCACAACGAATTTGCATCGGCAACGCATCAATAATTACAACAAAGATCAGAATCGCAAAAGTAGAAGAAGAACATAATGTGTAAAGTTGATACCTTCAACCATTCAATCAACTTCATCATCTCAGAACCGATCCCTCTCAACCTCTCTACATCAAAAGAACCCTCTTCAATCTCTTCTTCACCTTCACATCTTCATGAATCCTCAAGAAAACGCAAATGAGAAAAGCTGGAAGGGTGCTTCATCAATGTCTCAGCCTCCATCTTCGTGATTAACATCGTAACATTCTTCAACAACTTTTTCTTCATCAATCCGCAAATTCTTCTTCAAACATCACCATCGTCTTCAATTCTGGAAATCAGGAACCAACACAAATTCAATAATTTGTAAGACCTCCACTAAATCTCGTCGGGATCGCATCAGCTTCTTCGTTCTATCTCCGACACTTTCATCTTCATCATCAATTCTGAATGTCCTGCAACAAAGATTCAACCACAAGAACAACAAATTAGGCAATCATTCATAATTTCACAAGGGCACACAAGACTACAAACTCGTAAGGATCCATCAATTCACGAACGAAAACTTCAACAGAAAATCTCCGCCAACATCAACAATGAGTCGCGCAACCATTCCGGAATCACAACCAGAGAAAAAAGGGATTCATACCTGAATCGAACTCACTTCCAAGTAAGTGTCTTCATTCGTAATCGTTCTTCCTGTTTCCATGTTCTTGCGTCTGGTGTAGTCATGGCGTAGTCATCGCATTTGTTTGAATCTGGTCTGAGAAAAGAAGGTTAAAACGAATTGAATGTTGAGACGGAGGCACGATGATTAGGATCAATCACGAAATGAGATAGAGGCTGAAGCAATGCGGGAGAAGATGTTACCGCGAGGGTTCGATCATCGACGGGAGTGGGCGATGTTGACTTCGTGATTATCGAAGGTGCAATCTCGTCTGATAAGAAGACCCGATTTCTTCATCTTCATCGCATAACACCGATCGTCGTCTCCAACTCCTTAGCGAAAATGATTTCAACGGATATTTGTCATAGAAGCGATTGAAGGTGCGTTTGTTGATTTATATTCCATTCTGTTTCTGAGGTAAGGCAATTTAGGGATTTAGGAGAGATTCAAGATAAGTTTGTTTGTGGATTTGAGGATGAGAAAGGTAATGGATGTTGGTATTTGGTGTTTATGGGTTTTGAAAAGCATTCGCCGGAGCAAGAACACCGATTGGCGGCGCTAGGGTTTTATTTAGGGAAGAAGGTGAGGGTGAGAGTGGAGAAGACGGGTTCTGGAGAGAGGCTTTCTGATTTTTTTTATTATAATATGATTTTGTTGTTTAATGTATGTCTTGATTTGGATTTCGAAAATTAAAACATTATTAAATCACATTAAGTGTGATTAAGAGACTCATGGAAATATGCTAGTCTCCACCGCCCTTGTGATTCGGTGAGGATAAGTTTGGATTATGGGTCCAATCAGGCGGTGACATGTGTCACCGTCCGGTTGGACCATTTTGATATGATTTTTCCTCTTCTCTCCTTGCGAAATGGGCTTAAGGAGTTTCTATATGCACCCCCATTTTAGGTCCAATTCGTTTTCAGCTAAGTAAAATTTAATTCCTACACCCCTTTCCCTTTTCTATTTCTACTTTTAAATTTCTATTTTATGCTTGTTTAGTTTAAATACACAAAAAAATATTAAAACACTTAAATAAAATTCCCCAAAAATTATGGTAGAATATGAAGCCATTTTAGAACCTTTCCCAATTTTTACTTTCTGAATTTTTGCATTTTTCAATTTAAATTCGATTTTTCATTTTAATTGATTTATATTGAATTCCTTCATAAACACGTAAATTTGTACATTTATTTCTGCCACTTCCTATAACATTTTTTATCCATTATTTTTTCTATGATTAGAGGACAAATTAAAGTACCTAGAATATTTTTGGTGTATTTTTTAGGGCATTTTATCTACTGTTTTGGTAGTGTGATTTGTATAAATTTAGGATTGAATCTTAGATAGATTTAAAGGACCATTTGACATAGTTAGACTTTGAATTTTTAGGAGATTTTTTAACTCAATGTTATAATCAGGTTAGAGACCCTAGGGAATTAATTTCATATTTTTTTCATGGCTTTTGATATTTTTGTCATTTTAATTCATTTCCATCATATTATTGCATATTCATGTTCACTTCACCTACTAACAATTTTCCTTTTTGTACAGGGTATTTTCCGAGGATTTGCTTATGGACTTGGACTATGTTTTGTTATGCCTCGATTATATTTGTACTTTGTGATGTAATACTTGTATGCTTGTATATTTTCTATAACTAGGATAGAGAAGATAAAACGAATCGATAGAAAACCAAAATCTCAAAAATAAATAAAGACTCGATCCAACATCGAGTAAATTTTCAAATAAATAAATAAAGTTGCATGTGACTTTAGGATTCCTCGATTACCATCGTTCCACTCCATCACACCCAAAAGCAAGCCTTGTATGTTGCACACCATAAGTCGTGCGTCTCAGCACCACACAATCGACCCACCCGATCCATCGTTTCATCCCATTTATGTTTCATTCACGTTTTTACCCACCATGACTTAGGAGGACCATATTGCTCATTATTAACTTTTTATACTTGTATTTCTAGTTTAATATCTCTTAGGTAGATTTAATCTTTCAAACCTCACTAACCATAGGCCATCCTTAAATTCAACTAACTTAGGATAAGTCTAGTTTCCCTTAAAAAAATTTCCTTTTATAACTTGAGTTTCACTTCTCATCTTAAAAGAAAATCAAAAACACTTAATAAAGGAAAAGGTGTACAAGGCGCCACGAGTCTTAAGCTATACGGGAAATGACTAGTGGAGGTCTCCTTCACTCTTCTAGGATGCTTAACAAACGTTCCATTGGGGGCGATCTTGGAAAGTATTTGCTCCTGTGTCATAGTCTTTAGTGTTGTACATACGAAAAACACAAACTCAAAACACTTCTTCTAAAAGACAACAAACCAAGAAGTCACGTCTTCTCTTCTCATCTCATACTCTTTGCGGACGAACATGACTTGTCTCGACAGTTCAAAACAGCGATACGGTAAACACCCTCGAGTCAGAGCCGGTAACACCTGAGCTAGAACTATGGCAACGTCATCCTAAAAAACGCAAACAAGTTTTGGCCTTAGTTAGACGAACTAAGGCGTCTCTGATCCTCATTTATCCCGATGAGATACGTAGGCAGTAGGGTAGGGCCCATTCGAGCACAATCTTTTATTTTCCTACATTTTTTCCCTTTATTTCCATTCTTCAATTCCATGTCATTTCTCATTTCATTTCCAAATCCAGATAACCATTCTTTCATTCAAACAACATATTATTTCTCACCCTTTGAAAACAGATTTACAAGCGTGGATCCCGTCGGGTACGGCGGACAGATTGGGGTGCTAATACCTTCCCAATTCGTAACCGACTTCTGGACCCAGATCTTTGGTTCGCAAGGCCTCGTCCTTTTCCTTCTTCCTTAGGTTTGTGCAACATTACCTTTCCCATTCCTTCGGGATAAAAATGTCTGGCTGGCGACTCTAACTTTTCCACGCCACTTTCGCGTTTGTACTAGGATGAAAATCCTGGGAGCGACACTTGACCCATCAAAATATAGTCTCTACGGGTTCACGTCAATTACGAGTAACTGGGGTTCGACCACTGCATGGTCGACAATAAAGTTGGCCACTATCTGACCTTTCTTATCCCTTAAGGGTTGGCAAGTTAATGAAAACTCTGTTAATGCTAGTGACCATTTACATTTCAGACTATGCATAATGGGTTTAGACAACATATGTTTGATGACATCATAATGAGACAAAACATAAACATCAACAAGCTTTATATATTGCTTTTTAATTTCATACATGAGAAGTACAAACATATGCATAACTTTTCAATCATAGTGTACCTAGTTTCAACATCCATCAACATTCTACTGAGGTAATAAATGGATCTTTCGACACCATCATTCTCCTCTTGTGTTAACATACTTCTTATAGTCGTATCTGACGTAGCAATATACAATCTCATGTTTTTATTTATACTAGGTGATAATAACATAGGGGGCTTCGACAAATAGTCTTTGATTGCGTCAAATTCCTCTTGTTGCTTCTCTCCCCAATGGAACTCATTGTCCTTCTTGATCTTCAGCATTGTCGAGAACACTTTGGTTTTTCCACTTAGGTTGGAGATGAACCTTCTCAAGAACTTGATTTTTTCAAACAACGGTTGAAGTCGTTTCTTCGTCGAAGGAGGCTTGATATCTAAAATAGCCTCCGTCTTGTTTTTATTGATCTCGATGCCTTTTTTGTGGATGACAAAGCCCATAAAATCTCATGCACGTACACCAAAAGCACATTTTAGTGGATTCATTTTTAATCCATATTTCCTCATCCGCCCAAAAGAGCGTTGAAGGTGGTCTTAATTATTATTCTCCGATGAGGACTTTATTAAGATGTTGTCAATGTAGACCTGCATGAAATTCTCTATGAAGTCATGAAATATGGTGTTCATGGCTCTTTGATATGTAGCCTCGACACTTTTCAAGCCAAAGGGCATTACCGCCCATTCATACGTACCTATGGCTCCTAGGCATCGAAACTCCATTTTAGGGATATCATCCTCCTCTATGAGGATTTGGTTGTACCCCGAGTATCCATCAAGCATACACAAATACTCAAAACCTGCAGTTGAATCAACAAGCATCTCTGCCACATGCATTGCGTAGTCATCTTTTAGGGTTGCATTGTTGAGATCTCTGAAATCAATAAAAACGCGAAGTGTCTCATTTTTCTTAATTACATGAACTATATTGGCAAGCCATTCAACATACCTTGCAGTTTTGATGAACTAGCTTTTGAGCAATCTCTCGATTTCTTATTTGATCTTTTCAGTCACCTATGGGGAAAACCGCCGAGGTTGTTACTTGATTGGATTTTTTCCTGGTTGTATAGGTAGAAGGTGCTCCATCACACTTTGACTCAGACTAGGCATTTCTCTATAATCCTAGGAGAAACAATCTATGTATTCTTTCAATACTTCGACTAGTTTAGCCTTCATTTTTTACCCTATTTTCATACTTATGTACGTGGGTCTCTTAGTGGTCTCATCCCCTAGATCAACCTCTTAGAGTGGGTCCTGAGCATGAATTTTTTGTGACTCATTTGTTGGGTCCCTCTCAAACCCCAAAGGCCCATTGTCATAAATACAATCTAGCCTCCGACTTTCCGAAGCTATTGTCTGGCCTAGTTGGCCATAGTTTCTTGGTTTGTCTATTAGGGTATGACACTCCCTACTTTCCATAGCCATCTTTTTTGTTTTCATCTAGGTATGACAAAATTTGAGTCATGCTTTCTGACTCAAAGGTCATTTTCGTCGACCTTAGACGACCCAGCAGGTGGCAATTCATTTGACTCTTCTAGTATGTCAGCATCATTAGACAAAACCATGATCTGGATCCAAGTTCAACATGCGGCCACTTTTGACGGAGGTTTAAGAACCTGATCCATCATCACAAGGGATCAAGTTTTCTAAATGCTTGTCAAATGACCTCTTATATCCTTTAATGTCATCGACCTTGTAAAAACTTTGGTCGACTTCGATGTTCTCGACGATGCCGTATTTTCTCTAGATACTAAGTCTTTGGTGAATGGTTGAAGGCAATTCCCCTATACCATGAATCCATTCCCTACCTAATAATAGGTTGAAATTGGCCTTAGAGTTAATTACCATGAACAATGTCGACCTTGCGAACGTTCCCACAGCCAGGTCGACTTAGATCACTCCTAGAATATTGCTGGTCTTGCCTTCATAATTGGACAAAACCATGTTGTGTCGTCGAAGGTCTTCATCAGTCTTCCTAATTTTCTGGAAAAGAATGGAAGGCATTAAGTTTACAACTGCCCCACCATCGACAAATACATTATTGATCGCCATCCCGTTGACCTTTTCCTTTATGAAAAGAGGCTTCATATGATACATCATGTCAGCGTTAGGTCTTTTGAACACCGCTCTCTTTTCTTCGACTACCCAGTCGATTATGAAGTAGTAGCATTAGGGTTTGTCTTCAGGAATATCATTTTCTACGAAGTTTTCTTCCGCTTTAAACTCTTTAGAGACAATGTCATATTCGGCTGGCAACATAGACACGATGCCACGAGAGAAGTGGGTCGAACCAGTCAACCAGAAGGGTAGCAAAAGACCGAAATGGAGGGTGTTGGACCTAGACATCAAAATTTGAGACAATGTCATATTCGGCTGGCAACATAGACACGATGCCATGGTTGATGTCATATTCGGCTGGCAACATAGACAATGTCATATTCGGCTGGCAACATCATACATATCCTTGCTAAAGTCATCTTCTGGTGATGGGGTATACTCCTCATCGGACTAAAGTGAATATGTAGGCTCTTCCTCGTCAAATTGGGGAGTGTATTCAGGTTTTTTCCCCTTTCCGACAGTAGGTGCACATTCTTCCTTTTGTTTGGATATCACCTCTATTTCTTAGAGGTTCCAATAGTTAGCATCTGGTTGCAACTATCATTCCCTTTTCGACCCACCTTGCTTTTGGGTGTTACCCTATTGATCCAAGGGCCTCACCTTGCCTTGGTCGAGATGTTGGGACCCTTTTGCGGCCTTCTTATTTCTCTGGTAGCACCTCCACTGGCTCCTGGTCATTGGATTCTTCCCTTTGTAGTTGGGAGAAACCATATAACCCCTGGGTTCTTTTTTCTTCCTAGTCTCTTTCTCTAGGTCCAACACCCTCCATTTCGGTCTTTTGCTACCCTTCTGGTTGACTGGTTCGACCCACTTCTCTCGTGGGGTATTAGATGGTGGCAAAAAAGTCATAGGCCTGGATGAGCTGAATTGTCTTTGGAATTCTTCATTTTGACGAAGGTTACCCCCTTGTTCGAACACAAACTTTGGGATACGGTACCCCTCAGTGGCTACCGTTTCCTTTTTTCCAACTTCATATATTTCAGCTTCCTTCTCGTCGAACACAACATTTTACCTTAGACATAACAAGACCCTTGATCCACCCACTTGGCATTTCCTTTGGAATTCATCCAAGCTTTCATCATCCCTTGGGTAAACTGCTTCCAGTTTTTCCTCAGTGTCTTTGTCGTCACCTTTAGTAGTGTCGACCATCATACACTCCATGTCCTTGAAATGAGGTGTGTTGGGGAAATCTTCAGTAACTTCCACCATCAGGCATTCATTCAGCTTTGAATAAAGCGCTTCTTCGACTTTCAGAGGGTCAGTGTAGAACTGCATCTTTGGCCTTTCGATAAATTGAAGTCTACCATCCTTCAAAGCCTTTTGCACAAAATCCCTAAAAAGAACACATTAAAAAGTTTTATGACCAAGGTAATTATGAAATTTACAAAATCCTCTCTTTTTCTTTTGGTCTAGAGGGAGATCTTTTAAACCAAGTGGAACAACAATTTAACCATCTTTTACTAGTAAATCAAAATTTCATCGCACTTAGATATATCAAAAGTGTATGTCTTAATAACGTATTTGTCAGATTTCCCTATTTCGACAGGTTCTTTTCCGTTCAATGGTTTGAATACTTTGATCGGTAGGGAGGTCCTGGCTTAAGTTCTTCCACATTAACCTCAATTTCTTCGAGGAACTCTCTGTTGTCGGAGGAGTACTCGTCGGTTGCTAAATATGCAACTTTCTTATGGAATCGACCAGCCTTAGACTTCTCAGCTTTTAGGCTTTCGACCTGTCGAACCCTATAAGCTAATTGAGCCATGTCCCTAAGGTATTGAGTGTCTAACTTCTTTCTAATTGAATAGTCAAATCCGCATATGGTCATTTCGACTAACTCATGTTCAGGGACGTGAGTAAAGCATCTAGCTTTCAGAAGTCGGAACCTATTTAGATATTGTTCGACGGACTCACTCATCTTTCGTTTCATGCTAGCCAACTCCTTTAGGTTGATCTTGGATTGTCCCATATAAAACTGTTCATTGAACAATATTTCAAGTTGAGTCCTTGTGTGGGTGGATTGAGGCAGAAGCGTCGTAAACTAAGTAAACACATTCTTAGTGAGGGAACTGGGGAAATACCTCATCTTCAAATCCTCATTATTGGATATATCCCCAACCACAATCTGGTAATGTGCCACATGTTCGACTGTGGACTCTTTGGTCTCACCAACAAATTTAGTAAACTTTGGGACTTTCCAGTCCCTGGGAAGTTTAGTTTGTAGCATACAGTTTGGTAACAGAGACATGTAGGTGGGTCGTCAAAGGCCTGGGTTGGCACCATTTCAGACCATAATCCTCTCTACTATAGTTTCAAGGTTCGGCTCTCCGGCCATGGCATCCTGATGAACCTATCCTAATGTATCTCTTTGGTATTAATGTCGATGTAACATCATGATGGGAGGCCTCTGGGCCATCCTGGGTATTTGTTCAACCTCTTCGTAAGGCTGCTCTAAAATCTCTTCGTAATCCTCTTCCTGTTGGATCATTGTCTCAGGACGAGAAGGTGAGGTTCGACGTCATGGGGCAATTAGTGCCCCAAAAAAATCCCTTATTCGAGTCATCTGAGTTGCCAAATGTTGGTAAATCTGTGTCGAATCTTGTATTAAAGGTCTGAAAATGGTCCCCATTTGTTGTGTTAACATATGGACCATCTTGTGGTTACATTCATCCATCTGCTTCCTTACGATGACCATAGTGTTTGTAGTAAAAGTTGGCATCGACTGAGACAAATAGTTGCAAGCGGTTGTTCGACTGTATTGGTTTGTCAAAGGTTCCAATCCTTGATAAGGAGAAAAAGCTCCTGACGAACTATATGCAAACGTCGAGCCAGAATTGTGGAAACGTAGCATGAATTCGTGAGGCATGCCAAAGTTTCTAGAAAACGGCATGGTGAAATTGGGTCTCGGTGGCCCCAAAGTTCCACCCACATTCGACCTGATCGGTTCAGGTCAAATAGAAGTAGTGGTCGATCCACTGATAGTAGTTGGTACTACGGTCGTAACTGGTTCAGTTTTGTTCATAACAAATGGACTTCCTGTTGAAGAAGGTTCTTCGTTTGGACATGGTGTTACCATTCTGACACTATGAAAGTGCATATAACTAACCTAATGGGTCCCACTGAGTGTGCCAATTTGTTCGCACGTGGATTTTGCGTGAATGTTTCGCTGGCCTCCTACGCTCAAGGTTTACTTGCGGGACTGGCCAAACAAGTCCCTGGACTACTCTGTCTGATTAGTTATGTTGCGAACTCATGAAATGTAGAATGGTAATGAGGGTTCTTTGAGTATCTTTTTGGTATTTTTTGTGTTTATAGCAAACACACGTGAAATGCTTGAACGAAATGACAATAAAAGTGAATAAAGGAAAAGTAAAAATATACAGATAAAAGGCAAGTATTTCAAATTAACTTGGAATTAAAAATGACTTGAAATACAAAGGTTTTTTTGGACATTATCATACATTTGAGTAGGGGGTTAACTCGTTTTTCGGACACTCAGTCCTTTGAGTGTGTCCCTTTATAATGTGAAGAAATGTGATCTTTATTACTGAAATTGAAATCTACTTATATAGACAAATAAAATAATTGTCGGACACTTGTCCAACAAATCAGGTCTTGACACCTGTCAACCCATTCATTCTTTTGGTAACAACCCTCTACTTCGTCCCACTACTTAGAGTGGTTTCTTTTCCATGTCTTCCTGAATGGACCTGTCGAAATGGCTTTGACATGATGGTCTATGTGGGGTGCGTCGAAGCTCTTCAACACCCTTCTGGCTTCTGAGCATCGACCCATAGCTGACTTTCCTTCTTTTGGCTGGATCGAACCTCTTCCATCTGGCCTTCTCAAATTTTGCTTCTCAAGACTCCTTTTATGAACATGTCAAAATCTATAGCCAACAGGGTTCAACCACTAATAGGATAAATAATCAGGTGAGGATTACCTAACTTAAAAGGCGTAGTTACCTTACATCTTCTTTTCATCATTTTGGGTGCTAAAATTATTTATTTCCAAATCAATCATACATGCACGTGAGTCTAAATTATGCCAGACTATCATTATAAACTAAAGGGAATACTTTTCAGAAGCCGAATACTATGGTAGAAATCTACATGTTGGGCTCGCATCTTACTTTAGGGAACCTAGGGTTTTCGAGTAATTTTGAACGGTCCTAATTCAGGATTTTTTTTTGTTGAAAAACTTGTCTTTTTAAAGAAAGAAAATAACAGATATAACTAAATGTGAAAATAACTTAAAATAACAAAAAAAAAAACATAAACACACAAGGAAGAAAAAGCAAAAGTAAATAAATCCCCCCAACTTAAACCAAACATTGTTCTCAATGTTTTAGCACAAGCAAGAGGGGTTGAACTCGCAAAGACCTCACTTGGGAGGTAGGAAGCGCAACATAAGTTGCTGCAACATCAACTGAACATAATCCCAGACCACTCCTTGTCTTATTTTCTCTATCTCCATGCCTTGAATTACCGATTGTACTCATCCCCATCTATCATGATTATCATTTAAAGACTCAATTTCATTTTGGGTAGGGTGAGTGGGTGGAGGGACAATGTCCTCTTCTATAACGGTACCTACAACATGGTTAGACAAATCAGGATCATCCTCCACCTTGGATGAGTTACCTAAAGTGGGGTAGCTCATCTTATAGTGCCAATTATTCATAATATCAACCCCTACCTTCCTAGGGTTAAGCAAATCAAGAATACCCTTGTTACAGATATTCACCATATAGGTGTTACCGTTAACAAAAACCATACCTTGATGTATTAGGGCATCCATATCAACGTTATTCCTACCCTCGACAAGACAGTCCTCTTCCAAGTTAAATTCAAACCCAATGTGCTCGACAATTTGGATAATTACACCCCCTAGCGAAATGCCTTTTATGGTCGTGCGAGCAATCTTTCCAAAATAGTTGGCCGCAAAGGCGAAGACATTAACCACATCATTATTAATCATGCAATATGAAATTCTGGTAGGCATATCACGTATGTCCTAATCACATGCCGGGACATTGTTCTCTGCAACATATTAAACAAGGGCAAAACACGCGCAGCCTGATATTCAACATATCAGCATGTAAACATGTCAGATTTTCCAACATTTGTTTCAACATGTTCAAACAGCAAGTACAATAACATAGTTATAAATATGCAGAATGATAAATAACACAATAATTGTTAACTCAGTTCAGTCGTACACACCTACTCTAGGGGATACCAATCCAGGAAGAAGATCACAATATCAATTGGGTTTTTGCTTGTATACAACTTCATTTGTATAGGTAAACAACCTTCGTTTTACCTAATGCTACCCAATGTAATCTTTATTGCAGAAACTCCATCTTTGATAAGAGAACCCTATCTCACTCCCTTTAATCATCACCTGTGATTCTTACCATTGCAACCCAACAATTGTATCATTCTACTTAAAATCCCCACCTTTCAATGCAATTTTCAATCAACACTCTTGACTAACAACTATCATTGGATATGCTTCAAAGCTTCATCCAAGAACAATACATAACTCATACTATCTTATGAGTTATGCTCAACAACTATGTTTACCTCATTGTATCCAATCGATACAAAGGGTGACTTACAATACAAGAAAGCCAACAACTTTCAAAATCATACAACCTTATTTTCTACTTTTACAAAGGTGTTACAAGAATTAGTTATTTTTCCCTAGGTCTAGGTCTTCTATTTATAACCTTTTGCTGATCCATGGGCTTTAAAACTCCTGCCTTCTGATTCGATGAGATTGTTGTAGAGAATCTTGGAACATATTTAAAACAAATTTAAATCATCTTTTATAATAGTCCAGGATGTCGAGTCTTCCTTCATGAACATCTCATTCGACATCTTCATTCTTTGGCATACTTTTTCATGTTAGCACGTTCCCAAATTTCTTCGTCTTTATCAGTAATGTGTTTTACCAAAACTTAGTCAAACCACTGGATCTTTCAATCTCCCCTTTTGATTTTTTTGGGCTAAAACTCCTTTTGAACAATAAACCCAAAATGCTTCCATTTCTATGCTGGATGAGTGAAGTTGAAAAAAGTTTTGGAGTCATTTCCCCCTAAAAAGAGATTGGAGACTTCTGAAGCTATAAGCAAGTTTAAAAGAGTTGACAAACGATGTTTCCCCCTCAAACACACTCCCCCTCCAGTAAACTCCCCCTAACTCCTGAATCTATACTTCCTCACTTGGGTAACTCATAACACATGACACAAATGTGTTCATAACTCAGGTCACAAGACACAAAAGAAGGACTCAGAGACACAGACAGGATGTTAAGACATCCCATCCAACATCCTTGCAAAACAACTGCATGAACAAACTCAACCCCAATACCTTTATCCCCCTTTTTATTCAAAAATTGGCAAAAGAAGCCAACGCAGACCCATACCCATAAAAAACTTACCAAGAAGCGGACAAATTCCATTATAATAACACACATTACCCAAGACAAGAGAAGTTAGAGATCCCTTTAAATACCCGAGCGATATTCTTAGGAAGTAACGAACCATTGAGAGAAACAAGTTCCATTCAATGAGGACATTATTAGAAGAATGTATTTTCACCAAAAACTAATGTGCACCGGCCAAAATAACTTTGATTGTTTCTTCTTGAATGAGAACCATCCACCGATTGTACAAATAACGAAGAGCATGTTTAGCATGCCCATGTTTTCTCCGATCCATATATATTGTCCAAAACACCCTAATTGACAATGTATCATGAACAATGTCCTAACATCCAGTCAGACATTCTCTAGTCTTCTTCATCGAACAAGGACTATTTCAATCAAGACTCACATTATTTCCACATCCAAGATTTTAAGAAATATCACAATACTCTTCTCCACACAAAATCACTTTATCTTGAATTAGAAAGCATGATCATGATATCTCTAATTCAGTCCATTGATCTCCCAATGATAGAATAAAACTTAAACTTCCAAGTCCCCCATGACCTGTACCAACAGTATAATGTCAGGACATCTTGTCTGACATCTCATCTTCATAAGAAGAAACAAAACAAAACTTGCTTGACCCCTAAGCATTCCATGAAATGTCTATACTTTTGTAATTACATATCTTAGACAGAAATATAACTCCCTATGTCCAAAACTAGTGCTCATTTTTAAGGGAGAACATCTTACTAATGAATGGAAAACACAAGACTCATATTTATGCTTTCAAGAGCTCACTCTTTGTCCAACACGCTTGTTGAATGCATTCACTTATTATTTGTTGCTTCTTCTGACTAGAAATAACATGTTGCCACATGACCATCATCATGCAAATAGTGAGAGCATCATTCAACCAACTCTTGGTTTGAGACCAAACTCAACATTGATCTCTCTTAATGAACCCATCCATGCATTATACAAATTCCTCTTGATTATCTCAGTCATAAATAAACATATTTAGAATGCTCAGAGTCCTTTAACACTCAGATGTCATCCTCCTCATGCTTCTAGATAGAAATCCTTAGTTTGCTTGCTGCATAAGATTTGATCTGATCCACTTTCTTAGAGTGACATGTAGAAGAAACCACCTCTTTAATCATGATAGTCCTCATCTAATCATCCTCCCGTATGATAAATTTAGACATTTCTGATTTAGCATATGAATATCAACTTCCAAATTTTGATCTTCAGTTCTTCATACAGTTAACATATGATATACTTCAGTCATAAGACAACTCTCTTCTCATCTCCCATATGATAAGTTATGATGCTTCTTATTTAGATGTTCCTCCCTAAAGGTAACAAGATCACATGATGTTATAACATCAGTTAGGATATCATTCACGAATCACAACTATCAACTATATCCCTTGTTATCTTCATGACTAAGGAAGTCTCCATAGAGTACAACTCCATCAGCTTGATCCTCAAGAACTCCAGACATTCATAGAGAGAAATAAACTCTCCATAACCACCGCAAGCATCTTTAGTTCCTTAGAGCTTCTTCCACAAGCTCCAAGATATAGCCAAAACCAGATCCTCCTTTGATTTTCAACTAATTACTCTTCTGAACAAGAGTAATTTGTTTCGATTCCACTCCTTGGATTCATATTTGAGAGTGACCAAATGCCATAGTTTAGTTAATTCACCATCCTTCATAATTCCAAAAACAAAATTGATTCACCAATGAAGCTTGATCTTTAAGTTACATATTCCATCCACTCCATCCGTAAGATGTCTTAGATACACCAAGAGTAGAACATGTATCATCTCCCACTCTTGCAGCTCCCGCAATCTTCATGAGATAAATATTTTTTAAGTATCAACAACTTCCATTCCCAAAAAAATTAGTTAATCTCAAGAAGCTAACTCCCTCAGATAAAGAATTCAGATGTTTAAATTGATGTTAGAACATTAGATATGACATCCAGCAGATGATCCAGCTCCTCCTAGTTTCAGCCTTGATGAACCAGTTGACAGGTTTCAAGTTATCAAGCCACTTTCATAACTTTTCAAACTTAACAGAACAAGAGTTCCATGCTCTCATATCCTTATAAAAATTTCAAGTTTGAGTAGACAACCTCTATCCTTCTTTGCTTTGCCACAATAAATCTATATCTCTTAATGAGTGCCAAACTGAAATCCAGCTTTCCTTGAGTAGAGACTTCTTAACCTATGAATTCCTATTAACCTTAGATCAGAAATAAACTGAACCAAGTATTATTCTTCTAATGGATGATGACTTTATATTCTCTTCCAATAGCCTCCATAATCTAGACCGGTTTCTAGAAAGGAAACTTTCTAGATGAATCACAGGCCTCAACAATTCTGATCTAAATAGATTACCAACACTTTAGCTCAAAATCCTAGGATTTTGATTCCCAGAGCCTATGCAGTATCCTTTCCTTGTTCTGGAGACTCAATCCTTGATCCAAAAAGATTATGTACAAACCAAGCTAGTGAGATGTTTCAACATCTGATTGAACACTTGTCTTTTTGAAGTCTTCCAAGATGTTCTTTGCAGTACTCATCCTCTAGGTTACAACTAAAGATAATGTACCTCCTGATGATTTATCTAGTCTTTAGCTA
Organism: Lathyrus aphaca; assembly: GCA_963966055.1. NCBI lineage: Eukaryota > Viridiplantae > Streptophyta > Magnoliopsida > Fabales > Fabaceae > Lathyrus > Lathyrus aphaca. The sequence goes on from OZ014525.1 coordinate 268,303,113, forward strand.
CCACAAACTCTAGATACAAGGATAATCAATTAATAATTGTGACTTTCAAAAATAGTAATTGATCTTAAATCCATATTCAATACCCTTTAGTGATAAATCTGCTTCATCCTTTCCAATGTCGAGACATCAAGACTGACATCGTTGACTTAACTTGCTTTCAGCTGACTATTGTAAACACCCCAAATTTTCCCTCTCCTTTTTCTCACACCATGGCTTGTGATATTTTCATATTGCATTTTCATAAGCATATCAACTCCCATTGCATATTTGTTTCTCTGCATAAGTTGCACAATTAGGGTCTGTGATCAGGAGAATCCAAGAAGTGATCTGAGCCATATCAAAGGTATTTAATCTTTTCAAGAGGGTCCATGAGTGTTCTATGATCATTTTATGCTCCCCAAGGTTCATTAAAGTCAAGAGATCACAGAGCATTGCAAAGGCATAGAGGCAGACTGAACAGTTTCTACACAAATGACCTAAAATTAGGGTTTTGGGTTTGAGGCCCTTAGTCTCAAATTTTTTGGTCATTCTTGATTCTAATGGTATTTATATGTCATAAGGAGAATGTGTACCAAATTTGATGAAGAAATTCATTGTGGAAGTCATCTGATCAACTGGTAACTTGTTGTGCAAGAAAAGTCAGAATCAGGGCATCTGAGGCCACCACCAATGGTACCAAAGGGTCATCTTCATCATTTTGAGGTTCTATGATCTTTATTTGATCTTAGAAGTGGTTAGAAGTTCATAAGATTGAAGAATTTCAAGCCATTTGCAAACTTTCCATTTTTGGACATGACTTGTAATGAAAACTTTCTATTTTGGGAAAGATTTTCAACCTCCTCTTTCTTGATCAAAAAGGCTTCAAATGAAAAATATTCAAACATGAAAGTTGTAGATTGGATCTTCCCATTTTCAAAAAGTACAATAACTTCTCTTGATTCATCCTAGAACTCAAGATATGATGTTTCAAAGTTGGGAAAAATCTTATAATTTTCAAGTATGTACCAAAGAGGGATTTTTGCAAAACCAAGTTTTAAGACTTCTAATGACCTCTAATCCACTTCTAAGCTTCATAACATGTTCTACAACATTGCAAGACCAAATTTGTGCCTTGGATCACAAGAAACCATGCCTCATTTTCACAAAAATCTCAAAGAGGGAAAATTGCAAAACCTATGATATCTCTTGCATCAAGTGTTACAGCTCACAAAATCTCATCCAAGGGCCCTCCATGAATCAAGTTGAGGCAGGACAAGCCTTGAAAACTCCTCTGGCCCGTGCCATGCTTTTGGTACACTTTCTTTGACTTTTTTGCAAATGAGACCATACCAATCACACTATGCCGCATCAACTCCTTTGATCACTCCTATTGGCTTATACAAACATCATAGACCTAAAAGAACACAACACACAAGCCTGAAACATCTCACAAGCTCAGAATCACAAAAATCTCAAAAAATATTCATCTCTTCGAAACTCACTGCCTAGCCAACAAAGCTCAAATCTCTCTTCACCATTCAACTCACCATCATCCATAAAACATAAAGCACCATTCATTTTCCCCTAAAAGCCACTAAATCACAAACACGATTTTTGCCTTAGTAGAACTGAAACTCACAAAGAAGACCATTTAAACTTGTTCCAAGCTTCTCAATAGCATCAAGGGACTCAAGGGAGTTGGTTTGCATCAAAGAAGAGGCCAGAAAGCTCAAAGTGACAAAGCTCCAACTCAGGTAGCTTCTTCAAACTATTTTTCCAGAACCTTTCTTTTATGTTATTGAATGAATTTGAATGCTCCCCTGATCATTGTGATGTAATTATTTTTGAAAATGGTTGGAAAATGAGTGTGTATCGTGCTTCTGAAATTTTTGACCTAAATATTGTTTGATTCGATTCATGCTGTTCTTGAAATATAAATGAATTTTGTGGCTTGATTCATGTTTAGTGTTGTTAGAGGATGGATTCTGGAGATTTTGGGGGCTTGGGGTAGCTTGTAGAGAGACTTAGGGATTTGGTGTTGTCGGAGAAGACGACCGGAGCTATTCTCTGGTCGCCTGAATGTGTTTAGGGCTAATCTCATTAATTAGACAGGTTTGAATTCTGACCCTTGGATTTGTGTTTACCCGCGTGCGTGAATGGCCAGGATTGAATCAATAAACCCTAATCTTTAATTAATTAATTTAATTAGGATTAATTAGTCAGGATGAATAATAGCCTTAGGATCACGTGCCAATTGTAATTTTGAACCTGAGCCATTAGATCACCATACCCTAAGTCAAGCAGACTTCACATCTGGGGCCTTGAACCACACAACTTCAAATCCTGACCACCCATTTGCATTACTTTTATTTTCTTTTTTTATTTTATTTCATTTATTTTCATATAATTATTAAAAATAGTAAAAATATTTATAAAAATATCATTTTCTGCATTTTCATTTCAAATATTTTTCTAAACTCAAAAACATTTTTATTTTTAATTTTTCATTAAAAATGTATTTTTAAATCATTTAAATGTTTTATTTAATTAATTAAAAATACACTTAGGTACTTAAAAATCACAAAAAAAAATCATGAAGCATTCTTAGGCATTTAGAACAATTTACAAACTCACCATACAAATTTCTTTTTAGGTTTGATCATGTTTTCATAATTTACTTTGAATTAGGGTTTATAAATTCACATTTTCTAACCTTAACTTAAGAAAATCATTTCTGATCAACCATGATGAGTTTGCATTTGGTTCTTTTTGCATTGTTTCATACTTTGCATATAGTATCTAGGTTATTTAACTCATAATTTTGCATTGCATTTTCAAATTATTTGGCATTTTTCCTTTAGAAGTACCCAAAAACCCTAGCTAACTTAGAAAATTCATAACTTCCTTTAAGTTTAGCTTCTGACCTCCATATTTGGGGAGTGATTTTAAGTGTGTTTAGGGTTTGTTTGAGTTCATTTTCAAATTTTTATCATGATGTATGCTTCTGTTTTGATCATATGCATCTCATACATTCTTAAAACCCTAATTTCTCATGTTCATTTGTATTCATCTTTGCATATCATCATCATCATATGAACTTGCCATGACATTCCATGCTCTTGTATGCCATCTTAGACATCTTATGACATGTTTGAGCATTGCTTGATCATTTCTTCATTCATTTGGTATGCTTTGCATTCATTTCATTTCATGTTTATCCATGTGTTTCTAAGCTCCTAACATGCTTCTCTTTGCATCTCATCCCTTGTATGAACATTCATAAACATCTCATATTTCTTTGCATCATTCCATAGCACATTTACATCATGATTTCACTTCTGGTCTTGAGCTTTGCACCTTCATTTGCTTTATTTCCTTTTTTTGCATCTTATGCATTCACACTAACATTTCAGAGGCTTATGGTAAGTTGTTTGGGATGTGGATTTGCCTTCACATCCCACCTCTTCTCATATTTTCATTTGCATATTCTATTTGTCTTTGAAGTGAACTTGCTTCACTTGTTCTCTCTTGCTCCTATCTCTTCCTTTTAGGTTACTTATCTTTTTTAGGAAGTAAGTAACCTATTCTCCTTTCTCTTCTCTTTTCATCTACTTCTCTTCCTTGGTGGCCTCCTGAAGATCCTTCTCTTTAAGCCTCACAAACCATAGGAACACCCAAGCATGATAATTTTTAGAGTTGTACATAGTCTCCCCTAGTTTTTACCTTTGAGTCTCCTTGAGTCTCTGTTCTCATCTCATAATCAGAGGCAAAACACTTAAAGCTTTAGGACTTTGAATTAGGGTTATGCCTGCATCCTTATCTTAGGATGGAGTGTATAACTTTAATCCTTAGTGTTAAACCTTTAATTTGCTTACACCTTCTAATAAAAACACCTAATAATCATTAATACTTAAGCTTGTAACTTGGGCCTTATATTAGGGTTACATCTATTCCTTTTGGTTAAGAGGGACTAACCCTAGTGTTCAATGGACAAGTCCCCCTCAAGCTAGTCTTACAAACATAAAAAAACACTTCTTAATCTCACCCTTTAATTAAAATCCATTTTTAATAAAGGCTTGTTATATAATGAATGTAATCTCTAACCATGGATTAAGTTGAGGAGTCTTCTTCAGCTTAAGTGTTCTCATTTATCATCCTTCTCTTAGGATGGTGTAATGAGTTCACTAATCCCTGATTAGAGATTAAACTCATTACTTAACACTAAACAAAAATCCAAAAACATCTTAATAATCACAAGTAGGTTAATGATCTTAATCCTATATCATCATGGTAATTAAGTTGAGATCTTCATCTCATGCTTAAGTAGGCTCATTATCCCTAATCAGGAAGGATATAATGAGTTTACAACCCTTGATTTAGACTTAAGCTCATTATCCTATGCAAAACACCAAAAACAATTAAAAAACTGAAAACACAAAAACAAACAATAACCATCTCCTTCAGGATTCTTTTCTCATCACACTCACTCTGAAAATGAGAACTCGCTTCTTCTGTCTAATGCAAGACAATTAGCACTCGAGCCAGACGAGTCACACCCTTGAGCATAGACAAGCAAACAGTTAAAAACAAATCATCCCAGTCTCTTTGAGTCGATCTATAGTGTTCTAACTTCCTCATTGCACGAGAGGATACGTAGGCATAACTTAACGGTTATCGAACAAAAGTCTCTTTGTCTCCCCTCTCCTTCCAGCTTTCTTTCTAACCCTCAGTCTTTGAGCATTTCACTCTCCTTTTGCACTGACACTCTGTACATTCTTTTCTCCTTAGCTTTTATACAAAGTTTAGTACATACACTACCCCTTTTAAACACAATCAAGTAAGCGTGGATCCCGTCGAGTACGACGGACGATCTGGGTGTTAATACCTTCCCAGGTCGTAACCAACCCCCTTTCTCAATTTCTTTGGCTCGCAACCGTCTTATCCATACCTTTTTCCAGGTTTATGCAGCATTACCTTTCCTTCGGGATAAAAATGCCTAGCTGGCGACTCTATTCAACCACAACCTCCAACATCACCGACCGCCCGCGTCTGCACCGGGACGAAAGTCCGGGGAGCGACAGCTTGGCGACTCTGCTAGGGAAAGGATGCAACCAGGGCTTCTGGTTCTCTTGTGGGTTTCTCCTAACGCTTGTTTGTTTGTGTTTATGGGGGTGTTATGTGCTATATGTGTTTTTGTTTTTGCTTTATTTATTGCTTCCTGTACAGCTTTATTTACTGCATTTACTTTATCGCTTTCATTTACCGCTTTATGCGTTTCATTTATTATTATCATATCATGTGCTGGATTTTCTGGTTTGCTTTGGTGGGAGGGGTATTCCAGTAAGAAAGGTCCAACACAAAGGCCTGAGTGACAGACATAGGATATAGTGGATTCATATTCTTACCCATTCCATTTCGGTCAGGTGCGGGAATATGAAAACACAGTTCAAACATGGGTTTCTTCTTGAGAACTTTGTGCTACAAATCTCCTGTAGTGCTAGGGCTATCTGGGAAGCCTGTTAAGTCTGGATGACCTTTTTAGATGACCTTCAGCATCTGAGGTGAATTAGAGGAGGATCCTTTATGATTAGAGTAAACATTGTACCCTCTGGGTTAGAAGTGTTTACACTTCTCATAATAGATCAGAATCTAAGGATCCTTGTTCTAGAACAATGCATGTGAGTGAGTGGGGTTGTTTACAGGTTTACAGGAACCATTGGCCTCATCATACCCTGTTACTGGAACTGTTTTAAGGTTGTACTATTTTGGACTGATTCTATGAAACCCTGGACAAGTGACTCTTTATTTGAGTCCCCCGCCTGGTTACTGGTTCTCAAACTTTTATCCGGAATTCTGAACACTCATGGACCCTATCAGAGCACCAGACAATCCAGCACCTGATCACAAACCCTTGCATATCATTCAGCATACATCATATTGCATCATTTAACATTTTGTATATTTGTTTTACAGGGTATCCACATCTTCTTTGGTTTGGTTTTGATCGTTCTTCTGCTCAGACATCTTCTCCAACACTTCATCAGCTACCTTCTTCAGCTATCTACTTCAGCTGTTTTCTCCAGTTATCTTCATCAGCACCCATTGTCAGTATAGATTCAACCAGGAAGAGCAACATCACATACCACTTCTTTGAGTACCCTTTAGCAGGCATCAAGAAGATACAGGCTCTTATCACTCCCGATCATGTCCCCTTATTTAGAGAACATTATGGTGGAATCCTGGACATGATCATGGACTTGGATGCATCACAGAGGAGCATGATTCACACCTGTCTTTAGTTCTATGACCCTCCTCTCCATTTCTTCACTTTCCCAGATTTTCATATTGGTCCTTTGTTGGAAGAGTATTCTATGTTGTTGGGTGTCCCTATCAGAAGAGGAATTCCTTTCAACCCTGAGATGACTGCTCCTAAGAATGAAGACATAACTAAGGCTCTACATATTGAAGCAACTATCATTAAGGAGCATATGACTACCAAGGCTGGAATCCCATGCCTCCATCTGGATTTCTTAGTTACTCAGGCTACAAAGCAGGCTACAAAAGGAAATTGGGAATCTGTTTGTGCTCTCCTGGCTCTTAGTATATATGGCATCATTTTGTTTGCAGACGAGCCTAAGTTTGTAAGCAAGAATGTTATCCATATCTTCATGCTCAAGAATCCAGTTCCTACCTTGTTGGGAGATTTCTACTACTCAGTGCATCAGAGGAATGAGAAACAGAGGGGAAGACTAGTCAGATGTTGTGCACCTCTCTTCTACAGTTGGTTGATAAGACATATGCCGAAGATGGAAGCTTTCCTGCATCCATATCAGACAAAGAAATGGGCTAAGAGGATGATTGCCCTTACTTCAGAAGACATCAGGTGGTGTACTCAGAACACCAAGGGCAGGGACATAATTACAAGTTGTTGACAATATCCTAATGTGCCTCTTATTGGAGTAAAGGGTTATATCAATTACAATCCTTTGATATTCAGAAGACAATTAGGGTATGCATTGATACATCCACCTAGGGAGCAGGACTTAGCGGAGTCTCTTTAATGTGTTGTTTAGAATAATCATGCCACCGTCCGACAGGCAGCCTGGGCTTGGGACCACATACAGACTAAAGGAACTGCTACTTTGGGGAAGTGCAACAACATAGTGTCGCTCCCAAAAGATGAGACTGAGCTCAAATGAGGTACAGACGCGAACGGTCGGCGAGAGGGACAATGAGAACACACAGCCGTGAACTCACTGGAGATGAATAGAGTCGCCAACTAGGCATTTTTATCCCGGAGGAAAGGCAATGCTGCATAGACCTAGAAAAAGATGGATAAGACGGTCGCGAACCAGAGAGACTGAGAAAGGGGGTTGGTTACAACCTGGGAAGGTATCAGCACCCAGATTGTCCGCCGTACTCGACGGGATCCACGCTTAAAAGATTTGTGTTTTAAAGGGGTAGTGTCAGTGCAATCTGTGTATAAAATAGCTGGAAAAGGATGTACAGGTGTCAGTGTGAAAATAGTGTGAAGTGTATAATGATGTGTCAGTGTAAGAATGAGAATGAATTGCTCATGATAAAGAGGCTAAAGAATGAAGCTGGAAAAAGGGGGAATATACAGAGACTTTTGTTCGATAACTGTTAAGTTATGCCTACGTATCCTCTCGTGCAATGAGGAAGTCAGAACACCGTAGTTCGACCCAAAGAGACTGAAAGATGAATTGACTTGTGAACTGCTTACTTGTCTATGCTCAAGTGTATGATCTGTCTGGCACAGATGCAAACTGTCTTGCATTAGACGGGAGAGGCAAGTTCTCGTTTATGAGCGAAGATGATGAGAAAAGAATCCCGAAGGAGACGATTATTGTTTGTTTTTGAGTATTCAGTCTTTTATTGCTTTTGAAAGTTTGTCATAAATTAATGAGCTCAAGCCTAAACCAATGGATTTAGTAAACTCATCACATCTTCCCTCTGATTAGGGGTAATGAGAATACCTTAAGTGTGAAGTCAGATTCTCACACTTAATCACCATGATGTAGGATTAAGATCATTAACCTACTTGTGATTATTTAGATGTTTTTGGTGTTTTTGTTTAGTGTTAAGTAATGAGGTTAAGCCATAATCAGAGATTAAACAGACTCATTACACCATCCTAATAGAAGGATAATAGATGAGAATGTTTAAGCTGAGGAAAGCTCCTCAACTTAATCCATGATTAGGGATTAAACTCATGACAAAACAAGCCTTTGATTAAGTGGATTTTATTTAGTGATATGATGATGAAGTGATTTTTATGGTTTGTAAGACAACTTGAGGGGGACTTGTCCATTAACACTAGGGTTAGTCCTTCTTAACCAATTAAGGAAGAATTAGAACCCTAATGCAAGGCCCAAGTTACAAGCTTGATGTCTTGATGATTATTAAGTGGGTTTATTAAGAGATTTAAACACATTAAGGGTTTAACACTTAGGATTAAAGTTATACACTCCATCCTAATAGAAGGATGCAGGCATAAGCTTAATCACAAAGCCTTAAAGCCTTTAGGGTTTAGTCCCTGATTATGAGATGAGAAGAGAAGACTCAAAGAGGGACACAAAGGTAAAACTAAGAGGGCAGACTAATCAAAACCCTAATCGTTGTCATGCTTGGTTGTTCCTAAGGTTTGTGAGGTTTCACCAAGAAGATCTTCAATGGAACCACCAGGAAGCAGATGAAAGGATCAAGAGAAGCAAAGCAACTTGCTTCATTCAAGAAGTCAAGTCACTTGAAGAGAGAAAGTGGGAAGAAGAAGAATGAGCAAGCTCAAACTCAAACACATACAAAAATGCAGCATGGATGCAAGGGAGATGAAAAGAAAAGTTATGAGAAGTGAAGGCAAATTCACTTCTCAAATTCACTTACCACCTGAAATGTTAGAAAAGAAATGCAATGCAATGCAAAATGGGATGAGATGACATGATGAGACACAAAACCAGAAGCATGTTGATGATGATAATGATGCTATGAAGTGATACAAACATGAAACAAGGCATGGAGATGATCATACAAGCTTATGGATGCAGATGAAACATGTTAAGACACATGAACATACATGAAAAGTTATGAAGTGCACATGGCATACAACATGGCAAATACATGATGCAATGATCAAACATGCTTTCAATATGTCTTATGATGTCAAATGAATCAAATGGAAACATGGAATGTCATGGCAAGTCATGTTATGCAAGAGAATGCAAGATGGATGCATATGGAAGCCCAAATTAGGGTTCATGAACCATACATCAAACAAAAGTCAAAATCAGAAGCAAACCCTAAGATAAAAAATTGAAAATTCCACTCAAAGGACCCCTAATCCTATACTAAACCAATGCCCAAAGGAGAGGTCTCAACTCCTAACCAATTTTAAGATATGAATTTTACAAGTTTGCTAGGGTTTTAGGGTTCCTAAACAAGAAAATTATCAAACAAATGGAAAATGAAAGATCAAATCATGGCCATTTAATCTCATAAACTACATGCTAAACACAATGCAATGCAAGAAGAATCAATGTCCAACTCCTCATGAATAGGCAGAAATGATTTTTTGAACTATGGATCAAATAATGCATAAAAAATGATTTTAATTCAATGGAAAATTCTCAAAATGCATCAAGATCAAAAAAGAAATTTGGTTTGAAGGTTGGACAATGTTTCTAAATGTCTTAGAACATTTCATGAATTTTTTGGTGATTTTTAAATACCTAAAAGTATTTTTAATAAATTAATTTCCATTAATCAATTAAAAATAAACTTTTAAATATTTTAAAATACTTTATAAATGCTAAAAATGAAAATAAAAATCTTTTTGTGTCTTAAAAATTAATAAAACTCTTGAGAAAAAGTTTCATAATTTTTAAAACAATTTTGCTATTTTAAATAAATTATGCAAATAAAATGAAAAGAAATGAAATAAAAATTGAAATAAAAAGAAAGTCAAACGAATGGAAGGCTGGGATGAGCTCTGGATTCAAAAGTGTTGACCACGCGCCAGATCTAGTGGCCAGGATTGCATCTGATTAAATTAACCTAATTATGATTAATTAAATTAACTAAAGTGATTAGGGCAAAAACAAGTGGATCTGGGCCATCCGTTCGCGCGGCAAGTCAAACAAGTCAGGCCATCCAACGCGTGAGATTCAAATGGGATTAATTACAGGGATTAGGGCATAACAACTTTCAGGTGACCGGAGGGAAGCTCCGGTCATCTTCTCCGGCACTACCAAAACCCTAGAATACGATTCAGGCCACCATTCCTCAAATTAATGCCAGGAAAATGTTCCTCTACTCAAACCTTACTCGAATCAACTCTCAAAATAAATTTCTCATGCTTAAACTAAGGGAATCGAAGCCATGAAGTTTCACGGGCAAAATTTCAGAGCCCTGGTAAATCCTCATTTCTCACTCATTCTTGAATCTAAAACCATCCCCATGACCAGCAAAGCATACATAATCAATTTATAACTAAAAATGTAAGCTCTGAGGAAAAAGAATCCATGGTCATACCTGAGCTGGAAAGCTTCAAAACTGAGCTTCCAGAGCTATTCTTTGGTGCAAGCTTGTTCCAATGACTCCCCTGGTGCTAATGGCAGGCTTGGAATGAGCTTAAGCAAGCTATTTTGAGAGATTCCAATCTGATATAGCAGAAAATGGAGTTTGTGTATAGGCTGTTTCAGATCAATGTGATGGGTGGTTTTGGTTCCTTTTGAGGTGTTTGATTTGTTGGTGAAAATAGTTTGGATGTTTTGTGGTTGTGGAAGGTGATTCGAATGAAAATGCAGATTGGAGTGTTTTTGTGAAGGTTGTGTTCTAGTGTGCTTCTGGCTGTCTTGAGTGTTGGTTTGGGCTTAATGAAGCATAGTGAGTGGATTAGTGTAATTGGTTTTAGTGTTTGAGGCCTGTGGAAGATGATTCGAAGAGAAATGCAGAATGGGGTGAGTTTGTGTATGGTGTGCTAGGGCTTGCTTCAGGCTGGCTTGATGTATGGAATGACCAGCATTTGCCTTGCATAAAAGACTCCCATTGGTCAGATGATGTGACCTGGCCTGCTGTGATTGGGATGTCTACTTTTGCAAAAAGTCCACTCTTGTGTAAGGAAAGCATGGGCTTGGTTCTAGGCTAGTACAAGCATGGGGCTGCGCAGCAAGGTGTGTATGGAAGGCTAGCATGGTTCAGCATCCAATGTAGCAAGTGGTAGGAGGTGTGATCATGAGTTTTGCAACTTGTTCATCTTTGGTTCACATGTGACTATCTTGCTACACAAGCCATGAACATGAGAAATTCTTGGTCCAAATCTGATTTTTAGGTCACATAGAATGTTTGTGTAATGGTTTGATGTGAACTAGAAGTTACAATTTGCCTTGGTTCATGATTTTGCAAATTTCTCATTTGAGGCATGTCTTGAAAATTAGTGATTTTTGCCAACTTTGTCAAACCATAACTTTTGATCAAAGAAGAATTAGATCATGTTCTTGTACTTTTTGAAAAGGGAAAAATGTGTTCTACAACTTTCATGACCAAAGTTTTTTCATTTGAAGCATTTTTGGATCAAAAAGCAAGGCTTGAAAAAATGGCATAAAATGACATATTCTTGAAAAGTCAACTATGCCCAAAAAAGTCAACTTTGCAAAAACTTCAAATTCTTGAATTTTGTGAACTTCAACCTTCTCCCATGATCAAATAAAGATCATATACACTCAAAATGATGAAGATCACCCCTTGGTTGGGTCATTGGGGGCCTCAGATGCCCTGATTTTGCACTGACTTGTCCAGAAAGTCAACTCTTGATCAGATGACTTCCCCATGGAATTTCTTCATGAAAATTGTTATGCATACTCCCTATACCATATAGAGACCAATGGAAACAAGAATGACCAAAAAATTTGGGGTTATGGCCTCTGAAACCAAAACCCTAATTTTAGGTCAACTGTGCAGTCAAACTTGGCTCTGCATCCATACCAATCCCAGTTCTTGTGATTCTTTTGCATTTTTGACTTTGGGGGGATGTAATATGGTATAAGAACACACATGGATCCCTTTGGTAGCCTTTGGAGTGGCTCAAGAGGCTCTTGGATTGCTCAGATCACAAACCCTAGGTGCAGATGACTTAGAAACTATGCAGTGGATCAAAAATGTGGTATGAGGTGATATGATTGTGTTTATGCATATGAAATGATCACAAGCCATGGTGTGAATGGGTGAGGGCAAATTTGGGGTGTTTACAGCTGCCCCTATTCAAACATGAGTTAGCTGTGTAGGATGTAAGCGACGGCTTAACAGGCAAACAAGATAACTTGTGGTTGAATACCAAAGACAGTCCAAAATGTGCACTCACAGAATGAAGAAGAAAAGGGATATAGATTGTAAAGGAAAATAAAGTATATTGTAAAGTGTGGGCGACGGAGGACGACCGCCGAGCAGAGGACGACTGCTGGGTAACGAGCAATGACGGGGACGGCCGACATGCTGGGAAAAGCGCGGGAAATAAAGTGATGACGGGGACGGCCGACATGCTGGGGATAAAAGGTAAAGCTAAGACGGGGACGGCCGACTAGCTGGGAAAAATAAGAAAATATGATGGGGACGACCATCGAGATAAAGTTGTAAGATTCTCTGGGGATTGGTGAAACCTGACGGGGACGGCCATCAAGTTCATAAAGGTAAAGTAACCAACGATGGGGACGGCCATCGGGCTAAAAAGAAAAGGGACCACGACGGGGACGGCCATCGGGCTAAAAAGAAAAGGGACCACGACGGGGACGGCCATCGGGTTAAAGAATAAATGAAATAAACAGATGATGAGGTACGGTCATCAAAAGTGAAGGACGATCATCTAGCAGGGGACGACTACTCTGTTGGGTTAAGATGAGGGACGGTCATCTAAGGTGGAGGACGACCACCTGGCAGGGTACGGCTGCCGAAAATATCGCGGCATAGGACGAATGCCGGATAGAAAGGTCAACGATGGGGACGGCCATCGGACGAGCATGATGGAGGACGACCATCAAGTGGTGGAGGACGACCACCTAGCAGGGGACGGCTGCTCTCGAGGTTTCTCATGACATAGGACGAATGTCGGATAACCAAAAATCAACAATGGGGACGGCCATTGGATAAAATGATGAAGGACGATCATCAAGAGGTGGAGGACGACCACCTAGCAGGGGACGGCTGCTAAAAATCAACGATGGGGACGGCCATCGGATGAGCATGATGGAGGACGACCATCAAGAGGTGGAGGACGACCACCTAGCAGGGTACGGCTGCTCTCAAGGTTTATCATGACACAGGACGAGTGTCAGATAAAAAGAAGAAAATTTGCTTTGTCGGCGATCTACTGGGGATGTAGTAAACACAGACGAGTATTTACATCCAAGAAACAAAAGGTATAAGTGTTTGGTATGTTTGTGTATAGATTAAAGATGCGGACGAGCATCCTTAAGACTGTGATACGGACGAGTATCAGAGATGATGATACGGACGAGTATCAACGGATTAACAGAGAACACGGACGAGTGTTGAATCTGAGGGGACTCTTCTGGGGAATAGTAGACACAGACGAGTATCTATATTCAAGAAGACATAAGTGTTTGACACGGTGTATGGATTAAAGATGCGGACGAGCATCCTTAAGACTATGATACGGACGAGTATCATGTAGAAACAAACACTTGACGCATGTTCTGAGATGATGATACGGACGAGTACCAACTGGTTAACAAAGAACATGAACCGATGTCGAATCTGCGGGGATGTAAATGGTATATGCAAGATACGGACGAGTATCTGTATAAGTATAATATGAGTAGTGAGTATTGTATAGATAAGTATTTATCTGCTGGGGAGGGTGACACGGACGAGTGTCAAGAGAGAAAAGTATAATAATATCAACAAGTATATGGGTTGTAAAAGTGTAGGTGACTGCGCTGGGGATACGACACGGACGGGTGTCAGGAAGTAAATACAAGTATAGGTGAGTGCAAAGATAATGTCTTCGGCTTTTTGCTGGTGATATGACACGGACGGGTGCCAGGAAGTATCTATAATGCGGGTGATCTTGTTTGTAAAGAGTGTTCAGGCGACTTTTCTGGGGAGTGATGACACGGACGGGTGTCAAAAGGAGTATATACTGGTGTTTGTGAATTGTGAGGCAACTGCTTTTGCTGGAGACTCTGGTGGGATTTCTGTATATTGTTGATGAATGGTCATTATTCACAAGTGTTGATTCACAACACGGCTTATGATTATGCTATGTATTTGATTTTTGCCGTAATGTTCCGTATTAGACGGAATGCTACGCTTTGTGGGTGAATATGATGCCATGATTATGCAAGGGTACAAAACCGGGATTCGGATCCCGTTGCTGTGAAGGTCTCTGGTCGATCTGCTTGAAATGAGGATCCCAGCTGGGGATAAGATCACTGGTAGATCTGATGATATGATATTTTCTTGGGGATACAGGTCACTGATTGACATATCCTTGTAATATGAGACCCAGCCGGGGTTTGTAGAAGCTTTCTGTACTCTGTTGTGACTCCTTCGTGCGTTGCTCTTCTGGATAGAGGCTGAGGATTCTGTGGGGAGATGGTTCCCTGGATCTCTGCATTCTGCTGAGGAAGAATGATAGGTACTACGGCTGGGGAATGTTGTTGGTAACTCAGCTGGGGAGAGTAATGAGAGGCAACTCAGCTGGGGAGAGAGCACTTCGGATGCTGAGATTATTTGTTGATTTGCCAGCTTGCTGGGATGTAACTTGCATGCCCCAAGTTGCGTTCTGGATACCTGCAATCCTGCAAGGATAAGGAAACGCACAAAATGGTCCCGAGGTATCCTTTATTGGATTCCGTCATAGGAGTTAAACATTTTCGAGAGTAAGTATATTCCCTGCAAGCATGCGTCTTTATTTTCTTAGGGAAGAGCATCTGTACTTGTGCAATTATTTTTTTAAGAGACATCAGACATTCTTTGCAAATAAAAATGTACAAAACGAAACATGACTGAAAAATCTGATTTTATTAATTCAAATGCCCTGAATTGGCAAGATACAGTCAAGGAAACAAATCCCCTGAAATGAGGGGATTGTTACAAATTGAGAAACAAAGTGCTGGCGATGTTGACGACGCTTTCAAAGGAGCTTCCTCTTCTGCTATGACTCGTATGACTCTTGACGTTCTTCTCATCTTGCGTTCTGGAGAAGGTTGATTCTGACTGAGGCTTGATCCTTTCGAGGCTTACCAAGTTGTAGGTGATACAGACGAATTCAGAATGCAGTTGTTCGCTCATTCCCTTGTTTTGCATGGATCGCCCTTTCGGGTTTTCAATCCATCGGGATACCCATTTTTGCCTGAGTTGTCCAATGCGGCTTTTCAGCTCAGCGGGTGTACATTTTTGTTTATTTTCCCTTACTTTTGCCCGAGTCTTTTATTCTGTTTTTGACTCGCCGGGATGCCCTATTTTTGCCTGGACTTACATTCTGTTTTTATGTCCAGCGGGTCATTTTATGCGAAGTATTTTTTAACTGCATCTGAATTCACAGGGGACGGGAAATCTTCACCATCCATGGTACTGAGCATCAGTGCTCCACCAGAGAAAACTTTCTTTACCACGAATGGTCCTTCATAATTTGGAGTCCATTTGCCCCTGTGGTCTGTATGAGGAGGGAGGATTCTTTTCAACACAAGATCTCCTACTTGATACTCTCGGTGCCTGACTTTCTGATCGAAGGCTTTCTTCATTCTTTTCTGATATAACTGCCCATGACAGATTGCAGCCAATCTTTTCTCTTCAATCAGACTCAGTTGTTTGTATCGGGACCGAACCCATTCTGCTTCATTCAGTTTAACATCCATCAATACTCGTAAAGAGGGTAATTCAACTTCAACTGGTAGGACTGCCTCCATACCATACACAAGCTGATACGGTGTTGCCCCAGTGGATGTACTGATTGACGTGCGGTACCCATGCAAGGCAAACGGTAGCATTTCATGCCAGTCTTTGTAAGTGACTACCATCTTCTGCACAATCTTCTTGATATTTTTATTTGCTGCCTCAACAGCGCCATTCATCTTTGGCCTGTAAGGAGAAGAATTGTGATGTTGGATCTTGAAGTCCCGGCACAGCTCTGCCATCATTTTGTTGTTTAAATTGGAACCATTATCAGTAATGATTCGCTCGGGCACTCCATATCGACAGATGATATCTCTCTTCAGGAATCGGGCTACCACTTGCCTTGTAACATTTGCATATGAGGCTGCTTCAACCAACTTGGTGAAATAGTCAATGGCGACCAGGATGAATCTGTGGCCGTTTGAAGCAGTTGGCTCAATCTTGCCAATCATATCAATGCCCCACATGGCAAAGGGCCATGGTGAAGACATGATGTTCAAAGGATTGGGAGGTATATGCACCTTATCTGCGTAGATCTGGCATTTGTGACATTTTCTGGCGTAAGCACAACAGTCTACATCTATTGTGATCCAGTAATAGCCTGATCTTAACAACTTCTTAGCCATGGCATGTCCTCCAGCATGGGTACCAAAGGATCCTTCGTGCACTTCATGCATCAACAAATCTGCTTCCGTCTTGGCAACACATCTGAGGAGTACCATATCAAAGTTTCTTTTGTATAAAGACCCATCAGTGTTCAGAAAGAAACTACCAGCAAGCCTTCTCAAAGTCTTCTTATCATTGGAAGATGCCCCAGGTGGGTATGCTTGATCCTCCAAGAAGCATTTAATGTCATGGAACCAAGGCTTATTATCTTTGACAACATCTGCTGCGAACACATATGCCGGTCTGTCGAGTCTGGACACTGAAATCTGAGGCACAAAGTTGGCAGCCTGAACTTTGATCATGGATGAAATGGTAGCAAGAGCATCTGCAAACTGATTCTCGTCCCGAGGGATATACTCAAGTTTGACCGTCGTGAAGAAAGTCAACAACCTCCTTGTATAATCCCTGTAAGGTATCAGATGATCCTGGTGGGTGTACCATTTTCCGTTGGTTTGATTAACTACCAGAGCTGAATCTCCGAATACAGTCAGTGTCTTGATCCTGAGGTCAATGGCTTCCTCAAGACCCATAATGCAAGCTTCGTATTCGGCTTCGTTGTTAGTGCAGTTGAAAGTGAGTTTTGCCGAGAAAGGCATGTGAACTCCTTTGGGTGTAATGAGTACTGCACCAACACCATGACCATTCATATTAACAGCCCCATCAAACATCATAGTCCATTCTTCTTCTGGGTCAGGCCCTTCAGTGTGAATAGGCTCTTCATGATCTTTTGATTTTATGAACATGATGTCTTCATCAGGGAAGTCGAATCTCATAGGCTGGTAGTCATCAATGGGTTGCTCAGCAAGATATTCAGACAATACACTGCCCTTGATGGCTTTCTGAGAGGTGTACTAAATGTCATATTCTGTGAGAATCATTTGCCATCTTGCAACCCGTCCGGTAAGAGCTGGCTTCTCGAAAATGTACTTAACCGGGTCCATTTTTGAGATCAACAAAGTAGTGTGAGTCAACATATACTGTCTTAGTCGGCGAGCAGCCCACGCTAAAGCACAGCAAGTTTTCTCGAGCAGTGAATAACGTTGTTCACAGTCGGTAAACTTTTTGCTCAGGTAGTAAATTGCATACTCTTTTCGACCAGACTCGTCATGCTGGCCCAGCACACACCCCATTGATTCTTCTAATACTGTCAAGTACATTATCAGAGGTCTTCCTTCAACTGGAGGCATAAGGATTGGAGGTTCTTGCAGATATTCTTTGATCTTGTCAAAAGCCCTTTGGCAGTCTTCGTTCCACCTGACCGTCTGTTCTTTTCTTAAAAGCTTGAACAAGGGTTCACAAGTTGCTGTAAGGTGAGATATGAACCGTGAGATGTAGTTCAATCGACCTAAGAACCCTCAAACTTCTTTCTCAGTTTTTGGTGCAGGCATCTCTTGAATGGCTTTGACTTTATCAGGGTCAACTTCAATCCCTTTCTCGCTTACAATAAAGCCCAGCAGCTTACCGGATCGTACCCCGAATGTGCACTTGTTGGGGTTCAACTTCAATTGGTACTTCCTCAGACGCTTAAATAGCTTCAGGAGATTCACCAGGTGATCTTCTTCAGTAAGGGACTTGGCGATCATGTCATCCACATAACACTCTATTTCTTTATGGATCATATCGTGGAATAATGTCACCATAGCCCGTTGATATGTTGCACCAGCATTCTTCAGTCCGAATGGCATCACTTTGTAACAGAACGTGCCCCAAGGTGTAATGAATGTTGTCTTCTCCATGTCTTCAGGTGACATCTTGATCTGATTGTATCCTGAAAATCCGTCCATGAAGGAGAATACTGAGAACTGAGCCGTGTTATCCACCAATACGTCAATGTGAGGTAATGGGAAGTCATCTTTCGGGCTAGCTCTGTTCAGATCCCGATAGTCAACACACATTCTTACTTTGCCGTCTTTCTTTGGCACAGGTACTATATTAGCAACCCACGGCGGATAGCTAGTTACGGCAAGGAACCCGGCGTCCCATTGCTTTTGTACCTCCTCCTTGATTTTCATAGCCATGTCTGGGCGAGTACGGCGCAATTTCTGTTTGACCGGTGGGCATTCTTCTCTCAAAGGCAGCTTGTGCACAACAATGTCGGTGTCCAACCCTGGCATATCTTGATACGACCAAGCAAACACATCCACATATTCTTGAAGCAGATCAATCAGTTGTCTCTTCACTGAGTCTTGCAGGCAGGCCCCGATTTTAACCTCTTTCACGTCTTCCTCTGTACCAAGATTAATCACTTCAACCTCCTCCTGGTGAGGAGTAATAGCCTTTTCCTCTTGTCTTAACAACCTGGCTAGCTCTTCAGGAAGCTCGTATTCTTCTTCAACCCCTTCATCAGCTTGATTGATCGGATTGTCAAAGTCATACGAAGTCATAGCCGTGCTGTTGTCGGTGCTGTCTGGAAGGCACTCTCTGCAAGGGTTCAGTTTGTTCATTTTAGTGATTGATTTTAATCTTGCTTAGAAAAGTGAAATAAAGTTATCATTTTGAAAACATCGCCATTTATTTTTTTGTACAAAAAGAAAAACGGAAAAATAGTGAGCGGAAAAGAAAAAGACTTATTTGCAAAAAGATGTCTGATATTTCATTGATTAATCTTGTTTGCACAAAAAGTACAGATGGCCCGATTACAAAATGAGTCTTGTCATCTTGGGCAAGATACAAGACTTTGATGCATGCTATAAAGATACAGGAAATAATAATTACTCTGCATGAGTAACTCTTATAATTTCCTGGGAAGACCAGTTCGAGATACTGCTCCCCGGGATCTTTGGACGAATCCAATTCTCCAGATTGCGCTCCTCTTCCAGCTCGTCTTCCAAATTGTTGATAGCATCAGGGGTGAGCATCCCCCCACTGACAAAACTGGGCTCTTCAGCAGCCTTTGCTTGATGTTGTTGAGTTGGTCTGTAACCCAACCCAAATTTGTCTTTCTTCTCCTCCACAGATAAAACCTTGCCCCAGCCTTGGGCAGTTCCTTCCTCAACAACCTTCCGGGCTTGTTGATAAGATGACATGGAGAAACAACAACCTTCCTTGGCTCATTGTTTCATGGATCTCCCCGTCCATCTCAATATACTTATATGTAGCCAGATGGCTAACAAATATATCCTCCTCCCCGCAGATAGTAACAACTTGGCCTTCCCACTCAAATTTTAACTTCTGGTGAAGGGTAGACGTTACTGCGCCAGCGGCGTGAATCCAGGGTCTACCCAACAAACAGCTGTAGGCAGGCTGAATGTCCATCACATAGAAGATCGTTTTAAAGGTTTGTGGGCCAATTGTCACAGGTAGCTCAATCTCTCCCAGAACCGATCTCTTAGAACCATCAAAGGCTCTTACCACCAGGTTACTGGGACGCAATGCTAATCCTTCATACTCTAGCTTCACCAGGGCCTTCTTTGGTAAGACATTAAGGGATGACCCTGTGTCTACCAGCACATGGGAAAAGACTGCACCTTTGCATTCCATGGTGATGTGCAAGGCCTTGTTATGGTTGCGGCCTTCCGTTGTCAAGTCAGTATTGGTGAACCCTAGCCCATTGCTAGCAGTAACATTCCCAACCACGGCTTCCAATTGATTGACAATGATCTCTTCAGGCACGTAAGCTGCGTGCAAGACTTTGAGTAGTGCATTCCGATGGGCTTCGGAGCACATGAGCAGTGATAGGATAGAGATCTTGGATGGCATCTGGTGAAGCTGATCCACTATTTTGTAATCACTCTTTTTGATGATTCTCATAAACTCATCAACTTCTTGATCGAATGGTGTTTTCAAAGCTTCTTTAACCGTTTGATCTTCCTGTACCGGGCTCTTTCCTTTCGCCTTGGCAGCAGCTTCTGCTTCGGCAGTGGGTCTTTGAATTTGTGGAGCAAAGAGACGTCCGCTTCGAGTGAAGCCTCCGCCTCCTCCCACATTGTCTATTTGTGGTGCAGGTGTTGATGTATCAAGAGTGATTCTTCTTCCTTCGCAGTACACGTCAGAGCCGTAGTGCCAAGGGATGGCTCTATTGCTTTCATAAGGCACTGGTCCAGGCACTGTGACAGTGACTGGACTGATTGCAGTTGCTGAAGGGACTGTGATAGTTTGTGGATCGTAATAAATCGTGACTGGTGCTCTGATGGGAGAAGCACTTTCTGAATTGTAGGCAGAGTTGTTTTCAGGATCATAAAATATGGTGACAGTTGAGACATCTTCATGATTTGTTGTAGGAGTTGTAGGAGACATTGTTGGAAGGATAGATGTCGTTGTTGTAGGAGATTCAAATCGGAGTGGTGCTGAAGTTGTAGAAGAAAAATTTGTTGATAGCTGATCAGTTGAGGCGATAGATGAAGTACTTGTTGATGAAGCCGAAGAATTGTCAGGAACAATGGTTGCTGCAGTTGTAGGAGATACCGGAATTGCTGCTGATGAGATTGCTGGATTTGTTGGAAATGATGTGGTGATCTGAAGCTGGCCACTCTGAATAAGACCATCTATGCCATTCCTCAGGTTATCGCACCCGTTTACTGAAATATTGCAGTAAGCACACCCTAACTCACATCCCGGGAACATGTGACACTCGAGGAGCTGAGCCTTAATTTCCACCAACGGTGTCTGGATCTGACCCACACTGGTTATTAAATAAGACGGCTTGTCTTCTTCAATAGCGTTAATTCGGGGACCACCGTGGTTTGGCATGGGGTTCTTGTTGACATTGGGTGGTGGTGCGAAATTCAGAGCTTTTGAGTCTACCAGGTCTTGTACCTTCATGTGCAAGGCTCTGCACTTTTCTGTACTATGGCCAGGTGCGTTTGAATGAAAGGCACACCTAGCATTGGAGTCGTAATTCCTGGGTAGACTGTTGGGATCTGGAGGTGCCAACGTCCTTAGCTCAACTAGGTTGAGTTTCAGGAGCTGTGGCAGCAATGTAGCATATGGCATGGGGATCGGATCGATCACCCTGTTAGCTTTTGATGGCCTCTGCTGGAATGGCCTCTGCTGGTTATTATTGTTGGTGTTGCTGTTGTTGTAATTTCTCGGAGGATACTGATTTTGGTGATGGTACTGAGGTTGTTGCTGATAGTTTTGCTGCGGAGGTTGATAAGCTGGTTGTGGATGAGCTGGTGCGGGAATGGTTACTGCTGCCACAGATCTATGAACATATTGGGGCCTGCCCCTGTTGGTGTGGATGGCATTAGTCTCACCAGTCCTCCTTGGGCCTGCAAAAGGCTTTCTTGCATTACTGGATGAGCTTGCACCGTTGTCTGAGATCTTACCCATCTTCAATAGGCTTTCAATTCTCTCCCCGGCTATAACAACATCTGCAAAACTGGTAGATGAGAAGGCAGCTAGCCTGTCAATGTAAGTCCCCTGAAGGGTGTTCATGAACATATCAGCCATCTCCCTTTCGGACATAGGTGGCTGGACGGCAGCAGCAAGCTGTCTCCATCTTTGAGCATATTCTCGGAAGCTCTCTCTAGACGACTGTGACATTCCCATTAGGAGGGTCCTGTTGGGTGCCATATCCAGATTATACTGGTACTGTCTGATGAAGGCCTCTGCCAGGTCCTTCCAGCATCTAATAGTTGCTCTTGTCAGATGGGAATACCATTCCCTCGAAGCTCCAGTCAAGCTATCCTCAAAATAGAACATCCACAGCTTCTCGTCCATGGTATAGGCTTTCAGCCTCCCGAGGAAAGATTGTAGATGGGTTCGGGGACAGGAAGTCCCATTATACTTTTCAAAACATGGTGGCTTAAACTTGTGGGGAATTCTGACCCCGTCTACCAAGCCCATATCCATAACATCAAAACCCAAAGAGTTTTGAGACTCTAAGGATCTCAATTTCTCAGCTATCTCTTCCAACCTTCTATCATAAGCTTCTTCCCCGGCTCCCATTACTGTGAACTGGTCTTCTTGAGGGTCTTCTTGCAGTACCCTCCCTGCTGTGGCAGTTCCTTGTATATTGACAGGGATGTTGGCCTCGGGATGGAGGTGGGGTCCAAAGACTGGGGGATTGACATGAGGTTGGACTCTTTCATTGTTACTAGTCCCAGCAGTCCCTGGCTGATGATCTTCCTGATTTCTCCCTTCCACTAATGCCCTGAGCCTCTCCTGGCTTTGAGCCATGTTGTTCATTACTTCCATAAACTGTGTCATTTGGTTCCTCATTTCCAACCTTTCGTTGGTCATTTGGTTCCTGACCTCAGTAAGGTCCTGCTGCATCTGATCCATCTGTATGCCCGGAAGATTGTTACGGGTTGGATATCGGTGCGGACGGTTGAGTGGAAACCCTCGTCGTCGAGCAATAATTCCTGAACATCACAACAGAGTTAGCAACAACAAAACAAAAACCTACAAAACAAACAAAAGGTTAGCATGCAATGCAGTATGCTTATTTGTTTTCAAGGTATCCGGCTTGGCATTCAGTTTTGACCCTTCCAGACCCTTGAAGATGCTGTTGCCTTCGAAGTAAACTCGGATGGAACAAACTAATACATATATTACAAAAGGCCATTGGTACATAGTTTGTTTACAAATACAAGCCCTCTGAGGGGTCAAAATACATTTCAAGAAAATAAAAGTACATGGAATGAAAGCAACAACAAACAAATGGTCAAACACCAAGACCAAACTCATCCTCCCGAACTTCCTTAAGAAGTGCTTCGGTCACAGGATCAGCCGGACGCTCCGTGAGGTTCCTGATAAGGAGGTTCCGGGTAGTAACAGCTGCAGTTAGCTTCTTGTGTTGACTTTGGTCTTTTGACCTCTTCACTCCAGCTCTGATCTTCAGTTCTGATATCTCCCTCTGGGCTGCTGCCAGGGCTTCTTGTTGCTCTCTTGCACTAGCTTCCATCTGCTCCATCTTGTCTTGGACCCTCTTGTCCTCCAGAGTACGGGCCTCGGTGATCCTGACCCACCTAGCCTGACTCTCCTTCAGATACAAGTCTGTCCTGGCTTTCTGGAACTGGGCTTCCTTGCAAGCATTCTTCAGGATTTGTTCTCCAGCCCTAGACTTTTTAATGTAATCTTCAGACTTCTCAATTCTAGCCAAGTGCTCTTTCTTCAACTTTTCCAACCTTTCAATATCCAATCTTCCATCCCTCCTCTCATAGAGGGTCTTCTGCAAAGCTTGAGTCAGCTTCTCATTTCTCTCTTTCAACTTCTCGAACTCCTCTAAGCTGACAGTTGCTGGAGGTGGTGTTGTGGAAGGTCCAGGCATATCTTCTATAGTAAAGGGCATCCCAGAGAATTGAGCCCTGGCATGGGACCAATCATGGTATTGTGCTGATGCCACATTGTTGCACTTCCCCAGGATGGTTACTCCCTTAGTCTGCACATTGTCCCAGGCCCATGCTGCCTGCCTAACAATAGCCAGATTGATCTTGTTCTCACAATAAAGAGTCTCAACCAAGTCCTGTGCCTTAGGAGTGTGGACCAGTGCATAGCCCAGTTGTCTTTTGAACAGCAGAGGGTTGTAATTAATACTACCCTTAACTCCTATTAGGGGCACATTGGGAAAATGTCCACAGCTGGTGATGATATCCCTGCTTTTTGTGCTTTGAGTGCACCACCTGATATCAGCTGAAGTTAGAGTAGTAAGTCTTCCAGCCCAGTTTTTCTGCTGATGAGGATTCAAAAATGCATTTGTCCTGGGTAGATGCCTGAGAAGCCAAGTGTGGAACAAAGGAGCACAACACCTCACTAATCTTCCCCTCTGCTTTTCATTCCTCTGATGCACTGAATAGTAAAGGTCCCCCAATAAAGTTGGCACTGGGTTCTTCAGGATGAAAAGATGGATTGCACTCTTACTAATGAATCGAGGCTCATCTGCAAATAATACAATCCCATATATACTCAGGGCCAACAAAGCACAGACTGCTTTCCACTCTCCTAAAGAAGCTTTCAGGGTAGCTTGAGAGATCAAGAAATCCAGATGCAGGCCAGGGATTCCAGCCTTAGAAGTCATATGCTGCCCAATCAGGGCTGGTTCCAAATGTAATGCCTTTGCTACCTCTTCATTACCAGGAAAGACCATTTCAGGGTTGAAAGGGACTCCACCCCTGATAGGTATACCAACTAATGATGAGTATTCTTCCAATAAAGGGCCCAGCTGAAAGTCCTGAAAAGTGAAACATCTCAGTGGGGGATCATAAAACTGAAGGCAAGTGTGGATCAGGCTTCTCTTTGAGGGGTCCAGATCCATAACCATATCAAGTATATCTCCATGGTGTTCCCTGAACAGTGGTATGTGGTCTGGAGTGATCAGGGTCTGAATCCTCCTGATGTCAGCTAACTCTGGCTGGAAGAAGTGGTAGGTGATGTTGCTCTTTTTAGGTGCCATAATGTTGAGAGTGAGTAGAGACAAGTGCTGATGATGATACTGAAGAATGGGCCACTGATTGGCTGGAGTAGATAGCTGATAGCTGAAGCAAGTGCTGATGAAGATAGGTCAATACTGAAGATGGGGTCAAAACCAAAACCAAATGAAGATGGATACCCTGAAACACAAATAAGCAAATGTCAATATGATGCAATGATTATGTATGCAAATGATATGCAAGGGTTTGTGACTGAGCTGGATCTGATCAAATGCCCTGATATAGGTCCATGTATGTTCAAGAAATCCAGATGGAGGTCTATAAATCCAGTAACCAGGGTGGGGGGCTCAAATAAAGAGCCACATGTCCAGGGTTTAGAATCACAAGAACTGTTCCAACATGGAGTATTCTTAATCAAAGTAACAGGGTATTCTGAGGTCAAGGTACCTGCAAACCTGTAAACAGCCCAACCCCCTCACAGGTGGTGTTCTAAAACAAGGATCCTCAGACTTGGATCAGTTATGAGAAGTGTAGACACTTCTAACCCGGAGGTTCAGTGTTTACAATAACCATAAAAGTTCCTCCTCTAATTCACCTCAGTTTCTGAAGGTCAATACTAAAAGGTCATCCAGACTTAGCAGGCTTCCCAGATAGCCCTAGCATTGCAGGAAATCTGCAACACAGAGTTCTCAAGAAGAAACCCATATCTGAACTGTGTTTCATATTCCCGCACCAGACCGAAATGGAATGGGAAAGAATATGATTCACTCTAGCCTAGGTGTCACTCAGGTCCCAGGTGTAGGACCTTAACTCTCAATGAATCACCCACCCACCAAAGCAAAAACCAGATCCAGCCAGCAGTATGACAGTATGATATATACAAAAGCAATAAAGAAAGCAGTAAAGCAACTGTACATAAAGCAATAAACAAAAATAAATATACAGCACAAATAAGCACATAACACCCCAGTAAACACAAATCAACCAAAAGATGAGACTGAGCTCAAATGAGGTACAGACGCGAACGGTCGGCGAGAGGGACACATAGCTTCTGCTCAATACACTAAATGGTCTCGCATCAGAGGACAGATCACTCGCATGCCATTCACCCTGGAAGATGTTCTAGGGCCATCAGCAATAGAGCATGTAGCTACAGTAAGCCTGGAGGAATTTGAGAAGCTGAAAGAGAGGAATGCCCAGTTAGCTGAAGCTTTGAAGAAGACCCTTTAGGAAAGGAATGATAGTCGTCTGGACAGTGAAAGGTTAGAGAAGCTATGTATCGAGCATATAACCAAGATAGAAAAGACATAAGACTTCATCAGAAAAGCCAGAGCAGGGGAGTTAGTACTGAAGAATGCATGCAAAGAAGCCAAGATTCAGAAGGCCAGAGCTGAGCACTATCTGGAAGAGAGTCAGGCTAGATGGATCAAAATAACTAAAGCTTGTTTGCAAGAAGATCAGAAGACACATGCTAAGATAGAGCAGCTGAAAGCCAATGAGAAGAAGAGTCAGGAAGCCCTGTTAGCAGCACATAAGGAAATCTCCGAGCTGAAACTCCGGGCGGGGTTGAAGAGATCAAAAGAACAGGACAAGTACCAGAAGATGACAAGTGCCATTGCAACCAGGAACCTTCTTATAAGGACCATCACAGAGCATCCAGGTGGACCAGTGACTGATGCTCTCCTGAAAGAAGTCAAGGATGATGAATTTGGGTTGGATGTTTGATTTCTCTTTTACTTGTATTTTATTTTGGTTGTACTTTAATTCTCCATGGTAATTTTGTTTGTATTCTTGACTTGATTTTATTCTGACCCACCATGGGAACTTGTTGTAATCATAAACTATGTATTTTGGAATTTTGTAATGTTATAGTTTATGTGTTACCTGGATCTTCTTTTGAACTTCGTTTGCTTCAACATCTTCATCATTCTCAGAGGTCTGGAAGGTCAAAACCAAGAAACCAAACCAGGATACCCTCCGAAGACAAATAGACATACTGCATTGCATACTAACCTCATCTCCGTGTTTTTGCAGGTGTTTTTGTTGTTGTTTTCTCACTTTGCTGTGTGTTTCAGGAAATATTGCTCGCAGGAGGGTCTTTCCCGTCAATCGCATCCACCGGTATCCGACCAGAAACAACCTTCCGAGCTTACAGATGGATCAGCTACAGCAAGAACTGATAGATGTGAGGACTCAGATGACTGATGTGAGGATAGAAGTGAGGACTCAAATGAATCAATTCATGGCTGTAATGACTGGGCTAGCACAGACCCAAGAAATATTGAGGGAGTTAGTCAAGCGGCAAACTCCAAAAGATAACCATGCAAGCACTGGGGGTACTAGTAACAACGCGCGCGACCAGCCGCAAACAAATCCACCAGAGTTTGGGCCCCACATCAACCCTAAAGTTAATGTTATTAGAAATACCCAGAGAAACACTAGAGATCGTGTTCTATAGGAAGATCCTCAGGACAAGCAGTTTACAGTGTTAGGTGTTGGGGCTGATGAAGCTTATGATTGTCGTCTAGACGAAATATTTGAGAAGCTGATGTGATGGATATGGGACTAGTGGAAGGAGTCAGGATCCCCCACAAGTTCAAACCTCCATGCTTTGAGAAGTATAACGGTACCTCATGTCCTCGTACCCACCTTCAATCCTTTCTGGGGAGATTGAAAGCGTATACCATGGATGAGAAGCTGTGGATGTTTTACTTTGAAGATAGCGTGACTGGGGAATCCAAGGAGTGATATTCTCACCTATCCAGAGCTACTGTCAGGAACTGGAAAGATTTAGCCGAGGCCTTTATACGCCAATATCAGTACAACCTGGATATGGCTCCCAATAGGACCCTCCTGATGGGTATGTCTCAATCCTCAAGAGAAAGTTTCCGGGAATATGCCCAAAGGTGGAGACAACTTGCTGCTACTGTCCAGCCACCTATGTCTGAAAGAGAAATGGCTGACATGTTTATGAATACATTGCAAGGAACCTACATTGATCGGCTTGCTGCTTTCTCTTCTACCAGTTTTGCTGATGTGGTTATAGCTGGTGAGAGAATTGAAAGCCTGTTGAAGATGGGTAAGATCTCTGACAACGGTGCTAGCTCCAGCAATGCAAGGAAACCCTTCTCAGGACCTAGAAGAACAGGTGAGACCAACTCAGTGCATATGGGTAGAGGTAGGTCTCAATACATGCAAAGATCAGTAGCCGCAGTCACCATTCCTACTCTAGCACCTCAACAACAACAGTATCCTCAACAACAACAGTATCTTCAGCAACAACAGTTTCCACAACAACAACAAAGATCTTATAATAATAACAACCAAAAACAACGTCTGTTTCAACAAAGGACTTCACAAATCAATAGGGTTATCGATCCCATCCCGATTCCCTATGCAGCTTTACTTCCATAGTTATTGAAGCTCAACCTGATTGAATTGAGAACCTTGACTCCACCAGATCCTTTGAATCTTCCAAGAAACTATGATGTCAATTCCAGATGTGCCTTCCATTACAATGCACCTGGCCATACAACAGAGAAATGTAGGGCATTGCACATGAAAGTTCAGGACTTAGTTGATTCCAAAGCTTTGAATTTTGCACCTCCTCATAATGTCACAAAGAATCCAATACCAAATCACGGTGGACCGAGGATTAATGCCATTGAGGAAGACCAATCAACAATTCTGATTAATAACATTGCAAACATTCAAACACCACTGGCCGAAGTGAAAGCTCAGCTATTGAAGTGCCAAGTGTTCCCGGGTTGTGAGGCCCATTGTGAAGCTTGCAAAGTTTCTACCAATGGCTGTGCAAATCTGAGGAAGGGTATCAGCAATCTTATCAAAGAAGGCATCCTACAAATCATTTCAACAGTTCCAACTTCTACAACTTCAACAAACATCTCTCCTACAACATCAACAAACATCATTCCAACGGAGTCTACTACAACAACAGCAACCATCAATGAAGACATCTCAACGGTCATCATTTATTATGACCCAGCAACCATTCATGTTCCGGATTCTCTTGACAGCAACTTTCAGCAACATCAACATCAACATCAACATCAACAACTTCCTGCAACTGTATCACCTGCAATCAGACCTCCTGTCACAATCTATTATGATCCAAAAACTGTCACAACTCCTGCTTCCGCATCAATCAGTCTGGTTACCATCACGGTGCCTGGACCAGTTCCCTATGACAGCAGCAGTGCCTTGGCATTATGGTTCAGATCTATACTACAATGAAAAGAAAGTCACTCTTGACTCTTCAACTTCTACACCACAAATTGATAATGTAGGGGGAAGCGGAGGCTTCACTCGAAGCGGACGTCTCTTTGCCTCACAGTTTCCGAGAGTTAATGCTGAAGCAGAAGTTGTTGCAAAGAAAAAGGCAAGAGTGTGGTGCCTAAAGAACCAATTTCCAAAGAGACTCAGAAGACACCCTTTGATCAGGATATGAACGAGTTCATCAGGATTATCAAGAAGAGTGACTATAAAGTTGTGGACCAACTCCACCAGACACCCTCCAAGATCTCCATTCTATCTCTGCTCATGTGTTCCGAAGCTCACAAGAATGCATTGCTCAAGGTCTTGCACGCCGCTTATGTGCCTGAGGAGATTACAGTTAATCAGCTAGAAACGGTGGTTTCAAATGTCAATACTAGTCATGGACTAGGGTTCACCGATGCTGATCTGACGACAGAGGGCCGTAATCACAATAAGGCTTTACATATCACCTTGGAGTGCAAAGGTGTTGTACTTTCTCATGTTTTGGTTGACACTGGGTCCTCTCTTAATGTCCTTCCAAAGAAAGCCTTAGTCAAGATGGAGTATGATAGTCTTGCACTCTGTCCGAGAAACCTAGTTGTCAGAGCCTTTGATTGTTCTAAGAGAT
Organism: Lathyrus aphaca; assembly: GCA_963966055.1. Lineage (NCBI taxonomy): Eukaryota > Viridiplantae > Streptophyta > Magnoliopsida > Fabales > Fabaceae > Lathyrus > Lathyrus aphaca. Next base: position 268,332,900 of record OZ014525.1, read on the forward strand.
CGGTTCTCAGAGAAATTGAGCTGCCTGTGGTAATTGGCCCGCAGATTTTCAAAACTACCTTTTATGTGATGGACATTCAGCCTGCCTACAGTTGTTTGTTGGGTCGACCCTGGATTCATGTCGCTGGCGCAGTAACGTCTACCCTTCATCAGAAGTTAAAATACGAGTGGGAGGGCCAAATTATCACCATCTGTGGAGAGGAGGACATCTTTGTCAGTCACTTGGCCACTTACAAGTACATTGAGATGGATGGGGAGATCCATGAGACAATGAGTCAGGGTTTTGATGCTCTCAATGTCAATGAAGCAACAACTAAAGTATTGGGTACTTTAATTTCTTCTTACAAACAAGCTCGGAAGGTTGTTGAAGAAGGGAACGCCCAAGGCTGGGGCAAGATGCTGCAAGTTCAGATAAAGGAAGACAAGTTCGGTTTGGTTTACAGACCATCCCGACAAGCTCAAGAGGAGGCTGTTGAAGCTCCCAAGTTCATAAGTGGGGGAATGCTGAACCCAGATGCTATCAACTATGTGGAAGACGAGGCTGAAAGCGACTACAACCTGGAAAGCTGGATTCGTCCAAGAGTCCCGGGCCAACAAGTCCTCAACTGGTCTTCCTAAGAAATTATAAGGGTTACTGCTGCAGTGTAATTATTATTTCCTGTTTTAGCATGCATCAAGTCCTGCATCTTGCCTAAAGTGTCAGGACTAATTTTGTAATAGGTCCATACATGTATTTTGTGCAAATGTAAATTAATGAACAATGGACATCTTTTGCAAACAATCTTTTTCGCTCACTGTGTTTTCATTTTTGTTATTTTTGCACAAAACAATAAATGGCAATGTTTTCTTAATAAACTGCATTCACTTTTTCTAAATAAGATAAAATCAATCACTAAAATGAACAACTCTCAACCCTTGCAGAGATAGCCCTCCAAATATCACCGACAACGACACTATTATGACCTCGTATGCCTTCGACAATCCGATTAATCAAGCAGATGAAGGGGTTGATGAAGACTTTGATTTGCCTGAAGAGTTAGCCAGGTTGTTGAGACAAGAGGAAAAAGTGATTGCTCCTCATCAGGAGGAAGTTGAAACTGTCAATCTTGGTACCGAGGAAGATGTGAAAGAGGTAAAGATCGGGGCCAGTCTGCAAGCTCCAATGAAAGAACAAATTATCAGTATGCTTCGGGAATATGTCGACGTGTTCGCTTGGTCTTATCAAGATATGTCGGGTCTGGACACAAATATTGTCATGCACAGGCTGCCATTGAAAGAAGATTGCCCACCGGTCAAACAAAAGTTGTGTCGTACTCGCCCAGACATGGCCATGCAAATCAAAGAAGAAGTACAAAAGCAGTGGGACGCCAGTTTTCTTGCTGTAACTACGTATCCGCCGTGGGTTGCTAATATTGTACCTGTACCTAAGAAGGATGGCTAGGTGCGTATGTATGTCGATTACCGGGACCTGAACAGAGCCAGCCCGAAGGATGACTTCCCATTACCTCACATTGATGTATTGGTGGATAACACAACTCAGTTCTCGGTATTTTCCTTAATGGACGGATTTTCTGGATACAATCAGATTAAGATGTCACCTGAAGACATGGAGAAGACAACTTTCATTACACCTTGGGGCACGTTCTGCTACAAGGTAATGTCGTTCGATCTAAAGAACTTCAGTGCAACATATCAACGGGCTATGGTAACATTATTCCATGATATGATCCATAAAGAAATTGAGTGCTATGTGGATGATATGATTTCCAAATCCCTCACAGAAGAAGATCATTTGGTGAATTTGCTAAAACTGTTCAAGCGTCTGAGGAAGTATCAATTGAGATTAAACCCCAACAAGTGCACATTCGGGGTACGTTCTGGTAAGCTGCTGGGTTTTATTGTAAGTGAAAAAGGAATTGAGGTTGATCCCGATAAAGTCAAAGCTATTCAGGAAATGCCTGCACCTAAGACTGAGAAAGAAGTTCGAGGGTTCTTAGGTAGATTGAACTACATCTCAAGGTTCATATCTCATCTCACTGCAACCGGCGAACCCTTTTTTCAAGCTTTTAAGAAAAGATCAAATAGTCAGGTGGAACGATGACTGTCAGAGAGCTTTTGACAAGATCAAAGAATATCTGCAAGAACCTCCAATTCTCATGCCTCCATTCAAAGGAAGACCTTTAATCATGTACCTGACAGTATTAGATGAATCAACAGGGTGTGTGTATGGCCAATATGACGAGTCTGGTCGAAAAGAGTATGCAATATACTACCTAAGCAAAAAGTTTACCGACTGTGAACAACGTTATTCACTGCTCGAGAAAACTTGTTGTGCTTTAGCGTGGGCTACTCGCTGACTAAGACAGTATATGTTGACTCATACTACCTTATTGATCTCAAAGATGGATCCAGTCAAGTACATATTTGAGAAGCCATCACTTACCGGAAGGGTTGCAAGGTGGCAAATGATTCTAACAGAATATGACATTCAGTACACCTCTCAGAAAGCCATCAAGGGTAGTGTATTGTCTGACTATCTGGCTGAGCAACCCATTGATGATTACCAGCCTATGAGATTTGACTTCCCTGATGAAGACATCATGTTTTTGAAAGTAAAAGATTGTGAAGAGCCTATTCCCACTGAAGGGCCTGATCCAGAAGAAGCCTGAACTATGATGTTTGACGGAGCAGTAAATTGCAATGGTCGTGGGGTTGGTGCAGTGCTTATTACACCTAAAGGGGTTCATATACCTTTCTCAACAAGGCTCTCCTTTGCCTGCACTAACAATGAAGCAGAATACGAAGCTTGTATCATGGGTCTTGAGGAAGCCATTGACCTCAGGATCAAAAACTTGAATGTATTCGGAGATTCAGCTTTGGTAATCAACCAGACCAACGGTAAGTGGCACACTCATCGGGAGCATCTGATTCCCTACCGTGACTATACGAGGAGATTGTTGACCTTCTTCACAATAGTTAAGCTTGAATACATCCCTCGAGATGAGAATCAGTTTGCAAACGCCTTGGCTACCATTTCATCCATGATCAAAGTACATGTCGCCAATTATGTGCCTCGGATTTTTGTATCCAGACTGGATAGACCGGCATATGTATTCTCTGTGGACACTGTTACTGACAACAAGCCTTGGTTCCACGACATCAAATGCTTCTTGGAGACTCATACATACCCACCTAGGGCATCGTCAAACGATAAGAAGACATTAAGAAGGCTAGTCGGCAGTTTCTTCCACAATACTGATGGTTCTTTCTACAAGCGAAACTTCGACATGGTCTTGCTCAGATGTGTTGACAAGAAGGAAGCAAACCTACTGATGCACGAAGTACATGAAGGTTCTTTCGACACCCATGCCGGAGGACATGCAATGGAAAAGAAGTTATTAAGATCGGGTTACTACTGGATCACAATGGATGCAGACTGTTGTGCTTATGCCAGAAAATGCCACAAATGCCAGATCTACGCGGACAAAGTGCATGTGCCTCCAAATCCTTTGAATGTAATGTCTTCACCTTGGCCCTTTTCCATGTGGGGCATTGATATGATTGGAAAGATTGAACTGACTACTTCAAATGGTCACAGATTCATCCTGGTAGCCATTGATTACTTCACCAAATGGGTTGAAGCAGCTTCATATGCAAACGTCACCATGCACGTGGTAGTTAGATTTCTGAAAAGGGATATCATTTGTCGATATGGAGTTCCCGAGCGAATCATTACTGATAATGGTTCCAATTTGAACAACAAGATGATGGCAGAACTTTGTCGGGACTTCAAAATTCAACATCACAACTCTTCTCCTTACAGGCCAAAGATGAATGGCGCTGTTGAGGCAGCTAACAAGAACATCAAGAAGATTGTGCAAAATATGGTAGTCACCTACAAGGACTGGCACGAAATGCTACCATTTTCCTTGCATGGGTACCGAACCTCTATCAGATCGTCTGCTGAGGCAAAACCTTATCAGCTTGTGTATTGTATGGAAGTTGTCCTACCTATTGAAGTTGAACTACCCTCCTTACGGGTAATGATGGATGTGAACCGGATGAAGCGGAATGGGTCTGATCTCGATATAATCAACTGAGTCTGATTGAAGAAAAAAGATTAGCAGCCATCTGTCATGGCAATTATATCAAAAGCGAATGAAGAAAGCCTTTGATCAGAAAGTCAAACCTCGGGAATACCAAGTGGGATAGCTTGTTCTGAAAAGACTTCTTCCTCCTCATACAGACCACAGGGGCAAATGGACGCCAAACTATGAAGGCCCATTCATAGTAAAGAAAGTTTTCTCTGGTGGGGCACTTATGCTCACTACTATGGATGGCGAGGATTTCTTATCTCCTGTGAATTCCGATGCAGTTAAGAAATACTTCGCATAGAAGACCCGCTGGACATAAAAACAGAATGTAAGTCCAGGAAAAAATAGGGCATCCCGGCGAGTCAAAAACAGAATAAAAGACTCGGGCAAAAATAAGGGAAAAAATGTACACCAGCTGAGTTGAAAAGCCACATCGGACAGCTCAGGCAAAAATGGGTATCCCGGTGGATTGAAAACCCGAAAGGGAGATCCACGCAAAATCAGGGAATAAGCGAACAACCGCATTCTGAATTCGTCTGTATCATTCACAACATGGCAAGCTTCGAAAGGATAAAGCGTCGGTCAAAATCAACCTTCTTCAGAAAGCAAGATAAGAAGAACGTTAGGGTCATACAGGTCATAGCAAAAGGAAGATTGAAGCATCAACTTCAACATTGCCAACACTTATATTTTCTCAATTTACAGCAATCTCCTCCTTTTAGGGATTCTCTTGTTCACTGTATTTGCCCATTCAGGGCACACAAATCAATAAAATCAGAATATTCAGTCACACTTCGTTTTGTACTTTTTTTTTCGTTTGCAAAATGTCCAAAGTTCATAATACAACACTTGTGTGAAAACATATAAGCCATTTTAAATATATGCTTGCAGGAAATATGCACTCTTAAGCAAATCTAACTCCTATGACGGAATCCGATTGAGGATACCTTGGGACACTTGTGCGTTTCTTTTAACAGGTTGCAGGTACTTAAGACAGACAATCTCACAACATGGGGTATATCAAGCCTCGTATCCCCATCTAAGTCAGCAACCACATCCTCAGAAGGGTTACTTGACAGGAGTTTTCCCCCACGAAGCTGTCATCCCCTCAGAGGATCCTTCGAGAAAACTCATTAAATCCCCAGCGTGTCGCTTGGACGAAGAAGTTACAACAAATTACTTCCCATAAGTTCTCTTCTCCCCAAGCAGGATCTCCCGAGCAATGCCTGAACTGCTGTCCCCCAGCGGAGTTGTCGAAGCCTCCTCATCCCCAACATGAGTCTCTTCAACAGAAGCTTCCCCAGCCGAGAACCCCACAGATTTCCCTAGGAAGATTGTTCGGTGATCCTCTATCCCCACAGATCGGCCAATGATCTCTTTCCCCAGCAGAGTTCTCCCTCCAGACAAATTGCCCATAGATCTTTCTCCCCGCAGGATCCGGATCTCGGATCGGTTCTCTCATTTTGCATAATCATAGCATTCACATCATTTTCCCCCAAACAAAGCGTAACATTCTGTCTAATACGGAGCATTACGGAAAAAATCAAACATTTGCATGATCATAAGCCAGGTTCGAGCCAATCACCTGCAAACATCAAAATCACTTCACCAGCAATATACAAAACTTATCCCTCGCAGACAAAGCCAGAATAATTTTTGCACTCTCAATACATATATGATAACGAGAAAACGTATCGATTATATTGCTAGGTTTCATTGACGTTTTATCGCATAATCACCGTTTTAACACTCGATTTCTCGAGTTTTTCTTACCATTTTGCAGGTACATCATTATATGGAGCTAAATCATGAATTAAGAGAAAAAGGAACAAAATCAACCATAAAAAGATGAAGAAATGAAGAAGCCTGCAAAACTGCATATTTTGTTGCAGCCACGATCGTCACCAGGGTGTCACGACCGTGACACCCCAAAAGCATCCATCACGACCGTGAGAGCATTGTCACGACCGTGACACTTAAAAGCCACATGACACGAGCGTGAAGACCTTGTCACGACCGTGACAAGGATAAAAATAGGTTTTTGACTCAGACTACGTCAAAGCACTACGTGAAGAACGTTCCTCCTATTTTGTTGCCACGTACCTACATTTCCTCCACCAAGTCAGCAAGGCCCATGCAACAAAAGTCCAATTTTCAGTCCATTAAGGATTCTATAAATAGTACAAGTTTTATGAACAATGTACAGAGCATTTTTTATTCGATTTTCTGCGGAAGCTCTGCCGAACTATTTTACGACCCTGTTTCTATTTCTGCATTATTTTTAGTTTTCTTTTCGTTCTTATTGTATCCAAACCCGCCATATAACAATTTCCAACATCAGGAAATTGTTATACATTTACTTTTTTCTAAACCTTCAGCCTTTGTTATTTTCGATTTCCGCCAACTCCAAGCTTTCCGGTCTGTGGAAGAAGGAGTCTGCTCTAATATTTGTTAACCAGATTTTTTATTATATTGCAATTTAAATATTTATAATGTTTATTTATTTTTCTGCCATGAGTATTTTATTATTTAATTTTCTGTCTCTGTCTGGTTCAACATCGATGAGTAGCTAATTACCTTAGGGCGGTATGTAGTTAAAACAAACTTAATCGGTAAAATTTAATCATAGGCTTAAAACAATTAATAACTTAACATTCTGGCTGATACTTTTTAATAAAAATCGATCTTTTCGTTACGAGAGTAAGGAAAGATTATTAGGTTAGGTCAAGACCACGAGAGTGTGAGATTTTAACCAGATAGCTAAAGTTAGGCATTTAAATTAAACACAGCGAGAGCGCTTTAAAATAAATTAGAATTACTAAGTTTCCAAAAATTATCTCTAAACACTTATGGGCTAGCGAGAGCAGGCATAGGGCTTTAGGGATAAGATCTGATATAAGACCACGAGAGTGTGAGTTGAGGGTATTTAAACTAGTAACCTCTACCGAATAGATTAAGTAAACACCTTTATAAGCCTAGGTTAGACTGACCCACCTAAGTTAGTATAATTACATACCGACCGCCTTAGTATTATTTTATTAAAACTTAAATTAAATTCCGCCTTTAATATTCTTAAAAATCAACAAAAAATCGTGACAACCATTCGCCTTAGCTAAACTAGAAGTTCATCTAGCACTAAGTAACCATAGAATCCCTGTGGATCGATAATCTTAAATATTACTTCGATAGGCTGTGCACTTGCAGTTAAGATACCGCTAGACGCATTATTAGACACGTCTTTAGCCCATCAAGTTTTTGGCGCCGTTGCCGGGGATTCCTTAATTTAGTTACTAGTGCATTTAGGTAGCATTGTCTAGACTAAGGTATCAACTATTTAATTTAATTTAATTTCCGAGTGTATGCCAAGTACTCGCTCTAAAAGCGAAGACTTGCAACCTCTAATCCCTGAATCGGAACGCTTCTTACACGTAAGAAGACGTATATTCGATTACGAAAATAATTACAATATTCCAGATCTTCAATTAGATCCGCCTAAACCAGTCGTAACATCAAAGGACGCAGAGATGGCTGAAGAACAGAATCACCCACTCAAGTATTATGCCAGTCCTTCGCAAGCTGAACCGCATTCAAGCATTGCCGCGCCGGCTATCAACCGAAATGATTTCGAACTAAAACCTTCGTTGATATCAGCCGTGCAACAAAATCAATTTGCCGGAAATCCTACCGAGGATCCGAATCTTCATCTTTCGATCTTTGTGCAATATGAAGATACCGTAAAAGCCAATGGAGTTACCCAAGAAGCTATTAGACTACGTTTATTTCCTTTTTCGCTTCGAGACAGAGCAAGAGCTTGGCTTCAATCTCTGCCTTCGAACTCAGTAACTACGTGGGAGGAACTAAAGAGAGTTTTCTTGAACAGATATTTTCCACCCAGCAAGACAGCTATGCTGAGAGCTCAGATCAACGGATTTAAGCAAAGGGAAAGCGAATCATTATTCGAAGCTTGGGAACGCTATAAGGATCTGCTGAGACTTTGTCCACATCACGGATTAATAGAATGGATGGTCATCCATACCTTCTATAATGGACTCTTGTACAATACAAGAATGACAATTGGCGCTGCCGCGGGCGGTGCATTGATGGACAAAGAATATAATGATGCCTATGCACTCATCGAAAGTATGGCTCAAAATCATTACCTTTGGGGAAGCGAGAGAGTCGCAACTGAGAAACCAACAAAGGGAGGTATGTGCGAAGTAAGTAGTATGGACCAAGTCAATGCGAAGTTTGACCAACTAAGCCAAAAGATCGACAACTTGGCCATAACACCAACAGCCAACGTGGCTGCAGTAACACCTAACTGTGAGTTATGTGGAGTTTCAGGACACGAAGTTTCTGATTGTCAACTATTGACAGGAACTCCCACTGATCAAGTGAATTATGCTCAAGGAAACCCTTACTCAAACACATACAACCCAGGTTGGAAGAATCATTCGAACTTCTCCTATAAGAATAACAATGCTTTATACGCACCAGGTCAAACACCAGCTACATCACCAGGATATCAAAAGACTGCTCCTAATGTCCCTAGAAAATCGAACCTTGAATTGATGATGGAGAACTTTATAGCTAACCAATCTCAAACAAACAAGGACTTCTTAAACCAAAACATTCACACTAGTGAGCAAATTAAACAATTAGTGAGCAAAGTAGATGCATTAGCTACACATAACAAAATGCTTGAAACTCAGATTTCACAAGTAGCTCAACAACAAGCACCTACTGCTACACCAGCTGGAGTATTCCCTGGACAACCTCAACCTAATCCGAAAGGACATGCTAACACCGTAATATTAAGAAGTGGCAAGGAACTTGACGGACCTACCGATCCAAGACTTGACAATCCAGCCATGTACCAAAAACCGGATAAACCGACTGAAGTGGTGAATGATCCAGAAGAAAAGGAAGATGATAATCAAGAGGTAGTGGAGAAAGAACAACCTTATGTACCTCCACCACCCTATAAACCACTAATTCCGTACCCTCAAAGATTAATAAATTCCAAGACGACGGGTCAATTTAAGAAATTTGTTGAACTTCTGAAACAGTTGAATATTACTATTCCGTTTACAGAAGCAATTACCCAAATACCCTCGTATGCTAAGTTTTTAAAAGAAATCTTATCCAATAAGAAAAAGATAGAGGATAACAGAACAGTTACACTTACTGCCGAGTGTAGCGCCATAATTCAGAATAAAATGCCTCCTAAGCTAAAAGATCCAGGAAGTTTCTCTATACCCTGTGTAATAGGAAAATTCGTCATTGACAAAGCTCTATGCGATTTAGGAGCCAGTATCAGTGTTATGCCCTTAACGATTTGCAAAAGGCTAGACATGGGAGACCTAAGACCAACCAAAATGTCTATTCAACTAGCCGATCGCTCTGTTAAATATCCTGTAGGCATACTAGAAAACGTCCCAGTACGTATAGGACAATTCTACATCCCTACTGATTTTATAATCATGGACATCTCTGAAGACTCCACTACACCTATCATACTAGGAAGACCATTATTAGCTACCGCCGGAGCTATAATAGACGTAAAAAGAGGAAAGCTAACCTTTGAAGTAGGTGAAGAGAAAGTTGAATTTATTTTAACACAATTCTTACAATCACCAGCTATAGAGGATACATGCTATCTATTGGACATAATTGACGAATGTGTAAGAGAGATGGAACTGAAAGAGACTACCTATTCTGAAATAATGAAAATTCAAATCCCTCCGATTTTCGAAGATGATAATTGGCGTAAACCATATCAGGATGACAGTCTAAGCGAAAGTTTAGCACTTACACCGGATCCCATGCCAAGTAAAGATAAACCTACATTAGGATTAAAAACTTTACCTCATAACCTAAGGTACGAATTCTTAGACGTTGAATGTAAAAGACCAGTTATAATAAATTCCAGTTTAGGAACTATATAAACAAAGAAACTTTTAGATGTTTTGAAGAAATATCCAACTGCATTAGGATATAACATATCTGACCTCAAAGGAATATGTCCTTCAGTTTGTATGCATCGTATTCTGCTAGAAGAAGATTGCAGAACCTCCAGAGAATATCAAAGAAGAATTAACCCAACCCTTAGCACTGTAGTAAAAGAAGAAGTTAAAAAATTACTAGATGCCGGAATAATATATCCAATCTCTGATAGTGAATGGGTTAGTCCAATACATGTAGTTCCAAAGAAAGGAGGTATCACTGTTGTGAAAAACGCTCAAGGCGAATCGATATCGCAAAGAGTAGTGACGGGATATAGAGTATGCATAGATTATCGTAAACTAAACAAAGCCACTCGAAAAGATCATTTCCCACTACCTTTTATAGATCAAATGTTAGAACGATTAGCCCAGCATTCTTACTTCTGTTATCTTGACGGTTACTCAGGATTTTTCCAAATCCCTATCCATCCAGATGATCAAGAGAAGACTACATTCACATGCCCATATGGAACGTTCGCTTATAGACGAATGCCCTTTGGATTATGCAACGCTCCTGCAACCTTTCAAAGATGTATGATGTCAATCTTCGCAGATTTTATAGATAACATCATGGAAGTGTTCATGGACGACTTCTCTGTATGCGGGCAAAGTTTTGAAGGATGCTTATCGAACTTAGAAATGGTGTTAGAAAGATGTGTAAAAGTAAACCTCGTGCTTAACTGGGAGAAATGTCATTTTATGGTCAAAGAAGGAATCGTATTAGGTCATGTAATATCCGACAAGGGAATTGAAGTTGATAAAGCTAAGATTGAAGTCATAAAAGATCTTCAACCCCCTAAAACCGTTCGAGAAATACGAAGCTTTTTAGGACACGCCGGTTTTTACCGACGATTCATCAAAGATTTCTCGAAAATCACTAAACCTCTTACTGGTTTATTAATGAAAGACGCTGAGTTCATATTCAATGAAGATTGTCTTAAAGCATTCGAAACTCTAAAAACAGCCCTCATCACCGCACCAATCATGCAACCCCCTGACTGGAGATTACCTTTTGAAATCATGTGCGATGCGAGTGACTATGCTGTAGGCGCAGTTCTAGGCCAGAGGAAGGAAAGGAAACTTCATGAGATTTATTATGCCAGTAGAACCTTAGATTCTGCCCAGATGAACTACGCCACTACCGAAAAAGAATTGTTAGCAGTTGTCTTTGCGCTTGACAAATTCCGTTCTTACCTAGTTGGAGCGAAAATAATCATTTACACAGACCATGCTGCTATCCGATATTTATTAACTAAGAAAGATGCTAAACCAAGACTCTTGAGATGGATTTTACTCTTACAAGAGTTTGATCTAGAAATAAAAGATAAGAAAGGTACTGAGAACGTCGTAGCGGACCATTTATCTAGAATAGAAGGTATTAAACCCGAACAAGTGTCGATTAACGATGATTTTCCGTATGAACAGCTGATAGCACAATTAGGAAGCGACCTAGCTCAGTTAGATATAAATGAACCAGAATCCGTGGAAACAATCCAGACAACTGTAGGACTGCCATGGTACGCTGACATTGTCAACTACCTAGCCGCAGGAGCTCTTCCACCCGATCTAACCTATCAGCAGAAAAAGAAATTCTTTCACAATCTGAAACATTACTATTGGGATGAACCATTATTGTTCAAGAGAGGACCAGATGGAATCTTTCGCCGATGTATTCCCGAAGAAGAAATAGAAGATGTCATTGCTCAATGCCATTCATCTCCTTATGGTGGACATGCAATCACTTCCAAGACTTGTGCAAAAATCTTGCAAGCCGGCTTATTCTGGCCTAATCTATGGAAGGATGTCCACATCGCTGTTATAAATTGCGATCGGTGTCAACGCACCGACAATATTTCAAGAAGAGATGAAATGCCTCAAAAAGGAATATTAGAAGTAGAAATCTTTGACGTCTGGGGAATAGATTTCATGGGACCATTCCCATCATCTTTCGGTAATAATTACATACTCGTAGCTGTTGATTATGTTTCGAAATGGATTGAAGCTATAGCTTCTCCTACAAACGATACACGAGTAGTAATAAAGCTTTTCAAAAATATAATCTTTCCCAGATTTGGTGTGCCTAGACTCGTCATAAGTGACGGTGGCTCGCACTTCATCTCAAAAATCTTTGACAAATTACTATCTAAGTATGGAGTAAGACACCGTGTGGCTACACCATATCACCCACAAACAAGTGGACAAGTCGAAGTCTCGAACAGAGAAATTAAACAAATCTTAGAAAAGACTGTCGCCATATCTCGGAAAGATTGGTCATCTAAACTTAATGAAGCTTTATGGGCTTATAGGACCGCTTACAAGACACCCATAGGTACTACACCTTTCAAACTAGTTTATGGAAAATCTTGTCACCTCCCAGTAGAACTAGAACACAAAGCTTATTGGGCAATTAGAACTCTCAATATAAACTATAATGCTGCAGGAGAAAAGCGAATCCTAGACATTAACGAATTAGAAGAATTAAGGCTAGATGCTTACGAGAATGCTAAGATATATAAAGAAAGAACTAAGCGATGGCATGATAAACGCCTATCTAGGAAAGAATTTAGTGTGGGAGACGTTGTACTCCTCTTTAATTCAAGACTTAGGCTCTTTCCTGGAAAATTAAAATCTAGATGGTCAGGACCCTTTGAAATAATTAAAGTATTCCCGAGTGGAGCAATAGAAATTAAGGGTAGGAATAGTGAACCATTCATAGTAAACGGACAACGTTTAAAACATTATCATAAAGTTGAAAATAGAGATTATGAAAATTATCTAAGGCTTTTAGAATTGTCCACTGATTCCCTTGATTAATCTAAACCTAAGCATTACGTCAGGCTTTTGACGATAAAAACAGCGCTTAGTGGGAGGCAACCTGTCGCTCCCACCAAATGAAGCCGGGTCAAATGGGGTACAGACGCGAACGGTCGGCGAAAGAAATGAGAACACACAGGAGTGAACTCAGAAAGACAAGAGTCGCCAGCTAGGCATTTTTATCCCGGAGGAAAGGTAATGCTGCATAGACCTAGAGAGAGATGGATAAGACGGTTGCGAACCAGAGAGACTGAGAAAGGGGGTTGGTTACAACCTGGGAAGGTATTAGCACCCAGATTGTCCGTCGTACTCGACGGGATCCACGCTTAAAAGATTTGTGTTTAAAAGGGGTAGTGTCGGTGCAATCTGTGTATAAAAGAGCTGGAAAAGGAGGTACAGGTGTCAGTGTAATAGAAGTGAAGTGTATAAGTGAAGTGTCAGTGTAAGAACAAAGATGAAATGCTCATGACAATGAGGCTAAAGAATGATACTGAAAGAGGGGGAATATACAGAGACTTTTGTTCGATAACAGTTAAGTTATGCCTACGTATCCTCTCGTGCAATGAGGAAGTCAGAACACCGTAGTTCGACCCAAAGAGACTGAAAGATGAATTGACTTGTGAACTGCTTGTTTGTCAATGCTCAAGTGTATGACCTGTCTGGCTCAGGTGCAAACTGTCTTGCATTAGACGGAAGAAGCAAGTTCTCGTTTGTGAGTGAATGAGATGAGAAAAGAATCCCGAAGGAGACGATTATTGTTTGTTTATGAGTTTTCAGTCTTTTATTGCTTTTTGAAGTTTGTCATAAGTTAATGATCTTAAGCCTAAACCAATGGATTTAGTAAACTCATCACATCTTCCCTCTGATTAGGGGTAATGAGAATACCTTAAGTGTGAAGTCAGCTTCTCACACTTAATTACCATGGTGTAGGATTAAGATCATTAACCTACTTGTGATTATTTAGATGTTTTTGTTGTTTTTGTTTAGTGTTGAGTAATGAGATTAAGCCATAATCAAGGATTAAACGGACTCATTACACCATCCTAATAGAAGGATAATAGATGAGACTGTTTAAGCTGAGGAAAGCTCCTCAGCTTAATCCATGATTAGGGATTAAACTTATGACAAAACAAGCCTTTGATTAAGTGGATTTTAATTTATGATATGATGAAGAAATGATTTTTAGGGTTTGTAAGACAACTTGAGGGGGACTTGTCCATTAACACTAGGGTTAGTCCTTCTTAACCAATTAAGGAAGAAATAGAACCCTAATGCAAGACCCAAGTTACAAGTGTGATGTCTTGATGATTATTAGATGGATTGATTAAAGGAGTTAAACACATTAAGGGTTTAACACTTATGATTAAAGTTATACACTCCATCCTAATAGAAGGATGCAGGCATAAGCTTAATCACAAAGCCTTAAAACCTTTAGGGTTTAGTCCTTGATTATGAGATGAGAGGAGAAGACTCAAAGAGACACAAAGGTAAAACTAAGTGGGGAGACTAATCAAAACCCTAATCATTGTCATGCTTGGTTGTTCCTAAGGTTTGTGGGGTTTAAGAAAGAAATCTTCAATGGAAACACCAGGAAGCAGATGAAAGGATCAGGAGAAGCAAAGTAACTTGCTTCATTCAAGAAGTCAAGTCACTTGAGGAAAGAAAGTAAGAAGAAAAAGAATGAGCAAGCTCAATCTCAAACACATATCAAAATGCAGCATGGATGCAAGAGAGAGATGAAAAGAAATTGTGAGAAGTGAAGGCAAATTCACTTCTCAAAGTTGCTTACCACCTGAAAGGTTAGTGAAAGAAATGCAATGCAATGCAAGATGAGATTAAAATGGCATGATGAGAAACAAAACCAGAAGCATATATGGGATGATAATGACGCTATGGGATGATGCAAACATGAGACAACACATGGGGATGATCATACAAGCTTATGGATGCAAATGAAGCAAGTTAAGAACCATGATCATACATGAAATGTTATGGATTGCAAATGGCATATCACATGGCAAATGCAAGATGAAATGATAAAACATGCTTCTTATATGTCTTAAGATGTCAAATGAATCAAATGGATGCACAAAATGCTATGGCAAGTCAAAGTATGCAAGCAAATGCAAGATGGATGCATATGGAAGCCCAAATTAGGGTTTATGATCAAGGCATCAAACAAAAACCAAAATCAGAAGCAAACAACAAGATAAAAAATTGAAAATGTATTCAAAGGATCCCTAAACCTAATCTAACTCACTGCCCAAAGGAGAGGTTCCAACTCTTAACCTAATTAGAGTTATGATTTTCCTAAGTTTTCTAGGGTTTTAGGGTTCCTTAACAAGAAAAATGTCAAACAAATTGAAAATGAAAGATCAAATCATGGCCATTTAATCTCACAAACTACATGCTAAACACAATGCAATGCAAAAAGAATCAAGGTCCAACTCTCAAGGGTTAGGCAGAAATGATTTTTGGAAGTTTGGATCAAAATAATGCATAAAAATGATTTTAATTCCATGAAAAATTCTCAAAATGCATCAAGATCAAAAAAGAAATTTGGTTTGAGGGTTGGACAATGTTTCTAAATGGTTTTAAATGTTTCATGAATTTTTTGGTGATTTTTAAATACTTAAAAGTATTTTTAATAAATTAATTCTCATTAATTAATTAAAAAGAAACTTTTAAATATTTAAAAATACTTTTTTAATGCTAAAAATAAAAACAAAAATATTTTTGTGTTCTGAAATTAAATAATAGTGTGCATAAAAAATTTCAGAATTTTTAGAGTGATTTTGCTATTTTTAATAAATTGTGGAAATTAAATGAAATAATATGAAAAATAAAATGAATTAAAAGCTGAAAAAGAAAAGTCAATCAATCTGAAGGTTCAGATTCAAACTCAAACACGCGCGCATTGACTTGGCGCCACATCCAAGGGCCAGCATTCAAACCCACTAACCCTAATTAATTAGCCCTAATCAGCCCTTAATGACTTTCAGGTGACCGGAACAGTGTTCCGGTCATCTTCTCCGATCACTCAAAATCACAAACTCCTTCCACACGCATCTAAAATGAAATCTAATTAAACAGAAATGATCCCCACTCAAAAACGAATCAAAACCCCCATTCAAACAACATTTATCATTCCTAAATAATGAGAATCGAATCAAACTAGTTTTAGGGCAAAAAGTTTCAGAAACAGATTAAACTCTCAACTCTTCACCATTTTCAAAACCAAAGACATCAGAGTGATCAGTGAACTACAAAGAACAACTTAGGAACTTTAAAAATCATTTCTGGAAAAAAAGTTCTTGAGCTACCTGAGTTTTGAAGCTTTCAACTTTGCAGCTTTCTGACCTCCCCTCTTTATGCAATCCACTCCTTTTGGTCCCTTGATGATGTCTGGATGCTTAGAAGGAGCTTGTGCTGGATGGTTTGGGAGATTGAACAAGTTCTGTTCAAGCTCAGGTGAGAATCGTGTTTGGCTTATGTGAGGTTTCAAGGATGAATGAAGGCAGGGAAATGATCAGAAGGATGTGGTGATGAGTTCTATGAAGTTTGTTTGTGAGTTTGCAGCTTGTGCACTGAGTTTCGAAAGCTTTTGCTTTTGAGAGTGAAAATGAGAATGTGATGTTCTTGCTGGTTTCAGGCTTGTGTGTTATGTTGTTTGGCTTGCCATTTGTTTGTATAAACAATGCTGATTGGTCAGAAGATGTGACATGCCCTTTTGTGATAGGTGTAGCTACTTTTGCCAATTTGTCAACTTTGTGTAAGAGAAGCATGGGTCATGTTCTAGCCAAGTACAAAGGGTGTGGGCTGCGCAGCATGGTGTGAGGGAAAGGCTAGGATGGCTCAGCAATGTAGCTAGCAAGTGGATGAGAAACTATCATGACTTTTGCAACTTGGCTTGTTTTGGTTCTTATGAAAAGATCTTGCCTCACAAGCCATGGAACATGTGATTCCTTTGGTTCAATCTGAACTTTAGGACTTGTGTGATGTTTGTATAAGGATTAGACATCAACTAGAAGTCACAATCTGCCTTGGAACAAGATTTTGCAAGTTTCTCATTTGGTGCATAATTTGAATTTTAGTGATTTTTGCCAACTTTGATGAACCATAACTTTTGATCCAAAATGAATTAGGTCATGTTCTTGTACTTTTTGAAAAGGGAAAGATCTATTCTACAACTTTCATGACCAAAGTTTTTCCATTTGAAGCATTTTTGGATCAAAAAGTAAGGATTGAAAAGTTGCCTAAAATGACAAATTCCTTAAAAGTCAAACTTGCCCCAAAAAGTCAACTTTGCAAAAACTTGTAATTCTTGAATTTTGTGAACTTCAAACTTCTTCCATGATCAAATAAAGATCATATACACTCAAAATGATGAAGATCACCCCTTGGTTGGGTCATTGGAGGCCTCAGATGCCCTGATTTTGCACTGACTTGTCTGAAAAGTCAACTCTTGATCAGATGACTTCCCCATGGAATTTATTCATGAAAATTGATATGCATACCCCCTATACCATATAGAGACCAATAGAAACAAAAATGACCAAAAAATTTGGAGTTATGGCCTCTGAAACCAAAACCCTAATTTTAGGTCAACTGTGTAGTCTAGCCTGGCTCTGCTTCCACACCATTTCCAGTTCTTGTAATTCTTTGGCATTCTTGACTTTGAGAGGGTATAATATGATACTTGAACACACATGGACCCCTTTGAAGTGATTGTTGACCTTTGGAGTGGCTCAAGAAGCTCTTGGATTGCTCAGATCACACACCCTAGATGCAGATGACTTAGAATCTATGCAGTGAATCAAAAATGTGATATGAGATGGTATGATTGTGTTTATGCATATGAAATGGTCACAAGCCATGGTGTGAATGGGTGAGGGCAAATTTGGGGTGTTTACAGCTGCCCCTATTCAAACATGAGTTAGCTGTGCAGGATGTAAGCGACGGCTTATCAGGCAAACAAGATAACTTGTGGTTGAATACCAAAGACAGTCCAAAATTTGCACTCACGGAATGAAGAAGAAAAGGGATATAGATTGTAAAGGAAAATAAAGTATATTGTAAAGAGTGGGCGACGGAGGACGACCGTCGAGCAGAGGATGACTGTTGGGTAAAGAGCGATGACGGGGACGGCCGACATGCTGGGGATAAAAGGTATTATGATGGAGACGGTCATCAAGATAAAGTTGTAAGATTCTCTGGGAATTAATGAAGCATGACGGGGACGGCCATCAAGTTCATAAAGCAAAGTAACCAACGATGGGGACGGCCATCGGGCTAAAAAGAAAAGGGACC
The DNA here is from genome assembly GCA_963966055.1 of Lathyrus aphaca. Lineage (NCBI taxonomy): Eukaryota > Viridiplantae > Streptophyta > Magnoliopsida > Fabales > Fabaceae > Lathyrus > Lathyrus aphaca. The sequence continues at coordinate 268,351,122 of OZ014525.1, forward strand.
ACGACGGGGACGGCCATCGGGTTAAAGAATAAATGAAATAAACAGATGATGAGGTACGATCATCAAAGGTGAAGGACGATCACCTAGCAGGGGACGGCTGCTCTGTAGGGGTTAAGATGAGGAACGGTCATCTAAGGTGGAGGACGACCACCAGGCAGGGTACGGCTGCCAAAAATATCGCGACATAGGACGAATGCCGGATAAAAAGGTCAACGATGGGGACGGCCATCGGATGAGCATGATGGAGGACGACCATCAAGAGGTGGAGGACGACCACCTAGCAGGGGACGACTGCTCTCAGGGTTTGTCATGACATAGGACGAATGTCAGATAACCAAAAATCAACAATGGGGACGGCCATTGGATAAAATGATGAAGGACGATCATCAAGAGGTGGAGGACGACCACCTAGCAGGGGACGGCTGCTAAATATCACGACATAGGACGAATGTCGGATAGAAGAGTCGACAATGGGGACGGCCATCGGATAAAATGATGAAGGACGATCATCAAGAGGTGGAGGACGACCACCTAGCAGGGTACGGCTGCTCTCAGGGTTTATCATGACATAGGACGAATGTCAGATAAAAAGAAAATTGTTTTACTGGGGAATTAGTAAACACGGACGAGTGTTTACATTCAGGAAATAAAAGGTATAAGTGTTTGGTATTGTGTATAGATTAAAGATGCGGACGAGCATCCTCAAGACTATGATACGGACGAGTATCAGGTAGAAACAAGTACTGACACATGTTCAGAGATGATGATACGGACGAGTATCAACTGGTTAACAAGGAACACGGACGAGTGTTGGATCTGAAGGGATTCTTCTGAGGAATAGTAGACACAGATGAGTATCTATATTCAAGAAGACACAGTGTATGGATTAAAGATGCGGACGAGCATCCTTATGATACGGACGAGTATCAAGTAGAAACAAACGCTTGACGCATGCTCTGAGATGATGGTACGGACGAGTACCAACGGGTTAACAAAGAACACGGACGAATGTCGAATCTGCGGGGATATAAATGGTGTATACAAGATACGGACGAGTATCTGCATAAGTAATACGAGTATGAGTGGTGTATATTTGAGTATTTAACTGCTGGGGAGGGTGACGCGGACGAGTGTCAAAAGGAGAAAAGTATAGTATAAACAAGTATCTGATATACAATAATGTTTATGTTACTGTGTTGGGAAAATGACACGGACGGATGTCAAGGAAGCTATATATACAAGTATCTGTGAGTGCAAAGAAGGTGTCTTTGGCTTTCTACTGGGGGTATGACACGGACGGGTGCCACAAGGAGTATATACTGATGTTTGAATGTGAGGCAACTGTTTTAGCTGGGGAATCCGGGAGGGATTCTGCATATTGTTGATGAGTTGATAATATTCACAAGTGTTTGATTCAGACCATGACCTATGATTATGCTATATGTTTGATTTTTGCCGTAATGCTCTGTACTTAAGACAGAATGCTACGCTTTGTTTGGTGAATATGATGCGAATGCTATGATTATGCAAGAGATACCGATCCGGGATACGGATCCCATTGCTGTGAAGATCTCTGGTCGATCTGCCTGAAGTGATCATCCCAGCTGGGGATGAGATCATTGGTAGATCTGGTGAGATGATTCTGCTTGGGGAGATAAGTCACAGATAGACCCATCCTTGGTAATGAGGGGACCCAGCTGGGGTTTGTAGAAGCTCTCTTCACTCTGTTGTGACTCCTTCGTGCGTTGTTCTTCTGGATAGAGGCTGATACTCTGTGGGGAGATGGTTCCCTGGCTTTTGTACTTGACTGAGGAAGAATGATTGGCAACTCGGCCGGGAGAATCAACAAGTGGCAATTCAGCTGGGGAGGAAACGCCTTGAGTGCTAAGACTGAGTGAGTGTTGATTTGCCAGCTTGCTGGGATGAAGCTTTCATGCCCCACGTTGCGCTTCGGATACCTGCAATCCTGCAAAGGCAAGAGACGCACAAGTAATCCTGAGGTATTCCTTATCGGATTCCGTCGTAGGAGTTAGATACTTCCGAGAGTAAGTATATTTCCTGCAAGCACGTAGTTTTTATTTTTGAAGATAAGCATCTGTATTCATGCAATCAGCTTTCTTTGAGACATCAGACATTTTTGCAAATAAAATGTACAAGACAAAACATGACTGAAAAATCTGATTTTATTAATTCATGTGCCCTGAATTGGCAAGATACAGTCAAGGAAACATATCTCCTGAAATGAGGAGATTGTTACAAATTGAGAAACAAAATGCTGGCAATGTTGATGACGCTTTAAGGAGCTTCCTCTTGCTATGACTCGTATGACATTTGACATTCCTTTCGTCATGCTTTCTGGAGAAGGCTGATTCTGATTGAAGCTTGATCCTTTCGGAGCTTACCAAGTTGGGAGTGCTACAGATGAATTCAGAATGCAGTTGTTCGCTTATTCCCTTATTTTGCATGGATCGCCCTTTCGGGTTTTCAATCCATCGGGATACCCATTTTTGCCTGAGCTGTCCAATGCGGCTTTTCAACTCAGCGGGTGTACAATTTTTTTTATATTTATTTCCTTTATTTTTGCCCGAGTCTTTTATTCTGTTTTTGACTCGCCGGGATGCCCTGTTTTTGCCTGGACTTACATTCTGTTTTTATGTCCAGCGGGTCATTTTTACGCGAAGTATTTTTTAACTGCATCTGAATTCACAGGGGACGGGAAGTCTTCACCATCCATGGTGCTGAGCATCAGTGCTCCACCAGAGAAAACTTTCTTGACTACAAATGGTCCTTCATAATTCGGAGTCCACTTGCCCCTGTGGTCTGTATGAGGAGGGAGGATTCTTTTCAGCACAAGATCTCCTACTTGGTACTCTCGGTGCCTGACTTTCTGATCGAAGGCTCTCTTCATTCTTTTCTGGTACAACTGTCCATGACAGATTGCAGCCAATCTCTTCTCTTCAATCAGACTCAGTTGTTCGTATCGGGACCGGACCCATTCTGCTTCGTTCAGCTTAACATCCATCAATACTCGCAAGGAGGGTAATTCAACTTCAACAGGTAGGACTGCCTCCATACCATACACAAGCTGATACGGTGTTGCCCCAGTGGATGTTCTGATTGACGTGCGGTACCCATGCAAGGCAAATGGTAGCATCTCATGCCAGTCTTTATAAGTGACTACCATCTTCTGCACAATCTTCTTGATATTCTTATTATCCGCCTCAACAGCGCCGTTCATCTTTGGCCTGTAAGGAGAAGAATTGTGGTGTTGGATCTTGAAGTCCCGGCATAACTCAGCCATCATCTTGTTGTTTAGATTGGAACCATTATCAGTAATGATTCGCTCGGGAACTCCGTATCGACAGATGATATCTCTCTTCAGAAATCTGGCTACCACTTGCCTTGTAACATTCACATATGAGGCTGCTTCAACCCACTTGGTGAAATAGTCAATGGCGACCAGGATGAATCTGTGGCCATTTGAAGCAGTCGGTTCAATCTTGCCGATCATATCAATGCCCCACATGGCAAAGGGCCAGGGTGAAGACATTATATTCAAAGGATTGGGAGGCACATGCACCTTATCCGCATAGATCTGACATTTATGACATTTTCTGGCATAGGCGCAACAGTCGGCATCCATTGTGATCCAGTAATAACCTGATCTTAGCAATTTCTTGGCCATGGCATGCCCTCCTGCATGGGTACCAAAGGATCCTTCGTGCACTTCGTGCATCAACAAGTCTGCTTCTGTTCTATCGACGCATCTGAGGAGTACCATATCAAAGTTTCTCTTGTACAGGGAACCATCAGTGTTCAGAAAGAAACTGCCAGCAAGCCTTCTCAAAGTCTTCTTATCATTGGATGATGCCCCGGATGGGTATGTTTGATCCTCCAAGAAGCTTTTAATGTCGTGGAACCAAGGCTTATCATCTTTGACAATATCTGTCGCAAATACATATGCTGGTCTATCAAGTCTGGACACTGAGATTTGAGGCACAAAGTTGGAAGCTTGAACTTTGATCATTGATGAAATGGTAGCCAGAGCATCTGCAAACTGATTCTCGTCCCTAGGGATATACTCAAGCTTGACCGTTGTAAAGAAAGTCAATAACCTCCTCGTATAATCCCTATAAGGTATCAGATGATCTTGGTGTGTGTACCATTTGCCATTGGTTTGATTAACTACCAGAGCCGAATCTCCGAATACAGTCAATGTCTTGATCCTGAGGTCAATGGCTTCCTCAAGACCCATAATGCAAGCTTCATATTCAGCTTTGTTGTTAGTGCAGTTGAAAGTGAGTTTTGCCGAGAAAGGCATGTGAACTCCTTTGGGTGTAATGAGTACTGCACCAACACCACGACCATTCATATTAACAGCCCCATCAAACATCATAGTCCATTCCTCTTCTGGGTCAGGCCCTTCAGTGTGAATGGGCTCTTCATGATCTTTCGCTTTTATGAACATGATGTCCTCATCAGGGAAGTCAAACCTCATTGGTTGGTAGTCATCAATAGGTTGCTCAGCAAGATATTCAGATAGTACACTGCCCTTGATGGCTTTCTGAGAGGTGTACTGGATGTCATATTCTGTGAGAATCATCTGCCATCTTGCAACCCGTCCGGTAAGAGCTGGCTTCTCGAAAATGTACTTAACTGGGTCCATTTTTGAGATCAATAAGGTAGTGTGGGTCAACATATACTGCCTCAGTCGGCGAGCAGCCCACGCTAAAGCACAACAAGTTTTCTCGAGCAGTGAATAGCTTTGTTCACAGTCGGTAAACTTTTTGCTCAGGTAGTATATTGCATACTCTTTTCGACCAGACTCGTCATGCTGGCCCAGCACACACCCCATTGACCCTTCTAATACTGTCAAGTACATTATCAGAGGTCTTCCTTCAACTGGAGGCATAAGGATTGGAGGCTATTGCAGGTATTCTTTGATCTTGTCAAAAGCCCTCTGGCAGTCTTCGTTCCACCTGACCGTCTGTTCCTTTCTTAACAGCTTGAATAAAGGTTCACAGGTTGCAGTAAGGTGAGATATGAACCTTGAAATGTAATTCAATCTACCCAGAAACCCTCGAACTTCTTTCTCAGTTTTTGGTGCAGGCATTTCTTGAATGGCTTTGACTTTATCAGGGTCAACCTCAATCCCTTTCTCGCTTACAATAAAGCCCAGCAGCTTACCAGATCGCACCCCGAATGTGCATTTGTTGGGGTTTAACTTTAGTTGGTACTTCCTCAGACGCTTGAATAGCTTCAGCAGATTTACCAGGTGGTCTTCCTCTGTAAGGGACTTGGCAATCATGTCATCCACATAACACTCGATTTCTTTATGGATCATATCGTGGAATAACGTTACCATAGCCCGTTGATATGTTGCGCCAGCGTTCTTCAATCCGAATGGCATCACCTTGTAACAGAACGTGCCCCAGGGTGTGATGAATGTTGTCTTCTCCATGTCTTCATGTGACATCTTGATCCGATTGTATCCTGAAAATCCGTCCATGAAGGAGAATACCGAGAACTGAGCCGTATTATCAACCAATACATCAATGTGAGGTAATGGGAAATCATCTTTTGGGCTGGCTCTGTTCAGATCCCGGTAGTCAACACACATCCTCACTTTGCCGTCTTTCTTGGGTACAGGTACTATATTAGCAACCCACGGTGGATAGCTAGTTACAGCAAGGAACCCGGCGTCCCATTGCTTTTGTACCTCTTCTTTGATCTTCATTGCCATGTCCGGGCGGGTACGGCGCAGCTTCTGTTTAACCGGTGGACAATCTTCTTTTAAAGGCAGCTTATGCACAACAATATCGGTGTCCAACCCTGGAATATCCTGATAAGACCAAGCAAACACATCCACATATTCTTGAAGCAGGTCAATCAGTTGTTTCTTCACTGAGTCTTGTAAGCCGGCCCCGATTTTCACTTCTTTCACATCTTCATCTGTACCAAGATTAATCGTTTCTACCCCCTCCTGATGAGGAGTGATAACCTTCTCCTCTTGTCTTAACAATCTGGCTAGCTCTTCAGGAAGCTCGTAATCTTCTTCAACCCCTTCATCAGCTTGATTGATCGGATTGTCAGAGTCATACGAAGTCATAGCCGTGCTGTTGTCGGTGCTGTCTGGAAGGCACTCTCTGCAAGGGTTCAGTTTGTTCATTTTAGTGATTGATTTTAATCTTGTTTAGAAAAAGTGAAATGAAGTTATCATTTTGAAAACATTGCCATTTATTTTTTGTACAAAAAGAAAAATGGAAAAACAGTGAGCGGAAAAGAAAAAAGACCCGTTTGCAAAAGATGTCTGATATTTCATTGATTAATCTTGTTGCACAAAAAGTACAGATGGCCCGATTACAAAATGAGTCTTGTCATCTTGGGCAAGATGCAAGACTTGATGCATGCTTAAAATATACAGGAAATAATAATTACTCTGCAGGAGTAACTCTTATAATTTCCTGGGAAGACCAGTTTGAGATACTGCTCCCCGGGACCTTTGGACGAATCCAGCTTTCCAGGTTGCGTTCATCTTCCGACTCATCTTCCAAGTTGTTGACAGCATCGGGGGTGAGCATCCCCCCACTAACAAAGTTGGGCTCCTTAGCAGCCTCTGCTTGATCCTGTTGAGTTGGTTTGTAACCCAACCCAAATCTATCTTCTTTCTTCTCCACAGGCAACAGTTTGCCCCAGCCTTGAGCGTTTCCTTCTTCCACCACCTTCCGGGCTTGTTGGTAGGATGTCATAGAGGTCCCAAGTACAGCAGAGGTTTCATTAATATTCAGGGCCTCAAACCCTTGACTCATTGTCTCGTGGATCTCCCCATCCATCTCAATATATTTGTAAGTAGCCAGATGGCTGACAAAAATATCCTCCTCTCCACAGATAGTAACGACTTGGCCTTCCCACTCAAATTTTAACTTCTGGTGAAGGGTAGACGTTACAGCGCCAGCGGCATGAATCCATGGTCTACCCAACAAACAGCTGTAGGCAGGCTGAATGTCCATCACGTAGAAGGTCGTTTTGAAAGTTTGTGGGCCAATCGTTACAGGCAACTCAATTTCTCCCAGAACTGATCTCTTAGAGCCGTCAAAAGCTCTCACTACCAAGTTACTGGGTCGTAATGCCAATCCTTCATATTCCAGCTTCACAAGGGCCTTTTTAGGTAAGACATTGAGGGATGATCCTGTGTCTACCAGCACATGGGAAAGAACTGCACCTTTACATTCCATGGTAATGTGCAAAGCCTTGTTATGATTGCGGCCTTCCGAAGTCAAATCAGTGTTGGTAAATCCTAGTCCATTGCTAGCATTAACATTTCCAACCACAGCTTCCAACTGATTGACGGTGATCTCTTCTGGCACATAAGCTGCGTGCAAGACTTTGAGTAGTGCGTTCCGATGAGCCTCGGAGCACATAAGCAATGATAGAATGGAGATCTTGGAAGGCGTCTGGTGAAGCTGGTCCACTATTTTGTAATCACTTTTCTTGATGATTCTCATGAATTCATCAACTTCTTGATCGAAAGGTGTTTTCAAAGCTTCTCTAACAACCTGTTCTTCTTGCACCATACTCTTCCCTTTTGCCTTGGCAGCAGCTTCTGCTTCGGCGGTGGGTCTTTGAATTTGCGGGGCGAAGAGACGTCCGCTTCGAGTGAAGCCTCCGCCTCCTCCCACATTGTCTATTTGTGGTGCAGAAGTTGATGATTCGACAGTGATCTTTTGTCCTTCGCAGTATAAATCAGAGCCGTAATGCCAAGGGATGGCATTACTGCTTTCATAAGGTATTGGTCCAGGCACTGTGACGGTGACTGGACTGATGGCAGCTGCGGAAGGAACCGTGATAGTCTGTGGATCATAGTATATTGTGACTGGTGCTCTGGTAGGAGTGGCACTTTGTGAGTTATAGGCAGAATCATTGGCAGGATCATAATAAATTGTAACTGTTGAAACACTTGCATTGTTTGTTGCTGATGTTGTAGGAGACATTGCTGGAAGAATAGGTGTTGTTGTTGTAGGAGTTTCCAAATGAAGGGGTGCTGAAATTGTAGAAGGGACGTTTGCTGATATCTGGTCAGTTGAAATGACAGATGAGGCATTTGTTGATGAAGCTGAAGAGTTGTCTGGAACAATGGTTGTTGCAGTTGTAGTAGACTCTGGAACTGTTGTTAATGAGATTGCTGGATTGGTAGGAATTGATGTTGTAATTTGAAGCAGGCCACTCTGGATGAGGCCATCTATGCCATCTCTCAGGTTATCACAACCATTCACTTAAATGTTGCAATAAGCACACCCTAACTCACATCCTGGGAACATTTGACATTCCAGGAGTTGAGCTTTGATCTCTACCAAGGGTGTCCGAATCTGACCCACACTGGTTATCAAGTAAGACGGCTTGTCTTCTTCAATAGCATTGATTCGGGGACCACCATGGTGTGGCATAGGGTTCTTGTTGACATTTGGTGGTGGTGCAAAGTTTAAAGCCTTGGAATCCACTAGATCCTGCACTTTCATGTGCAAAGCTCTGCACTTTTCCGTACTATGACCAGGTGCATTTGAGTGAAAGGCACATCTGGCGCTGGCGTCGTAATTTCTGGGCAGACTGTTAGGATCCGGAGGTGCCAACGTCCTTAGCTCAACTAGGTTGAGTTTCAAGAGTTGTGGCAGCAATGTGGCATAGGGCATAGGGATCGGATCGATCACCCTATTGGCCTGAGAGGGCCTCTGTTGGAATGGTCTCTGCTGATTATTGTTGTTGGTGTTGCTGTTGTTGTAATTTCTTTGAGGAGGAAACTGAGTTTGTTGCTGGTAATTCTGTTGCTGAGGTTGATAAGCTGGTTGAGGATGAATTGGAGCGGGAATGGTGACTGCTGCCACAGACCTATGAACATATTGGGGCCTGCCCCTGCTGGTGTGGATAGCATTGGTCTCACCAGTTCTTCTTGGGCCTGCAAAAGGCTTTCTTGTGTTACTGGATGAGCTTGCACCGTTGTCTGAGATCTTACCCATCTTCAATAGGCTTTCAATTCTCTCCCCGGCTATGACTACATCTGCAAAGCTGGTAGATGAGAAGGCAGCTAGCCTATCAATGTAAGTCCCCTGGAGGGTGTTCATGAACATATCAGCCATCTCCCTCTCTGACATGGGTGGCTGGACAGCAGCAGCAAGCTGTCTCCACCTTTGAGCGTATTCACGGAAGCTTTCCCTGGATGACTGAGACATCCCCATCAGGAGGGTCCTGTTGGGGGCCATATCCAGGTTGTATTGATAATGTCTGATAAAGGCCTCTGCCAGGTCCTTCCAGCATCTAATGGTTGCTCTTGTCAAGTGGGAGTACCATTCCCTCGATGCTCCAGTTAAGCTATCCTCAAAATAAAACATCCATAGCTTTTCGTCCATGGTATAGGCCTTCAGCCTCCCCAGAAAGGATTGTAAATGGGTCCTAGGACAGGAAGTCCCGTTATACTTCTCAAAGCATGGTGGTTTAAATTTGTGGGGGATCCTGACCCCGTCCACTAGACCCATGTCCATAACATCGAATCCCAAAGAATTCAGGGACTCCAAAGATCTCAGTTTCTCAGCAATCTCTTCCAGCCTTCTGTCATAGGCTTCCTCCCCAGCTCCCATCACTGTGAACTGATCTTCCTGGGGGTCTTCTTGCAGCACTCTACCTGCTGTGGCAGTCCCTTGCACATTGACAGGGATGTTGATCTCTGGATGTTGGTGGGGTCCAAAGACTGGGGGATTGACATGAGGTTGGACTCTTTCATTGTTGCTTGTCCCAGCAGTCCCTGGATGATGATCTTCCTGATTCCTCCCTTCTACCAGTGCTCTTAACCTCTCCTGGCTTTGAGCCATATTGTTCATCACCTCCATAAATTGTGTCATCTGATTCCTCATTTCCAACCTCTCGTTGGTCATTTGATTCCTGACCTCTGTAAGGTCCTGCTGCATTTGATCCATCTGTATGCCCGGAAGATTGTTGCGGGTGGGGTATCTGTGTGGACGGTTGAGTGGAAACCCTCGACGTCGAGCAATAATTCCTGAAGTCACAACAGAGTTAGTAACAATAAAACAAAACCTACAAAACAAAACAAAAGGTTAGTATGCAATGCAGCATGTCTATTTGTTTCCAAGGTATCCGGCTTGGAACTTGGTTTTGACCCTTCCAGACCCTTGAAGAAGATGCTTGTGATGTTGCTTTGAGGAAATCAGATAAAACAAATCAACACATATATTACAAAAAGTAAATGATACATAGTTTGTTTTTCTCTTACAATACGTGCCCTTTGAGGGGTCGAAAATACAACATAAAGAAAAGTACATAAAATGAAAGCAACAACAAGCAAAAGTTAAACACCCAGTCCAAACTCATCCTCCTGAACTTCCTTGAGAAGTGCTTCAGTCACAGGATCGGCTGGACGCTCTGTAAGATTCCTGATGAGGAGATTCCTGGTGGCAACAGCTGCAGTTAGCTTCTTGTGTTGAGTCTGGTCCTTTGTCCTCTTTACACCAGCTCTGATTTTCAACTCCGAGATCTCCCTCTGGGCTGCTGCCAGGGCTTCCTGTTGTTCTTTTGCAATAGCTTCCATCTGCTCAATCTTATCCTGAGTCCTTTTATCCTCCTGAGTGCGAGCTTCGGTGATCCTGACCCACCTAGCCTGACTCTCCTTCATATACAAATCAGTCCTAGCCCTCTGGAATTGGGCCTCTTTGCAGGCATTCTTCAAGATCTGTTCTCCAGCCCTAGACTTCTTAATGTAATCCTCTGACTTCTCAATTCTAGCCAGGTGCTCCACTTTCAACTTTTCTAGCCTCTCAATATCCAACCTACCATCACTCCTCTCCCAGAGGGTCTTCTGCAGAGCTTGAGTCAGCTTCTCATTTCTCTCTTTCAATTTCTCAAACTCCTCTAAGCTGACAGTTGCCGGAGGTGGTGCTGTGGAAGGTCCAGGCATATCTTCAATAGTGAAGGGCATTCCAGTAATTTGAGCCCTGGCATGAGACCACTCATAGTACTGGGCTGAGGCTACATTATTGCATCTTCCAAGAATGGTTACTCCTTTAGTCTGCACATTGTCCCAGGCCCAGGATGCCTGCCTGACAATAGCCAGATTAGGCTTGATTTCACAATAAAGAGTCTCAGTCAGATCTTGTGCCCTAGGAGGGTGGACTAATGCATAGCCCAGTTGTCTTTTGAATAGCAGAGGGTTGTAGTTGATGCAACCCTTCACTCCAATCAGAGGTACATTGGGAAATTGCCCACAACTTGTAATGATGTCTCTGCCCTTGGTGCTCTGAGTGCACCATCTGATGTCATCTGAGGTTAGAGCAACAAGCCTCCTAGCCCAGTTCTTCTGCTGGTGAGGATTTAAGAATGCATCAGTTTTTGGCAAATGCTTGAGCAGCCAAGTATGGAACAAAGGAGCACAGCATCTTACTAATCTTCCCCTTTGCTTTTCATTCCTTTGATGAACAGAGTAGTAAAGATCTCCCAGTAAGGTGGGCACTGGGTTTCTCAGGATGAAAAGATGGACTGCATTCTTGCTAACAAACCTAGGCTCATCTGCAAAAAGTATGATCCCATATATGCTAAGGGCCAACAGAGCACAGACTGCCCTCCACTCCCCCAGGGAGGCCTTCAGACTAGCCTGAGAAGTCAAGAAATCCAGATGAAAACCTAAGATTCCAGCTTTAGATGTCAAGTTCTGCCCAATCAAAACTGGTTCCAGATGTAATGCCTTGGCTATCTCCTCATTACTTGGGAAAGCCATCTCAGGGTTGAAGGGAATCCCACCCCTGATAGGTACACCAACCAATGATGCATATTCCTCCAATAAGGGCCCCAACTGAAAATTCTGAAAGGTGAAGCACCTCAGAGGGGGATCATAGAACTGCAGGCAAGTATGTATCAAGCTCCTCTGTGAAGGGTCCAAATCCATAACCACATCAAGGATTCCTCCATAATGTTCTCTGAAAAGTGGTATATGGTCTGGAGTAATCAGGGTCTGAATCTTCCTGATGCTAGCTAGCTCAGGCTCAAAGAAGTGATAGGAGATGTTACTTTTCTTAGGTGCCATGTTGCTGAAGGATAGGTGCTGATGATGATGACTGAGAATAATACTGAAGATGGGCCACTGATAGGCTGAGACTGAGGGTGCAGGTGACTGAAGCAAGTGGCTGATAGCAAGTGCTGATGAAGACAGGTCTAAGCTGAAGAAGGGGTCAAAACCAAGCAAAAATGATAGGATGGATACCCTGAAAAACAAATAAACACATGTTAAAATGATGCAACGAGGATGTATGCAAATGATATGCAAAGGTTTGTGACTGAGCTGGATCTGATTAACTGCTCTGATATAGATCCATGTGTTCAAGAAATCCAGATGGAGGTTCATAAGTCCAGTAACCAAGGTGGGGGACTCAAATAAAGAGTCACATGTCCAGGGTTAAAAATCACAAGAACTGTTCCAAAATGGAGTACTCTTAATCAATACAAAGTAACAGGGTATGCTGAGGTTAAGGGTACCTGCAAACCTGTAAACAGCCCAACCCCCTCACAGGTGGTGTTCTAAAACAAGGATCCTCAGACTTGGATCAGTTATGAGAAGTGTAAACACTTCTAACCCGGGGGTACAGTGTTTACAATAACCATAAAAGTTCCTCCTCTAATTCACCTCAGTTTCTGAAGGTCAATACTAAAGGTCATCCAGACTTAGCAGGCTTCCCAGATAGCCCTAGTACTGCAGGAAATCTGCAACACAGAGTTCTCAAGAAGAAACCCATATCTGAACCGTGTTTCATATTCCCGCACCAGACCGAGATGGAATGGGAAAGAATATGAACCACTCTAGCCTAGGTGTCACTCAGGTCCCAGGTATAGGACCTCAACTCTCAATAGAACACCCACCCACCAAAGCAACAAAACAGATCCAGCCAGCACAGTATGACAGTATGATATATGTAAAGCTGTAAAGAAAGAAATAAACAAAACTGTACATAAAGCAATAAAATACATATACAAACACATATAGCACATAACACCCCAGTAAACACAAATCAAACAAGCGCTAGGAGGAACCCACAAAAAGAACCAGAAGCCCTGGTTACAGTATAAGGTCCCCAGCAGAGTCGCCAAGCTGTCGCTCCCACCAAATGAAGCCGGGTCAAATAGGGTACAGACGCGAACGGTCGGCGAAAGAAATGAGAACACACAGGAGTGAACTCAGAAAGACAAGAGTCGCCAGCTAGGCATTTTTATCCCGGAGGAAAGGTAATGATGCATAGACCTAGAGAGAGATGGATAAGACGGTTGCGAACCAGAGAGACTGAGAAAGGGGGTTGGTTACAACCTGGGAAGGTATTAGCACCCAGATTGTCCGTCGTACTCGACGGGATCCACGCTTAAAAGATTTGTGTTTAAAAGGGGTAGTGTCGGTGCAATCTGTGTATAAAAGAGCTGGAAAAGGAGGTACAGATGTCAGTGTAATAGAAGTGAAGTGTATAAGTGAAGTGTCAGTGTAAGAACAAAGATGAAATGCTCATGACAATGAGGCTAAAGAATGATACTGAAAGAGGGGAAATATACAGAGACTTTTGTTCGATAACAGTTAAGTTATGCCTACGTATCCTCTCGTGCAATGAGGAAGTCAAAACACCGTAGTTCGACCCAAAGAGACTGAAAGATGAATTGACTTGTGAACTGCTTGTTTTTCAATGCTCAAGTGTATGACCTGTCTGGCTCAGGTGCAAACTGTCTTGCATTAGACGGAAGAAGCAAGTTCTCGTTTGTGAGTGAATGAGATGAGAAAAGAATCCCGGAGGAGACGATTATTGTTTGTTTATGAGTTTTCAGTCTTTTATTGCTTTTTGAAGTTTGTCATAAGTTAATGAGCTTAAGCCTAAACCAATGGATTTAGTAAACTCATCACATCTTCCCTCTGATTAGGGGTAATGAGAATACCTTAAGTGTGAAGTCAGCTTCTCACACTTAATTACCATGGTGTAGGATTAAGATCATTAACCTACTTGTGATTATTTAGATGTTTTTGTTGTTTTTATTTAGTGTTGAGTAATGAGATTAAGCCATAATCAAGGATTAAACGGACTCATTACACCATCCTAATAGAAGGATAATAGATGAGACTGTTTAAGCTGAGGAAAGCTCCTCAGCTTAATCCATGATTAGGGATTAAACTTATGACAAAACAAGCCTTTGATTAAGTGGATTTTAATTGATGATATGATGAAGAAATGATTTTTAGGGTTTGTAAGACAACTTGAGGGGGACTTGTCCATTAACACTAGGGTTAGTCCTTCTTAACCAATTAAGGAAGAAATAGAACCCTAATGCAAGGCCCAAGTTACAAGTGTGATGTCTTGATGATTATTAGATGGATTGATTAAAGGAGTTAAACACATTAAGGGTTTAACACTTATGATTAAAGTTATACACTCCATCCTAATAGAAGGATGCAGGCATAAGCTTAATCACAAAGCCTTAAAACCTTTAGGGTTTAGTCCTTGATTATGAGATGAGAGGAGAAGACTCAAAGAGACACAAAGGTAAAACTAAGTGGGTAGACTAATCAAAACCCTAATCATTGTCATGCTTGGTTGTTCCTAAGGTTTGTGGGGTTTAAGAAAGAAATCTTCAATGGAAACACCAGGAAGCAGATGAAAGGATCAGGAGAAGCAAAGTAACTTGCTTCATTCAAGAAGTCAAGTCACTTGAGGAAAGAAAGTAAGAAGAAAAAGAATGAGCAAGCTCAATCTCAAACACATATCAAAATGCAGCATGGATGCAAGAGAGAGATGAAAAGAAATTGTGAGAAGTGAAGGCAAATTCACTTCTCAAAGTTGCTTACCACCTGAAAGGTTAGTGAAAGAAATGCAATGCAATGCTAGATGAGATGAAAATGGCATGATGAGAAACAAAACCAGAAGCATATATGGGATGATAATGATGCTATGGGATGATGCAAACATGAGACAACACATGGGGATGATCATACAAGCTTATGGATGCAAATGAAGCAAGTTAAGAACCATGATCATACATGAAATGTTATGGAATGAAAATGGCATATCACATGGCAAATGCAAGATGAAATGATAAAACATGCTTCTTATATGTCTTAAGATGTCAAATGAATCAAATGGATGCACAAAATGCTATGGCAAGTCAAAGTATGCAAGCAAATGCAAGATGGATGCATATGGAAGCCCAAATTAGGGTTTATGATCAAGGCATCAAACAAAAACCAAAATCAGAAGCAAACAACAAGATAAAAAATTGAAAATGTATTCAAAGGATCCCTAAACCTAATCTAACTCACTGCCCAAAGGAGAGGTTCCAACTCTTAACCTAATTAGAGTTATGATTTTCCTAAGTTTTCTAGGGTTTTAGGGTTCCTTAACAAGAAAAATGTCAAACAAATTGAAAATGAAAGATCAAATCATGGCCATTTAATCTCACAAACTACATGCTAAACACAATGCAATGCAAAAAGAATCAAGGTCCAACTCTCAAGGGTTAGGCAGAAATGATTTTTGGAAGTTTGGATCAAAATAATGCATAAAAATGATTTTAATTCCATGAAAAATTCTCAAAATGCATCAAGATCAAAAAAGAAATTTGGTTTGAGGGTTGGACAATGTTTCTAAATGGTTTTAAATGTTTCATGAATTTTTTGGTGATTTTTAAATACTTAAAAGTATTTTTAATAAATTAATTCTCATTAATTAATTAAAAAGAAACTTTTAAATATTTAAAAATACTTTTTTAATGCTAAAAATAAAAACAAAAATATTTTTGTGTTCTGAAATTAAATAATAGTGTGCATAAAAAATTTCAGAATTTTTAGAGTGATTTTGCTATTTTTAATAAATTGTGGAAATTAAATGAAATAATATGAAAAATAAAATGAATTAAAAGCTGAAAAAGAAAAGTCAATCAATCTGAAGGTCCAGATTCAAACTCAAACATGCGCGCATTGACTTGGCGCCACATCCAAGGGCCAGCATTCAAACCCACTAACCCTAATTAATTAGCCCTAATCAGCCCTTAATGACTTTCAGGTGACCGGAACAGTGTTCCGGTCATCTTCTCCGATCACTCAAAATCACAAACTCCTTCCACACGCATCTAAAATGAAATCTAATTAAACAGAAATGATCCCCACTCAAAAACGAATCAAAACCCCCATTCAAACAACATTTATCATTCCTAAATAATGAGAATCGAATCAAACTAGTTTTAGGGCAAAAAGTTTCAGAAACAGATTAAACTCCCAACTCTTCACCATTTTCAAAACCAAAGACATCAGAGTGATCAGTGAACTACAAAGAACAACTTAGGAACTTTAAAAATAATTTCTGGAAAAAAAGTTCTTGAGCTACCTGAGTTTTGAAGCTTTCAACTTTGCAGCTTTCTGACCTCCCCTCTTTATGCAATCCACTCCTTTTGGTCCCTTGATGATGTCTGGATGCTTAGAAGGAGCTTGTGCTGGCTGGTTTGGGAGATTGAACAAGTTCTGTTCAAGCTCAGGTGAGAATCGTGTTTGGCTTATGTGAGGTTTCAAGGATGAATGAAGGCAGGGAAATGATCAGAAGGATGTGGTGATGAGTTCTATGAAGTTTGTTTGTGAGTTTGCAGCTTGTGCACTGAGTTTCGAAAGCTTTTGCTTTTGAGAGTGAAAATGAGAATGTGATGTTCTTGCTGGTTTCAGGCTTGTGTGTTATGTTGTTTGGCTTGCCATTTGTTTGTATAAACAATGCTGATTGGTCAGAAGATGTGACATGCCCTTTTGTGATAGGTGTAGCTACTTTTGCCAATTTGTCAACTTTGTGTAAGAGAAGCATGGGTCATGTTCTAGCCAAGTACAAAGGGTGTGGGCTGCGCATCATGGTGTGAGGGAAAGGCTAGGATGGCTCAGCAATGTAGCTAGCAAGTGGATGAGAAACTATCATGACTTTTGCAACTTGGCTTGTTTTGGTTCTTATGAAAAGATCTTGCCTCACAAGCCATGGAACATGTGATTCCTTTGGTTCAATCTGAACTTTAGGACTTGTGTGATGTTTGTATAAGGATTAGACATCAACTAGAAGTCACAATCTGCCTTGGAACAAGATTTTGCAAGTTTCTCATTTGGTGCATAATTTGAATTTTAGTGATTTTTGCCAACTTTGATGAACCATAACTTTTGATCCAAAATGAATTAGGTCATGTTCTTGTACTTTTTGAAAAGGGAAAGATCTATTCTACAACTTTCATGACCAAAGTTTTTCCATTTGAAGCATTTTTGGATCAAAAAGTAAGGATTGAAAAGTTGCCTAAAATGACAAATTCCTTAAAAGTCAAACTTGCCCCAAAAAGTCAACTTTGAAAAAACTTGTAATTCTTGAATTTTGTGAACTTCAAACTTCTTCCATGATCAAATAAAGATCATATACACTCAAAATGATGAAGATCACCCCTTGGTTGGGTCATTGGAGGCCTCAGATGCCCTGATTTTGCACTGACTTGTCTGAAAAGTCAACTCTTGATCAGATGACTTCCCCATGGAATTTCTTCATGAAAATTGATATGCATACCCCCTATACCATATAGAGACTAATAGAAACAAGAATGACCAAAAAATTTGGAGTTATGGCCTCTGAAACCAAAACCCTAATTTTAGGTCAACTGTGCAGTCTAGCCTGGCTCTGCTTCCACACCATTTCCAGTTCTTGTAATTCTTTGGCATTCTTGACTTTGAGAGGGTATAATATGATACTTGAACACACATGGACCCCTTTGAAGTGATTGTTGACCTTTGGAGTGGCTCAAGAAGCTCTTGGATTGCTCAGATCACACACCCTAGATGCAGATGACTTAGAATCTATGCAGTGAATCAAAAATGTGATATGAGATGGTATGATTGTGTTTATGCATATGAAATGGTCACAAGCCATGGTGTGAATGGGTGAGGGCAAATTTGGGGTGTTTACAGCTGCCCCTATTCAAACATGAGTTAGCTGTGCAGGATGTAAGCGACGGCTTATCAGGCAAACAAGATAACTTGTGGTTGAATACCAAAGACAGTCCAAAATTTGCACTCACGGAATGAAGAAGAAAAGGGATATAGATTGTAAAGGAAAATAAAGTATATTGTAAAGAGTGGGCGACGGAGGACGACCGTCGAGCAGAGGATGACTGTTGGGTAAAGAGCGATGACGGGGACGGCCGACATGCTGGGGATAAAAGGTATTATGATGGAGACGGTCATCAAGATAAAGTTGTAAGATTCTCTGGGAATTAATGAAGCATGACGGGGACGGCCATCAAGTTCATAAAGCAAAGTAACCAACGATGGGGACGGCCATCGGGCTAAAAAGAAAAGGGACCACGACGGGGACGGCCATCGGGTTAAAGAATAAATGAAATAAACAGATGATGAGGTACGGTCATCAAAGGTGAAGGACGATCACCTAGCAGGGGACGGCTGCTCTGTAGGGGTTAAGATGAGGAACGGTCATCTAAGGTGGAGGACGACCACCAGGCAGGGTACGGCTGCCAAAAATATCGCGACATAGGACGAATGCCGGATAAAAAGTCTTTTCCAAAAATATCACTTTTTACAGATTTTCTAAAAGTCTTTTCCACTTTCCTTCTTCCCCCGATTTGTTTCCTCCATATTTGCACTGACCATGGCTAATCAACCTATAAACCATATGGAAACCAAATTTAGAGGTAGGAACCAAAGAATGAAGTTTGAAGAGTTATCACAGAGGCAAATGGATTTGACCCTGTACCCGGATGATCAGACTATGGAAACCCTAGGTATACATGATAACATCATGTACTTGTTTAACCGACTCGGATGGGAGAATGCATTGATCCAACATAAGTTTGTGACTTACCGCGAGCTCACCCTTGAGTTCCTTAGCTCCTTAATTTACCTACCTGAGCGCGGTTTTGGATTTAGGAAAGGATTTATTAGTTTCCGCCTATTTGGAATAGAATATGACTTTAACCATAAAGAACTAGCTGACTTGTTAGGATTCCCTAGTGGACCATTTGCTTTTACTACCACACAAGTAGAATTGATGGATATTGAGCTAGATTTCTTTTGGGGAACTTTAACCGGAAACTACCACCCTGAACCAAATAGCATGAATAATGATGAGATCCATAACCCTGCTCTCCGTTACTTCCATAAAATCCTTGCCCACACCTTCTTTGGAAAAGAAGAAAACATTACCGGAGTTTCTAAAGATGAGATATTTATTATGTCATGTTTCACTAATGGACAGCCTGTTAATGGTGTACCTTTCATGATGCAAACCTTCACCCGTATCCAAGAAGAACCTGAATTACCTATATTAGTAGGAGGTCTTGTAACCATGATTGCTGATGCTTTAGGACTTAGGTACCAATTGCACAGGTGCAACCGTTTAGGTAACATCCGTCCTATGAATCTTAACTTCTGCTTTAATAGACATATCATAAGGAATTTAGGACATCCACCTTTTGAGTACCTAATCCGGAACGAGGTAGTAACCCTGTTCACATTGCCAAACCATGCTAGAGTAAGTGTTCACAATAAGGATAACTGGCTTTATGAGTTAAACCCACCTGATTATCCATCCACTCCTGAAACACCTCAGTCTTACAAGATAAAAGATGATACAATGACCGATGTCGAAACTGACCCTGAGACACCTCCTGGTTACCATGACATTGACCACACTGACGAAGTTTTTGAAACTCCTCAAGTAAATCAAGGAGATTATGCTAACAACTTACAAAACATCATGAACACTCTTGAAGCTTACCAAACTGACATTAATTTATTTAAAGAAGACATTAAGAGCATGCGATTGGACATTATAGGTTTGACTGACATAACCTGCGAACAATTCTATCACTTGAACTCCGCAATCGAAGACTTGAAGAAACGCTTTTGAAAATGCTATAAGTGATTTAGTTTATTTTTCTCTTTGTTTTCGTTTCTAGTTAGATTTATTTTTCGCAAACAATTTCGTACCGTATTTTCATTAATGTAATTTCATTTTCAATTACCTTATGCAATGCACTTCTAATTCCAAAATTTCTCCATTTTAAGCAATTTATATATTTTTCATTCTATGTACTGTTATGCTTGCATTTATTCATATTATATACAATCTCTCATGCCATGCAAGTTAGTGAAGTACTTTGTTGAAATTATATATTATATGGTGTTTATAATTTAATATGAGTGATAAGTGAAGAAAATACATTATTATAAAGTATGTGAAATAAGTGAGATAGTGTTTTCTGGAAATTATTCAACGAAGCAAGCCCTCACGGTCGTCACACCCCCCTAACGATCGTGACGTGCTCATTTAGCGTGTCACGACCGTCGCACTCCTGTCACGACCGTGACAACCCCTATTACAGGAATCGTGAGAAACAGAACTGTTTCTCTTCGTGACCTCTTCTTCTTCTTCCTCCATAACTTCCAAAAACTACCCATCTTCTCCATAACCTCCGTAACCCCCCCATTACCAACTTTAAACTCATTAACCCCCCATTATCACAACCTATCACATTCTCACTCTCCATTATTTATTCCGAATCATTATTTCTTTCATTTTACCATTTTTTCACAAAACATCAAAAATCTTCATCTTTCACTCTAAGCTCTTGCATGCAATGGATACCATTCAATTTAGAGAAGGTGATGCTGGAGAAACCCAGAGAGAACGATTTCTCCGATTCCAAAACCGCGGTGTGCAACCTACACGTTACATCGACACTGTCTGTTTGAGGGAACTCGGAATGCTTGCCAGTGTTACGAGCCTGCTTCAAAAAGTCGGTCTGTGGGATCTTTGCAGTCAACCTCAGCCCATATTCGAGCTTCTGACATTGGAGTTCCTCAGCTCATTCCAGTACATCAGTCTCGCCGGTTCTCAGAGTCAGCTCACCGGTTTCGCAAAATTCAGATTGCATGGCCAAGAGTTCAACCTTTCGCAAGACAGGATAGCCGAGTTGCTAGGCTTCGATCACGGAACTGAAGCTCACCGCCGCGTGCCCGATAATTTTAGTGAACCCGCTTTCACTCTATGGCACGACATAACCAATACCCGTGCCTCAGCCTTCCAAAGCCTCAACGCTACGCACATTCACAACCCGGCAATCCGCTATTTCCACCGAGTCATTTGCAACACCATCTTCGCTCGAGAAAGCAACCATAAGCTCAATTCCAAGGAGCTTCTATTCTTACACTGCGCTCTTAATGACGAGCCGATCAACGCTGCCCCTTTCATGCTTTATCATATCCAGGCTATTGCACATAGAGGATCCACCCCGTTCTTCATAGGCGGCATTGTCACCACCCTCGCCATTCAGTTGGGGCTTGGTGACTTGGTCGCAAATCAGCCTCACCTAGCCGCAGAATTCCTCACCAAGAGTTATTGCATGTCCGCTCACCTGATTGCGCAGCGAGAGGATGGCAGGTATAGCCCTGTTGTCCATGGCACCATATTTCACCATATCATTCTGCCGTCCCGCGACCGCATCGACCCATCCAGCCGAGCCAACTGGCTCTTTGTTTTACCAGATGCTGCCGACCACGCTCCTATCCATGATCAGGCAGATCTCCCTGCGGATGAGATGCAGGACGCTATGGATGCAGCTGAGCCTGTCCAGGATATACCAGAGACATCTACCCGACAGCCTCCTGCACAGGAATTCACTCTTGAGGACGTCCTCCGTGCAATTCATCAGCAGAACCAGATGAACGCCGCACTGGAGCGAAGGCAGAAGGAGCAGTATGATGCTTTACTCGGCACTATTGCAGCAAACCAGGCAGCTACTAATGAGAGGTTTGGAGAGATTTTCAGCGAGTTAGAAGCCTTGCGTATCGACATCACTGCGACCACCAGCACCGGTTCTGATCCCGAAGCGACTCCTTCCAGACGCCGCTCCCGCACCAGAAGCCGACCCCGCGGTCCTCAGCAGCCATAGATCTAGTTTTACCTATGTTTGTTTTTCGTTTTTGTCATTTGTACTGTACTTTTACCGCATTTATATCACAACATTGAGGACAATGTCTGATATAGTGTGGGAGAGGTACCTTTCATTTCCGCATTTTTTCCTTTTCGCACTTTTCCATTTCGTTGTATTTTCAATTCTGTTGTATTTCCTTTAGTAAGTTAATGAAGCGAGCAAAATCTTTATGCTATTTTCTTTAGTTTCGAATTTTCCCCGTTTATTTAGCCATACCCGGAAAAAAAATCTTTAATTATTTGCATTACCCGACTTACCTACGAAATCGTAATTAGGAAGCTGAGAACGATTAAACAAGACAATACAATCTTGACACCTTTGACTTCCTACTTAAGCGATTCCATTCTGATTACCATTACGAGTACACTTTTAGTTTCAGTTCAAAAGTAACCCCTAGTAGTTTATACTAGCAGTCAGCACCGTCTGAACACAAACCACATGGGGAGCCGATGAATATAAGCGTTTGATGCCTAATCAATAATGATCCTTCATATCTCGATGCAAAATGAAAAGAAATTGCACCAAAGTACACGGTCGCATATAAGAAACGAGAAATATGAGAAGGAGTCCATTGCGGGTTGGTTCAGAGGTACTGGTTCTGAACTTGGTAGGGCGTGCTACGGCTCGATCCCCCACAACCTCCAAATCGGATAATATATGTAGGGTTACCACACTCGTGTACCAGACCCCGTGCTCAAAAAGGATCAAAGTCGCTAACCGGCTACTCCACTACGTGCGTGCTAAGGCAAAGGGCTTAATGTGATTGCGCTAGAATGAAACCGGGCGAAATAAGATCGAAAAACTCTAGGTGAAATCGTAAAGTAATTGCCGATTGTTTCGTTTAACGGGAAGTCGACGACATAGCTTGTTGCTTGTGTCATTAGTGTATCGGTAGTGTTCTATCAAAGTACCGGATTATCCGACAAAACGATCCCTCGTATGATTTGTTATGAGTATGCGTGAATAAAAACTTGTCCGCCGATTTTCAACCTACTATTTGCTTGAGGACAAGCAAAGGTTTAAGTTTGGGGAAGTTTGATAACGAGAAAACGTATCGATTATATTGCTAGGTTTCATTGACGTTTTATCGCATAATCACCGTTTTAACACTCAATTTCTCGAGTTTTTCTTACCATTTTGCAGGTACATCATTATATGGAGCTAAATCATGAATTAATAGAAAAAGGAACAAAATCAACCATAAAAAGATGAAGAAATGAAGAAGCCTGCAAAACTGCATATTTTGTTGTAGCCACGATCGTCACCAGGGTGTCACGACCGTGACACCCCAAAAGCATCCATCACGACCGTGAGAGCATTGTCACGACCGTGACACTTAAAAGCCACATGACACGAGCGTGAAGACCTTGTCACGACCGTGACAAGGATAAAAATAGGTTTTTGACTCAGACTACGTCAAAGCACTACGTGAAGAACGTTCCTCCTATTTTGTTGCCACGTACCTACATTTCCTCCACCAAGTCAGCAAGGCCCATGCAACAAAAGTCCAATTTTCAGCCCATTAAGGATTCTATAAATAGTACAAGTTTTATGAACAATGTACAGAGCATTTTTTATTCGATTTTCTGCGGAAGCTCTGCCGAACTATTTTACGACCCTGTTTCTATTTCTGCATTATTTTTAGTTTTCTTTTCGTTCTTATTGTATCCAAACCCGCCATATAACAATTTCCAACATCAGGAAATTGTTATACATTTACTTTTTTCTAAACCTTCAGCCTTTGTTATTTTCGATTTCCGCCAACTCCAAGCTTTCCGGTCTGTGGAAGAAGGAGTCTGCTCTAATATTTGTTAACCAGGTTTTTTATTATATTGCAATTTAAATATTTATAATGTTTATTTATTTTTCTGCCATGAGTATTTTATTATTTAATTTTCTGTCTCTGTCTGGTTCAACATCGATGAGTAGCTAATTACCTTAGGGCGGTATGTAGTTAAAACAAACTTAATCGGTAAAATTTAATCATAGGCTTAAAACAATTAATAACTTAACATTCTGGCTGATACTTTTTAATAAAAATCGATCTTTTCGTTACGAGAGTAAGGAAAGAGTATTAGGTTAGGTCAAGACCACGAGAGTGTGAGATTTTAACCAAATAGCTAAAGTTAGGCATTTAAATTAAACACAGCGAGAGCGCTTTAAAATAAATTAGAATTACTAAGTTTCCAAAAATTATCTCTAAACACTTATGGGCTAGCGAGAGCAGGCATAGGTCTTTAGGGATAAGATCTGATATAAGACCACGAGAGTGTGAGTTGAGGGTATTTAAACTAGTAACCTCTACCGAATAGATTAAGTAAACACCTTTATAAGCCTAGGTTAGACTGACCCACCTAAGTTAGTATAATTACATACCGACCGCCTTAGTATTATTTTATTAAAACTTAAATTAAATTCCGCCTTTAATATTCTTAAAAATCAACAAAAAATCGTGACAACCATTCGCCTTAGCTAAACTAGAAGTTCATCTAGCACTAAGTAACCATAGAATCCCTGTGGATCTATAATCTTAAATATTACTTCGATAGGCTGTGCACTTGCAGTTAAGATACCGCTAGACGCATAATTAGACACGTCTTTAGCCCATCAATATACTTGTTTATACTTGTACATATTCTTTCCGAAAATCACCCATGTCATACTTCCACAGCAAGCCAAACACTCATCTATGTCCCTTGCTCAATCTTTTTGACACTCGTCCGTGTCTTGCACATATTTCCCAAGCAGGTCAAACACTTGTACATACTTATACACAATCCTCTGATACTCGTCCGTATCTTGTATATATTATCTCCTCAGTAGACCAACACTCGTCTGTGTTCCTCGCTTAACCGATTGATACTCGTCCGTATCATCATCCTTAAATGCGTGTCAGCGTTTGCTTCTATCGATACTCGTCCGTATCGTGGTCCTAAGGATGCTCGTCCGCATCTTTAGTCTATACACACTGTCAAACACTTATACCGTTTATTTTAAAGCGTAAGCACTCGTCCGTGTTTATCATTCCCCAGTAAGTCACCAACAAAACAACTTTTCTATCCGACATTCGTCCTATGCCGTGATATTTTCGGCAGTCGTCCCCTGCCAGGTGATCGTCCTCCACCTTATGATGACCGTCCCTCATCATTTTATCCGATGGTCGTCCCCATCGTTGATCCTCTTATCCGGCATTCGTCATATGTCGTGATATTTTCGGCATCCGTCCCCTGCCAGGTGATCGTCCTTCACCTTTGGATGAATGTCCCTCATCCTTTTCCCAGTGGAGTCCCCATTGATTGGAACTTTCTATCTGGCACTCGTCCTATGTTGCGATATCTTTTTAGCAGTTGTCCCCTGCTAGGTGATCGTCCTTCACCTTATGATGACCGTCCCTCATCATTTATCCGATGTCCGTCCCTATCGTTGATCTTTGTTATCCGACATTTGTCCTATATCGAGATAATCCCCAAGAGCAGCCGTCCCCTGCTAGGTGATCGTCCTTCACCTCTTGAGGATCGTCCTTCATCATGTTTATCCGATGGTCGTCCCCATCGTTAATCTTTTCTATCCGGCATTCGCCCTATGTCGTGATATTTTCAGCAGCCGTCCCCTGCTAGGTGATCGTCCTTCACCTTTTGATGACTGTCCCTCATCATTATTTCATTTATTCTTTTACACGATGGCCGTCCCCGTCGCGATTTATTTACCCTTTAACCTGATGGTTGTCCCCGTCAGTGATTTCCTCTTTTCTTTAATCCCCAGAGAGTTTTATTTCTTTACCCGATGGTCGTCCCCATCGTGGTCTTTTCCTTTGTCCTGATGATCGTCCTTCATCAGTTTACCCGATGGCCGTCCCCGTCGCGGTCTCTTTATTTCCCAGCATGATGGTCGTCCCCGTCATTGCTTTACTTACAATTTTCCATCCCCCAGAAGCCGTCCTCTACTCGATGGTCGTCCTCCATCGCTCTCATTTGATACTCATACTATACTTCCTGTTACAATTTATATCCCTTTTTCTTCTTTTAATAAATAGTGCAAATTTCGGACTGTCTTGGTATTCAACCACAAGTTATCTTGTTTGTCTGTTAAGCCAGGCGCTTACACCCTGCACAGCTAACTCATGCTTGAAAAGGGGCAGCATTAAACACCCAAAATTTGCCCTCTCCTTTTTCTCACACCATGACTTGTTATCTTTTCATATTGCATTTGTATAAGCATATCATCTCCCATTGCATATTTGTTTCTCTGCATAAGTTGCACAATTAGGGTTTGTGATCAGGAGAATCCAAGAAGTGATCTGAGCCATCTCAAAGGTCTTGAAGCTTGTCAAGAGGGTCCATTAGTGTTCTATGATCATTTTATGCTCCCCAGGGTTCATTAAAGTCAAGAGATCACAGAGCATTGCAAAGGCATAGAGGCAGACTGAGCAGCTTCTACACAGATGACCTAAAATTAAGGTTTTGGGTTTGAGGCCTTAATCTCAAATTTTGTGGTCATTCTTGATTCTAATGGTCTTTATATGTCATAAGGAGCATGTGTACCAAAGTTTATGAAGAAGTTCATTGTGGAAGTCATCTGATCAACTGGTAACTTGTTGTGCAAGAAACGTTAAAATCAGGGCATCTGAGGCCACCACCAATGGTACCAAAGGGTCATCTTCATCATTTTGAGGTTCTATGATCTTTATTTGATCTTAGAAGTGGTTATAAGTTCACAAGATTGAAGAATTTCAAGCCATTTGCAAACTTTCCATTTTTGGACATGACTTGTAATGAAAACTTTCCATTTTGGGAAAGATTTTCAACCTCCTCTTTCTTGAACAAAAAGGCTTCAAATGAAAAATCTTCAAACATGAAAGTTGTAGACTGGGTCTTCCCATTTTAAAAATTACAAGAACTCCTCTTGATTCATCCTAGAACTCAAGATATGATGTTTCAAAGTTGGGAAAAATCTTATAATTTTCAAGTATGTGCCAAAGAGGGATTTTTGCAAAACTAAGTTTTAAGAATTCTAATGACCTCTAATCCACTTCTAAGCTTCATAACATGTTCATACAACATTGAAAGACCAAATTTGTATCTTGGATCACAAGAAACCATGCCTCATTTTCACAAAAATCTCAAAGAGGGAAAAATGCAAAACCTATGTTATCTCTTGCATCAAGTGTTACAACTCACAAAATCTCATCCAAGGCCCCTCCATGAATCAAGCTGAGGTAGGACAAGCCTTGAAAACTCCTCTGACCCGTGCCATGCTTGTGGTACACTTTCTTTGACTTTTTTTTGCAAATGAGACCATACCAATCACACTATGCCACACCAAATCCTCTGATCACTCATATTGGCTTATACAAACATCATGGACCTAAAAGAACACAACACACTAGCCTGAAACATCTTACAAGCTCAGAATCATAAAAATCTCAAAAAATCTTCATCTCTTTGAAACTCACTGCCTAGCCAACAAAGCTCAAATCTCTCTTCACCATTCAACTCACCATCATCCATAGAACAAAAAGCACCCTTCATTTTGCCCTAAAAGTCACTGAATCACAAACACGATTTCTGCCTTAGCAGAACTGAAACTCACAAAGGAGACCATTTAAACTTGTTCCAAGCTTCTTAATAGCATCAAGGGACTCAAGGGAGTTGGTTTGTATCAAAGAAGAGGCCAGAAAGCTCAAAGTGACAAAGCTCCAGCTCAGGTAGCTTCTTCAAACTATTTTTCCAGAACCTTTCTTTTATGTTATAAAATGAATTTGAATGCTCCCCTGATCATTGTGATGTAATTATTTTTGAAAATGGTTGGAAAATGAGTGTGTATCGTGCTTCTGAAAATTTTGTCCTAAATATTGTTTGATTCGATTCATGCTGTTCTTGAAATATAAATGAATTTTGTGGCTTGATTCTTGTTTAGTGTTGTTAGAGGATGGATTTTGGAGATTTTGGGGGCTTATGGTAGCTTGTAGAGAGACTTAGGGATTTAGTGTTGCCGGAGAAGACGACCGAAGCTATTCTCCGGTCGCCTGAATGTGTTTAAGGCTAATCTCATTAATTAGCCAGGTTTGAATTCTGACCCTTGGATCTGTGTTTACCCGCGTGCGTGAATGGCCAGGATTGAATCATTAAACCCTAATCTTTAATTAATTAATTTAATTAGGATTAATTAATCAGGATGAATAATAGCCTTAGGATCACGCGCCAAGTGTAATTTTGAACCTGAGCCATTATATCACCATACCCTAAGTCAAGCAGACTTCACATCTGGGCCTTTGATCCATGCAACTTCAAATCCTGACCACCCATTTGCATTACTTTTATTTTCTTTTTTTTATTTTATTTCATTTATTTTCATATAATTATTAAAAATAGTAAAAATGTTTATAAAAATCTCATTTTCTGCATTTTCATTTCAAATATTTTTCTAAACTCAAATTTTTTTTTTTTAATTTTTGCATTAAAAATGTATTTTTAAATCATTTAAATGTTTTATTTAATTAATTAATTGATTTTAATTAATTAAAAATACATTTAGGTACTTAAAAATCACAAAAAAAATCATGAAGCATTCTTAGGCATTTAGAACAATTTACAAACTCACCATACAAATTTCTTTTTAGGTTTGATCATGTTTTAATAATTTACTTTGAATTAGGTTTTATAAATTCACATTTTTCTAACCCTAACTTAAAAAAATCATTTCTGATCAACCATGATGAGTTTGCATTTGGTTCTTTTTGCATTGTTTCATACTTTGCATCTAGTATCTAGGTTATTTATATCATAATTTTGCATTGCATTTTCAAATTATTTGGCATTGTTCACCATCTTTATCTTTAGTTTATTTCCTTGTTTAAGGACCCTCCTCTAAAGATTGAGTGAAAGGAGGACTAATGGTAAATTAGGGTATCTAATGGGTTTGTGTGTAGCTTATTTTTTATTTGTAACAGGTGCATGTATCGTTTGTTAAGTGCAATTTGTGATTGAGAAGTTATCTAACAATATGAGAGTTTCCACTATACTCCAAGGAAGACTTTGGCATAATCAAGTATCATCAGTCTGTAAGGCGGAGTTAGAAGTTTTCCTACTTTGGTGGCGTTGGAGAAAGATTGCTAGCAGAAAAAGTTGGGAGTTGTCCAATATATGCTCAGTTAATGGCAATCACTCAGACAATAAATCAGTGAGATCAGGTGGATTGCCACATGTGAACACTTGGAGAAGGTTATTGTGTGTAATACCCCGTATTTTATTTAATGCTCTGAATAATATTAATTGATATCAATAATGTTTTGGGATGCTCTGAGAGTTTTTAACAAAAATAATTAGAGCAGTCAACGAGACTTATTTATATTAACTAATATTATCTGACTCAAAGGTTTTATAAAATTGTGGATTAAGAGACATTTTTGGATACTCTCTATTTGGACCTGTTGGTAGGAAAATATGTTTTCCTTTAAGACTTAAGTTTTCTTTTCCTTATGTTTTCAAAAAGAAAAATTAGAAACATAGAAAGGGAAAGAAGAAAAGGAAGAGAAAGGAGAGAAAAGGGGGGAAGAGGAGAAACTTGAAGAAGAAGAAGAAACTCTTGATCCTTGAAGCTTCTATCATCCTTTCGTCTCTCCATCTTCTCCAATAATCTTGCTAGAGGTGGGTTCATAGTTAGAAACTTTTATTTTAGTTTTGGATGAGTTTTTTTAGTTTTGTGAGTTTTAGGGTTTTGATAGAAAAATCTTAGAATCAAAAGTTTAAACGGTTAAAAATCAATAAAATCAAAGTATATTGGTTAATATATGAGTATAATCATGTTTGGTGGATGATTCCTCTATTTGATGATGTTTTGTTGAGTTTGGAACCTTAGAGAAGATGATGCTCATGACTGAGTTTTTCTGGTTTCGCAGAGCTCGCTTAGCGAGCGAGTTAAGTTCTGGGAAGGCTAAACACATGGATTTTCCCGCTTAGCAAGCAACCCCCTTGCTTAGAGAGATCTGGGAGTTCTTGTTTTTTGTTTTAATTCATAACTTTTGTTCCTTGCGTCCATTTTAAGTGTTCTTTATACCATTTTGAAGCTAAAAATATGTACTATCTTATGATGCCGAGAAATATTATTTTTACCCTACTTTTACCCGACTTTTCTGATGAACCGAGATTATGTTAAGTTAGGGAATTTGTGAGTTAAAGGAAATAAATGGTGTAACTTGTGAGATGACTAGGTTTACCCTAGGTTGTTGCGAACCATTAGCGTGCTATACACTAGGCCTCCGTAATAGTCCGATTTAAGACTTGAGGTGGGTAGATCTAGGTCCCACGGGAAGCATATGTAAAGGCTAGAGGTGTGTATTCACGAGAGGGCCTTCGTAAGTCTGGTGTAAGTCTTGAGGTGGGTGGAACTAGGTCCTACGGGAAGCATCCGCAAGACTTGAGGCGTGTACGTAGATTACCCTTCAGGGAATTCTGAGTAAGTCTTTAGGTGGGTAGATCTTGGTCCCACGGGAAGCATCTATAAAGGCTTGAGGGAGTACTACACGGGGTTCTTTGGGGAGTCTTGTGTAAGTCTTGAGGTGGGTGGATTTAGGTACCACGGGAAGCATCAGTGTAAGTCTTGAGGTGGGTGGATTTAGGTCCCATGGGAAACATCCGTAAAGACCCCAGTTGAGTATCACATCAAGTTCTCCGTATAGTCTAGTGTAAGTCTTGAGGTGGGTAGATCTTGGTCCCACGAGAAACGTCTGTAAAGAATTGAGATAGATGATATACTAGTTTAACATCGAGAGTGTTTCATGGATTTTGCTTTAGTTTTCTTGTGAGGTAGTTACTATAGACTTGAGGCATGTTTTAGATGGAACCTTTAAAGCCAGAAGAACTCTAAGATAGGGAACTCACTGAGATGTTGTTATCTCACCCCATGTTGATGTTGTTATTTCAGGTACTTCAGGTTCCGCAAAGGGTAAAGATAAGGCAACTTGATTATCTTTGCTTGTTTGATGGCTTTCTTCCGCTGTGGACTTTTGAGATCTTCATATCTAGTTCTTAGACTTTTGATTTTGAACATCTTGTATTATTTATAGCCTTTTGTATTAGTACCTTATGTTGTAGTGGCTATTTTTTAATGCAATATGTTACTAAGAACTTGTTGTATTTCAGTACCAAACTTATATTTATATGTGAAAAATATGCTTTGATATATGTATTTTATATATGGGTATTACATTGTGGATATGAAGGTTATTGGATCAAGATCTTGTGGGATCTTGTATTGTGTTAGCAATTTAATGTATGCTTCATCAAAAGGAATTATTGTGTGATAGTTCCTTATAATCAAAACGATGTAGTAATTGTATCATCATTGAAGATGGCATGTAGGCAAAGCGATGATGAATTCTAAAGCACTATATATCTATGTGTATCTTTAACTTTCTCTATCCTTTTTACTTTACAAGCATTCATTTAATATTTTCTACCGCATGTTTGCAATTGCATATATTGTATACTATAGGTTAGACCTTGCTTATAGTGATTTTATATATAATTTTGGGTCTGTAGTGTATCAATTATAAGGAATAATCATGAAGTCAATATGTTTTTAAATTGATTCGTTTGCAAGTGACTTTAGATATCATGTAAATTACTTGTGCTAGAAATGATATATCATATGGTTCTTTCATGTATCATTTCATTAACCTTGATTCATTAATATGCTTTCAAACTCTCGTCTTTGTGTTTTACTTTTGCGCTTTCTAAAATCCCTGAAAAGTTTTTTAAATTATCTAATAGGATTTGGGTCTATTTAATCCCCCAATTCTAGACATTGTTGTTTCCATATTCTCACACAACAATTGGTATCAGAGCTTGAATTTTGATCAAAGTCTAGCCACTCCAAAAGTTGAGAATACGGTTCCTATAACCCTAAACAAGTTTTCTTAAACGTTATGAAAGCTTATGCAATTCAATGAATCTCCATGAAATTACATTAAATCACTTATGATTTATTATTCTTTTACAATGCATTACATCAATTTATTCAAAGTAAAACCTTACTAGCATTTTCTTCAAAGCATCAATTACTTAAGATATTCTCTAAATTGTTTATTCATCCAGGATTGAACTAACAATTTTGTTGAGATGTGTGCATCATGTTTGTAACATTTTTCTTAAACATTATGGAAGCTTATGCAATTCAATGAATCTCCATGAAATTACTTATGATTGATTATTCTTTTACAATGCATTACATTGATTTATTCAAAGTAAAACCTTACTATAATTTTCTTCAAAGCATTAATTACTTAAGATATTCTCTAAATGTTTATTCATCCAGGATTGAACTAACAACTTTTTTGAGATGCGTGCATCTTGTTTGTAACATTGTTTCTTAAAGGTTGTTCAAGATTGATCCTAAAGTTTTTACTATATATTCATTACAATATGACGGAAAGTATTATGAGAAAATGAATTATAAACTAAAGCATATTCTTGAGACATAATATTCCAAGGTCGTTGTGTAAAAGAAGATGAAGGCAGTTTTGTGACTATTGACAATGATTCTACGAAGTCTCAACTAACTACAAAATATTTAAGGAATTTACTTGAAGTGCATATCAATTGTCCAAGAGTTGAATCAGTGATTCAAGATTGAAAAGTTGGGTTAATCATCAATGACCACAGTATTGTTGTTTTAAGTTCATCTGAAGCCTTGTGAAGGAGAGGCTGATAAGGTTCTCCAGACGATCAAATGGATTTCTATCTAATGCATTTTTCAAATGTTCATATTTAGAGCTTATGACCATTCTTGTTGTTGACCTCAATTTGGTATCATAATCATCAATATTAATCTTAGATCGTTAAAATTGGTATGATCGTTCCAACCCTCCTTTAACTCTTTTGTATATGCAATGGAGTATTTATTGTGTTACTTAAGTATGTTATGTGATTTGTATATGTTTTTGTATGTGCTATGTTTGTGCATTCATCCATTAACTGCTAAACCATTCAACGCATTGGTTTATCATTTATGTCATTCGTTAACTACATCCATCTGCATCACTCATACATTCTCATTATTACTTATATTAAAATCAATTTGTGCATTTACATTAAAACTTATTTTCATTAAAAATCCATTTTGACATTTGCAGTATAAAAAAGGCTCAAATTTTTTTATAACATAAAAATTTATTTTCTCTCATCTACATTTTTTTTGTTTAAGTGTTATGTAAGAGTCTCACTTTCCTTAAAAAAATTCAAACTTTTGGTCATCTGATTCGAATATCTGGTTTTGAACTAAACTCGTGATCCGAATCAATTTCCCGGGACTTGAGATGTTTGATTTTGATTCGAATAAAAATCTTTACACTTATCTCATGATTCGAATCACTTTGGGTGGGTTTCAAATCTGATCAATCTGATTCAAATCAAATTGCAGACTTGATCCAAATCAACTTTGATGGTTCACATGTTTCACTTTCTTTTCATCTCTTTTCATTTTCTTTTTTTTTTTCAATGTCATTTCATCATCTTCTTTCTTTGATCATCAAACCCTAACTTGAGCCAATATAAAATTTCATCACTCATTTCCATCATCTCAATACATCACTCATCACTCACTATCATTCATCACCATCATGACCCATGTTCATGGAAACCGTGTGAGAACTTAAAAGTAGAGGGGCAAGCAACATGTTATTGAGTCTAATTCATCTTCACCAATTCCAAAAAGGCACATAACAAAAGTTCAAACAAGAAAAGCTTCTACAGAGGGTATCTTGAGTAAGAAATCTAAGTGGTCATCCAATGCAAGCCTATCTTCTCTATCTAAGTTATGTGGTAATATTTCTCATCTCTTACTTTAGGATAGTTTGCAAAAGTACATAAACAATTTTTTTTACAAACTGGTAAACCCTGAATAGTATGTGAATAATTCTACAGAGAATGAGTTGAAAACAAAGTTTCTGAAAATATTTGTTGACAAAACCAATTGACATTCATTGGCATGAATAGGAAGTACAATCTTGATTATGTCAAAGCTTTTTACTATAAGAACAAGAGTTGTCTCTGCATTTCATCTCTATGTTTTGATGATAACAAGGAAGTATTTATGAAAGAACTATTTTATATCTGATGTTTGTTACTATGCAGATCATGTATATTGATAATATTATACCAAACAAACATTATGAAGATGTACACAAATGATAATATGTGAAGTTACTATGTGTAACATTAGTGGCAAGCGTGCTGAAGAAGCAAGTGTGCTTCTGTATCGGATTAAAATCAGAAAGATATAAGGATGCCTTATATTGCCGTTGCAATGCTCTTGTGGATTCTATTCTGAGAGTAGTTCTGACCAGGAAGCGAGCAAAGCTTCTGGTATGTTAATCTTCTAACGAACTAAGTTCTGAAGACTCAAACGAACTGAAGTTCTGAGGACTGAATATTTGAAGACCAAGTGCAGAAAGACTCTGAAGACTTAAGTGTTCTGAAGATTAAGGTTCTCAAGAACCAAGTGCTAAAGACTCTAAAGACAATGTTTTATGTTAACAAGGTTATGAATATTCTAAAGAATTGAAGTTCTGAAGACCATGGGTTTCAAGCCAAGTGCTAAAGTTCGGAAGAACAATGTCTTGTGTGAACAAAGTTCCAAATACTGAAGACTTAGGTTCTTTGAAGACCTAAGTATTGCCGTCTCTAACTTATGCTTCATTCAATCACCTGCAATCACAGGACTCTGAAGTTCATAAGATAATGTTAAAGTTATCAAGAACAGTACAAAGTACAAAAATTCTTTATCCTAGTACCTCTCCAGTAACCATGTATTATGGGAAAAGGACATATGTGGTAGTACTATTTTCATCCTTGAGTAATGACATTCCTTAGTAGCCAGTTGTGTTGTAACAGATCTATTATGCTTGGCCATATAAGGAAAGCATCACATGTTATGTGATGTTGTTGATATGGTTGTTGTTGGTGGTTGTTGTTAAATTCCACAACCAAAGAGCTGTAAAAGTTGTTGTTGGTACACAACCATTGTTTTATGTGTTGATGTTAATTGATATAACCAGAAAGGTTACAATACACATACAAACAAGTTGTCAAGATGGTCTTTGAACAATGTTGTTGTTGTTTCATACAATCACATAAGGTTGACGATTAACAAGATAATAATGGAATAAACCATTAAGAGTTTGATTGAATATGCAACTCACAAGCTAATTACTCTTTGACAACAATCTGCTTATGCAGAGAGATCTCTGATTCATAGTGATTAATTTCATATGCTACATAAGACTTTCAAAGTCTCAGAAGACAAGAAGATGATCATGGAAGCTCCAATTACAAATCCACAACATGAATGTTGTGTATCTGAAGTGATCATTGGATTGAAGAAGAACAAAGGTTACTGTCCAAAATGTTCTTAAGTGAATCAAAATGAAGAAGTCCTTCTCACGCTCAAACAAAGATCAACAAAGCTGACAAAGCTTTTAAAGAAGAAGAATTCAACAAAGTGTTCATCACACCAAAAACCAGACCTCACCACCCATTGGAGTACAAATAGATTAGGGTTTTTGTTATCGATCCACATAAATTGTTTTGTGATATCAAAGTCGTTCTAAAGTTGCCCTAGTTTAATACTCAAAGTAACAAAGGGGGTTTGGGGTTTTCGGTAACGGAAAGTTTAGTTTGCATACAAATTTAAAAACAACAAATAAAAGTATCGGTTGGTAAAAGATTATAAAAAGCACATGCCAAAGTTAGGGTTTGATAGGTCCATTTGCACATATAGCTTCGATCAAGCGGACGAACTCGTTAAAACGATAAACATAATCACAATATCCTCTCAAATGTTTATTTCTAACACAAAATGTGAGTTTTACCATTTTGATCCATTGTTGATCTCTCACTCAATCTATCAAAATGGTAACATTAAAGATCAAAACAATGTGAATACCAAGTCTCATAACTATCTCTAGCATATGTTCTTTGGTGGATGAAAAACCTAGGTCAAGTTGAACACATTTCTCAATCATGAAGCAACACAACATATATTTCATAAACACAAATTTTTTCACCATATATTTATCATCAAGAGTTCTTACACAATGATCAAAGACTATACATACAAAGAAAAGACCTATCTACCTTCTAACCTTGACATATTATAGGTTTAGCTATCCATAACCATGGAAGCTTTCATTACAAAAAGATGAAGAAGACAAAGCATCAATGATGATCTCCCGACTATTGATGCACCAATTCTTCGAAAACAAGTAAAAAAATATGAGTTCTAGGGTTTTTGCTCTAAGAAATATGAAGTGATCCTAAAAAATGAATGTCAAAACCCTTAAATATAATTTGAATCCCGCAGAGCTCACTAAGCACGCTCACGTTCGCTAAGCGAGCATTCATTTAATGCCAGGGCGCCCTTTGCTCGCTAAGCGAGATCTCCTTGATTCTTGCTATTGCTTCTCGCTAGGAGCTCGCTTAGCGAGCTTGCAGCGAGCTCAAAATCTTGGTTTTCTTCAAAAACTTCAAAAGAGAGTCACCATAAATGCTTTCTTCAATCCAAAGGTGAAACCTACAATTATACAAACAAAGGTTAAGTAAAAGAAATTATTAAAACACTTAAACTAAACTACGAAAATTAAACGGAAACAATTGGAAAAAGCATTAAAAATCCAAATAAGCTCTTGAAAAGTGCCAAAAATTATACTACAAATTAACATGAATTGGCACTTATCACCACCTTCTTCAAAAAACAATGAGCAAGTTCCATTTTCTTCATGTGAATCACAAAGAAACACTGTACTTTGCAATTGCTTCATAACTTAGTTCTTCATTGAACATCAGAGAAAATTCATCGCCAACTTCATCAAAACTGAATCTTCATCTCGAATGTCGTAATCGAAAATTCCACTTATCTCAGATGTTTATCTCTATCCATTGTCTCTTTAACTTTTTTTCCTTTTCCACTGCTTAATAAATC
The DNA here is from genome assembly GCA_963966055.1 of Lathyrus aphaca. Taxonomy (NCBI): domain Eukaryota; kingdom Viridiplantae; phylum Streptophyta; class Magnoliopsida; order Fabales; family Fabaceae; genus Lathyrus; species Lathyrus aphaca. The sequence continues at coordinate 268,388,136 of OZ014525.1, forward strand.
ATTTTCTTATAAAATATTTTCAAACTCTGATTTTACAAATGATTTTGTTTTAAACCAAGTTTTTCAAACTTCACAATTCACCTCCTCTTGTGTATTAAATCACAAGTCAAACAGAAATAAATTAAGTAAAACCTTTGTTTGGTTCGAGAGGTCTTCGTAGTTAAAACTTTCAGTCGATTCATGAGCTTAGTTTGTTGTTAAAAGCTCTCAGTTGGTTGCGGAGGTCTCCGTAGTTAAAACTCAATGTTTGGTTGGAAAGTTATCCATTATAAAACTTGAATCCTTGTATATAGAGGTTCATTAGCAATATTTGTCAATAGCTTTCATCATTGTGGAAATTCTCAAGAAGGAATTCTTGGGGAGAGGACTAGGTCACTTCATTAGACCGAACCTCTATAATTTTCTAGTCTTTTTCTCTCATCCTTTAATTTTTTCCTTTCTGGTTATTTATTTCCACTACATTTCCATTTTCTTATCTCCGTTGCTTTTTCTTAGTTTGGTTTGCAAACGATTTTTACTCGAAAATGGTTTTTCAAACCCACACAATTCACCCCTATTGTGTTTGAAGTCACTTAACTAACATCCTTTGATTCTCTAAAATAGTATCTTCAGCTAGAGTCATTCCATTTATACTTTGATCTTCCTTCAGCTAGAGTCACTTTCCAAGGATGTTTGTTCAAGGATACCTACATAGTCAACAACATCTACCTCTATAGAATGAGGTTAGACTCATCAAAGGTAACATGAGTTGGTTCTTTTATTATCGGGGTTCTTTTGTTAAAAACTCTAAGATCCTTACTAAAAGTGGATTATTCTACAAATATGTGTTCATCAGCTTTAAAGTCAAATTTTCCAAGATAATCCTTCATGTTATTAAGAACAAAACAGTTACATCCAAAGACATGTAAATGATGGATATTTTTCTTCCTTCCTTTATACAACTTATAAGGTGTCAATTTATCGTAAGTCTTATAAAAAAAGGATTAATTACATAGCAAGCAATGCTTTCAACATTGTCTAAAAAGTATTTAAGAAGGTTAATCTCATTAAGAATCGTTCTCTCTAACTCTTCTAGAGATCTATTCCTTATTTCCATTATCTCAATTTGTTAGGGAGTTCATAAAGTGGATAAAGCATGATGAATTCCATTCTCATTACAATACTTTTTGAAATCTCATTCTAGAATTCACCGCCATAATCACTTCAGATCAATGTAATGGTTAATCCCTTCTCGTTTTGGATAATCTTGAAAAGTTTCTGAAAGATAACAAACATGTCTCTTTTCTAAAATAGGAATAATGTCCATGTATTACGAGAGTAGTCATCCATAACTATAAAGACATAAAGATTGCTACAAAAAAATTGGTTCTTGATGGGGAAAAAAGATCCATGTGCAAAAGTTGTAAAGGTCGGTTTGTAGAAATAACATTTTTAGATTTAAAAGAAGTTCTTACCTGTTTTCCTTCTTAGCATGCATCACATAACTGACTTTTATCAAACTATAAGTTTGTCAGGTCAATCACTAAATCTTTGTGGACTAACTTTTTTAATTGGTTTATGTGGATATGAGCTATTATCCTATGTCATAGCCAAAATTTATCCTCGTTACAAATAAGACAAACATGATTTGAAGGAATCTTATTTAGAATAAGGGTATGTGTTTCCACTTCTAAAGCTGGTAATAATGGTTTGATCAAATTTGATTTTAATAACCTTGCATTTAGAAGAATCAAAAGTTATATTGTTACCTTTGTCGTATAATTGACTAATGCTTAACAAATTATGCTTTAATCTATCAATTAAAAGAACTTCTGGACCATCCAAGGGCCCAAAGAACAAAGACCTAGTAATGAAGCAACTAAAAACTAAACATAAAACATGTGGACTCTCTTTCCCCATTGAACAAGCAATTCCTCACGTGAGTATCCTACTAATCATCCATATCAATCTGACAACTGACTACAATCCACATCTAACCTCACGCATTCAATTGTCAAACACTCCTCCTATTTAAAGAAGGAAGCGCGTTATTTTTCATATATTCAATTTTTTTCTCATAAAAAATACTACTTTTCACTCTCATATTAATTTGAGCGTTGAAATACTAATCTTATAAATCAACTCCTTTTCTACCGCATCAAAATTTTAGAACCACCGCAAAAACTCAATGATCAACTCTAGTTCCACAAAATATATATATATATATATATATATATATATATATATATATATATATATATATATATATATATATATATATAATAAAGACGATGCATATGATACGTGGTGATTTTAGGATATTAATATCGCCCGATATTATATGCTACCATATGATAATTTTCCCTCTAATAAGTGTTAAAAAGTGGGCGTTGGTTATATCATTTAAATAAAAACATCTACTTAAAGTTAAAACTCATTGGTAAAAGAATAGAAATGCGGTTTTCCGTATGGTGATTGAACCATGTTGGCACATGAATTGCGCAGGAAGAAAGTGGCGTTCGAAAATTTTAGGTAACCGTACGAGATGTCTCATTATTAAGCAACGTGCAATGTTCCATTTTTTATTTTGGATAATAAATAAGTCAATAACAATCTGTCACCGACACGCGTCCTGTGTTGTAGTACGGTGATTTGTCTGAAATCTGAAATGCGTTGTATTCCCGTTCTTTCCGGTAGATTACAAAATTATCTCTCTCAAATTTAATGATTAGAGTGGAAAGAACAATAAAATAATTTGACAAAGGTTTTCTTTTACGTATTGAAAGATTTGTTTCGGGTGCAGATTAAAGGTTTTCTTGATTAAAAATAATTGCTAGTTGTTTTTGCTTTACAATTTTTTATAGATGTATACTATTCTTATTTATGAAACATGATATGCAAAAATTAGTTTTGTTAAGATATTTAGGTGCTTATTCGTGTCTCATGTTCAACTCGAATTTTTGGTGTGGTGTTTTATCATTTTCCTTTATCTAACGTCCACAGCACATTCAAACATAATTCTTTGCTTTTACATTTGAGAAAAGATATTTTGAGACCTCTTTTTAACACTTACATCGTAAGTGTATAAATTACAATATATTAGTTTGATTTTTTAATAATTTATTTTACCTTAATTTTGGTGCAATGTCAATTTCTTTTATTGTGACATACGGTGTAGGTTAGTAGGTTAATATGTACAAAAATATGGTGTTAAAATAGTATATCTCTTTACATTTTAAGTTAGTGGTGTTATAAACATGTACACGATTAAATTGTACAAATACCAAGTTCTACTTAGTCTTGATTGATTTTAATATTCTCATCATCCCCATAAAATCTCAATAGATTTGAATAAACTTGACTATTTTGTAGTGGATTGTGTCTGCCCTCGTCTAACCTACTATCGACTGAAGGAACAATCTCTGCTATTAAATTGTCCATCTATTTATCTTAACTAACAAATTATTTATTTTTAGGTGTAAACAAATGCTCTTATGTGTTGATTTGTTGATTAGCTTTAAGTCATGAGGTGATGCCACACAAACAATAATTATTTTTTGTGAACAATGTCATATGGTTTGGTTTGAGCCAATGCCTAACTATCTTTGGCACGATACAACACAAGAACCACACGAGATAGGTCGATTGAAAATATGTGGACTGCCGAATCTAAGCATCAAAGGATATTGTCGCCATCTCCCTAATGTCAGTTCTTAATAGTAGTTATCCACAATATGGTTCTTGTATTATGAAACCTAAGATGGAGCATGAAGACATTTCCCAAACTGAAAATCTTTATACGACTTTTTCCCATGTTTTAATCACCACATCTCGATTTATGAGAAAACACATTAAATACACCATAAGTATATAATTCCATGCATCAGGTTTGCTTATCACGTGATGACACAAAAGGACACCAAGAATTAAAGGTAGATTGACCATGATAATCCTCATTAGAGAATATGATATAAAACAATATGAGGCGGTCTTATTAAAGTCAAAAAGTAAATAAATCCAACCTTTATGACCCTCTAAAGTGACCAACAAAATCAATCATATAAGATTTAGCTGGTACTTATGATCCCCTCAGTAGAGTGATCCTTAAGAGACTAAAAACAAACAATATTCCAACATTTGCATCCCTGGCTTGGGGGATAATGAGTCAATTTAGGCCAAAGCCTAACTAACTTTGGTCTGACCAAACATGTGATCCATATGATCAAGATGGACTGAAGGCATGTAGACCGTTTAATATAAGTAGCAAGGGATATTGATGTAATTTCCTTGATGTCAAACTAATAAAGTGACTCCTTCATAACAATTATGCACCAGAAGGTTCTACCAATGCAGAACCAAAGATATACAGCTCTAGAAGGACACATGATCAAAGAAACTAGAATGAGAAAAACCGTCAAATTATATTTGGAAGGATCCTATAACATTTTCCCTTTATCAACACTGTTTAAACAAGAAGGTTATATGTCCCAGAAAAACCTAGAACCCCAGTATTAAAGCATATTGAAGGCTTCATACTTAGGTACACACTCTTTAGCCCTAAATACCTCCCACTTTTGGTTGACATTTATTTGGGTGTTAGAGTGTTTGCATGTACATCATCTACTATATCCTCCATACCTGATTAACATGACTCAAACACACTCGTCAAAACTAACTATAGGATTTTAGCTCACCACATCACGAGTGAATCTTATCGGCCTTATATAGATCATTTGGCGTAGTGTGAGGAGTTCATACATGGTGGAATGCTACTATTTCTTGGTAGATCTAAAATTTTATGGGGAAAACATCCCAGAGAAATGAAATTTACTCATCCTTAATTTGAAGGAAGGGGTTATAGAATAGTTTTAAAGTTTGAGGGACGATTACATTGAATCATGGAACTAATTATGTAGGAGATTCACCACCCACTTTACCACGTCAAGGAAACAACCAAAATCAATAGAAAGCTTGGGGTTGACAAGGCAGAAGAATAATGAAACTCTACAATCATACATAGAGTGGTTTAACAAGGATTCCATCTTGGTTAAGGGGGAAAAAGATGGAAAATTACCTATTAATCCTATGACTCTAGACTTGATCGAAGTTTTCATAAAGCATTGGGACTAGAGTTCCAAAAATATTTAATGGGTTACTAGCAAGGCTAGAGAATTAATTACAATAAAATGAGAAGTTGGATTTAAGTTTGGCCATTATTGATGAGGAACTAAAATATTTGAAGGCAACAAGTTTTCCACCATTGAGGGAAGGAGAAATAGTAAAAGATGATTTGACAATGATAAGAAGAAGTACCATTAGCCCAAATAAGAGAATATATGAGAACCAACATCTCCAAATATACAAACTATTTAGAGAACACATTCTAAAATTTAACAAACATAGAGTTCTGCTAAATTCATGATGACTCCAAGAACACATTCTAAAATTTAACAAACATAGAATTCTGCTGCTTTTCTCTATGCCTTTTCAACACTAACACAAATTATTTGGTACTGACACCATCATGAGTGCCTAATAGTACAATTCATATTCTTGACCAATTCTAAAAACAATACAACCTATGGTGCCAGACATGGAAGTTATACTAAAACTAAAATACTAAGATCAATACAATATCCATTATTGTACACAAATAAATACACAGCGGAAAAACTAAGACTATGCTTCTCTTGAAACATCCCGAACATAGCTCCACTTGAAAACCAAACCTGCAAATAAAACCTGAAAAGTCACAACAATAGTGTGGTGAGATATCAACATCTCAGTGAGTTCCCTATCTTAGAGTTCTCTCGGCTGTAAAGGTTTGAATATAAGCGTTCTACAAGATCTCTGGTTACCTCTCAATAAGTAACCAAAACAGGATGGCAAACGTCCATACAACGCTCTCAACACCTTATGTGGGACTCGTTGGAATACCCATCGTAAGTGTTATCGACAAGACTTCCCGTGGGACTCAGTGTAATACCCACCATAATTAACTACCTAAGTCTTTACGGATGCTTCCCGTGGGACTCAAAATAACCCATCTCAAGACTTACTCAAGACTTCACCGATAAGGCTTCCCGTGGGACTCAGTATAATACTCACCACAAGCCACTACCATGCTTCCCGTGGGACTCAGTGTAATACCCACCACAAGCCTAAACCATGCTTCCTATGAGACTCAATGTAATACCAACCCCAAGCCTAAACCATGCTTCCCGTGGGACTCAGTGTAATACCCACCACAAGCCTAAACGATGTTTCCCATGGGACTCAGTGTAATACCCACCACAAGCCTAAACCATGCTTCTAGTGGGACTCAATGTAATACCCACCACAAGCCTAAAACTCGACAAGACTTCCTGTAGGACTCAGTGTAATACCCATCACAAGTCACTACCCGCCCCACCAATGATTTTTCGCATCAACCTAGGGTAATCCTAAACACCTCACAATTATACCTTTTTATTTCCAATAGCTCACAATTTCCTAACTAACATAATTACTGTTAATTAGAAAAGTCGGGTAAAAGTCGGCTCAAAATAATATTTCTCGGTCCTATTAGATAGAACATATTTTTAGCTTCAAATCTGTATAAAGAATAGTTAAATCGGATAAACGACGAAGAAGTTATGAATTTTTAAAGGTATCAAATTTGTATTTTTAATCGACATAAAATAAATAAATATTTTCCACTTCAAAAGTAATATTTTCCTCTACCATTGGATAGTACATTATTATAACTTTCCAACTATATTTAGTTTTTCTCAATCGGATATCCGAGTAAAAAGTTATGGATTTTAGAAGATTAATATTTTCCAAAACTTATAGTGTTAACTGGTTAACGCATATGGTTAACCGGTTAACCCATCTAAATTCCACTTCCAGTGGCGTATCAGGGTCCCGTTAACTGGTTAAAGCATCTGGTTAACCAGTTAACCGACAATCAGTAGCACAAAAACCTGCATTTTAACACTCAAAACTCCTCCAAACTCCAACTAAAACACACCAAACCTCCAAATGGTTTTAAACAGATATTACCACACCTAATACCAGCATACTTATGCATTTAACCAGTATTTCAACCGTTCAAATTCACAATTCTACGATTTCTAAGATTTTTCCCTAGTTTGAAGAAAAATATAACTTCAAGAAATAAAAGTTTCTAACTATAACCCATCTTGCAATCGACGAGGAGTTTGATGAAGATGATGATTGATGAAGTTGAAGATGATCCAAGCTCTCCATGAACTTCTTCCTCTTCTCCTAGGGTTTCCTTCTTCTTTCTCTCTTCTTTCTCTTCTTCTTTTCTTACCAACTTTATTTTTTTTTCTTTTTCCTTTTTTTTTCACAAACCCTTGTTTTTCTTTCTTTTATAACAAAAGCAATAGTTATACTGATATAACTATTGGTTAGTACTCTAACGGATCCAAATTGAGTGTCTCCAAAAATATCTCTAAGTCAATTATTTAATAAAACCTCTGAGTCAGATAATACTAATTAATTAATTTAAGTTCGTCGGTTGCTCTAATTATTTTAATTGAAAACTCTCAGAGCACACCGAAACCCTATTAACTTAATTAATATTATCCGGAGCATTTATTAAAATACGGGGTATTAAATCCTCCCCTCCTTAAATTGAAATTCGTCCTCGAATTTCCTTTACTTAACAACAACGACAGTTTGTAACACCTTTCTAGATCCATACATTCCCTTACTGCCGTTACATACTTTGACATATTCCAATTCCAATTTGACTTTGCGGCTCAAAGTCCTTGCTTCATAATAAATCAAAATTCACATCCTTACTCATACGCTTGTTCCAACATTATGTTAACTTCTACCTTACGTTTCTGCATCTCATTTATTGTTTCACACTAAATCACTTAGTCACGTCTCCCCTTTGGAGAAACATACCACTATAATTCCTTCTATTGAGTCATAACACAAAGCATAACACTCCAACTTGATTTAGGGATAACAACACTCGACAAAACTTCACAAGGTATCTTAGTGAAATCTTATCTATGCATGATTACCAACAAAATCTCTTATTAAAATCCTTAAATTACTAAAACCATTCAAAGCTGTCAAACAACTTTTGTACCAATTCCACCTGGTTCGACATCATACACTATGACCATTTACATCTGACACTCCATCCCTTCAGTATCTTACTATAGATAACACACTTAGAACAAACTTTCTTACTTCAATAATTATAAATAATTCTCTTTTGATTCCCAACAATCCAACTGAACTCTTTCATTGGTCTTCTTCCACTACGCTTTCAAAGTCCAACAATGGAGATGCCATGAATTCTCAAACAATACCAGGTAGTTGATAGTCTTCGGAGAGCACACTTATCCATTGGAGTTCTCACTAACCAACGAAACAAAACTTGTATACATTCAGGGATATAACACCTTACTTGCCAATCACACGATAATAACATCAGTCCAAACTCTCTTACGACAGAGATACATGGGTTGTACTACTGCAATCAAAACTGGTACGATTTCCAAATCCATTCTAAACTCGAAACTATTCATCCAATTAAGCTTAACGAATTTGACTATGGTTACTATACTCCATATCAATCCTCTTCAAAGGAAATTTGCACTGAGTAATCGCTTACCCTCCTGGTAGTAACCGGTTACCACTGTTATGTTTTGAAAATTTTATTTCTCTAAGATTCTTACTTTTGACTCGAGTGCCCGATCGAAGCGTTCTATGTTACCTTGAGTTGTGAACGGTGGGCGATTGTTACACATGTTTAGAATCTTAGAGAAATAAAATTTTCAAAACATAACAGTGGTAACCGGTTACTACCAGGAGGGTAAGCGATTACTCAGTGCAAATTTCCTTTGAAGAGGATTGATATGGAGTATAGTAACCATAGTCAAATTCGTTAAGCTTAATTGGATGAATAGTTTCGAGTTTAGAATGGATTTGGAAATCGTACCAGTTTTGATTGCAGTAGTACAACCCATGTATCTCTGTCGTAAGAGAGTTTGGACTGATGTTATTATCGTGTGATTGGCAAGTAAGGTGTTATATCCCTGAATGTATACAAGTTTTGTTTCGTTGGTTAGTGAGAACTCCAATGGATAAGTGTGCTCTCCGAAGACTATCAACTACCTGGTATTGTAATTGTTAAACCTCCCAAACTCATTCCAATCACAACCAAAAGTTATAACAATTACCAACAGATGATTCCACACATATACTAAACATACTACTAGAGTCCTAATGGGTGAACCATCATTGATTACACTTCCTTAACTTTATTTTCAACAACAACTTAGCAACTCCATTGTGCATTCGTCCAAAAATATATTTCGTTTAGCACTTTCTCATAGTGCACTGTTAATACCGTTTCCATACTGTGTTCACTTCACGCTCTACAGTAATCCTCTCATACCCAACCATAATTCATCTTACTATAATTTTTCCAAATCCAAGGTGCTTACTCTAACACTTAACACAACTTCAATAGGTCCATATCAAATACACATCCTGCTACTAAATGAAGCTTGTTCTTTCTCCGACATTATTCCTTATATCACTCCTTAGGTAAATTTAACATTCTGAATTGATCCCATACTAAATATAACATGCTAATATATTACTCTAAACTTTGTCTCCTCGGTCATAACCAATTATACAACTCCAATCTTCTACTCTTCGTCCGAGGTATACTTGTCTCACTTGAAACGTGTAATCACATCCTTGTGTTTCTTTTCACGCTTCACTAAGACTTTAGGTTCTCGAAGGAAAATGAACATTCTTAACTTGTAACTTCTATCCATCCGTAAGGTATTATCCAAATACATTCCTTGAAGTACTCTCGTTCATCTAAGATGACACCGCGACCTTAGAACTGAAACACTAACAATTAATTCACTCCCGAACCTTACGTCAAATGTTCCACAAAACATCTTCTCTTTTCATGGTATGATATTTCTCAAAACGCTTGTCCATACCAGTGACCAATACTGATCCACCAGTGACTTGACGTATTCCTTGATACCCTGACCACTTATCCTATAGATATATGTACCTTTCAGACTCTATCCATTCCAAAGGATTTTTCGAACAACACACTACTCTGCAACTTCATGTTACAGGAAGTACAACTCTTAAGAAGACTCCAATTGAGCTGACCAAAGCTCCCTCTGCTAACTCTTGGCTTAAGCCTACACTCACAACACAAGTTCTGACAACACTTCAGAGTCTTCATGGTCACACAACCATGATTCTACCTATCACATACATAGCATTAGGTTGATGAAGCCCAATAATACATAATATGATATTAAGAAACATGCCAGCAAGACACACTTAAGAGGTAGGAAAGATTTACTTATGATGTTTCAAGGTTAGGTCGAGTATACGATCTGCTTTGATACCAACTGTAACACCTCATATAATAAATTCCTAGAATACTATTATACAAGTGTTTATTTGGAACTGACACCATCATAAGTGCCTAATAGTACAATTCACATTCTTGACCAATTCTAAAAACAATACAACCTATGGTGCAAGACATGGAAGTTATACTAAAAATAAAATACTAAGATCAATACAATATCTATTATTGTACAAATATAAATACACAGCGGAAAAACTAAGACTATGCTTCTCTTGAAACATCTCGAGCATAACTCCACTTGTAAACCAAACCTGCAAATAAAACCTGAAAAGCAACAACAATAGTGAGGTGAGATATAAATATCTCAGTGAGTTCCCTATCTTAGAGTTCTCTCGGCTCTAAAGGTTCGAATCTAAACATTCTGCAAGATCTCTAGTTACTTCTCAATAAGTAACCAAAACAGGATGGAAAATGTCCATACAACGCTCTCAACACCATATGTGGGACTCAGTGGAATACCCATCGTAAGTGTTATCGACAAGACTTCCCGTGGAACTCAGTGTAATACCCACCACAAGTCACTACCTAAGTCTTTACGGATGCTTCCCGTGGGACTCAACATAACCCACCTTAAAACTTACTCAAGACTTCACTGGCAAGGATTCCAGTGGGACTCAGTGTAATACTCACCACAAGCCACTACCATGCTTCCCGTGGGACTTAGTGTAATACCCACCACAAGCCTAAACCATGCTTCCCGTGGGACTCATTGTAATACCCACCACAAGCCTAAACCATGCTTCCCGTGGGACTCAGTGTAATACCCACCACAAGCCTAAACCATGCTTCCCTTGGGACTCAGTGTAATACCCACCACAAGCCAAAAACTCGGCAAGACTTCCCGTGGGACTCAGTGTAATACCCACCAAAAGTCACTACCCACCTCACCAACAATTTTTCGCATCAACCTAGGGTAATCCTAAACACCTCACAATTTATACCATTTTATTTCCAACAGCTCACAATTTCCTAACTAACATAATTATGGTTAGTTAGAAAAGTCAGGTAAAAGTCGGCTCAAAATAATATTTCTTGGTCTTATTAGATAAAACATATTTTTAGCTTCAAATCGATATAAAGAAAAGTTAAATCGGATAAACGATGAAGAAGTTATGAATTTTTAAAAGTATCAAAATAGTAATATTTTCCACTTCAAAAGTAATATTTTCCTCTACCATTTGATAGTACATTATCATACCTTTCCAACGATATAAAGTTTTTCTCAATCGGATACCCGAGTAAAAAGTTATGGATTTTAGAAGATTAATATTTTCCAAAACTTACAGCGTTAATCGGTTAACCCATATGATTAACCGGTTAACCAGTCTAAATTCCACTTCCAGTGGCGTATCAGGGTCCCGTTAATCGGTTAACACATATGGTTAACCGATAGTCATTAGCACAAAAAGCTGCGTTATAACACTCAAAACTCCTCCAAACTCCAACTAAAACATACCAAACCTCAAAATGGTTTTAAACAGATATTACCACACCTGATACCATCATACTCATGCATTGAATCGATATTTCAACCGTTCAAATTCTCGATTCTACAATTTCTAAGATTTTTCCCTAATCTTAAGAAAATTATGACTTATAAAAATAAAAATTTCTAACTAGAACCCACCTTGAAATCGTCGAGGAGTTTGATGAAGATGATGATTGATGGAGATGAAGATGATCCAAGCTCTCCATGAACTTCTTCCTCTTCTCCTAGGATTTCCTTCTTCTTTCTTTCTTATTTCTCTTCTTCCTTTCTCTTCTTCTTTTCTTACCAACTTTCTTTTTTTTCTTTTTCCTTTTTTTCACAAACCCTTGTTTTTCTTTCTTTTATAACAAAAGCAATAGTTATACTGATATAACTATTGGTTAGTACTCTAACAGGTCCAAATTGAGTGTATCCAAAAATGTCTCCGAGTCAAATATTTAATAAAACCTCTGAGTCAGATAATACTAATTAATTAATTTAAGTTCGTCGGTTACTCTAATTATTTTAATTGAAAATTCTCAGATCACACCGGAACCCTATTAACTTAATTAATATTATCCGGAGAATTTATTAAAATACGGGGTATTACAAAATAAGAGCTTTTCCACAGACTGAACTCACAAACCAAGTAGAAGTTTATTGACTAATCTCAATAACAAAATAATTTTTTTACTGGGATAAACTCTATAACCAAATAATGATTTCACTAGTTTATCTCAAAACCAAACAAGAACCTACAAGAAAATCCCACTCTTGAAATAAACAATGACACGACACCAGTACAACACTTTCCTCAGAAGTATTTTTCACTCGCAAGGAACTAAGACAACTTTGGTGAAAGAAAAATATTAAAGAGAGAGGATGAGTGTAATAAAATATAAAGAAATAGGAAAATTATGATTTCTGGAGTGATTTGAAATTATGAGAAACATCCTTTATATATGAGAAAATATGTCTAAAAAAGGAAACAATACATAGGCCTTTTCAATGACATAATCAATTAACCTAATCACTAAATTAATTGATTATTCAATCCAAAAATATAAAGTTTTTATATTTAGTTGTTACCATTCATTAAGAGACTAACCCAATTGATTATAGACTCAACAAAGTCAAAATAATTGATTAAATGATTAGAGATGATCAATTATTTATGGAACCCAAAGGTTCAAGAAACATAGGAGGGGGGGGGGAGGAGGGTTGAATTGGGTTTCTAGATTTAAAATTTTTGTCACCCAAGAACTCAAACAACAAAGATGAGAAAAATCTAAAGAACATGAGTATTTGTATCCTAGTTCTCTGTTAACGAAGCTACTTCAAGTCTACCCGCCTAAGTTATTTTTCCTTTTCAATAAGGACTTAATCTAATATTCTTATATGGAAAATGGAAGTGAATTTGGATCAACTCTCGTCTACCCAAACCGTTATTGGTAGAATAGGATATGCATACAAACCGTATTAAAATGAATGATTAAGATGAAATAGACAAACAATCAAGTTTTATATGTTTGAATGTAAACAACACTTAATATAAATGATTTCCAATGAGAAGTAAAATAAAACTTGACTAAGGATTTTTTTCAAACACTTAGTGTGTAGTCAAAATATCAAATAATTGGTGTTCAATGTACCGAGCTTAATCATCTTTGAGTTGAAGGTGTAGCAAATCAATTGCAATGGTTTAGGTTGCAATGTTTTCTCAAAACAGTTTGACACACTTCAACATAACCAAAACTTTTAGAAATTCAAAATACACACTAAGTATTATCAAAATGTAAGAGAGAGAGAGAGAGAGCATCAAGATTTGTTTAGGAAATTCCCCATTTGTCCTCACTATGAATAAATATGCTGTTAATTCAAAATCGAATTGATATATTGTAATTAACCTTTACAATATCAACTTACAAGAGAAGTAGTAGAAATTCAAACCCGATCCTAACTCATTCTCTTCCATTTTAATGAAAATCAATTAACCTAATCACTAAATTAATTAATTATTCAATCCACAAATATAACTTTTTTATATTTAGTTGTTACCATTCATTAAAAGACTGGCCCAATTGATTATAGACTTAACAAAGTGAAAATAATTGATTAAATGATTAGAGATAATCGATTATTTGTGGAACCCGAAGGTTCAAGAAACACAGGGGAATGGGGGTTGAATTGGGTTTCTAGATTTAAAACTTTGTCACCAAAGAAGTCAAACAACAAAGATGAGAAAAATCTAAAGAACACGAGTATTTTTTACCCTGGTTCGCTGTTAAAGAAGCTACTTCCAGTCCACCCTCCTAAGTGATTTTGCCTTTTCATTAAGGAGTTAATCCAATATTCTTATATGGAAAATGGAAGCGAATTCGGATCGACTCTCGTCTACCCAAACCATTATTGGTAGAATAGGACATGCATACAAACCGTATTAAAATGAATGATTAAGATGAAATGGACAAACAATCAAGTTCTATATGTTTGAATGTAAACAACACTTAATATAAATGATTTCCAATGAGAAGTAAAATAAAACTTGACTAAGGATTTTTTTCAAACACTTAGTGTGTAGTCAAAATATCAAATAATTGGTGTGCAAAGCACCGAGCTTAATCCTCTTTGAGTTGAAGGTGTAGCAAATCAATTACAATGGTTTAGGTTGCAATGTTTTCTCAAAACATTTTGACACACTTCAACACAACCAAAACTTTTAGAAATTCAAAATACACATTAATTATTATCAAAATGTAAGAGAGAGAGAGAGAGAGAGAGAGAGAGATAGATAGATATATAGATAGAGAGAGAGAGAGAACATCAATATTTGTTTAGGAAATTCCCCAATTGTCCTCACTATGGATAAACATGCCCTTAATTTTAATCAAATTGAGATATTGTAATTAACCTTTGCAATATCAGTTTACAAGAGAAGTAGTAGAAATTCAAACCCCCAACCTTATGTTTGATGTTGATCCTAACTTATTCTCTTCCCTTGATCTTAGCAAGATCAAATCACACAATATCTCCAATATGATTATCCGATTATTGCTACTCCTTTGACCGAACCACCGTTCTTCAAAGCTTTCACCCGACTGAATCCAAATTGAAAAATATTTCCCCAATCCATTCAAATGATCCTCGGTTACTGCTACTCCTTTGTAAGAACCCCCATTTTTAAAAGCTTCACTCGGCTGAATCCAAATGCAAAAACTTATGTGAAAGCCTCCAAACCATCCCTTGATCTTGGAGTAAGAAACCTAAAGGTTTTATTCTTGAAACCCCCAAAGAAAATCTCAACCCAATTCTCTTACACAAAGCTAAATTGGACCTTATCAATCTTTTCATGTTAACAAACAACAAAAATGATTATGTGTAGTTGTTGAATTCATCAAATAAATTTTGAATATGATGAGAATTCTTTGTATATTTTCATGTTTCAATTATGAGAAATGTTGCATGAATGCATATTTATATGTATGTGTGTGTAAAAGAAATAACAAACAAAACATATTATTTTTGGCCAAAATTATAAGTTTTGAAAGTATTGAGTCAATACATGTATTTCCTTAAAACATGATGTATTGACTCTAAGTTAGAATGAATCAATACATAAGGCTAATGAGTCAATACGAAGCCCCAATGAGTAAATACATTAAGGGAAGAAACATCTGCATAAAAATTGCTTCAATGTGAGTCAACTCCAATACAAGATGAGTCGATTCATTCACGCTATGTATCGGCTCAATCACACTATGTATCAACTCAAACATGAAAAAATGTTTTGTTAAAAACTGCTTTCATATTTATCCGACTCCAACCATGGATGACTCGACTCATTCATAACTTCCATATTATAGTCTTTAAGCGTCTCTTTAGATGTTCATAGTCAGAACCATTACTTGGATTATTTCTGAAATTTTAGTCTACGGTCTTGTACACTTGGACAAATATTAGTATACCCAATTGTTTGTTAAATACTTTTTTTCCATAAAAACCTAAGGGATATGGTACAAACCAATTTTGTTCCAATAAACTCAACTCGGTTAAAATCTTGCTAAGGCTGGAGATAAACCCAATATAAAATCATATAGGTTCATGGTCATCCCATCAAAACCTCAATCTGGTTCATGATTTCAACCCATATTGAAAGTTCACCTAGGACCGAGATAAGCTTGTGAAAATATTGATTTAGCTTGGGGACTAATTGACTACTTCTCGGCAAGTGTAATGATAATGTCGCGGTAATATAAAGACTAAACCCACAAGGAATGTGTTCGAACAAGACATGAATTGTGAAATGTAATAGTAAACAATAAATAAAAAGGGAGATTTTGCAAATTTCAGTGTGAAAAGTAAATAAACGAGTAAAAAATGTCACGGAAACGTCAGGTTGTGTTATAGAATCCCCTATTCCTATATTATTAGTGTTTGATGCCCTGTATGAATGATCTAAGAAATATAACCCCACAGTGAATTAACAAAACCGTTATAGTCGATCCTCACAAAATAACTCACTAACCATTACTCGGAGCTTTCTATCCCTAATCTGCCAGCGTAAGGAGGGTTAGGCGATTTATAGAACGTTAATTTCCTATGCTACTTCTTGAGGTCTCCTATCGCTATTCAACTAGCGTAAGTATAATAGTTTCCCTAGGTGAAACACATAGGCTAAGGGTCATAATCCCTATGTATCCAATATTTGATTAACAGAGTGTCTCAAATAAAAGCATTAAGATTAAGAAACAACTAAATAGGGTTATAGATCAATAGGTTCATACAATAGTCAAATCAATATAGAATCCAACAAAATAGAAATAGATTCATCATAACACAACATAACCTAGGAGAATTTAGATACTCATAGTGCAATTAAAATACCACAATTGATAGATGAAAATAACATAATAAGTCCCTTGAAGGGCTGGCCTCAAACAACTTCAAATGCTCTTAAAATCACCATTTGTGCTATCAAACTCGTGCTTCAGTCTCCAAAATTCGTAACCCTTGTCAAAATGCTGAAAATCCTCTTAAAAAGCATTATGAAAGGGTCAAAACGCGTCAGAAAAATCCCCAGAAAAGTGCCCATTGTGCATATTATATATGCATCATGTACGATGCAACTCGTTAATCTCTATTGCGACGCGATGTCATGCGTGATTATTCCAGTAGTTGCGTGAAATTCACCCTTTTTGCACCAAAATTTCCACTAAGTCCCATTCTTCCATACTTGGCTATTTTTCACTCATTTTTGGGTCTTTCTTAATCATTTTGGCTCATCTTTTGTTTGTTTTTCACTGATTCTTTGACTAATTAGAAGCAATGATGGACTGTCATCACTAATAGCTTCAAGTTTCTATTTGGAAACATGACTAATTTCTTTAATTCGTAGTTTGGAGAGAAGAATCCTGCTTCTCTCCTTGTTCTCCGTTTGGTTGGATGTTAACCTAAAACTTTATTTTCCTTGTATAAGGGTTTGAGAAGTTAAACTACAAAAAGCTCTTAAGATTTACTTGATACTCTCAAGAAAAAATCTTGGGGAGAGGATTAGGTCTTTTGTTTTTTTACCGAACCTCTATAATTCTTGGTGTCATTTCTCTATCCCTTAACTCTTTTTTTCTCACATTTAATTATTAATTTCCGCTGCTTATTTCTAAAATCATTTTGAAATGAATTTAAAATCTAAAAATGATCCTAATTCTTTTTCAAACTACCGTCTTCAGAAACCCACAATTCACCCCCTCTTTTGTATGTGGAGTCATATGTCCCATAAGTGGCATAACATCCTAATTACTGTTTAAGGACTAATCATCTCAAGAAGAAGATGAATTCACACATATTTAAACAAAAGATCTTTCCTAAACAAACCTCTATCGTTTAATGGTGCTAGGTTTGAAATATGTCAAACTAGATTTAGAATTTTTATTCAATGTGTTAGCTTTGAATTGTGGAAAACTATAATCAACAGTCCATTTATCCATACTCACCAAATATATGTAAAAGTAATAGATAAACCCGATTCTAACCAAATAGTCTCGAACAAGTAGTAATGAATACACGGGGCAACGAAAAGGACAATATTATTCATGAGTGTTTTTCAAAGTTTAGAATTGTTAGAAATTGTATTGGAACCTTTGTCACTAATCATATCTAAAAGTTAAGAATTGGAAACACAATCCAATCCTTAAATCAAAAAATGGGAATGTTTGTAAATTTTAGGAAACATCAAATGAAGGAACCTCATATGTAAGAGTCTATGAAGAAGAAGTATCACCCATTGGAATCTTTGAAAGAAGAAGAGACGAAGCATCCATAAACAAAGAAAAGTCAACCTGGGGTAGAATCATCAAAGAGTCTTCTTCAATGAAAAAATATTAAGTTTATTTAAAGGGCTCATACAAGGAAGATGATTATGAGGTAATTAAACCATCTTACCAACAACGATTTAAAATTAATGCCATATTGGTTGAGGAAAACAATAGTATTAAAAATTGTAACTTTGACCTTAAAGACTATGTAGTGTTTATTGAAGAAAGCAATTAACCCCTTAAATTAGAAATAACTTATATTAGAAACTCAACAGAAGTTTGTGAGCCTTGTATCTTACTGAAAAAGGAAGTGACAAAGTTGCATGAAACCCTATGTAAATTTACTAAGGGTAAAGAAAACCTTAACTTTATCTTATCAAGTCAAAGACATTCCTTAGATAAAAATGGACTAGGATCTAAACCAAATAGAACACCCAATAACAACTTAAATAATAAAAAGAATCATCGTATTTGTAAATGCTTCAACTGTAAGAAATTGGGGGCATTTGAAGCCTTTATGTTTTGATAAATTTAAAAGGTCTAAAGATATCAACCTTTGACCTTTTGGAAAAACTAACGTATTAGGGCCCAAGAAAATATGGGTACCAAAGGTGAAATCATATCATGTTTTGCAGGAATACATTGCATCTCAAAGCTTTAATGGATATTAAATGGAGCTACGCAAATAGTATACTTTCAAGTATGCAATATTTTAAGTATCTGATCCCAGAATAACTGGTGATGATGGATATCAACAATAATGATCAAAGTAATACTTTACATTGATGATATCTCAACATTTCTCATCCTCAGTGATCAGTTAACCACATAATAAGTTAAGTGGATACATATGTGATGGACATGTTCAACTCATTGTTTAAACCAAATCTTATATCCAACATTATTTAGAGAATGCCACGCCAAAATGTGTTGTCGATTCCTTTTAAGGGAAGGTTTATCAAGACATCATGATATATGGTTTTTTTTTTGGAATAATAGGAAAAATATGATTAATTATTTAAAATAGTGGATTTAGTTATGCTTATCAAATAAAATAATTTTTATGTCTAACAAGATGAGTTTTTTTTGAGTATTTTATAGAATGGAGGTGCAAAAAAAGATAAACATGGGTGCAGAAAAGTAATGGCCAAATGAAAATCCACCACAAAGCCCAAGAAACACCAATAAAGGATGACTGACATAAGCCTAATCAATTGGGACGTAGAGACAATCGATTGGAGAAGCTTGAAGATCATATTTTAAGATCATATACAAGCTAAACATGTGATTTAAGGAAATAAAATCTCAAAATTGATAATAAACGCTAAATATCTTGAAAGATTTTATCATCCAATCGATTGGATCCCCAAGACATCAATTGGTACACCACTTTTGTAATGATTTTGATCTAAATTTCAAAATTCACAATCAATATTCATTACTAGAAAGAACTACATGCCTAAAAGAATCATAAGGCACACTATAAATAGGAATTTATTATTCACTCTATTTGCATCTCAAACGCTCTTTATTTTAGAATTCTTTGTGTGAGTTTTCTTTCTTCTCGTAAGTATCATCATGGCCTCATTAAGCCAAAATTCTGGAGGTGCCCAAAAGAGAGACGTATAATAGAAAGCAAGAAGAGAAGATGATGGTCATGGGAAAGAAAGTGATACACTCATGGTTCATGAAACCAAGCTTCATGAGGAGCCACACACCATACTCTCAAATATGTCAAGCCTCTCTAACGGATTTCTTCACAAAGGTACATAAAACATTCCATAAACCTAAAATACCATGTTATCAATCATATGGAGAAAAGAAAGCCCCCTTCAAATCAACCCACCTAAAAGCAAAGGCTCGCGTTATCCATCACATTAAAACTAGAAACATATTTCCAAGGAATGTGAACCATAATTATGTCATTAGAGAATATAATGTACCCCTCTGGAATTTAACCCAATAAGTTCCGATAAATTGGGTAGAAGGAATTTTTCATCACATGAATCGCTCTAAAGATAACCAGTCAACAAGACTTCCTTATGGAGCCATGACCACCAAACTCTTAACAAACTTAACATTAATACCATTGAAAAATCTATAGAATAAATCAACCATAAGATCAACTACACAACCCTCATATAGATAAAGGTCCATATCAAACATGGATAATTGAGGGATGAACTAGTGATATTGAAGAACAAGATCTTGAAGAAAATGAAAACATATCAAACAACAAAGATTTTGAGATTTGTCAAAGCATAGAAAAAGATGTGGAAGAACTCACTATGATAATCAAAAGGAATGATGATGCTTATGACAAAGATTAATCTCTCTTATATGTTTTAGTTTCTAAGTTTGTTTGTTTTCATTTTTTGAATTGCTTTTAAATTATGCTTTAAATTTAGTAATTTACCAGTTCTTGATTTTTAGTATTTTAAATTTAATAAAAGTGCAATGCCTTTTCTTTTTCCTAAATTTTTAGGTGCTTATGTTTTCATATTTAAAATATTCACAATGCATCATTTAACCACCTTTTTAATTGACAAAGGGGGAAAAGTATACTCTTATGGGGAGTAGAGTATAATATGTACATAATTGAGGGGGAGTTTAAAACTCCAAATATACTTGTTTATTTCTTATATCACCTCTCTGAGAGACGTGTAGTCATCATACAAAAATGTTAGAATGTGGAACCATATTGTGTAGGTTATGGAAGTTGTACTAATGAATATGCTTTTGTTGATAACAACTAAAGGCAAGTATAAAGTGGTTAAAGATGCAAGCATACTAAGTAGGGTTTGATGAGTTTCATGATCATTGAAAACATTCTCTAATGATGGAACCTAAATGGAATATAACTCAAGTCTCATATCCAAGTAAAGTTCATGCAAGTGTCTATAATGTTGAAGTACCTAACAATCCTTCAAGCTTCAAAGTATGAAAGCTTGCCATGTCGCGTATGAGTGAAAAATATGTTGTAAAAGAAAAAGATTGTTTTTGTAAACACATACAAACACACACTTAAAATATTTTCACACACACACACACACACACACACACACACACACACTTAAAACATGTTTCCAAACCTATTTTTCTTAAAGAATTATTCTAAAGATATTTTAAAGTCGTGCTAGTTGAATTAGGAACAATTTGAATGATTTGGACAAAGTTTGTACAATCCAATTGATCAACACCTTATTTACCATTGTTTTTAGTAAATAAAATCATAAGTTTTCATTCATTTAGGGTATTTAACTCGGAAAAAAAATCCTTTGTGTGATTTGTGCAAAAGATTTGAGAAAGTATGTTTCTGCTTGGCTATTTGATGTTTGAATGTAAGTACCTTTCGCTAAAATTGACCAACAAATATACATTTGCTACCCAGAAATATGTAGACTTGAGTTCCCTATCGCACATGGGGATAAGTAGGAGCAAGTTTCATAGTCTCGTCAGGAACCCTAATAAAAAATATATTTTTTATCCTTTTCTTTTTTATCTAAAACTTTTAATATTTAGAAGATCGTAAATAATGAAAGCTAACATTTTATTCGCAAAGCTAACGAAATGACTCCTATTGAGTATAATTGACGTGAAGGGTGCTAGTACCTTCCCCTTGCATAATCGACTCCCGAAAATCCAAATTTGGTTGCGACAACCATTTTCTTTTTTCTTTGAGGGTTTTATCAATATTTTCCATTTCCTTTTGGAATAAATAAAATTGGGTGGTGATTCTGTTATTATTCCAGGCATGCGAACGACTGTGGTATATTTGCGTTGTGACATCCATCACATCTTAAAAACATGTAGAATTGTTGGAAATTAGCTCAAAATTGTGTATCCGTTTCCCATTACAGAATCTCACTGAATTGCAACCTGACTCTAATACCAATTTATTGAAACAATTAGGGTTTCAAGAAGAATGAATTAAGAATTAGAGATAAAAGAGACAGAAACTGTATTGTGTAAATGGAAAATTCTATTAATTGTGTTTTGAATTACAACATCATGCCTATTTATAGCCAACCAAGCCCAAAACATACAAAGTTACACTTTGACCTAACAACTATTAGTTGTGTTTGACTCTGTCGAATAACTACTTCGACTAGGTTACACAATCTTGTCGAACACAACCTACTTAATAAAACTATGAATTACATCTTCTAACACTTCAGACAACTCATACCGAAACCAAACTTTTTTTTTATAATCAGAGTCATTGTATTAAAAAAGGAATACTGGAAGTATTCCACACCAAAGTGTCAATTACACCACCAATACGAAGTTATATGAAACTTCTTACAAAAAAACAAGCCATTCGTAGAAATTACACCTAGTTCTAGGTAAAGAACTAATGACTAGCCAATCCCAAGATATGAAAATATTTTTGTGTACAATTTCTCCCATGCACCCAAAATAGTCATTAAAAATTATTTGGTTTCTATGCCCCAAAATACACCAACATGTACAAAACCGAATCAAGTAAGCCATCTTCTTCGATGAATTTCCAACAACCTGCACAAACCATAGAAGCATATGTTGACAACAACTATCTGTCACCCCCCACTCCACCCCTGCCCATTCAAATATTGCTCTCCAAACCAACAAAGTTTTTGAAAAAGAATAGAAGACAAGTTCCAAAGATTCTATTGGATGAAAACAAAAACCACATACCGACTCGTGAGGATTATATATTACTCCCCTGGCTTCCAAATTCGATCTAATCGGAAGTCTATCCAATTTTAGCCTCCAACCAAAGATTTTCACTTTTAATGGGATCGACAATTTCCAAAGGATTTCTAATGTAGTCTTGGGAGCAATGTCTAATGCATCCAACCCACTTGCCTTTTGCAAAAAATTGTAACACAACTTAACATCAAACCAATTGTTTTGTGAGTTTCGCCATAAAAAACATCATTCGTTCCAATGAATAGTTCCACCTTTAATATCAACAAATACAATTCCTCTAATTGATCCTTTACAACACCTTCAAGTCATATATTCAAAATTCCAAAATTCATTGCCAATTTTTATCCACCCAAATGCCCGAGTTGCTATCAGCTCTGTGTTTATAAGAAGAAACAACATACAGATATGGAAATCTCGTACGAAAGACCTATCCTTCGAACCAACGGGCATGCCAAAATGAATTGTTGTGCCATCACCCAACTTGCACGCTATTTACTTCATAAATCTATCCTCTTCCCTTAGAAAAGGTAAGAATATGTTTGAGGTATATTTTCTCAGCCGGAAAAGCTTTAAGGACAAATATTAATTGGCCACACTTCTAAATATTATTGCTCATGAAAGATTCTATGAGATTCAACCCGAAGTTCCTTTAAGGTGTAGTGACAAATTCCCTAAATTTTGATGCCAAAACCATTTTTTAGTAGGATCGAGGACATGTATAAATACACTTGATGATTTAACTCATTAAGAGAAGTATTTGAAGAATAAACTCATATATTTTTTTGTAAAGAAGATGCAAAGTTTTTAGGTTTTTTAATTCTTCAAAGTTTGTTGGGATTTCTTGAAATTTGAGGTATTGAAGTTTGCTAATGAGTTTCATTCTCTTGCTATTTTTCCTAAAGAGGACACCGCTTCCTTCTTGGCCTTGATTCCGAAAATTGATAATCCTATCTCTTTGGATGATTTTAGACCAATTTATCTAATCGTTAGTATGTAAATGATTTTGGCCACATTACTTGCCAATAGATTGAGGTTGGTGGTGGGTATGCTTGTGTCAGATTGTCAATCCGTTTTTATTCCCAATAGAAATATGTTGGATGGTGTGTTAGTAGTTAACAAGTTATTGGATTATGCCAAGAGGTTTAAGAAGAGTTGTATGGTGGTGAAGGTTGATTTCGAGAAGGATTATGATTGCATGTCTTGGGATTTTCTTAGATATTTATTGAGAAAAATGAGATTTGGTAATAAGTGGAGAAGTTGGATTAAAGCATTGGTTTTTAATAGTTTGGTGTCTATTCTTGTGAACGGTAGTCTGACTCGGGATTTTTCGGTTTTTGGAGGTTTACAGCAAGGGGATCCTCTTTCACCCTTTCTTTTTTTGTTGGTAGCAGAAGGTTTGGCGGGGATGATAAAAGAGACTTCTTCCTTGGGAGATTTCATGGGTTCTTACATGGACGATCAAACTTATTTTGAAATCCTTCAATTTGTCGATGACACTATTTTTATTGGTGAATATTCTTGGAATAATCTTTGGGTGTGTAAAGCCATCCTTCGCGGTTTTGAGTTAGTTTCCAGATTGCGTGTTAACTCAAATAAGAGTAAACTTATTGGTGTTAATTTGTCATCAGATATTATTCAAGCGGCATTCTCTTTTCTTAATTATGAGATTGGTTCTTCGTCTTTCTTGTTCCTTGGAATCCTAGTTGGAATTAATCCTAGGATATGTGGGATTTGGCGCCCTATTGTTTCGAAGCTTAGAAGAAGACTTAGAAGGTGGCATAATAGACACCTTTCTATTGGTGGTAGGGTGGTTCTTTTGAACTCCATTTTATCAAATTTACCGATTTTCTTCTTCTCTTCTTACAAGGTACCTAAAGTGATTATTAAGGAAATTATCATGCTTCAAAGATATTTTTATGGGGGAAAGTGAAAAAGAAGGTGAATTAGATTATTTTGGATAATGTTTGTCGTTCAAAGAAAGACGAGGCTTGGTGTGTAGCATTGTCGGAAGTTCAGTTTCACTCTTCTTAACAAATGGAAGTGGCGAATTTTGAATGAGGAGAACTCTTTATGGACTAACCTTCTTTCTTGCATGTACGATGACATTAAAAGGGCTATGCTTAGTCCTCTGTCCTTTAATTCGAGGATTAAGGTGTCTCTTTGGTGGAAAGATATTTGCACACTCAAATGCGGGAATTAGGGATAACTTTCAAATTGGTTCTCCTCGTCCATTTCTTTCAAACTTGGCTCAAGATTTTTCTTGGAATTTTGGAATGGTTGTTGGTTTAGTTCTACACCTTTTAACATTCTTTTTCCAACTTTATTTCTCTTGGTGGATGATTTTTATGCTAAGGTTGTGGATATGGGAGTTTAGTGTGGCAATCATTGGATTTGGTCGGGACGATTTGGTGGCCTCCAACTAGAGCATGCAACGGCTTCCCAACCGTCCGAACTGCTGCTTTTATTAGCGCAGATGCAACCCCTACGTTCGATTGCCGAAAAATTTGTTTGGTGGATACATGTTCATGATTTCTCGGTTTCTAGTGCTTATGTTGCAATTATGCTTAGTGAAGCTCAAAGGAAGGACTTGAACGAAGTCATTTCAATGACTTTATTTTGTTTGTGGAACTCAAAAGTTCCTAGTTGAATTTCAGTTTTTGGTTGGAGATTGATTTATAATAGATTTCATATGAAGTCCGAATTGTCGAAATGTGGTATTTTGACAGGGTCTCACTACATGGTTGGTCCTTTGTGTTTCGGGGTTGAAGAGGATTTGAACCACCTCTTCCTTGGTTGTCTAATTTCAAAGTTGTGGTGGAGCGAAATTTGTCTTTAACTTCGGGTGGACGATGTTTCTTCATCTTGCTCTATTTTGGAGCGTCTTCTCTTGTATGATAAATCATGTAAGTCGGTTTGGCTTTTGGATATGAGTTGGTTTTTTGATTTGGTTATTTGTTGGGTTATTTGGAGTTGTAGGAACAATATTCTTTTTAACGGTCTCATTTTATCGAAGTTCAATGGAGTGTCGTTAATTAAGAAGCTATCGTGGGAGTTGTATACTGTGTTTTGTAGAGTATGGATTAATATTTCTTGGTCGGATTGGTGTAACATTCTAAGGATTTGTTTTATGTAACTTTCGGATAGGTGTGTCGGTTGTTTTGTGTTAGAAGTTTGTCCATCTTCTTTTTTGTTTGCACTTTTGGTTAAGCACCCTAGTGCTTCGTTTTAACCCAATCTTGCTTATAAAAAATAAATTTGGAAGGGGGTAATTATCAAATCATTGTTCTAATGCAATGTTTTCTCTTTGAATACAATACTGAGCCAACCTAATTTGGTCCAGTTGGAAAAATTTCATCTTTGATCACACAAAGATCTTAGTTTAAATCATGTTTATCATCTAAATAAAATGATCTCTTTAATAAATAATATGTAAATATCATGTCAGCACTCTTTGATCATTGAAGCTTTCTCTAACCCATAACCTTACCCTACAAATTAGATGGCTTAAAGTAAATGTAAATGTCAATATCATCGTCTATTTGTTCTTATACTTTTTCTGGTAGATCATAACATCTAATTTAATCTGACTTTTAATAGCTACAAGAAAAGCATCATCATGTTAAAAGAGTAATAAACACGATCATACAAAGTTTCATGAGTACTATTAACAAGAAAAGTTTCATGCCCTAAATTATAAAAGTTTTCAGCAAGTTTTATCCTTATGAAATATTTCTAAGCCCTTCCTCACGTATCATAGAATAAGGTTTCTACCTAATTTTGCTTACTACATATATCCTTCCTTCCATATTTTCTTTGCCAAAATTTTCATCTTGTACTTTAGTTGCTTTAATTTGTAGCTTTTGATTTTTGCTAGCTTGCAAGTCATATCAAAGGCAAAGAGGTAGGCCTTCCACAATCGACATCTTCTTGCAGAATCTCTATTTCAGTCCCACAAAATGAATGCTGCAAATTACTTTTGTATTTGTTACTTTAAGAATGATTTAAAATTCAAACTATTCAAATAAAAATCGTAAATTGATTTAAAAAAATTAAAAATTAAAAATATTTTTTTAATATTATTGAATGTGTTTCGATGTTATTTTTTAAAAATTATTCGATTGAGATTGAATTTTAAATTGATTTTTTAAAACTGATATAAACTGAACCGAACAACGTGTATATACCTATTTATTTTTTATTTATATATTATGTTGATTTTAATAAAAAATATAGAACTAATTTTTTCATTTTTTTTCAATACAAATTTTTTTATAAGTGGGATTCTTAACTAGGACACAAGTTAGCATTACCCTTTTTTTTTAAGTATTATTTATTAGTTTAATTTGATCTATTTATTTTTACTATTTCATTTTCTTTTTATAAATTGAGCCTAAGCCCAAGAAATATCAATAAATAAAAAAGAATAATAGGTACAAAAATGAGGGGACGAAAAGCCAAATCATAACCGGTTATTTTTATTTTATAATATTAATTTTTAATATACTATATAATATATATTTTATCAAATCTATTATTTATTAGCATTTTATAATATTAATAAATAAATAAATTTAATTTCAGTATTTAAAAACTAATTCAAATTAAATCGAATGAAATTTGATCGAATCGAATTAGATTTTTTTAAACAATTATCCAAAATTGAATCAAACCACGAAGATCAAATGAGCTTTTATCTCAAAACCAATCTAAACTACACCCACACACACCTTTATGCAAAATTA
Source organism: Lathyrus aphaca (assembly GCA_963966055.1). Taxonomy (NCBI): domain Eukaryota; kingdom Viridiplantae; phylum Streptophyta; class Magnoliopsida; order Fabales; family Fabaceae; genus Lathyrus; species Lathyrus aphaca. Next base: position 268,415,769 of record OZ014525.1, read on the forward strand.
AAAATTTGATTTTGTTTTTAGTAAGAAGTATACTTTATAACTTAAGTATCTTGTTCGTCTATCCATCCTATCTAGAGTGACTCAAATGAATGTAGATTAGCATTTAATGTTTGCGTAAGATTTTATTATTATCCAACAAAGAGGAATAACATTAAGATGTGAAAAACAACAAAAGAAAAAAAGGAGAGAAGAGTGAAAACCCTAGTAGCCACACCAAATCCCGCATCCCCAATTCAGTATAGACCAGTTCTACGAGATCAGAGTTAGCGCACAATTCAATCGTTAGATCTTCTTGAAACTTTGTCACAATGTTTGTCACTCATAGGAGTACATTCTAAACGGTGGAGATCAAATTCTGAGCATTCCAACTCTATATGACGAGTCCATTTTTGAGGTGTAAATTTCTTGGTGTTTTTGGGTTGTTTGTCTCTCTTGATTCTTGTTGTATTTCAAGATTGATCGTAGATCTTGATGATGTTTATGTATGCCTATAAGTAGTGTTAGAGAGAACATTGTTTGTTCCCGTTGTTTGATTATAGTGAAGATTTAAGTGGCCTACGAGTCTCGTGGTTGTTTACTCCTAGTTAACGAAGGTTTTTCCATGTTGAAAATGTGTCGTGTTGTTTGGTGTGTTTTGCAAATTGTAGTTGCATTTGATATTTATGAGAGATTGTGTTGTTGGATTATTCCGTTGTGTTCTGGATTTTCTCTTAACAAGTGATATCTAGATTCGTGGTTTGATTTGTGAGACGATGGAGACTAACACATCTAGGTTGGTGTGTTTGAATGGATCCACCTATAATGTTTGGAAAGGTAAGATGGAAGATTTGCTTTATGTTAAAGGCTTTCACTTGCCAATTTTCTCTATTAAAAAAACCGATAGAAAAAGTGATAAAGAATGAGATTTGTTGCATAGACAATTTTTTGGTTACATTCGTCAATGGATGAATGATAATGTTTTAATTCATTTGAGCTCGGTGACTCATGCTTGCTCTTTTTGGACCAAACTTGAGGAGTTGTATTCAAGACAGACATGGAACAATAAGTTGTTCTTGTTCAAGCAATTGATGTCATTGAGGTATAATGATTGTTCGCTGATGACCGATCACTTGAACACTTTCCAAGGGATTATAAATTAATTTTTGGCAATTAATCTTACTTTGGATGATGAAATTCAAGGTTGTGGCTTCTTGGAATTTTTCCTAATTCTTGGGAGACTTTTAGGACATCCTTGTCTAACTCCGCTTTGAATGGTATCATCTCTATGGACTTTGCTAAAAGTAGTGTGTTGAATGAGGAATTGATGTGTAAATCACAAGGTTCTTCTTCACATTCTGAGGTGTTGGTTACTGAATCGAGGTGGAGACATCAAATAGAGGTTCAACTAATCGTGGGACATCATGTGGTAAATCACAAGGAGACTCTAATAGATTCTCTAATATTGAGTGTCATCATTATGAGAAAAATAGACATATAAAAAGGTATTGTTGGAAGTTGAAAAGGGTAAATAAGAAGAAGAGCTACAACAACTACACAAAGGAAGGTAACAATAATGAAAATGTTTCTATTGTTGATGATTTCTTTGTTGTTTGTGATATTTGTATAGAGAATGTCAATCTATCATGTGATGAGATAGATTGATTGGTTGATAGGGATACTTCTACTCTTGCAACCTCGAGACGTGTTCTTTTTTCAAATTACGGGACCGATGACTTTGGGGTTTTTCATATGGGAAATAATAGGCAAGCTAATGTCATCATAATAGGAGATATTTGTGTCAAAACTAGCAATGAGACTACTCTAGTTATCAAAGGCGTGTAACACATTTTGGAACTTTGATTCAATCTTTTATCCGTAGGAAAGTTAGATAATGAAGGATATGATAATTATTTTTTGGCCAATGAATGGAAGTTAAAGAAAGGCTTAATGGTGGTTGCTAAAGGAAAAAGGAATTCAAATTTTTATATCGTCCAACTTGGGGTTTCAAAGTGTTACATCAAGACTTGTGACAATGATATCTCATCCCAATTATGGCACAAGCGTTTGGGTCATATAACGGAAAAATATTTAAGCATTTTTAAAACTAAGAATGTGTTGTATGGTGTTTCCGATGTAAAGTTAAGAAAGTGTTCGCATTGTTTGATGGGTAATAAAATGCAAGTTTCCTTTATATCTAACACTTGTGACTTTCATTGATGATTATTCTTGGTTGCATGGCTTATATGCATCTTCAGGTGTTTGGGTGCATGGATTATATGCATATTCTGAAGGATGAAGTGTTAGATATCTTCAATTCGTTTCAAGCATCGATTGAAAGAGAAACAGGGAAAAAACTCAAGTGAATCCGAACCGATAACGGGGGAGAGTATGTTGACCTTTCGACAATTATCGTCAAGATCAAGGTATACATCATCAAAAGTCCCCACCAAAGACACCACAATTGAATGGGTTTGCTGAAATAATGAATTGAACTTTGGTGGAAAGGGTGAGATCCTTACTTTCTCAATCAAAGTTTCCAAAATAATTTTGGGGAGAAGCATTGAGCATAGTTGTGTGTCTTTTAAAATTCACTCAATGTTTTCAGTTAAAGTTTGATGTTCCAATTCATGTTTTGAGTGGTAAAGATGTTTCCTATGACTATCTTCAGGTGTTTGGGTGCATGGCTTATATGCATATTCCGAAGGACTAGAGATCGAAATTGGATGAGAAGTTAAAGAAATGTGTGTTTGTTGGGTATGGATTGATGGGTTTGGATATCTATTATTTTATCCGGTTCAATGGAAGTTTATTCATAGTTGTGATGTCGTATTCATGGAGGATTATCCCATTGAGGACATCGACAAAGTTGAGAATAAAGATCGTATTTTTAAAGACGAAGAAATGGTTGATAGAGAAACAACTACTATTGCTCCTACCCATACCACTTTCGAAGATGTTCCAATTGAAAATCTAGGTACGGATTTTAATGTTGATAATGTTTTAAATCTCAATGATATTGTTGATGTAGGTGATACGGAAGATGTTGTTGAAAATGAGACTGATTAAGAGGTTTAAATTATTGAGAAATAAATTGCTTCTAATAAGATTAGGCAGTCTACTCGTGATAAAAGGCCTTCCGTTTGATACCCCTCGAACGAGTATGTTTTACTTACCGATGGTGGAGAACCCGAAAGCTTTGAAGAATTTTTGGAGAATGAGAACAAAAAGGAGTGGATGGATGCCATGAAGGATGAAATGAAATCACTTCGTGAGAATAATACCTTTGTGTTAGTGAACTAACCAAAGGGTAAGAGAACATTGAAGAATATATTGGTGTATTGGATTAAGCAAGATGAGTGTACTTATCTAAGAAGATGCAAAGCTCAGTTAGTGGTAAAAGGTTTTAAACAACAAGAAGGTGTTGACTTTGGTGAGATTTTTGCTCAAGTTTTGAAGATACAATCTATTTGAGTGGTTCTTGGGATATCCATTAGTATTGATTTGGAAGTATAACAATTTTACGTGAAAAAGGCTTTCCTTCATAGTGATCTACATGAAGAAATTTACATGGAACAACCAGATGGATTCCGAAAGAAGGGAAAATAAGACTATGTTTGCGAATTGGTAAATAGTATTTATGATTTGAAACAAGCACCTCACCAATGATATCAAAAGTTTAACTCAATGATGATTGAACATGGGTACAAGATGACCAAGGCCAATCATTGTGTGTATTTCTAGAATTTCTCCGAAGGTGATTTCATTATTCTCTTGCTTTATGTGGATGATATGCCTATTGTTGGAAATAACATCTCAAGAATTAAATAGTTGAAGAAAACTTTGAGAGAATCATTTTATTTGAAGGATTTAAGAGAGGCTTGGAAAATTCTTGGTATTGAAATTGTTTGAGATCGAAATGAGAAGTTGTACTTGTCACAAGAAATTTAGGTGGAGAAAGTCCTTCGGCGTTTTAATATGGATAAGGCTAAAGCGGAAAGCATTCCACTTACTTCTCATTTCAAGCTTAGTCATAAACCATGTTCATCTATGGATGAATAAAATTTGAGTATGAAGAAAATTTCATACTCATTAGTCGTTAGTAGTTTGATTTATGTTATGGTTTGTACAAGAGCTGATATTTCTCATGTCTTGGGAAGTTGTTATCTCTCAAATCCGAGGAAAGATCATTGGGAGGTTGTGAAATGGGTGATGAGATATCTGCGTGGCTCTTTGAATTTCAAGTTAACCTTAGGATGCAAGAAGCCTATGTTGGTTAGGTATACTGATTCTGATATACCCGGAAGCTGAGATGATCGAAAATATAATTTGGGTTATATGGTGACTTTTTCCAGGGTGAGCCGTGGCTTGGAAATCAAAGTTGAAAAATTGTGTTGCACTATTTACTAGCGAAGCCGGATTTAAAACCTTTGTGGAAGTTTCAAAAGAGTTGTTATGGTTAAGGAAATTTGCAATGGAACTTGGTGTGAAACAATAAAATTATGTCTTGTTTTGTGATAATCAAAGTTCCACTCACTTCTCGAAGAATTCCTTATTTCACTCGAGGTTGAACCATATTGATGTTCGTTATCATTTTGGATTCATGATGCATTAGATTCCAATTTGATGGAGCTTGAGAAGATTCACACTGATGATAATTGTTTAGATATGTTGATGAAGGTATTTCCCAGGGGAAAGTTTTATTTTTGTCGCATGGTAGTTGGATCGGTGTTTCCCTCCAACTAGTCGATCGAGGGAGTTTGTTTGGAAAATACTACTATTTGGAGTGGTCGAAATGAATGTGGGTTAGTAGACCATGTGTGTCTAAGCATTTTTTATTATCCAACAAATATGAATAGGGTTAGCATGTGAAAAATAACAAAATAAAAGAAAAGAGTGAAAACCCTAGTAGCCATACCAAATCCCGCATCCCTAATTCAACACAAACTAGTTCCACGAGATCAGAATATGCGCACAATTAAACCATTGGATTGTCCTGAAAATTTGGCACAACGTTCTTCTCTCATTGGAGTACATTTTGAGCAATCCAAATCTTCCTAACTAGTCCATTTTTGAGGTGCAAATTTCTGTGTTTTTGGGTTGTTCATCTCTCTTGATTCTTGTTGTATTCCAAGATTGATTGTAAATCTTGATGATGTTTATGTATGTCTCTAACTAGTGTAAGAGAGAACCTTTATTGTACCCATTGTTTGATTATAATGGAGATTTAAGTGGCCTACGAGTCCTATGGCTTTTTATTCCTAGTAAATTTAGATTTTTTCATGCTAAAATTGTGTTGTGTTGTTTGGCGTGTTTTGTTGATTGTCGCTGCATTTGATATTTTGGAGAGAATGTGGTTTTGTATTATTCCGATGCGTTTTGGATTTCCTCCCAACATATCTGACTATTTTTCCTCTTGTGAGAGCTATTATTTATCGATGAATCAAACCAAATAACTTTTAGTTCAATGATAGACTATGATCTTGTCAATTATCTTGTGGAATTAATTTCAGCAAGATATGCGCTTGAAACTAGCACAAATCTCTATATTGTGGTCATCGAATAATGTTTTTACACTAGACCATGTTTTGAATGGTAACATTCTTTAACTAGTGTGTTCATAGTAAATTAGGGAAGCTCTTGCAACATCATATACTCAGAGTTGTTTCATGTCCTATGACAAACATGCAAATAACTGATCTCTTACCATGATTACGACCTCCAAGGTTTTGAAAAACCACTACCCAAGCCTTGCGGATATGTAAAATTGTTGAAAACATTTGGGCAGAAGAAAGTTAGAAAGAGAACCAAGACATAATTTTTAGTAATAGAATGCAAGTCCATTTACAACTGCAACATAGATCCCCCAACTCTATAGGCTTTAGGATCTTTACCCTCAAATGTCCACTTAAAAAAGAAGTAATACATAATCATGGGTGAGGTTTCCATCATCAATGTTTACTTAGAGGCATGCATCTTATGTTTCCTCATTTCAATAAAGATGAAAAAAAGTAAATATGCATAAGATTATAGTAGTTTTAAGAAAATAGAGGAACTAGCTAGAAACCTTGATTATAATTTAACATATGTCTAGGTAATACCATAGTTTTAAATTGCAACTGTGATTACGATTTTTGCGGTTACTACGATGTGGAATGCGGTCGTTGTGACGTTAATTAATATTTTTGTGTAGATAAAATAGTATACCTTATTATTTATTTTACATTTCATATGTTATTCATTTCTTCTTTAATTTTCTACATATATCTCATTAACAATTTGTCATCACTTTGAATTTCTTAAATCCTTAAAAAAAACCTTAAATCTATAATATAAATAGAAAGAAAGATAAACCAAATATTTTTTGTAAGCAATGTATAATCTGTCGCGACCTGATGTGATTCGATGCAACCTGATGCGGATGTTGCGGTGCTATGATGCGGCCATTGCAGCATTATGATGCATCTTTTAATGTGATTTACAATCACATCATAATTACGGTGATGTAAATGTGGCCACTACCACAATCATAATATTCCATCCGCATCATGTGATGCGGTCCGCAATTTAAAACCATGGGTAAGACTAAATAAGGATTTGGCAGGATCAATAGATCATGGCAGATTATCCATGAAGGAAAAAAAGAAAAACCTAGAGAAAGAAATTTAATAGTTTGACACTTGGCTCTGGAAAGATCACTCATAAGTTTTCTCTTTGGAGGTAGAAAATTCCACATTAGAAATAAACATTAAACATATATCAGCCACAAATATGATGAAATATGGGATATATTCCACCATAATGGCTTGACGATCTAATAGACCTAGATCAGTCACCCTGGCCACATTAATCTTCATAACTAGGTACCTAAGACTTGAAGTAACGGGAAGGAAGGAGAATCTAACATAGACAACATTTTTCCTAACTCAAAAGAAGAAAAGGTCTCCCCTAAAATATAGTAACGTTATACCATGTTCCTCTTACTACGAGGGTGCATATTTTGATCCCCAACTCGTTGCCTAGATCATTCACATCCATGATATTTTAGAAATGAGGCGGAACAGGTCGAGTTGGTGCACAACAAGAAGAACAACCACTTTAAGTTTTTATGAGAAATTTTACTTGAGACATAAAAAAAAAGGAAAGATAATGTGAGTGAAATGATATAGCACAAAGAAGTAAGAACTAGCATAGTTAAAAAAAAACAAAAATACATAATGCCCAATCTACAGAAGGCACAATCACTTTGGTCTGAGTAACTATACATCGCTTGATAGCTACCACTTATCCAGTACTTCCGATAATAAATACCACTTTATCTTGAGAATAAGCGATTTCCATGATTATGCTGAAATAATGTTAGTCATAATGAAAAAGGTCCCCCATATTGCAGACCCTACTTTTCTGACATTACCTGCTACGATCCCCATGCCAAAATCAGAGAAACCTTCGTGTATAGGGGGAGGGTTTTATCGTCTACTTTTACTTCAGGCGTAGGTTGATCATTTTTTAGATTCTCACATCTGATAATATATGGCATGAACATGTGTTTATAAGTGGGGACAATCCTCACTCTACCAACCGTTTTTGTAGGGTTGAGTTAGGCCTAATCATATTTATTTACATGGTATCAAGAGTCTTGTTTAAGATTTGGTGGGCCACCTACTATGGTTTCCGCTATCAGGCCATCTACCATTTATTTCCAAGTTCCAATTGTTCAGTCCCGAGCGTGAGGGGGTGCGTTAAGAGTCTCACATCATATGATATATGACATGAACATGTGTTTATAAGTGGAGGCAGTCCTCACTCTACCAATCGGTTTTGTAGAGTTTAGTTAGGCCCAACCACATTTCTTAACAAACATAAATTGTTTTGTGAACGTTTGATTTCAAAGGTTTGATTATTACATATCAATATTTAATTTTTTTTTTAGAGATATGAACAAAAGGTTCAAAGATTATTCAAATGTTGGTTGAATGATACCTAACCCTGACAGAATCCCACAAACTCCCAAAAGGGTGAAAATATGGTCTAGAAAATAGATAGAAAAATGGAAATATCAAGGAAGCTACATACATGAATATAAGCAATTCGAACGAGGGCAATCGAGAGGAACCAAATTAAATATTCCTCAAAAACCTCCATTATAACCTCTGAAGAGGAACCATAAAACCTATTTTCAAAAATACAACATCATACATAAAATATGAAGTGTGTGGATAATAATCGTATATATGGTTAACTAGAATCGGAACACCCACAACACATTATGAATGACCCATTGCTTCCAAGAAAGGAATGAAAAAATATTGTCTAGTTAGTTCAGAGTGAATGGGGTAATTTCTAGAACATACCGAGTAAGACCCAGGAGTTCTCTTAAAGGCCTTAATTATAAATTCTAACAAAGTATACAATAAGGAGAGCCCTTGAGGTATTTCATCCCTCATGCTATGATATAAATATGCACCACTAACGAACAAGGTTGTGCCACCAATCATGATGGAGAAACATTTATTAAGGGAAGAACATGTAAATCTACAATGAAACACATAAGGCTACAAACTAATGGAAATGAAGATTCAAAAGGTTCACAAACTATTCAATATAAAACATTGTGTGTTAGTGCAAAGAGTCTCACCTCCCTAATGTAATTATTATGACGCAACATATACATGGTTCATTAAATTTGAACATCACCCTATGACTACTATAAATAAGACTAACACCCACATGATGAAGAAGGTAAATGTCAAAATGATGATGTGAGATTACAACACATCCTATTAGTAAATAGGTATGTGTAACCGCAAGAGTCACAATTATATAGACTCTTATAGATGTTAGCGACCTCGATCACATTAATGTGTAAAGATATGCGAAAAAAATCCAACCAATAGCATATATAATTATCAAATATATAATTATCAAGTCAAGTAGGGAAAATTACTTTGTCATTGAGAAAACACATTTGAACGACCCAATCAATCAAATAATATTACAATTCATCAACGGTCTCAAGTTGCATGTTCCTAATATATGTAGGAGAGAAAATCAAGACAATTTTTTTGTTGATCTCTTATGCTTTCATTTTGTTATTATTTATTAAGTCTCTTATTCAATTGCACATCTGTAATACCTCATATTATCTTAAACGCTCTATTGGATATCAGATGAGATCAAATGAGTTTTAATGTATTCTATCTTTGATTAATTGAAATAGTGGATTCTCCTAAGTGCTCTAAGTGTTATCAATTGGAATCAATAGAGCAATTAGTGAACTCTAAAGAGATCAATTAATTACTAAAGAGTGAGATCATTATTAATTAGTTCAAAAGATGATATTTTTGGTAACTCTAATATTTGGTCATTTGGTATTGGATGACAAAATAGGTATTATATATATATATATATATATATATATATATATATATATATATATATATATATATATATATATATATATATATATATATATATATATATATATATATATATTTGTGTGTGTGAATAAGAAAAAGAGGGAAGTGTTAGTAAGAATGAGAAGAAGAAAAAGAGAAGTGAAAGAAGAAGGAAGAAACCCTAAGAAGAGGAAAAGCTTGGATCTTTAACTCATCTTCACCAAATCATCCCAACTTCTTCATCATCATCCATTTCTAAGGTGAGTTCTAGTCAGAAACTTTAAGTGTTGAAGTTAGGGTTTGGAACCAAAATAGAAAGTTGTGGAATTTGAGAGATTTGATAAATAAATGATTCTAACTGTTAAAATGCGGAAATAATCGGGTAATATGTATATTGAACCTATGATGCTTTCTATGTTGTTCCATTATGATTTTTGTAGTATTTGTGGAAGTTTTGGATAAATGGGAAATGCATAACGCAATAGCAGGGTTGCTGGTTCATGCAGCTTCGTTGGGCGAAAGAGAGCTTCATCGGGCGAAGGCGCTTCGCTCGTGCTTTGTTGGACGAAGTAGAGAGGCAAGCTAATTTGTGAGCTACAGGAACTCGAGTGTTGAAACACCAATTGCTTCGCTGCTACTCCGCCAGGCGAAGAAGTGTGCTCAGCTGGGTGAAGGTGAAGGTTCGTCGGGCGAACAATAGGCGAACAAAAGAAATTCTATATTTTCAAATGTTCGAAAAATCATATATTTTGACTCAGATGTCCGTTCGATGCATTCTTGGTATCGATAGAAGCGGGATTAATTAATATGTAAGAATTGAATGAAGATAATAATTATGTGATTGTGAGAATACATGATTAAGAGAAAAAGAATTGAGAAGTGAGGAAACTCTACCATAAACCAATAGTTTGGCCTAGTAATACGACTAGGAATTGATAGATGGTAATTGTTGCGGTGAGAATCGGATACCAAGCTATTGTTTAAGCTTGAATCGCAAAACTTTTATGTTCACCACCGACTTTAATTTAATCCAAAGGGAAAAGGGAAAAAGATCGTAAAAACCCTAAATGAGGAGAAACTAGGTTCGGGGGTTGATTATACCTAGGGAAGGTGTTAGCATCCTAAGCATCCGCAGTATCCTACGGGAACCTCTTGTTAACATTTGTGTTATTGTTATTTATTGCTTGCTAAAACTAAGGGAACCTAAGGTTTTTATTTCTAATGGTGCTCGCACAACATCGCATCGATGCCTACGTATCGGGTATAGAATCAGAGCACTCGTAGTTCTCCTAAGGATTAACGAACACTTGGTTACGCTCAAGGTTCGCGGGGGAGGTAAGTGTTATGGCAAACACTCACGTGACTTAACAAAGTCACAAAAGGTTATAAAATAAAACACTAAGGACCTAATGGCTAAGGACCTAAGGATGAAGGACCTAATTGCTAAGGTCAAAGAAAAAAGAAGGACCTAATTGCTAAGGTCAAAATGGTAACTAGGGATGGCTAAACTTCCTATGACATTGAGTCAACTGCAGGAGTTCTTTCCCTTTTGGATTGAAATTCATAAACGAAAGTAAATAAATGAGGGTGTGCAAGCTCCTAAGACTAGGCAAAGGTTGCTACTTGCAAAAATGGACTGAATAAAGTAAATAGAAAATGCAAAGTAAAAGGCTTAGTAACCGGGCTATGGCTCGATATATGGATCGAGAATGCTGAGGTGGAAGACAAGCGTGGTGCGTCGATTTGCTTAAGTTAGAAAGCTGTGAATTGTAAAGACCGTGCAGATGGCGATCGTAAAACGACCGACTTACGTGTGTGAGTGAAGTGTGTAAAGTTCACTTGGCGTTGGACAAAGGATTTATTATCTTGAAAATTAAAGTTAATATGGTGTAAAAGTGCGAGAAATAAATAATAAAAAACAAATAAATAGAATAAATTAAATAGAATGAAAATAAAAATAAATAAATGGCCTCATATTGGTCACGATTAATCGGAAACGATTTATCGTGACTTTTTGTCATATCATCGGCCCATAAATAAATAAATCAATGATAATAAATTTAAACAAATTGATTAATGATCCAAAAATAAAATATAACAAAAGAAATGGTCTCATAGCGATTTTGATAATGTCGGATTGAAACCGAGTATCGAAAAAATGCGCATTTATATCATAGACCCCGTAAAGATAAAAGGAAAACTAACAATTTATTAACAGAAAACAGGAATTATATAAAAACACAATACTCAAAAAATAAAAGAACTTAAAAAAAAAAAGAGAATAATAAAAGCAGGGGAGTTTTGGTGCGGACACGGGTGGTATTTAGCTGCAAACATGCGGGCTTCATAGAGCCCAAGGCCCAATGAGCTCATGAAGAGAAAGTAATAGAAAAACTCATATATAAAAAAAAAGGTTTAAAAAATGCTATAATAATAGATAAATAAAAAGAACTCAGTAAAAGAAAAAGCATTAAAACAAACGCAGAACGAGAGAAAAGCTACCGCCCTCACCGTTCACTCGCTTCCTCCCTCGCAGATTCACAATCTCATCTCGCGCGGCAGCTCTCACGATTTCAGTTTGGTTTCTGATTTCCGGTTTCTCACTCAACGAGTTTTGTGTTTGCGTGCGTTCGGGATCTCTTCCAATCTCACGGCGTTTCAAGGGTTTGGCCGAGGGTTTAGCGGATTCCGGCGCGCTAATGGTTTAGGGGCAATGATTGGCATTGGTCTGGGTCTCGTTTCAGGTTGGTTTTCGGCGGCGGGACGGTGGTGATTGCGGACTCGGTGAAGGCGACGGATCCGGTTCTGTGTTTTGATGGTGCAGAAGGGTTTTGGCTGCTGAGTTTCCATGGTGAAAGGATTTCTGTGGAAACGGTTCTGTTGTTTTGGTAAAGGGTTGGTGTTGGTTTTGGAAGGCTTGCTTGCGGGTTGTGGCCTCGGCTGGGACTTTGAATCTCGCGGCGGCCGGTGGTTTTGTGTTCGTTAGAGGCTTGGAAGATTAACGAAGGTGATGAGTTTGTGTTTCTGGTTTTGTAAGTGTTCTCGAAAATCTCTGCGTTTTTCAGTTTGTTCAATTGGTTCTCTCTCAAAACGTCTTCTGCAATTTCGGTTGGTGTTTTTCGGTCTCGAGATGAAGGATTGACGGTTGGAAGTCCGTGGCTTGTTGTTTGCGAATTTGGTTCAGATTGTGTGGGTATGGCGTTTTTGACGGTGATTCTTGGCGCAGGTTTGTGTTCTTACTTCGTCTCGCATCTCTCACTCATCTCTCTTGTTTGCGATTTCATTTTTGTGAGTTTGTGTGATTCAGTTTCAAATCCCAGCTCTGAACTCTTTTCTCCTCTCGGATTTGATTCTATTTTGGTTTTGAACGGTTCTGTTTTGTGGTGCTGAAGGGTTTCACGGGTTATTATGCAGGTTCAGAGGTTTTGATTGAGTTTGGAAATGGTGGAGCTGAGTGTAGATGATACGGATTGAGGGTGATTTCAAGGTGTTTGAGTGGTGGCGCCGCCGGTGGTTTGGGGTTGGTGGCTGATGGATTTGGGAAAGATTTCAGATTTGAGGTGTTTTCAACGGTGGATTCGGGTCGCGTTTTCACGGCTTGACTGGATTGGTGGTTTCGATGTTGGAGGTTTGTCGCAGTTGAGGGTTTGGTTTGGAGGCAGGTTGTGAAAGGTGTGGCTGTGTTCGGAAGGTGGTCGCAGTGAAGATGATTGTGATGGATTTTGTTCTGGTTTGGTTCAAGCTCTCTATTGCTTTCGGTTTTCTGTGATGGCTTTGTATTCTCACTGTTTCATTTTCTGGTTTTGTTTTTTTGTTTGTTGAAGAGGTGATGGAAAAAAAATGTGGGTTGTTTGCAGGTGCGTTTTTTTTGAAGAAAAGGAAATGGTGATGAATGTTATGGTGAGCGACGGCTGGTGTGAGTTTCTGTTTGAAGGTTTATTGATGGTGAAGGGTTTTGTCTCAGGTTTGCAAGTTTGTACTTAGAGGGTATAGTGTGTTTATGAAGATTGAAGAGTTAGAAAAGGATTTGTGAGATTTTGGTATGAATAGTGATTTATTTTGCTGTGAATTTTTTGTTATTATTATTTTTTCTTGAAGTTTTTTTTTTATATGGTTTTGTATGCAGTATGTGGGGTGATGAAATGAAACTAAAGAAGAAGCATAGCTATGAACAATATGCGAAAAGAGGTGAAGAAAAAAGAGAGCATTACCGACCCGAAAGTTATCGGGGTGAAGAATCCGCACTGGTAAGCTCCACTTGTACACTTCCTCCTTCTTCTATTCTTCTTCCGGGCAGCTTCTTCTCTACCCCTTTGCTGTTGTGTGTTGTTGGGTTATTTTTGGTTGTTCTGTGTGGTTGTTTTTGGTGTATTTAGTGGCTGATTTTGGTTGTTTTTTGGATTTTTGATGGCTGGTTTGTGTTGTTATTGATGGCTGTTCTGGTGTGATTTATGGCTGTTCTGTAGTGTTTGATGGCTGTAACAGTAGTGTTTTGAGGGCTGTTTTGTGTGTATGGCTGTTTTTTTGGTGTTTTGAGGGTTGTAACAGTAGTGTTTTTGATGGCTGAATTTGTAATTTTTGTAGCTGTTCTGGTATGTTTTGAGGGCTGATTTGGTGTGATTTATATGGTTGTTCTGTCCTTGTTGCTTGTAGGTGAAGGGTTGGAGGAAATGGGACAAAAACTGGATGCTGCTGCAATAGTGGAGCAGAGTTTTGTGTGCTGCAGACCTGCTGTTGGTGGCTGCATGCTTGCTGAATTTGTCTTGTGGGTGGCTGTATGGAGCAGGCTGGAATTGCCTTGTGGTCCTGTTGTGTTGTGCATTTTTCTTTCTTTTTTTTTATTCTTCTTCTATGTAATTGTAACATGCTTAATGTGAAGAATTGGCTATGTATGTAAAGCTTGAATTTGACACTGAGTTTTAAACATGGAAAATGTATTATGAAATTGAAATTGAGACTTGAATATGAATATGGAACTTGAGAATTTGAATTTGGAATTAGAACTTGAAATTAAAATTAAATTGAAATTAAAGTTGGAAAGGAGATGGAAAATAAAAATGAATGAGAATTGAAAATTAGAAAAAAAAAAGAAGATTTGAATTGAAATTTAAACATGAAACTAGGCATAGAAATTTGGACATAAAACTTGGAATTTGAATTGAATTTGAAGAAGAAATTTGGAAATTGAATTAGAATTGAAATTGAAATTGGGATTGAAATTAAAACTTGGAAGTGGAAGTGAATTAAAAAAACTAGAAATTAAACTTAGAATTGAAAATAAATTAGAAACTAAAAATTAAACTTGAAATTGAAAATGACTTAGAACTAAAGAAATAATTTTGGAGTTTATAAAATAAATACATGAATTGAAAATTATAAATAGAAATTGACATTAAATTTAGAAATAACAACTTGAAAATGAAATAAAATTAAAAATTGAAGAATAGAAAATAAATTCAAAAATAAAAACTTGAAAATGAAATAAAAATTAATTTAGAAATGAGAACTTGAAAATGAATAGAAATAACAAATAAGTTTTTAGAAAAAATTTGAAAATGAACTAAAAAATTAGAGGTAGAAATTGAAATAAAATTTTAAAATAGGAACTTGAAAATAGAAACGAAAATAGAAATTAAAATTAAAAACACAAAAATGAATTAAAAAGTTATAAATGAGAAATAGAAATTAAATTAAAATGGAAGCTTATAAGTGAAAAGAAATTAAGAATTAAAATTATAAATAACTAGAAAATGAGAAGAAAGCAACAGAAAATTAAATCTCGTAATTTCTCTGCTCAATGCGATGAATGTATGATGCGAGCAGTTAGGGGTAAAATTTGGGGTGTGACAGTTGCCCCTATTTAAATAACTTTACCAGATGGCATGAATGACGATAGACACTCAGGCGATCAGGGTGAAAGGTATTTAAATATAGAAATAACCGGAAATTTTGCCCCTAAATGCAATGTTATGCTGGACCAACGAATTATCTAACTCGGTAACTCTTATGCAATGAATGATGATTATGGTATGAACGAACAGAATGAGATAAATCGGCGACCACAAGCTAAGACTCACTGGGGATGACATACACTGGGGATAAAGAAGCGAAAACGGGAAGTATTCAAAGTGATAAATCAACAGGTTCAAGTGTAACTGTCGACACTAAGAATAACAAAAGACGGGAACAAAAGGAAATCCAAAGCGCTGGATCAACAAACACAGACAAAACAAAATTCAAAGTGACTGCACAGTGGCTCGATGCGACCAACTGACACCAAGAATACAAATAAGACAAGGCAATAAAACGAAGTGGTAGATCAATGGCTTTATGCGACCAATTGACTCCGAGAAGTAAAAAGCAACAACATATTCGAAGTGAATGCGCAGCGGCTCGATGCGACCAACTGACACCAAGAATACAACAAAATAAACATTCAAAGTGAATGTGCAGCGGCTCTATGCGACCAACCGTCACTGGAAACGAAACGACACAAAATAAACATTTGAAGTGAATGTGCAGCGGCTCAATGCGACCAACTATCACTGGAAATAATAAACATAATATTCAAAGTGAATGCGCAGCGGCTCGATGCGACCAACTGACACTATGAATAACAACAAAAATAAACATTCAAAGGGAATGTGCAGTGGCTCGATGCGACCAACTGTCACTAAGAATAACAAAATAAGACAAGGAAATAAATCGAAGTGGTAGATCAATGGCTCTATGCGACCAATTGACTTTGAGAAATAAAAGCAACAACATATTCAAAGTGAATGCGCAGCGGCTCGATGCGACCAACTGACACCAAGAATTCAACAAAATAAACATTCAAAGGGAATGTGCAGCGGCTCTATGCGACCAACTGACATCATGAATAATAGGAACGACACAAAAAATTCAAAGTGAATGCGCAGCGGCTCGATGCGACCAACTGACACCATGAATAATCAACAAAAATATTCGAAGTGAATGCACAGCGGCTCGATGCGACCAACTGACACTAAGAATAACACCAACAAAATATTCGAAGTGAATGCGCAGCGGCCATTGTCGGTCAACTGACACTAAGAATAGAAACGACACAACATTCAAAGTGAATGCGCAGCGGCTCTATGCGACCAACTGACACTAAGAATACAAATGACACAAAATTCAAAGTGAATGCGCAACAGGTTAGAAAAACCGGTTGACACTAAGAATGATAAAGACAAAGTATTCAAAACGGTAAATTAGCAGGTTCAAATGTAACTGCTGACACTGAGGATAAGGAACGAAATCACATTGATTTAGTAGTGGCTCTATGCGACCAAGCTAGCATTGGGGATAGAATGAAAATCACCCAAAGGTAGATCAATGGCTCTAAGTGACCGGCTAACGCAAAGAAGTAACAACAAAATATGTTGGAGTTTTCAAATAAGATAAAACACCCAACCTCTGGAAATTCCTTCAGGAACCATCAGGAGAAAGGTACAGGCATGTGCCAAAATCAAATGGACTTGGATTTTAAGCAAAAGGTTTCAGGACCTGCTTAAAAGATTTGTGCCAATGACAATTGGACTTCAAGGAGATATTGGTGGTCATAGAGACAAATACCAACCACAATTAGAATTCCACGGGGAACACCAGCCATTACTGGGGACAAAAAAACATTGGTAAACCAAACTTCGGGTACCAACAACAATGAATTCTCAAATTGAACACTAATGATATCTGGACCTGGAGTTAGACAGACGACAACTGGGGAAAGACAAATGCTAATGTCCAATGCGCATGATTGAGCATGATGCGAATGATCATGATATGCAAATGTTGACTCTAAAGAGACAAAGAGTTGACAAGACTCAAAGAGGAAGTAGGTTTTCAACACCAATACTCAGATGAGCAATATGAAAATCACTGGCGAGATGTCTTCGAATTTTGGAAATCATGCTTGGTCCAAGGATCCATCCAAGAGTGTTATCAGTTTTGAACTTCTATGGGGATTTCTGTAATAATGGGATAAAAGTGTTGTTGCAAACCAGGACTTCTTGGGCAAGCAGAAGGTTTTTCCAATTTTTCCAAAGTCAAAGAAACTTGAAAAATTTTCACCATGTTTTCAAAAAACATTTCCTTAAAAACTTGTCATTTTCAGAGTTAAATTGTAATCAAGTGATGGCATTTTGCATAACAAAAGAAAATAAGAAGCTGAACAACAAAATTCATAGGCAAAGTTTGTATTTTATTCAAGAATGGTAGCTTGCCAAGGGCAAAAACTCCATGGGAAATTACAATTTGAAAATGGCAATGGGGAAAGGTCTACATTGAATCCAACGACCACTACAATCCCTAATAACTAAGACTGCCCGACACCTTGCTTCTGACAAGAGCAAATAGATTGATCTTCCATTATGATTCTTCAGTAATGGCAAACACCATCTGACACAGTCAAATGCCTTTGTCCCTAACTTTTGCCTGGACCGCCCTTTCGGGTTTTCAATCCACCGGGACGCTCTTTTTTTGCCTAAGCCGCCCTTTCGGGTTTTCAACTTAGCGAGCTCTTATTTTTTTTCATTTTTATCCCTAACTTTTGCCTGGATCTCCTTCATAGGTTTTGATCCACCGGGATACCCATTTTTGCATAGGTCGCCATTTCTGGTTTTCGACCTATCGGGTTTTATTTAGGCATAATATTTTTTGACTGCATCAGAATTCACCGGGTGTTTCAGCTGTTCA
This sequence comes from Lathyrus aphaca, assembly GCA_963966055.1. NCBI lineage: Eukaryota > Viridiplantae > Streptophyta > Magnoliopsida > Fabales > Fabaceae > Lathyrus > Lathyrus aphaca. Next base: position 268,433,861 of record OZ014525.1, read on the forward strand.
CCATCCATAGTTGTAAGGATTAAGGAACCTCCGGAGAATTCCACCTTCACAACATATGGGCCTTCATAGTTAGGACTCCATTTTCCACGCATGTCTTTGTGGACTGGCAAGATTTTCTTGAGTACGAGATCTCCTTCTTTGAATTCTCGGAGACGGACTTTCTTGTCGAATGCTCTCTTGATGCGTTTTTGGTACAACTGGCCATGGCACATGGCGGTCATTCTCTTCTCGTCAATAAGATTCAGTTGGTCAAACCTGTTCTGGACCCACTCAGCTTCCTCCAGTTTGGTTTCCATCAAGATTCTCAAAGATGGTATCTCTACTTCAATAGGGAGAACTGCATCCATCCCATACACCAGAGAGAAAGGGGTTGCCCCTGTTGAGGTACGAACTGATGTTCTGTATCCGTGTAAAGCTTATGGTAACATCTCGTGCCAATCTTTGTAAGTTTTTACCATCTTCTGCAGAATCTTTTTGATGTTCTTGTTTGCAGCTTCAACCGCTCCATTCATCTTCGGACGATACGGAGAAGAGTTATGATGTTCAATCTTGAATGTCTCACACAGCTCTTTCATTGTTTTGTTGTTCAAATTGGTCCCATTATCTGTGATGATCCGGCTTGGGATTCCATAACGGCAGATAATTTGGTTCTTGATGAAGCGGGCAACCACTTGCTTTGTCACATTGGCGTAGGAAGCTGCTTCTACCCATTTGGTGAAGTAATCGATTGCGACCAAGATAAACCGATGACCGTAGGAAGCTTTAGGCTCAATTGCCCCTATCATGTCAATGCCCCACATTGAGAAAGGCCAAGGCGATGACAGAACATTCAAAAGTGTTGGAGGTACGTGCACCTTGTCGGCATAAATCTGGCATTTATGACACTTCCTGGCATACTTGAAACAATCTGATTCCATGGTCAACCAGAAGTATCCAGCTCTCAAAATCTTCCTGGACATGGCATGTCCATTGGCATGTGTTCCAAATGATCCTTCGTGGATTTCCCTGATTAATAAGTCTGCTTCGCGTTTGTCCACACATCTGAGCAGAACCATATCATGATTTCTCTTGTAAAGCACATTGTTGCTGAGGAAAAATTTGGACGCCAATCTCCTTAAAGTCTTCTTGTCTAGAGTTGTTGCATCCGCTGGGTACTCCTGATTTTGCAAGTAGTTCTTGATGTCATAGAACCACGGTTTCTCATCAGTTTCTTCTTCGACCAGTAGACAGTAGGCTGGTGCAGTTCTTCGCTCGATTGTAATGAGTGGAGCTTCATTAAGAAATCTGACTTGAAACATAGAAGCCAACATTGCCAAGGCATCTGCAATTTGATTTTCTGCCCTTGGAACATGATGGAAAGTGATTTCGTCAAAGTATTTGATCAATTCCACAATGTGGGCACGGTATGGGATCAACTTCTCATCACGGGTCTCCCATTCGCCTTTGACTTGGTATATTACCAAAGCTGAGTCTCCATATACATCAAGAATCTTGATTCTGGTATCAATTGCAGCTTCGATACCCAAAACACATGCTTCATACTCTGCGATGTTGTTTGTACATTCGAAACATAATCTGGCTGTGAAAGGAGTATAACGACCATCAGGATTCATCAAAACAACTCCTACACCATGCCCCATGTAGTTAGAGGAACCATCAAACATCATCTTCCAACGAGAACCTGGCTCGGGACCTTCATCTGGACCTGGAACTTCACAGTCCTTTATCAACATAATGTCTTCGTCCGGGAAATCGAATTTCAAAGGTTCATAATCTTCGACAGGATGATCAGCAAGGTATTCAGACAAAACACTGCCTTTAATAGACTTCTGGGTTACATACTGGATATCATACTCAGATAACAACATGTGCCAACGGGCGAGTCTTCCGGTCAAAGCAGGCTTCTCAAAGATGTACTTTATTGGATCCATTTTCGAGATCAACAAAGTAGTGTGACAAATCATGTACTGCCTGAGGCGTCTGGCCGCCCATGCCAAGGCACATCAAGTTTTCTCTAAAAGCGAATATCTGCTTTCGCAATCTGTGAACTTCTTGCTTAAGTAATAAATGGCGTGCTCCTTACGACCAGTTTCATCTTGTTGGCCTAATACGCAACCCATAGATCCCTCGAGTACAGTCAGGTACATGAAAAGAGGCTTCCCTGGAGTAGGTGGGATCAAGATAGGAGGTTCTTGTAGATAAACCTTAATCTTCTCAAAAGCCAGTTGACAATCAGGACTCCACTCAATTGCTTGATTCTTCCGGAGTAACTTGAATAAAGGCTCACAAGTAGCAGTCATGTTGGAGATGAATCTGGAGATGTATATCAATCTTCCGAGGAAACCCCTGACTTGCTTTTCTGTTTTAGGAGCTGGCATCTCTTGAATTGCTCTGACCTTATCTGGATCTACTTCAATTCCTTGCTGACTAACAATAAAACTAAGTAACTTTCCTGATCTGACACCAAAAGTACACTTAGCCGGATTCAGGCGCAATTGGAATTTTCTGAGACGCTCAAATAACTTCAAGAGATGATCCAAATGATCCTCCTCACTCTGTGATTTGGCAATCATATCGTCTACGTAGACTTCTATCTCTTTATGCATCATATCATGGAAAAGGGTGACCATTGCCCTCTGATAAGTGGCACCTGCATTTCTGAGACCAAATGGCATAACTTTCTAACAATAAGTGCCCCATGGTGTGATGAATGTAGTCTTTTCCATATCGTCAGGATCCATCTTAATCTGGTTGTATCCTGAAAACCCATCCATGAAGGAGAAAATAGCAAATTTAGTTGTGTTGTCAACCAAAGTATCAATATGCGGAAGAGGGAAATCGTCCTTCGGACCGGCTTTGTTCAGATCCCTATAGTCCACACACATTCTGACTTTTCCATCCTTTTTAGGGACTGGCACAATATTAGCTACCCACTCAGGGTACTTTGCAACTGCAAGGAATCCAGCATCAAACTGTCTTTTGACCTCTTCTCGAATCTTCAGAGCCATGTCTGGTCTTGTTCTTCGAAGCTTTTGCTTTGCAGGGAGACAATCTGGTCGAAGAGGTAACTTGTGGACCACTATGTCTGTGTCTAAACCGGGCATATCCTGATATGACCATGCAAACACATCTACATACTCTCTGAGAAGCTTGACCAATCTTTCTCTGATGTCTGCCCCAAGTGTTGTACCAATCTTGACTTCCTTCTCATCTTTATCAGTGCCAAGGTTGATGGTCTCAACCTGCTCCTTATGTGGCTGAAGATCTGTGTGCTCATACTCAACTAATCTTGCCAGTTCTTCGGGAATGTCACAATCTTCCTCACTTTCATCTTCCGCTTGGTAGATGGGCGAATCAAAGTTAGGAGAGAATGTAGAGTCATTGGATTCAACAGGGTTTTCGCTTATTCTGCATATGATAATGACTTGCTTTTATTAAAAGTGGAAAATAGAGAAATGCAAGAGAAAAAGCTTTTTATTGGTTTTGAAAGATTGCCATTTTCTTTTAAAAGTGAAAAGAGAGAAAAACAGTAAATGATCAAAATAAGAGTTTAACAAAATGCCTTCATTGATAATAACTTTAAAAATGAGAAGGGGCCCTACAAAATACTCCCATAGCCTTGGGCAGAGCTAGGGAACTTTGAAAACACTTAAAAAACAATAAATTACTTTGACAATGGAAAAAACTCTGGGATCTCGACTGCCTCCCAATTGCCCAAGGCTTCTTCACACTGATACACCAAATGATTCACATCTTCATCTTCAGAACCTCTATCAATTGCATTGACCTGATAACCAGCACTGGAAAACACTTCTTGAATGGTCTTTGGACGTCCTTTAACGGAGGTTGACGCTCCTTCCTTCACATGAGTTGGTTTGTAACCCAACCCGCAATGATCTAGCTTCTGTTTGACTTCGATGACATCACCCCAACCTTCATAGCTTCTTTCTTCAATAGTGGAAATGGTACTCTTCAGCGATGCAAAAGATGGGATACTCTTCCCTTTTGGTTCCTCTACTTCCAAAAGGACAGCATTGGCTATCTCAAGAGCTTGGAAAGAAGTTTCCAAAGCATCTTCATCAGCCTCAATATAGCTAAAGGATGAAAGGTTACTGACCATGAGATCTTCTTCCCCAGACACGGTTACCAGCTTATTATCGACCACAAACTTCATCTTCTGATGTAGGGTAGAAGTGACTGCCCCAGCGGCATGAATCCAAGGTCTTCCCAGCAAGCAACTGTAATTAGGATTGATGTCCATAACCTGGAAAGTGATTTTGAACACCTGTGGCCCAATCAAGATCGGTAGGTCTACTTCTCCAATAACAGTCCTCCTTGACCCATCAAAAGCTTTCACAATCAGTGCACTGGGCATCATCTCTGCCCCTTGATAAGATAACTTAGCAAGTGTTATTTTCGGCAAAACATTCAATGAAGATCCTGTATCCACAAGAACTCTTGCTAAAGTATCCTCTTGACATTTTACAGATATGTGGAGAGCACGGTTATGGTCCAAGCCCTCCTTTGGAAGATCCTCCATATTGAAGCTGAGGTTGTTACATGCAGTGATATTGGCAATGACTCCATCAAACTGATTCACTGTTATATCATGCGTAACATGTGCTTGAGCTAGCAACTTCTGAAGCGCACTTCGATGAGCCGGAGAATGCATAAGAAGTGATAGGATAGATATTTTGGAAGGCGTTTGATGTAGCTGATCAATAACCTTATAATCACTCTTCTTAATGATTCTGGGAAATTCTGCATCTTCTTCTCCCAAGACTACCCCTTTATCCTGGTTGACAACAGCTGGAATGACTTCTTTAGGCGGAGCCGTATTGGCTTGCTGGGTATAAACACGACCACTGCGAGTCAAACGACCTGCACCCGCTATGTCAGCACTTGCAACTTTTGAACGTTCCTTCTGACTAGCTTTACCAATCTTCTGATGAACTTTCCCTGTATCATACTTCCATGGAACTGCTTTAGTGTCTTCATAAAGGAAAGGGTTACTCCTTTGTTCAAACCTTGGCTCAGGTATATTGAAAATGGGCATCACAGGCTCTGGCATATTAAATATGGGTTGAACCCTTGAGGACTCAGGCAGGTTGAACACTGGCACCAAGGTAGAATTAGATTCAGGCAAGTTAAAAATGGGTTCAATCACTGCCACCTCATTCCTCTTCATATGACCGTTCACTTGTAAGACACCTTCATCAACCAAAACTTGAACATCTTTTAAGACCAATTCACATCCCTTTGGGTTATTCGCACAACCTTCACAATTCTTATGACAGCTCTTCAGTATACCCGCCCCCACTAATTTTGCATGGAAGTCTCGAAGCGGGGTCTTGATCTCTGTGGCGTTGAAAATCAAACCTTCGTCAGACTCGTCAACAATGGCATTTATGGACCCATGCTTGGGTAAAGGATTATCTTTGACATTCGGACCAGTATTCCCAAATGACAGAATGTTTTTCTCCATCAAATCTTTCACTATGTACTTTAAAGCATAACAACCCTCCAAATCGTGCCCTGGGGCACCTTCATGGAATAAACAGTGGGCATTTGAGTTGTAATTTGGTGGGAGCGGATTTGGTGGAGGACCCAAAGGCCTTGGAGTAACCAAACCTTTCTTCAGCAGTGAAGGATATAATTCAGTATAAGTCATAGGGATTCGAGGATTAGGAGGCCTTCCTCCTGGTCTTCTATTCTGAAAGTTGGGATTCAGATGAGGAGCTGGAGTCCTCTGCTGGTAGGCCGAAGCATTGGGCGCTTGTTGATAGCCTGGATTGTTGAGCAAAGGCTGATAAGGTGGAATCACTGGAGCCGCTTGCTGATACATCGGCACTGCTTGAGTTGGCCGATACATCGGGACTTATGGATTATATGACGGTTGAACCGCCGCTACATAAGGATGTTGGGCATAGTGTGGTGGATGAGCATACTGCTGTTGAGCCATAGGTGGAGGTCTCTGCCAAAGCGGATTTCTTCTTTGACTTTTCATTATGGCGTTCGTCTCACCCTCTTTCTTCTTGTGGAAATTGCTGGTAAATTTCTTGACATTATTTCCACTGCCAGTGCTGGAACTGCCGGATGCACCACTCATCTTTCCACTTTTCAAACCGAGTTCTACCTTGATTCCCACAGCCACTAAATCAGAGAAACTAGCAGTTATGCTTCCCACCATTCTCTCATAAAATTCTGGTCGCACAGTGTCAACAAACCAGTCAGCTAATTCTCTTTCAGTCAATGGGGGCTCTACTTGAGAAGCGGTCCCTCTCCACCTCTGAGCATATTCCTTAAATGATTCAGAATCTTTTTGTGACATACTCAACAGTTGCCTCCTATCGGGAGCAAGGTCCATATTATATTTGTATTGGTGGATGAAAGCATCTGCCAAGTCTTGGAAACTGCGAATCTTCGACTGGTCTAGCGTTAGATACCATTTGGAAGAGATTCCCTTCAGACTGTCCTGGAAGCAGTGGATCATTAATTTATCATTGTCCACCTGCGCAGCCATTCTTCGATAGTACATCAAGAGATGATTCTTAGGACAAGTTGCACCCTCATACATATCAAACGTGGGTATCTTGAACTTTGGAGGTATTACCAATCCAGACACCAGACACATCTCTCTAGCAGCGGCCCCAAAGATCTGGTCACCTTCAATCGCTCTTAACCTTTTTTCAAGGGTTTCAAAATTCTCTTGCATTTTCTCATGTTTCTCGTCTCCGTTTTCAGACATAGCGGGCGCGTCATACACCTGATAGTCATTAAAGTATGGTTGGGCACGGGTGTGCACAATGTCTTGTGTAAAATTAGCAACTGCATGGTTCTCTTCATTAGTCACAGGAATAGTCTGTTGAGCAGCAAATCCTTGAGGAGGAGGCACAAAACCTTGGGAAGGAAATGCAATACCCTGAGAAAAAGGTGCGAAACTTTGAGAAGCTAAACCTTGGAAAGGAGGGAAGAAACCCTGAGCAGCAAGTCCTTGGGAAGAAGGAATAAAACTTTGAGAAGCAAAGCCTTGAGAAGGAGGGAAGAAACCCTGAGTAGCAAGTCCTTGGGAAGAAGGAATAACACTTTGAGAAGCAAAACCTTGTGGAGGAGGAACGAATCCCTGAGGAAGCCCAAAAGGAGGCCAGGTCACAAGGGTAGTGACTGATGACGTAGGCTCAGTCGTTGCAGTGACAATTTTTGACACTACAGTCTGCTGGGTATCCATCTTTGCTCGAATGACCTGCAATATTTCCATCATCTGACCCATATTTCCACGAATATCAGTAAGCTCCTCGTTAACTCTGTCCATCTCTATGTCTCTTTCAGCCATCCTCTTTCTGGCTTGAGCTCGAGTGTAGTATTTGCGTGAGAGCCTCAGTGTGAAAGCTGAATTGAGAGCAAATGACGGGAATGAGTTTTATATGAAAAATGCAAATGAAATGCCAAATGTATGAGTGCAATGCGAAAAATAAATTTTATTCAAGGAACTTAAGAAACAATTTGCAAATACCAAGGAACACATAATGATCCAAAAGGATATGATTTCATTAAATTCAAAAAGTGATACAAAGTCTCGAGTACATCTTCAAAAATCCCAAACAAAGCTTAATAAAAACAAAGACTAGGTCTTAAGGAGATTCTCCTAAAAGCCTCAAGTTGAGCTTCTCGATTTGTGCCTTCATCTGAGCCCTTTCAAGCATAAGTTGATCCACGATCGACTTCCAAGAAGTGTCCCCTTGAGTGCTGGAGGAAAATAAATCCTCTTGTGCTTTCCTTTTCTTGCTGGAGAGCTCTTCTTCTTCCTTCATCTTCAGTTGTCTTCTAATTTCTTCATTCTCACTACTGATGATCTGATGTCGATTCTTCCATGCATTCTTCTCTCGAAGCTCTTTCTCCAAATCAATCTTCAGCTTCTCTGCATCGTCCATAAAGATTAGAATGGGTTTCTTGAAGGTCATAGGATCCTGGCGAGGGTAAGGCATCTTCAGACTGATTGCCCTATCTCGTACCCATTGGAGATAGGGTTCCATAGAAACAAAATTCGGCTTTCCCAAGCTACTCCTCCCCTTCCTATGGATGTACTTCCAAGCTTGCATAATCTGTTTCTTGAGCTCTGGTTCTTCGTCATCCTTAAAGAAAATTCCTTCCACTTCAACACTCTTAGGTTTGTCCTTCAACGGATACCCGAGTTGGCGGCGAGCCAAAACCGGATTATAGCTGATTCCTCCCTTAGTGCCAAGAAGAGGTACATTAGCAAAATCACCACAACTATCAATAATCAATGCTCCATCATAAACTCGATTGTACCAACTAATGTCAGAGTGGGTAAGAGACATGATCATTTGTGACCACCACAAACCATCCTTAAGGTTCCAAAATGAAGCTGACTTAGGCAAGTGCGAAATAAACCACTCATACAGCAATGATGCACAACAAGTAATCATCCCTCCCTTATGGAGATTCCTCAGATGGATGGAATGGTAAGTGTCTCCGAGCAAAGTAGGGACCGGGTTCTTCTTCAGAAAGATTTTGATGGCGTTCAGGTCGACAAAGTCTTCAAAGTTTGGGAAAAGCAACACTCCATATATTAGCAGAATAAAGGTCGCCTCAAAAGCTTTCATATCCTTCACACTAACAAAATTCTTGGCCTTTTCTACCAAAAACTTTGTAGGGAATCCAAAAATCTTTCCTTTATAGGTCATATTTGCCTTGACCTCAGGAACACTCAAATATGTTGCTTTTGCAATCTCCGCTTCTTCAGGGTCCTTCTCTAGAACAGGGAATGGAAACTCATCCTTAACACGTGACCCCACCAGAAATGAATACTCTTCCAAAGTAGGCGCCAATTGGTAATCAGGGAACGTAAAACAATGGTAGAGAGGATCATAAAACTGGAGCATCACAGAGAGCAACCTTCCATCCCACTCAGTCTTAAGTAAAGCTAAAAGTCTCTTATGCTTCTCCATGAAGGCTTCTTGATCCAAAACCAAATCTCTTAATTTCCTTAGGTCTTCGAGTTTGGGAGTTTTGAATGTGTACTTGACAGTCTTTCTTCTTCCAGAGTCCATGATGATTCCTACGATATTTGCAAAGATAGAGTTTCTGAGTTCCTTGAATAAATTGGTAAAAAATGATGCTTCATGATGCGTGAATGCAATGAATACACAAGCACAAACAAGGCTTAGGTTCAAAGCTTGCATGAGGTCGAAGGTTCAACCCTCCCAAAAGGTATGTACTATGAGTTTATTTGTACCTGTACAACGGGTTCTAAAAGTTCCCAAAATCATTGTCCCATCTTTCGGATATTACCGACTTCCCAACTCAACTTGGTAATCAATAATATTCTCAAGAGAGTCTCATCCGAGTGTAGTATCGCGTATCAACTATTTCGGATTTACACCCTCATAGTCATCGCACTACATCCCTAAAAGGCCAAGTGGGGGTAAATGTTCTAAGGTCCTCAGCATTAATGGCTCTCAGGTCGAATATAGTAATGCTTTCACGACTGAACTCGATCAACAAAACTACATCCGAGGAGGCCTCCGCTGAGTGGTGGTGTCTCAAGTCAACTTGGTCGGGACTCAACTCCCTACAAGCCTTCTTGAATATACCACCGTCCTATCTTATTTTGCACTCAAATCCGGGTTAGGACTTATCTCACCACACATGGAACACCCAACAAAAAATCCAAATAATAACAAGCAATACAACAACAAATATACAAATATACAAGGTGGGCTTAACCCTCAAAAATAAAGTCCCCAGTGAAGTCGCCATTTCTGTTGCGGTGAGAATCGGATACCAAGCTATTGTTTAAGCTTGAATCGCAAAACTTTTATGTTCACCACCGACTTTAATTTAATCCAAAGGGAAAAGGGAAAAAGATCGTAAAAACCCTAAATGAGGAGAAACTAGGTTCGGGGGTTGATTATACCTAGGGAAGGTGTTAGCATCCTAAGCATCCGCAGTATCCTACGGGAACCTCTTGTTAATATTTGTGTTATTGTTATTTATTGCTTGCTAAAACTAAGGGAACCTAAGGTTTTTATTTCTAATGGTGCTCGCACAACATCGTATCGATGCCTACGTATCGGGTATAGAATCAGAGCACTCGTAGTTCTCCTAAGGATTAACGAACACTTGGTTACGCTCAAGGTTCGCGGGGGAGGTAAGTGTTATGGCAAACACTCACGTGACTTAACAAAGTCACAAAAAGTTATAAAATAAAACACTAAGGACCTAATGGCTAAGGACCTAAGGATGAAGGACCTAATTGCTAAGGTCAAAGAAAAAAGAAGGACCTAATTGCTAAGGTCAAAATGGTAACTAGGGATGGCTAAACTTCCTATGACATTGAGTCAACTGCAGGAGTTCTTTCCCTTTTGGATTGAAATGCATAAACGAAAGTAAATAAATGAGGGTGTGCAAGCTCCTAAGACTAGGCAAAGGTTGCTACTTGCAAAAATGGACTGAATAAAGTAAATAGAAAATGCAAAGTAAAAGGCTTAGTAACCGGGCTATGGCTCGATATATGGATCGAGAATGCTGAGGTGGAAGACAAGCATGGTGGGTCGATTTGCTTAAGTTAGAAAGCTGTGAAGTGTAAAGACCGTGCAGATGGCGATCGTAAAACGAACGACTTACGTGTGTGAGTGAAGTGTGTAAAGTTCACTTGGCGTTGGACCAAGGATTTATTATCTTTAAAATTAAAGTTAATATGGTGTAAAAGTGCGAGAAATAAATAATAAAAAACAAATAAATAGAATAAATTAAATAGAATGAAAATAAAAATAAATAAATGGCCTCATATTGGTCACGATTAATCGGAAACGATTTATCGTGACTTTTTGTCATATCATCGGCTCATAAATAAATAAATCAATGATAATAAATTTAAACAAATTGATTAATGATCCAAAAATAAAATATAACAAAAGAAATGGTCTCATAGCGATTTTGATAATGTCGGATTGAAACCGAGTATCGAAAAAATGCGCATTTATATCATAGACCCCGTAAAGATAAAAGGAAAACTAACAATTTATTAACAGAAAACAGGAATTATATAAAAACACAATACTCAAAAAATAAAAGAACTTAAAAAAAAAAGAGAATAATAAAAGCAGGGGAGTTTTGGTGCGGACACGGGTGGTATTTAGCTGCAAACATGCGGGCTTCATAGAGCCCAAGGCCCAATGAGCTCATGAAGAGAAAGTAATAGAAAAACTCATATATAAAAAAAAAGGTTTAAAAAATGCTATAATAATAGATAAATAAAAAGAACTCAGTAAAAGAAAAAGCATTAAAACAAACGCAGAACGAGAGAAAAGCTACCGCCCTCACCGTTCACTCGCTTCCTCCCTCGCAGATTCACAATCTCATCTCGCGCGGCAGCTCTCACGATTTCAGTTTGGTTTCTGATTTCCGGTTTCTCACTCAACGAGTTTTGTGTTTGCGTGCGTTCGGGATCTCTTCCAATCTCACGGCGTTTCAAGGGTTTGGCCGAGGGTTTAGCGGATTCCGGCGCGCTAATGGTTTAGGGGCAATGATTGGCATTGGTCTGGGTCTCGTTTCAGGTTGGTTTTCGGCGGCGGGACGGTGGTGATTGCGGACTCGGTGAATGCGACGGATCCGGTTCTGTGTTTTGATGGTGCAGAAGGGTTTTGGCTGCTGAGTTTCCATGGTGAAAGGATTTCTGCGGAAACGGTTCTGTTGTTTTGGTAAAGGGTTGGTGTTGGTTTTGGAAGGCTTGCTTGCGGGTTGTGGCCTCGGCTGGGACTTTGAATCTCGCGGCGGCCGGTGGTTTTGTGTTCGTTAGAGGCTTGGAAGATTAACGAAGGTGATGAGTTTGTGTTTCTGGTTTTGTAAGTGTTCTCGAAAATCTCTGCGTTTTTCAGTTTGTTCAATTGGTTCTCTCTTAAAATGTCTTCTGCAATTTCGGTTGGTGTTTTTCGGTCTCGAGATGAAGGATTGATGGTTGGAAGGCCGTGGCTTGTTGTTTGCGAATTTGGTTCAGATTGTGTGGGTATGGCGTTTTTGACGGTGATTCTTGGCTCAGGTTTGTGTTCTTACTTCGTCTCGCATCTCTCACTCATCTCTCTTGTTTGCGATTTCATTTTTGTGAGTTTGTGTGATTCAGTTTCAAATCCCAGCTCTGAACTCTTTTCTCCTCTCGGATTTGATTCTATTTTGGTTTTGAACGGTTCTGTTTTGTGGTGCTGAAGGGTTTCACGGGTTATTATGCAGGTTCAGAGGTTTTGATTGAGTTTGGAAATGGTGGAGCTGAGTGTAGATGATACGGATTGAGGGTGATTTCAAGGTGTTTGAGTGGTGGCGCCGCTGGCGGTTTGGGGTTTGTGGCTGATGGATTTGGGAAAGATTTCAGATTTGAGGTGTTTTCAACGGTGGATTCGGGTCGCGTTTTCACGGCTTGACTGGATTGGTGGTTTCGATGTTGGAGGTTTGTCGCAGTTGAGGGTTTGGTTTGGAGGCAGGTTGTGAAAGGTGTGGCTGTGTTCGGAAGGTGGTCGCAGTGAAGATGATTGTGATGGATTTTGTTCTGGTTTGGTTCAAGCTCTCTATTGCTTTCGGTTTTCTGTGATGGCTTTGTATTCTCACTGTTTCATTTTCTGGTTTTGTTTTTTTGTTTGTTGAAGAGGTGATGGAAAAAAAATGTGGGTTGTTTGCAGGTGCGTTTTTTTGAAGAAAAGGAAATGGTGATGAATGTTATGGTGAGCGACGGCTGGTGTGAGTTTCTGTTTGAAGGTTTATTGATGGTGAAGGGTTTTGTCTCAGGTTTGCAAGTTTGTACTTATAGGGTATAGTGTGTTTATGAAGATTGAAGAGTTAGAAAAGGATTTGTGAGATTGTGGTATGAAGAGTGATTTATTTTGCTGTGAATTTTTTGTTATTATTATTTTTTCTTGAAGTTTTTTTTTATATGGTTTTGTATGCAGTATGTGGGGTGATGAAATGAAACTAAAGAAGAAGCATAGCTATGAACAATATGCGAAAAGAGGTGAAGGAAAAAGAGAGCATTACCGACCCGAAAGTTATCGAGGTGAAGAATCCGCACTGGTAAGCTCCACTTGTACACTTCCTCCTTCTTCTATTCTTCTTCCGGGCAGCTTCTTCTCTACCCCTTTGCTGTTGTGTGTTGTTGGGTTATTTTTGGTTGTTCTGTGTGGTTGTTTTTGGTGTATTTAGTGGCTGATTTTGGTTGTTTTTTGGATTTTTGATGGCTGTTTTGTGTTGTTATTGATGGCTGTTCTGGTGTGATTTATGGCTGTTCTGTAGTGTTTGATGGCTGTAACAGTAGTGTTTTGAGGGCTGTTTTGTGTGTATGGCTGTTTTTTTGGTGTTTTGAGGGTTGTAACAGTAGTGTTTTTGATGGCTGAATTTTGTAATTTTTGTAGCTGTTCTGGTATGTTTTGAGGGCTGATTTGGTGTGATTTATATGGTTGTTCTGTCCTTGTTGCTTGTAGGTGAGGGTTGGAGGAAATGGGACAAAAACTGGATGCTGCTGCAATAGTGGAGCAGAGTTTTGTGTGCTGCAGACCTGCTGTTGGTGGCTGCATGCTTGCTGAATTTGTCTTGTGGGTGGCTGTATGGAGCAGGCTGGAATTGCCTTGTGGTCCTGCTGTGTTGTGCATTTTTCTTTTTTTCTTTTTTATTCTTCTTCTATGTAATTGTAACATGCTTAATGTGAAGAATTGGCTATGTATGTAAAGCTTGAATTTGACACTGAGTTTTAAACATGGAAAATGTATTATGAAATTGAAATTGAGACTTGAATATGGATATGGAACTTGAGAATTTGAATTTGGAATTAGAACTTGAAATTAAAATTAAATTGAAATTAAAGTTGGAAAGGAGATGGAAAATAAAAATGAATGAGAATTGAAAATTAAAAAAAAGAAGATTTGAATTGAAATTTAAACATGAAACTTGGCATAGAAATTTGGACATAAAACTTGGAATTTGAATTGAATTTGAAGAAGAAATTTGGAAATTGAATTAGAATTGAAATTGAAATTGGGATTGAAATTAAAACTTGGAAGTGGAAGTGAATTAAAAAAACTAGAAATTAAACTTAGAATTGAAAATAAATTAGAAACTAAAAATTAAACTTGAAATTGAAAATGACTTAGAACTAAAGAAATAATTTTGGAGTTTATAAAATAAATACATGAATTGAAAATTATAAATAGAAATTGACATTAAATTTAGAAATAACAACTTGAAAATGAAATAAAATTAAAAATTGAAGAATAGAAAATAAATTCAAAAATAAAAACTTGAAAATGAAATAAAAATTAATTTAGAAATGAGAACTTGAAAATGAATAGAAATAACAAATAAGTTTTTAGAAAAAATTTGAAAATGAACTAAAAAATTAGAGGTAGAAATTGAAATAAAATTTTAAAATAGGAACTTGAAAATAGAAACGAAAATAGAAATTAAAATTAAAAACACAAAAATGAATTAAAAAGTTATAAATGAGAAATAGAAATTAAATTAAAATGGAAGCTTATAAGTGAAAAGAAATTAAGAATTAAAATTATAAATAACTAGAAAATGAGAAGAAAGCAACAGAAAATTAAATCTCGTAATTTCTCTGCTCAATGCGATGAATGTATGATGCGAGCAGTTAGGGGTAAAATTTGGGGTGTGACAGTAATGTTCGTACAATTGATGTCTAAGTATGTTTCCTTAACATGTAATTATATTGTATTATTATAGTAAATGCTTGAAATGGATATTTCATTGAGTCCTATAGGAAGTAATGATGATGGCTTGAGATGGGTATAACATTGAGTCCCATGGTAAGTCTAAGAGAGTAAGCCTTGAGGTGGGTATTACACTAAGTCCTACGGGAAGCAAATGATAATCCTTGAGGTGGGTATTACACTGAGTCTCACGAGAAGTAAATGATAAGCCTTAAGGTGGGTATTACACTGAGTCACATGAGAAGAAAATGATAAGCCTTGAGGTGAGTATTACACTAAGTCCCACGGGAAGCAAATGATAAACCCTGAGGTGGATATTACACTAAGTCCCACGGGAAGCAAAAGATAAGCCTTGAGGTGTGTATTAAACTAACTCCCACGGAAAGAAAATGATAAACATTGAGGTGGGTATTACATTGAGTCCCACGGGAAGCAAAAGATAAGCCTTGAGGTGGTTATTACACTGAGTCCCACGGAAATCAAATGATATGCCTTGAGGTGGGTATTACACTGAGTCCAACAAGAAGCAAATGATAAGCCTTGAGGTAGGTATTACTCTGAGTCTCATGGGAAGGAAACAGTAAGTCTTGAAACAGGTATTACATTAAGTCCCACAAGAAACGATAACCTTAGGCTTGAGATGAGTGTTATACCGAGTCCCATGAGAAGAAAAGACACCATACTAGCTAGTGATATTAGAATCGTAGAACTCATCGACGTAGTTCCATGTAGAGTGAGATTATGAACTCGAAGTCTTGTCCCTTCCCTTTGACTTGAGTTGGGTTTTGATAGAACCTTGTAAAGCCAAGAGAAAACTTAAGATAGGGAACTCACTGAGATTTATATCTCACCCCACTATTGTTATTGCTTTACATGTATTGTTTGTAGGTTTGATTTACAAGTGGAGCTACGCTTGGATGTTTCAAGAAGAGCTTAGTTTATGTTGTATTATTTCTTGTACAATGATGGATATTGTACCTTGATCTTAGGTTTTTATTATTTTGGCTAATTTCCATGTCTTGTACCATAGATTGTGCTATTGTTTTAGTAATGGTCAAGTATGTGAATTATGGCATTAGGAAATTATGGTGGTGTCAATACCAAATAAACACTTGTATGATATTATTCTAGATATATATTATACAGGGCGTTACAACATCCTTGGATTAAGTTTTGAATCAATTCATTTTAGCGTGCATAACAAAATTGTTTGTATTTGAGTATGGTCATTATGTTTTAAGTCAATTGATTAAGTTAATGTAACAAAAATCATATTTGATGTTAGGCCAAGTTATGTGGGAAGTAAATCTCAAAGTATTTTTAACAACTTGAAAATTTTGGATTTATTGTGTGTGACTCAAATCACTCACAAGTTATGAATTGAACCAAATCAAATAGAGGAGAATAAGAAAATTCAGGTGTTTGTGACTCGAATCACATTTTACCCTTGATTCAAATCATCTAACACAGTGACTCGAATCACAAGTTGCACATGATTCGAATCACACATGTCCTATTAGCCACTTCCTAGTTTGATTCGAATCACACTTTCTACATGACTCTAATCACAAGGTTTTCAACTATTCCTGTTTGTCTTTGTCCAAATTGATTCGAATCGGATTGTGTATATGACTTGAATCATGACCTTTCATGAATCGAATCAGAGATACAACATGACTCGGATACCAAGAAATGGATCGTGTTTCTTTATGTTGATCTTGTTCAACTCTGCTTACTCATTTGACTCAAATAAACAAATGTTCTTGACTCGAATCTAACAACTACCTTTCATCTATTTTTGTGCATAATCACCCGCACATATAGATTATTTTGTTCATCTCATTCTTACCAAGCAATCTCATGGCCAAAAATGTTTATTTGTGAAATCAACAACCTCTCATTTTTTAAAACTAAAAATCTCTCGCAAACAAACTTTCGTTCACCTCTTGTTTCAATTCAAATCTTGATTATGAAGATTTGTAATTGTTGAGGGAGACATGTTTTGAAACTAACATTTCTTGTAGATTGTGTAAAGATTTTCTTGTTGCTTGCAAGATTGTGGCTGTTGTGATTGGTAATGACAAATTTCAATGAAAAAAAGAAGATTTTTCTCTCTAGGTAGACCTTGGTAGTGATGTGTGGAAGTCTACAGATAGAGTAAGAGTTCTTCTCAAATATCCAGACAATTCACCGTTCAAGAAATTGGTGGGATCCAGAGTGATTACCATAGACGAAGACTTGGAGAAGATTGGTGAAACTGAAACATTTAAGAAGCAAGAATCAAGTAAAGATTTCGCAGAGTTTATCATAAAGACTGTATACAAGTCAAGATCTAGATATGAGTTTTTTTTCTCAGCATTATTATAGATTAGTGATTGTATGAACTCATGTAATATTTATCAAAATATAGTGGAAGACCAACTTTTAATAAAAATAATTGGAGTGAAATAGGGCCATACGAGGACGATATAGTCTGACCTCTATATATTCCAATGTACTTTCTCCCTTTCTCTCTCTCATTTTATTTTTCATAGATTATTGCATATTTAGGTTATCCTTTTTTTTTTTAGTGTAGTTTATTGTTAGTTCTTATCTAATCTTATGGATGTTTTGATGAATATATCAAATTATTGTGTGGTTACTATTGCTATCTCTTTATCTTATGCATGTGCTAATGATTATAGTTGACAAATACATCAACATTTTTTTATGGATAAGCATTAACCACACAATGTTTTGATGATACGAGAAGGCTTTTAGTTGGATCCACGATGTTTATATAAGATAAAAGATGACTTATATTGATTTAATTATTTTCCAAATAGTATTGCACGTAGAAAGATTCAATAACATTGAAGTTTATAGAAACATATTGCATTGCATTGCTTACGCTATCAACGGAGCACCCAATCATACACATTTCTCAAATTCATGGGCAACTGTTTATTAGGCCATCAACCAAAGTATATATAGTTTTAAATGAAAGTGTCAGAAAACTTTCTCTTAATTTTGTCCATAAGTCATTTTATATTGAATTTAGCATATTCCCTTTCTCTCTGTTTATTCCAAATCATTGCACCGAGTGCTTATCATTTTCAAGTTATGTTAGTTATTGAAATTGACTTCAAAATTCAGCTAAGCTAAATCATAAAAAAATAAAATAAAAAAACAGCTAAACTATGTCATGGAAAAGTGTTGGCTTACAACTAACAAACAACTTCTCTTTCAATTTTATATATATTATAATTTTTTCAATTTTTTAGCATTTAAAAAAAAATTAATATTATAGATTTTATGCAACCAAAAAAAAGCTAAAATAGAATATAATTAACCATTCAATATATGATTTCAACTTGTATGTGATTTGGATTGTTCCTTAAATTAACATTGAGAATTTAACGATACCATCGCTTGTTATGGAAAACTTCGTAGTAGCTAAATAATGTGGTAGCTTGTGTATTTTTACTATAGGTCAAGTTTATAGTCATACATTTGATTGATTAAACTTTTATTTATTTATTTTACTCACAACTTATCTATGACTTTCTACTTTTGATGTTTATTTATGACTTCTAAATCTTTGATTTGTTTTATTTGGTTTGTGGTTTGTTGGACGATTTAGTGGACGAGGAATCAAATCATTTTCAACAATACGATTGATAGACTCGAAGACATTCCAATACGAGTTATTCAAACTTCTTGGTCTTGTTTGGAATTTTGGTCCTCTAGTTCTAGTTTCTATAACTGAATCAAATCTCTTCTAGATTATTTGAAGTAGGAGATTTTGTTATTCTCTTGTGTAGGTGTATTTTTGCTTGTAATTGGTGTAGTATACCCATTGTATACCTATTAATGTTATTGTTGCCTATAAAAAAACTTATGCTTTTTAAACAATTTTTATTTTTAAAACTCATTTGTCATACTCAACATTCTTTATAGAAGTTAAAGAATCTACTGCTAAGAAACAAAATTCTTTCATTAACGTAATTGTTTGAAAAGGAACAGAAAGAATATCAATGTTGAGAACTATTAGTTGAATTCTCTGATAATTTTAAAGTTCATTAAATTACTTTTATAGTAATCACCTTTTGATCTTATTTCCATTGAGGAGATGGTTCAGAAGAAAATTATTTGGTTGTATTTTGTATTATGAAGGGGTAGTACTTTCAAATACTTCAACGCTCAAGGAATATACATCTCCTCGAATCTCATAAAAAATGAAATTATACGCCGAAAAATACCATTGAACAACCATCAATAATTGCACAAATTCATCACTCAAGGAATATTTGTTTTGATATTCATTATAAAGAAAAATGTTTTAAGGCCCAAGGAGCAGGCATATGTATTCCCTAAAAAGCACCTGATCGGGCAAGAAACTAGGGTGTGACACTCAGATAACAAAATAAATAATATTTTACAATCATCTAACTTAGACGATATTAATTGGATTTAAGGGATGAAAAGTTGCAAAAACCCTAATAAGACTCAGATAAAAAGGACCATAGACGTCAAATCAAGGCAAACATAAAATTACTTATGACATTATACATATCATATCTAACAACCATTGAATTGGGCGTCAGAGCATGTGAAAGTACCACTCCCACCAAATCAATCGAACAACGAGGAAGGGACCGACCTTCACACTCCTAAAGACCGAAAATTGATCATCTTTAAGAAGTTTCCTTATATGAAGAAACATTGATGATGTCTACGAGAACGAAAAAGAAAACTCTAATCAGTTTCTTAAGATTCAAGAAATGGAACTAGCGATGAAACTAATGCGCAATTACAACCGTCCATAATATGTGGCTTGTAAGATGGGGCCTACTTCAAGAGGAGGACTGTAAACACCCAAAATTTTCCCTCACTTTATCTCACACCATGGTTTGTGATCTTTCATTTTTGTTTTAACATAATAATTACATCTCATATTGCATGTTTGCTTCACTGCATAGTTCAATTTCATCTGTATCTAGGGTTTGTGATCTGAGCAATCCAAGAATCAATCTGAGCCATCCCAATTTTCTTGAAGCTTTCCAAGAGGGTCCCTGTGTGTTCCATGATCATAATGTGCTCTCCAAAGTTCATGAAAGTCAAGGGATCACAAAATTGGCAAAGGCATGGAAGCAGAGCTAAGGTTTTCACTACACAGATGACCAAAATTAGGGTTTTGGTTTCAGAGGCCTTAACTCCATTTTTTTTGTTCATTCTTGTTTCTAATGTTCTTAATATGTTATAAGGATCATGTGTACCAAGTTTGATGAAGAAATTCACTGTGGAAGTCATCTGATCATTGGGTAACTTCTTGAGCAAGTTAAGTCAAAATCAGGGCATCTGAGGCCCTCAACAAGGGTACCAAAGGATCATTTTCATCAAATTGAAGTTCTATGATCTTTATTTGATCTTATAATTGGTTGGAAGTTCACAAAGTTGAAGAATTTTGAGCCAATTGCAAACTTGTCATTTTTGGAAATGACTTGAAATGCAAACTTTCCATTTTGGGAAAGATTTTCAACCTCCTCTTTCATGACCAAAAATGCTTCAAATGAAAAATTCATGGACATGAAAGTTGTAGATTAGGTATTTTCCTTTTCAAAAAGTACAAGAACATGTCTTGATTCATCCTAGAACTCAAGATATGGCCTTTCAAAGTTGGAAAAAATCCTATAATTTTCATGTTCATGTCAAAGAGGGATTTATGCAATTTTGAGTTTCAAGCTTCTAAGTGACCTCTAATCCACTCAATTATGTCACAACATGTTAATGCAACTTGCCAAGATCAGAATTGGCCCAAGGATTGAAGCATTTCATGGCTTGATTCACAAGAAACATCAAAGTTGGAAAGTTGCAAAACACATGACATCGCTTCATCCAAGCCTTCCAGCTGCACTCTATTGATCCAAGGGCCATCCACAAACTCTGCTGAGGCCAAGACATCCCTTGAAACAGCTCTGCACCATGCTCATACCTCAAGTACACAAAGTTTACATTTTTGCAACTTGGCCCATACCAATCAAGTTGTGCCACCACCCACTCTCTGACCAATCACAATGACTTATGTGAACCCTAAGGACCTCAGTTGATAGAACACACAAGCCTGAAAGCTCTTAGAGCTCAGAATTCACAAAATCACCTAAAAACTCCCCTTCTTCGATTCTCACACCTCAACCATCAAAACTCACTCATTCTTTCACCATTCATCTCAAAATCACCCAAGGATCACAAAACACCCCTCACCATGGCCTGAAACCAGCTCAAACCAAAATACGATTTCTGCAAAACCAGAACCAAACACTTCAAAATAGCCATCACAAACTTGTTCTAAGCATTGCAACATCATCAGGGAGCTCATTGGAGTTGGTCTGCATCAAAGAAAAGGCCAGAAAGCTCCAAACTGAAAAGCTTCAACTCAGGTATACCTCAAGAACATTTTTTCCAGAACTTGATATTTAAGTTAAAATATCAATCTTCATGTTCCCCTGATCACACTGATATGTTTAGTTTTGAAAATGAGTGAGAAATGAGCATGTATGAACTCTCTGAAAGTTTGAACGAAAATCTTATTTGCTTCGATTCTTGTTTTTGATGAAATATAAATGTTATTTGATGATGGATTCTTGCTTAGGGGGGTTAGAGGATCATTTATAGAGCTTTAGAGGGTTTAATTTGACCTAGGAAAGAAGTTGAGGTTTTGGGGTGACCGGAGAAGATGACTGGAGCTTGCTCCGGTCACCTGAATGTCATTAGGGTTTGATTAGGGTTTAATCTTGCCAGTTTAAACGTAGGTCGTAGGATCTTGCTTAGCACGCATATGGAGGGTCCAGATTGATTCATTAAAACCCTAAATCTGTTTAATTAGATTAATTAGGTTTATTAATTAATTTTTGCCAGATTAGATCCTAGCCATCAAAATACGCGCTCAGTCAACATCACCCCCCTAGGTTTGAATCTCAGCCACTGGATCAGATTACTTTCATTTTAATTCATTTTATTTCATTTTCTTTTCATTTCTTTTGTTTAATTTATTAAAAATATCAAAACACTTTCAAAATATATGATTTCTTGCATCTCTGTTTTAAATATTTTTCTCAACCTGAAAATAATTTTTATTTTATTTTTTGCATTTAAAAAGTATTTTTAAAATATTTAAATGTTATTTTTAATTAATTAATGGATTTTAATTAATTAAAAATACATTTAAGTTTCTAAAAATCACCAAAAAAATCATGAACCATTCCAATACATTTAGAAACATTTTCAAACTCTTCATACAAATTTCTTTTTAGGTTTGATCATAATTTCACAATTTTCTTTGAATTAGGGTTCTTTAAAATCACATTTTTTAACCCTAACTTTGAAAAATCATTTCTGCCTAACCATGAAGAGTTTGAACTTGATTATTTTTGCATTGTTTCACATATTGCATGTAGTTTCTAGGTTATTTTCCTCATGAATTTTTCTTGCATATTCAAATTGATTTGTATTTTCCTTTGAGAATCACCCAAAAACCTTAGCAAACATAGAAAAATCATAGCTTTCAATAGGATTGGTTTTTGACCTTCTCCTTTGGGGTGTGACCTTGTATAGGTTTAGGGTTAGATTGAGCTTGTTTCAATTTTTTTATCAAGGTTTATGCTTCTGTTTTGTTCATTTGCATCTCATATTTTCATAAAACCCTAATTTCTCATGTTCATTTGCACTCACCTTGCATATTCATCATCATGTGAAATTGCCTTGACATTTCAAGCATTCATATGTCATCTTAGACATCTCAGGACATGTTATAACATTGCTTGATCATTTCTCCATTCATTTTCCATGTCTTGCATTCATTACATTTCATAAACATTCATGTGTTTTCAAACATCTAAGCATGCCTTCATGACATCTCATCTTTGTATGATCATTCATATGCATCTTGTATGACTTTGCATCATCTCATATGCCATTTACATTGAATTTTCACTTCTGACTTTGGTCTTTGCATCTTATTTCATCTCATTTCAATTCATTTCTTTATGCTTTATGTCTTATGCATTCATACTAACATTTTCAGGATCTTTTGGTAAGTTATTTGGGAGGTGGATTTTCATTAACCTCTCACCTCTTCTTATCTCATTCATATGAATTCTTACATGTCTTTGAAGTGAATCTAATTCACTTATGTTCCATCTTTCTTACTTTCTTTGTTTCAAGTTACTTATCTTCTTCAGGAAGTAAGTAACTTGTTCTTCTCTCTCCTTCTCTTTTCATCTGCTTCTTCCATTGGTGGCCTTGAAGATCTTTTCTCTTAAGCCTAACAAACCATAGGATATCCAAGCATGATAACTTTTAGGGTTGTATATAATCCCCCCTAGCTTTTTACCTTTGAGTCTCCTTGAGTCTCTTTTCTCATCTTAATAATCAGAGACTAAACTCTTAAAGCTTTAGGACTTTGGAATTAGGGTTATGCCTGCATCCTTCTCTTAGGATGGAGTGTATAACTTTAATCATAAGTGTTAAACCTTTAATTTGTTTAAACCTCTTAATCAAATTACACTAATAATCACCAAGACTTTATCTTGTAACTTGGGCCTTACATTAGGGTTTTATCTCTTCCTTATGGTTAAGAGTGACTAACCCTAGTGTTTAATGGACAAGTCCCCCTCAAGTTGTCTTACAAACATAAAATTCACTTCTTAACATCATCCTTTAATTAAAATTAACTTAATAAAGGTTTGTTATATAATGAATTTAATCCCTAACCATGGATTAAGTTGAGGTATCTTCCTCAGCTTAAGTGTTCTCATCTATTATCCTTCTATTAGGATGGTGTAATGAGTTCACTAATTTGTGATTAGAGATTAAACTCATTACTTAACACTAAACAAAAACCCAAAAACATCTAAATAATCACAAGTAGCTTAATGATCTTAATCCTACATCATCATGGTAATTAAGTTGAGATGTTTATCTCATACTTATGTAGGCTCATTATCCCTAATCAGGGAGGATATAATGGGTTTACAAGCCCTTGATTTAGGCTTAAGCTCATTAACTTATGCAAAACCTCAAAAACAATAACAAAACTGAAAACACAAAAATAAATAATAATCGTCTCCTTCGAGATTCTTTTCTCATCACACTTATTCACAAACGAGAACGTGCTTCTTCCGTCTAATGCAAGATAGTTAACACTCGAACCAGACAAGTCATACACTTGAGCATTGACAAGCAAGCAGTTCACAGTCAAATTATTCTTTAGTCTCTTTGAGTCGAACTACGGTGTTCTGACTTCCTCATTGCACGCGAGGATACGTAGGCATAACTTAACGGTTATCGAACAAAAGTCTCTTTGTCATCCCCCTCTTTCAACATTCTTTTTTAAGCCTCAGTTCCTGAGTAATTAACCTTTTTGCACTGACACCTGTACTTTCTTTCCCTAGCTTTTGCACACAGATAACACATACACCTACCCCTTTTAAATACAATCTTGTAAGCTTGGATCCCGTCGAGTACGACGGACAATCTGGGTGCTAATACCTCCCCAGGTTGTAACCAACCCCTTTCCCAGTTTCTCTGGTTCGCAACCGTCTTATCCATCTTTTCTAGGTTTATGCAGCATTACCTTTCCTTCGGGATAAAAATGCCTAGCTGGCGACTCTATTCAGTTCATTTCATTTTCTCTTTTCATCGACCGTTCGCGCTTGTACCGAGATGCAAATCTTCGGGAGCGACAGCTTGGCGACTCTGTTGGGGAAAACTTTGGCAACTAGGGCTTCTGGTTCTTTTTGTGGGTTTCTTCTAGCGCTTGTTTGATTTGTGTTTATGGGGGTGTTATGTGTGTTTGTTTATTGCTTTATTTATTACTTTATGTACAACCTTATTTATTTCTTTATTTACCGTTTTATTGCATTCATTTTACTGTCATCATATCATTGTGCTGGATCTGTTGTTTACCTTGGAGGGAGGGATATTCAGTGAGTAAGGTTCCATACCGAGAGCCTGAGTGACATATAGGATAGAATGGCTTCATATTCTTTCCCATTCCATTTTGGTCTGGTGCGGGAATATGAAACACGGTTCAGACATGGGTTTCTTCTTTAGAACTCTATGCTACGGATTTCCTGTAGTACTAAGGCTATCTGGGAAGCCTGCTAAGTCTGGATGGCCTTTTAGATGACCTTCAACATCTGAGGTGAATTAGAGGATGATCTTTTATGATTAATGTAAACATTGTACCTCCGGGTTAAAAGTGTTTACACTTTTCATAACTGATCTAAGTCTGAGGATCCTTGTTCTAGAACAATACATGTGAGGGGGTTGGGATGTTTAGAGGTTTGCAGGAACCCTTGGCCTCATCATACCCTGTTACTGATACTGTTAAGGTTACATCATTTTGGACTGTTCTTGTGAAACCCTGGACTTGTGACTCTTTATTTGAGTCCCCCACCTGGTTATTGGTTCTCTAAGCCTTCATCTGGACATATGAACACACATGGACCTTATCAAGGCAGATAACAGATCCAACACTTGATCACAAACCCTTGCATATCATTCTGCATACATCATTTTGCATCATTTTAACATTTGTCTATTTTTTTTACAGGGTATCCACATCTTATCTTTGGTTTGGTTTTGACTGTTCTTCTGCTCAACCACCTTCATCAGGTATTGTTCTCAGAGATCTTCTTCATCATATATCTTCATCAGCCATCTTCATCAGAGATTCTCTTCAGCACCTTCATCAGTTGCCTTCATCAGTGTTTCTCCTCAGTTATCATCATCCATTATAAGTATGGACACATCCAGGAAGAGCAACATCACATACCATTTATTTGAGCCCTCCCTAGCAGGCATCAGGCAGATTCAGACACTCATCACTCCCGATCATGTCCCTTTATTCAGGAAACATTATGGTGGTATCATGGACATGATCATGGACTTGGATAAATCACATAGGAGTATGATCCACACTTGCCTTCAGTTCTATGACCCTCCTCTCAGATGTTTTACCTTTCCAGACTTTCAGTTGGGCCCTTTGTTAGAGGAGTTTTCCATGTTGTTGGGTGTCCCCATTAGGAGAGGGATTCCTTTCAACCCTGAGATGACTGATCCTAGGAATGAGGATATAGCTAAGGCTCTGTATTTGGAAACCACCATCATTGATCAGAATATGACCACCAAGGCTGGAATCCCAGGCCTCCATTTGGACTTCTTGATTACTCAGGCCACCAGTCATGCTGCAACAGGGAAGTGGGACACTGTTTGTGCTCTTTTGGCCCTTAGCATATATGGTATCATCTTGTTTGCAGACGAGCCTAAGTTTGTAAGCAAGAGTGATATCCATCTCTTCTTTCTAAAGAATCCAGTTCCCACCTTGCTAGGGGATTTCTATTACTCAGTGCATCAGAGAAATGAGAAGCAGGGGGGAAGATTAGTCAGATGTTGTGCACCTCTCTTTTATTGTTGGTTATTGAGGCACTTGCCAAAGTCAAAAGCTTTATTGAATCCTCATCAGTCAAGAAACCGGGCTAAGAGAATGATTACTCTCACATCAGAAGACATCATGTGGTGCACTCAGAGCACCAAGGGCAGAGACATAAATCACCAGTTGTGGGCAATATCCCAATGTACCTCTGATTGGAGTAAAGGGTTGCATCAACTACACTCCTTTGCTGTTCAAAAGCAAATTAGGGTATGCCTTAGTACATCAACCAAGAGAGCAGGACTTATCAGAAACCCTTTTACTGTGACATTCAGCATAACCATGTCATTGCCCGACAAGCAACCTAGGCTTAGAATAACATTCAGACAAAGGGAACTGCCATTCTTGGAAAGTGAAACAATATAGCTTCAGCTCAGTATATTGATTGGTCTCGTATCAGAGGACAAATCACCCGCATGCCATTCACCCTGGAGGATGTGCCTGGACCATTAGCAGTAGAGCCTATAGCTACAGTCAGTTTAGAGGAATTTGAGAAGTTGAAGGAAAGGAATACTCAGCTTTCTGAAGCTCTAAAGAAGACCCTCTGGGAGAGGAATGATAGTCGTCTGGACAATGAAAGGTTAGAGAAGCTCCGGATCGAGCATATGACCAAGATTGAGACGATAAATGATTACATCAGAAGAGCCCAAGCAGGGGAATTGGTATTGAAGAATACTTGTAAAGAAGCCAAGATTCAGAAGGCCAGAGTTGAGCACTACTTGGAAGAGAGTCAGGCTAGATGGATTAGAATTACTGAAGCTCGTTCACAGGAAGATCAAAAGACCCAAGCCAGGATAGAGCAGCTGGAAGCTAATGAGAAGAAGAGTCAGGAAGCCTTGTTAGTAGCACATAAGGAAATCTCTGAATTGAAACTCTGGGCGGGGTTGAAGAGATCAAAAGATCAAGACAAGTATAAGAAGTTGACAAGTGCCATTGCTACCAGGAACCTTCTTATCAGGACCATCACAGAGCATCCAGTTGGACCAGTAATTGATGCTCTCCTGAAGGAAGTCAAAGAAGATGACTATGGGCTGGATGTTTGATTTTCTTTGTACTTCATTTTGCTTGTACTTTTGTTGATTTTGTTATATTTTGGCCCATTATGGGATCTTGTTGTAATCATGAACTATGTATCTTTACATTTTGTAATATATGGTTTGTGTGTTATTCTGTGGGCTTCATTTCTCTTTAACATCATCATTCCCCGAGGTCTGGAAGGTCAAAACCAAAGAACCAAACCGGATAACCTTGGAAGACAAATAGACATATTGCATTGCATACTAACCTCATTCTTTGTTTTGTAGGTATTTTTGTTGTTGTTTTCTCACTTTGTTGTGGTTTCAGGAAACATTGCTCGTAGGAGGGTCTTCCCCATCAACAGAGTTCACCGGTATCCTACAAGAAACAACCTTCCGAGCTTACAGATGGACCAAGTTCAGCAAGATTTGACTGACGTAAGAAACCAGATGGCTAATGAAAGAACTGAAATGAGGGCTCAGATGAGCCAGTTCATGGCAGTAATGACTGGGTTAGCCCAAAGCCAAGAAAGATTAAGAGAGTTGGTCGAGCGGCAAACTCCTGAAGAAAACTACCCAGGTACAGGGGGTACCAGCAACAATGATCATGTACAGCCACGTACTGACCCCCCAGAGTTTGGACCTCATCTCAACCATAATGTTAAAGCTATCAGGAATACCCAAGGTAATACTGGAGGACGGGCCTTGCAAGAGGACCCTCAAGAGGAACAGTTCACTGTAGTTGGAGCCAGAGATGAAGTCTATGATCGTCTTCTGGACGAGATAGCAGAAAAGCTAAGATCTCTGGAGTCTCAAAACTCCTTAGGATTTGATGTTATGGATATGGGGCTAGTGGAGGGAGTGAGAATTCCTCACAAATTCAAACCTCCCTATTTTGAAAGATATAACGGGACATTTTTCCCTCGCACCCATCTTCAATCCTTTCTAGGAAGATTGAAGGCTTACACTATGGATGAAAAACTGTGGATGTTCTATTTTGAGGATAGTCTGACCGGGGCATCCCGTGAGTGGTACTCTCATCTGACCAGGGCAACAGTCAGAAATTGGAAAGATTTGGCCGAGGCTTTCATACGCCAATATCAATACAATTTGGACATGGCTCCTAATAGAACTCTTCTAATGGGTATGTCACAACCCTCCAGAGAAAGCTTCAGAGAGTATGCTCAGAGATGGAGACAATTAGTTGTTTTTGTTCAACCTCCAATGACGGAAAGAGAAATGAAAGATATGTTTATGAACACCCTACAGGGAACATACATTGATAGGCTGACAACTTTCTATTCCACTAGCTTTATTGACGTGGTCATAGCAGGAGAAAGGATTGAGAGTTTGTTAAAAATGGGTAAGATTTCTGATAACGGCGCCAGCTCTAGCAGCACAAGGAAACCTTTTGCGGGGCCTCGCAGGTCGGGTGAAACCAATTCAATACACGTGGGCAGAGGAAGACCCCAGTATATTCCGAGATCAATTGCTGCTGTCACAATTTCCACTACACCACCTCAACAACAATACACTCCACAACCACAACATTTCCCTCAACAACACTTTCCTCAACAAAGGTCCTACAACAACAACAACCAATAGCAACGTCCTTTCCAGCAAAGGCCATCTCAAGTCAACAGGGTGATTGAGCCAATCCTAATGCCATATGCCATTTTTCTACCACAACTTTTGAAGCTTAATCTTGTTGAATTAAGGACTCTGGCTCCACCAGATCCTCAAAAGTTTCCAAGGAATTACGACGTCAATGCCCGATGTGCCTTCCATTCTAATGCACCTGGCCATACCACAAAAAAGTGCAGAGATTTGCACATGAAGGTCCAGGATCTAGTTGATTCAAAGGCTTTAAATTTTGCACCACCTCCTAACGTCACGAAGAATCCAATGCCTAGCCACGGTGGGCCCAGGATAAATGCAATTCAGGAGGATCAACCAGTGAACCTAATTGAAGATACTGCAAGCATTCAAACACCTCTGGCAGAGGTTAAAGCCCAACTTTTAAAATGCCAGGTGTTCCCAGGTTGTGAGGCCTGCTGTGAATCTTGCAAAGTTTCCGTCAATGGTTGTGCGAGCTTAAAAAGTGGCATCAATGACCTTATCAGAGAAGGTATCCTGCAGATAACATCAACGGTTTCTACAACATCAGCAATTCCTACTACAGCAACAACAAGCACTCTTCCTACAACTTCAAAAACAATTGTTCCGACAGACTCTGCTACAAAATCAATAACCATCTCCTCTATCACTATTTCAACAAACATTAGTTCAACCATATCCGCTTCTACAACTACAATAATCATTAATAATGACATCTCCACAATCATCGTATATTATGACCTGACAATGGTCCCTGATTCCAACCATTTTCAGCAACAATCTCAACAACAACCCAGCTTCAGTCTTTCATCACCACCACCAGTCAGAAATCCAGTCACCATATATTACAATCCACAGACAATAACAGTTCCTACTTCCGTTGCAGTCAGTCCAATTACCATCACGGTACCTGGACCCATTCCATATGAAAAAGATAATGTTGTACCATGGCACTATGGTTCAGACCTCTACTGCAACAGGGAGAGAGTCATTCTTGATTCTTTAGCTCATACACCACATTTCGATAATGTCGGGGGAGGCGGAGGCTTTACTCGAAGCGGACGCCTCTTCGCGTCACAAGTTCCAAGAGTTAACACTGAGGCAGAGGCTGCTGCCAAAGCTAAAGGCAAAAATGTAGTGCCCGAAGAATTAGTGCCAAAAGAAGCTCATAAAACGTCCTTTGATCAGGATATGGATGAATTTATGAGGATAATCAAGAGAAATCAGCTCCACCAGACTCCTTCCAAGATCTCCATTTTATCATTGTTGTTGTGTTCTGAAGCTCATCGGGATGCATTACTTAAAGTCCTGCACGCAGCTTACGTGTCTGAGGAGATCACGGTAAATCAGCTAGAGACAGTGGTTTCTAATGTTAATTCCAATCATGGGCTAGGCTTCACCAACGCTGATTTAACTACGGAAGGATGTCATCATAATAAAGCTTTACACATCACTCTGGAGTGTAAAAGGGTTGTGCTCTCACATGTTCTAGTTGACACTGGGTCTTCACTCAATGTCTTACCAAAGAAAGCCCTTGTTAAGCTTGAATATGATGGTATAGCTCTCCGACTAAGCAATCTGGTGGTTCGAGCTTTTGATGGTTCCAAGAGGTTTGTTCTTAGAGAGGTGGAGCTTCCTGTGATAATTGGCCCCCAGGTATTTCAAACTACTTTCTACGTGATGGACATTCAACCGACCTACAGCTGTTTGTTGGGTCGACCATGGATTCACGCCGCTGGCGCAGTTACGTCGACCCTTCATCAGAAATTAAAATACGGGTGGGAAGGGCAAATTATCACAATCTGTGGTGAAGAGGATATTTTTGTTAGCCATATGGCCACCTACAAATACATTGAGATGGATGGTGAAATCCACGAGACCATGAGCCAAGGTTTTGAAGCGCTGAATGTCAACGAGGAAACAACTGAAGTATTTGCTGCATCCCAGGAGGATAGGATGGGTACTTATATTATCTCCTACCAACAAGCTCGGAAGGTTGTTGAAGATGGAAATGCCCATGGCTGGGGCATGTTTCTACCTGTGGAGAAGAAGGAGGACAGATTCGGTTTGGGTTACAAACCATTCCGACAAGATCAAGAAGAGGCTTCCAAGGAGCCCAAGTTCGTGAGTGGGGGAATGCTGACCCTAGATGCTGTCAATAACGTGGAATATGAGGCTGAAAGCGACCTCAACCTGGAGAGATAGATTTGTCCAAGGATCCCGGGCCAACAAGTCCTTAACTGGTCTTCCCAGGAAATTATAAGGGTTACTCCTACAGAGTAATTATTATTTCCTGCTTTTAGAATGCATCAAGTCCTGCATCTATCCCAAGGTGTTAGGACTCATTTTGTAGTATGGCCATATTTGTATTTTGTGCAAATGGAATATCAATGAACAATGTACATATTTTGCAAACAATTTGCTCTTTCGCTCACTGTCTTTTCATTTTTGTTATTTTTCGTACAAAACAATAAAATGGCAATGTTTTCAAAATAAATAACTTCATTTTGTTTCTGAACAAGATTAAAATTAATCACTAAAAAGAACAAAATCTCAACCCTTGCAGAGATAATCCTCCAGATTGCACCAACAACAGCATTACTATGACCTTGTATGACTTTGACAATCCAATTAATCAAGCAGATGAAGGGGTTGATGAAGACTATGAGTTGCCTGAAGAGTTAGCCAGGTTGTTGAGGCAAGAAGAGAAAGTGATTACTCCTCATCAGGAGGAAATTGAAACTGTTAATCTTGGTACCGAGGAGGATTTGAAAGAAGTGAAGATTGGGGTCATTTTCATCATCATGTGAACTTGCCTTGACATTTTAAGCATTTATATGTCATCTTAGACATCTTAGGACATGTTAGAACATTGCCTTGACATTTCTCCATTCATTTTCCATGACTTGCATTCATTATATTTCATAAACATTCATGTGTTTTCAAACTTCTAAGCATGCCATCATGACATCTCATCTTTGTATGATCATTCATATGCATCTTGTATGACTTTACATCATCTCATATGCCATTTACATTGCATTTTCACTTCTGACTTTGGTCTTTGCATCTCATTTCATCTCATTTCAATTCATTTCTTTATGCTTTATGTCTTATGCATTCATACTAACATTTTCAGGATCTTTTGGTAAGTTATTTGGGAGGTGGATTTGCCTTCCCCTCTCACCTTTTCTTATCTCATTCATATGCATTCTTACATGTCTTTGAAGTGAATCTAATTCACTTATGTTCCATCTTTCTTACTTTCTTTCTTTCAAGTTACTTATCTTCTTCAGGAAGTAAGTAACTTGTTCTTCTTTCTCCTTCTCTTTTCATCTGCTTCTTCCATTGGTGGTCTTGAAGATCTTTTCTCTTAAGCCTAACAAACCATAGTATATCCAAGCATGATAACTTTTAGGGTTGTATATAGTCCCCCCTAGCTTTTTACCTTTGAGTCCCCTTGAGTCTCTTTTCTCATCTCAATAATCAGAGACTAAACTCTTAAAGCTTTAGGACTTTGGAATTAGGGTTATGTCTACATCCTTCTCTTAGGATGAAATGTGTAACTTTAATCCTAAGTGTTAAACATTTAACTTGTTTAAATCTCTTAATCAAATCACACTAATAATCACCAAGACTTTATCTTGTAACTTGGGCCTTACATTAGGGTTCTATCTCTTCCTTATGGTTAAGAGGGACTAACCCTAGTGTTTAATGGACAAGTCTCCCTCAAGTTGTCTTACAAACATAAAATCCACTTCTTAACCTCATCCTTTAATTAAAATTAACTTAATAAAGGTTTTTTTATATAATGAATTTAATCCCTAACCATGGATTAAGTTGAGGTATCTTCCTCAGCTTAAGTGTTCTCATCTATTATCCTTCTATTGGGATGGTGTAATGAATTCACTAATCTATGATTAGAGATTAAACTCATTACTTAACACTAAACAAAAACCCAAAAACATCTAAATAATCACAAGTAGGTTAATGATCTTAATCCTACATCATCATGGTAATTAAGTTGAGATGCTTATCTCATACTTAAGTAGGCTCATTATCCCTAATCAGGGAGGATATAATGGGTTTACAAGCCCTTGATTTAGGCTTAAGCTCATTAACTTATGCAAAACCTCAAAAACATTAACAAAACTGAAAACACAAAAATAAATAATAATCGTCTCCTTCGAGATTCTTTTCTCATCACACTCATTCACAAACGAGAACGTGTTTCTTCCGTCTAATGCAAGATAGTTAGCACTCGAGCCAGACGAGTCATACACTTGAGCATTGACAAGCAAGCAGTTCACAGTCAAATCATTCTTCAGTCTCTTTGAGTCGAACTACGGTGTTCTGACTTCCTCATTGCACGCGAGGATACGTAGGCATAACTTAACGGTTATCGAACAAAAGTCTCTTTGTCATCCCCCTCTTTCAGCATTCTTTTCTAAGCCTCAGTTCCTGAGCAATTCACCTTTTTTAACTGACACATGTACTTTCTTTCCCTTGCTTTTACACACAGATAGCACATACACCTACCCCTTTTAAACACAATCTTGTAAGCGTGGATCTCGTCGAGTACGACGGACAATCTGGGTGCTAATACCTTCCCAGGTTGTAACCAACCCTATTTCCCAGTTTCTCTGGTTCGCAACCGTCTTATCCATATTTTCTAGGTTTATGCAGCATTACCTTTCCTTCGGGATAAAAATTCCTAGTTGGCGACTCTATTCAACTCATTTGATTTTCTCTTTTCGCCGACCGTTCGCGTCTGCACCGGGATGCGAATCTTCGTGAGCGGCAAGGACCTTGCTGCTTTGTTATTCATCCTAGAGAGCCAAATCTAGGAACCCCTGGTAGTTAAGGATTACACACCCCTTGTTGAACGGGGATATCCAAGCACCATGAGTCACAAATGTGGATCCATCTCAAGTAGGAAACTACACACTTCATTATCTACTCCCGAAGGGATGTATTGCAAATAATGAAACAAAAACTTTTCTGAGATACCTGCTAGTAGGAGTTACAAATAATCCACAATTTTGGAATATTATAGCGAACAATTTTGGAAGGGCTAAATCATGAATCATCGTTGCTTCCAAACCCTAAAACTCCTTAATTACGTGGTCACCAACCACAATGACTAAAATCGCTCATGGGGAACTCTTACGAAATTAGGATGTCTTACTGCTTGTTATATCATTTATTTATTTTAGTAATTGAATCCTTTTCCACAAGTATTAGCACATCTCATAAAAAAGTTTTTTTTCCAATTAAAATGTCGTTTGCATGCATAAAATAAACCTTTGAATAAAATTCAATGCAAGATAATTTGAATTAAGATGTTTGTGATTAGAATTAAGAAATTTAAGGAGGCATGAATCAAATCATTAAAGTCTTTGATTTGGACATATAGTTTTCGATTTCTCAGAAATTAGTTTCAAGAAATAAGATTTAAATCACAACAATCCTTGGTTTTAATTAAAATAAAGTTTGAAGATTTGGAATATGGGGTTGTAGATGCGATTCAAATCATGACTTTGAAGTGTTTTTCACGACACCACATATTAAAACAGTATGACAAGAAGACACCATTTAAAGTGCAAGACACCGCTTAGTATTAAAGAGAATAAGAAACTTTAGTTCATAACACCACATATTAAGACAGTAAGACACGTAAGACACTAAGTGAAAACACCACTTAATATTAAGAAAGACGACACTTAATCTCAAGCTATTAAATTCAAAGTTAATCTCTTCATTTCTTCCTCTTCAAGAAATTTTTATTTCACATCCTCTTTCAAAGATTTAAAGGATTATCTAGAGGAAGATTTATTTTCATAAATTCTCATTGAATCACATCCCTTTTCCCATTAAAAGATGATGATGATCATTCACCTTGATGAAAGTCACTTTTCATTATACTTGCATTCTTTAATATGCTTCTCAATTCCTAATAATCATTATCCCTTCCCAAAATCTCCCCTTTCTGTTTCTTTGAAGATAATCCGCATGCTTTCTTTTTCTTTTTTCTTTCTATCATTTTCAGGAAACTGATGTTGGAAAACCATATCTTGGTCCTCCCATGTAGTCCTCCCATGTTTGGAAGTTAAGAAAAATAGATGACTTTGGAAATTTTATTGTATTCCCAAATTCTTTATTCATCTCGATAATTCTGAGTTAGTTCCCTATTCATCGAAGGCACTTCGATATATTATTTACGTTTTTCTGAAAGGCTCTTTCCTCATTAAATCCATCTTTTAGTAGCTCATGAATATGTTGGGGTAACCAACATACCATATTGTCAAAGTAAATGATATTTGAAGGTGAGAAAAACACAAGAAAGGGGGGTGAATTGGGTTTTTCAAAAACAAAAGCTTTTTACCCAATCAATAAAAATAACAGCTGAAGACCAAATAGAGAAAATAACATAATGATTTTTATATTGGTTCACTTGAAAACTTCAAAGTTAATCCATTCCACCTACCAAGGTAATTTCTCCTTATACCCAAGGACTTAATCCACTATAATCAATCTAATTACAACTGCACTAGCAACCGCTCTTGACTAACAAACCATAAAGACACACAGTCTATGTCTTCTCAAGGATACTGACCTAATTGGCTTTTGAATAAACGTTGTTTGAAGCATGAATTAGAATAGTTGATTTTGCTTGAGTTCAGAAACTTCAATCATCAATCAGAAGTTTGATCACATTAATATCTGACTTGAGATTCTTCAGAGTCTTCAAGAACTTTCAGCAATTAGAACTTCAGAAGCTTGAGCAGTCTTCGAAAGCTAAATGATCAGATTCACACATTAGAAGCAAAGTTAAAGAGAACGTTACATCAATAACATACATTTTTCTCAGAAGCTTCTTTTATTCGTGAATATGAATAAAAGAGATTTAGATCAATATATTCAGAATCTTGAAACGTTACACGTTCAAGAATCAGAATCAATTCAATTTTCTAAAGCTACACAATAACAAACTGTTAGGGTACTAAAAATGTTCTCACAAATACCAACTTTTTATCATCAAAATTTAGAGATACAGATGCAGGATCAAATCTTGTTCTAATAATCTCCCCCTTTTTTATGATGGAAAAACATTGTATTTTGATGAACAATTTTTGTTGGGTAATCACCAAAAACATAGACATATATCAGAAAAAAGCATAAAGCCCCCCCCCCCCCTGAGATAAGCAATTCTAAAAAGATAATCAGAATGAAAGAGAACTTCTTTGATTAGCTTTTTGAAAAAAAAGTTGAATCTTATGTTCAAAAGAACTGGTTTATCTTTCAGAGGTTTCTTGAACAATTTCTTGTTGTTGTTAAGCATTTTATCAAGGATTTAACACATAATGACTTCTGGTGAGTTTCACTTCTAATC
Source organism: Lathyrus aphaca (assembly GCA_963966055.1). Taxonomy (NCBI): domain Eukaryota; kingdom Viridiplantae; phylum Streptophyta; class Magnoliopsida; order Fabales; family Fabaceae; genus Lathyrus; species Lathyrus aphaca. The sequence continues at coordinate 268,470,092 of OZ014525.1, forward strand.
AGTCTTGAACAATCTTCAAAGTCTTTTCTCACTTGGACTGATTCAGAGCTATAAGTAGCTAACATATCTTCAGAATTTAAGCTTCATTTGTTTTGTTCTGATTTTCTCAAGTGTATCTAATATATAGTAAATTTTTCCTGAAAGAAAACAGTTAAACACGATTTCTTTTAAACAAAGGCTTAGCATAAACATTTAAAATTTTTAGGTATAACTCAAGAGAAATTAGGTATATCAAAATCAATACTTTCTCACCCTTTTTGTCAGCAATCAAAACGTTAAATATGCAATAAACATGCAACAACAAGATAATATATGAGTCTTTAAGAGTTTGAGAGTAGTATCAAGAAACACACATATCATTTCCAACCAAAGACAATTTATTAAAAAGGAATGAAGTACAACTGGATTACAGGAACATGATCATCAAAGAGAAAAACATGACATACAAGCAAGACACAAAGACAAAGAGAAAGATTTTGATACACCAACAACAACAACCAACACCTTCAACAACTTCACAGCAAGCATAAAACATCCTCCACCTTATCAACCCTCGCACACCAGTCTTCAAACACAACATAATTTGGTTCAAGCCTTTTGGATAATCCAATGATTTCATCCTTAAAGAACAACACAGACAAAATTGTTCCATAAGAAATGAAAGACTTGTGTTGGATTCTGGATACTTCCACATAATACTTTAGACGATTGAAGATGGTTAGGGGCAGGTTGACCCGAACATTGTACATTAGGAAATAGATTAATGGTATATCATCATGAGACATAATATCTTTAGCCACTCCTCGAGGATGAAAGTTGGTCATCAGGAGTTGAAACCACACTTTTGCCGTAGGAAGGAGTCCTTCATGCTTGGTGCGTTCATATTTGGGAAGAGAGTCATCATTAATGGTGATGAGGTTTTCAACAAAGGTGTAGTTCATAGGAAAATCTTCAATAATGGCCCCAGATTAAACATAATTGATGGCTTCAACAATGGAGGTAGGAGTAACAATGAAAGAAACTCCAAAGACAGATGACCAAATGGTGTTGTTGTCTTCACCAACCTTAGCATATTTCCATAAATCCTTCAAAAGGTAAGGATAAATAGGTTCATGCAATATGTCATAATAACTAGATCATCCTTGAATATGCATGATCCTAGTTATGTAACGACCCAAGCTTTTGAGTCTAGGAAAGTTAGGTCTCTTTTCGGTGATAACCTTCTAGACTTCATCATTTCCATAAAAGGTCTTTGAAAGAGACATTTTGACAAACAAAAATGAAGATATGAGAGACTGATATGAAATAATAGGTAAGGACTAGATGAATATATATATATATATATATATATATATATATATATATATATAAGAAGCTAAGATATCTTTAGAATTTGAGCTTTAGTTGTTCTTTTCTGATTTTCTCAGGTGTATTTGATATAGAGTAAATTTTTCCTGAAAGAAAACAACTAAAAACGATTTCCTTTAAACAAAGGCTTAACATAAACATTTAAAATGTTTGGGTTTAACTCAAAAGAAATTAGGTATATGAAAATCAATATTTTCTCCCCCTTTTTGTCAGCGGTCAAAAAGTTAAATATGTAATAAACATGCAAAAACAAGATAATATGTGAGTCTTTAAGAGTTTGAGACTAGTATCAAGAAACACACATATCATTTCCAACCAAAGAGAATTTAATTAAAAAGGAATGAAGTACAACTAGATTATAGGAATATGATCATCAAAGAGAAAAACATGACATACAAGCAAGACACAAAGACAAAGAGCAAGGATTTTGATACACCAATAACAACAACTAACAGCTTCAACAGCTTCCCAGAAAGCATAAAAAAATCCTCCTCCTTATCAACCCTCACACACCAGTCTTCAGGTGTAACATAGTCTGGTCCAAGCCTTTTGGATAATCTAATGATTTCAGCCTTAAAGAACAACTCAGATAAAATTCTTCCTAAAGGAATGAAAAACTTGTGTTGGATCCTGGATACTTCCACAAAATACTTTAGATGATTGAAGATGGTTTTGGAAAGGTTGATCCGAACATTAAACATCAGAAAATAGATAAAGAGTTTGTCATCATAAGACATAATATCTTTAGTCACTCCTAGAGGAATAAAGTTGGTCAGCAGGAGTTGAAACCACACTTTAGCAGTAGGAAGGAGTCCTTCATGCTCGGTGTGTTCATATTTGGGAAGAGAGTCATCATGAATGGTGATGAGCTTTTCAACAAAGGTTTAGTTCAAATGAAAATCTTCAATAGTGACCCTAGATTAAACATAATTGATGGCTTCAAAAATGGAGGTAGGAGTAACAACGAAAGGAACTCCAAAGACATAAGATTAATGGTGTTGTCGTCTTCACCAGCCTTAGAATATTTCCATAAATACTTCACAAGGTAAGGATAATTAGGTCCATGCAAAATGGCATAATAGCCAAACCATCCTTGAATTTGCATGCTCCTAGTTATGTAAAGACCCGAGCTTTTGAGTCTAGGAAAGTTAGGCCCCTTTTCGGTTATAACCTCCAGGACTTCTTCATTTCCATAAAAGGTATTTAGACATATTGACAAACAAAAATGAAGATATGAGATTAAAGGCTCTTGTGAGTTGGAATTGATTTTGGTAAAACAAACTATTTGAAGATGTTGGAAACATGTCATATGTTGGTTATTATGAAGATGTCAGACAAGATGTCCTAACTGTGTTAATCGACATCTTGGTCTACTAACTGATATTTGTGCATATTTTATATTATGAGAATTGTAATATTTTAGGTTATTGGATGATTATCCTATGTGGCACTTAGGTTAAGGAATCAGGAGGATTCTTAGACGTGGACAAGACTGCACAATGGTTCCTAAAGATGTTGAGACATTTTAGGAAACTTGTAATTGAAGGAATCACTTTATGAAGAAATATTATGTAGGTTTAGTGGATGGTACTTGTTGCATATTTGAAGCCCAAGTCCACTTCTGTTAGGTTTTAAATAGGATGGACTTGACCTAGGTTGTGTATCAAAAATAAGGATTGTTATTTTCGTTGTGCTAGGGTTTTAGTTGATAGTGAGCCTCTCTTGTATTTCATCTAATACTTGTTAAGGACTGTGTTTTTATTGAGTTGTAATATTGTTTTTGCCACTGCTGTGATCGAAAGGGATTTGAGAAGGGTCTCATACCTAGGAAACGTCTTAGGTAGAAGACTAGGATTAGGTAGTTTTAGGTGAAGTTACAAATGGTGGAGTCTGACTTTGACTATATTGCATAGTGAAGATCCTAGATTGGTATCCCCCATAGTAGGTTGTTAAACCAAATTGGGTAAACATTTACTGTGTGTTCTTTATTTTTTGTACTATTACTATAATTTTTATTCTATCTCTTGTCCTACTAGGCAGAGATCAAGTGTTTTAACATCTTGTTAGGACATCTTCGAGTATCTGCTATACCATACTTTCAATTGGTATCAGAGAAGGCATCATGCTCTACATCTGGATGTGATATATGAACGTTACTTTTTGGTGTGATGGACAAGGAAGATAATCCACATAATAAGCATCAGGTTCTAGAAGGAACTAAGTATGATATGTGGAAGGTTCGCATGATCACACACATGAAGACTGACCTTAAGGTATGGAAAGCTGTTTAAAGAGGATGGGAACCTCCTAAGGCTAAAGATAACTCAAGAAAAGAGACTGAGGTCGTAAAACCTGAGGTTGACTGGGATGAAGAAGATGACAAAAATATTGTTGGAAACTCCAAAGTTTTGAATGCGATTTTTAATTGTGTTGATAAAAGCATTTTCAAACTAATTAAGAATTGCATTATTGCTAAAGAAGCATGGGAGATACTTAGAAAGTCCTATGAAGGAAATTCTAAGGTCAAGGCCTCGAGACTTCACTTTCTCACCACAAAGTTTGAAAACTTGAGGATGAAAGTGTTCATGAATTTTATATGAATCTCATGGATATTGCAAACTCATAAAGTCATCTTGGAGAAAAGATATTTGATTCAAAGATGATCCAAAAGATCCTAAGATCACTGCCTAAGAAATTTGAGATCAAGGCTACAGTCATTAAAGAGGCACATGACATTGATACAATGCAGGTAGATGAACTCATAAACTATCTTCAAAATTATGAACTGATCATGAATAAAAGAGCTGATGAGAAAGAGAAAACTGACAAGAAGAAGAGTGATGCATTGGTTTCAAATCAGAATGAAAGTGAGGTCAAAACAAATGAAGAGTTGACTAAAAGTGTTGGTATGCTGGGAAAACAGTACAGTGATCTACAGCAAAAAGTAGATGAAAAGTCAAGGGTAGATTCCAACAAGAAGAAACTTTGAGAAAAGACCTCAATATAGAGAATGTGAGTTCCAAGGAAGAGAGCCTCAATAAAAAGAACATGAGTTCCAAGGAAGAGAGCCTCAATGCAGAGAACGTGATTTCCATGGAAGAGAGTTGAGATGCTTTGAATGTAATGGAGTTGGGCAGGTTAAACCTGAGTGTCCCACATACCTAAAAAGAGAGAAAAGGGGTTGGATGGCTACATGGTCATAAGAAGACTTATCTAGTGAATGGGGACGTGATGCGGTTATCACTGGAGTATATGAATCTGATGAGAACTTTGATGTTGAGAGTCTTAACTTTAATGAACTAGTTGCATCCTGTAAAAGGAAGGACATCAGAAATAGTAAGCTATGTCAAGCTAAAGAAGATCAACGTTATATGATAAATAGTCTCGATGAAGAGAAAGAGATATATATTGAGGTAATATCTGACCTTAAGGAAGAAGTGGCTCTAGCCAGCTCTAAACTCAACAGTATGATCAAGACAATCAGGATGTTGAATAGTGGTTCAAGCTCACTTGATGAGATACTGCAATCTGGACAATATGTAGGTGACAACCAAGGACTTGGTTATACTGATCATCTCAAGAAGAAAGCTGAAAACTCATCTACGGGAACATAAAAGAAGAGACAAAACAGAAGAAAACCAAGTCAAATATCAGAACATTACCAAGGACATCAATAGAAGGCATCAAAGAAAAAATATAAAAGCTGGAGATGTCATCATTGTGGTAAGCAAGGACACATAAAACCCTACTGCTATGAATTAATTGGATTTAATAATTCTTACTTTAAGAAAAAAGAAACAAATGCTAGAGGAAAGAAAAAACGGGTTAGAAAAAATGAAAGTGTGGCATACATAACACACACCTCTCTAAGATTTTATGCTAAAGAAGACTGGTATTTCGATAATGGATGTTCGAGACATATGATGGGTGAAAAGAAATTTCCTATGGATATCAAACCACATTTTACAGGTCGTCACCTTTGGTGATGGATCCAGAGGGAAAGTAAAAGGCATTGGAAAACTTGACTATGTTAGTCAGCCAAAACTTGACAAGGTCATGTTTGTGCAAGGATTAACTGCTAACTTAATTAGTATAAGCCAATTGTGTGATCAGGGATACATGGTCGACTTTAACAAGGATGCATTCCTTGTTATTAATGATAAAGGAAAGACAATCATGAAATGAGTGAGATCCAAAGACAACTGCTACTGATGGATTTCCCCTGATGCTAAATACATACCTACTTGCTTAATGTCCAAAGAAGAAGAGGTTAAAATATGGCATCAAATACTAGGTCATCTTCACTTGAAGGGTATAAAAGAGGTCATATCTAAGGAAGTTATCAGGGAAATTCCAAATTTAAAGATTGAGGAAGGGAGAGTTTGTGGTGAATGTCAGATAGGAAAGCAAATAAGGACATCTCACAAGATGTTACAACATCAGACTACTTCTAAAATCTTGGAATTGCTGCATATGGATCTGATGGGACCAATGCAAGTTGAAAGCCTTGGTGGAAAAAGATATGCTTATGTGATAGTAGATGATTTTTCAAGATATACTTGGGTAAGCTTTCTTAAATAGAAATATGATACCTTTGATGTTTTCAAAGAACTGTGTCAAAAACTTCAAAGAGAAAGAGGAAGTGACATAGTCAGAATCAGAAGTGATCATGGAAAAGAATTTGAAAACATAAAGTTCTATGAGTTTTATTCTACACAGGGAATCAATCACGAGTTCTCTTCACCAATCACCCCACAACAAAATGGCGTGGTTGAGAGAATGAATAGAATAATACAAGAATGTGCTTGTGATATGCTTCATGCAAATAAATTTCCCTACTTCCTATGAGATGAAGCCATGAATACCGCTTGCTCTATTCTTAATAGGGTCACTATTCAGACTAGGACATCTTCCACCTTGTATGAACTATGGAAGGAAAGAAAGCCAACAGTAAAATACTTTCATGTCTTTGGAAGTCGTTGTTATGTCTTGAATGATAGAGAACAACGAAGGAAAATGGATCCTAAAAGTGAAGAAGGGATTTTTCTTTGATATGATACAAATAGTAAGGCCTATCATGTTTTTAATCTAAGAACTAAAGTTATGATAGAATCCATTAATGTTGTAGTAGATGATAATCCATATGAACCTTCTATGGGAGTGTTATTACCTCTGGATGATGAAACAGAAGATCCCACTCAAAAATGTTGAAACAACTTCTGACAGTCCTGAAGACTCAACAGACAACACTACCGCTCATCATGTGATAAATGAGGATCTAGAATCTGAAATAATTAACTAAGGACCCTCCATTAGAATGCAGAAAGATCATCCAAAAGAACATATAATTGGTGATTTAAATGGTGGACGTATGACCAGATCAAGAGAACTTGTTTCCAGTTCATGTTTTGTCTCAAAATTTGAGCCTAAAATTGTCAAAAAAGCCTTGACAGATGAGTACTGGATCAATGTTATGCAAGAAGAACTTAGTGAGTTCAGTAGACATGATGTCTTGGAACTAGTGCCTATGCTAGAAGGGTCAAACATTATTGGGACTAAATGGATGTTCAAAAATAAGTCTGATGAGCATGGTGTTATCACCAGAAATAAAGCTAGGCTGGTGGCTCAAGGATTCACTCAAATTGAGGGATTATATTTTAATGAGACTTTTGCACTAGTTGCAAGACTTGAGTCCATCAGATTGTTACTAGGAGTAGCATGTTTGCTAAAATTCAAACTCTTTCAAATGGATGTCAAGAGTGATTTTATGAATGGGTTTCTACAGGAGTAGGTGTATGTAAAACAATCAAAATTATTTGTCGATCCAACCTATCCTGATCATGTCCGTAAATTGAAAAAAGCTTTATATGGACTGAAACAAGCTCCTCGAGCTTGGTATGAAAGGTTAACTGAATTTCTAGTTAAGCATGGATACATGAAGGGGGCATAGACAAAACTCTCTTCATGCGAGAGCATGAGGGACAACTTATGATTGCTAAAATCTATGTGGATGTCATTGTCTTTCGAGGGATGTCAAATAACATGGTTCAACATTTTGTTGAACATATGCGCTCAGAGTTTCAAATGAATATGGTAGGTGAACTAACTTACTTTCTTGGCCTTCAAGTAAAATAAATGGAAGACTTTATCATTCCTTGTCAAGGGAAGTATGCCAAGAACATTGTGAAGAAGTTTGAAATGGAAAACACCAAACACAAAAGAACACCAGCACCAACTCATGTCAAACTATCCAGAGATGAACATGGTGAAGGAGTTGATCAAAGTCTATACAGAAGCATGATCGATAGTATGCTATATTTAATGGCGAGTAGACCTGATATCACTTTTGTTATAGGAGTTTGTGCTAGATATCAAGTTGATCCTAAAGTGAGTCATATTAATCAGGTTGAGAAAATTCTGAAATATGTGAATGGAACATGGAACTACATGCTCTTATACTCTCACAACTCAAATTCCATGTTGCTAGGTTATTGTGATGTTGATTGGGCTGGATGTGCAGATGATAGAGAAATCATTTCTGGAGGATGCTTCTTTTTAGGAAGCAATTTAATATTATAGTTCAGTAAGAAGCAAAATTGTGTATCTCTGTCCACAACTAAAGCTGAGTATATAGCAGTTGGAAGTAGTTGTTCTCAGTTAGTATGGATGAAGCAAATGCTGCATGAATATAATGTTACACATGATTTCATGACACTATTCTGTGATAACATGAGTATTATCAATATTTCTAATAAACCTATTCAACACGGCAGAACCAAGCATATTAATATCAAGCATCATTTTATTAGAGATCTTGTGGAAGAAAAAGTGGTAAATTTGGAACATGTCACCACTAATGATAAACTGGATGATATTTTCACCAAAGCTTTGGAAAAAGTCCAGTTTGAAGTCTTAAGAAGTGGACTTGGAGTCTGTATTTTAGAAGAATAAAAATAATCAATTTGGTTTGAGATCATTACGTCAACATCAAAGTATGTTATCTCTGATGGCTTTGCTCCCTTTTCCATATTCTGGCTAAAAAAGGGGAGTAGTATTAGTTGCATGTTGTTGCATATGTTGAGGGGGAGTAGTCCCTATCTCTTGTGATTAATTGAGGCTATTTTTTCCGCTGCTATCTGATATTTTCTTAGTAGAAAGTATAGAACAGGATGGCTGCTCTAATACCAATTGAAATTCTGGTATAGTAGATCATAGATGTCCTATGAGATGTCGGAACAACTGGTCTCTGCTTTCTCAAACAATGAATAAGATGAACAAAAATAATTAGTTGTTGAAAGTAAACGAACACACAACAATTGCTAACCCACTTCAGTGCAATCACACCTACATCTAAAGGCTACCAAGCCAGGAATGAAATCCACTATAATAGTATTAACTCAAAGCTAAATTCCCCCATTTACAAATTCTCACGTAATCACTACCCATGCAACTTCAATCTAAGACTATCCTAGATATGAGACCCCTCTCAATTCCATTTAAAATTACCACATGATATTAAATACTCAATGCTTAAAATCTTAAGAGATAATGATTTACAACAACCTATGTCGACCACATATTATCAAAAGATACATGAGTCACTTACAAACTACACAAGAGACTCTCATAACCATAAACCCTTTGTTGCACCAACGACTTATTGTTTTGATTGCTTGCTCTTTTAGGTCTAGAAAGTACTTATTTATAGACTCTTGCAATATAGGCTTAGACTCTTCAGTTAGATCCAATCTTCATGATTTAAATCAGTTGCAAGATCTTCTCCACAAAAATAAGAACAAATCTCCAAATAGTTTCCTAAAAATTCTCCAAGATCCTTTTTATGTAATCCAATTAAATTTGGACTTGCTCCTGATAAATCTCCTTAACCTGCGCATAATGATGATGTATATCCAAAAGATAATCATCAAATCAAATCAAATATGTCAAGAGATATAAAATAGCAGCACCTGCTGTACCAGAAAAAAGATGTCATGACATTTGTCTTTGACATCTGTTTGTAACACATAACAACAACACCTGCTGTACCAGACCAAGATGTCATGACATCTATCTTCGACACCTGTCTATAACATGTGACAGTAATATTGTCATAACAGTTGAATATGTTTCAACATCTTGTTCATCATCTGCCAAGTATTATAACCATAATTGTACTGATGTTTGAGCAACTATGTCAGGACATCTTACCCAACATCTTGTTGTAAACATGTTTTAGCCAAAATGCAGCCAATCAAAAACCTAACACAAATGCACCCAGTGATTTTACCGAGATGGTAAACATGGGAGTACATTTGGAAGAGGCATTAAGAAAAGAATGTTTAACAAAGGACGTTGAACCTTCAAGTTCAAGCAAAAGATATGGGAGTTCCTTTCCAAAAAGGAAGGAGAAAAACATCAACAACATATCTCTGGGTAAACAGCGACAAAGATTTGCACCTTGTCAAGCAGTGATGGTATCTCCTATTATGACCTCATCAGTAGCTCCGACATATCAACCTCAAATCGCTCGAAGCTCTTCTAATCAACAACAATATCAGTAAAGGAAGCAGCCTCTTCAACAGGCTCGTCCATAATTCAACAACAATGGGTATCCCAGGGCTCCAGCAATTGAACCTATACCTATAACATATGCCGATTTGTTTTTGCTCTAACTAAACAAGGGGCACATTCATACCAGGACTCCTGTCACGATTCCTGTTGATCCCCCTCCATGGCACAAAGCTAATCAATCATGTCCTTATCATCAAGGAGGGAAGGGTCATAACATTGAAAATTATTTAGCTTTTAAGTCCTAAGTCCAAAGACTAGTCAGGAACGGAGTTTTATCTTTCAAAGATATTAACCCAAACGTTCAAACAAATCCATTACTGCATCATGAGAAAGTGTTGGTCAATTGGATCAAAGATCACAAAACCTGGGGAATTAATTTGGTTTCCACTCCTCCAGGGATTGTTCAAAATTTTGACATCCGAGAAATGAATGTCAACCTGGTTTCATTGCACTCCAGACAAAGTCAACATCATGATTTACCCCAGTACGACTACAAAGGTTGCTCAGTCTGTTCCGAAAGTAATCAAGTAAGCTCCTTTGTACAGGAAGCCCTTCAGCGACAAATGGATTTAGGATGGATTCAAGATTAATGTGATATGAATGATCCTCAAATCAACATGATTAAAATCTTCAACATTCGCCTAATGAATACCTATTTAGTCAAATTGCACTCCAAGCACGTCAGGCTTGAATTCTTATCAACACACGATTATCAGAACTGCAGAGGATGCTCTAAAGGTAATCAAGGGTGCACGACTATGCAAAGAGATCTTCAAGATTTATTGGACCATTGGTGACTTTCAATCTACATGGATAAAGAAATTGGTCAAATTAGTCTTAACAATGGAACTTCGGCTAGACGACAAACTTTCAAAGCCAAATTACAAGATTCAGACAGTGTTAAAATGCATCGTATAAAGAGTGGATACAATCTTTTTCCACCTTAGAGTTACAAACTTTACAAGGTCTACTAAATAGATAAACAAGGTTGTATCATGGTACGCATGGATCTCCAAGATAAAATGGAACAAAGTGCTACTCGTCTCCAAGAGACCGAGTTCATCAACATGATACAGGATGTTTCAGTAGTCGAACTTATGGACTATGGAACTGACAAAGAGGTTTCCGATATAATCCCTTTGATCAAAGAAAATAAATGCTTGGAAGTTCCCTTTGACAGCGGAAAAATCCCCAAGCCAACATCGATAGAGGTTACTTTCGATAGCCGAAAGGCTCACCTAACCCCTTTGGTCGTGTACTTTCTAGGCTTAGTGCCTTATGATTCAGAGAAAGCAATTTCGTACAAATACAGATCAACAATCATAGAAAATGGGAAGGAAGTGCCATTATAGTCTATCGTCAGTGTTACTGATATCAGTTGAGTCACTTGAAGTGGACGAATCTTCAACCGAGGAGTTGGAGAACCAACACGAGAAATGGAACCTAAAGTTAAAGTTATTGACCCACCAATTGGTCAATCAAGTAATCCAGAGCGCACAACAAAGGATAATTATGAAATCCTTAGGCTAATTCAAAGAAGCGAGTACAACATTGTAGATTAATTACTACAAACTCCTTCTAAAATCTCTATATTATCAGTCCTGCTCAGTTCGGAAGCTTACAGAGAAGCATTGCATAAATATTTGGAATAAGATTTTTTAGAACCCGACGTAATCGTAAATCAATTTGACGGTGTTGTCTCAAGTATTACAAATTTCACAACATGGCAGGAATCACAACATGGCATTAAACATTATAATCAACTGTGGTGACGATACTTTAGCCAACATACTCGTAGATACTGGTTCATCATTAAACATAATGTCAAAGTCAACTCTCACATGGTTGACTTTTCAAGGTCCCCCCATGAGGAAAAATGAGATCGTAGTCAAAGCTTTTGACGGATCTAGAAAATCAGTTATCGGCAAAGTGGATCTTCCCATAACTATTGGACTTCATACATTTCAAATTACCTTCCAAGTCATGGATATTTGTGCAACATACAATTGTTTGCTTGGTCGACCTTGGATCCATGAAGCAGGAGCGATAACTTCCACAATTCATCAGAAATTGAGATTTGTAAAGAATAACAAATTGGTGACTATATATGGAGAAAGAGCTCTAATCGTCAGCAATTTATCATCATTCTTGTATTTGGAACAAGAAGAAGCCATTGGAAATCAGTTCCAATCTCTTTGTAAGCAATGAGAAAATCTGCCTGAATAGGAATGTCAATCACTTCCTAAAAAGATGCTCTCCAAGGCCTGGAAAGCAAAGATATCAAAGGTTGGGAGCAAGTTGTAACAGCCCGGGCCCCTCAAAAGGAAATCCCAGCACTGTTACCTCATGATTTTCTCTACCCCCTCTCTAGTAGAGTTTTTGCCTTCCGTGGGAATCGAACCCTATACCATGGGGTTCAAGTGCATGTTCATTCCATTACCACTACCAATTGAGCTACTAGATCAAATGGTAGTGGGAATAGATTGAAAATGTACTTGAACCCCAGGGTACATGGTTTGATTCTCACAAAAGGAAAAAACTCTACTAGAGTGGGGGATAGAGAAGATCGTGAGGTGACAGTGTCAAGATTGCCTTGTGAGGGGCACGGGCTATTCTACAGAGGAAAGGAAAAAAAAAAGCAAACAAAACCTAATAAATTCTAAAAGAAAAAAGCTAAAAAACCAAACTAAGACAAGGATAAGGGGGTTGGTTACGAAGAGGGAGGGTACTAGCACCCAAAACGTCTGTGGTACTCCACGGGAACCTCTTTGATTTATTGAAAACTTTTGGTTTTAAAAGGTTTTCTAAAATAAGATTGAAGGGATGATAAGAGAATTCAATTTTAAGATTTTTGTATTTGACGAGACTTTCGTCTTATGCCTACGTACCCACAAATTGCAATATAGGAATAAAAATTCATAGTTCGTGGTACAAATAATGAAATTGATGTGTTGGATTGATTTTAAAATTTAGAGACTAGTCGTCATATCTAGTATCTAAAGAAGTGAATCATGTATAAACATATGAAAAGGTTTAAAAGGAAAAGTGCACGAGGGAACAAAAGAGATTGAATAAGTTTTATATTTTTTAAAGTATTTTGAAAATGATGTCAACATGCTTAATGTAGTTTAACATTTATTAAGAAAATGAAAGAAAAAGGGTAAAAACGCTTGACCAAAGTCGAGGTTTGAATTATGAAAGAAATGATAGTTTGAAAACAAGAGCTTTGAAAAGTGGGAGAAGTTTTGAAAATGAAAGGATGAAAGGAGATGAAGAGGCTATCATAAAGCTCAAAGTAAAAGCTAAAGTAAGAAATATCTAATATCGTGGTAGCACACTTCATAACATAAACCAAATAAGAGTTCCCTCCTCTTCAAGTGAGCCAAATAAAGGTCAAGGTTTCCAATCCATAATAACTCAAGCATAGGAAAAGAGGCCTAGGTCTAAGTCCAAAACTCCAAGTCCAATGCAAAGGATGATAACCATACTCCAAGATTAGGAGCACACGTTTTTTAGAGGCTTAAGCCTTTATTAATGTTTTAGGTCCAAATAGAGACAGAGAAAATTGCGGAAACATAAACAAATGGTCCAAGTGGACAAATGAAAAATAGTGGAAGCATAAACATGATAATAAATGATGAATATAAAGCATGATAATAAAGAGAGAGATAGGGAGCAAGAAGAAAATATAAATAATATAATAAATAAGCATAGAGGTAAAGTTAGAAGTTAGTGGTTAGTTTTTGTAGCAAATGATCAATAATGATTGAATAATGAACTTAGTCCAAGGTTAATGAAGACTCATTAGAGGATTGATAAAATAAAAGTCTCATAACAAGTTTCATAAGTTGTGAACCAAATGCATATAATCAACCATCCTTGAGCTTGCAAACATAAGTTTGGACCACAAATGATCATTTTCCGATACGGGGCAAATGTAACACTATGTTAAGCAATCCCTGACGGACTTATATAGAAGTCACGACACTACGAGGTCAGTTAAAATGATATTAGTGCTAATACATGTGAGAGGAATGACATGTAAATCATCCTCCTAAAGCATTCCACACGAAAAGAAGAAATGGAATTGTCTTATCGTAATCGAGATTTCTCATCGATTCGTCAAAGGCAATCTATCATGATTCCAAAGTATGTAGATTGATCCAAATTATCATTCACCCATAGATTTGAAATAATGAAGATTAAACATTCTCGAAAAATCGATAATTTTCTATTCATAAGACTTTCATCGACCAAAAGAAAAGAGATGAAGAAAGAGAGTTATGGATCAGACAAATTATGATTCAAGCAACAACCAACCATAAAAAAAATCTAACCAGATAAAAAATGGCATAAGAACAAAAATAATGCCGTAATTAATTTGTTTTCAAGATCTTCACAAAATTTTCCCATAATTCTTTAAAAATAACAGAAAAATGAAGAAAAAATAAAAAAAAAAGAATTAGAAAGAAATTTAGGAACAATTGTTAGAAAAATGTTCAAAAGGAAAATAAAATAGTAAAAACAAGATTAACCAATAGAAAGAAAAAAAAGTGGAAATAGAGGGAGTTATGCGTAGGACTGGGGTGTCAAGAATAAATACCAAGGCCTAACCCAAATCCAAACAAAATAAAGATTTAAAAAGATAAAGAATTAAAATAAAGAGCTAAAACTAAAATATCATCATCATATCACAAGCAAGCACAATACCATGTTCTTCTTCTGAACACACATCATTATGTATTCAAATCTAAAATAATTCAAATAAAAACAGTAAATCAATCTAAAAAAATTGAAAACTACAAAAAATCTGATTTTTTTTTGATGTATTTAGATATCGTTTGAAAAAAACAATCAGTTCGGATCGGATTTCGAATTTATTTTTCAAAATCGATCCAAACCAAATCAAACCGCATGTTTATATATTTTTTACTTATTTATTTTTTATTAGTATTTATGTTGTGTGAATTTAATATTAGATGTTTTTATTTTAAATTTTATTTATTAGTTTGATTTAATTTTTTTAATTTTATTTTTTTCATCATGTAATATTAACTTTTTATATAGTATAATATACATTATATCAAATTTACTATTTATTAGTATTTTTAGAATATTAATAAAAGTTATAATTTGTAATTTGGATATTCGATCCAAATTAAACTGTATGAAATTGAATCAGATTTTTTTAATCAATCATTCAAAATCAAACCAAATTGTAAATAAATTTATTTTTGAATCAGATGATATTTTACTTCAAAACCGATCCAAACCGAACCGCAAATATTCCTAATGATTGATAATGATTGATAGTATTCGCAAAAGCCAAGTAGAATCCGGTTTTATAATACCTCACTATAATATCATCATCATATCACAAGCAAAATTTGATTATAATAAAAAAGAATTTATATTGATAAAAAAGGGCTACAATTTAAAGATACATCAAATTTGATGTTGTATAAATTCATAATGATTAAAAAAGTGTGTATATTATTATATGGGTAAAATTATATTGTTTTTACATATCAAAATTACATTTTTATTGAAAGAGAAAAAAAAATTGATATGAAAAAAATTTAATTATAATAAAAAAGAATTTATATTGATAAAAAAGAGGCTACAATTTAAAGATACATCAAATTTGATGTAGAATAAATTCATAATGATTAAAAAAGTGTGTATATTATTATATGAGCAAGATATTTTGTTTTACATATAAAAAATATATTTTAATTGATAAAGAAAAAAAATGAAATAATTTGATATGATTAAAAAAAAAGTAAATTTAATTATAATAAACAACAAATTTGATGATGTATAATTGTTTAGAGATTTATTTGAAGAGGATACTTATATAAATGTGTGATACATAAAGAAATAATTTATATAAACGTGTGATATATAAAGAATTAATTTATATTCATTAAAAAAAGGTGCAATTTATTAGGCTAATTGAAGAGTTATATCCGTAAGTTAAAAGTGTGGAAAAAGAGTTCCATTGCCGGGAATCGAACCCGGGTCTCCTGGGTGAAAGCCAGATATCCTAACCGCTGGACGACAATGGAAATGTTGTCATAGATTCGAATCAGCAGTAATACAAAATATCCATAGTGTGCGATGGCAGAAAAAACTGGGAAAAAGAAATGCGGTGAGCGTGGATCGAACACGCGACCTTCAGATCTTCAGTCTGACGCTCTCCCAACTGAGCTATCCCCGCTGATATATAATTTTCACTCGCAGTTTAATAGTCTCTATATTTACAACACTACTACTCATGCCTTAACAAACCTTATGGATGGTTAGCTATGCGTGTTTCAGAACTATATCTTTCTGCCTTTTCTAATAACAATAAAAAAGTTTTTTATTTTACTTCACTATTGAAACAATATTTGTTTTTATGAATGATTTGTTAATAGTGTATTTCAATCTCTTATAAATTTAGAAAAACGAATTGCCACCAAAAATTCTATAATACAATATCATCATCATATCACAAGCATCAAGCAAGCACAATACCATGATTATTTGAACTTATTTTTGTAGCTTTTGTGTGGTGTATTAATGGAGTTTAAGGTTTATAAAGCAATGGAAGGTTGAGGAAGAATCAAGATGAAGCTTTAGTGAGTTTATATGAGTTGAAGCTTGGTGTTTGAATTTTGTGCTGGTTTTTTTTTTTGGCTTTCCAAGCTTGAAATTTAGAGTGAAGAATGAATCTCCCTTTATAGATGGTGAAGGTGAGAAATTTGTGTAACGTTTGCTTCGAAGTTTTTGCATTTTGGTTCACACTCATTTTGGAAGCATTGTCTGCGTGATGCCTTGCATTATGCTCGTGTGGAATGGCTTGGCTAAGCTAAAATCATTAGTTGCTGGAGAGAGGCTTATGGTGTGCGTTTTAGTCACAGTGCAATGCGTGAAGGCCAAGGTCAAATTTCCGTAGTTTTGATGCAAGATGTGATAATATCTAGATGTAGATGGGTGTAACGTGTAGTATATGCTTGCTGATGTAAAAATGGCTTGTGGCTGATGATGGGTTGCCGTGTGGTCCATGACTTGTGTAGTAATGGGCTTCATTGTATTGTATGGGCTTCCTTGGATTACTCTTGTAATAATTTTGGTAATGTAAATAAAAAATGGATGTTAAGAAATGAATTTTGGAATGGATTTGAAATCATGGATTTTGGATAATGATAATTGTATTTGGTATTGAATCATGATATGGATTAGAATTTAAATTATGGAAATTAAAAAAATAGTAATGAATATAGAATTGGATTTTTGGAAATGGAAAATTGGAAATTGAAAGATGAATTTGACATAGAATTTGGACTAAAATTGGATTTAAAGAAAATTGGGTTATTTTAAAAGAATGGATATTGGAATTGAATAACATGGATATAGTTCTTAATTTAGCCCAAAACCAATTTAGACTTCTCTGCACAAGTCTCTGATAAAATAAAAATAGTCACCACATAATAATTAGTAACTTGAACCCTTGTGATGAACAAATCCTGAACAACAGAATGACTTGCAACGATCACTTGAATCATTTGAAATTTTTCCATAATTCTCTGAATCTCTGATCGATAAGCTCTGAATCACTTTGAATTTTTCATAATCTATCTCTTGAAAAATAAATCAACAGATTAACTACTAATGGACTAATTAACTTTGATCATGATGAACCTGACTTTCTGAACCCAAACTTCACATGAATCACTATTTGAGAACTTGAATAACTTTCAACACACGACAATTTGCCTTTGAATACACATTGCCTGAGAAAGGGTTCACTGTCATATATAACTTGCAATAACAATCTCTTGATAGTTTGACCAAGATTAGGTCAAACGTCCATCTGAATTGGATCATGAAAGAACAACAACATTTGATTTGAAACCACAACCATTGTCAAACCTACCTACAAAACATTAAACACACAGAGAGAGAAGAAGAAAACATCGACATATTTTTGGTATTTTGGTTAGAGGTTAGATAAATATAAACAAATAAAGGAAAATAAGAAAACATATAGATGCTCGGTGATCTTGTTTGTATGCAAAAATGCAGATGAAATGTGGAGAGCCTCATGGGCAAAAATTAGGGTATGACAATGTGACACCTTTTTGCTACTATTTTATTTTATTTTCTTTGAATTAATGATTTTTTCTTATTTTTGTGTTAATGTGTGTTAAAAAAGAAAATAAAATAAAAGAAAAATAAAGATTAACCAAGTCTTAAATTAGTAGAGTTTCAAGAAAAATTTCTTAGAAATTTTTTCATTGGATTGTTGAAAAATATTGGAAAGAAAGTCTTGATAAGAATAAATGCACAAATTTGTGACTCAATGATAACTTTTGTCGCGCTGGAAGAAGTCAGAAAAGTAGTTAACCTCTTAAGAAGTTTGAATTATTCTAAAGTATGGAATAAGATTCATTGTTGTATTTATTTTAGGGGAAGAAAACACTAGTAAAATAAGGCTAGCACAAGGATCAACTGCATCTAGTAAAATATTTATAAAAAAACACACAAAAATGTGCTAAAAGAATGAAAATGCCAAAGAGCATGATGAATAAAGCTCATGTGTCCGAAACTGGAGGAATAATGGATGCCTTCGCCATTAGTAACAAGTTGGACTCGTTACAGATGAGATCCCGTCAAGTGAAAAGGTGAAGCATCTAGCAAAACTTACTAAGAAAAGTGATGCAAGTGGAATCCCCTAGTTCAAAATGAACCAAAAATCCAATACATACATTGAGTTAGCTAGTTAATCCCCACTGTTGAAACTAAAATATGAAATCTTGGACCATATAATATAGTAACCAAAGATTTAAGCTAATTATCTTGAATGAAGACTTCTGGCATGATGATCGTGACTTTACGTACTGGTCGGATTGATACTGCAAGTATACAGCTTATCGCGTAGTTTTAAAATATTTTCGAACCCACAGGGACTAATAATCAACCTAAAGTGATTGATATTGCGGTGTAAAGCTAAGGCTTGAATCCAGATGAAAAGGATCTTAATTCTAACGGGAAATTGAAATAATTAACAAAATGAGACCGAAGAAATATTTTCGTGCTCCTAAGGGACTCCATAGATTTCGGGTGTTAACTGGGATCTCAAAATTGTTCTGTAGGAAATACCGATTTAAAGACTCGATCTCCCACTCCTGCGCTATTAACCAAGCCACGCCTAATGACCCCAAGATTTTACTCTCGCTCGGATAATAAGTGTCTATTATCCGGTGATTACCTCAAACTCTTGCTCTATCAGACATGCCTTTATGCATTTCTCATTCTTGTGACAAAATGTTGTTAAAAAGCCTCTCGCTCTCGCGACGAAACAACTTAAATTCCACTTAGACACTAAAACTAGAATCGTAACATTATAAACAATACACCAGTGGTTTCTACAGAGTCCCGTCGAAATGACGGTCCTCAGACTACGGGCTCAAGCAATTTAGCCTAACATACTAAATTCTAAACCTAACATGTTATCAATGTTGGAAGATAAAATAGAAATTGCGATTGATTTTAATAAAATACTGATTTAGGTTTTTTTTAATGGAAAAATGAGTTATGATTGCAAACACGTGTAAACAAAATGCAGTAAAAACAGAAGGATAAATAAATCTGATAAATGTGGGGAAGGTAAACTGAAAAATGAAAACTTCTATTAATCTTTATCCAAGTGTTACAATACAGAGAAAGCAGAAAGAAATAGATACAAAGGTGCAACAATCACTGAGTGTGAGCAATTGTTACTTTGGGAAAGTAAATATGTGGTTAAAGTGTTAGAATGATTTGGCAGCGCTTTGTCGCTCCCCGGACTTTCGTCCCGGTGCAAACGTGAATGGTCGGCGATGTTGGAGGTTGAGGTTGAATAGAGTCGCCAGTTAGGCATTTTTATCCCGAAGGAAAGGTAATGCTGCATAAACCTGGAAGGGTATGGATAAGACGGTTGCGAACCAGAGAAACTGAGAAAGGGGGTTAGTTACGACCTGGGAAGGTATTAACACCCAGATCGTTCGTCGCACTCGACGAGATCCACGCTTACTTGATTGTGTTTAGAAGGGGATAGTATTTGTGCTAAACTGTGCATAAGGAGCTAGGGAGAAAAGAATGTACATAATGTCAGTGCAAAAGGAAAGTGAATACTCAAAACTGAGGCTAAGGAAAGAGAAACTAGGAGGAGGAGAGGGGGAAGACAAAGAGACTTTTGTTCGATAACTGTTAAGTTATGCCTACGTATCCTCTCGTGCAATGAGGAAGTCAGAACACCGTAGTTCGACTCAAAGAGACTTAGATGATTTTGTTGTGAACTACTTAATTGTCTATGCTCAAGTGTATGACTCGTCTGGCTCGAGTGCTAACTGTCTTGCATTAGACGGGAGAAGTGAGTTCTCGTTTTCAGAGTGAATGTGATAAGAAAAGAATCCCGGAGGAGACGTTTATTGTTTGTTTTTGTGTTTTCAGTTTTTTATTGTTTTTGGTGTTTTGCATAGGATAATGAGCTTAAGCCTTAATCAAGGGTCGTAAACTCATTATATCACTCCTGGTTAGGGATAATGAGTCTACTTAAGTATGAGATGAAAATCTCAACTTAATTACCATAATGATGCAGGATTAAGGTCATTAACCTACTTGTTATTATTAAGTGTTTTTTTTATTTTGTTGTGTTAAGTAATGAGTTTAATCTCTAATCAGGGATTAATGAACTCATTACACCATCCTAAGAGAAGGATAATAGATGAGAACACTTAAGATGACGAAGACTCCTCAACTTAATCCATGGTTAGGGATTAAAATCATTACATAACAAGCCTTTATTAAAGTGGATTTTAATTAAAGGTGGGATTAAGAAATGGATTTTATGTTTGTAAGACTAACTTGAGGGGGACTTGTCCATTAAACACTATGGTTAGTCCCTTTAAACCATAAGGAAGAGATGTAACCCTAATATAAGGCCCAAGTTACAAGCTTAAGTCTTAATAGTTATTAGGTGTTTTAATTAGAAGGTGTAAACAAATTAAAGGTTTCACACTAAGGATTAAAGTTATACACTTCATCCTAAGATAAGGATGCATGCATAACCCTAATTCAAAGTCCTAAAGCTTTAAGTGTTTAGCCTTGATTATTGAGATGAGAAGAGAGACTCAAGGAGACTCAAAGGTAAAAACTAAGGGGGACTATGTACAACCCTAAAGTTATCATGCTTGGATGTTCCTATGGTTTGTGAGGCTTAAAGAAAAGATCTTCAGAAGACCACCAAGGAAGAAGAAGCAAATGAAAAGAGAAGAGAAAGGAGAAGATGTTACTTACTTCCTAGAGAAGTTAAGTAACCTAAAAGAAAGAGACAGGAGAAAGAGAGAGCACAAGTGAAGCAAGCTCACTTCAAAGACAAACAAATAATGCATATGAAGAGATAAGAAGAGGTGGGATGTGAAGGAAAATCCACATCCCAAACAACTTACCATAAGCCCCTGAAATGTTAGTGTGAATGTATAAGGAAAGAAATGAAATGAAATGCAACAAGTAATGATGCAATGACCAAGACCAGAAGCAATCATGAAATGTAAATGTGTCATGAGATGATGCAAAGTCATACATGATGCATATGAATGATCATACAAAGGATGAGATGCAAAACAAACATGTTAGGAGCTTAGAAACACATGGATACACATGAAAAGCAATGAATGCAAAGCATACCAAATTGTCACAACCTAAATTTTGACCGAACTTTTTCTTAATCATTTCATTTTTGACGCATTCACATCGTAGCATCGATAGTCAATCATTCATACATTTTTAGTTCATTAAACATTAATCACATACTCTCAACTGACTTTTTATTCGATATTTGTTTTGATCCCTAATTTTAGAATTTCTTTTTCAAATAATTAAAATTATTAGTTAGATAATTATATGTTAGTTCAAGTTTATGTTATTTAGTAAGTTTTTTATTTAAGAATCAATTTAGTCTAATTGTGATTTTGGTTTAATGTTTATTTGTTTTTTTTTTTTTTTTTAATATAATTGTTTGGTTTGTTTCTATATCTTTATTTAATTTATTTTTAATTTCAGTTTATTTAGTTTTTTTTTATTATCTCAATTTAATTGGTTATGTTAAATCTTAAACTTAATCTCAATCTAGTTAGTATACATTATATCTTTCATTTTTTTTTTAGAAATTAGTAATTTGATTTTTTTCAAACTCTACATTTTGACCACTATATTCCATAATATCTTGTTGCACTTTTGAATTTGCTGTTACACAAGCCCCACTTTTTCACCAAAAATTGAAAAGAAAAGAGTCTAATGTCTATAAGGTTTCTTGCACCAACAGGCCCAACATTGACACTAAAAAGGTAAAGTCATAGTTTTGTTCTAGCTATCTATATTACAGATAGACCAACAGCTTTAAACTTTCACCAAACAAGCAAAGCAAGGGAAAGCTGTATCAAAAGTAAATTTGAGTTTTCAGAAATTTAAGCAGAGAGTTGTTTTATAAAAGAGGGGGGACGATTATGAACAAAAAAAGCATCAAAGAGAACAGCACAAGAGGACCACGGACCGCCCTTTATTCACTCTCCTTCCGTCTAACACTTTAAATCTCACTGCAAAAAAAAACGACCATCCCCTGAATCCACATCAGACCGAACCCTTCAACCTAACATCACCTGCAACAACCTTCAATAAACCCCCCTAATCTCTTCAAAACCCTTCACCTCCTTCAAAATCCCACCAAGTCAACACAAACACAAACCGTTCGAATCTGAACCGGTGAGAAACCTGCGAACAACATCTTATCACCAAACAAAACACCAAAACTGAAATCGAATCTACCATTAGAACCATTCCTCAAAACCGAAAACCCTTTCATTTTACTCACCGATCCGAGACAGAAACAGAAAAATGAAACTCACACCGAAACCTTTCAATCACGTCCGCCGAACCGAACTGTCATCTCCACCGTCAAAAGCCCCAAATCCGCACGAAATAACACCAACTGAAATAAACCTTCATCGCAAAACCAAATCGCGAGTGACGAAACGAACAAACCTTGAATGAAATACAAACCGACATCGAGTGAAAACCGCGTACAAACGTAATCAGTGAGAGATATTGTGAACCGAAATGGAGATTGTGATTGAGAGACGAGAAACCGCTGCGAGTTGATGGAGAGAAGATCTGAGTGAGAGATACTGCGCCGTGAGTTCGTTGGAAAAGGGTGGGTATTTTGTTTCTGTGTTTGCGTTGAAAGAGAAGGGGGATTCGTTTCTTTTTTTTTCTTTCGTTCTGATTTTTTTTACCTTTTAAAAGAATTAAAATGTTTTTTTATTTGAAACTAATATAGTTTATTTTAAGAAAACCCTATTATTGTTCTCATTGGACCTTTGAGATGTTCTTGGACTGGATTTACTCTTAATCATAAAACAGCACCCCCCATCTCTCAATTGTTTTTATTTATTTTTATGGTTTTATGTTTTAAATGCTGATTAGGTTTGACCCAAAGAGCCCATTTACTCACTTGTTACACAGGTCACTCACATTTATTCACCCCTTTGTTTTTCTTATTTGTTTTAAATTTTATTATCTCCATTTATGATGTTAGTTTTTTATATAGTTTTTTTTGGTTGATAATTTTCTCTTTATTTAGAAAAAATACCTAAAACAAAAGTGAGTTATTATTATTATTATTATTATTATTATTATTATTATTATTATTATTATTATTATTATTATTATTTTTGGGCCAATGATATGACAAAGCCACGATAAATCGTTCCCGATTAATCGTGGCCGATATGAGGCCATCTTGTTTATTTTATTTTATTTATTCTAATTTCACAATTTATTCCATTTTATTTAGGATATTTATTTATTTTATTGATTTCTCGCACCTTTTATGTCATATTAATTTCTAACGGTTCGATTAAATCGTACACCGCACACACGCTTTCTCTTGGGCAAATTACAACAAGACCCTTTATTTCATCGCATTCTCGTGTAAAATTATTATTGTATCCCTCTCCCGCTTTTGTACACAATTTATCTTTCCACATTTATTTTACCGGTTTCGATTTAGCATTATTAGGAACATTTAGGAATTAGGATTAGAATCCACGAAATCAATTAATAAATATTTCTTTCTCGCCTACATTTTGGCACACACGTAAGTCGGTCACTATGTGATCGCCCTCTACACGACTTTTACGCGTCTTAATTAATTTAACAAGGAACAGAGCTCCGGAGTCTAGCACTCCGCACGTTCTAAGAATGAATCACACCTGGGCTAGCCCCACGCGTAGTGCTTCGTTCACTCCTCTGTTATTAAAACACATTAATTCTAAAACGTCTAAAAAATATATCCAACTTATTTTATAAATTTAAATACGAAAACAGTGCTCCGGAGTCTAGCACTCCGCACGTTCTGGAATGGATCGCTCCTGGGCTAGCCCCACGCGACGTGGTCCATTCGCCTTCCGGATTTCGAAATATCTAATCATACAAATTAACTTACGAAAACAGAGCTCCGGAGTCTCGCACTCCGCACGTTCCAGATTGGATCATTCCTGGGCTAGCCCCACGCGACGTGGTTCAATCACCGTTTGTATATCAAAATATCTCAATCATTTTATAATTTCAAATACGAAAGAATAGAGCTTCGGAGTCTAGCATTCCGCACGTTCTAGAATGAATCGCTCCTGGGCTAGCCCCACGCGACGTAGTTCATTCGCTCTTTCATACTTAAAAACAACTTAAAACTTACCAACCAATTTAAATCATTTTCATAATTAATCAGCGAAAGACGGAACTCCGGAGTCTAGCACTCCGCACGTTCTGGAATGGATCGCTCATGGGCTAGCCCCATGCGACGTGATTCATTCGTCCTTTCGTCTAAAAACACCTTAACAAAAGTCAAACACTTTTCTCTAAAACGAACATTGCTTAAATCTTTCTGTCTCGCAAACAAGCTAGCGCTTCAGCCTCCATCGCGAGTGTAAGCCAACGCTTAGCAGTAGAATGCGTTTTAAACAACTGTTCAATAAAAATCTCAAACCGTAGTCGCACGAACTACGAAGCTCTGACTTTCCCATTGCACAAGGGAATACGTAGGCACAGGGATTTTAATCCTTCGCGAGCACCCTAATAAAAAAAATTTAATTATTTCTCCGTTTGAAGCACAACATAAAAACAAACTTTTAATCTTTTCTCCGTCTTAATAATAATAATTTAAAACTTTAACAAACATACTAATAATCATTTAGAAGACAAAGACTTAAGATCAAACATTTAATCGCATAGTTAGATAAGAGGTTCCCGTTGAATACAACAGACGTGAGGGGTGCTAATACCTTCCCCTTGCGTAACCGACTCCCGAACTTAGAATTTGGTTTCGTGAACCATTTCTTATCCTTTATTAGGTTGTACCTATATCTCCCTTTTCTCTCGTAGAATAAATAGAATTAGGTGGCGGCTCTGTTGTTTGTTTTAGTATCGTATTTTTCGAGGTACAACAGTTGGCGACTCTGCTGGGGATCAAAAATACGATACTAAAACAAACAACAGAGCCACCACCTAATTCTATTTATTCTACGAGAGAAAAGGGAGATATAGATACAACCTAATAAAGGATAAGAAATGGTTCACGAAACCAAATTCTAAGTTCGGGAGATGGTTATGCAAGGGGAAGGTATTAGCACCCCTCACGTCTGTTGTATTCAACAGGAACCTCTTAGCTAACTATGCGATTAAATGTTTGATCTTAAGTCTTTGTCTTCTAAATGATTATTAGTATGTTTGTTAAAGTTTTAAATTATTATTATTAAGGCGGAGAAAAGATTAAAAGTTTGTTTTTATGTTGTGCTTCAAACGGAGAAATAATTAAATTTTTTTATTAGGGTGCTCGTGAAGGATTAAAATCCCTGTGCCTACGTATTCACTTGTGCAATGGGAAAGTCAGAGCTTCGTAGTTCGTGCAACTACGGTTAGTATTTTTAATTGAACGGTTGTTTAAAATGCGTTCTACTGCTAAGCGTTGGCTTATACTCGCGGTGGAGGCTGAAGTGCTAGCTTGTTTGCGAGATAGAATGATTTAAACAATGTTCGTTTTTAGAGAAAAGTGTTTGACTTTTGTTAAGATGTTTTAAACGAAAGGGCGAATGAACCACGTCGCGTGGGGCTAGCCCAGGAGTGATTGCATTCCAGAACATGCGGAGTGCTAGACTCCGGAGTTCCGTCTTTCGCTGATTAATTATGAAAATGATTTAAATTGGTTGGTAAGTTTTAAGTTGTTTTTAAGTATGAAAGAGCGAATGAACTACGTCCCGTGGGGCTAGCCCAGGAGCGATTCATTCTAGAACGTGCGGAATGCTAGACTCCGGAGTTCTATTCTTTCGTATTTGAAATTATAAAATGATTGAGATATTTTGATATACGAACGGTGATTGAACCACGTCGCGTGGGACTTTTACAGGAATGATCCAATCTAGAACGTGCGGAGTGCGAGACTCCGGAGCTCTGTTTTCGTAAAACAAATAAACATTAAACCAAAATCACAATTAGACTAAATTGATTCTTAAATAAAAAACTTACTAAATAACATAAACTTGAACTAAAATATATTAATCTAACTAATAATTTTAATTATTTGAAAAAGAAATTCTAAAATTAGGGATCAAAACAAATATCGAATAAAAAGTCAGTTGAGAGTATGTGATTAATGATTAATGAACTAAAAATGTATGAATGATTGATTATCGATGCTGCGATGCGAATGCGTCAAAAATGAAATGATTAAAAAAAAGTTCGGTCAAAATTTTGGGCGTGACAGTTGCCCCTATTTAATCATCTTGAACCAGAATGTATGAATAACAAAGTTTTTGGACATTCGAGGTAGAAGAGGATTAAATATTAAAACAACTAAAATTTTGACCGACTGCAAATGAAATGATTAAAAAAAAGTTCGGTCAAAATTTTGGGCATGACAGTTGCCCCTATTTAATCATCTTGAACCAGAATGTATGAATAACAAAGTTTTTGGACATTCGAGGTAGAAGAGGATTAAATATTAAAACAACTAAAATTTTGACCGACTGCAGATGAAATGCAATGATATGCGATGCTATGAATGAGTTATGTGGGGAATGATGCTATATGAGATAAGCTAACAAGAGAGAATCCCACTGGGGAAAAGACTTGAGAACACGGAGACGGGAAGTATTCGAAGTGATGAATTAATAGGTTCATGTGTAACTGTTGACACTAAGAATAATAAAAGACGGAAACAAAAGCAAATTCAAACCGTTGGTTCAACTAACACAGGTAAAGTCTAGTTGACACTTAGGATGACAAGAGAATATTCAAAGTGAATGCGTAGTGGCACGATGTGTCCAACTGACACTAAGAATAATAACAAAGAAGAAGTAACGTCTGTGGATTGTATTGGATAAATATCACTATACAAGGATGACACTGAAGGTAAATGCACATCACTATATTCAGGAATTGCACTGAATATACAGATAAAACTTTCAGGAATGGCACTGAAGGTAAAGGCAAATCATTGTATTCAGGGATGGCACTGAATATACAGATAAAACTTTCAGGAATGACACTGAAGGTAAAGGCAAATCATTGTATCCAAGAATAGCATTGGATACGTAGATGAAGATTTCAGGAATGACACTGAAGGTAAATGCAAATTACTATATTCAGAAATGGCACTGAATATTCAGATAAAATTTTCAGGAATGGTATTGAAGGAACAAAAATATCCAAGAATGGCATTGGAGGAAGAGTATATCCAGGAATGGCACTGGAGCGGAAGAGTATATATCCAGGAATGGCACTGGAGTGAACACAGAGACCCAGGAATAACACTGGAGTGAACAAAAATATCCAGGAATGGCACTGGAGGAACACAGAGACCCAGGAATAGCACTGGAGTGAACAAAAATATCCAGGAATGGCACTGGAGTGAAAGAAAGGTAAGTTTTTGGTAGGCTCCAAGAAGTTGGACTTTCAAAGTGAGGTAAATGTCTGACCACAACATGACCTACGGTAAATGCAAATGAGGAAAAAACATTTTTGTTATGCATACTATATGAACTTGTTATGATGTATGATCAAATACATGTAATGCAGATGCTGACAACAGGGCTTGACTCTTTTGGAGATGACAAGATTGGAAGGTTGATTCTTCAACACTGTGAGATCATTGTTATTCTTCTCAGGGACTATGGATGCTGATGTTGAACAGACCTTCGCCACACTAATAAACTGTACCAAGTTGATGATCCTCGGAGAAGGGATGAAAAGTTTCTTTAGGGATTATTCCAATGAATTTCCCCAAATAAGCTGACTATTGTAGATGAGCTGATCGTTGCTTCAACTTGACTAACTCTGAAAATGATTGCCTTATGATGCGCTTGGAAGCTTGCTTCACTATAAGTTTTGTAAATTCTTTTGTATAAACCAATTCTGAGATGGACTTTCACCGAACAACAACCTTGCCCTGATTCTCAACATGGTCTGGAAGGAACTTGCCCCTGATAGGATAACTAGACCAGTTCTTAACTGTTTGAAAATTCCTTGCTAGAAAAGATAGTTTGCAAACAAAAACATTTATACAACCAAGGTAATTAAAAGCAAATGCAACTTTTGAAATCAAAATTACTGTTGGAAGAAAAGCAAATGAATCACTAGTCAAAACACGATGGTTTATAACGTTCAAAGTGAAAGGTAAAGTAAAAATATGTACAAAACAAAATGACTTGCAAAGATCTTTTTGGAGTCAGTTTACACAACCTTACTGTAGTAAGCTTTCAGAATAAATTTTGCCTAAATTAGGTCTTTTAAAGGTTGTATTGTGGCCTGGTTCACGGTTTATGAAACAAAGGATAAAGGCTCAAAATTGTATTTGTACCCAACCTTCTTCGTGATGAATCTCCAATCCTACATTCAATTAAATCTACACACATTTATCTTGACAACGTAAGGGTAAAAATGATGATTTGTGGTTTACTGGAAATGGCAATCATTTTATTTGGCTTTGATGGATGTTTGTAGTGACCAAACGATTTGGGACACGGTGGTCACTAAATCTTACTTGTTTGATGTCGAGGGTTTGAGGGCCTTGTTTGCTTGAATTTCTTTTTGAACTGATCCCTAACTTTTGCCTAAGTCCTTTTTTTTTACTTAGCGGGATTTGTATTTTTTGTACTTTTGAAATTCTGAAAGTTATGATTGCCAAACCATTGGTCATAATGGATCATCTTGTAATTTGAATGTGTAATCAAAATAATTGAACAACTACCCTGCCCCAAGTTAAACATAAGGGTTTAAATCCGAAAGAAACTCCTACTTCTAGGCTCGAAGTGGTGAACTAAAGATTAACTCCTTATCTCTCCAGTGTTTGGGAATTGAAAAATGCCTGTACATCATCGACAAGATTTTATCCGAAAGCAAACCACACTAACTATGGGTATTTTTTTCATCCTCCTCCTTTAAATGTTTGCATAATCAAAAGTTTTGAACAAAAGGTATATATGTATTTTTTTTTTGAAATAGAAAGTGTAAGGACATAAATAAACAGATGAACTGAATTCAAAAGACTGTAAATGCTCATTTCATTAATCAAAGAAGTACAAACATAATTGATAGGCAAACAGTTGATACAATTAAAGGAAAATGCAAACAGAAAAGAAACAAGGCCTAGTGACTAATCAGTTACAAGGATGAGCTGTCCTGTCTTGAAACACTGGCTTTTAGGGAGAACTGGTTGAAGTTGATTGAAGCTTCAAGTGGCATGCCTTGGCAAAGGATTGTCCTTGACACTTAGATTAGGATCACTGAAGGAGAGGACCTTGTCTCTGATCAACTCTTTCACTCTTGTCTTCAAGGCTAAACAATGTTCCAAATCATGGCCCGCTCCACCCTGATGAAATTCACAACGAAGATTTGCCCTATAGCCTGGTGGGAGAGGATCTGGAGGAGGAGGCATAGGTCTAGTGGTTATCAAACCTTTCTGAACCAAACCAGGATATAACTTAGTGTACGTCATGGGAATAGGGTCAAAGTGAACCCTATCACGATTCTGAGTTTGTCCAAAAGTCGGACGTTGAGGAGCTCTAGCTGGTTGAGCAACAATCACAGGAGCAACAACATCAACATAAGCTTGATTATCATGTTTGGCCCTGTATTGAGGTCTTCTACCCACATCGAAAATAGCATTGGTCTGATCTTCCCTCTTCCTTTGGAAATTCCCAAAAGGTTTCTTAGCAACATTGGAAGACTCAATAACTTTGGACACTTTTCCATTTTTAATTCCTTCTTCAAGCCTCTGTCCAATGGTAACCAGATCAGTGAAACTGGAAGAGACACTTCCGATCATTTTTTCCCAATAGAAAGGAGCCAAAGTATCCATGAACATACTAGTCATTTCTTTCTCAGCTAGGGGAGGTTCAACCTGAGATGCCAACTCTCTCCAACGTTGAGCATATTCCTTGAAGGATTCCCTCTCTTTCTAAGACATATTTTGAAGTTGACGGTGATCAGGTGCCATGTCCAAGTTGTACTTGTATTGTTTCACGAAAGCATCACCCAAATCCGCCCAACTATGGATACGATCTTTCTCAAGCCCCATGTACCACTTCATAGAGGCACCGCTCAAACTGTCTTGAAAACAATGAATAAGTATCTTGTCGTTCTTGGCGTAAGCAGCCATCTTGCGACAGTACATCGTTAAATGGAGCTTTGGACAGGTGTGCCCCTTGTACTTCTCAAATTCTGGAATCTTGAACTTGGAAGGCACGATGAGATCGGATACCAAACACATATCACTTGCATCAACATTGAAGAAGTCATTACCCTATACTGTAAACACCCCAAATTTTCCCTCACTCATTTCACCATGACTTGTGATTCTTTTCATGTGCATAAGTTCAATCATATTACCTTTTTGGTTCACTGCATTGGTTCTAATTCATCTGCATCTAGGGTTTGTGATCTGAGCCATCCATGAGCCATTTGGGCCACTCCAAAGGTCTTAAATCATATCAAGAGGGTCCATGTATGTTCAAACATCATATTGTATCCTCCCAAGATCAAGAAAGTTAGAAAATCACAAGAACTGAGAAAGGCATGGAAGCAAAGCCAAGCTTAACTGCACAGATGACCTAAAATTAGGGTTTTGGTTTCAGAGGCCATAACTCCAAATTTTTTGGTCATTATTGTTTCTATTGGTCTCTATATGATATAAGGATCATGCATACCGATTTTCATGAAGAAATTCAATGGGGAAGGCATCTGATCAATAAATGATTTCTTGAGCAAGTCAGTGCAAAATCAGGGCATCTGAGGCCCCCAATCATCCAACCAAAGGGTATTCTCCTTCATTTTGAGTGTATATGATATTTATTTGATCTTAAAAGAAGTTATAAGTTCACAAAATTGAAGAATTTCAAGCCATTTGCAAAGTTGCCATTTTGGGAAAGTGACTTGTAATGCAAACTTGCCATTTTGGGAAAGTTTTTCAACCTCCTCTTTCTTAACCAAAAAGGCTTCAAATGAAAAATTCTTGGTCATGAAATTTGTATATTGGATCATTCCCTTTTCAAAAAGTACAAGAACTTGACCTAATTCATTTTGGAACTCAAGTTATGGTTTGTCAAAGTTGGGAAAAATCACATAAATTTCACTTTTACACCAAAGAGGGAAACTTGCAAATTCTTATGCCAAGGCAATTTGTGACCTCTAATTGATGTCTAAGCATTACATAAACATCATACATGACATAAAATTCATAATTGCCCAAAGGTTTCTCAAGTTTCATGCCTTGATCATTAAGATTTCTCAAAGGGGCCAAAACCTTCATAATTTGCAAAATCACCCACAAACTTCATTCAACTTGCTGCCTTGCCTCAAAACTGATCCCATGGACCTCCCTAAAGCCAGCTCCGCAGGACACCCCATTTTCCTTGGCCTGCCATGTGCCCATACCTCAAGTACACCAACTCTTGACTTTATGCATTTTGCCCCATACCAATCAACATAGGCCACCACCCACCCTCTGACCTATCACAGCTTATTATGTGGATAAAAAACAAGCCAAAACACACAACATTGCAACCTAACACTTGAGAATCCTCATAATTTCCAAAAACGCTCAAATTTGCAAAAGCCTTCGAAACTCATAACTCAGCCATCAAACATCAAAACTTTTTCCACCATTCAACTACACACTCATCACTGATCATTTCCCACCCTTCATTTTGCCTTGAAACACACCATATCCAAAACACGATTTTCACATCCCTTGAACTGAACTTCTGCCAACTTCATTTAGAGGCCATTTAAACTCCAAACTAACATTGCAAACTCTTGGGGGGAGTCATTGGAGCTGATTTGAGGCAAAGAACTGGTCAGAGAGCTCCTAAGTTGAAAGCTTCACTTCAGGTAGCCATGGAATTTATTTTTCCAGAACCTTCATTTTATGTTATAGAATGATTCTATGTGTTCCCCTGATTACCATGATGTGTTTTGTTTCGAAAATGGTTGAGTTTTAAGCATTTCACAAGCTTCTGAAAGTTCTGATATATTTTCCGTTTTGCTTCGATTCGTGTTCTTGATGATGAATAAATGATTTATGTTGTGTGATTCTTATTGGGGTTGATGTGAGGATCATTTCTGGAGTGTTTGAGGGCTTGGGGTTGCATATTGAGAGAGATAACATGTTTGGCTAGCCGGAGAAGATGACCGGAACACTGTTCCGGTCACTTGAAAGTAATTAGGGCTCAGATTAGGGTTTTAATCTTAATTAGCGTAGTTTGAATTCTGGCCCTTGGATAGCGCGCGAAGTCAATTCCCTCCATCTTGAGTTTAAACCTGGGTCTTTGGATTGGCTGACTTTCTTATTTTCTCATTTAATTAAATATCAATTTCATT
Organism: Lathyrus aphaca; assembly: GCA_963966055.1. Taxonomy (NCBI): domain Eukaryota; kingdom Viridiplantae; phylum Streptophyta; class Magnoliopsida; order Fabales; family Fabaceae; genus Lathyrus; species Lathyrus aphaca. Next base: position 268,502,987 of record OZ014525.1, read on the forward strand.
TGTTTTCTATTTATTTTGAACGAATTTTTAAAAATAGTAAATGATATCAAAAAATTCTGAAAATTTGTATCCAAGCTTTTATTTATTTTCAGAAACCAAAAATAATTTTTTTTTTGCACAAAATTTGTATTTTTAAAATATTTAAATGTTTATTTAATTAATTAATGGAAATTAATTAATTAAAATACCATTTAAGTTTCTAAAAATCACCAAAAAAATCACATTGCATCTTGACACATTTAGAGACATTATCAAACCATTCATACACATTTCTTTTTGGTTCTTGACCTAGTTTGAATTTTTTCTTTGGATTTAAGGTTCTTAAAAATCAATATTTTGACCCTAACTTGGAAAATTCTTTTCTGCCTAACCATGGAGGGTTTGATAATGGTTCTTTTTGCATTTCATTCCACATACCATATAGTTTCTAGGGTAAAATTGGCACGAATTTATCTTTCATTTTCAATTTGCTTTGCATTTTTCTTTAAGAGGTGCCCTAAAACCCTAGCAAAATTTAGGAAAATCATAACTTTCATTAGGTTAATAGTTAGGTCTTCCCCTTTGGGCAGTGAACTTATATAGGGTTAGGGTACCTTTGATCCTATTTTCAATTTTTTATCTTGTCATTTGCTTCTGATTTTGAATTTTGCATTGCATCTTGTTCATAAACCCTAATTTGCATCTCCATTTGCATCCATCCTTCATATGCTTGCATACATGAACTTGCCATGACTTTTTGTGCATCCAAATGACATATGAGACATCCTAAGACACATTAGAATCATGTTTTATCATTGCATCATCCATTTGCCATGCTTTTGCTTTCATTTGATGTCATGTGCATTCATGAACTTTCATGCTTCTTACTTGTCTCATTTTGCATTCTCATCTCTTGTATGAACATACATATCACATGACATGCTTTCATACCACCTTATAGCATCACTTGCATCATGATTGTGCTTCTGGTTTTGGTTGGCATCTTTGCACACATCTCATTTTCATCTCATTCTTTCTTTATACTAACCATTTCAGGGGGTAAGTTACTTTGAGAAGTGAATTTGCCTTCACTTCTCACAACCTCTTCCCACTTATCTTATGCACTCATTACTGCATTTTACTTGTGGATTAGAGTGAGCTTTCTCATTCATGTTCCCTCCTCACTTTCTTTCTTCAAGCAACTTATCTTCTTAAGTGAAGTAAGTTGTCTTGCTTCTTTCTGCTTCTCCTCCTTTCATCTTCCTTCCTCCTTGGTGGCTTCCTTCTTGAAGATTCTCTTGCAAGCCTCATAAACCCTAGGAACAACCAAGAATGATCACAATTAGGGTTTGATTAGTCCCCCATTAGTTTTACCTTTGTGTTATCTTTGAGTCTTCTCTTCTCATCTCTTAATCAAGGACTAAACCTTAAAGGTTTTAAGGCTTTGTGATTAAGCTTATGCCTGCATCCTTCTATTAGGATGGAGTGTATAACTTTAATCCTAAATGTTAAACCCTTAATGTGTTTAAATACTTTAATCAATTATTTTAATAATCATCAAGACATCAAGCTTGTAACTTGGACCTTGCATTAGGGTTCTAATTCTTCCTTAATTGGTTAAGAAGGACTAACCCTAGTGTTAATGGACAAGTCCCCCTCAAGTTGTCTTACAAATCATAAAATCCACTTCTTAATCTTTCCATTAACAAAAATCCATTTAATAAAGGCTTTGTTTTGTCATGAGGTTAATCCCTAATCATGGATTAAGTTGAGGAGCCTTCCTCAGCTTAAATGTTCTCATCTATTATCCTTTTATTAGGATGGTGTAATGGGTCTATTAAATCTTTGATTATGGCTTAAACTCATTACTTAACACTAAACAAAAACTCCAAAAACATCTAAATAAGTATAAGTAGGCTAATGATCTTAATCCTGCATCATGGTGATTAAGTGTGAGGTGTTTACTTCATACTTAAGGTATTCTCATTACCCCTAATCAGAGGGAATATGTGATGAGTTTACTAACCCTTGGTTTAGGCTTAAGCTCATTTTACTTATGAGAAACACCAAAAGCAATAAAAGATTGAAATCTCAAAAACAAACAATAATCGTCTCCTTCGGGATTCTTTTCTCATCATCTTCACTCACAAACAAGAACTCGCTTCTTCCGTCTAATGCAAGACAGTTTGCACCTGATCCAGACAGGTCATACACTTGAGCATAGACAAGTAGGGATTTCACAAGTCAATTTATCTTTCAGTCTCTTTGAGTCGAACTACGGTGTTCTGACTTCCTCATTGCACGTGAGGATACGTAGGCATAACTTAACAGTTATCGAACAAAAGTATCTGTATATTCCCCCTCCTTCCATCATTATTCTTTAAGTCTCATAGTCTTGAGCTTCCCACTATTTCATTGCACTGACACTCTTTAATTTCACTTCACATTTCTTTGGCACTGACACTTGTATTCCTTTCCAGCTTTTACACACAAAATATCACTGACACTACCCCTTTAAACACAAACTTTCAAGCGTCGATCCCATCGAGTACGGCGGACAATCTGGGTGCTAATACCTTCCCAGGTTGTAACCAACCCCCTTTCCCAGTTTCTCTGGTTCGCGACCGTCTTGTCCATTTCTTTCCTAGGTTTATGCAGCATTACCTTTCCTTCGGGATAAAAATGCCTAGCTGGCGAATCTTTTCAGTTCATCTTCATGTTCTCTCCTTTCGCCGACCGTTCGCGTCTATACCCTATTTGACCAGGTGTCATTTGGTGGGAGCGACAGCTTGGCGACTCTGCTGGGGACCCTTATACTGCAACCAGGGCTTCTGGTTCTTTTTGTGGGTTCCTCCTAGCGCTTGTTTGATTTGTGTTTACTGGGGTGTTATGTGTTATGTGTGTTTATTTTATTTTTCTTTATTTATTGCTTTATGTACAGCTTTATTTATTGTTTTCTTTACAGTTTTGCATATTTCATACTGTCATTGCCACTGTGCTGGATCTGGTTTTCTTTGGTGGGTGGGGTTCCATTGAGAGTTTAAGGTCCTATACCTGGGACCTGAGTGACACCTAGGCTAGAGTGGTTCATGTTCTTTCCCATTCCATTTCGGTCTGGTGCGGGAATATGAAACACGGTTCAGATGTGGGTTTCTTCTTGAGAACTCTGTGCTACAGATTTCCTGTAGTGCTAGGGCTATCTGGGAAGCCTGCTAAGTCTGGATGACCTTTATTATGACCTTCAGAAACTGAGGTGAATTAGAGGAGGATCTTTTATGGTCATTGTAAACACTGTACCTCCGGGTTAGAAGTGTTTACACTTCTCATAACTGATCCAAGTCTGAGGATCCTTGTTCTAGAACATTACCTGTGAGGGGGTTGGGCTGTTTATAGGTTTGCAGGAACCCTTGACCACATCATACCCTGTTACTGTATTGTTTAAGAATACTTCACTTTGGATAGTTCTTGTGATTAACCCTGGACATGTGACTCTTTATTTGAGTCCCCCACCCTGGTTACTGGATTTCTGAGCCTTCATCTGGACTTTTGAACATACATGGACTTATATCAAGACAGATAATCAGATCCAGCTTGATCACAAACCCTTGCATATCATTTGCATATATCATCATTGCATCATTTAACATTTGTTTATTTGTTTTTCAGGGTATCCATTTCACTGTATCTTGGTTTTGGTTTTGATCCCTTCTTCTGCATAGACCTCTGCTTCAGCTGTCTTCATCAGTTATCTGCTTCAGTTATCTCCATCACCACCAGCACCAGCCTGTCAGAGGTTTACTTCCAGCATCAGTCTGTAATCTTCATCAGCACTTGTCTTCAACCTCCTCAGCATCACTCATGGCTACTCCCAGGAAGAGAAACATATCCTACCATTTCTTTGAGCCTGTGTTGACTGGTATCAGGCAGGTCCAGTCACTCATCACACCTGATTACATCCCTCTGTTTAGAGAACACTATGTTGGTATCTGTTGCACCCCAAAATTTGCCCTCACAATACAAGACTTTGTGTTCTAAGAAGGTTCACAAGGTTCACAAGTTCCACAATGCTTTACATAACCTTTCATGAGGTTCATGAAGTCTACAAGTCACTTCATGAGGTTCACAAGGTTCACAAGCTTCACAATACCTCCCATGAGATTCACAAGACATCTTATGATGGTTCACAAGGTTCACAAAGTTCACAATTGGTCAGAAGAGTCGACAATTCCCTCAGACAATGCACCTCCTAAGCAGTGCATCCAAAACTAGGGTTTTGACTTTAATCAGGCTAAATGGATTTCCAAGACTTCAAGTGAGCTTCATAAAATCTTATATGTGTGTAAGAACCCCCATGACAAGTTTCAAGACTTTTCTCAGAAGTTTGCTCAGTCAGCTGATCAGATAAGTCAAAATCAGTCAAAGTAGTTAAAAAGTCAAACTGAGGTCAACTGTGGTCAAACCAAAGTCAAACTTCATGATTTTTTGCCAACATCAAGTATATGAAGTAAAATTCATCATTTGATCAAGGGTTGATCATGATTCATCAAAGAGATTCCAGATCATCAATAATCAAGAGTTTCTAAATTAGGGTTTCCTCAGTAAAAGTCAACTGAACTTTGACCAGCCATAACTTTCACATACTTCATCACCAAGTCTCCATCCAGAGCTCATTTTGAAGGAAATTGAATTCTCTACAACTTTGATGTTGCAAGTTAAGCCCAAAAATGCTTCATTTGGAAGATATGAGCTAAGACATTATAGGTCATTTCAAAAGTCAACAAAAAGTCAACAACTTCAAAAGGGCATAACTTGAGATTGGTAAATGATATGGACCTGAAACCAATGGGTTTGTTTAGAGGACTCTTCAAGCTTTCCAAAATGTCCAAGAACACCCTCATACCTTTAAAATTGAGGGAGATATGCCCTTGCAAAGTTGGGATATTTTGTGATGGTTTATGTTGAAAATGGAGGTTTAAAATCGCTTTTTTCCAAATGGGCTGCCCAAATTATGATCCAATCCATACACTAGTACTATGCACGACCCAAACCATTTAAAATCTGATCTTTATTATTTTTATTTCTATTTAATTTGATTTAAATCATTAAAAATCATTTTAAATAAAAATAAAATATGAAAATTAAAGATTTTATTTGGATAATGCTTCTAGAAAGTCTTAATTGGTGATTAGAATTAAAGAGGAAAGGAATCATGAGATTGGTACAAGAATAGCAAGTCTTCATGAACAAATATTTGACTTTTACACCATGATCTTTTTCAATCTTTTTTGGATCAAATCTCCACACAACCAATGAGTTTTCTTAACCTAATTCACTCACATATATATACTAAACACAAACCTAACATTGATTGACAAATCCAGCAGCTTCAAAGGTAGGTTTTCACTTCAAAAAAATTCAAGCAAAAGTGATATTCGGATTCCATCATCCAAGAGGTTTAAAGGTAAAATAAAGACATAGAGAGCTTCATTGGACATCCTTGATCATAAACCATCACTCACATTCATCCAAATCATGCCATAATGTTCTACCCGAATCAAACTTCATCTTGAATTTCAATTTTTCGATTCTGTTCATTTGTGCATTATTAATGAATTTTGTTTGAGCTTTTGTGTTTGTGAGGTTCCAAGGAACGATTCTGGACAATTGGATTGAAGCTTCATGACCTATATCACCCGCGGCCATTATTAGGGTTTAGAGCTCAATTTTAGGGTTTAATGATTCAACAAATATAAATGAATTCTGGACACATAGGAAGGTTCTATGAGATACAAGGATCATAAAACTGTAATTAATTTCATAAATCATTGCTGTTTGGTATGAGTTTGATTTTCGCAGGTTTGACACCATGAAGAACTTGCAATAGATTTCGCAGGAAAATTCAAAAGGAAATTCGCAGGAAATTTGAACGAAGAAGATGAAGTTTGGCGCGCGTCCCTGGGATTCAAATTTCGCTTTATATTATATAGTTTTGTTTATATTTAATTTGTACAGGTTGTTGAGTGGCCCAGTGGAAAAGCTTGTATGCGTATGATCAAAGGGGAGGGGATCGAATCCTGCCTCCAGCCAATGTTTTGGTATTTTCTCATTTTAATTGTGTTCTTAATATATTATTATTGGTGATTGTTTGACTATCAGTTAGGCTCTCCCAGCCAGGCGGATACGCGTGCATGCTTGTAATCAGAAGGTCCTGGGTTCAAGTCCCACCCCAGGCCTTTTGTTTTTCATTATTTTTCTGGATTTTTAAGACATTGCATAAAAACAATTGGAGTCATTCTATGATCACCAGCGCATGGGTGGCCTGATGGTCTGTTTTGATGCTGGCAAGCTTGAAGACCTGGGTTCAAACCCAGCCAAGGTAAGTTCTTATTTTTTATCACTTTTTCTACTTTCTTTAATTAATTAGTTTATTTGTTTTATATTCTTAATAAAAAAATAAATCATATATATTAAAAATTTAAAATAACATCTTATTCTCTAAAAATTCTAGACTTTCTATTTTTTTATTTAATCCAGAAATTTATTTTATTATTTTATGTAATTATAATATATATGTATATATTAGTTAAAATAATTTTGTATATAAACAAACCCTAATTTTCTAAACAAACCCTAAAATATTTTCTAAAACAAAACTTAATTCTATTTTTTCTAAATAATTTTATTTTTTAATTCTTAATGTAATTATTATGTATATCTATTTATTTAATATGATTCTTGTAAATTTTGTAAATATGATTATTTTTATTTATGAACATGATATTTAAAATTTATTTTCTTTATATAATATGTAAATACCTTTTATAATTTTTGTTTAGAAATAATTAAATTTGATAATGATTTAAATTTGTAATTATTTAAAATTTTTATATTATAGTAATTATTTAATTATCCATGTTTCTAAATAAATGCTTATATATAAAAATCAAATTTTGTGTTTATTATTCTAATCATATTATTATAATATTTTTCTATTAATTATTGTTACTAACCATATTATTATTTTTGCTTCATTAATTTTATATATTATTATTTCACTAATTTTTTATTATTTACTAACCTCACTTATTTTATTATTACTAATTTCTTTGATTATTATTTAGTATTTTAACTAACCCTATTTCCTAATTTTTATTACTACTAACCCATTATTTATTTATTGCTAATTTATTATTATTTTTTTGCTTATTATTTATATTTTGCTATTTATTTTGTTTATTATTATAATTTTGTAAATGCTCCCGGATGTAAATTTTTTAATTATTTAATTGTTGCTATGGTTAGTAATTTAGGGAGTGCAAAACATGTATTCTATGTAAAATAAATTTAGATCACTTTAATCATAAGATAAATAATATTGAACACTCACACACGTAAGTCGATTTTAATCGCCATCCTACACTTTCTAAGGTTATCCCTCATTGTTGCCTAAATCATAAGGTCAAGTGGGGTGTATAAAGCAAGTCCCTTAAAAGAAAAATCATCAAGTCCCTAATGGTTGCCTTTACAAATCAAGTACCTTCGAATAATGATGATAGTCCCTCCTATATGCTTATTACACCCCACAGTTGCCTTCACAAAACAGATGTCCCTGTCATGTCCCTTACATCCAAGGTAATGACTACCTACTCCTTAATAGTAGGGATAGTCTTACCAATTAAAGGATAAAGAACAAGAAAGACTTAAAACTTTAGGGTAGGTTCCTCTTATGTACTTGCTCACTTCAAAAACTTTTCAAACTTTCCACAATTTCAAACAAATTTTCAAAAACAAGTTTTTACGCATCCGTACATGGATCATTATCAACTCATATGAAAATTTTCCTATTCACACACTACACTTTCAAAAAAACAATTCAAAAGTGAGCTAAGTAACTAAGAGCCCATGGATAACCATGGATGTAAAGGGTGCTAACACCTTCCCTTTACATAACCTACCCCCCGGACCCAAAAATATCTCTTAAGGTCTTTCCTGTTCTTTTATACCCTTTCCTTTTGGATAAAATAAAAGTCGGTGGCGACTCTTGCTATCCGCAACATAACTAAAAGTCAGTTCTCCCACCGTGTTACAGAACTGGCGACTCTGCTGGGGATTTAAATTTAAGAGGGGTACCCTTAGGAATTAAGATCACTTTAAATTGTTTGCCTTGATTGCTTTATATTATCTTGTTGGGGTGCTCTTATGTGTGAAAGGTCCTAACCCGGATCTAGTGTACCTTAGGTAAATGGCAATAGACCAAGGAAACTGTACGACGTATATCGATACGGTTGATCTGGTGGCCATAGTTAGTGCGACTTCTTGGTTGGTGCTTATGTTCCTTAAGTCAAGTTGAGGATAATATGAGGCTGCCATATGTTGTCAATGCACTAACTAACTTTTAGAACCCTAGTTAACTCATCTTGGCCTTTAGAAAGTAGTGAGGTAACCGGCTTTGGTGCAGACTGAAGTTGGTTGACACTCGATACTACGCTCATTGAGATCTTAAACTTGGAGGGTTTTGGTTGGCAAGTAAGTTGCCTTCTGAACAACCACCCTTGTGAAGGATCAATGATATTGAGATCCCTTAGAACCTGGTTACTTTTGTAGGACAGGATGAACCAACCAACTTCAGGGGAGGGTACTTACCTTTGAACCTCATGCAAGCCTTTAAACCTAGGGCTATGGTGTGACTTGTTTGTGTGTGCCACATGTTTGTGATTGAGCATAACATCATGACATCATCATGCATCATAAGCATAGCATTTTCACTAACCATTTCAAGGACCAAGGGATTTATCTTTGTTCTTTGTTGCAGGTCATGGCTTCTGCTCGTAGAAACACTATCAGGATCAACTTTGTGGGGATACCTCCCAAGCTTAAAGAGTTGGTTTCTCAAGTGTCTGATCATTCCCAGTTCATCAAGAGACATGGTCACCTATTGGATCTAGTCACTTCAGGGTTCAATGAAGACATGATGAGTGTTCTGTTCCAGTTCTTTGACCCTAAGCACCATTGCTTTACATTCCCTGACTACCAGCTGGTTCCTACAATGGAAGAGTTCTCTAAACTTCTGGGTATACCTGTTCTTGATCAAAGACCCTTCACAGGCTTGGAAAAAGAGCCTAAACCTGAGGTTATCGCTGCAGCTCTACATCTAAAGAAGTCAGACATTGTTCTAGAAACAAGAAGCGGAGTTAAGAGTATTCTTGCTAAGGTGTTGACAGAGAAGGCTCAAGTATTCTTGAAGGCTATGAGTCATGATGCTTTTGAGGAGATCCTAGCCTTGCTGATTTATGGCTTAGTGTTGTTCCCCAATCCAGATCAGTTCATAGATGTTCATGCCATCAACATTTTCCTGAGTCACAATCCAATACCTACATTGCTTGGAGACATCCTACATTCTCTCCATACTCGTACTACAAAGGCAAGGGGAACTTTGATGTGCTGCATACCTCTACTTTCTAGGTGGTTTATTTCTCACCTTCCTCGCTCAGTAATGAAGAATGAGCAAGGGTTCAGATGGTCCAAGAGGATCATGTCACTTTCTCACTCAGATATCCATTGGTGCTCCAGATCTATGGAGAATGTCACCATCATTGACCGTTGTGGGGAGTTTCCTAATGTGCCACTTCTAGGCATAAGAGGAGGCATCACCTACAACCCATCTCTAGCTTTACGACAGTTTGGTTACGCCCGGAGTGATGGTCCACATGATATGTTGATTCAGGGCATTGTGTTTGATTACGACAACGATCTTCAGGGTTACCGTCAGAGATTCATACGAGCTTGGGGAAAGGTAAACAGGATTGACAGCAAGACACTGGAGCCTAAGTATACCATTCCTATGGAGGCTTATCTCAGATGGGTATGATCTCGTGCTCAGACACTCATGATACCATATCCTGCCGTCCTACCAGTTACCATGGAACCTGTTGCTGAAGGAGACACAGCTTATACCATCCTTCACCCAGACATGCCTACTGATAAGGAAGACTTGCAGAGATCATGGATCCAACTGAAAGAGCAAAGGGATACTTTCGAGGCTCATTACAAAGCAAGCCAAGAAAAGATCCTGGAACTAACAAAGCTACTTCACGAGGAAAGGAACCTCAATTCATACCTCAACACAAAGAGGAAACGTCCATGGGAGACTTAAAACCCCATTTTTTGTACTTATTTCATTTTTCATTTTTGTAAGCCTAAAAGGCAAAACAAAGTTATTACTAATAAAAGTTTACTTTCTTGTTTGTTTAAGCAAATTTAAATCCTGCGGTCCTTGAAAACATTGCATATGCATTCCCATATCATTTCATTACATCACAGGTTTATAATTGTGCACAGGTTTCTCATCTTCTCGCTGTTTATTTCAGCAATGGCTCTTGAACAATCAGTTAAGGATCTTCAGGCACAAAATGCACAATTCCAAGAACTGATCTTGAACCTGTCCAAGGGGCAAGATGAATTGAAGGCACTGCTGGCCAAGAAGACTAAGAAGACTAGAAGGTCTGCTGGGTTGATCAACATGGGAAGAAGGTTCAAAGGTCTTGCCAAGACCAAGGAACCAGCTGAAGACTATGAATCTGAGGAATTTGAGCAAGAGGTAGGCAGTCTCCACCATACAATGGGGGACTCTGATTCTGAGGCTAATTACTACCATGAGCCTAATGAAGACAAATTCAAGATGCTGGTGGATAGAATGGATGCCATGGAGTTGCAAAAATCATCTGGGCTGGATTTTGAGGATTTGAGTTTGATATCTGGGGTAGTCATACCCATTGGTTTCAAGGTTCCTACATTTGTTGTTTATGACGGGGTCTCTTGTCCCAAGCTGCATTTGAGGTCTTATGTCAGAAGAATTCAACCCCACACTGCTGACAAAAAGTTGTGGATACATTTCTTTCAAGAGAGCTTATCTGGAGCTCAGCTGGAGTGGTATTATCAGTTGGAGAGTGTCAACATCAGAGACTGGAATGATCTTGCTGAAGCTTTCTATAAGCAGTACCAATACAATGCTGACTTAGCCCCCACTCGCATGCAGCTTCAGAGCATGTCTATGGGTGCCAAAGAAAGTTTTAAAGAGTATGCTCAGAAGTGGAGAGATTTAGCTGGAAGAGTTCAACCCCCTTTGACTGACAGGGAATTGGTTGACATGTTCATGTGTACGCTGAATGGTCCGTTTTACAGTCATCTCATTGGAAGCTCATCATCTGGCTTCACTGAGTTGATCATGACAGGAGAGCGAGTAGAAAATGGTATAAAGAATGGTAAGATCCAAGTGGGTACTTCTTCATCAGGTGCTGCAAAGAAGCCTCCCACTGGGAAGAAAGAATCCAATGCTGTTTATGGTCAACCTGATCGTAGCAGAAGGCATCAGTCTGTTAGTGCAGTTCATATCTCAAAACCAACTCCTGCACCAACAGAGCAGCCACAGGGCAACCAACAGAGGGCTAGAAGACAGTTCACGAAGATCAACATGTCAATGGCTCAGGCATTGCAACACTTGTTGAAGGCTGAACTTATTACTTTGAAAGAGGCCCCTCAGAATCCCAATGTTACCTCTTCCAGGTACAATCCCAATGCACGGTGTGCATACCATTCAAACTGCCAGGGACATGATACTAATAATTGCTGGGTCTTGAAGAATAAAATTCAGGATATGATTGATGCTGGAGAAATTGAGTTTGATCCTCCGGGTACTCCCAATGTGATTACTGCTCCAATGCCGAATCACGAGAAGACTGTCAACGCCATTGAGGAAGATCTACATGTCTATTCAGTTATGGAGTTGACCACACCACTGTCTGTTATCAAAAAGAGGTTAGTACAAGCTGGGATCTTTCCAGGTTGTCGTGAAGATTTTTTGTATTGCACCTACAAGCCGGATAGTTGCTTCATATTGAGAGATGGAATTCAACGTCTCATGGATAAATATACTATAGTGTTTGAGAGGACTCCGTCGTCTGTAGAAAGTATGGTGGATCATCTGACTCAGGGTAGGAAGATTGAAGAGGTTGATATGGTTGACAAAGTACCAATAAGAATCACTTCAAAGGGACCTATTAAAATCACCCATCAGGGTCCAATCAGGATTACTACTGAAGGTCCTGTGAAAGTTGTTGCTGAAGCCAGAGTAGCTCCTATGGTCATTACTACTCCTGGTCCTATCCCATATACGTCTGACAAAGCTGTGCCTTGGCACTATGGGTCTGATGTTTACATCCATGGCGTTAAGCAAGAGCCTGTAGCTGATGTGCCTGTTGATGTTGACAATATTGTTGGATCTAGTAAGATCACTCGTAGTGGAAGAGTCTTCTCTCCTCCAGTTGCTTCTAAGAATGCAGTTACTCCTGCTGCTACCTCCACCACTGATGCTCGGGGCAAGGGTCCTGTTATTGAGCCTGTATCTACTGATGTACCAGCTGCTGATGATCTCTCTAAGCAGATGGAAGAAGTATTGAAAATCATTCGCAAGAGTGATTATGACATTGTTGATCAGTTGGGGCATACTCCCTCAAAGATCTCTATGTTGTCCTTGTTGCTGTGTTCAGAGGCCCATGCCAAGTCCTTGATCAAGTTTCTGAAGACCGCTCATGTACCCAGTGCAATTTCTGTTGACCAATTTGAGAACTGTGTTGCCCACCTGACCTATGACAATGGGTTAGGATTTTCTGATGCTGATTTGACCCCTGCCAAGAGGAATCATAACAGGGCCTTGCATATTTCAATTGAATGCAGGGGCACTACCCTGTCACATGTGCTGATAGATAATGGTTCCTCTTTGAATGTGTTGCCTAAGGAAGTCCTGAACAAGCTGAGTCCTGAAGATGCTGTGCTGAAGCCCAGTAATATTGTGGTAAAGGCTTTTGATGGTTCTAGAAGAGTAGTACATGGGGAGATTGATCTTCCAATCAAAGTTGGCTCCCAGGTGTTTACTGCTACATTCTTTGTGATGGATATTCGTCCTTCGTACTCTTGTCTGCTTGGTCGTCCTTGGATCCATGGGGCAGGTGCTGTGACCTCTACATTGCACCAAAAGTTGAGATATCCGGTGAATGGAAAGGTTGTTACTGTCTATGGAGAAGAAGAATACTTTGTCAGCCATGTAAACACTTTCAAGTATCTGGAAATGGAAGGTGAATACATTGAGACTCCGTGTCAGACGTTTGAAGTGGTTCCTTGGGTTGTTAATGACTATGTAGCTCCTCCTGTTGTGAAGAAAGTTCCTGTGGTTACCAGAAAGCCTCCAACAATGGCAATGGCCTCCCTCAATGATGCAAGAGCTGTGGTGGATGAAGGTGGTTGTACTATTTGGGGTCAGCTTCCTGATATTCCATACAAGTCTGACAAGTTTGGTTTGGGTTTCACTGCAGAGTCCCAGAAGGCTGTTCGTCGTGCTCGTGCTGCCCGTATCACTAATCAAGGGGTTGTGAAGGACCAGATTAATGCTGTGGGAGATCAAGATGAAGACTACAACTTGGATGCATGGATTTTTCCTACTGTGGGTGCTGGACTCAATAATTGGAAAGCTGAAGATGTTATCCCTATCTCCTATAGTCAGGAGTAAATACTATTACTGTGTTATGTTTTAAGTTTGTAATTTCTGAACAATTGAACTTTCAAGCCATGTGCCTTACTCGGGGCACAATGGTGTGCTTGTTACGGGTTGTCATTTCATTTGCATACTTCATTCAATAAAATCAGTGGACGTTTCGTTTTAGTAAATATTGTGTTCCTTGTCTTTCTTTTCTTTTATTTTCGTTTTATCATCTATGTGTTCTTACACACACCCACATCACTAAATGCAGATCCTCATCCACTCTGGATCCTGTTGATAACAGTTCTACTATTGCCAATTATAATTTCGAGAATCCGATCTATCAAACTGAAGACGGAAATGAGGACGATTGTGAAATACCTGTAGAGCTTGCTAGGTTGTTACAACAAGAAGAGAAAGCTATACAGCCACATGAAGAGCCAGTCGAAGTTGTGAATTTGGGAACTGAAGAAAACAGAAAAGAGGTCAAGATAGGGGTTGATTTAGAGGACAGTGTCAAGAACAGGTTGATTCAGATGTTACGTGACTATGTGGAGATATTTGCTTGGTCTTATGAAGATATGCCAGGGTTGGATACAGACATTGTGGTTCACCGTTTGCCAGTGAAAGAAGATTGTCGTCCAAAGAAGCAGAAGGTTCGTCGTATGCGTCCTGAAATGTCAGAAAAGATCAAGGCAGAGGTAATGAAACAGTTCAATGCAGGGTTCTTGGCAGTGACTTCTTATCCTCAGTGGGTTGCAAATGTGGTACCGGTTCCTAAGAAAGATGGTAAGGTACGTATGTGTGTGGACTACAGAGATCTGAATAAAGCTAGCCCTAAAGATGACTTTCCACTTCCTCATATTGATATTCTGGTAGACAACACTGCTCAGCATAAGGTATTCTCTTTTATGGATGGTTTCTCTGGTTACAACCAGATCAAGATGGCACCTGAAGATATGGAGAAGACAACATTTGTGACACAGTGGGGCACCTTTTGCTATAAGGTAATGCCATTTGGTTTGAAGAATGCAGGGGCAACATATCAGCGTGCTATGGTGGCTTTGTTTCATGATATGATTCATCATGAGATAGAAGTATATGTAGATGATATGATAGCCAGATCTCAGAATGAAGAGCAACATCTTGATCATCTGCACAAGTTGTTTGAGAGGTTGAAGAAATACAAGTTGAGATTGAATCCAAACAAGTGTACTTTTGGAGTTAGATCTGGTAAACTCCTGGGTTTCATTGTCAGTGGAAAAGGTATTGAAGTGGATCCTGCAAAAGTGAAAGCGATACGAGAGATGCCAGCTCCCCGTACTGAGAAGGAAGTTAGAGGTTTCTTGGGACGATTGAACTACATTGCAAGATTTATTTCCCAATTAACAACTACCTGTGAGCCAATCTTCAAGTTATTGAAGAAAGATCAGGTGATGGAATGGAATGATGAGTGCCAGACTGCCTTTGATGAAATTAAGAGATATCTGCTGGAACCACCAATTTTGATGCCACCAGTTGATGGAAGACCCTTGATTATGTACTTAACAGTGTTAGACAACTCAATGGGGTGTGTGTTGGGGCAACATGACGAGTCTGGTCGAAAAGAGCAGGCAATATACTACCTTAGCAAAAAGTTTACCGACTGTGAAACAAGATACTCACTGCTCGAGAAAACTTGCTGCGCTTTGGCATGGGCTGCTCGCCGACTAAGACAGTATATGTTGACCCATACTACCTTATTGATTTCTAAGATGGATCCAATCAAGTACATATTTGAGAAACCTGCTCTCTCCGGAAGAATTGCAAGATGGCAAATGATCTTGACAGAATATGACATACAGTATACTACTCAGAAGGCCATTAAAGGAAGTGTTGTTGCTGATCATTTGGCTCATCAAGCAGTGGATGATTACCAATCAATGAGTTTTGAGTTCCCCGATGAAGACATTATGATTATTACCAAAGAACCTGGACAATATGACGGACCTGAACAAGGATCCCGATGGACTATGGTTTTTGATGGTGCTTCCAATGCACTTGGTAATGGTATTGGTGTTGTGATTAGTTCCCCTGAAGGTTATCATACCCCGATTACTTCCAGACTTTGTTTCTATTGTACCAATAATATGGCTGAGTATGAGGCATGTATCTTGGGTATTAAAGCTGCTATTGATATGAAGATTCAGTTCCTTGATGTGTATGGAGATTCAGCCCTGGTAGTAAGTCAGATTAAAGGAGATTGGGATACCAAGCATGATAACCTCATTCCTTACAGAGAGCATGTGTTGTCTTTGATCCCACATTTCAAAGAGATTACTTTTGGACACATTCCACGAAGAGAGAATCAGTTGGCAGATGCATTAGCTACCATGGCATCCATGTTTGAGATCAGTTGGGATGATGAAGCTCCCAAGATTACTATTGATAGATTTGAAAAGCCTGCATATTGCAATGAGATTGACACAGAAGGAGCAGAGGAGAAGCCTTGGTTCTATGAAATAAAAAGATATCTTGAAGCTCAGGAGTTCCCTGAAGGGGCATCTGTCAAAGATAAGAAGTTTCTGAGAAGATTTTCTGCTAAGATCTTCTTGAGCAATGGGATTCTGTACAAGCGCAATCATGATTCAACTATGCTTCGTTGTGTGGATAAGAAGGAAGCAACTGAGATCATGGAAGATATGCATGATGGGATCTTTGGCACTCATTCTAGTGGTCACACTATGGCAAAGAAGATATTGAGAGCAGGTTACTATTGGTCTACCATGGAAGCTGATTGCTATCAACACTCCAGAACATGTCACAAATGTCAAATCTATGCTGATAAAGTTCATGTACCTCCATCACCATTAAATGTGTTGACTGCTCCTTGGCCCTTTGCCATGTGGGGCATTGATATGATTGGTGAGATCAAGCCTACTGCCTCTAATGGGCATCGTTTCATCCTGGTTGCTATTGATTATTTCACGAAGTGGGTGGAGGTAGCTTCATTTGCATCTGTTACTAAGAATGTTGTGGCTCGGTTCATTAAGAATAATCTCATATGTAGGTATGGCATCCCTGAGAGGATTATCACTGACAATGGCTCTAATCTGAACAACACTATGATTACTGATCTCTGCACGCAGTTCAAGATTAAGCATCACAACTCTTCTCTGTATCGTCCAAAAATGAATGGGGCAGTTGAAGCTGCTAATAAGAACATCAAGAAGATTGTACAGAAAATGACTGTTACTTACAAGGATTGGCATGAGATGTTACCATTTGCTCTTCATGGTTATCATACCACGATACGTACTTCAACAGGGGAAACCCCATTCTCCTTAGTCTATGGTATGGAAGCAGTTCTGCCCATTGAAGTTCAGATTCCCTCCTTGAGAATTATGAAGGATGCAGGCTTGGATGAAGATGAGTGGATTCAGACTCGACTGGACCAGATAAATTTGATTGATGAGAAGAGGTTAGCAGCAGTTTGTCATGGCCAGATGTACCAAAAGCGAATGATCAAAGCTTTTAACAAGAAGGTTAAGCCAAAGGTATATCAGGCTGGTGACTTGGTAATCAAGCGTATCATATTACCACAGGGTGATCCTAGAGGCAAGTGGACTCCAACATATGAAGGACCATTTGTAGTCAAGACAGTGTTCTCAGGAGGTGCCATGATACTTACTACAATGGATGGTGAAGATTTTCCACAGCCTGTAAACGCAGACATAGTTAAAAAATACTACGCATAAAAAGAGACCCGCTAGGTTGACAGGCCTAGGCAAAAATAAGGGCATCCCGGCAAACCAAAAGGGTTTGGGCAAAAATCAGGGATATATATAAAAAGATGTACACCCGGCAAGTCGAAAACCTGAAAAGGCGGCTTGGGCAAAAAGGGGTATCCCGGTGGATTGAAAACCTGAAAGGGCAATCCAGGCAAAAGTTAGGGATTAAAGCGTATGACTATGTCTCGTTTGGATCACCCATAAAACTGCAACCAGTTGTACTACTTACTCAAGCTCGAACAGATAAAGCTCAATCCAATCGTTTCCGTCTCAACAGCAAGAAGATGAGATACTTGAATGGCAATAGTAGAATTGAAACTCAATAGGATTGTTTCCCACATAGCTGATTTTCTCTGTTTTGTAAAAACTTTATGACAAAATCCTCTTACTAGGGTTTATGTCTCCTTGTACAAATTTACCCGTGTATGGGTCACTTTTTGATATAAATAAATTCCATCTTTTGAATCCAGATTTACTTTTACCCTATTTACATAAGCGAAACGTCCATTGGTTGTGTTTGAATGTATGTATGCTTTTGAATATGATTGATGTTTACCAGAAATGCATGTATGCTTTTAATATGATTAATGTTTACCAGAAATGCATAAAAATGCAGTAATAGTATTTACTAAGGACGAACGAGGGAAGGATTTCGACGAAGCTTCGCCGGTTCATCTTTACAAGACAGTTACAAACCCTCAGTAGGACGAATCCATCTTCACAAAGTCTCATCTCCCCTGGAATTTATATCCATCTCTTTTATCCTCATACGGATATACGGGAATTTACTTTCCAATAAGGGTACGACGAACGAAGACGGAGGTGATATCTATCCTACTATCAAACGAAGACGGGAGGTCATCTATACCCTGTTATCCCCAGCATACGGGAGGTCATCTATACCCTGTTATCCCCAACATCCGGGAGGTTATCCATACCTTGCCATCCCCAGCAGACGGAAGGTTATGTATAATACATTCTGCAACAACAAATCGGGATTTATTTTCCCTGGCCAGCAGTTGTTATATGAAGACATTCAGACGCTTCCGGCAGTATCATATTATACATACATCATTTATATCATACCATAACATATACATACATAAATACATACTACATTTATTTAAGTGCATCATATTATACATGCATACATAAAGCATAAACTAATATTATTTTACAGAATGTTACCTTGTTTTCAAGGTAATTATCCAACAAACAGACTTATGATCATCAGGATTGCTCTATCCTCCTAAAGACATGCTGTTACATCAGGATCACTCCAGTCTCCTGAAAGCATATTATATTATTACCTCAGGGTTGCTTTATCCTCCTGACAACTTCTCATTACTTCAAGACTGCTTTAGAGTTATCATTATTGATTGCTCTATCCTCCTGAAATCCTATTATTACTTCAAGACTGCTTTAGAGTTATCATTATTGATTGCTCTATCCTCCTGAAATCATATTATTACTTCAAGACTGCTTTAGGGTTATCATTATTGATTGCTCTATCCTCCTGAAGACATGCTGTTACATCAGGATTACTCCAGTCTCCTGAAAGCATATCATCAATCTCTCAAGATTGCTCTATCCTCTTGAAATTATATTGTTACCTCAGGACAGCTCCAGCCTCCTGATAGCTTTTCACCCCCCCTGAAGACATGCTGTTACATCAGGATTACTCCAGTCTCCTGAAAGCATATCATCAATACCTCAGGACTGCTCCAGACTCCTGACAGCTTTCATTATACCTCCATATTTTGGACTGCTTTATCTTCCAAGAAATATATTTGAAGAATTGTCCCCTAGTGGCATCTTTAAGCCCACTCAATCATATTCAACTAGCCATCTGTATCACTCTAATGCACTGGTGAGTGCAAATTTTTGGGCTTTTGTGTTCAATCCCCTTCAACCTTCCAGGTCATGACTGGCAAATGTACCAATCTAACCCCTCAGGTTTCAGAAAATTGAACAGGGGCAGCTGTTGCACCCCAAAATTTTCCCTCACAATACAAGACTTTGTGTTCTAAGAAGGTTCACAAGGTTCACAAGTTCCACAATGCTTTACATAACCTTTCATGAGGTTCATGAAGTCTACAAGTCACTTCATGAGGTTCACAAGGTTCACAAGCTTCACAATACCTCCCATGAGATTCACAAGACATCTTATGATGGTTCACAAGGTTCACAAAGTTCACAATTGGTCAGAAGAGTCGACAATTCCCTCAGACAATGCACCTCCTAAGCAGTGCATCCAAAACTAGGGTTTTGACTTTAATCAGGCTAAATGGATTTCCAAGACTTCAAGTGAGCTTCATAAAATCTTATATGTGTGTAAGAACCCCCATGACAAGTTTCAAGACTTTTCTCAGAAGTTTGCTCAGTCAGCTGATCAGATAAGTCAAAATCAGTCAAAGTAGTTAAAAAGTCAAACTGAGGTCAACTGTGGTCAAACCAAAGTCAAACTTCATGATTTTTTGCCAACATCAAGTATATGAAGTAAAATTCATCATTTGATCAAGGGTTGATCATGATTCATCAAAGAGATTCCAGATCATCAATAATCAAGAGTTTCTAAATTAGGGTTTCCTCAGTAAAAGTCAACTGAACTTTGACCAGCCATAACTTTCACATACTTCATCACCAAGTCTCCATCCAGAGCTCATTTTGAAGGAAATTGAATTCTCTACAACTTTGATGTTGCAAGTTAAGCCCAAAAATGCTTCATTTGGAAGATATGAGCTAAGACATTATAGGTCATTTCAAAAGTCAACAAAAAGTCAACAACTTCAAAAGGGCATAACTTGAGATTGGTAAATGATATGGACCTGAAACCAATGGGGTTGTTTAGAGGACTCTTCAAGCTTTCCAAAATGTACAAGAACACCCTCATACCTTTAAAATTGAGGGAGATATGCCCTTGCAAAGTTGGGAAATTTTGTGATGGTTTATGTTGAAAATGGAGGTTTAAAATCGCTTTTTTCCAAATGGGCTGCCCAAATTATGATCCAATCCATACACTAGTACTATGCACGACCCAAACCATTTAAAATCTGATCTTTATTATTTTTATTTCTATTTAATTTGATTTAAATCATTAAAAATCATTTTAAATAAAAATAAAATATGAAAATTAAAGATTTTATTTGGATAATGCTTCTAGAAAGTCTTAATTGGTGATTAGAATTAAAGAGGAAAGGAATCATGAGATTGGTACAAGAATAGCAAGTCTTCATGAACAAATATTTGACTTTTACACCATGATCTTTTTCAATCTTTTTTGGATCAAATCTCCACACAACCAATGAGTTTTCTTAACCTAATTCACTCACATATATATACTAAACACAAACCTAACATTGATTGACAAATCCAGCAGCTTCAAAGGTAGGTTTTCACTTCAAAAAAATTCAAGCAAAAGTGATATTCGGATTCCATCATCCAAGAGGTTTAAAGGTAAAATAAAGACATAGAGAGCTTCATTGGACATCCTTGATCATAAACCATCACTCACATTCATCCAAATCATGCCATAATGTTCTACCCGAATCAAACTTCATCTTGAATTTCAATTTTTCGATTCTGTTCATTTGTGCATTATTAATGAATTTTGTTTGAGCTTTTGTGTTTGTGAGGTTCCAAGGAACGATTCTGGACAATTGGATTGAAGCTTCATGACCTATATCACCCGCGGCCATTATTAGGGTTTAGAGCTCAATTTTAGGGTTTAATGATTCAACAAATATAAATGAATTCTGGACACATAGGAAGGTTCTATGAGATACAAGGATCATAAAACTGTAATTAATTTCATAAATCATTGCTGTTTGGTATGAGTTTGATTTTCGCAGGTTTGACACCATGAAGAACTTGCAATAGATTTCGCAGGAAAATTCAAAAGGAAATTCGCAGGAAATTTGAACGAAGAAGATGAAGTTTGGCGCGCGTCCCTGGGATTCAAATTTCGCTTTATATTATATAGTTTTGTTTATATTTAATTTGTACAGGTTGTTGAGTGGCCCAGTGGAAAAGCTTGTATGCGTATGATCAAAGGGGAGGGGATCGAATCCTGCCTCCAGCCAATGTTTTGGTATTTTCTCATTTTAATTGTGTTCTTAATATATTATTATTGGTGATTGTTTGACTATCAGTTAGGCTCTCCCAGCCAGGCGGATACGCGTGCATGCTTGTAATCAGAAGGTCCTGGGTTCAAGTCCCACCCCAGGCCTTTTGTTTTTCATTATTTTTCTGGATTTTTAAGACATTGCATAAAAACAATTGGAGTCATTCTATGATCACCAGCGCATGGGTGGCCTGATGGTCTGTTTTGATGCTGGCAAGCTTGAAGACCTGGGTTCAAACCCAGCCAAGGTAAGTTCTTATTTTTTATCACTTTTTCTACTTTCTTTAATTAATTAGTTTATTTGTTTTATATTCTTAATAAAAAAATAAATCATATATATTAAAAATTTAAAATAACATCTTATTCTCTAAAAATTCTAGACTTTCTATTTTTTTATTTAATCCAGAAATTTATTTTATTATTTTATGTAATTATAATATATATGTATATATTAGTTAAAATAATTTTGTATATAAACAAACCCTAATTTTCTAAACAAACCCTAAAATATTTTCTAAAACAAAACTTAATTCTATTTTTTCTAAATAATTTTATTTTTTAATTCTTGATGTAATTATTATGTATATCTATTTATTTAATATGATTCTTGTAAATTTTGTAAATATGATTATTTTTATTTATGAACATGATATTTAAAATTTATTTTCTTTATATAATATGTAAATACCTTTTATAATTTTTGTTTAGAAATAATTAAATTTGATAATGATTTAAATTTGTAATTATTTAAAATTTTTATATTATAGTAATTATTTAATTATCCATGTTTCTAAATAAATGCTTATATATAAAAATCAAATTTTGTGTTTATTATTCTAATCATATTATTATAATATTTTTCTATTAATTATTGTTACTAACCATATTATTATTTTTGCTTCATTAATTTTATATATTATTATTTCACTAATTTTTTATTATTTACTAACCTCACTTATTTTATTATTACTAATTTCTTTGATTATTATTTAGTATTTTAACTAACCCTATTTCCTAATTTTTATTACTACTAACCCATTATTTATTTATTGCTAATTTATTATTATTTTTTTGCTTATTATTTATATTTTGCTATTTATTTTGTTTATTATTATAATTTTGTAAATGCTCCCGGATGTAAATTTTTTAATTATTTAATTGTTGCTATGGTTAGTAATTTAGGGAGTGCAAAACATGTATTCTATGTAAAATAAATTTAGATCACTTTAATCATAAGATAAATAATATTGAACACTCACACACGTAAGTCGATTTTAATCGCCATCCTACACTTTCTAAGGTTATCCCTCATTGTTGCCTAAATCATAAGGTCAAGTGGGGTGTATAAAGCAAGTCCCTTAAAAGAAAAATCATCAAGTCCCTAATGGTTGCCTTTACAAATCAAGTCCCTTCGAATAATGATGATAGTCCCTCCTATATGCTTATTACACCCCACAGTTGCCTTCACAAAACAGATGTCCCTGTCATGTCCCTTACATCCAAGGTAATGACTACCTACTCCTTAATAGTAGGGATAGTCTTACCAATTAAAGGATAAAGAACAAGAAAGACTTAAAACTTTAGGGTAGGTTCCTCTTATGTACTTGCTCACTTCAAAAACTTTTCAAACTTTCCACAATTTCAAACAAATTTTCAAAAACAAGTTTTTACGCATCCGTACATGGATCATTATCAACTCATATGAAAATTTTCCTATTCACACACTACACTTTCAAAAAAACAATTCAAAAGTGAGCTAAGTAACTAAGAGCCCATGGATAACCATGGATGTAAAGGGTGCTAACACCTTACCTTTACATAACCTACCCCCCGGACCCAAAAATATCTCTTAAGGTCTTTCCTGTTCTTTTATACCCTTTCCTTTTGGATAAAATAAAAGTCGGTGGCGACTCTTGCTATCCGCAACATAACTAAAAGTCAGTTCTCCCACCGTGTTACAGTATCCTGGACATGGTTATGGACCTTGACCCTTCTCAGAGGAGTATGGTCCACACATGCTTACAGTTTTATGACCCTCCATTGAGATGTTTAACCTTTCCAGACTTTCAGCTAGGGCCTCTGCTGGAAGAATTTTCTTCATTGATTGGAGTACTTATCAGGGGTGGAATCCCTTTCAACCCAGAGATGACAGCTCCCAGAAATGAGGAAATAGCAAGGGCACTATACTTGGAGCCTGCCTTGATTTAGCAAAATATGACAACAAAGGCTGGGATCCTTGGTTTGCACTTAGACTTCTTGATTTCTCAGGCCATCCTGAAAGCTTCTTTGGGAGAGTGGAGGGCAGTCTGTGCACTGTTAGCCCTCAGCATATATGGGGCTATACTGTTTGCAGATGAGCCCAAATTTGTCAGCAAAAATGCCATCCATTTGTTTCTCTTGAAGAACCCAGTACCCACATTGCTAGGAGATTTCTATTATTCCATCCATCAGAGGAATGAGAAACAGAGGGGGAAGTTGGTAAGATGTTGTGCTCCTTTGTTTTATACCTGGATGCTCAGACACCTGCCTAAGTCAGATACTTTCTTGAATCCCCACCAACAGAAGAATTGGGCCAAGAGGCTCATTGCCTTGACTTCAGATGATATTAGATGGTGCACCCATAGCACCAAAGGCAAGGAAATTATCACCAGCTGTGGACAATACCCAAATGTGCCTCTGATAGGAGTAAATGGTTGCATCAACTACAATCCTTTACTGTTTAAGAGACAACTGGGCTATGCTTTGGTTCACCCTCCCAGAGGACAAGATTTAGCTGAGACCCTGTATTGTGAAGTGAAACCTAATTCAACTGTTGTCAGACAAGCATCCTGGGCTTGGGACAACATCCAGACAAAAGGGGTAGCTATTCTTGGAAGATGTAATAACGTTTCTTCAACTCAGTACTATGACTGGTCCCGTACCAGGGTTCAGATTACCAGAATTCCTTTCATCTTGGAAGACATACCGGGGCCATCCACAGTACAGCCTGCAACAACAGTAAGCCTGGAGGAGTTTGAAAAGTTGAAGGAAAGGAATGAGCAGCTATCTCAAGCCTTGAAGAAAACCCTTTGGGAAAGGAGTGATGGTCGTCTGGACATTGAAAGATTGGAAAGGCTCAGGGTGGAGCATCTTGCCAAAATTGAGAAGACAGAGGACTACATCAGGAAAGCAAGAGCTGGGGAACAAATATTGAAGAATGCCTGTAAGGAGGCCAAAATTCAGAAGGCTAGGGCTGAGCTCTATTTGCAAGAGAGCCGGGCTAGGTGGGTCAGGATCACTGAAGCCCGTGCACAAGAAGACCATAAGACTCAAGCCAAGATTGAACAGCTAGAGGCCAGTGAAAAGAAGCAGCAGGAAGCTTTGTTGGCAGCTCAGAAGGAGATTTCAGAATTGAAGCTTAGGGCAGGGTTGAAGAGGTCTAAAGATTAGGACAGGCATAAGAAGCTGACCACTGCTATTGCTACCAGGAACCTCCTCATTAGGACCATTACAGAGCACCCAGCTGGTCCAGAGACTGAGGCACTCCTGAAGGAGGTTAGAGAAGATGAATTTGGGTTGGATGTCTGATTCTTTGTTTGTTGTTGTTTCCATTTGATGTACTTTTCCTTTTGTTATATTTTGACCCTCCATGGGCATGTGTTGTAAAACAAACTATGTATTATTCCCCATTTGTAATATATTTTAGTTTGTTTCCATTTGGGCTTTTCTCTCAGCAATGTCAAGCATCTTCCTCGAGGTCTGGAAAGGTCAAAACTAAGAACCAAACTGGATACCTTGGAAAACAAATAAGCATACTGCATTGCATACTAACTTTGTTTTTGTTTTGTAGGTTTTGTTGTTATTTATTGTTTCTAACTTTGTTGTCACTTCAGGAAACATTGCTCGTCGCCGAGTGTTCCCTGTCAACCACGTGCACCGGTATCCGACTCGTAACAACCTTCCCGACATTCAAATGGAACAAGTACAGCAGGATCTGACTGAGGTCAGGAATCAGATGGTTAATGGGAGATTGGAGATGAGAAACCAGATGTCTTAATTCATGGCAGTAATGACTGGCTTAGTCCAGAGTCAAGAAAGATTAAGAGAGTTGGTGGAAAGACAAACTCCTGAGGAACCTCCCCTGGGAACAGGAGGAACTAGCAATAATGAACAGGGTCAGCCTCGTATTGACCCACAGGAATTTGGACCTCATTTGAATCCAGAAGTTAACATCCAAAGAAATGTTCAAGGAAATGCTACTGGGGGCCCAATCCTGCAGGAGGATCCCCAAGGAGAACAGTTTACTGTTATTGGAGCTGGAGATGAGATATACGACAGAAGGTTAGATGAGATTGCTGAAAAACTAAGATCCTTGGAATCTCAGAATTCTTTGGGCTTCGATGTGATGGACATGGGGTTAGTAGATGGGGTGAAAATTCCCCACAAATTCAAGCCCCATGCTTGTAAAAGTACAATGGCACCTCCTGTCCTCGCACTCATCTGCATTCTTTCTTGGGAAGGCTCAAAGCTTATACTATGGATGAAAAGTTGTGGATGTTCTACTTTGAAGATAGTCTGACTGGGGCTTCAAGAGAGTGGTATTCACACTTGTCTAGGGCCACCATAAGATGCTGGAAGGATTTGGGTGAGGCTTTCATCCGTCAATATCAATACAACCTGGACATGGCTCCCAACAGGACCCTTCTGATGGGAATGTCGCAATCTTCTAGAGAGAGCTTCAGGGAATATGCTCAAAGATGGAGACAGCTTGCTGCTGCTGTCCAACCACCCATGTCAGAAAGGGAAATGGCTTACATGTTCATGAATACATTGCAAGGGACCTACATTGATAGACTGGCTGCTTTTTCCTCTACCAGTTTTGCTGATGTGGTCATAGCTGGTGAAAGGATCGAAAGTCTCTTGAAGATGGGCAAAATTTCCGACAGTGGTGCAAGTTCATCCAGCAATCCCAGAAAGCCTTTTGTGGGACCCAGAAGGGCAGATGAAACAAATTCCATTCATACAAGCAGGGGCAGGCCTCAATATGCTCACCGGTCAGTAGCAGCTGTTACCATTCCAGCTCCATTGCCACAACAATCAGCATATCCTCAACAACAACAACCACAATATCAACAACAAGTTCATTATCCGCAACAAAGGTCGTACAACAACAACAACAACAACCAACAACAGCGTCCTTTCCAACAAAGGCCATCACAAGCAAACAGGGTAATTGACCCAATCCCAATGCCGTATGCTGCACTCTTGCCACAACTCCTAAAGCTCAACATAGTTGAGTTAAGGACATTGGCACCTCTAGATCCTCTCAATATGCCAAAGAACTATGATGCAAATGCCAGGTGTGCATTCCACTCAAATGCACCGGGGCATAATACTGAAAAATGCAGGGCCCTACAAATGAAAGTCCAGGACCTGGTGGACTCAAAAGCTCTCAATTTTGCACCTCCTCCAAACGTCACAAGAAATCCGATGCCTAGTCACAACGGGCCTAGGATTAATTCTATTGAGGAAGGCAAACCATCCACATTAATCACCAGTGTTGCACAAATCCGAACACCCTTGGTGGAAATCAAAGCTCAGCTATTAGAGTGCCAAGTGTTCCCCGGATGCGAGGTCGGCTGTGGATATTGCAACATTGCCATTAATGGATGTGAGAGGCTGAGAAACGGCATAGATGGTCTCATTAAAGATGGAATTCTTCAGATTACGACAACAACAACTACGGCTCCAACAACTTCTCCATCAATGATCGCAGATACTCCTACAACGTCAGCAACCATTGTTCCAACAGATTCTACTACAACTCCAACAATTACTCAGTCAATCACTTCAGCGGATACAAGTTCAGTCACAATTCCTTCTACAACGACAACACCCATTATTCCTTCATTTCCTGCTACAACTTCAGCACTTGTCCAATCAACAGTATCTTCTACAACATCAGCAATAGTTAATGAAAGTGTCTCAGCGGTTACGATATACTACGATCCTGAAAATGTTCCTTCCGACAATTCACAACAAAATACTACTCCTGTCAGGGCCCCAGTTACCATATACTACGATCCACACACCATTGTGTTCCCCTATGCAGCTGCTATCAGTCCAGTCACCATCACAGTGCCGGGGCCAGTTCCTTACGAAAGCAATAATGCCATCCCTTGGCATTATGGCTCAGATCTATACTGCGAGGGGCAGAAAGTCACTTTGGAATCATCAACTTCTTCACCTCAGATAGACAATGTGGGGGGAGGCGGAGGCTTCACTAGAAGCAGACGTCTCTTCGCCCCGCAAATACCGAGGCCCATTGCTGAAGCAGAAGCTGCTGCTAAGGCAAAAGGGAAGAGCATGGTGCAGGAAGAACAAGTTGCTAAGGAAGCTTTGAAGATTCATTTTGATCAAGAGGTTGATGAATTCATGCGAATCATCAAAAAGAGTGACTATAAGGTGGTGGACCAGCTTCACCAAACACCTTCCAAAATCTCCATACTATCATTGTTAATGTGCTCCGAGGCTCATCGGAACACACTATTAAAAGTTCTGCATGCAGCTTATGTGCCGGAGGAGATCACTGTCAATCAGTTAGAGGCCGTGGTTGGAAATGTCAACGCTAGTCATGGACTAGGGTTTACCAACACTGATCTGACAACGGAAGGTCGCAACCACAACAAGGCTTTGCACATTACCCTGGAGTGTAAGGGTGCAGTTCTTTCTCACGTATTGGTGGACACAGGATCGTCACTCAATGTCCTACCCAAGAAAGCCCTTGTGAAGCTGGAGCATGATGGATTGGCATTATGCCCAAGCAACTTGGTAGTGAGAGCCTTTGACGGTTCTAAAAGATCAGTTCTGGGAGAGATAGAGTTACCAATAATGATTGGCCCACAGGTGTTCAAAACAACCTTCTTTGTGATGGATATACAGCCTGCCTACAGCTGTCTATTGGGTAGACCATGGATACACGCCGCTGGCGCCGTGACATCAACCCTTCACCAGAAGTTAAAATTCGAGTGGGAGGGCCAAGTTATTACCATTTGTGGGGAGGAGGATATTTTTGTTAGCCAGCTGGCTACTTTCAAATACATTGAAATGGATGGGGAGATACATGAAACAATGAGTCAGGGGTTTGAGGCCCTCAATATTAATGAAACATCTGCTGTGCTTGGGACCTCCATCACATCATATCAACAAGCCCGGAAGGTTGTTGAGGAGGGTACCGCTCAAGGCTGGGGCAAGCTGCTGCCTGTAGAGAAGAAGGAGGACCGATTCGGGTTGGGTTACAAACCAACTCGACAAGATCAACCAGAGGCTGCAAAGGAGCCCAAGTTTGTCAGCGGGGGAATGCTCACCCCGGATGCTGTGAATAGTTTGGAAGATGAGTCAGAAGAAGAGCGCAACCTGGAAAGCTGGATACGTCCAAAGATCCCGGGGAGCCATGTCTCAAACTGGTCTTCCCAGGAAATTATAAGAGTTACTCCCGCAGAGTAATTACTATTTCCTGTTTTTAAAGCATGCATCAAGTCTTGCATCTTGCCCAAGATGTCAGGACTCATTTTGTAATCGGGCCATCTTGTATTTTGTGCAAAGATCAATTAATGAATATCAGGACATCTTTTGCAAATGAGTCTTTTCTTTTCCGCTCACTGTTTTTCATTTTTTATTTTTTTGTACAAAAATAAAATGGCAATGTTTTTCAAAATAATAACTTCATTTTCACTTTTTCTAAACAAGATAAAACTGATCACTAAAATGAACAAATCTAAACCCTTGCAGAGAGTGCCCTCCAGACTGCACCGACAACAACACTGCTACGACTTCGTATGACTTTGACAATCCGATTAATCAAGCTGATGAAGGGGTTGAAGAAGATTATGAGCTACCTGAAGAGCTAGCCAGGTTGTTGAGACAAGAGGAGAAGGTTATCACTCCTCATCAGGAGGAAGTTGAGACGGTTAATCTTGGTACAGAAGAAGACTTGAAAGAAGTTAAGATCGGGGCCTGCCTACAAGATTCAGTAAAAGAGCAACTGATTGACATGCTTTGGGAATATGTGGATGTTTTTGGTTGGTCTTATCAGGATATGCCAGGGTTGGACACCGACATTGTTATGCACAAGCTGCCTCTGAAAGAAGACTGTCCTCTAGTAAAACAGAAGTTGCGCCGCACTCGCCCAAATATGACAATGAAGATAAAAGAAGAGGTACAAAAACAGTGGGACGCCGGTTTCCTTGCTGTGACTAGTTACCCACCGTGGGTCGCTAACATTGTACCTGTGCCTAAAAAGGATGGCAAGGTGAGGATGTGTGTGGATTACCGGGACCTGAACAGAGCCAGCCCGAAAGATGACTTCCCATTGCCACACATTGATGTATTGGTCGACAATATGGCTCAGTTCTCGGTGTTCTCCTTCATGGATGGATTTTCAGGATATAACCAGATCAAAATGTCACCTGAAGACATGGAGAAGACAACTTTCATCACACCCTGGGGCACATTCTGTTATAAGGTGATGCCATTCGGACTGAAGAATGCTGGTGCCACTTATCAACGGGCTATGGTAACATTATTCCATGACATGATTCACAAGGAAATTGAATGTTATGTGGATGACATGATTGCCAAGTCCCTCACAGAAGAAGACCACCTGGTGAATCTGTTGAAGATATTCAAGCGTCTGAGGAAGTACCAATTGAAGTTAAACCCCAACAAATGCACATTTGGGGTGCGATCCGGTAAACTGTTGGGATTTATTGTGAGTGAGAAAGGGATTGAAGTTGACCCTGACAAAGTCAAAGCCATTCAAGAAATGCCTGCACCGAAGACCGAAAAAGAAGTTCGAGGGTTTCTAGGTAGATTGAACTACATTTCACGGTTCATATCTCACCTTACAGCAACCTGTGATCCCTTGTTCAAATTTTTAAGGAAAGAACAAACGGTCAGGTGGAATGAAGACTGCCAGAAGGCTTTTGACAAAATCAAGGAATACTTACAAGAGCCTCCAATCCTTATGCCTCCAGTTGAAGGAAGACCTCTAATCATGTACTTGACAGTATTAGAAGGGTCAATGGGGTGTGTGTTGGGCCAACATGACGAGTCTGGTCGAAAAGAGTATGCAATTTACTACCTAAGCAAAAAGTTTACCGACTGTGAACAACGTTATTCACTGCTCGAGAAAACTTGATGTGCTTTAGCGTAGGCTGCTCGCCGACTAAGGCAGTATATGTTGACCCACACCACTTTATTGATCTCCAAAATGGACCCAGTTAAGTACATTTTTGAGAAGCCAACACTTACCGGACGGGTTGCAAGATGGCAAATGATCCTCACAGAATATGACATTCAGTACACCTCCCAGAAAGCCATCAAAGGCAGTGTATTGTCTGACTATCTGGCTGAGCAACCCATTGATGATTACCAGCCTATGAGATTTGACTTCCCTAATGAAGACATCATGTTTATAAAAGCAAAAGATCATAAAGAGCCTATTCACACTGAAGGGCCTGACCCAGAAGAAGAATGGACTATGATGTTTAATGGGGCTGTTAATATGAATGGTCGTGGTGTTGGTGCAGTACTCATTACACCTAAGGGAGTTCACATGCCTTTCTCGGCAAAACTCACTTTTAACTGCACTAACAACGAAGCTGAGTATGAAGCTTGTATTATGGGTCTTGAGGAAGCCATTAACCTCAGGATCAAGACTTTGACAGTATTCGAAGATCCAGCTCTGGAAATCAATCAAACCAACGACAAATGTACACTCACCAGGATCATCTGATTCCATACCGGGATTATACAAGGAGATTACTGACTTTTTTCACTACAGTCAAGCTTGAGTATATCCCTCGAGATGAAAATCAGTTTGCAGATGCTCTGGCTACCATTTCATCCATGATTAAAGTTCAAGCTGCCAACTTTGTGCCTCGGATTTCAGTATCCAGACTTGACAGACCAGCATACGTGTTCTCAATAGACCTTGCTAAAGATGATAAGCCTTGGTTTCATGACATCAAATGCTTCTTGGAGGATCAAACATACCCACCTGGGGCATCATCCAATGATAAGAAGACATTAAGAAGGCTAGCTGGTAGTTTCTTCCTGAATGTTGATGGTTCCTTGTACAAGAAAAACTTTGATATGGTACTTCTCAGATGTGTTGATAAGACAGAAGCAGACTTGTTGATGCACAAGGTGCACGAAGGATCCTTTGGTACCCATGCTGGAGGGCATGCAATGGCTAAAAAGTTGTTAAGATTAGGCTATTATTGGCTCACAATGGATGCAGACTATTGTGCTTATGCTAGAAAGTGTCATAAATGCCAGATCTATGCAGATAAAGTGCATGTGCCTCCAAATCCCCTGAATGTGATGTCTTCACCCTGGCCCTTTGCCATGTGGGGCATTGATATGATTGGCAAGATTGAACCGACTACTTCAAATGGCCACATATTCATCCTGGTAGCCATCGACTATTTCACCAAATGGGTTGAGGCAGCTTCATATGCAAATGTCACCAGGCAAGTGGTAGCCCGATTCCTGAAGAGAGACATCATCTGTCGTTATGGAGTGCCCGAGCGAATCATTACTGATAATGGTTCCAACTTAAACAATAAAATGATGGCAGAAATATGCCGGGACTTCAGGATCCAACACCACAACTCTTCTCCTTACAGGCCGAAGATGAATGGCGCTGTAGAGGCAACTAACGAAAATATCAAGAAGATTGTGCAGAAGATGGTGGTCACCTACAAAGACTGGCATGAAATGCTACCGTTTGCCTTGCATGGGTACCGTACATCAATCAGAACGTCCACTGGGGCAACACCGTATCAGCTGGTATATGGCATGGAGGCAGTCCTGCCTGTTTAAGTTGAATTACCCTCCTTACGGGTACTGATGGATGTCAAGTTGAATGAAGCAGAATGGGTCCGATCCCGATACGAACAACTAAATCTGATTGAAGAGAAGAGATTAGCAGCAATATATCATGGGCAGTTATATCAGAAAAAAATGAAGAAAGCCTTCGATCAGAAAGTCAGGCTTCGGGAATACCAAGTAGGGGATCTTGTGCTGAAAAGACTCATCCCTCCTCATACGGACCACAGGGGCAAGTGGAATCCGAATTACGATGGTCCGTTCATAGTAAAGAAAGTATTCTCTGGTGGAGCACTAATGCTCAGTACTATGGATGGTGAAGATTTCCTGTCCCCTGTGAATTCAGATGTAGTTAAAAAATATTTCGCATAAAATGACCCGCTGGACATAAAAATAGAATGTAAGTCCAGGCAAAAATAGGGCATCCTAGCGAGTCAAAAAAGAAATAAAAGACTCGGGGAAAAATAAGGGAAAATGAATGAATAAAAAAAATGTGTACACCCGCTGAGTTGAAAATCCACATTGGACAGCTCAGGCAAAAATGGGTATCCCGGTGGATTGAAAACCCGAAAGGGCGATCCACGCAAAATCAGGGAATAAGCGAACAACTGCATTCTGAATTCGTCTGTATCACTTACAACGTGGCAAGCTTCGAAAGGTTAAAGCATCGGTCAGAATCAACCTTCTTCAGAAAGTAAGATGAGAAGAGCGTCAAGGTCATACGGGTCATAGCAAAGGAAGCTCGGTAAAGCGTCGTCAACATTGCCAGCACCTTTTTGTTTCTCAATTTGTAACAATCTCCTCATTCCAGGGGATCTGTTTCTTTAACTGTACTTGCCAATTCAAGGCACACAAATCAATAAAATCAGATTTTTAGTCACGTTTCGTCTCATACATTTTATTTTATTTGCAAAAATGTCCGATATCCTTGATATAATAGTTGCATAAATACAAATACGTCTTTTCTAATTAAAATGCTTACAGGAAATATATTTGCTCCCGGGAGTGTCTAAACTCCTATGATGGAATCCAGTAAGGGATACCTCGGGATATACTTGTGCGTTTCTTTGTCATAACAGGATTGCAGGTATTCAAAGCGCAACGTGGGGCATGAAAGCTCCACCCCAAACCAAACCGCATCAGAAGGGGGTCCTTTCCACAACAAATTTCACCATCCTCAGCAGGATCCTCTACAAAAATCACTAGGAAGGTCTTTCAGCGATCATTCCTCCCCAGCCAAGTGCTAGACAGGGAATCATCTCCCCGCAAAGTTTCAACCTCTATCCAGAAGAACAATGTCCGAAGATCTCACAACAAAGTGACGGAAGCTTCCACAACCCCAGCTGGGCTCCTCATAACCAAAGATAGGTCTACCAGTAACTTATTTCCCCAAGCAGAATCATACATCTTATCAGATCTACCAATGATCTTTTCCCCCAGCTGGGATATCACTGCAAGCAGACCAATCGGAGATCTTCACAGCAGTGGCATCCGGACCCCGGATCAGTATCTTTGCATAATCATAGCATTCACATCATATCTCCCCTCAAAGCGTAGCATTCCATCTAATACGGAGCATTACGGCAAAAATCAAACATACTGCATAATCATAAGTCATGTTTTGAATCAAACGCCTGTCTATACCAACACTCCATCAGCAATATATATACAAAGACTCACAGCCCCAGCAGAAAGCCTAGGTGTCCCCGTTACACTCATAAATACATATACATGTTCCTTTTGGCACCTGTTTGTGTCATCATTCCCCAGTGAAGTCGCCTGAGCAAACAAATATATATACACTCGTTGAACACTCGTCTGTGTCTCACTCATACTTTTTACTCATACAGATACTCGTCCGTGTCTTGTATACACCACTTATCTTCCTCAGATTTGAACACTCGTCCGTGTTCTTTGTTAACCAGTTGGTACTCGTCCGTACCATCATCTCTGAACATGCGTCCGTGTTTGTTTCTACCGATACTCATCCGTATCGTAGTCTTAAGGATGCTCGTCTGCGTCTTTAATCTATACACAATATCAAACACTTATACCTCTTCCTGAATTTAGACACTCGTCTGTGTCTACCATTCCCCAGAAGAGTTCCCAGCAAATCCCCAGTAAAAAGCAAAGAATTACTTTTCTTCTGTCTGACATTCGTCCTATGTCGCGTTATTTTCGGCAGTCGTACCCTGCCAGGTGATCGTCCTTCATCATTCCCTCAGCAGAGTCTCCATTGTTGGAACCCTTTTATATCCGGCATTCGTCCTATGTCGTGATATTTTAGCAGCCGTACCCTGCTAGGTGATCGTCCTCCACCTTTTGATGATCGTCTTTCATCATTTTATCCGATGGTCATCCCCATCGTTGATCTTGTTATCTGACATTCGTCCTATGTCATGATAAACCTCGAGAGCAGCCGTACCTTGCTAGGTGATCGTCCTTCACCTCTTGATGATCGTCCTTCATCATGCTTATCCGATGGCCGTCCCCATCATCGACCTTTTCTATCCGGCGTTCGTCCTATGCCGTGATACTTTCGGCAACCGTATCTTGCCAGGTGATCGTCCTTCACCTTGGATGACCGTCCCTCATCCTTATCCCCAACAGAGCAGACGTCCCCTGCTAGGTGATCGTCCTTCACCCTTGATGACCGTCCCTCATCATTTATTTTAACCCGATGGCCGCCCCCATTTACCTTTAATCCCCAGAGAGTCTTGTTACTTTACCTGATGACCGTCCCCATCATGGTCTCTACATTTCCCCAGCATGTCGGCCGTCCCCGTCATTGCTTCATCCCCAACAGTCGTCCCCTGCTCGACGGTCGTCCTCTGTCGCCCGCACTTTCTAATCATACTTTACTTCCTTTTACAATCTATATCCTTTTTCTTCTTCACAACCAGTGAGTGCAAAATTTGGACTGTCTTTGGTATTCAACCACAAGTAATCTTGTTTGCCTGTTAAGCCGCCGCTTACATCCTACACAGCTAACTCATGTTTGAATAGGGGCAGCTGTAAACACCCCAAATTTTCCCTCACTCATTTCACCATGGCTTTTGATTCTTTTCATGTGCATAAGTTCAATCATATTACCTTTTTGCTTCACTGCATTGGTTCTAATTCATCTACATCTAGGGTTTGTGATCTGAGCCATCCATGAGCCATTTGGGCCACTCCAAAGTTCTTCAATCATCTCAAGATGGTCCATGTATGTTCAAACATCATATTGTATCCTCCCAAGATCAAGAAAGTCATAAAATCACAAGAACTGAGAAAGGCATGGAAGCAAAGCCAAGCTTAACTGCACAGATGACCTAAAATTAGGGTTTTGGTTTCAGAGGCCATAACTCCAAATTTTATGGTCATTCTTGTTTCTATTGGTCTCTATATGATATAAGGATCATGCATACCAATTTTCATGAAGAAATTCAATGGGGAAGGCATCTGATCAATAAATGATTTCTTGAGCAAGTCAGTGCAAAATCAGGGCATCTGAGGCCCCCAATCATCCAACCAAAGGGTCTTCTCCTTCATTTTGAGTGTATATGATCTTTATTTGATCTTAGAAGAAGTTAGAAGTTCACAAAATTGAAGAATTTCAAGCCATTTGCAAAGTTTCCATTTTGGGAAAGTGACTTGTAATGCAAACTTGCCATTTTGGGAAAGTTTTTCAACCTCCTCTTTCTTAACCAAAAAGGCTTCAAATGAAAAATTATTGGTCATGAAAGTTGTAGATTGGATCATTCCCTTTTCAAAAAGTACAAGAACTTAACCTAATTCATTTTGGAACTCAAGTTATGGCTTGTCAAAGTTGGGAAAAATCACATAAATTTCACTTTTACACCAAAGAGGGAAACTTTCAAATTCTTATGCCAAGGCAATTTGTGACCTCTAATTGATGTCTAAGCATTACACAAACATCATACATGACATAAAATTCATAATTGCTCAAAGGTTTCTCAAGTTTCATGCCTTGATCATTAAGATTTCTCAAAGGGGCCAAAACCTTCATAATTTGCAAAATCACCCACAAACTTCATTCAACTTGCTGCCTTGCCTCAAAACTGATCCCATGGACCTCCCTAAAGCCAGCTGCGCAGGACACCCCATTGTCCTTGGCCTGCCATGTGCCCATACCTCAAGTACACCAACTCTTGACTTTATGCATTTTGCCCCATACCAATCAACATAGGCCACCACCCACCCTCTGACCTATCACAACTTATTATGTGGATAAAAAACAAGCCAAAACACACAACATTGCAACCTAACACTTGAGAATCCTCATAATTTCCAAAAACGCTCAAATTTGCAAAAGCCTTCGAAACTCATAACTCAGCCATCAAACATCAAAACTTTTTCCACCATTCAACTACACACTCATCCCTGATCATTTCCCACCCTTCATTTTGCCTTGAAACACACCATATCCAAAACACGATTTTCACATCCCTTGAACTGAACTTCTGCCAACTTCATTTAGAGGCCATTTAAACTCCAAACGAACATTGCAAACTCTTGGGGGGAGTCATTGGAGCTGATTTGAGGCAAAGAACTGGTCAGAGAGCTCCTAAGTTGAAAGCTTCACTTCAGGTAGCCATGGCATTTATTTTTCCAGAACCTTCATTTTATGTTATAGAATGATTCTATGTGTTCCCCTGATTACCATGATGTGTTTTGTTTCGAAAATGGTTGAGTTTTAAGCATTTCACAAGCTTCTGAAAGTTCTGATATGTTTTCCGTTTTGCTTCGATTCGTGTTCTTGATGATGAATAAATGATTTTTGTTGTGTGATTATTATTGGGGTTGATGTGAGGATCATTTCTGGAGTGTTTGAGGGCTTGGGGTTGCATATTGAGAGAGATAGCATGTTTGGCTAGCCGGAGAAGATGACCGGAACACTGTTCCGGTCACCTAAAAGTAATTAGGGCTCAGATTAGGGTTTTAATCTTAATTAGCGTAGTTTGAATTCTGGCCCTTGGATAGCGCGCGAAGTCAATTCCCTCCATCTTGAGTTTAAACCTGGGCCTTTGGATTGACTGACTTTCTTATTTTCTCATTTAATTAAATATCAATTTCATTTGTTTTCTATTTATTTTGAACGAATTTTTAAAAATAGTAAATGATATCAAAAAATTCTGAACATTTTTATCCAAGCTTTTATTTATTTTCAGAAACCAAAAATAATTTTTTTTTTGCACAAAATTTGTATTTTTAAAATATTTAAATGTTTATTTTAATTAATTAATGGAAATTAATTAATTAAAATACCATTTAAGTTTCTAAAAATCACCAAAAAAATCACATTGCATCTTGACACATTTAGAGACATTATCAAACCATTCATACACATTTCTTTTTGGTTCTTGACCTAGTTTGAATTTTGTCTTTGGATTTAAGGTTCTTAAAAATCAATATTTTGACCCTAACTTGGAAAATTCTTTTCTTCCTAACCATGGAGGGTTTGATAATGGTTCTTTTTGCATTTCATTCCACATACCATATAGTTTCTAGGGTAAAATTGGCACGAATTTATCTTTCATTTTCAATTTGTTTTGCATTTTTCTTTAAGAGGTGCCCTAAAACCCTAGCAAAATTTAGGAAAATCATAACTTTCATTAGGTTAAGAGTTAGGTCTTCCCCTTTGGGCAGTGAACTTATATAGGGTTAGGGTACCTTTGATCCTATTTTCAATTTTTTATCTTGTTATTTGCTTCTGATTTTGAATTTTGCATTGCATCTTGTTCATAAACCCTAATTTGCATCTCCATTTGCATCCATCCTTCATATGCTTGCATACATGAACTTGCCATGACATTTTGTGCATCTAAATGACATATAAGACATCCTAAGACACATTAGAATCATGTTTGATCATTGCATCATCCATTTGCCATGCTTTTGCTTTCATTTGATGTCATGTGCATTCATGAACTTTCATGCTTCTTACTTGTCTCATTTTTCATTCTAATCTCTTGTATGAACATACATATCACTTGACATGCTTTCATACCACCTTATAGCATCACTTGCATCATGATTGTGCTTCTGGTTTTGGTTGGCATCTTTGCACACATCTCATTTTCATCTCATTCTTTCTTTATACTAACCATTTCAGGGGGTAAGTTACTTTGAGAAGTGAATTTTCCTTCACTTCTCACAACCTCTTCCCACTTCTCTTATGCACTCATTACTGCATTTTACTTGTGGATTAGAGTGAGCTTGCTCATTCATGTTCCCTCCTCACTTTCTTTATTCAAGCAACTTATCTTCTTAAGTGAAGTAAGTTGTCTTGCTTCTTTCTGCTTCTCCTCCTTTCATCTTCCTTCCTCCTTGGTGGCTTCCTTCTTGAAGATTCTCTTGCAAGACTCATAAACCCTAGGAACAACCAAGCATGATCACAATTAGGGTTTGATTAGTCCCCCATTAGTTTTACCTTTGTGTTATCTTTGAGTCTTCTCTTCTCATCTCTTAATCAAGGAATAAACCTTAAAGGTTTTAAGGCTTTGTGATTAAGCTTATGCCTGCATCCTTCTATTAGGATGGAGTGTATAACTTTAATCCTAAGTGTTAAACCCTTAATGTGTTTAAATCCTTTAATCAATTCATTTAATAATCATCAAGACATCAAGCTTGTAACTTGGGCCTTGCATTATGGTTCTAATTCTTTCTTAATTGGTTAAGAAGGACTAACCCTAGTGTTAATGGACAAGTCCCCCTCAAGTTGTCTTACAAATCATAAATCCACTTCTTAATCTTTCCATTAACTAAAATCCATTTAATAAAGGCTTTGTTTTGTCATGAGGTTAATCCCTAATCATGGATTAAGTTGAGGAGCCTTCCTCAGCTTAAATGTTCTCATCTATTATCCTTCTATTAGGATGGTGTAATGGGTCTATTAAATCTTTGATTATGGCTTAAACTCATTACTTAACACTAAAAAAAAACTCCAAAAACATTTAAATAAGTATAAGTAGGCTAATGATCTTAATCCTGCATCATGGTGATTAAGTGCGAGGTGTTTACTTCATACTTAAGGTATTCTCATTACCCCTAATCAGAGGGAAGATGTGATGAGTTTACTAACCCTTGGTTTAGGCTTAAGCTCATTTTCTTATGACAAACTCCAAAAGCAATAAAAGATTGAAATCTCAAAAACAAACAATAATCGTCTCCTTCGGGATTCTTTTCTCATCATCTTCACTCACAAACGAGAACTCGCTTCTTCCTTCTAATGCAAGACAGTTTGCACCTGAGCCAGACAGGTCATACACTTGAGCATAGACAAGTAAGCAGTTCACAAGTCAATTTATCTTTCAGTCTCTTTGAGTCGAACTACGGTGTTCTGACTTCCTCATTTCACGAGAGGATACGTAGGCATAACTTAACAGTTATCGAACAAAAGTCTCTGTATATTCCCCCTCCTTCCAGCATTATTCTTTAAGCCTCATAGTCTTGAGCTTCCCACTCTTTCATTGCACTGACACTCTTTCATTTCACTTCACATTTCTTTTGCACTGACACTTGTATTCCTTTCCAGCTTTTACACACAAAATAGCACTGACACTACCCCTTTAAACACAAAATTTCAAGCGTGGATCCCGTCGAGTACGGCGGACAATCTGGGTGCTAATACCTTCCCAGGTTTTAACCAACCCCCTTTCTCAGTTTCTCTGGTTCGCGACCGTCTTGTCCATTTCTTTCCTAGGTTTATGCAGCATTACCTTTCCTTCGGGATAAAAATGCCTAGCTGGCGACTCTTTTCAGTTCATCTTCATGTTCTCTCCTTTCGCCGACCGTTCGCGTCTGTACCCTATTTGACCAGGTGTCATTTGGTGGGAGCGATATCTACAGCCCTTAATCGTTTTTCAATAGCTCGATACTGCTCACGACCAACTTCAAGTTCAACATAATCTTCAAGATCATCACCCTGAGCGCTAGCAGCATTGTGTTCATAGGGAATTTGGCCAGTATGAATCACAGGTCTGGATTCAATGAAAATAGGAACTTGAAAAGCGGGTCTAGACGCCTGACCGACCATAAAAGTAGTAACATGAGGTGGAGAGTAGTTGTGCGGAAAACCAAACTCCGACCAAGTTGAAGGTGGCAACTGGGTAGGTTGAGGTTCGACAATAGCGTTTTCAACCTCTTGGATCACTGTCCTCTGAGGTGGATCTGCTCTGGCAATCAAAACTTGAAGCATTTCAGTCATCTTCGTCACACTCGTCTTCAACTCTTCAATTTCCATTCGGACCTCAGCATTATGAACCTCTTGTTCTGACATCCTGCGTCTGCGGTAAGCTCGGGTTCTGTATCGGCTACGAAGCTTCAGTTTGACGGTTGACAGATAACTAAGATACAGAGACAACTTGAATGAATTGATGAAAAACTCGGGTGTGTAAAAAAATGCAAATGATGCAAATGGTATGCGACACCATGCAAGGCAGATATGCTTAGGGTCACAACAGACTTGAAAATTGGAAATAACTCGAAACTTCCTAATTGGTAGACCGCAAGAGATTGGTTATATATTATGTACCTATAAAGACCCCCTCACAGGATAGTTCCTACGGTGGTGGTATTAGGAAACTCAAGGTCATGGACGTTTATCGTACTAACGCCCCGCCGCAGGCTAGCTGCATTGTGACGATAATAACGATAAGGTCTACTTTGAGTGGAGTTCTCATGCTAAGCTGATAAAGGGGCGAGCCCTCAGAGCCTAACATCACACAACTACCAAAATTGAAATAGGTCCTAGGGGGTCCCAGAATCACATCCCTTTCGTGAATCAGGTCACGCGACAGGCTAGCTGCGTTGCGACAAGATCTACGAAAAGTCTAACTATCTGGGGGAGCTTTCATGCTAGGCGTGCAATGAGCGAGTCCTTGGAGACTAACACTAATAACATTCGATTCTAAACTTAGGTGTTCCCTCTGCTTTTTCCATCACTCAAATTTTACTTGCAAAGTGACCCCAATATCCCACAGACAAGTAATATAATGAGCAATAAAGGGAAAGCGGTAAAAGAAATAAACAAACATAAATTACAAACATAGAGAAGACAAGAAAAGATAAGATCAAACAAATAAACACACAAAGATAAGTTAGGCTCAACTCTCTCTAGCAGAGTCGCCAACTG
The DNA here is from genome assembly GCA_963966055.1 of Lathyrus aphaca. Classification (NCBI taxonomy): domain Eukaryota; kingdom Viridiplantae; phylum Streptophyta; class Magnoliopsida; order Fabales; family Fabaceae; genus Lathyrus; species Lathyrus aphaca. Next base: position 268,544,401 of record OZ014525.1, read on the forward strand.
TCGTACCTCGAAAAATACGATACTAAAACAAACAACAGAGCCGCCACCTAATTCTATTTATTCTACGAGAGAAAAGGGAGATATAGAAACAACCTAATAAAGGATAAGAAATGGTTCACGAAACCAAATTCTAAGTTCGGGAGTTGGTTACGCAAGGGGAAGGTATTAGCACCCCTCACGTCCGTTGTATTCAACAGGAACCTCTTAGCTAACTATGCGATTAAATGTTTGATCTTAAGTCTTTGTCTTCTAAATGATTATAAGTATGTTTGTTAAAGTTTTAAATTATTATTATTAAGACGGAGAAAAGATTAAAAGTTTGTTTTTATATTGTGCTTCAAACGGAGAAATAATTAAAAAAATTAATTAGGGTGCTCGCGAAGGATTAAAATCCCTGTGGCTACATATTCCCTTGTGCAATGGGAAAGTCAGAGCTTCGTAGTTCGTGCGACTACCGTTTGTGATTTTTATTGAACAGTTGTTTAAAACGTATTCTACTGCTAAGCGTTGGCTTACACTCGCGGTGGAGGCTGAAGCGCTAGCTTGTTTACGAGACAGAAAGATTTAAGCAATGTTCGTTTTAGAGAAAAGTGTTTGACTTTTGTTAAGGTGTTTTTAGACGAAATGACGAATGAATCACGTCGCGTGGGCTAGCCCCACGCGACGTAGTTCATTCGCTCTTTCATACTTAAAAACAACTTAAAACTTACCAACCAATTTAAATCATTTTCATAATTAATCAGCGAAAGACGGATCTCCGGAGTCTAGCACTCCGCACGTTCTGGAATGGATCGCTCCTGGGCTAGCCCCACGCGACGTTATTCATTCGCCCTTTCGTCTAAAAACACCTTAACAAAAGTCAAACACTTTTCTCTAAAACAAACATTTCTTAAATCTTTCTGTCTCGCAAACAAGCTAGCGCTTCAGCCTCCACCGCGAGTGTAAGCCAACGCTTAGCAGTAGAATGCGTTTTAAACAACTGTTCAATAAAAATCACAAACCGTAGTCGCACAAACTACGAAGCTCTGACTTTCCCATTGCACAAGGGAATACGTAGGCACGGGGATTTTAATCCTTCGCGAGCACCCTAATAATTTTTTTTAATTATTTCTCCGTTTGAAGCACAACATAAAAACAAACTTTTAATCTTTTCTCTGTCTTAATAATAATAATTTAAAACTTTAACAAACATACTAATAATCATTTAGAAGACAAAGACTTAAGATCAAACATTTAATCGCATAGTTAGCTAAGAGGTTCCCGTTGAATACAACGGACGTGAGGGGTGTTAATACCTTCCCCTTGCGTAACCGACTCCCAAACTTAGAATTTGGTTTCGTGAACCATTTCTTATCCTTTATTAGGTTGTATCTATATCTCCCTTTTCTCTCGTAGAATAAATAGAATTAGGTGGCGGCTCTGTTGTTTGTTTTAGTATCGTATTTTTCGAGGTACGACACAAATGAATGAAGAAATGATCAAGCAATGTTCAAACATGTCTTAAGATGTCTAAGATGGCATACAAGAGCATGGAATGTCATGGCAAGTTCATATGATTGAGATGTGCAAATATGAATGCAAATGAACATGAAAAATTAGGGTTTTATGAATGCATGAGATGCACATGTCCACAACAGAAGCATACATCATGATAAAAATTTGAAAATGATTTCAAACAAAACCTAAACACACACAAGATCACTCCCCAAAGATGGAGGTCAAAAGCTAAACCTAAAGGAAGTTATGAATTTTCTAAGTTAGCTAGAGTTTTTGGGTGATTCTTCATGAAAAATGACAAACAATTTGAAAATGCAATGCAAAATTATGAGTTAAATAACCTAGATACTACATGCAAAGTATGAAAGAATGCAAAAAGAACCAAATGCAAACTCATCTTGGTTGATCAGAAATGATTTTTTTTAAGTTAGGGTTGGAAAATAGGCAATTTTAGAAACCCTAATTCAAAGTAAATTGTGAAAACATGATCAAACCTAAAAAGAACTTTGTGTGATGAGTTTGTAAATTGTTCTAAATGTATGAGAATGCTTCTTGATTTTTTTTTGTGATTTTTAAATACCTAAATGTATTTTTAATTAATTAAAATCAATTAATCAATTAAATAAAACATTTAAATGATTTAAAAATACATTTATAATGCAAAAATTAAAAATAATTTTTTTAGTTTAGAAAAATATTTAAAATGAAAATGCAGAAAATGGTGATTTTAGAAATGTTTTTGCTATTTTAAATAATTATATGAAAATAAATGCAAAAGAAAATAAAAAGGAAATGAAAGTATGCTAAATGCAGGGCTGTGATTGAAAGTTGAAGGAATCTGTGGTCCAGATGGGAAGTCAACGTAACCAAGGGTAGGAAAATATGATGGCCTAGGTTTGAAGTGAGGTTTGGCGCGTGATCCAAAGGCCATAAATCAATCTGACTAAATTAATTTAAATTATTATAATTAATTTGGATTAGGGTTAAGTGAAGCAATCTGGGTCGTGCATGTCTTAATTTAATCATGATCCAATGGCTACAAATTAAACTGGCAAATTAATTATGGATTAGGGCTAAACAAACTCAGGCGACCGAAGAATAGCTCCGATCGTCTTCTCTGGCACCCCATCCCCTGAACTCACTCAAAATGCCATAAAAACGCATCAAACTCTCCAGAGTCAAACATTGAACATCATACAACACAAATCAAACAACAAAACTCATTTATTTTTCATGAATCAGTTGAATCGAAGCAAACAACAAAACACAGGCAAAGTTTCAGGAGGCTATGAAATGCATAAAACTCAACCATTTTCAATTCCAAACATATAACAATGATCAAGATAGCACATAGATTCATTTTGTAACATAAAAAAGGAGTTCTGGAAAAATATTTGAGAGAGCTACCTGAGCTGAAGCTTTGCAATTTGGTGCTTTCTGGCCCTTTCCTTGATGCTAATTCACCCCAATGGATCCACTGAGGCTTATGAAGTGCTTAGAACAAGTTTGTTTTGGCTAGTTTGAGTGTTTCAGTTCTGATGAAGCAGAACTCGTGTTTTTTTAGGGTGTTTTTGGCCAAAGTAAAAGGTGATTTGTGTCCTATAGGTTATGTGGAGTTGATTGGTGGAAAAATATTTGAGTTTTGAGGCTTGTGCAGTGAGATTCGAATAGCTCAACTTTTTGAGGATTTTTGGAAATCTGAGCTTGTGGATGGTTTCAGCCTTGTGTGTCATGTGTTTTGAGTTGCTTGAGGTTTGTATAAACAATTGTGATTGGTTCAGAGAGTTGTTGTGGAACAGGTTGATTGGTATGGGAGGTTTTGCAAAAAAGTCAAAAGTTTGTACCATGAGTATGGGCTCGGGACAGAGGATATTTCTGGCCTTGATCTGCTTCAACTTGCTTCAAGGAGGACCATTGGATTGGATTTTATGATCTATAGTGCTTGGATTGCAAGATAGCATGGCTTTTGCAATTTTGCAACTTTGGAAATTTTGTGACAATAAGGCATGGATTCTTGTGAAGCAAGGCACAAATTTGGTCCAAATATATTGCAGGGTCATGTTATGGTGTGTTGAGATGCATTAGAGGTCACAAGAGTGCTTGGAACTTGATTTTGCAAAATTCCCTCTTTGGCACGAACTTGAAATTTATAAGATTTTTGCCAACTTTGAATCATCATATCTTGAGTTCTAGGATGAATCAAGAGGAATTCTTGTACTTTTTGAAAATTGAAAGATACAATCTACAACTTTCATGTTCAACAAATTTTCATTTGAAGCCTTTTTGATTAAGAAAGAGGAGGTTGAAAATCTTTCCCAAAATGGAAAGTTTTCATTACAAGTCATGTCCAAAAATGGAAAGTTTGCAAATGGCTTGAAATTCTTCAATCTTGTGAACTTCTAACCACTTCTAAGATCAAGTAAAGATCATATAACCTCAAAATGATGAAGATGACCCTTTGGTACCATTGGTGGTGGCCTCAGATGCCCTGATTCTGACTTTTCTTGCACAATAAGTTACCAGTTGATCAGATGACTTCCACAATGAATTTCTTCATAAAATTTGGTACACATGCTCCTTATAACATATTAAGACCAATGGAATCAAGAATGACCAAAAAATTTGAGATTAAGGGCCTTAAACCCAAAACCCTAATTTTAGGTCATCTGTGTAGGAACTGCTCAGTCTGCTTGAACACCTTTGCAATGCTTTGTGATTTTTTTGACTTTAATGAACTTTGGGGAGCATAAGATGATCATAGAACACTCATGGACCATCTTGGCATGCTTCAAGACCTTTGAGATAGCTCAGATCACTTCTTTGGATTCTCCTGATCACAAACCCTAATTATGCAACTTATGTAGTGAAACAAATATGCAATGTGAGATGATATGCTTATGCAAATGCAATATAAAAGATCATAAGCCATGGTGTGAGAAAAAGTGAGGGCAAATTTGGGGTGTTTACACGCTTCCGTGGGATTCTTGGATATACAATTGCTCCCTAAGGGTGCCTATTTATAGAGAAATTTGGCTCCAGGAAGTTGAGATTCAAATTTGAACTTCAAAACTGCTCAACTGCTAGTGTAAAATTGTTCTCGCTACCAATGGTGATTTCCATTGGTTTGAAAAATCAGAATTCCACCCCTTTTAATAAATGAAGATCGTCATTCCCCAAGGAAGAGAAAATGGCGAACGCCATTCAGCTAGAGGGACAAAAACTTCAGTTTTTGATGGCTTTTCCTCATTCTTCAGCTCCACTTTGGTTCTTTTCTTTTAAGATGTTGATAAGGTACCTATCAAGATGAAATGAAAGAAAACATAAACAAATAGCAATTAAAATGATAAATACTCTATAAATTTACAAGTAGAAATGCGTGAAATGGATCAAACTATACGATACAAAATCAAGTCATCAAACTCCCCCACAGTAAGACTTTTGCTTGTCCTCAAGCAAACTCCAATAAAAATACAAAAAGTAAGCGCAATGTTCGACTTATAGTCACGAAACAACCAAATGGTAAGGTACTCGAATGCTAGTCTAATGTTAAGAGGATATGTACTAAATAGTGAAACTAAAGATATCATAATGACACAAATCCACCTAAGACGGACAAAGATTCCCCTCCTATACAACGTCATCCCAAATCATGACATTATACTTCCACCTACTGTTAACCATTCTATTTCGCTTCTTTTTCAGTATTGCACAATCACATTAAGCCTGTTATCCTTTTGCTTACATGGTAATTGATCAGTGCATTTTAATGCACATTCTCCCATGTTTGAACTTAAGCATTTTTTTAATTTTCTTTGTTTATTTTTATATTTTAATTAGTTTTTCTATTTTATTTTATTTTTGGCTTAGTTTGATTTTCGTACTTAATTTTCAGCTTTAACAGCTTTTACAGAAATGATCATAACCAGAGTTCCAGGAATCTGATTGAGGCGTTCTACCAGTCGACGGAAAGATAAGAGAGAGAGAGAGCTACAACTTTCGTGTTGGAGCCGAAGTCAGATTCAGAGTCATATTTTACAGAATCACGTTTGAAGATGCTGCATTAGTTTTATTTAGTTTCGGGTCATTTAGAATTGGGTCTGGGTTATGTATTTGACCCAGTTGGGTTGTAAACGGGTTATTTTGGTTTTTCCATATAACCTAGCAGCCGTGACTGTTCACATATACACTTTTATGATTTTAATTTTTTACGCTCGAAGAGACGAATTATGGAGAACTAATTCCAAGGATTAATCTGTTGTAATCGGTTTTCACCGATACTTTGAGGTTCTTATATTTTCCAATTAATCTATTTCCTTTCAATTCTGATTTTGATATCTTGTTTGCTTAATTCGATTTATCTAAGGTTAGATTGATTTATTTCAATGATTGCATGTTCCTATACTTTAATCGCGTTTGCTTAATTCGCGTATGTTTATCATGTTTGCTTAATTCACGATTGATATATTTCATCCGTTTGCTTAATTCGGATAATAGGAATATTTATCATATAATATCAATTACGCTTGTTTGATTATTATTATAATCGAAAAGGAAATAGAGTCCGCTTAGGAATTGGGAATTATTTGGGTCGATGATAAGTTGGGAAATCAAAACAGCAGATTAACCGTTTCAACTTATTTTGATAATCACTTTTTATTTTAAATTCTTTTTCTTCAAATAAAAATATAAAACCCCTCATTGTTCCAATTGGTTGGTTAATAACAATACAAGAATCCTTGTGAGACGATTCGAGTCACTGTCGCTATACTACGTTTTCAAAAATTACTCGTTTTTTATCCGTGCGCGACACGCGGATCAAATTGGCGCCGTTGCCGGAGATTTTTTTGTAGATTTTAACCAATTTTAGGATTTTAGTTTAGGGTTTTGCTAGAGTTGTGTTTTTTTATTTTTTGTTTTTACTTGTTGATTTTCAGGGTTGCAATACAGTGATAAGTTTTCCAGCCTTTCAGGTAAGTTTGAAGTTACTATTTCGATTTCCTCGAAATTCTTTTTCCAGAAAATCAGAAATAAATCAAAGAATAATACTTATTTAGAATAAAATTCTAAAAGATTTCGACCCTCAAAATCGTAAATTTTACGTTTTTCTATTTTATTTGATTTATTTTCTCTTTTCATATTTTCAAAAAAATCTGAATATTTTTGTACAAACTTTGTTTGATTTAATTAGATTTTTAGCGTCATTTTTATATTTTTTAGATTTTATTTTAATCGCTTTTCCATTTTTCCATTATTTTTAAATCTGCAATGATTTTATTTGATTATGTGTTAGAATTCGTAATCATATCATGGCTGATCAAAGAACTCTGAAAGTACTGGTAGCACTTATTAATTATAATTCTTTATGTATTGAATATCCTGATGTTGTTGATGCACCTTTCGAATTGAAATTTGGTTTAACACACTTGTTGTCAAGTTTTAATGGTTTTGTAGGTGAGGATCTGAATAAGCATATAAAGAAATTTCAGGTTGGGTGCTTTGCACCTTCCAAACCTTCACTAGAGGACCATGTCAAACAAATGGCTGCAAATAATCTCCAGTTTTAGCAACAAACAGATTATAGTCTTCAGGCTTTGCAAACACAACTTGATCAACTTACCACTTCAATGAATGCCAACAAGCTTAAGGATCAAACCAACAACCTTTGGAAGGAAATTCTATTTTTCAAATAGATTTGCCTTCTGAAACTGTTGATGATACTTGTATGAATTTGTTTGCAGCTGATTTTCCATCATTGTCTGATTTTGATGATGTTTACTCTTGTGATGTTTGTACTGACACAAAAATTTGCTCTGTTTGTGCTGAAATTGAGGTTGCCTTGCAAGTTGATATTCTTACTGTAGATGAGGTTGAAAATAAAGTTGTTCATGTCAATGAAGCTCTCGAAACCCCGGCTGTCCGGAACAAACCATCCATCGAGAAATCACCCTCTTTAGAGTTGAAGCCACTTCATAATAATTTATTTGAATTTGTGCAGGAAGAGAAATCATTACAGGAACATAAGAAGGGAATTGGATGGAATTTTTTAATACTTTGATATTAGTTCATCCATGAGTATGCATAGGATCTCAATTGAAGATGGAACAAAAGTAGTGAGGCGGCCCCTTAATCCTTTGATTCTTAAAGTTGTAGAAAAGAAGATCATTATCACGTGCACATTTAACACTTTTACTTATCGAAGATTCTTCTTTGATTCTGGAATAAAAGGCAAAGACACTAATAAAAACTTCAAGATTAATGGATACTACCCAAAGTTACTCTATGAGATCCCCACTTTGGAAGAAGAGACTATAGAAGAGCTCTCTTTAGGAAATGTTGCTTATGTGATCACCTATCCACCTTGAATATTCGGATGTGTTCTTTCCTTTCCCTCCCTCTTATTTTATATTTATGTCCTTTAATTGAGGACAATGCTTGTTTTAAGTGTGGGGAAGGGAATAATTTATTTTCTTTGTTTTTGTTTTATTTTTGTTTGTTTTGTTTTGTTTTAGAAACACTAGGCATTTTTTTCGAAAGCTTTAGGCTATAGATTGTTTTGAGGTTAATTGTGGAGACATGAGAAAAGTTCACAAGATCGGTATCGTTTTAACACCTTAAGTCTCCTGAATATGAAAATTATTTTGAATACTTGTTATGCCATAACCTTGAGTTGTCATCCTTTAATATATCTTAAGTAGTTTATCTAGCAGTCAACACCATCTAGAAATCACACACTAAGTAATTAAGTTGATGCAAATAAGTTAATAATCTTGCGCTTAAAAATAAATTTGAATAGGAATCTGCCTTTTAAGTTAGGTGACCCTCACCCGGTCATTTAGCCTAACGGATGTGAAACCTTAAAAAAATATTGTTGTTACTAAAGTAACTTTAAAATATTGTCAAGTATGAATCATAATCACTAACAAGCTTATTTACCATGTGTATGAATAGATAACAGGCTTAATATGATTGCAATAGAATGAAAGAGAGAAAAAAAGAGGATGAGTAAGTAAGGCTTAGGCATAATAACATGATTCGAAATGGTTTGTATATGATGGAGGCTTATGACCGCACAATTGCGGACTTATGTTCTTACGATATCCTTAGTGTGTAAGATTAGTACCTATCAATGCTATCTTAATCTAAGAAGAGTTTGTAGCCTAGAATGAGTATCTGAATGATGTTGTGTTTCTTGAGTCTTGATTTTATTTTGCTCGGAGTGCAAAAGTTCAAGTGTGAGGGAATTTGATCAGTGCATTTTGGTGCACATTCCTACATGTTTGAACTTAAGCATTTTTTTAGTTTTCTTTGTTTAATTTTATATTTTAATTAGTTTTTCTATTTTATTTTATTTTTGGCTTAATTTGATTTTCGTACTTAATTTTCAACTTTAACAGCTTTTACAAAAATGATCATAACCGGAGTTCCAGAAATCTGATTGAGGTGTTCTACTAGTCGACGAAAAGCTAAGAAAGAGAGCTACAACTTTTTTGTTGGAGCCGAAGTCAGATTCGGAGTCATATTTTCCAGAATCGCGTTTGATGCTGTTACATTAGTTTTATTTAGTTTCAGGTCATTTAGAATTGGGCCTAAGTTATGTATTTGACCTAGTTGGGTTGTAAATGGGTTTTTTGGTTTTGCCATATAACCTAGCAGCCGTGACTGTTCACATATACACTTTTTATGATTTTAATTTTTTACGCTCGAAGAGACGAATTATGGAGAACTAATTCCAATGATTAATCTGTTGTAATCGGTTTTTGCCAATACTTTGAGGTTCTTATATTTTCCAATTAATTTATTTCCTTTCAATTCTGATCTTGATATCTTGTTTGCTTAATTCGATTTATCTAAGGTTAGATTGATTTATTTCGATGATTGCATGTTCTTATACTTTAATCGTGTTTGCTTAATTCGCGTATGTTTATCGTGTTTGCTTAGTTCACAATTGATATATTTCATCCGTTTGCTTTATTCGGAAAATAGGAATATTTATCATATAATATCAATTACGCTTGTTTGATTGTTATTATAATTGAAAAGGAAATAGAGTTCGCTTAAGAATTGGGAATTATTTGGGTCGATGATAAGTTGGGAAATCAAAACAGCATATTAACCGTTTCAACTTATTTTGATAATCACTTTTTATTTTAATTGCTTTTTCTTCAAATAAAAATCTAAAAGCCCCCATTGTTCCAATTGGTTGGTTAATAACAATACAAGAATACTTGTGAGACGATTCGAGTCATTGTCGCTATACTACATTTTCAAAAATTACTCATTTTTGATCCGTGCGTGACACGCGGATCATAATCAAACATGTTAGTGTTTTGATCTCTTATTTCACAAAATTTGTATTTTTCTCTTTCTCTTTGCTATTTTTTTCTTCTTTTGCTTATGAATTTAAAGATTCTGCTCCTTTGGGGTAAATGGTTGGGTGAAGACCACCTAACTTAGTAAGAACAGGTCTTTGATTCACATTTTTCAATGAAAGCACATAAACACAACTTTGAGATCAACATGTATTTGCATTAGTTTGTTACTTAGTTTGCATATAAGGATGGATCTGACTGCTAAGATAAACTAATCAAAAAGCTACATAGAACTTTATAACATGGTCTCGACATAATGCATATCTAAACTAACATCACATAATTGGGGATTCTAGGGTGTAAAAATTGTATTGATATTTCCAAAGTGTTCCCAAGTACAACCTAACATATCCTAAGCAAAGTAAAGTAACTTATATAGTGTCATGCCACAAATCAGAACTAAAGAATTTTTTTTAAATATGGCTAAGTTTCAGGGAATTTTCTAACAACGAAAAATTAAAGTAAAGTCGACTCAAATGCGCATATGACTTAATAAAACACACTAAAACTAGAAATCATTCTTTGGATCTCTTAAGACTTCATTCAAGAAGATACAAGTCATACAGATGTTGCAGACAAACAAGGTTGGAACATTATTCAGACCCAACAAAATAAAGATTGTTCAATGCTTGTCAGCAGCTATGTGAATTGTGCACCACAAGCCTTAATCAATGGAGAATGATGAGAGGGATTATTCTTATATTTTTCTAGAGTACCTCTATGTACGGGGTTATTACCCTAGTTACTCAGAGTATTCGCCTCTACTCCTTGACTTTAGTGCAATCTAAATCATATAATTGACAAGTCTTCTTCCCCATATTCGACAAACAACACTTCAACAATCAACTATGCACCACACATTTTGTTTTAAACACCATTATTATTTGTCTTCAAGGTTTAAACACCATTCATACTCCTTTCTCTATTTTAAACACCATTCCTTTGGTTTAAACACCATTGTATTCCTCCTTTGGTTTAACCACTTCTTTTATATCCTCTTTGGTTTAAACACCATTTTATTCCTCCTTTGGTTTAACCTCTTATTTTATATCCTCTTTGGTTTAAACACCATTTTCCTATTAGGTTTAAACACCATTTGTATTCCTTTTTGTTTAAACACCACTTTTATTTCCTGTTCGGTTTAAACACCATTTATATCCCTCTTTTGGTTTAAACACCACTATTTAGGTTTAAATAATGCTCTTTTTCCTTTGGTTTAAACACCATTACCATTTTGGTTTGAGCACCACCCCAATCTCTGTTTAGTTTAAACAACACTTTTATCATTTATACTTGTAAACACCCCAAATTTGCCCTCTTATTTTTTAAGCATCATATTACATCATATTCATCATACTCATATCACTTTCATATTTTGCGTGGCATCATTAGCATAGAAAAATGAAGCATGACGTTCATTGTTGAAGCATAGCATAAACTGGCAGTGGTTTCAGTTCATCGATCCGATTCAGATGGACATTTGACCTAATCTTGGTCAAATTATTAGGAGATTAGTTCAGCTGCTGAGTCTTCATGCTTCAGGGGTTATTTCTCAAGCAGTGCGAATTCGATGTTGAGTTGTGTTGTGTGCGAAAGCCCTTGATTTACCAGGCAGTGGCTCAAGTGATAGTTTTGGGTCCAAGGATTCAAGTTTCTCATGGTTATAGGTTCCATTGTGTGCATATGCGAATTTACTTTTCCAGAGAACGATTCAGATTAATTCGAAGTGATTCTGGTCAGATGCTCAGAGAAAGATTTATTCAGACGATCATTGTTTTACTTGTGAATTGTTCAGTGGTGGTGGTTTTCTCTCTGATTAAACGGTCTTTGTGGAAGCGATGTAAAATGGTTCAGTTGAATGAACTGATTGATTCAGATTTCGTGACTATGTGCACGTTGGTGGTAATTGGTCCGTTCCACAAAATATCAAGTTCCATATCTATTTCTAAACCATTTTGTCAAATTATCCATTAAATCAATTCATTCCCTATTATTTTTTTTCTTTACATTTCCAAACCATATCCATTTTTTTATTTACCTTTAGCTACAAATCATAATTCTTATTTTCTTTTTCTCAATTTCATTAATCCATTTTTAAGACCATATTCCTTTTGATTTTTTTTTTCTTTTACATAATCTTTCTTACAAGGCCCATTGGATCTTATGTTAAACTAAACCACACTATACTTCAATTCAAGAGCTTTTTCTTACTCACACTCCATAAAATATATTGCATTATAATTCCAATAGCATGTAAATTCTCACAAAGTTTTGACAATATACACCCCATGACAAGTTATACATGGCCCACATTTTTTTCCAAGCCACATCTCAATATGCCCTTTTCAAGCAATGACACGAGCCTGTATTATGTGAGCAATATTAAAAATGCAAAAAAAAAGCTGATAACAAATGAGGAACAAAACGCATTCCGTCCACAAACAAAACGCATTGAAAATAGCTCACACCAAGCTCATGAGCAGCAAGAAGAAAAAACGTAACAGAAAAAAGGAAGAAAAGAGGAAGTTATTGATAACAGATTTTGAGTGAAAAAGATTCGGTTACAGCAAAAAGAGAAAATGATAGCAAAATTCTAAATGACTATTTTCACTATCATAAAAAAAAGAAAAAAGAAGAGAAACGGAATTCACTTAGCCTTCATAACGAAAACCATAACAGAATAATTCACTTAGCCTTCATAACAAAAACCATAACAGAATAATTCACTTAGCCTTCATAAAAAAAAACCATAACGGAATCACTCACTGATCTTCATCACTTTACACACATAACCGATTGAATCCTCATCTATTCTCTCCATAACCGATTCCAATCCTCATCAATTCTTCATAATCTTCATCAATTCCTCACAATCTTCATCAATTCCTCACAATCTTCGTTAATCCTCCTCACAATCCTCATCAATTCTCTTCACAGAAACAAATTCTCTTCACAGATTAGACTCCAATCTTCACATCAACAATCAGATTCACTGATTCGCTTTTCATCGTGTAACCGTCATCAAGAAGCATCTTCATCAGCACTGTGGATTAGGCTTCAGTCTTCAATCCACGCTTCAATATTCTTCAATTGATTCAGCCTCTTCAATCGAACGAAGTCTTCGCAGCAACACCAACAGACCTGCAAGTGGATTCAACACGCAAATTCTGAAGAAATAGAAGCAAGCCGAATTCGCAAAAAGAGGAAGAGACTCGAATTAGAAGCAAAAGTTGAAGAGGAAGCATTACCGAATTGAGGCTAACCTGCGTGTTGTTCGTCGCATCGTCGCATAACAGGTACGTCTTTGATCCGTTTACTTGATGCGATTGCTGGCTGTGTGCTGAATTGTTTGTGTTTGGATGTGATTTTGGATTGATATTCTTATGCGTTTGGCTATCCGAGTCCGAATTTGTAAAGAGATGTTTAGGTTAGGTTAGGGTATAGGATGAGTATGTGACGGCGAGATGGATTGAGGAGAAGCTGAATGAGATTGAGAGAGGCTTAGGTTAGGGGTGTTGATGACGACGATTGGTTGGGTTGAGAAGAAGAAGCCGAACAAGAGCAAAGGAAGAAGAAGGTGATGTTTGGTCCGGTTGAGGAGAGGTTTCGGTGAGTGAGAGAAGGTTGAGTCCGGACGTTTGCAAGCTTGGCCGGAAGATGAAGGTTCGGCGACTAGGTTATGTTAGGTAAGAGAAGAAGGAGATGATGAGCAAGAGGCCGAGGGAGAGGTTTGGTCCATTCGGTCTGTTTTGTGTGTTGAAGAAGAGGAGGAATGGCGGTGTGAGATTGACGGAGAGTGGCGGCTAGGGAAAGGGCCGGAGAAGAAGGTGAATGGCGTAGCGGAAAGAGGAGAGTTCTTGTTTTGTTTCTGTATTTTGTTTTTATGAATATTTGTTTTGATTTTAAGGGTCCCTAGAGAATTATAGTTAATAAATTAATTGGGGAAGTGATGAGGAAATCGTAGAAACCAATGAGAGGAGGATAAGGTCTGCAACTTTTGAGATTTTTGTCCGTACTGGCGGTGACACTTGTCACCGTCCGGTAGGACCTTCTGTCCCATTCATGCGTGGACACCTCCACCATAATAGCATAGTCATGCGCAGCTTGGGTCTAGCCAGGTCCTGTTCGCACCTCCCTCATGTCAGCCCAGTCCAATTCAACATAAATTCCTTACTACCACACCTCCCATCAAATTCATGTTTATTTTCTTTCATTTTTAATTTCTTTTATTAATCAGTTTGCTTTTAATCCATTAAAAATAGTTTTAATCACCTAAAATTTCCCAAATAAATCATGGACCTTCCTTTATGTCTCTAGTTTTTTATCATATTTTTATTTTATTTTTTTTCATTGATCCACGTGCCAGAAATAATTCATCATTGCACCTAGCTTCTTTCGCATCATTTCTTGATCAGTCTGCCTTGTTTATTTTCCATAGCCTTCAATATTTGGAGTTTTAATCCCATTCTTTTTGCATTGTGTTCCTGAGATCTTGTATTTTTCATGTGATTTTTCTCTGAATTTTTAGAAGCTTATTTCTTGAGTTTCGGTCTGATATCTTGTGATGTAAGTTTTCTGTCCTAACTTGTGTTCGTACCTCCATTTGACTTAGTTCCTTTCTAAATCTATGCAAATACTTTTGACAAGTTGATATAATATGTGTGGAGATCATTTTGGTTTAAGTTGTGGAATTTTGGGATGTCTGGTTGATTTAATGTGGATTTTTGTTCTCACCTTGTCCCATTTTGCCTCTTTTGGTTCATTAGATCTCTTATAGGCTTAGAAGGGCACTTGTGCCAACTTCTTCTTCTCATTTGGGGTTCCTTTGGGGTGTGGGTACCTTCCTAGTCCTAGTATAGGTCTTGTGTCTTCTGAATTTTTGAGTTTGCTTCTTATTCAAGTCATTTGTTTCTTTAAGTGTTTAAACTCCATCTTTTGATTATGTTGCTTCTATTTTGATATTGTTTGGTCTTGTGTGACCTCTCTCTTCATCTTTCTGGTCTCCTAATCCATTCTCCATCTCATTTTGGTTCTGGTATTGAGCTTTGTGTTTTTATTTTGTGCGTTTTGCATTGCATCTTTCGTAAATGTGTGTTTGTTTTCATATGTATTCATGTTGCATCCTTTTAAGTCATAAGTCTCTTATCTTCATTTCTTTGAGTTGAATTTGCATTATGCATTTGTTAATTTCATTTCACTTCTGATTGTTTGATGTTATCATGTTAATTTGTTCATTTTGTTTCATTTGTATGCATACTAACCTTGCAGGGGCTATGGTAAGTGTGAGATGTGGAAATTGAGTTCCACATCTCCAATTCTCATCTCTTCCTCTTATGTTTATGTGCACTAACCCTTTGTTGTTGGGCTTAGGCCTTTCTCATCCCTTCTTCTATCTTCTTCTCTCTTCTTTTTCCTTCTTCATTAGGATAGAAAACCTCACTAACCTTTAGGACAACCATGCATGTTAACACTTAGGATTATTTTAGTCCCCCTTTAGAATTTTTCCTTTGAGATCCTTTGGTGCTCTCTCTTCTTATCTCCAAACTTAATTTCTAATTCATTTAATAAAGGTTGATTACTTTCATGTGACATGAGACTTTGCTATGAGATGTTTGCACGCGTTCCGTTTCGGGGCGAGGTGTGAGTCATCACTCGTGGTGGATAGGTCTTAACATGAGTACCTCACAAAGAAAAAGCTAAAAAACACTTCTTAACCAAAAAACCATAAAAACACTTAATATTGGTAATATGTTAGTGTGCTTAAGCCTTCACTTGTGGGACTAGCTTTGGGGATTTCCTCCATAGATAGGTGTGCCTCTTGCGCATTCCATTTCGGGATGATGTGAGACGTACACATCCCATTGAGTAAGACTTAGGTACACTTGCCTATGCGAACCTTCACTCATAAAAGCTTCTAAAATACACCAAACAAACAATAAGCGTCTTTCCTTCGGGAATTCTTTTCTCACCTCATTCGCTCCGTACGCGAACTTGCTCCTACTTGTCACTTTGCAAGACGGTTACGCACTCGTCGTCCGAGTCTGCAACACCTGAGCAATGGCATAGGCAGTTCAAGTCTTAATTCACAAGTAATCTTTTCCACCCCTAGTTAGGGGAACTACGGCGTCTCTGATCCTCATTATCCCGATGAGGTACGTAGGCAGCGGGGTAGGGCCCGTTCGAGCACAATCTTTATTTTCCCTACATTTTCCTCTTTGTTTTCTTATCCAGTTCTTTCCACTGTTTCTTTTCCAGTTCATTTTCATTTTGTTTGCTGCAGCTTTCATACCCTCACCCTTTGAAACAGTTTCTTTTGCAAGCGTGGATCCCGTTGGGTACGGCG
This sequence comes from Lathyrus aphaca, assembly GCA_963966055.1. Lineage (NCBI taxonomy): Eukaryota > Viridiplantae > Streptophyta > Magnoliopsida > Fabales > Fabaceae > Lathyrus > Lathyrus aphaca. Next base: position 268,560,610 of record OZ014525.1, read on the forward strand.
GACGATCTGGGTGCTAATACCTTCCCAGGTCGTAACCGACTCCCGAACTCAGTCTCTTTGGTTCGCAGGACCTGTGTCCTTCCTCTTTCTTTCTTCTGGTTTGTGAAGCATTACCATTCCATTTCTTCGGGATAAAAATGCCTGGCTGGCGACTCTATTCTTTTTTCGCGCCACTTTCGCGTTTGTACCAGGATGGAAATCTGGGGAGCGACAGCTGGCGACTCTGCTGGGGACTGCACACCAGATAATCTCTGGTTCCCCTGTGAGTCTCTCCTAGCGCTTGTGTGTTTCTGTTTCATTGGGTGATGTTTGTTTGCTGTGGCTTGTTGTATATTATTGTTGTTTATTTACAGCTTTATTTACAGTTTTCAGTATTTATTTTCCGCATCATGTATATCATACTGGACTGTCTGGACTGGTTTTCTGTTTGGTGGGCTTGGGGGATACTGTTTCTGAGAGATAAGCCAAGTACTCGGCTTGAGTGCACCCTAGGATTAGAGTGGACATATTGTACTCACATGTGACATGATGAGTGGCAGTGTGTTTCACGCCCAGATTGCGACCGTCTTGGAAATATCTTGTGTGAGGATATCCTTCACTTCGGGATATGACCTTGATAGTTATGTACATCTGGGGACCGATCATTGAGAACCTTTGTGGAAACAATCCTCTCCAGTGGTGACAGTAGCAGACCACATTTTGTGGCAAACCCATTCGCACCCGAGGGTCCACTGGGGACTCGCATAGGATGGCCTGGTTCTCTTATAGGAACTCAGTCAAAGCATCTGGTTGTATGACATTAGTACTGTATTCTACGGGCTGAATGTGCTATTGTTTCTCGATTTCAGCGCTTGAAGCTGGGGACTTATAAGGGATGCTTGTTTTTCCCGGACTCAACTGAGGCCTCCCTGCGTAGTACATAATGCCTAACCGATTCCCTGATTTGGTCATGAGCCATTTCTCGGAAATGGTGAAAGTATTATTGCTATTCGGCTTTGAGAGTCCGTGATGTTTGACCCAGAGCACACCTGTGAGATTGGGGATGGGTTTATAGGTTTGCAGGAACCCTCGACCTCATCATACCCTTGTTGCCAGTACAGTTCATGTTATGATACAGTTACTTTGGTTCTGGAGTTCTGGTTTTCTTGTTCTGGTATTCTTGATACTATGGTCCTGAGATCTTCTTCAGAGAGTTGTAATTATCAGAGAGTGTGACTCAGTGGACTTTTGGTTTGTCAAGTTATTCAGAGGGGCCCTTGTCAGTGTCCAGATTCCAGACAGTCTCAGATGACCATATGTCTTTGCATTTGCATCTGCATTGCATCATTGCATCATTAATCATTGTTTTGTTTTCATTCACAGGTTCATATCTCTGCTTCCGGTTCTGGTATCCTCTTCAAAGATGGAAGATCCTTGCAAGCAGAATATTCACTTCAAGTTCTTTGACACCAAGGTTGGCCCGTTGAAGAAAATGGTAAAGCTGATTACACCCAACCAGGTGGAGAGGTTCAGAAAAGCTTATGGGAGTATTCTTGATGTGGTGGTAGAGCTAGATCCTTCCGAGAGGAGTGCCATTCATACTTTGCTTCAGTATTATGATCCTCAGCTCCGTTGCTTCACGTTTCCTGATTTTCAGTTGGGGCCTATGCTGGAGGAGTATGCTCTGATCCTGGGTGTGCCGGTTCGAGACCAAGTTCCTTTCAATTCTAAGATGAGTAGGCCGGCACCTGAGGCTATTGCTAAGGCTCTTTATTTGAGCCCTTCTGCTGTGAAGTCTTTGACCATTATTAAAGGAGGTGTGTCTGGGTTTTCTTTGGAGGCTCTGGTGAAGAAGGCGGAAGAATTGGCTATTGAAGAAGAATGGGATGATGTCTGTGCTATCTTGTCTCTTTCTATCTATGGCATTATCTTGTTTGCTGATATGGAGAAGTTCATAGATATAAACGCCATACATCTCTTTTTGCTGAAGAATCCCGTGCCTACCTTACTCGGGGATTTGTATTACTCAGTTCATTACAAACCTGAGAAGAAGAGGGGAGGTTTGGTCCGTTGCTGCGCTCCGTTATTTCACATGTGGTTCATGAGGCATTTGCCTAGTACGGGAGTGTTTAGTTACCAAAGCTTGGTATGGGCTCAGAAGCTGGAAAAGTTACTTGCCAAGGATGTTAGATGGTTCACTCAAAGGCTGCAAGGTGCACATTTCGTCACTAGCTGCGGGAGTTATCATAGTGTGCCTTTGTCGGGAATAACTGGAGGGATTAATTACAATCCAATCTTGTTAAGAAGACAATTGGGATACGCTTTGAGAGAGGTGCCTGAAGATTTGAAGCTGACCCCTATTTTCTACTTCTCAGTGAAAGATAATATGCCCTTAGTGAGGAAGGTTGCGGGAGCTTGGAAGTGCATTAAGGGAGAAGGGATAGCTAGCTTTGGGAAGTGCAACAATCAGACATTCCCAGAGTACGAAGCTTGGTTGAAAGACAGATCCAGAAGAGTTTTGTTACCGTTCTCACCACCAGTTCCCCCAGTTGCTGAGTCCATTAATACTGTGTCTTTGGAGGAGTTCAAGAAGTTGGAAGCACAACTACATGCAGTTAGAGTTGAAAATACCGAGATGGTAAGCCTGTATCACCAAGCCAACAGGGCCAAGATTGAAGCTGAAGAGAAGTTGCTGAAAATGCAGACTACCTTGGAGGCCAAGGAGAAGGACTTTGCTGGTAGAGAAGCCCATTTCCGCAGGTTAGGGATGATGGAAGCCCAAAGAGAAGCTGAGTGCAAGAAGAATTCAAAGATCCTCAAAGATGTTCGTCAATCTATTGTTTGGTTGAAGGGACAGAGAGAGCAAGAGCTGAAGCAATATAAAGAAAAAGAAGAGTTCTTTGAAGTTCAGATGGCTTACAAAAATGAAGAGGTGGAGCAAGTCCACAAGATTCGCAGAGAGAAGACTCAGCAGCTCGCAGACAGTCAACAAGCTCTCGAAGCAGCACTTAAAGAGATTGAAGACCTCAAGTTGATGGTTGGAGTCAAGAGGGTCAGGCCTGATATGGGGTTTGGTGATGGAGTTTCAGGATCCTCAGGCGGTGGTTGTGCTTCTTAGTTTGTTTTCTTTGTATCTGGATTACCTACAGGCATGTTGTAGGAGTCCTAGCTATTTGTTTCTCCTCTGTAAGAACTTGTACCCTATGGGGAATTCTGTTTTATTGTGCCTAATAGGCTGATCTATGTTATGACTGTTTTTCACCATTTCTTGGTTTGCCTGCTGTTATGGTTTGAATGTGGTTTCCTACAAAGGTTTCTGAAAGTCGAGGATCAGTTCCCATCTGTTTTTCTTTGCTAAATACCGGAACCGGGGCATGAATGACCTGTGATTGGGAACATAAACAATTGCATTGCATCCATATAACCTGTTAGTTGTTTTGCAGGTAGTGTCTCAGTTACTAACGTGTTTTGTGTAACAGGCACTATAGCTCCTCGTAAAGTTCGGGAACAACCAGCAGTGTACAGATATCCAACCAAGATTAACAGAGAACGAGCCATGGACCAAATGCAAGCAGACTTGGCAGATCTGAGATAGAGAATGGATAACTTTATGACGTTAATGGCCGACATGGGGAAGAACCAAGAACGTCTGCGGGAGATGGTTGAGAATCAGAACAGGAACACTGCTGCTGCTGCTACTGCTGACAATCGTACCGGTGCGGGCGCACGTCAGGTTGAACCTCCTGTTGCACAGCCAGGAGTGACAATAATCAACGAGGGGTTGCACAACATTCAGATGGATAATCATGATGACCAGTTCACTCTACTTGATGAAGCTGAAGGTCAAGGAGCATAGATGAACAAGAGGTTCGAAGAGATGGCAGAGCAAATCAAGGCTATTCAGTCCCAGAGCTCTTTGGGATTCGACATAACCGACTTGGGCTTGGTTCCTGGGGTCAGGATTCCGTATAAGTTCAAAGTTCCAACCTTCGAGAAGTATAATGGCACTGCTTGCCCGAAGACTCATCTGCAATCATTTGTTGGGAGAATTGCCGCTCACACAGACGATGAGAAACTGTGGATGTATTATTTTCAAGACAGCTTGGTGGGAGCTTCTCTTGAATGGTACATGAAGCTCAGTAGGGTCAATATCAAGAGTTGGAAGGATTTAGCTGAAGCCTTTTTGAGGCAGTATCAATATAACATGGACATGGCTTCGAACCGCACCTAGTTGCAGCACATGGCTCAGACAGCAAAAGAAGGCTTCAAAGAATATGCCCAGAGGTGGCGCCAGCTAGCTGCCAGGGTGCAACCACCGCTATTAGAGAATGAGATGGCCGACATGTTTATGGGCACTCTGCAGGGTGTATTTCTTGAAAGACTGGCGTCGAGTTCCGCTACTAAGTTCAACGATATTGTTATTGCTGGAGAAAGAGTTGAAACATTGTTGAAAATGGGGAAGATACAGGATCCTAGTGCTAGTAGCTCAAATGGAGCGAGGAAAGCTTTTAGTGGACCTCCTAGAAGGAGGGAAGGCGAGACAAATGCTGTATTTGGCCGAGGCCGGGACCGTGGCTACAGAAGACCCTATGATCATGTGGCTGCTGTCACCATTCCTGCAGCTCCCGTACAACAGATGCTACCTCCTCCACAACAACATAAGCAACAACAACAACCTTGTACCAACTATCAGCAGCGACCATATCAGCCGAGGTAGACTCGCCCAGCTAATAGGGTGATTGAGGCTATCCCGATGACTTATGCTGCCTTATTGCCAAGACTGTTAGATTTGAACCTGATTCAACTGAGGACTTTGGCACCACCACCTCCTGGAGAGCTTCCAGTTGGTTATGATGGTAACGCACGATGCGCTTTCCACTCTGGAGCACCCGGGCACTCGACTGAGAAGTGCAGGGCTTTGCATCACAAGGTTCAGGATCTTGTAGATTCTAAGGCAATCAACTTTGCGCCGCCGCCAAATGTTAACTCGAACCCTATGCCTAATCATGGAGGGGCAAAAGTCAATGCTGTTGAGGGTGATGACAAGTTGAGTTTAGTGCTGAGTATCGATGAAGTCAAGACACCTTTGAGGGTAGTGAAGGAGAGACTGTTGAAGGGTCAAGTATTTCCTGGTTGTTGTCTTGATTGTGAAGACTGTATGAATGTTGAGAATGGCTGTGAGAAGTTGAAGATGGGTTTGCAGGGGTTGATTGATGATGGATCCTTGCAGTTCAGTAAAGTTGGTGATGAAGAGGCTGGTGATGTGTCAACCATTACTATTTTCTATGATGAAGCTGATATGGCCGTCATACAAGAGTCGGTTACAATCTATGCTCCTCATATTAGTCCCGTAACTATTACTGTACCTGGGCCAGTGCCGTACACCGATGATAGAACCATTCCTTGGCATTATGGCTCCGATGTTTATGTAGCTGGACAGAGGATGGAGAGCAGACCTGTTGCTGACTCGACTGTAGAGAATGTCAGAGGTGTTGGGGGTTTCACCCGAAGTGGTCGTTTGTTCGCTCCCCCTGCGCTGAGAGGGGATCCTGAGGCCGAGGCTTCGTCCAAAGCCAAAGGAAAGCAGGCTGCGAACGATGAGTCAACTACTCCTGTGGCTGGGCATGGGACGTTCGAAAAGGAGGTAGAGGAATTCATGAGGATTATCAAAAGAAGTGACTACAAGGTGGTTGATCAACTAAACCAAACGCCTTCAAAGATTTCTATCTTGTCACTGCTGATGTGTTCTCCCGCGCACCGAGAAGCCTTACTGAAAGTACTTCAAATGGCCTACGTTCCTCAGGAGATTACTGTCAACCAATTCGAGGCTGTTGTTGGAAGTGTCAATGCTAGCCATGGCCTAGGCTTCACTGACAGAGACCTCACTTCGGAGGGCAGAAATCACAACAAAGCACTACGCATCATGATGGAATGCAAGGGCGCTGTGCTGTCTCATGTTCTTGTAGACACAAGCTCTTCCTTGAATGTGCTTCCGAAGAAGGCGTTGATGAAGCTTAATATTGATGGGATTGTCCTGACGCCAAGTGATATGGTTGTTAAAGCTTTTGATGGATCGAGGAGATCAGTTTTTGGAGAGGTTGAGTTGCCCGTCAAGATAGGCTCTCAAGTCTTCAAAAGTGTTTTCTATGTTATGGACATCCAGCCTGCATATAGCTGTTTGTTGGGAAGGCCGTGGATACATGCTGCTGGAGCCGTTACTTTAACCCTGCATCAGAAGCTTAAATACGTGGTGGACGGCCAGGTCATCACAGTTTTTGGGGAGGAGGATATATTCGTCAGCCATTTGTCGACATTCAAATATGTAGAAATGGATGGAGAAATCCATGAGACTTTATGCCAAGCTTTTGAAGCAGACGTCAGCATCCTGACTCTTGTGGAGAAGAGTAATGAAAAGGAGGGCACATCCATTCATTCCTACCGGGAAGCAAAGGAGGTTGTTCAATCAGGCAGTGCCCAGGGTTAGGGCAAGCTGTTGGAGCTGGAAAAGAAAGATGATAAATTCGGCTTAGGGTATCAGCCTGGTGGGTCTACTCAGAGTGGTAAAGCTATCACGTTTACAAGTGTTGGGTTACTTAATCGCGATCAGATCTGTACGGCAAGCCAAGATGGGGATAGTAACGGAGATTGGGACAACAACTGGATCCGCCCGTGTGCGCCCGGTGAGGAACTAGGAAATTGGTCTGCAGAAGACATTGTTCAAGTCACCTGGCTCTCAGAGTAATTGTTTTGTTTCCTTTTATTAGCATACTGCATTGTCAAATCCAGCATTCTGCCCAAGATGCTTGGATCCATTGTATTGGGCCACCATGTTTTGTATTGCATCGTTATTTTGCTATGAAATAAAAGGACATTTTCAGACAAACTGTGTTCCCTGTCTTTGTTTTTAAACTTTTTCACAAAAAAAATATATAAAAATGGCAATGTGTTTTTTCCTTTTTGTTTTGTGTTAGCGTCTCTTTTTCAAACTAAGCAGATTCTGAATAAGCACGTCATCTGTGCAGTGTTGATCATCCGGATTCCACGGATAACGTTCCTGCTATGACTATGCATGACTTTGATAATCCAGTCTACCAAGTTGATGAAGGGGTTGAGGAAGACTGTGACCTCCCTGAAGAGTTGGTCAGATTGTTGAAACAAGAGGAACGGGTTATTCAGCCTCATCAAGAAGAGATTGAGATCATCAACATTGGCAGTGAAGAAGCAAAGAAGGAAATCAAGATTGGGGCCAGTCTGCAGGCCGATGTTAAGAAAGAGCTGATCAGTATGCTGAGAGAGTATGTGGATATCTTTGCTTGGTCATATCAAGATATGTCAGGGTTAGATACCGATATCGTGATGCATAAGCTACCTCTGAGAGAGGACTGTCCTCCTGTAAAGTAAAAATTGAGAAGAACTCGCCCTGACATGGCGATGAAGATTAAAGAGGAGGTTCAGAAGCAGTGGGATGCCGGGTTCCTTGCTGTAACTAGTTACCCACCTTGGGTAGCTAACATTGTTCCTGTACCTAAGAAGGACGGCAAGGTCCGGTTGTGCGTTGACTATCGGGATTTGAACAGAGCAAGCCCAAAAGATGATTTTCCGTTGCCACACATAGACGTGTTGGTAGACAATACTGCTCAATTCTCGGTGTTCTCCTTCATGGATGGCTTCTCCGGTTATAATCAGATAAAAATGGCGCCGGAATACATGGAGAAGACAACGTTCATTACCCCGTGGGGTACATTCTGCTATAAGGTCATGCCCTTTGGTTTGAAGAACGTCGGGGCAACTTATCAACGGGCTATGGTCACATTGTTCCATGACATGATCCACAAGGAGATCGAGTGTTATGTGGACGATATGATTGCAAAGTCCCGAGACGAAGAGGAGCATCTGGTCAACCTGAAGAAGCTATTTGATAGACTGATCAAGTACAAGCTGGGGTTGAATCCGAACAAGTGCACTTTCGGAGTGCGTTCCGGGAAACTGTTGGGTTTCATTGTCAGTCAAAGAGGAATTGAAGTAGACCCTGCTAAAGTAAAAGCTATTCAAGATATGCCTGCACCGAAGACAGAAAAAGAGGTGCGCGGGTTTTTAGGGAGGTTGAACTACATTTCTCGGTTCATATCTCATCTAACTGCCACGTGCGAACCAATATTCAAATTGCTGAGAAAAGAGCAAACGGTCAGGTGGAACGATGATTGCCAAAGAGCTTTCGATAAAATAAAAGAATATTTGCAGGAGCCTCCAATTCTGATGCCTCCAGTGGAAGGAAGACCATTAATCATGTACTTGACCGTGCTAGAAGGGTCAATGGGGTGTGTGCTCGGCCAACATGACGAGTCTGGTCGAAAAGAGTACGCCATTTATTACCTTAGCAAAAAGTTTACCGATTGTGAATCCCGATATTCACTGCTCGAGAAAACTTGTTGCGCTTTGGTATGGGCTGCTCGCCGACTGAGGCAGTACATGTTGACTCATACCACACTGCTCATTTCCAAGATGGATCCTGTCAAGTACATCTTTGAGAAACCAGCGTTGACCGGAAGGGTTGCTAGGTGGCAGATGATTTTAACTGAATACGACATCCAGTATACTTCTCAGAAAGCCATTAAGGGAAGTGTATTGTCGGATTACCTTGCACAACAACCTCTTGAGGATGATTATCAGCCAATGAAGTTTGATTTCCCTGATGAGGACATCATGTACCTCAAAACAAACGATTATGAGGAACCACTTCTGGAGGAGGGGCCTGACCCTGAATCCAAATGGAAGTTGATGTTTGATGGGGCTGTCAATATTAATGGTCGTGGAGTTGGTGCCGTACTCATTACTCCTGAAGGTGTCCACTTACCCTTCGCTGCCAGAATTACTTTTGGCTGCACCAACAATGAAGAAGAGTACGAGGCATGTATAATGGGAATAGAGGAGGCAATTGATCTTAGGATTAAGAACCTCGATATATTCGGAGATTCAGCCCTCGTCATTAACCAAATTACCGGCAAGTGGTATACGCATCAAGAGCATCTAATTCCATACAGGGATTATGCTAGAAAACTGTTAACGTTCTTCACGACAGTTAAACTTCAATACATACCACGGGATGAAAATCAGTTTGCCGATGCTTTGGCCACTCTCTCTTCGTCGATTAAAGTCTTGTGTTGGAATTTTGTGCCCAGAATTGACATATCCAGGCTTGACTCTCCAGCTTATGTCTTCTCTGTAGACGCCGTGTCTGACGAGAAACCTTGGTATTTTGATATCAAGTTATTCCTGGAAAAGCAAGAGTACCCAACTGGGGCATCTTCCAACGACAAAAAGACCTTGAGACGACTTGCTGCTAGTTTCTTCTTGAACACAGACGGGGTTTTGTACAAGAGAAACTTTGACATGGTCTTGCTCAAATGCGTGGATAGACACGAAGCAAGCCTGTTGATGCAGGAAGTCCACGGAGGATCTTTCGGTACCCATGCAGGAGGGCATGCTATGGCAAAGAAATTGCTAAGATCAGGGTATTACTGGATGACAATGGATGCAGACTGTTGTTCATTCGCTCGTAAGTGCCACAAGTGCCAAATATATGTAGACAAAGTGCATGTTCCTCCTAGACCGCTCAACGTCATGTCATCTCCTTGGCCCTTTTCTATGTGGGGCATTGACATGATCGGGAAGATTGAGCCAACTGCTTCGAATGGTCATCGCTTCATCCTAGTCGCGATTGATTACTTTACCAAGTGGGTAGAAGCAGCGTCTTATGCCAACGTCACTCGTCAGGTGGTGGCAAGATTTCTGAAAAGAGATATCATATGCAGATACGGAGTGCCCGAAAGGATCATTACTGATAATGGTTCTAATCTCAACAACAAGATGATGGCAGACTTATGTCGGGACTTCAAGATACAGCATCACAATTCTTCTCCTTACCGACCAAAGATGAATGGTGCGGTAGAGGCTGCAAACAAGAATATCAAGAAGATTGTGCAGAAAATGGTTGTCACCTACAAAGATTGGCATGAGATGTTACCGTTCGCCTTGCATGGGTACCGAACGTCGGTCAGGACGTCGACAGGGGAAACTCCCTTCTCTCTAGTGTATGGCATGGAAGCAGTCTTGCCTGTTGAAGTAGAGATTCCTTCACTGCGCGTGATGATGGATGCCAAGCTGGATGAGGCTGAATGGGTGCGTGCTCGTTACAATCAGCTATGTCTAATTGAGGAAAAGAGATTAGCGGCTATCTGTCATGGTCAGCTTTATCAGAGGAGAATGAAGCGTGCGTTCGACCAACGAGTACGTACTCGAGAGTATCAAGTGGGAGAGCTTGTGTTGAAGAGGATCGTTCCTCCAGGTTCAGATAACAGGGGCAAGTGGACCCCAAACTACGAAGGACCATTCATAGTAAAGAAAGTCTTTTCAGGAGGAGCACTGATGCTCACCACTATGGATGGGGAAGACTTCCTGTCCCCTGTGAATTCAGATGCAGTTAAAAAATACTTCGCATAAAAATGACCCGCTGGACATAAAAACAGAATGTAAGTCCAGGAAAGAATAGGGCATCCCGGCGAGCTAAAAATAGAATAAAAAGCTCGGGCAAAAATTAGGGAAATAAATAGGAAAAAATGTACACCCACTGAGTTGAAAAGCCACATCGGACAGCTCAGGCAAAAAGGGGTATCCCGGTGGATTGAAAACCTGAAAGGGCGATCCACGCAAAACAAAGGAATAAGCGAACAACTGCGATCCGAGTTATCTGAACCATGCCGTCGTTTTGTACAGCTTGACAATATCAGAAGGATAGGAAACAGTCCCCTCGTCCTCTCAGAAAGCCGAAGCAGAACGAAAAGTCTCGAAGACGTGCAAGTCATAGCAGAAATGGAACTCCTTGGAAGGCCGTGTACATTGCCATTAGGATAGTTTCTTTTTCTCAATTTTATAGTGGCCACCTCTTTCCAGGTGGTTGCTTCCTGATGTAAATCTTTGCCTATTCAGAGGCCATTCAATAAAAATAATATTCAGTCAAAAAGCTGTGTGTGTTTATTTTTGTTTGCAAAATGTCCTAAATTTTCAGCAAAAATAGCATTGCATCTAAACAGGTGATAATTTTGAAAAGAAAACTGACATGCAGGGAAACTATAACCCTCTTTGAGTGCCGGGTGACGATGGATGAACAGATCATGCCACGCAAATCCCCGGGGCACACTTGTGTTTTCCTTTGTTGCAGGTTGAAGGATGGTGTCACATTCTCTTAAGCAATTTACAATTCCCAGTAGAGTATCTCCCCAAGCAGAGATTTCTCCCATCAGGTATCTGAAAGCCTGACATCTCCAGCAGGGATTTTATCCAGCTAAACCTTGGCAACGACCCAAGCAGTTTCTTCTTCCCCAGTGGAGTATGCCCAGCAGGTATCTGAAAGCCTGACATCACCAGAGTTGGAATTATCAGTATTCTATCCTCAGCAAGAGTCCTTCCCTAACAGGTGAAACTGAAAGCCGGATATCCCCTCAAATTCTTGAATCAGCAGACGCTCTCCCCAGCCAGAGTATTGTTCAGGCAGCTTCCCCAGCCAAGTCTGAAGATGATCCTGTCCCCACAGAGTTCAATTTGATTTTCACCTCCGTCCGTGAAATATTTCCCAGCCAAGTTGCCATACTTTTGGGTATTTGATGATACAGCCAGGTATTCATCACCTCAGTCGGAGTTGAGTGTCCAGACCTCTTGACTCGTCTTCTCCGGCAAAGTTGTATCTCTTGCTGCCAATCAGGCATTTGTCTACCGCTCGTCTGCGTTTGACAACACTCGTTTGTGTTATCCCTAAACGGAGTTCTACCCAACATTGGTATTACTGCTTTATTTTTGCTCGCCTGCATCTTTCAACACCCGTCCGTGTTGGCTCTGTGGTATTTCTCGTCTGCTTTCCCCAGCATTGGTTTATGATTACCTTGATATTGTTCGTCTGCAATTTTCCAACACTCGTCTGTGTTTGGTTATAATAGTTGTTGTTGCTCGTCCACGACTCCTCAACACTCGGCTGTGTTCTGATATGATATTTGTTGTTGCTCGTCTGCAACCTTCCATCACTCGTCTGTGTTTGGTATTGGATCTTTTGTTGCACTCGTATGTGCCTTGATATGTATTCTCTGCTGTTGCTCGTCTGCAACTGTCCAGCACTCGTCCGTGTTTGTTTGAAACTCGTCTGCTTTTATTCCCCAGAAGTCGTCTGTGTTCTGAAGCTCGTCTACTTTGCTTGGATACTCGTCTGTATCATCCCCAGAACTCGTCTGTGCTAGTTTACATATGTATGTGAGGATTTGCTGTTTACCCTGGTATTTCTGTATTGATACTTCAAATGCTCGTCTGTGTTTGAATTGCTGGTATTCGTCTATACCAGTGGCTGATACTCGTCTGTATCATTGCCTGAAGCACTCGTCTGTGTTTCTCGGATCATCGTCTGATACTCGTATGTATCATTGACCTATAACACTCATCTGTGTTATCTTGATGATCGTCCAATACTCGTCTGTATTGAAGAGGTTTCAAATCCTGACAGTGGGAATTAATGTCAAAATGGTTACCGGTCCTGGCGTAACAGGTAAATCCGAAGGAGGCTCGTCCGTCTCAGGCACCAATTATTGTTGTTGCTGCACCTGGCGTAACAGGTTTGCTCAAAGAAGACTCGTCTGTCTTATACCATATATCCACGGATAATATATGAAGAAGGTTCGTCTACCTTGATTTCATGTCTACCCCACAGACTTAAATGCATTTCCGGTCCTGGCGTAACAGGTAAATCCTAAGGAGACTCGTCTGTCTCATGTTCTTGCAAAGGTTGAGGACTCATATGTCCAGCTCCTGGCGTCACAGGAGGGTTAGAAGACTCGTCTGTCTCAGATTATTTTTCTTGCAGTGTTTGAGGACTCGTATGTCCAGCTCCTGGCGTCATAGGATTGTTTGAAGACTCGTCTGTCAAAGTGTTCTTATCCCGAATATCAGTTTCAATTTGGAAGAAGCTCGTCGGCTTTTTTCTCCCCTTCAATCACCAAAGTGTCATTTGGTTGGGTTTATTTCCCGGTGTTGCATTCTTCGTCAGAGTGCAAATTGCTGGTCTTCTTGGTATTCAACCACAGTTTATCTTGAAAGGTCGATAGCCCGTACTATCGTCCTTTTCATATTAACTGATGATTGAATATGGGCAGCTGTAAACACCCCAAATTTGCCCTCTTATTTTTTAAGCATCATATTACATCATATTCATCATACTCATATCACTTTCATATTTTGCGTGGCATCATTAGCATAGAAAAATGAAGCATGACGTTCATTGTTGAAGCATAACATAAACTGGCAGTGGTTTCAGTTCATCGATCCGATTCAGATGGACATTTGACCTAATCTTGGTCAAATTATCAGGAGATTAGTTCAGCTGTTGAGTCTTCATGCTTCAGGGGGTTATTTCTCAAGCAGTGCGAATTCGATGTTGAGTTGTGTTGTGTGCGAAAGCCCTTGATTTACCAGGCAGTGGCTCAAGTGATAGTTTTGGGTCCAAGGATTCAAGTTTCTCATGGTTATAGGTTCCATTGTGTGCATATGCGGATTTACTTTTCCAGAGAACGATTCAGATTAATTCGAAGTGATTCTGGTCAGATGCTCAGAGAATGATTTATTCAGACGATCATTGTTTTACTTGTGAATTGTTCAGTGGTGGTGGTTTTCTCTCTGATTAAACGGTCTTTGTGGAAGCGATGTAAAATGGTTCAGTTGAATGAACTGATTGATTCAGATTTCGTGACTATGTGCACGTTGGTGGTAATTGGTCCGTTCCACAAAATATCAAGTTCCATATCTATTTCTAAACCATTTTGTCAAATTATCCATTAAATCAATTCATTCCCTATTGTTTTTTTCTTTACGTTTCCAAACCATATCCATTTTTTTATTTACCTTTAGCTACAAATCATAATTCTTATTTTCTTTTTCTCAATTTCATTAATCCATTTTTAAGACCATATTCCTTTTGATTTTTTTTTTCTTTTACATAATCTTTCTTACAAGGCCCAATTGATCTTATGTTAAACCAAACCACACTATACTTCAATTCAAGAGCTTTTTCTTACTCACACTCCATAAAATATATTGCATTATAATTCCAATAGCATGTAAATTCTCACAAAGTTTTGACAATATACACCCCATGACAAGTTATACATGGCCCACATTTTTTTCCAAGCCACATCTCAATATGCCCTTTTCAAGCAATGACACGAGCCTGTATTATGTGAGCAATATTAAAAATGCAAAAAAAAAGCTGATAACAAATGAGGAACAAAACGCATTTCGTCCACAAACAAAACGCATTGAAAATAGCTCACACCAAGCTCATGAGCAGCAAGAAGAAAAAACGTAACAGAAAAAAGGAAGAAAAGAGGAAGTTATTGATAACAGATTTTGAGTGAAAAAGATTCGGTTACAGCAAAAAGAGAAAATGATAGCAAAATTCTAAATGACTATTTTCACTATCATCAAAAACAAAAAAAAAAAGAGAAACGGAATTCACTTAGCCTTCATAACGAAAACCATAACAGAATAATTCACTTAGCCTTCATAAAGAAAACCATAACAGAATAATTCACTTAGCCTTCATACCGAAAACCATAACAGAATAATTCACTTAACCTTCATAACGAAAACCATAACAGAATAATTCACTTAGCCTTCATAAAAAAAAACCATAACGGAATCACTCACTGATCTTCATCACTTTACACACATAACCGATTGAATCCTCATATATTCTCTCCATAACCGATTCCAATCCTCATCAATTCTTCATAATCTTCATCAATTCCTCACAATCTTCATCAATTCCTCACAATCTTCATCAATCCTCCTCACAATCCTCATCAATTCTCTTCACAGAAACAAATTCTCTTCACAGATTAGACTCCAATCTTCACATCAACAATCAGATTCACTGATTCGCTTTTCATCGCGTAACTGTCATCAAGCAACATCTTCATCAGCACTGTGGATTAGGCTTCAATCTTCAATCCACGCTTCAATATTCTTCAATCGATTCAGCCTCTTCAATCGAACGAAGTCTTCACAGCAGCACCAACAGACCTGCAAGTGGATTCAACACGCAAATTCTAAAGAAATAGAAGCAAGCCGAATTCGCAAAAAGAGGAAGAGACTCGAATCAGAAGCAAAAGTTGAAGAGGAAGAATTACCGAATTGAGGCTAACCTGCGTGTTGTTCGTCGCATCGTCGCATAACAGGTACGTCTTTGACCCGTTTACTTGATGCGATTGCTGGCTGTGTGCTGAATTGTTTGTGTTTGGATGTGATTTTGGATTGATATTCTTATGCGTTTGGCTATCCGAGTCCGAATTTGTAAAGAGATGTTTAGGTTAGGTTAGGGTATAGGATGAGTATGTGACGGCGAGATGGATTGAGGAGAAGCTGAATGAGATTGAGAGAGGCTTAGGTTAGGGGTGTTGATGACGGCGGTTGGTTGGGTTGAGAAGAAGAAGCCGAACGAGAGCAAAGGAAGAAGAAGGTGATGTTTGGTCCGGTTGAGGAGAGGTTTCGGTGAGTGAGAGAAGGTTGAGTCCGGACGTTTTCAAGCTTGGCCGGAAGATGAAGGTTCGGCGGCTAGGTTATGTTAGGTAAGAGAAGAAGGAGATGATGAGCAAGAGGCCGAGGGAGAGGTTTGGTCCATTTGGTCTGTTTTGTGTGTTGAAGAAGAGGAGGAATGGCGGTGTGAGGTTGACGGAGAGTGGCGGCTACGACAAGGGCCGGAGAAGAAGGTGAATGGCGTAGCGGAAAGAGGAGAGTTCTTGTTTTGTTTCTGTATTTTGTTTTTATGAATATTTGTTTTGATTTTAAGGGTCCCTAGAGAATTATAGTTAGTAAATTAATTGGGGAAGTGATGAGGAAATCGTAGAAACCAATGAGAGGAGGATAAGGTCTGCAACTTTTGAGATTTTCGTCCGTACCGGCGGTGACACTTGTCACCGTTCGGTAGGACCTTCTGTCCCATTCATGCGTGGACATCTCCACCATAATAGCATAGTCATGCGCAGCTTGGGCCTAGCCAGGTGCTGTTCGCACCTCCCTCATGTCAGCCCAGTCCAATTCAACATAAATTCCTTACTACCACACCTCCCATCAAATTCATGTTTATTTTCTTTCATTTTTAATTTCTTTTATTAATCAGTTTGCTTTTAATCCATTAAAAATAGTTTTAGTCACCGAAAAATTCCCAAATAAATCATGGACCTTCCTTTATTTCTCTAGTTTTTTATCATATTTTTATTTCATTTTTTTTCATTGATCCACATGCCAGAAATAATTCATCATTGCACCTAGCTTCTTTCGCTTCATTTCTTGACCAGTCTGCCTTGTTTATTTTCCATAGCCTTCAATATTTGGAGTTTTAATCCCATTCTTTTTGCATTGTGTTCCTGAGATCTTGTATGTTTCATGTGATTTTTCTCTGAATTTTTAGAGGCTTATTTCTTGAGTTTCGGTCTGATATCTTGTGATGTAAGTTTTCTGTCCTAACTTGTGTTCGTACCTCCATTTGACTTAGTTCCTTTATGAATCTTTGCAAATACTTTTGACAAGTTGATATAATATGTGTGGAGATCATTTTGGTTTAAGTTGTGGAATTTTGGGATGTCTGGTTGATTTAATGTGGATTTTTGTTCTCACCTTGTCCCATTTTGCCTCTTTTGGTTCATTAGATCTCTTATAGGCTTAGAAGGGCACTTGTGCCAACTTCTTCTTCTCATTTGGGGTTCCTTTGGGGTGTGGGTACCTTCCTATTCCTAGTATAGGTCTTGTGTCTTCTGAATTTTTGAGTTTGCTTCTTATTCAAGTCATTTGTTTCTTTAAGCGTTTAAACTCCATCTTTTGATTCCGTTACTTCTATTTTGATATTGTTTGGTCTTGTGTGACCTCTCTCTTCATCATGCTGGCCTCCTAAGCCATTATCCATCTCATTTTGGTTCTGGTCTTGAGCTTTGTGTTTTTATTTTGTGCGTTTTGCATTGCATCTTTCGTAAATGTGTGTTTGTTTTCATATGTATTCATGTTGCATCCTTTTAAGTCATAAGTCTCTTATCTTCATTTCTTTGAGTTGAATTTGCATTATGCATTTGTTCATTTCATTTCACTTCTGATTGTTTGATGTTATCATGTTAATTTGTTCATTTTGTTTCATTTGTATGCATACTAACCTTGCAGGGGCTATGGTAAGTGTGAGATGTGGAAATTGAGTTCCACATCTCCAATTCTCATCTCTTCCTCTTATGTTTATGTGCACTAACCCTTTGTTGTTGGGCTTAGGCCTTTCTCATCCCTTCTTCTATCTTCTTCTCTCTTCTTCTTCCTTCTTCATTAGGATAGAAAACCTCACTAACCTTTAGGACAACCATGCATGTTAACACTTAGGATTATTTTAGTCCCCCTTTAGAATTTTTCCTTTGAGATCCTTTGGTGCTCTCTCTTCTTATCTCCAAACTTAATTTCTAATTCATTTAATAAAGGTTGAGTACTTTCATGTGACATGAGACTTTGCTATGAGATGTTTGCACGCGTTCCGTTTCGGGGCGAGGTGTGAGTCATCACTCGTGGTGGATAGGTCTTAACATGAGTACCTCACAAAGAAAAAGCTAAAAAACACTTCTTAACCAAAAAACCACAAAAACACTTAATAATGGTAATAGGTCAGTGTGCTTAAGCCTTCACTTGTGGGACTAGCTTTGGGGATTTCCTCCATAGATAGGTGTGCCTCTTGCGCATTCCATTTCGGGATGATGTGAGACGTACACATCCCATTGAGTAAGACTTAGGTACACTTGCCTATGCGAACCTTCACTCATAAAAGCTTCTAAAAACACCAAACAAACAATAAGCGTCTTTCCTTCGGGAATTCTTTTCTCACCTCATTCGCTCCGTACGCGAACTTGCTCCTACTTGTTACTTTGCAAGACAGTTACGCACTCGTCGTCCGAGTCTGCAACACCTGAGCAATGGCATAGGAAGTTCAAGCCTTAATTCACAAGTAATCTTTTCCACCCTTAGTCAGGGGAACTACGACGTCTCTGATCCTCATTATCCCGATGAGGTACGTAGGCAGCGGGGTAGGGCCCGTTCGAGCACAATCTTTATTTTCCCTACATTTTCCTCTTTGTTTTCTTATCCAGTTCTTTCCTTAGTTTCTTTTCCAGTTCATTTTCATTTTTTTTGCTGCAGCTTTCATACCCTCACCCTTTGAAACAGTTTCTTTTGCAAGCGTGGATCCCGTCGGGTACGGCGGATGATCTGGGTGCTAATACCTTCCCAGGTCGTAACCGACTCCCGAACTCAGTCTCTTTGGTTCACAGGACCTGTGTCCTTCCTCTTTCTTTCTTCTGGTTTGTGCAATATTACCATTCCCTTTCTTCGGGATAAAAATGCCTGGCTGGCGACTCTATTCTTTTTTCGCGCCACTTTCGCGTTTGTACCAGGATGGAAATCCGGGGAGCGACAATACTGACTTTCTTAGTTTAAACATCGCTTTGATCACTTTCTTAGTTTAAACAACACTTCTATGGTTTAAACACTGCTTCCCTGGTTTAAACACCACTTCTATTACTTTCTTGGTTTATAACCCACTCTCTTGGTTTAAACACCGCTTTTATCTCTCTCTTGGTTTAAACGCCACTTTCCCTTATTTGGTTTAAACACCACTTTCATTTCCTGTTGGTTTAAACAATACTTCAATTTTCCTGTTGGTTTAAACACCCCTTTCATTCCCTTCTTAGTTAAAACACCACTTTCTTTACATCTTCGATTTAAACACCACTTTTATCAAACTCTTTTGGTTTATACACCACTTCTTTGGTTTAAACACCATTTTTATCAAACTTCTTTGGTTTAGACACCACTTTTATCAAACTTCTTTGGTTTAAACACCACTCCCTTGGTTTAAACGCCACTTTTATCTCTCCTTTGGTTTAAACACCACTTTCCTTATTGCTTGGTTTAAATACCATTCCTATCATTTATATTACCCTTCTTTATTTAAACACCACTTCCCCTCTTGGTTTAAATACCACAGTTACTCTCCTTGGGTTTAAATACCACTCTTGTTTCTCTTCGGTTTAAATACCACTTATATCACTAATATTATCTCCTGTCCAATTTAAACACCACTTATAGCACTTTTACCTATTGTTCAATTTAAACACGACTACTATCTAAAACATTGTTATCCCCTTTTTTTCAAACACCATTTCCACCACCTTCATTTCCTTTGTGGTTTAAACACCAAGACTTTTGTTCTATCCTTTGTTCTCTGAAATACGAAGCTATGATTTCTTGATTGCACAATGAGGATACGTAGGCATGAAGGCCTCAATCCTCTGCGAGCACACTAATTTAAAACCTTTTTTCCCCATTCACAAGTAACATTTAGATAGTAACACCCATCCATGCAAAGAACAGTCAAAATGGTTTTCGTCGAGTACGGTGGATGTGAAGGATGCTAATACCTTCCCCTCGCATAACCGACTACCTTACCCGCTTCTCTTTCCCTTAGTTTTTATCAATATTTTCCTTTTCCTTTTGGAATAAATAAATTTTGATGGCGACTCTGTTGTATCATCGAGCGTTCGATGCGCTCAGGTATTTTTCACATCGCGACACCATTAAGTCAAGAACAAAACTCTTCGAGACTCAATTCTGGGCAGACCACTTTAAGGATTCAAAACCCAGGGTAAGCAACCTCAAGTTCATGATAAGTTGCTTCCAAGCATATTTTGAGGTAGATATCTTTAGATACCCAGCAAATTGGGGCATAGAGAGCTATAAAAAGACAAATCTTCTACAGACTTTCAAGTGGCTTAAGCAAAAGTCCTCCAATGCATAAAAAATTGTTGAGTTCGAAACGAGTGTAAATAAATCATGTTGGAAGTAGCATCCCATCAAACTACCTTTAACCTTGACAAAGAAACATTGTTGTAAAGGAACCTTTGCATCTATTACCCACCATAGAGGAATTGATGGAAACCCTCAAGACATTGCATAAATCATCCTCATGCATTAGTCACATCGCTCCTCTCTAGTTTCAAGCCATGCATAGAATCATATTCATATGGAATATTACCATAGCTTGAAGCCGTTAAAGTAAAACAAAAGTTCAACCTTACTTGGCACATGTCATAGTACAACCTTGCTTGGCAGAACCAAAGTCAAATCATCCATTGTACATTCATACATGCATTAGTCACTACACTTCATGCATCTTTTCATGGGTAGTATATTCACATGAGGATATTCCTTAGTGAATCTTTTCCATCAACCTAACAATTAGGAAATCAAGAGTATTTCCTAAATCTTGTTGCATCCATTTGCATTACCATCTGTTGATTAAGAAGTCGAGAGTACTTCTTAACATTCATATCATTAAGAAATCGAGAGAATTTCTTAAATCATCTTAAACATCTCATGATTAGGAAATCAAGAGTATTTATTAATCCATTTGCACTCATATTTAAGAAATTGGGAGTGCTTATTTACCTGCATATCCTTAAGAAATCGAGAGTATTTCTTAATTCATTTGCATTCATTTTTAAGAAGTCAAAAGTACTCCTTAGCATTTCATGATTAAGAAATCGAGAGTTTTTCTTATATTCATATGCATCCATTTCTTTAATAAAGTCGAGAGTACTTCTTAATATGCATTCATTCATGTCACCCAAGGATTAGGAAATCAATAGTATCTCCTAAAACTCATTTCATCCACATCATTGTCATCTAATTATTTAGAAATCACGAGTATTTCTTAATCTCATCGCATATTTTTCACATCATCTGTTGGTTAAGAAATCAAGAGTATTTCTTAACCTCAATTCATGACCTTCAACACATCATTCATTACATAAAAAGGGAAAAATTTGGGTTTGTTTGGTATTTAAACTATCTGTTACCATGTTGATTTGAAGAGAAGATTTCTTCTTATCTTCAAGTTAAAATATGTTTAAATAGGGGCATTTGTCATACCCTAAATTTTACCCTGAGTTTTACTCGCATCAGCATAGCAAAATCGTTCATTTTGTCATACATTCTTTCAGTCAAAAGCATTCATCAGGGGTTTAGACGAAAATTCGGGAGTTCAAGCATTTTTATCTAATCTTGTTGATGTTCATTCAGTCATTTGTTGATTAAGAAGTCAAAAGGTTTGATTTCTCAAAATCAATGCGTTGTTCATTCCATTTTATCATGTTTCAGAGGTCTAGAGGGTGACAATCAAGAGTATTGTCGTCATCTGAATCTTTGTAGGGTTTAATTGTAATGGAGAATCAAAGGTAAATGGTTCAAGCGTGGTTTATTTGCATCAAATTGTCTATTCAAGATTATTTGATAAGTAGTTCAATGCATTCACAAGACATCTTTATTTTCTATTATCACAACATGCATTTTCTTTCGTGTAACGCTTAAAATATCAACCAAAATAATTTTTCGGATCTATAGACAGAATGGTATAATCGTTTCTCAACTTTATGTTGAATTAGTGGGCGGAAAATTTTAAAATCGAGCTTGCAGACGTTAGTATTTTTAATCTACGGTTCGCGTGTTTTAAACCTGTGTGCTCATTTTAATTTTTCGACTACTTTATCGGTCGCATTTTATTGGCCTAGGCCTTTTAACCGATCGATTTTTATTTCAAAATTTGATCAAAACATCTATGTTTTCGAGAAATTTATTTCGCACTAATCATTTTGGTGCGTTCAGTTTAATTTTTCAGGCATTATTGCACCCAGTTTTTTTCTTCAGTTTTTTATCCAATTATTTTTGTTTTTTTAACCAAATTAATTAGTAGAATTATTTAGAATTAATTGTGTTTTTTGGTTTATTTTAACATTTTTTAATTTAAAAATTAAGGTTTATTTTAAATTAAGAATTTTAGAAAAAAATTAAAACATCTCTTCTCTCTCATAAAACTCAACAAATATCTCAACTTTTTCTCTCCACACATAATATGCCACGCGCCCTTCATAAAAAGGAGACCACACTATTATTTGGCATCTCTCTTTGTTTTAAAATAAGAAAAAAATGGACACTCAGTAAAGAAAAAACACAAGGAGTTGGTATGTGAGTTTTGGGGGGCTGGAAGTGTGGCAAGTGAATCCTGGAAGATTTTGGTATCAAGGTTTGTTGGGTCTTCATTAGAGGCTATATTGCTGAACTCTTTAATTTGGCACAATGAATTGAATGAAGTATATTATGTGAGGTTAGCTTATCGATTGATCATACTGTCAAGAGATGTCAGAATTGTTGAATCTTCGAACCAGGTACATCAACAATTTTAGAAGAATCCCGGGAAGGTTCCCATTCATTGGAGAATTCAGAACTTTTTATTGAGCCTGTGTAAAAACATTCTCCCGCTAAAGTTAATTTACTAAAAAAAGGTTGTTGTGTCGAATCTTTATGTCTCTTTTGCTTGTCCTTCCCTGAAATTGTAAATCATCTTTTTCTTCATTTCTCTATTGCCAAGATGGTGTGGTTTGCTCTGCCTTGAGGTACAAGAGTGTTGGAGAATTCGGCTTGTGGATTAGTTGGAAGCTTGCTTGGACTGCAAAGAAGTTTCTTTGGCTCAAATGGTGTGCATGACACTTTGGAAGATTTGGTATGCTAGAAATAATAAAGTTTTCAAGAAGAAGGAGATTGACCCTAGAAGAATTGCGCAAGAGGCGAAGGAATTTATTTGTGAGTTCAACCGGTCATGTCCTGCACAAATTTGTAGAAAAAGAATGTCGAAACCTGATAGGAATCCTAGTTTACATAGTGATATTGATTATGTGTTTATAGATGTAGGTTGTTTCTCTAATAGTTTCTTGGTGCTAGGGTGTGTTATCAAAGACATGCATCACAATGTGGTTATTTCAGCGAGCAAGAAGGTTGAGAGTGATGCTGCCCTGGTCGTGGCGGAAACTTTGGGTCTTAGATGGGGCATTCAACTGGCTGGTGATTTTAAGCCATCCAAAATTTCTATGCATTCTGATGCTCTATCTGTGGTGGATTGTTTTAATGGTTTCACCTCGTGTGCAGTCATCGAACTGATTGTCAAGGACTGTCAAATGCTTTTGCAGAATTTCTATGTTTTCGTTGTTTTGTTTGTGGGTTGGGAATGGTAATTGTGTATAACCTAAGTTTCTTAGAGGCTTTCTTGTATATAACTACATATAACAATTAATTCCATTTTTTACAAATTTATTCTCTTCCTTTGAGGATTCATACTTGTTAAAGTGTAGTTGCTAAGTGCACAAGAAACCTTACTTCTTCCTCCTTTCCCATGTCACTCATATGAAATGGCTCTAACAAGCAGTACATACTACATCCAATCCCTCTGAAAGAGAAAATACATATATAAAACGTCCCAACTTCCATTGGATTAACAAATAGTTGAGTCCTTTCACCTTAGATTTTATCCATTTCCAATACAATACTTTCATCTCTTCAAGATGGTTTTCTCATTACAACTATTCCATAAAATCCAAATGCATGCATACAAAATTACATTAAATCAACTCTCATACACTGTCTCAACCCAACAATCGTGCAAAATGATGCATGTTTGATAGCGCAAAATTAAGCAGAACAAAGACAAAATTCAACAAAATGATGCATGTTTTATAAAACATTCTTTATTATTATGCTTCTTATGAATGATATTTTATGATAATTATTTACGGAATATTTTATTGCAAAATTTATTATTAGATTGAAAAGTCACTTAATTATAGATGTTGTATGTGAGGAAAATTTTGACTTTTATTATAAGGATCCATAAAATAATACAAACTATTGATAGTGTGATCTTAAGTAGATCAGGTTATAGGCTGACCTATTTAACCTTTGTTTTAATATATATGCATATATATGACAACCTTTTTTTTTTTAACTTTAAGTCACGGTTTTTCACTGTGGCCAATACTGTTTGTTTTGTTGTAACCATCATATAACATATCTGAAATGCAATTTGTTTCCGAATATAATATGAATCAGATAATTTATTAGAAAAACTTTTGGATAATGGACATTGATTTTTATTTTATTTTTTATTTTATGCCACTATTTTCACTATTTCCTAAAATCATATTTGTTGTAGTTATCAGATAATTTACTTATAACTTATCCAAAATGATTTTTTTTATACTTTTTTTCCTCTAAATATTATAAGGGTATTTTAATCAAATCAAATTAATTATAAAAATTGGAGGTTAATTGTTCGGATATGGGATAACCTTTTCTGTGTCAAATAATACAAAGCTCATGAAAAGAATCATTAAGCCCATTTATCTCAAAATCATGGAAATATTGAGGTGGCTATAACCATAATTTGTTGAGAATTTCATTACAATCCTGTGAAAATTGAACTTCATAACTTCTATTTATATGAATGAGATGATTTTAACTTGATATTTAAGATTAAAAAAATTAAGTCTAAGTAATTCATCTTTTACTCTCACAACTCAATGTCAAAACATTTATAGTTTTTTCTTTCTTTTAAATAAAACTTTTATAGGATATTAAAACAAAGAAACCAAATATGTGTCAACATCTCTACCACATTATTTAAATCCTTTCTAACTATCCTCCATTCATTAATTCATCTCATATTACTTTCCATTTTCAAGTTTATTCATTTCCATATTACATAAATTTTTTTTGTGAGAATTTATAATTATATACGGTTTTTGTTTTGTTTGAGGAGACATTTACATACATTATTCTACTTAATAAATAAAAAGATATATACCCAATTTTAAGTATATATATTTCTTATAATCTCTTTTCATACATTACATTTTTTTCTTTCCTTTAATCTCTTTTCATACATTATATTTTTTCTTTCCTTTGAAATGATAATGTCTGTTTTTAGGTAAAAAAAGCAAGACGTATCTTTGTTCTAGGGTCATTCTAATACATTTTTCTAAAACTAATATCAATATTTCTATTTTACATACAAGTTGGTTAAACACTGCATTTAAATTTTCATTGATTTAATTATTATATTTAATATCTATTCATCTCTCTCTCTCTCTCTCTCTCTCTCTCTCTCTCTCTCTCTATATATATATATATATATATATATATATATATATATATATATATATATATATATATATATATATATATATATATATATATATATATATATATATATATATATATATATATATATATATATATATATATATATTACAATATCACAATTATAAAAATTATATTTTTAAAATAAATGTCACTTTAAATTTTTAATATATTTATAGATTTGATATTCCGATTATATTTTTAATTAAGTACTCTTAATTTATTATCCCTACATATAAAATCAGCTCATATAGACTTCTCTTCACTTCATCTTACTTAACTTTATGTGTATGTTTGAAAATTAATAAAATCATAATCATGTTGAAATCATACGTATTAATATTAAATAATTTTAGGCTAAATGATTAAAATTTAAATAATTTTTTTCATTGGTTTTATATACACTTAGTTTTTTTTACCATTGAGTATTAACTAAAAGTGAAAAATGTTTTATTGAAATTTAGCAAAAAGAAAAGTTTTACATTTAAACCGATTGTTTATTAGAGTTAATCAAATTTATTTATTTTTGTTAATGGATAATTAATAATTATTTATTATTTTAACTTTTCATAAACAAATATTAAGATAGTCGTGCAACAACATGCGAACTCAACATAAAAGCGCAACACGAGATTTATGGTTAATTTTAATTAATTTTTAAATGATAAAGATCATTTCACAGTTACAGGTAAAAAACCTTGTAATGGGTAAGTCTTGTAAGCAAATGTTTGAAATAAAAGAATAAAATAATTGATCCAGTAAAAAACTTTTAAATTAAAAATACAATGACATAAAGTCAAAGTCATAGATGAAGGTTGAACAATGATTAATATTAAAATATTCTAACTAATATTGTTATACTCTAGTAATATTGTGAACTTAATTCAATCAAAATAAATTGTAAAACCTGATTAATATAAAATACGTAACGTATTTTGGTATAGAAGAGAAATTGATCCCAAATCTTAACATTCATTAACTTGTTTGTGTGTTATGTTTTAACGATGTGGAGGACAACAATCATTTAATCATTTCTTGCCCTCTTTCGAAATTAATTTGAAAGAAGATTACGGATTGGGTCGACATTGAGTCGTTACATTGTGATAATGTTTATTTAGTGGTATCGTAACTAAATTATTTTCAATGATGCAATTGATAATATTACGACATTGTGCATAGGTCAATCCACTTGTCGTGGTGGTGGTTAGATTTTTGGTCCACATCAGTTGATAGATGTTCATATTATGATAGATATTCTTATTATGAATTCTATAAATATCTAACTTACTTTGATAAATTGTTAAAAATGCTAAACAAAAAATATATTTATATTTTGCCCAAATATATTTCAACAGAATAACACATAAAAGATTAACACTTAAGATGAATATATAAGATATCATCTAACACATAGATTATTAAGAATCTTATAAGAATGAAGACTAATTAGTACTACATTTTATTTTTTCATAAGCAAATGAGATTGAATTAAAAATTATTAGGGGTGCTTAACCCAAGGTTACAAAAGAAACAAATGACAAGACAAGAAACATTTGTCCCAACTCTAAGATACACATTAAACCAATCCTACGAAAGCGACTTAATTGCACCTAAACCGTCAAAATTAGAAAACATAATATCTTTAAAAAGGATATCATCCCTACACTTTCAAATCACCCAACAAACAGTCAAATAAAAAAAACCCAAATGTAAGGAAAAATGCGACTTACAAGCGAAATAAATAAATGTGACATTTATATATATTACAATAAATGTCACAATTATAAAAATTATATTTTTAAAATAAATGTCACTTTAAATTTTTAATATATTTATAGATTTGATATTCTGATTATATTTTTAATTAAGTACTCTTAATTTATTATCCCTACATATAAAATCAGCTCATATAGACTTCTCTTCACTTCATCTTACTTAACTTTATGTGTATGTTTGAAAATTAATAAAATCATAATCATGTTGAAATCATACGTATTAATATTAAATAATTTTAGGCTAAATGATTAAAATTTAAATAATTTTTTTCATTGTTTTTATATACACTTAGTTTTTTTTACCATTGAGTATTAACTAAAAGTGAAAAATGTTTTATTGAAATTTAGCAAAAAGAAAAGTTTTACATTTAAACCGATTGTTTATTAGAGTTAATCAAATTTATTTATTTTTGTTAATGAATAATGAATAATTATTTATTATTTTAACTTTTCATAAACAAATATTAAGATAGTCGCGCAACAACATGCGGACTCAACATAAAAGCGCAACACGAGATTTATGGTTAATTATAATTAATTTTTAAATGATAAAGATCATTTCACTGTTACAGGTAAAAAACCTTGTAATGGGTAAGTCTCGTAAGCAAATGTTTGAAATAAAAGAATAAAATAATTGATCCAGTAAAAAGTTTGAATTTAAAAATACAATGACATAAAGTCAAAGTCATAGATGATGGTTGAACAATGATTAATATTAAAATATTTTAACTAATATTGTTATACTCTAGTAATATTGTGAACTTAATTCAATCAAAATAAATTGTAAAACTTGATTATTATAAAATACATAACGTATTTTGGTATAGAAGAGAAATTGATCCCAAATCTTAACATTCATGAACTTGTTTGTGTGTTATGTTTTAACGATGTGGAGGACAACAATCATTTATTCATTTCTTGCCCTCTTTCAAAATTAATTTGAAAGAAGATTACGGATTGGGTCGACATTGAGTCGTTACATTGTGATAATGTTTATTTAGTGGTATCGTAACTAAATTATTTTCAATGATGCAATTGGTAATATTACGACATTGTGCATAGGTCAATCCACTTGTCGTGGTGGTGGTTAGATTTTTGGTCCACATCAGTTGATAGATGTTCATATTATGATAGATATTCTTATTATGAATTCTATAAATATCTAACTTACTTTGATAAATTGTTAAAAATGCTAAACAAAAAATATATTTATATTTTGCCCAAATATATTTCAACAGAATAACACATAAAAGATTAACACTTAAGATGAATATATAAGATATCATCTAACACATAGATTATTAAGAATCTTATAAGAATGAAGACTAATTAGTACTACATTTTGTTTTTTCATAAGCAAATGAGATTGAATTAAAAATTATTAGGGGTGCTTAACCCAAGGTTACAAAAGAAACAAATGACAAGACAAGAAACATTTGTCCCAACTCTAAGATACACATTAAACCAATCCTACGAAAGCGACTTAATTGCACCTAAACCGTCAAAATTAGACAACATAATATCTTTAAAAAGGATATCATTCATACACTTTCAAATCACCCAACAAATAGTCAAATAAAAAAAACCCAAATGTAAGGAAAAATGCGACTTACAAGCGAAATAAATAAATGTGACACTTATATATATTACAATAAATGTCACAATTATAAAAATTATATTTTTAAAATAAATGTCACTTTAAATTTTTAATATATTTATAGATTTGATATTCTGATTATATTTTTAATTAAGTACTCTTAATTTATTATCCCTACATATAAAATCAACTCATATAGACTTCTCTTCACTTCATCTTACTTAACTTTATGTGTATGTTTGAAAATTAATAAAATCATAATCATGTTGAAATCATACGTATTAATATTAAATAATTTTAGGCTAAATGATTAAAATTTAAATAATTTTTTTCATTGTTTTTATATACACTTAGTTTTTTTTACCATTGAGTATTAACTAAAAGTGAAAAATGTTTTATTGAAATTTAGCAAAAAGAAAAGTTTTACATTTAAACCGATTGTTTATTAGAGTTAATCAAATTTATTTATTTTTGTTAATGAATAATGAATAATTATTTATTATTTTAACTTTTCATAAACAAATATTAAGATAGTCGTGCAACAACATGCGGACTCAAGATAAAAGCGCAACACGAGATTTATGGTTAATTATAATTAATTTTTAAATGATAAAGATCATTTCACTGTTACAGGTAAAAAACCTTGTAATGGGTAAGTCTCGTAAGCAAATGTTTGAAATAAAAGAATAAAATAATTGATCCAGTAAAAAGTTTGAATTTAAAAATACAATGACATAAAGTCAAAGTCATAGATGACGGTTGAACAATGATTAATATTAAAATATTTTAACTAATATTGTTATACTCTAGTAATATTGTGAACTTTATTCAATCAAAATAAATTGTAAAACTTGATTAATATAAAATACCTAACGTATTTTGGTATAGAAGAGAAATTGATCCCAAATCTTAACAATCATGAACTTGTTTGTGTGTTATGTTTTAACGATGTGGAGGACAACAATCATTTATTCATTTCTTGCCCTCTTTCGAAAATAATTTGAAAGAAGATTACGGATTGGGTCGACATTGAGTCGTTACATTGTGATAATGTTTATTTAGTGGTATCGTAACTAAATTATTTTCAATGATGCAATTGATAATATTACGACATTGTGCATAGGTCAATCCACTTGTCGTGGTGGTGGTTAGATTTTTGGTCCACATCAGTTGATAGATGTTCATATTATAATAGATATTCTAATTATGAATTCTATAAATATCTAACTTACTTTGATAAATTGTTAAAAATGCTAAACAAAAAATATATTTATATTTTGCCCAAATATATTTCAACAGAATAACCCATAAAAGATTAACATTTAAGATGAATATATAAGATATCATCTAACACATAGATTATTAAGAATCTTATAAGAATGAAGACTAATTAGTACTACATTTTGTTTTTTCATAAGCAAATGAGATTGAATTAAAAATTATTAGGGGTGCTTAACCCAAGGTTACAAAAGAAACAAATGACAAGACAAGAAACATTTGTCCCAACTCTAAGATACACATTAAACCAATCCTACGAATGCGACTTAATTGCACCTAAACCGTCAAAATTAGACAACATAATATCTTTAAAAAGGATATCATTCATACACTTTCAAATCACCCAACAAATAGTCAAATAAAAAAAACCCAAATGTAAGGAAAAATGCGACTTACAAGCGAAATAAATAAATGTGACACTTATATATATTACAATAAATGTCACAATTATAAAAATTATATTTTTAAAATAAATGTCACTTTAAATTTTTAATATATTTATAGATTTGATATTCTGATTATAATTTTAATTAAGTACTCTTAATTTATTATCCCTACATATAAAATCAGCTCATATAGACTTCTCTTCACTTCATCTTACTTAACTTTATGTGTATGTTTGAAAATTAATAAAATCATAATCATGTTGAAATCATACGTATTAATATTAAATAATTTTAGGCTAAATGATTAAAATTTAAATAATTTTTTTCATTGTTTTTATATACACTTAGTTTTTTTTACCATTGAGTATTAACTAAAAGTGAAAAATGTTTTATTGAAATTTAGCAAAAAGAAAAG
Source organism: Lathyrus aphaca (assembly GCA_963966055.1). Classification (NCBI taxonomy): domain Eukaryota; kingdom Viridiplantae; phylum Streptophyta; class Magnoliopsida; order Fabales; family Fabaceae; genus Lathyrus; species Lathyrus aphaca. The sequence goes on from OZ014525.1 coordinate 268,591,177, forward strand.
TTTTACATTTAAACCGATTGTTTATTAGAGTTAATCAAATTTATTTATTTTTGTTAATGAATAATGAATAATTATTTATTATTTTAACTTTTCATAAACAAATATTAAGATAGTCGTGCAACAACATGCGGACTCAAGATAAAAGCGCAACACGAGATTTATGGTTAATTATAATTAATTTTTAAATGATAAAGATCATTTCACTGTTACAGGTAAAAAACCTTGTAATGGGTAAGTCTCGTAAGCAAATGTTTGAAATAAAAGAATAAAATAATTGATCCAGTAAAAAGTTTGAATTTAAAAATACAATGACATAAAGTCAAAGTCATAGATGACGGTTGAACAATGATTAATATTAAAATATTTTAACTAATATTGTTATACTCTAGTAATATTGTGAACTTTATTCAATCAAAATAAATTGTAAAACTTGATTAATATAAAATACCTAACGTATTTTGGTATAGAAGAGAAATTGATCCCAAATCTTAACAATCATGAACTTGTTTGTGTGTTATGTTTTAACGATGTGGAGGACAACAATCATTTATTCATTTCTTGCCCTCTTTCGAAAATAATTTGAAAGAAGATTACGGATTGGGTCGACATTGAGTCGTTACATTGTGATAATGTTTATTTAGTGGTATCGTAACTAAATTATTTTCAATGATGCAATTGATAATATTACGACATTGTGCATAGGTCAATCCACTTGTCGTGGTGGTGGTTAGATTTTTGGTCCACATCAGTTGATAGATGTTCATATTATAATAGATATTCTAATTATGAATTCTATAAATATCTAACTTACTTTGATAAATTGTTAAAAATGCTAAACAAAAAATATATTTATATTTTGCCCAAATATATTTCAACAGAATAACCCATAAAAGATTAACATTTAAGATGAATATATAAGATATCATCTAACACATAGATTATTAAGAATCTTATAAGAATGAAGACTAATTAGTACTACATTTTGTTTTTTCATAAGCAAATGAGATTGAATTAAAAATTATTAGGGGTGCTTAACCCAAGGTTACAAAAGAAACAAATGACAAGACAAGAAACATTTGTCCCAACTCTAAGATACACATTAAACCAATCCTACGAATGCGACTTAATTGCACCTAAACCGTCAAAATTAGACAACATAATATCTTTAAAAAGGATATCATTCATACACTTTCAAATCACCCAACAAATAGTCAAATAAAAAAAACCCAAATGTAAGGAAAAATGCGACTTACAAGCGAAATAAATAAATGTGACACTTATATATATTACAATAAATGTCACAATTATAAAAATTATATTTTTAAAATAAATGTCACTTTAAATTTTTAATATATTTATAGATTTGATATTCTGATTATAATTTTAATTAAGTACTCTTAATTTATTATCCCTACATATAAAATCAGCTCATATAGACTTCTCTTCACTTCATCTTACTTAACTTTATGTGTATGTTTGAAAATTAATAAAATCATAATCATGTTGAAATCATACGTATTAATATTAAATAATTTTAGGCTAAATGATTAAAATTTAAATAATTTTTTTCATTGTTTTTATATACACTTAGTTTTTTTTACCATTGAGTATTAACTAAAAGTGAAAAATGTTTTATTGAAATTTAGCAAAAAGAAAAGTTTTACATTTAAACCGATTGTTTATTAGAGTTAATCAAATTTATTTATTTTTGTTAATGAATAATGAATAATTATTTATTATTTTAACTTTTCATAAACAAATATTAAGATAGTCGTGCAACAACATGCGGACTCAAGATAAAAGCGCAACACGAGATTTATGGTTAATTATAATTAATTTTTAAATGATAAAGATCATTTCACTGTTACAGGTAAAAAACCTTGTAATGGGTAAGTCTCGTAAGCAAATGTTTGAAATAAAAGAATAAAATAATTGATCCAGTAAAAAGTTTGAATTTAAAAATACAATGACATAAAGTCAAAGTCATAGATGACGGTTGAACAATGATTAATATTAAAATATTTTAACTAATATTGTTATACTCTAGTAATATTGTGAACTTTATTCAATCAAAATAAATTGTAAAACTTGATTAATATAAAATACCTAACGTATTTTGGTATAGAAGAGAAATTGATCCCAAATCTTAACAATCATGAACTTGTTTGTGTGTTATGTTTTAACGATGTGGAGGACAACAATCATTTATTCATTTCTTGCCCTCTTTCGAAAATAATTTGAAAGAAGATTACGGATTGGGTCGACATTGAGTCGTTACATTGTGATAATGTTTATTTAGTGGTATCGTAACTAAATTATTTTCAATGATGCAATTGATAATATTACGACATTGTGCATAGGTCAATCCACTTGTCGTGGTGGTGGTTAGATTTTTGGTCCACATCAGTTGATAGATGTTCATATTATGATAGATATTCTAATTATGAATTCTATAAATATCTAACTTACTTTGATAAATTGTTAAAAATGCTAAACAAAAAATATATTTATATTTTGCCCAAATATATTTCAACAGAATAACCCATAAAAGATTAACACTTAAGATGAATATATAAGATATCATCTAACACATAGATTATTAAGAATCTTATAAGAATGAAGACTAATTAGTACTACATTTTGTTTTTTCATAAGCAAATGAGATTGAATTAAAAATTATTAGGGGTGCTTAACCCAAGGTTACAAACGAAACAAATGACAAGACAAGAAACATTTGTCCCAACTCTAAGATACACATTAAACCAATCCTACGAATGCGACCTAATTGCACCTAAACCGTCAAAATTAGACAACATAATTGTAGAACCTCAAATTTGCCCTCTTCATTTTGAGCATCATAATACATCATTTGCATCATAAGCATATCATATATATATAGCATTACAACATAGGAAAATAAAGCATGACAAGCATCAAGCCCTAGCATGAGGCATATGGCCATCTGGGGAGGTGTTGAAGGCTATCTAAGCCAAGACAAGGGTTCCAATGGGTTTGTGGGAAGCCTATGATGAGTCTAGACCCCTTTAACAAGACCAAGTTCAATTGCAAAAGATCAGAAGATTGCTTAATCATCACAAGTTTTAAGACAATGCAAGGCTCCTAAGCAGTGCAACCAAATTAGGGTTTAGGCTTCAAGGGCCTTAACCTCATAATTTTGGCCAATTCTTTTGGGCAATGTCTTCTATATGATAAGAGGTCCCTACATGTAAATTTTCATGGAAAAATTCCAAATGGAAGTCAGTCATTGCTTTGGTTGCTTGCAGATGAAGTAATTGGTCAACTGTGCCTGTAAAAAGTCAACTGTCTGATTTCAAGGGGTCCAAGCCACTTTTTCTTGTCAAGGGAGGTCTTTACAATGTTATAAGATGTTTGGGATGGTTGAAGATTAAGAATCATGGATATTTGGAGGGTTTTGCAAAAATGGTACAAAGTTGGTTTTTGAGATTTTCCAAATTTAGCAACTTTTGCCCTAATTTTCAAGTGAGCTTAACATGATCAAAAATTCTTCAAATGAGCCCAACTCAAACATGAAAGTTGAAGACTAAAGCTTGCCATTTTCAAAAAGTACAAGTACATTTTCATGGGATTTATGGTTTGGGAGATAAGGCCCTCGAAAATTCCATGCATTTTAGGGCAAAATCACATTTCCATGCACACACCAAATGCAAGAGTGCTCAAAACTCATTTTCAAGTGCTGGAATGGATCAAGTGAGGTTACTAAGTTACAATGCAATGTATTTAGATGATTTTGCTCAAGAGAAACTTACATTTTGATGCCAAGCAAAGAAATGGCCTCAAAAATGCAAATTTAGCCAAATCATGAGAAGTATGTAATGGTTAATTCTAAGGGCCAAAGTTGTTTGTGTTCTGACCAAGGATTGGAAAAGGCTTGTGCATGTACCAAAAGGCCAAGAAAAGAGTGAGGTATGTGAGCTTATCTCACACTTTTGCAAATGATGCAAAATCTCAAAAAGGGCTCATTTATTCCCATTCCAAGTGCAAGGTGAGGCCACCATCCTTTTATTCATGGCATGTTAAGTTGTTAGCTCAAGAGAAATTGGAGGGTCCAAGCAAGGAATTTGACACATTTCACAAAATGCAAGTGCATGGGCATATGAGATCTTTGTTGTCACATGAGATGTCAAATTTTTACCAAATGGCAAGTTGTTGTGAAATGAAGTTACAAGTCCATTTGTGTACATTTTCATCATCACATCATTATGCATGGTATGAGAGAAATTTGGCTCAAAGAGAATCACAAAAATCGTGCATGGTGTGCATGGTTCCATCCCACTTGCAAAAGGTGCATAAGCATGAGAGTTTGTAACACACTTTGATCCAAGGGCTGAGAATGTTCCACTATTAATCAGCAAAGGAAATAGGATTAGCATGTGCAAGGTACAAGGACAAGGCACGAGCTAATTTCTCCATGACACCCTTTATGCATTTTTGCAATTTCAATTGGATCACACTCCCCTCACGTGCATTTCCTTTCTCATTCCTTGGACTGATTTAGGGCATCATAAAAGGGCCAGCTAGGGTTTTATCTTGGCAGAAATCGCCACCATTCTCCCATTTCTCAGTTTTTGCTCCTGCTGCATTTTTCCCCATAGCTCATCATCCACTACTCCATTCACCAAACAAACCTCATATTCTTGTTCCTGAAGCTTCATAGAACATAGATCAAGCTTCATTTCAAGCTGGAGGAAGGTTATTGTACCAGTCCAGTTCAAACCAGATTGCATCAAAGAGCAAAGTTGAGGTGATTTTGAAGCTTCTTTCACATTTATTTTGTGAAAAGAGGTTGCTAGGAGATCATCCCGAGCTGGATTTTGGCTTTCTTGGAGAAATTTGAAGCTGTGTGATCTCAGGTATGCTTCAAATCCATAGGTTTATAAATGACTTTTGTGATGTGCATTATGATCTACTTGTTACACTGAGCATGTGGAACTCTTTGGTTTTGAAAATGATGTGGAAATGAGGTCGGGCTAGGGTTTTGAAGTTTCTAGATCCAAACTATTTTGATTCTGTTCATGCTGTGTGTGCTGTTTTACATGTCGGTGATGATTGATTCATGTTGTGCTTGGTTAGAGGATCATTTTTGATGTTTGGTTCGTGTGGTTTCATGGAGAAATGGAGGAGATATGTTTCTCTGGTTTTGTTGTTTTGCTGGCTGCTTGTTCCTGTTTCATTCGCATGTTTCAGTTTTGTTTTTATGAGTTGAGGTTGAAGATGATGAAGTGGAACGCAGGGATTGGTGGGGTTTCTATTTTTGTCTTTTGGTGACTAAACCCTAGCATGACCGGTTGATGCCAATGTTCACATGTTTTGTGCATTTATTTAGTTTTATGTTTTTGTGTGAAGCATGCCATAAGTTTAAGGGTGCCTGAGTTTCTTTTGCCCTCTCATTTTCGCATGGGCCTAAGGCCAACATGCTATGCACGCCCCCTGCTGGGCCCAGGCAGTGGAAGTGAGCTGGCCAGCTTTGCTTCTTGCACTCCTCCATCACTTTTATTATTCCTTTTGTTTTCTTCTCTTTTCTTCTTGCATTTTGGTTATTTTAAAATACTTCCCAACTTAGAAAAAATCCATAAAAATTCATGAGTGTTCTTTAGTTCATCTAGTTTTTTATAATATTTTTTTCATATTTTTATTTTTATTCCACGTGGCCGAAATAAATCCAACATTAGGCATTACTTTCTTGTGAACTCTCATGGACCAATCTGCCTTGTCCAATTTCTATCTTCCTCATCCTTTAAGCTATGAATCCCATTCTTTTTGCATTCAAATCTTAAGGCACTTTACTATCTTCATGATTTATCTTGGATTTTTCACAAATTTATTTGCTGGATTTTGATTAAGTTACTTGTGCATCAATTTTCAAAACCCTAAATGGTGATACTTTACATCCATGAGCTTCATTGACCTAGTTTGGTGCTGAATTTTTGCAAACCCTTTTGGATTCTTATTTCCTTGTGTTTGGAGATTACTTTGCTAGTTGGGTAGATTTTTTAAGGGCTTGGATCTATTTCTTGGGTATTTTCTTCTTCACCTTGCCTTGTTTTGAATACTTTGAGTCTTATAGTATCTTTTGAGCTTAGAAGGGCACTTGTGCCAACTTCTCCTCATCTTTTGGGGTCCTTTAGAGGTCTAGGGTGATTCCTGGTCTTAGGGAAGGGTTGAATCTCTTTGAGTCTTGGTTTTGGATCTCTCTTATTGTGCTTTATTTCTTTAAGTGTTATGCATGCCTTCTTTGCATGTGTTTCACTTCCTATCATCTCAATATGATCTTGTATTGCTTTGCTTATCATCTTGTGAACTCTTTGCCATGCCTATATGCTTGTGTAGCTTCTGACTTGTTGGTTCATGCCTTGATGTTATGTTGTTACACTAACCTTGCAGGGGCTATGGTAAGTTTGAGATGTGGGAATTGAGTTCCACATCTCCATTTCTCATCTCTTCTCATTTTGTTTATATGGACTAACATCTTCTTGTTGGGCTTAGGCCTTTCTCATCTCTCCTCTTATATTCTTCTTCTTCTCTTGAGATCTTTTCTAGGTTAGAAAGACCTCACAAACCCTAGGAACTCCATGCATGTTAACTTAGGATAGAAACTTCCCCATTAGATTTTACCTTTGAGATCCTTTTAGTGCTCTCTCTTCTCATCTTCAAACTTAATTCTAATTCACTTAATAAAGGTTGGGTGCTTTCATGTGACATGAGACTTTGCTATGAGATGCTTGCACACGTTCCATTTCGGGACGAGGCGTGAGTCATCACTCATGGTAGATAGGTCTTAGCATGAGTATCTCACAAAGAAAAAGTTAAAAGACACTTCTTAACCAAAAAATCACAAAAACACTTAATAATGGTAATAGGCCAGTGTGCTTGAGCCTTCACTTGTGGGGCTAGCTTTGGGGATTTCCCCCATAGATAGGTGTGCCTCTTGCGCATTCCATTTCGGGATGATGTGAGACGTACACATCCCATTGAGTAAGACTTAGGTACACTTACCTATGCAAACTTTCACTCATAAAAGCTTCATAAAAAACACAAACAAACAATAAGCGTCTTTCCTTCGGGACTTCTTTTCTCATCTCATTCGCTCCGTCCGCGAACTTGCTCCTACTTGTCACTTTGCAAGACGGTAACACACTCGTCGTCCGAGCCTGCAACACCTGAGCAGTGACATAGGCAGTTCACGCTTTTAATTCACAAGCAATTTTCCTTTGTTACCCCTAGTTAGGGGAACTACGGCGTCTCTGATCCTCATTATCCTGATGAGGTACGTAGGCAGCGGGGTAGGGCCCGTTCGAGCACAATCTTTATTTTCCCTACATTTTTCTCTTTGTTTCTCATTTCAATTCTTTTCCAGTTCCAGTTTCTTTTCATTTTCATTTCTTTTGCTGCAGCTTTCATACCTTCACCCTTTGAAACAGTTATTTTTGCAAGCGTGGATCCCGTCGGGTACGACGGACGATCTGGGTGCTAATACCTTCCCAGGTCGTAACCGACTCCCGAACTCAGTCTCTTTGGTTCGCAGGACCTGTGTTCTTCCTCTTCTTTCTTCTGGTTTGTGCAGCATTACCATTCCCTTTCTTCGGGATAAAAATGCCTGGCTGGCGACTCTACCTTCTTCCGCGCCACTTTCGCGTTTGTACCAGGATGAAAATCCCGGGAGCGACAATAATATCTTTAAAAAGGATATCATTCCTACACTTTCAAATCACCCAACAAATAGTCAAATAAAAAAAACCCAAATGTAAGGAAAAATGCGACTTACAAGCGAAATAAATAAATGTGACATTTATATATATTACAATAAATGTCACAATTATAAAAATTATATTTTTAAAATAAATGTCACTTTAAATTTTTAATATATTTATAGATTTGATATTCTGATTATATTTTTAATTAAGTTCTCTTAATTTATTATCCCTACATATAAAATCAAGTCATATAGACTTCTCTTCACTTCATCTTACTTAACTTTATGTGTATGTTTGAAAATTAATAAAATCATAATCATGTTGAAATCATACGTATTAATATTAAATAATTTTAGGCTAAATGATTAAAATTTAAATAATTTTTTTCATTGTTTTTATATACACTTAGTTTTTTTTACCATTGAGTATTAACTAAAAGTGAAAAATGTTTTATTGAAATTTAGCAAAAAGAAAAGTTTTACATTTAAACCGATTGTTTATTAGAGTTAATCAAATTTATTTATTTTTGTTAATGAATAATTAATAATTATTTATTATTTTAACTTTTCATAAACAAATATTAAGATAGTCGTGCAACAACATGCAGACTCAAGATAAAAGCGCAACACGAGATTTATGGTTAATTATAATTAATTTTTAAATGATAAAGATCATTTCACTGTTACAGGTAAAAAACCTTGTAATGGGTAAGTCTCGTAAGCAAATGTTTGAAATAAAAGAATAAAATAATTGATCCAGTAAAAAGTTTGAATTTAAAAATACAATGACATAAAGTCAAAGTCATAGATGACGGTTGAACAATGATTAATATTAAAATATTTTAACTAATATTGTTATACTCTAGTAATATTGTGAACTTTATTCAATCAAAATAAATTGTAAAACTTGATTAATATAAAATACCTAACGTATTTTGGTATAGAAGAGAAATTGATCCCAAATCTTAACAATCATGAACTTGTTTGTGTGTTATGTTTTAACGATGTGGAGGACAACAATCATTTATTCATTTCTTGCCCTCTTTCGAAAATAATTTGAAAGAAGATTACGGATTGGGTCGACATTGAGTCTCTACATTGTGATAATGTTTATTTAGTGGTATCGTAACTAAATTATTTTCAATGATGCAATTGATAATATTACGACATTGTGCATAGGTCAATCCACTTGTCGTGGTGGTGGTTAGATTTTTGGTCCACATCAGTTGATAGATGTTCATATTATGATAGATATTCTAATTATGAATTCTATAAATATCTAACTTACTTTGATAAATTGTTAAAAATGCTAAACAAAAAATATATTTATATTTTGCCCAAATATATTTCAACAGAATAACCCATAAAAGATTAACACTTAAGATGAATATATAAGATATCATCTAACACATAGATTATTAAGAATCTTATAAGAATGAAGACTAATTAGTACTACATTTTGTTTTTTCATAAGCAAATGAGATTGAATTAAAAATTATTAGGGGTGCTTAACCCAAGGTTACAAACGAAACAAATGACAAGACAAGAAACATTTGTCCCAACTCTAAGATACACATTAAACCAATCCTACGAATGCGACCTAATTGCACCTAAACCGTCAAAATTAGACAACATAATTGTAGAACCTCAAATTTGCCCTCTTCATTTTGAGCATCATAATACATCATTTGCATCATAAGCATATCATATATATATAGCATTACAACATAGGAAAATAAAGCATGACAAGCATCAAGCCCTAGCATGAGGCATATGGCCATCTGGGGAGGTGTTGAAGGCTATCTAAGCCAAGACAAGGGTTCCAATGGGTTTGTGGGAAGCCTATGATGAGTCTAGACCCCTTTAACAAGACCAAGTTCAATTGCAAAAGATCAGAAGATTGCTTAATCATCACAAGTTTTAAGACAATGCAAGGCTCCTAAGCAGTGCAACCAAATTAGGGTTTAGGCTTCAAGGGCCTTAACCTCATAATTTTGGCCAATTCTTTTGGGCAATGTCTTCTATATGATAAGAGGTCCCTACATGTAAATTTTCATGGAAAAATTCCAAATGGAAGTCAGTCATTGCTTTGGTTGCTTGCAGATGAAGTAATTGGTCAACTGTGCCTGTAAAAAGTCAACTGTCTGATTTCAAGGGGTCCAAGCCACTTTTTCTTGTCAAGGGAGGTCTTTACAATGTTATAAGATGTTTGGGATGGTTGAAGATTAAGAATCATGGATATTTGGAGGGTTTTGCAAAAATGGTACAAAGTTGGTTTTTGAGATTTTCCAAATTTAGCAACTTTTGCCCTAATTTTCAAGTGAGCTTAACATGATCAAAAATTCTTCAAATGAGCCCAACTCAAACATGAAAGTTGAAGACTAAAGCTTGCCATTTTCAAAAAGTACAAGTACATTTTCATGGGATTTATGGTTTGGGAGATAAGGCCCTCGAAAATTCCATGCATTTTAGGGCAAAATCACATTTCCATGCACACACCAAATGCAAGAGTGCTCAAAACTCATTTTCAAGTGCTGGAATGGATCAAGTGAGGTTACTAAGTTACAATGCAATGTATTTAGATGATTTTGCTCAAGAGAAACTTACATTTTGATGCCAAGCAAAGAAATGGCCTCAAAAATGCAAATTTAGCCAAATCATGAGAAGTATGTAATGGTTAATTCTAAGGGCCAAAGTTGTTTGTGTTCTGACCAAGGATTGGAAAAGGCTTGTGCATGTACCAAAAGGCCAAGAAAAGAGTGAGGTATGTGAGCTTATCTCACACTTTTGCAAATGATGCAAAATCTCAAAAAGGGCTCATTTATTCCCATTCCAAGTGCAAGGTGAGGCCACCATCCTTTTATTCATGGCATGTTAAGTTGTTAGCTCAAGAGAAATTGGAGGGTCCAAGCAAGGAATTTGACACATTTCACAAAATGCAAGTGCATGGGCATATGAGATCTTTGTTGTCACATGAGATGTCAAATTTTTACCAAATGGCAAGTTGTTGTGAAATGAAGTTACAAGTCCATTTGTGTACATTTTCATCATCACATCATTATGCATGGTATGAGAGAAATTTGGCTCAAAGAGAATCACAAAAATCGTGCATGGTGTGCATGGTTCCATCCCACTTGCAAAAGGTGCATAAGCATGAGAGTTTGTAACACACTTTGATCCAAGGGCTGAGAATGTTCCACTATTAATCAGCAAAGGAAATAGGATTAGCATGTGCAAGGTACAAGGACAAGGCACGAGCTAATTTCTCCATGACACCCTTTATGCATTTTTGCAATTTCAATTGGATCACACTCCCCTCACGTGCATTTCCTTTCTCATTCCTTGGACTGATTTAGGGCATCATAAAAGGGCCAGCTAGGGTTTTATCTTGGCAGAAATCGCCACCATTCTCCCATTTCTCAGTTTTTGCTCCTGCTGCATTTTTCCCCATAGCTCATCATCCACTACTCCATTCACCAAACAAACCTCATATTCTTGTTCCTGAAGCTTCATAGAACATAGATCAAGCTTCATTTCAAGCTGGAGGAAGGTTATTGTACCAGTCCAGTTCAAACCAGATTGCATCAAAGAGCAAAGTTGAGGTGATTTTGAAGCTTCTTTCACATTTATTTTGTGAAAAGAGGTTGCTAGGAGATCATCCCGAGCTGGATTTTGGCTTTCTTGGAGAAATTTGAAGCTGTGTGATCTCAGGTATGCTTCAAATCCATAGGTTTATAAATGACTTTTGTGATGTGCATTATGATCTACTTGTTACACTGAGCATATGGAACTCTTTGGTTTTGAAAATGATGTGGAAATGAGGTCGGGCTAGGGTTTTGAAGTTTCTAGATCCAAACTATTTTGATTCTGTTCATGCTGTGTGTGCTGTTTTACATGTCGGTGATGATTGATTCATGTTGTGCTTGGTTAGAGGATCATTTTTGATGTTTGGTTCGTGTGGTTTCATGGAGAAATGGAGGAGATATGTTTCTCTGGTTTTGTTGTTTTGCTGGCTGCTTGTTCCTGTTTCATTCGCATGTTTCAGTTTTGTTTTTATGAGTTGAGGTTGAAGATGATGAAGTGGAACGCAGGGATTGGTGGGGTTTCTATTTTTGTCTTTTGGTGACTAAACCCTAGCATGACCGGTTGATGCCAATGTTCACATGTTTTGTGCATTTATTTAGTTTTATGTTTTTGTGTGAAGCATGCCATAAGTTTAAGGGTGCCTGAGTTTCTTTTGCCCTCTCATTTTCGCATGGGCCTAAGGCCAACATGCTATGCACGCCCCCTGCTGGGCCCAGGCAGTGGAAGTGAGCTGGCCAGCTTTGCTTCTTGCACTCCTCCATCACTTTTATTATTCCTTTTGTTTTCTTCTCTTTTCTTCTTGCATTTTGGTTATTTTAAAATACTTCCCAACTTAGAAAAAATCCATAAAAATTCATGAGTGTTCTTTAGTTCATCTAGTTTTTTATAATATTTTTTTCATATTTTTATTTTTATTCCACGTGGCCGAAATAAATCCAACATTAGGCATTACTTTCTTGTGAACTCTCATGGACCAATCTGCCTTGTCCAATTTCTATCTTCCTCATCCTTTAAGCTATGAATCCCATTCTTTTTGCATTCAAATCTTAAGGCACTTTACTATCTTCATGATTTATCTTGGATTTTTCACAAATTTATTTGCTGGATTTTGATTAAGTTACTTGTGCATCAATTTTCAAAACCCTAAATGGTGATACTTTACATCCATGAGCTTCATTGACCTAGTTTGGTGCTGAATTTTTGCAAACCCTTTTGGATTCTTATTTCCTTGTGTTTGGAGATTACTTTGCTAGTTGGGTAGATTTTTTAAGGGCTTGGATCTATTTCTTGGGTATTTTCTTCTTCACCTTGCCTTGTTTTGAATACTTTGAGTCTTATAGTATCTTTTGAGCTTAGAAGGGCACTTGTGCCAACTTCTCCTCATCTTTTGGGGTCCTTTAGAGGTCTAGGGTGATTCCTGGTCTTAGGGAAGGGTTGAATCTCTTTGAGTCTTGGTTTTGGATCTCTCTTATTGTGCTTTATTTCTTTAAGTGTTATGCATGCCTTCTTTGCATGTGTTTCACTTCCTATCATCTCAATATGATCTTGTATTGCTTTGCTTATCATCTTGTGAACTCTTTGCCATGCCTATATGCTTGTGTAGCTTCTGACTTGTTGGTTCATGCCTTGATGTTATGTTGTTACACTAACCTTGCAGGGGCTATGGTAAGTTTGAGATGTGGGAATTGAGTTCCACATCTCCATTTCTCATCTCTTCTCATTTTGTTTATATGGACTAACATCTTCTTGTTGGGCTTAGGCCTTTCTCATCTCTCCTCTTATATTCTTCTTCTTCTCTTGAGATCTTTTCTAGGTTAGAAAGACCTCACAAACCCTAGGAACTCCATGCATGTTAACTTAGGATAGAAACTTCCCCATTAGATTTTACCTTTGAGATCCTTTTAGTGCTCTCTCTTCTCATCTTCAAACTTAATTCTAATTCACTTAATAAAGGTTGGGTGCTTTCATGTGACATGAGACTTTGCTATGAGATGCTTGCACACGTTCCATTTCGGGACGAGGCGTGAGTCATCACTCATGGTAGATAGGTCTTAGCATGAGTATCTCACAAAGAAAAAGTTAAAAGACACTTCTTAACCAAAAAATCACAAAAACACTTAATAATGGTAATAGGCCAGTGTGCTTGAGCCTTCACTTGTGGGGCTAGCTTTGGGGATTTCCCCCATAGATAGGTGTGCCTCTTGCGCATTCCATTTCGGGATGATGTGAGACGTACACATCCCATTGAGTAAGACTTAGGTACACTTACCTATGCAAACTTTCACTCATAAAAGCTTCATAAAAAACACAAACAAACAATAAGCGTCTTTCCTTCGGGACTTCTTTTCTCATCTCATTCGCTCCGTCCGCGAACTTGCTCCTACTTGTCACTTTGCAAGACGGTAACACACTCGTCGTCCGAGCCTGCAACACCTGAGCAGTGACATAGGCAGTTCACGCTTTTAATTCACAAGCAATTTTCCTTTGTTACCCCTAGTTAGGGGAACTACGGCGTCTCTGATCCTCATTATCCTGATGAGGTACGTAGGCAGCGGGGTAGGGCCCGTTCGAGCACAATCTTTATTTTCCCTACATTTTTCTCTTTGTTTCTCATTTCAATTCTTTTCCAGTTCCAGTTTCTTTTCATTTTCATTTCTTTTGCTGCAGCTTTCATACCTTCACCCTTTGAAACAGTTATTTTTGCAAGCGTGGATCCCGTCGGGTACGACGGACGATCTGGGTGCTAATACCTTCCCAGGTCGTAACCGACTCCCGAACTCAGTCTCTTTGGTTCGCAGGACCTGTGTTCTTCCTCTTCTTTCTTCTGGTTTGTGCAGCATTACCATTCCCTTTCTTCGGGATAAAAATGCCTGGCTGGCGACTCTACCTTCTTCCGCGCCACTTTCGCGTTTGTACCAGGATGAAAATCCCGGGAGCGACAATAATATCTTTAAAAAGGATATCATTCCTACACTTTCAAATCACCCAACAAATAGTCAAATAAAAAAAACCCAAATGTAAGGAAAAATGCGACTTACAAGCGAAATAAATAAATGTGACATTTATATATATTACAATAAATGTCACAATTATAAAAATTATATTTTTAAAATAAATGTCACTTTAAATTTTTAATATATTTATAGATTTGATATTCTGATTATATTTTTAATTAAGTTCTCTTAATTTATTATCCCTACATATAAAATCAAGTCATATAGACTTCTCTTCACTTCATCTTACTTAACTTTATGTGTATGTTTGAAAATTAATAAAATCATAATCATGTTGAAATCATACGTATTAATATTAAATAATTTTAGGCTAAATGATTAAAATTTAAATAATTTTTTTCATTGTTTTTATATACACTTAGTTTTTTTTACCATTGAGTATTAACTAAAAGTGAAAAATGTTTTATTGAAATTTAGCAAAAAGAAAAGTTTTACATTTAAACCGATTGTTTATTAGAGTTAATCAAATTTATTTATTTTTGTTAATGAATAATTAATAATTATTTATTATTTTAACTTTTCATAAACAAATATTAAGATAGTCGTGCAACAACATGCAGACTCAAGATAAAAGCGCAACACGAGATTTATGGTTAATTATAATTAATTTTTAAATGATAAAGATCATTTCACTGTTACAGGTAAAAAACCTTGTAATGGGTAAGTCTCGTAAGCAAATGTTTGAAATAAAAGAATAAAATAATTGATCCAGTAAAAAGTTTGAATTTAAAAATACAATGACATAAAGTCAAAGTCATAGATGACGGTTGAACAATGATTAATATTAAAATATTTTAACTAATATTGTTATACTCTAGTAATATTGTGAACTTTATTCAATCAAAATAAATTGTAAAACTTGATTAATATAAAATACCTAACGTATTTTGGTATAGAAGAGAAATTGATCCCAAATCTTAACAATCATGAACTTGTTTGTGTGTTATGTTTTAACGATGTGGAGGACAACAATCATTTATTCATTTCTTGCCCTCTTTCGAAAATAATTTGAAAGAAGATTACGGATTGGGTCGACATTGAGTCTCTACATTGTGATAATGTTTATTTAGTGGTATCGTAACTAAATTATTTTCAATGATGCAATTGATAATATTACGACATTGTGCATAGGTCAATCCACTTGTCGTGGTGGTGGTTAGATTTTTGGTCCACATCAGTTGATAGATGTTCATATTATGATAGATATTCTAATTATGAATTCTATAAATATCTAACTTACTTTGATAAATTGTTAAAAATGCTAAACAAAAAATATATTTATATTTTGCCCAAATATATTTCAACAGAATAACCCATAAAAGATTAACACTTAAGATGAATATATAAGATATCATCTAACACATAGATTATTAAAAATCTTATAAGAATGAAGACTAATTAGTACTACATTTTGTTTTTTCATAAGCAAATGAGATTGAATTAAAAATTATTAGGGGTGCTTAACCCAAGGTTACAAAAGAAACAAATGACAAGACAAGAAACATTTGTCCCAACTCTAAGATACACATTAAACCAATCCTACGAATGCGACTTAATTGCACCTAAACCGTCAAAATTAGACAACATAATATCTTTAAAAAGGATATCATTCCTACACTTTCAAATCACCCAACAAATAGTCAAATAAAAAAAACCCAAATGTAAGGAAAAATGCGACTTACAAGCGAAATAAATAAATGTGACATTTATATATATTACAATAAATGTCACAATTATAAAAATTATATTTTTAAAATAAATGTCACTTTAAATTTTTAATATATTTATAGATTTGATATTCTGATTATATTTTTAATTAAGTGCTCTTAATTTATTATCCCTACATATAAAATCAAGTCATATAGACTTCTCTTCACTTCATCTTACTTAACATTATGTGTATGTTTGAAAATTAATAAAATCATAATCATGTTGAAATCATACGTATTAATATTAAATAATTTTAGGCTAAATGATTAAAATTTAAATAATTTTTTTCATTGTTTTTATATACACTTAGTTTTTTTTACCATTGAGTATTAACTAAAAGTGAAAAATGTTTTATTGAAATTTAGCAAAAAGAAAAGTTTTACATTTAAACCGATTGTTTATTAGAGTTAATCAAATTTATTTATTTTTGTTAATGAATAATTAATAATTATTTATTATTTTAACTTTTCATAAACAAATATTAAGATAGTCGTGCAACAACATGCGGACTCAAGATAAAAGCGCAACACGAGATTTATGGTTAATTATAATTAATTTTTAAATGATAAAGATCATTTCACTGTTACAGGTAAAAAACCTTGTAATGGGTAAGTCTCGTAAGCAAATGTTTGAAATAAAAGAATAAAATAATTGATCCAGTAAAAAGTTTGAATTTAAAAATACAATGACATAAAGTCAAAGTCATAGATGACGGTTGAACAATGATTAATATTAAAATATTTTAACTAATATTGTTATACTCTAGTAATATTGTGAACTTTATTCAATCAAAATAAATTGTAAAACTTGATTAATATAAAATACCTAACGTATTTTGGTATAGAAGAGAAATTGATCCCAAATCTTAACATTCATGAACTTGTTTGTGTGTTATGTTTTAACGATGTGGAGGACAACAATCATTTATTCATTTCTTGCCCTCTTTCGAAATTAATTTGAAAGAAGATTACGGATTGGGTCGACATTGAGTCGTTACATTTATATAATGTTTATTTAGTGGTATCGTAACTAAATTATTTTCAATGATGCAATTGATAATATTACGACATTGTGCAAAGGTCAATCCACTTGTCGTGATGGTGGTTAGATTTTTGGTCCTCATCAGTTGATAGATGTTCATATTATGATATATATTCTAATTATGAATTCTATAAATATCTAACTTACTTTGATAAATTGTTAAAAATGCTAAACAAAAAATATATTTATATTTTGCCCAAATATATTTCAACAGAATAACACATAAAAGATTAACACTTAAGATGAATATATAAGATATCATCTGACACATAGATTATTAAGAATCTTATAAGAATGAAGACTAATTAGTACTACATTTTGTTTTTTCATAAGCAAATGAGATTGAATTAAAAATTATTAGGGGTGCTTAACCCAAGGTTACAAAAGAAACAAATGACAAGACAAGAAACATTTGTCCCAACTCTAAGATAAACATTAAACCAATCCTATGAAAGCGACTTAATTGCACCTAAACCGTAAAAATTAGACAACATAATATCATTAAAAAGGATATCATTCCTACACTTTCAAATCACCCAACAAATAGTCAAATAAAAAAAACCCAAATGTAAGGAAAAATGCGACTTACAAGCGAAATAAATAAATGTGACATTTATATATATTACAATAAATGTCACAACTATAAAAATTATATTTTTAAAATAAATGTCACTTTAAATTTTTAATATATTTATATATTTGATATTCTGATTATATTTTTAATTAAGTACTCTTAATTTATTATCCCTACATATAAAATCAGCTTATATAGACTTCTCTTCACTTCATCTTACTTAACTTTAGGTGTATGTTTTAAAATTAACAAAATCATAATCATGTTGAAATCATACGTATTAATATTAAATAATTTTAGGCTAAATGATTAAAATTTAAATAATTTTTTTCATTGTTTTTATATACACTTAGTTTTTTTTACCATTGAGTATTAACTAAAAGTGAAAAATGTTTTATTGAAATTTAGCAAAAAGAAAAGTTTTACATTTAAACCGATTGTTTATTAGAGTTAATCAAATTTATTTATTTTTGTTAATGAATAATGAATAATTATTTATTATTTTAACTTTTCATAAACAAATATTAAGATAGTCGTGCAACAACATGCGGACTCAACATAAAAGCGTAACACGAGATTTATGGTTAATTATAATTAATTTTTAAATGATAAAGATCATTTCACTGTTACAGGTAAAAAACCTTGTAATGGGTAAGTCGCGTAAGCAAATGTTTGAAATAAAAGAATAAAATAATTGATCCAGTAAAAAGTTTGAATTTAAAAATACAATGACATAAAGTCAAAGTCATAGATGACGGTTGAACAATGATTAATATTAAAATATTTTAACTAATTTTGTTATACTCTAGTAATATTGTGAACTTTATTCAATAAAAATAAATTGTAAAACTTGATTAATATAAAATACCTAACGTATTTTGGTATAGAAGAGAAATTGATCCCAAATCTTAACAATCATGAACTTGTTTGTGTGTTATGTTTTAACGATGTGGAGGACAACAATCATTTATTCATTTCTTGACCTCTTTCGAAATTAATTTGAAAGAAGATTACGGATTGGGTCGACATTGAGTCGTTACATTGTGATAATGTTTATTTAGTGGTATCGTAACTAAATTATTTTCAATGATGCAATTGATAATATTACGACATTGTGCATAGGTCAATCCACTTGTCGTGGTGGTGGTTAGATTTTTGGTCTACATCAGTTTATAGATGTTCATATTATGATAGATATTCTTATTATGAATTCTATATATATCTAACATACTTTGATAAATTGTTAAAAATGCTAAACAAAAAATATATTTATATTTTGCCCAAATATATTTCAACAGAATAACCCATAAAAGATTAACACTTAAGATGAATATATAAGATGTCATCTAACACATAGATCATTAAGAATCTTATAAGAATGAAGACTAATTAGTACTACATTTTGTTTTTTCATAAGCAAATGAGATTGAATTAAAAATTATTAGGGGTGCTTAACCCAAGGTTACAAAAGAAACAAATGACAAGACAAGAAACATTTGTCCCAACTCTAAGATACACATTAAACCAATCCTACGAAAGCGACTTAATTGCACCTAAACCGTCAAAATTAGACAACATAATATCATTAAAAAGGATATCATTCCTACACTTTCAAATCACCCAACAAATAGTCAAATAAAAAAAACCCAAATGTAAGGAAAAATGCGACTTACAAGCAAAATAAATAAATGTGACATTTATATATATTACAATAAATGTCACAATTATAAAAATTATATTTTTAAAATAAATGTCACTTTAAATTTTTAATATATTTATAGATTTGATATTCTGATTATATTTTTAATTAAGTAGTCTTAATTTATTATCCCTACATATAAAATCAGCTCATATAGACTTCTCTTCACTTCATTATACTTAACTTTATGTGTATGTTTGAAAATTAATAAAATCATAATCATGTTGAAATCATACGTATTAATATTAAATAATTTTAGGCTAAATGATTAAAATTTAAATAATTTTTTTCATTGTTTTTATATACACTTAGTTTTTTTTTACCATTGAGTATTAACTAAAAGTGAAAAATATTTTATTGAAATTTAGCAAAAAGAAAAGTTTTACATTTAAACCGATTGTTTATTAGAGTTAATCAAATTTATTTATTTTTGTTAATGAATAATTAATAATTATTTATTATTTTAACTTTTCATAAACAAATATTAAGATAGTCGTGCAACAACATGCGGACTCAACATAAAAGCGCAACACTAGATTTATGGTTAATTATAATTAATTTTTAAATGATAAAGATCATTTCACTGTTACAGGTAAAAAACCTTGTAATGGGTAAGTCTCGTAAGCAAATGTTTGAAATAAAAGAATAAAATAATTGATCCAGTAAAAAGTTTGAATTTAAAAATACAATGACATAAAGTCAAAGTCATAGATGATGGTTGAACAATGATTAATATTAAAATATTTTAACTAATATTGTTATACTCTAGTAATATTGTGAACTTAATTCAATGAAAAAAAATTGTAAAACTTGATTAATATAAAATACATAACGTATTTTGGTATAGAAGAGAAATTGATCCCAAATCTTAACAATCATGAACTTGTTTGTGTGTTATGTTTTAACGATGTGGAGGACAACAATCATTTATTCATTTCTTGACCTCTTTCAAAATTAATTTGAAAGAAGATTACGGATTGGGTCGACATTGAGTCGTTACATTGTGATAATGTTTATTTAGTGGTATCGTAACTAAATTATTTTCAATGATGCAATTGATAATATTACGACATTGTGCATAGGTCAATCCACTTGTCGTGGTGGTGGTTAGATTTTTGGTCCACATCAGTTGATAGATGTTCATATTATGATAGATATTCTTATTATGAATTCTATAAATATCTAACTTACTTTGATAAATTGTTAAAATTGCTAAACAAAAAATATATTTATATTTTGCCCAAATATATTTCAAGAGAATAACACATAAAAGATTAACACTTAAGATGAATATATAAGATATCATCTAACACATAGATTATTAAGAATCTTATAAGAATGAAGACTAATTAGTACTACATTTTGTTTTTTCATAAGCAAATGAGATTGAATTAAAAATTATTAGGGGTGCTTAACCCAAGGTAACAAAAGAAACAAATGACAAGACAAGAAACATTTGTCCCAACTCTAAGATACACATTAAACCAATCCTACGAAAGCAACTTAATTGCACCTAAACCGTCAAAATTAGACAACATAATATCTTTAAAAAGGATATCATTCCTACACTTTCAAATCACCCAAAAAATAGTTATATAAAAAAAACCAAATGTAAGATAAAATGCGACTTACAAGCGAAATAAATAAATGTGACATTTATATATATTACAATAAATGTCACAATTATAAAAATTATATTTTAAAAATAAATGTCACTTTAAATTTTTAATATATTTATAGATTTGATATTCTGATTATATTTTTAATTAAGTACTCTTAATTTATTATCCCTACATATAAAATCAGCTCATATAGACTTCTCTTCACTTCATCTTACTTAACTTTATGTGTATGTTTGAAAATTAATAAAATCATAATCATGTTGAAATCATACGTATTAATATTAAATAATTTTAGGCTAAATGATTAAAATTTAAATAATTTTTTTCATTGTTTTTATATACACTTAGTTTTTTTACCATTTAGTATTAACTAAAAGTGAAAAATGTTTTATTGAAATTTAGAAAAAAGAAAAGTTTTACATTTAAACCGATTGTTTATTAGAGTTAATCAAATTTATTTATTTTTGTTAATGAATAATGAATAATTATTTATTATTTTAACTTTTCATAAACAAATATTAAGATAGTCGTGCAACAACATGCGGACTCAACATAAAAGCGTAACACGAGATTTATGGTTAATTATAATTAATTTTTAAATGATAAAGATCATTTCACTGTTACAGGTAAAAAACCTTGTAATGGGTAAGTCGCGTAAGCAAATGTTTGAAATAAAAGAATAAAATAATTAATCCAGTAAAATGTTTGAATTTAAAAATACAATGACATAAAGTCAAAGTCATAGATGACGGTTGAACAATGATTAATATTAAAATATTTTAACTAATTTTGTTATACTCTAGTAATATTGTGAACTTAATTCAATCAAAATAAATTGTAAAACTTGATTAATATAAAATACCTAACGTATTTTGGTATAGAAGAGAAATTGATCCCAAATCTTAACAATCATGAACTTGTTTGTGTGTTATGTTTTAACGATGTGGAGGACAACAATCATTTATTCATTTCTTGCCCTCTTTCGAAATTAATTTGAAAGAAGATTACGGATTGGGTCGACATTGAGTCGTTACATTGTGATAATGTTTATTTAGTGGTATCGTAACTAAATTATTTTCAATGATGCAATTGATAATATTACGACATTGTGCATAGGTCAATCCACTTGTCGTGGTGGTGGTTAGATTTTTGGTCTACATCAGTTTATAGATGTTCATATTATGATAGATATTCTTATTATGAATTCTATAAATATCTAACATACTTTGATAAATTGTTAAAAATGCTAAACAAAAAATATATTTATATTTTGCCCAAATATATTTCAACAGAATAACCCATAAAAGATTAACACTTAAGATGAATATATAAGATATCATCTAACACATAGATCATTAAGAATCTTATAAGAATGAAGACTAATTAGTACTACATTTTGTTTTTTCATAAGAAAATGAGATTGAATTAAAAATTATTAGGGGTGCTTAACCCAAGGTTACAAAAGAAACAAATGACAAGACAAGAAACATTTGTCCCAACTCTAAGATACACATTAAACCAATCCTACGAAAGCGACTTAATTGCACCTAAACCGTCAAAATTAGACAACATAATATCATTAAAAAGGATATCATTCCTACACTTTCAAATCACCCAACAAATAGTCAATTAAAAAAAACCCAAATGTAAGGAAAAATGCGACTTACAAGCGAAATAAATAAATGTGACATTTATATATATTACAATAAATGTCACAATTATAAAAATTATATTTTTAAAATAAATGTCACTTTAAATTTTTAATATATTTATAGATTTGATATTCTGATTATATTTTTAATTAAGTAGTCTTAATTTATTATCCCTACATATAAAATCAGCTCATATAGACTTCTCTTCACTTCATTATACTTAACTTTATGTGTATGTTTGAAAATTAATAAAATCATAATCATGTTGAAATCATACGTATTAATATTAAATAATTTTAGGCTAAATGATTAAAATTTAAATAATTTTTTTCATTGTTTTTATATACACTTAGTTTTTTTTACCATTGAGTATTAACTAAAAGTGAAAAATATTTTATTGAAATTTAGCAAAAAGAAAAGTTTTACATTTAAACCGATTGTTTATTAGAGTTAATCAAATTTATTTATTTTTGTTAATGAATAATTAATAATTATTTATTATTTTAACTTTTCATAAACAAATATTAAGATAGTCGTGCAACAACATGCGGACTCAACATAAAAGCGCAACACTAGATTTATGGTTAATTATAATTAATTTTTAAATGATAAAGATCATTTCACTGTTACAGGTAAAAAACCTTGTAATGGGTAAGTCTCGTAAGCAAATGTTTGAAATAAAAGAATAAAATAATTGATCCAGTAAAAAGTTTGAATTTAAAAATACAATGACATAAAGTCAAAGTCATAGATGATGGTTGAACAATGATTAATATTAAAATATTTTAACTAATATTGTTATACTCTAGTAATATTGTGAACTTAATTCAATGAAAATAAATTGTAAAACTTGATTAATATAAAATACATAACGTATTTTGGTATAGAAGAGAAATTGATCCCAAATCTTAACAATCATGAACTTGTTTGTGTGTTATGTTTTAACGATGTGGAGGACAACAATCATTTATTCATTTCTTGACCTCTTTCAAAATTAATTTGAAAGAAGATTACGGATTGGGTCGACATTGAGTCGTTACATTGTGATAATGTTTATTTAGTGGTATCGTAACTAAATTATTTTCAATGATGCAATTGATAATATTACGACATTGTGCATAGGTCAATCCACTTGTCGTGGTGGTGGTTAGATTTTTGGTCCACATCAGTTGATAGATGTTCATATTATGATAGATATTCTTATTATGAATTCTATAAATATCTAACTTACTTTGATAAATTGTTAAAATTGCTAAACAAAAAATATATTTATATTTTGCCCAAATATATTTCAAGAGAATAACACATAAAAGATTAACACTTAAGATGAATATATAAGATATCATCTAACACATAGATTATTAAGAATCTTATAAGAATGAAGACTAATTAGTACTACATTTTGTTTTTTCATAAGCAAATGAGATTGAATTAAAAATTATTAGGGGTGCTTAACCCAAGGTAACAAAAGAAACAAATGACAAGACAAGAAACATTTGTCCCAACTCTAAGATACACATTAAACCAATCCTACGAAAGCAACTTAATTGCACCTAAACCGTCAAAATTAGACAACATAATATCTTTAAAAAGGATATCATTCCTACACTTTCAAATCACCCAAAAAATAGTTATATAAAAAAAACCAAATGTAAGATAAAATGCGACTTACAAGCGAAATAAATAAATGTGACATTTATATATATTACAATAAATGTCACAATTATAAAAATTATATTTTAAAAATAAATGTCACTTTAAATTTTTAATATATTTATAGATTTGATATTCTGATTATATTTTTAATTAAGTACTCTTAATTTATTATCCCTACATATAAAATCAGCTCATATAGACTTCTCTTCACTTCATCTTACTTAACTTTATGTGTATGTTTGAAAATTAATAAAATCATAATCATGTTGAAATCATACGTATTAATATTAAATAATTTTAGGCTAAATGATTAAAATTTAAATAATTTTTTTCATTGTTTTTATATACACTTAGTTTTTTTACCATTTAGTATTAACTAAAAGTGAAAAATGTTTTATTGAAATTTAGAAAAAAGAAAAGTTTTACATTTAAACCGATTGTTTATTAGAGTTAATCAAATTTATTTATTTTTGTTAATGAATAATGAATAATTATTTATTATTTTAACTTTTCATAAACAAATATTAAGATAGTCGTGCAACAACATGCGGACTCAACATAAAAGCGTAACACGAGATTTATGGTTAATTATAATCAATTTTTAAATGATAAAGATCATTTCACTGTTACAGGTAAAAAACCTTGTAATGGGTAAGTCGCGTAAGCAAATGTTTGAAATAAAAGAATAAAATAATTAATCCAGTAAAATGTTTGAATTTAAAAATACAATGACATAAAGTCAAAGTCATAGATGACGGTTGAACAATGATTAATATTAAAATATTTTAACTAATTTTGTTATACTCTAGTAATATTGTGAACTTAATTCAATCAAAATAAATTGTAAAACTTGATTAATATAAAATACCTAACGTATTTTGGTATAGAAGAGAAATTGATCCCAAATCTTAACAATCATGAACTTGTTTGTGTGTTATGTTTTAACGATGTGGAGGACAACAATCATTTATTCATTTCTTGCCCTCTTTCGAAATTAATTTGAAAGAAGATTACGGATTGGGTCGACATTGAGTCATTACATTGTGATAATGTTTATTTAGTGGTATCGTAACTAAATTATTTTCAATGATGCAATTGATAATATTACGACATTGTGCATAGGTCAATCCACTTGTCGTGGTGGTGGTTAGATTTTTGGTCTACATCAGTTTATAGATGTTCATATTATGATAGATATTCTTATTATGAATTCTATAAATATCTAACATACTTTGATAAATTGTTAAAAATGCTAAACAAAAAATATATTTATATTTTGCCCAAATATATTTCAACAGAATAACCCATAAAAGATTAACACTTAAGATGAATATATAAGATATCATCTAACACATAGATCATTAAGAATCTTATAAGAATGAAGACTAATTAGTACTACATTTTGTTTTTTCATAAGAAAATGAGATTGAATTAAAAATTATTAGGGGTGCTTAACCCAAGGTTACAAAAGAAACAAATGACAAGACAAGAAACATTTGTCCCAACTCTAAGATACACATTAAACCAATCCTACGAAAGCGACTTAATTGCACCTAAACCGTCAAAATTAGACAACATAATATCATTAAAAAGGATATCATTCCTACACTTTCAAATCACCCAACAAATAGTCAATTAAAAAAAACCCAAATGTAAGGAAAAATGCGACTTACAAGCGAAATAAATAAATGTGACATTTATATATATTACAATAAATGTCACAATTATAAAAATTATATTTTTAAAATAAATGTCACTTTAAATTTTTAATATATTTATAGATTTGATATTCTGATTATATTTTTAATTAAGTAGTCTTAATTTATTATCCCTACATATAAAATCAGCTCATATAGACTTCTCTTCACTTCATTATACTTAACTTTATGTGTATGTTTGAAAATTAATAAAATCATAATCATGTTGAAATCATACGTATTAATATTAAATAATTTTAGGCTAAATGATTAAAATTTAAATAATTTTTTTCATTGTTTTTATATACACTTAGTTTTTTTTACCATTGAGTATTAACTAAAAGTGAAAAATATTTTATTGAAATTTAGCAAAAAGAAAAGTTTTACATTTAAACCGATTGTTTATTAGAGTTAATCAAATTTATTTATTTTTGTTAATGAATAATTAATAATTATTTATTATTTTAACTTTTCATAAACAAATATTAAGATAGTCGTGCAACAACATGCGGACTCAACATAAAAGCGCAACACTAGATTTATGGTTAATTATAATTAATTTTTAAATGATAAAGATCATTTCACTGTTACAGGTAAAAAACCTTGTAATGGGTAAGTCTCGTAAGCAAATGTTTGAAATAAAAGAATAAAATAATTGATCCAGTAAAAAGTTTGAATTTAAAAATACAATGACATAAAGTCAAAGTCATAGATGATGGTTGAACAATGATTAATATTAAAATATTTTAACTAATATTGTTATACTCTAGTAATATTGTGAACTTAATTCAATGAAAATAAATTGTAAAACTTGATTAATATAAAATACATAACGTATTTTGGTATAGAAGAGAAATTGATCCCAAATCTTAACAATCATGAACTTGTTTGTGTGTTATGTTTTAACGATGTGGAGGACAACAATCATTTATTCATTTCTTGACCTCTTTCAAAATTAATTTGAAAGAAGATTACGGATTGGGTCGACATTGAGTCGTTACATTGTGATAATGTTTATTTAGTGGTATCGTAACTAAATTATTTTCAATGATGCAATTGATAATATTACGACATTGTGCATAGGTCAATCCACTTGTCGTGGTGGTGGTTAGATTTTTGGTCCACATCAGTTGATAGATGTTCATATTATGATAGATATTCTTATTATGAATTCTATAAATATCTAACTTACTTTGATAAATTGTTAAAATTGCTAAACAAAAAATATATTTATATTTTGCCCAAATATATTTCAAGAGAATAACACATAAAAGATTAACACTTAAGATGAATATATAAGATATCATCTAACACATAGATTATTAAGAATCTTATAAGAATGAAGACTAATTAGTACTACATTTTGTTTTTTCATAAGCAAATGAGATTGAATTAAAAATTATTAGGGGTGCTTAACCCAAGGTAACAAAAGAAACAAATGACAAGACAAGAAACATTTGTCCCAACTCTAAGATACACATTAAACCAATCCTACGAAAGCAACTTAATTGCACCTAAACCGTCAAAATTAGACAACATAATATCTTTAAAAAGGATATCATTCCTACACTTTCAAATCACCCAAAAAATAGTTATATAAAAAAAACCAAATGTAAGATAAAATGCGACTTACAAGCGAAATAAATAAATGTGACATTTATATATATTACAATAAATGTCACAATTATAAAAATTATATTTTAAAAATAAATGTCACTTTAAATTTTTAATATATTTATAGATTTGATATTCTGATTATATTTTTAATTAAGTACTCTTAATTTATTATCCCTACATATAAAATCAGCTCATATAGACTTCTCTTCACTTCATCTTACTTAACTTTATGTGTATGTTTGAAAATTAATAAAATCATAATCATGTTGAAATCATACGTATTAATATTAAATAATTTTAGGCTAAATGATTAAAATTTAAATAATTTTTTTCATTGTTTTTATATACACTTAGTTTTTTTTTACCATTGAGTATTAACTAAAAGTGAAAAATATTTTATTGAAATTTAGCAAAAAGAAAAGTTTTACATTTAAACCGATTGTTTATTAGAGTTAATCAAATTTATTTATTTTTGTTAATGAATAATTAATAATTATTTATTATTTTAACTTTTCATAAACAAATATTAAGATAGTCGTGCAACAACATGCGGACTCAACATAAAAGCGCAACACTAGATTTATGGTTAATTATAATTAATTTTTAAATGATAAAGATCATTTCACTGTTACAGGTAAAAAACCTTGTAATGGGTAAGTCTCGTAAGCAAATGTTTGAAATAAAAGAATAAAATAATTGATCCAGTAAAAAGTTTGAATTTAAAAATACAATGACATAAAGTCAAAGTCATAGATGACGGTTGAACAATGATTAATATTAAAATATTTTAACTAATATTGTTATACTCTAGTAATATTGTGAACTTAATTCAATCAAAATAAATTGTAAAACTTGATTAATATAAAATACGTAACGTATTTTGGTATAGAAGAGAAATTGATCCCAAATCTTAACAATCATGAACTTGTTTGTGTGTTATGTTTTAACGATGTGGAGGACAACAATCATTTATTCATTTCTTGACCTCTTTCAAAATTAATTTGAAAGAAGATTACGGATTGGGTCGACATTGAGTCGTTACATTGTGATAATGTTTATTTAGTGGTATCGTAACTAAATTATTTTCAATGATGCAATTGATAATATTACGACATTGTGCATAGGTCAATCCACTTGTCGTGGTGGTGGTTAGATTTTTGGTCTACATCAGTTTATAGATGTTCATATTATGATAGATATTCTTATTATGAATTCTATAAATATCTAACATACTTTGATAAATTGTTAAAAATGCTAAACAAAAAATATATTTATATTTTGCCCAAATATATTTCAACAGAATAACCCATAAAAGATTAACACTTAAGATGAATATATAAGATATCATCTAACACATAGATCATTAAGAATCTTATAAGAATGAAGACTAATTAGTACTACATTTTGTTTTTTCATAAGAAAATGAGATTGAATTAAAAATTATTAGGGGTGCTTAACCCAAGGTAACAAAAGAAACAAATGACAAGACAAGAAACATTTGTCCCAACTCTAAGATACACATTAAACCAATCCTACGAAAGCGACTTAATTGCACCTAAACCGTCAAAATTAGACAACATAATATCATTAAAAAGGATATCATTCCTACACTTTCAAATCACCCAACAAATAGTCAATTAAAAAAAACCCAAATGTAAGGAAAAATGCGACTTACAAGCGAAATAAATAAATGTGACATTTATATATATTACAATAAATGTCACAATTATAAAAATTATATTTTTAAAATAAATGTCACTTTAAATTTTTAATATATTTATAGATTTGATATTCTGATTATATTTTTAATTAAGTAGTCTTAATTTATTATCCCTACATATAAAATCAGCTCATATAGACTTCTCTTCACTTCATCTTACTTAACTTTATGTGTATGTTTGAAAATTAATAAAATCATAATCATGTTGAAATCATACGTATTAATATTAAATAATTTTAGGCTAAATGATTAAAATTTAAATAATTTTTTTCATTGTTTTTATATACACTTAGTTTTTTTTTACCATTGAGTATTAACTAAAAGTGAAAAATATTTTATTGAAATTTAGCAAAAAGAAAAGTTTTACATTTAAACCGATTGTTTATTAGAGTTAATCAAATTTATTTATTTTTGTTAATGAATAATTAATAATTATTTATTATTTTAACTTTTCATAAACAAATATTAAGATAGTCGTGCAACAACATGCGGACTCAACATAAAAGCGCAACACTAGATTTATGGTTAATTATAATTAATTTTTAAATGATAAAGATCATTTCACTGTTACAGGTAAAAAACCTTGTAATGGGTAAGTCTCGTAAGCAAATGTTTGAAATAAAAGAATAAAATAATTGATCCAGTAAAAAGTTTGAATTTAAAAATACAATGACATAAAGTCAAAGTCATAGATGATGGTTGAACAATGATTAATATTAAAATATTTTAAATAATATTGTTATACTCTAGTAATATTGTGAACTTAATTCAATCAAAATAAATTGTAAAACTTGATTAATACAATATACGTAACGTATTTTGGTATAGAAGAGAAATTGATCCCAAATCTTAACAATCATGAACTTGTTTGTGTGTTATGTTTTAACGATGTGGAGGACAACAATCATTTATTCATTTCTTGACCTCTTTCAAAATTAATTTGAAAGAAGATTACGGATTGGGTCGACATTGAGTCGTTACATTGTGATAATGTTTATTTAGTGGTATCGTAACTAAATTATTTTCAATGATGCAATTGATAATATTACGACATTGTGCATAGGTCAATCCACTTGTCGTGGTGGTGGTTAGATTTTTGGTCCACATCAGTTGATAGATGTTCATATTATGATAGATATTATTATTATGAATTCTATAAATATCTAACTTACTTTGATAAATTTTTAAAAATGCTAAACAAAAAATATATTTATATTTTGCCCAAATATATTTCAAGAGAATAACACATAAAAGATTAACACT
This sequence comes from Lathyrus aphaca, assembly GCA_963966055.1. Classification (NCBI taxonomy): domain Eukaryota; kingdom Viridiplantae; phylum Streptophyta; class Magnoliopsida; order Fabales; family Fabaceae; genus Lathyrus; species Lathyrus aphaca. Next base: position 268,621,759 of record OZ014525.1, read on the forward strand.
TAAGATGAATATATAAGATATCATCTAACACATAGATTATTAAGAATCTTATAAGAATGAAGACTAATTAGTACTACATTTTGTTTTTTCATAAGCAAATGAGATTGAATTAAAAATTATTAGGGGTGCTTAACCCAAGGTAACAAAAGAAACAAATGACAAGACAAGAAACATTTGTCCCAACTCTAAGATACACATTAAACCAATCCTACGAAAGCAACTTAATTGCACCTAAACCGTCAAAATTAGACAACATAATATCTTTAAAAAGGATATCATTCCTACACTTTCAAATCACCCAACAAATAGTTATATAAAAAAAACCGAAATGTAAGATAAAATGCGACTTACAAGCGAAATAAATAAATGTGACATTTATATATATTACAATAAATGTCACAATTATAAAAATTATATTTTTAAAATAAATGTCACTTTAAATTTTTAATATATTTATAGATTTGATATTCTCATTATATTTTTAATTAAGTACTCTTAATTTATTATCCCTACATATAAAATAAGCTCATATAGACTTCTCTTCACTTCATCTTACTTAACTTTATGTGTATGTTTGAAAATTAATAAAATCATAATCATGTTGAAATCATACGTATTAATATTAAATAATTTTAGGCTAAATGATTAAAATTTAAATAATTTTTTTCATTGTTTTTATATACACTTAGTTTTTTTACCATTTAGTATTAACTAAAAGTGAAAAATGTTTTATTGAAATTTAGCAAAAAGAAAAGTTTTACATTTAAACCGGTTGTTTATTAGAGTTAATCAAATTTATTTATTTTTGTTAATGAATAATGAATAATTATTTATTATTTTAACTTCTCATAAACAAATATTAAGATAGTCGTGCAACAACATGCGGACTCAACATAAAAGCGCAACACGAGATTTATGGTTAATTATAATTAATTTTTAAATGATAAAGATCATTTCACTGTTACAGGTAATAAACCTTGTAATGGGTAAGTCTAGTAAGCAAATGTTTGAAATAAAAGAATAAAATAATTGATCCAGTAAAAAGTTTGAATTTAAAAATACAATGACATAAAGTCAAAGTCATAGATGATGGTTGAACAATGATTAATATTAAAATATTTTAAATAATATTGTTATACTCTAGTAATATTGTGAACTTAATTCAATCAAAATAAATTGTAAAACTTGATTAATACAATATACGTAACGTATTTTGGTATAGAAGAGAAATTGATCCCAAATCTTAACATTCATGAACTTGTTTGTGTGTTATGTTTAAACGATGTGGAGGACAACACTCATTTATTCATTTCTTGCCCTCTTTCGAAATTAATTTGAAAGAAGATTACGGATTGGGTCGACATTGAGTCGTTACATTGTGATAATGTTTATTTAGTGGTATCCTAACTAAATTATTTTCAATGATGCAATTGATAATATTACGACATTGTGCATAGGTCAATCCACTTGTCGTGGTGGTGGTTAGATTTTTGGTCCACATCAGTTGATAGATGTTCATATTATGATAGATATTCTTATTATGAATTCTATAAATATCTAACTTACTTTGATAAATTGTTAAAAATGCTAAACAAAAAATATATTTATATTTTGCCCAAATATATTTCTTCAGAATAACACATAAAAGATTAACACTTAAGATGAATATATAAGATATCATCTAACACATAGATTATTAAGAATCTTATAAGAATGAAGACTAATTAGTACTACATTTTGTTTTTTCATAAGCAAATGAGATTGAGTTAAAAATTATTAGGGGTGCTTAACCCAAGGTTACAAAAGAAACAAATGACAAGACAAGAAACATTTGTCCCAACTCTAAGATACACATTAAACCAATCCTACGAAAGCGACTTAATTGCACCTAAACCGTCAAAATTAGACAACATAATATCTTTAAAAAGGATATCATTCCTAAACTTTCAAATCACCCAACAAATAGTCAAATAAAAAAAACCTAAATGTAAGGAAAAATGCGACTTACAAGTGAAATAAATAAATGTGACATTTATATATATTACAATAAATGTCACAATTATAAAAATTATATTTTTAAAATAAATGTCACTTTAAATTTTTAATATATTTATAGATTTGATATTCTCATTATATTTTTAATTAAGTACTCTTAATTTATTATCCCTACATATAAAATAAGCTCATATAGACTTCTCTTCACTTCATCTTACTTAACTTTATGTGTATGTTTGAAAATTAATAAAATCATAATCACGTTGAAATCATACGTATTAATATTAAATAATTTTAGGCTAAATGATTAAAATATAAATAATCTTTTTCATTCTTTTTATATACACTTAGTTATTTTTACCATTGAGTATTAACTAAAAGTGAAAAATGTTTTATTGAAATTTAGCAAAAAGAAAAGTTTTACATTTAAACCGATTGTTTATTAGAGTTAATCAAATTTATTTATTTTTGTTAATGAATAATTAATAATTATTTATTATTTTAACTTTTCATAAACAAATATTAAGATAGTCGTGCAACAACATGCGGACTCAACATAAAAGCGCAACACGAGATTTATGGTTAATTATAATTAATTTTTAAATGATAAAGATCATTTCACCGTTACAGGTAAAAAACCTTGTAATGGGTAAGTCTCGTAAGCAAATGTTTGAAATAAAAGAATAAAATAATTGATCCAGTAAAAAGTTTGAATTTAAAAATACAATGACATAAAGTCAAAGTCATAGATGATGGTTGAACAATGATTAATATTAAAATATTTTAAATAATATTGTTATACTCTAGTAATATTGTGAACTTAATTCAATCAAAATAAATTGTAAAACTTGATTAATATAAAATACGTAACGTATTTTGGTATAAAAGAGAAATTGATCCCAAATCTTAACAATCATGAACTTGTTTGTGTGTTATGTTTTAACGATGTGGAGGACAACAATCATTTATTCATTTCTTGCCCTCTTTCGAAATTAATTTGAAAGAAGATTACGGATTGGGTCGACATTGAGTCGTTACATTGTGATAATGTTTATTTAGTGGTATCGTAACTAAATTATTTTCAATGATGCAATTGATAATATTACGACATTGTGCATAGGTCAATCCACTTGTCGTGGTGGTGGTTAGATTTTTGGTCCACATCAGTTGATAGATGTTCATATTATGATAGATATTCTTATTATGAATTCTATAAATATCTAACTTACTTTGATAAATTGTTAAAAATGCTAAAACAAAAAATATATTTATATTTTGCCCAAATATATTTCTTCAGAATAACACATAAAAGATTAACACTTAAGATGAATATATAAGATATCATCTAACACATAGATTATTAAGAATCTTATAAGAAAGAAGACTAATTAGTACTACATTTTGTTTTTTCATAAGCAAATGAGATTGAATTAAAAATTATTAGGGGTGGTTAACCCAAGGTTACAAAAGTAACAAATGACAAGACAAGAAACATTTGTCCCAACTCTAAGATACACATTAAACCAATCCTACGAAAGCGACTTAATTGCACCTAAACCGTCAAAATTAGACAACATAATATCTTTAAAAAGGATATCATTCCTACACTTTCAAATCACCCAACAAATAGTCAAATAAAAAAACCCAAATGTAAGGAAAAATGCGACTTACAAGCGAAATAAATAAATGTGACATTTATATATATTACAATAAATGTCACAATTATAAAAATTATATTTTTAAAATAAATGTCACTTTAAATTTTTAATATTTTTATAGATTTGATATTCTGATTATATTTTTAATTAAGTACTCTTAATTTATTATCCCTACATATAAAATAAGCTCATATAGACTTCTCTTCACTTCATCTTACTTAACTTTATGTGTATGTTTGAAAATTAATAAAATCATAATCACGTTGAAATCATACGTATTAATATTAAATAATTTTAGGCTAAATGATTAAAATTTAAATAATTTTTTTCATTGTTTTTATATACACTTAGTTTTTTTTACCATTGAGTATTAACTAAAAGTGAAAAATGTTTTATTGAAATTTAGCAAAAAGAAAAGTTTTACATTTAAACCGATTGTTTATTAGAGTTAATCAAATTTATTTATTTTTGTTAATGAATAATTAATAATTATTTATTATTTTAACTTTTCATACACAAATATTAAGATAGTCGTGCAACAACATGCGGACTCAACATAAAAGCGCAACACGAGATTTATGGTTAATTATAATTAATTTTTAAATGATAAAGACCATTTCACTGTTCAGGTAAAAAACCTTGTAATGGGTAAGTCTCGTAAGCAAATGTTTGAAATAAAAGAATAAAATAATTGATCCAGTAAAAAGTTTGAATTTAAAAATACAATGACATAAAGTCAAAGTCATAGATGATGGTTGAACAATGATTAATATTAAAATATTTTAACTAATATTGTTATACTCTAGTAATATTGTGAACTTAATTCAATCAAAATAAATTGTAAGACTTGATTAATATAAAATACGTAACGTATTTTGGCATAGAAGAGAAATTGATCCCAAATCATAAAAATCATGAACTTGTTTGTGTGTTATGTTTTAACAATGTGGAGGACAACAATCATTTATTCATTTCTTGCCCTCTTTCGAAATTAATTTGAAAGAAGATTACGGATTGGGTCGACATTGAGTCGTTACATTGTGATAATGTTTATTTAGTGGTATCGTAACTAAATTATTTTCAATGATGCAATTGATAATATTACGACATTGTGCATAGGTCAATCCACTTGTCGTGGTGGTGGTTATATTTTTGGTCCACATCAGTTGATAGATGTTCATATTATGATAGGTATTCTTATTATGAATTCTATAAATATCTAACTTACTTTGATAAATTGTTAAAAATGCTAAACAAAAAATACATTTATATTTTGCCCAAATATATTTCTTCAGAATAACACATAAAAGATTAACACTTAAGATGAGTATATAAGATATCATCTAACACATAGATTATTAAGAATCTTATAAGAATGAAGACTAATTAGTACTACATTTTGTTTTTTCATAAGCAAATGAGATTGAGTTAAAAATTATTAGGGGTGCTTAACCGAAGGTTACAAAAGAAACAAATGACAAGACAAGAAACATTTGTCCCAACTCTAAGATACACATTAAACCAATCCTACGAAAGCGACTTAATTGCACCTAAACCGTCAAAATTAGACAACATAATATCTTTAAAAAGGATATCATTCCTAAATTTCAAATCACCCAACAATTAGTCAAATAAAAAAACCCAAATGTAAGGAAAAATGCGACTTACAAGCGAAATAAATAAATGTGACATTTATATATATTACAATAAATGTCACAATTATAAAAATTATATTTTTAAAATAAATGTCACTTTAAATTTTTAATATATTTATAGATTTGATATTCTGATTATGTTATTAATTAAGTACTCTTAATTTATTATCCCTACATATAAAATAAGCTCATATAGACTTCTCTTCACTTCATCTTACTTAACTTTATGTGTATGTTTGAAAATTAATAAAATCATAATTACGTTGAAATCATACGTATTAATATTAAATAATTTTAGGCTAAATGATTAAAATTTAAATAATTTTTTTCATTGTTTTTATATACACTTAGTTTTTTTTACCAATGAGTATTAACTAAAAGTGAAAAATGTTTTATTGAAATTTAGCAAAAAGAAACGTTTTACATTTAAACCGATTGTTTATTAGAGTTAATCAAATTTATTTATTTTTGTTAATGAATAATTAATAATTATTTATTATTTTAACTTTTCATAAACAAATATTAAGATAGTCGTGCAACAACATGCGGACTCAACATAAAAGCGCAACACGAGATTTATGGTTAATTATAATTAATTTTTAAATGATAAAGATCATTTCACTGTTACAGGTAAAAAACCTTGTAATGGGTAAGTCTCGTAAGCAAATGTTTGAAATAAAAGAATAAAATAATTGATCCAGTAAAAAGTTTGAATTTAAAAATACAATGACATAAAGTCAAAGTCATAGATGATGGTTGAACAATGATTAATAATAAAATATTTTAACTAATATTGTTATACTCTAGTCATATTGTGAACTTAATTCAATCAAAATAAATTGTAAAACTTGATTAATACAAAATACGTAACGTATTTTGGTATAGAAGAGAAATTGATCCCAAATCTTAACAATCATGAACTTGTTTGTGTGTTATGTTTTAACGATGTGGAGGACAACAATCATTTATTCATTTCTTGCCCTCTTTCGAAATTAATTTGAAAGAAGATTACGGATTGGGTCGACATTGAGTCGTTTCATTGTGATAATGTTTATTTAGTGGTATCGTAACTAAATTATTTTCAATGATGTAATTGATAATATTACGACATTGTGCATAGGTCAATCCACTTGTCGTGGTGGTGGTTAGATTTTTGGTCCACATCAGTTGATAGATGTTCATATTATGATAGGTATTCTTATTATGAATGATATAAATATCTAACTTACTTTGATAAATTGTTAAAAATTCTAAACAAAAAATATATTTATATTTTGCCCAAATATATTTCAACAGAATAACACATAAAAGATTAACACTTAAGATGAATATATAAGATATCATCTAACACATAGATTATTAAGAATCTTATAAAAATGAAGACTAATTAGTACTACATTTTGTTTTTTCATAAGCAAATGAGATTGAATTAAAAATTATTAGGGGTGCTTAAACCAAGGTTACAAAAGAAACAAATGACAAGACAAGAAACATTTGTCCCAACTCTAAGATACACATTAAACCAATCCTACGAAAGCGACTTAATTGCACCTAAACCGTCAAAATTAGACAACATAATATCTTTAAAAAGGATATCATTCCTACACTTTCAAATCACCCAACAAATAGTCAAATAAAAAAAACCCAAATGTAAGGAAAAATGCGACTTACAAGCGAAATAAATAAATGTGACATTTATATATATTACAATAAATGTCACAATTATAAAAATTATATTTTTAAAATAAATGTCACTTTAAATTTTTAATATATTTATAGATTTGATATTCTGATTATATTTTTAATTAAGTACTCTTAATTTATTATCCCTACATATAAAATCAGCTCATATAGACTTCTCTTCACTTCATCTTACTTAACTTTATGTGTATGTTTGAAAATTAATAAAATCATAATCATGTTGAAATCATACGTATTAATATTAAATAATTTTAGGCTAAATGATTAAAATTTAAATAATTTTTTTCATTGTTTTTATATACACTTAGTTTTTTTTAACCATTGAGTATTAACTAAAAGTGAAAAATGTTTTATTGAAATTTAGCAAAAAGAAAAGTTTTAAATTTAAACCGATTGTTTATTAGAGTTAATCAAATTTATTTATTTTTGTTAATGAATAATTAATAATTATTTATTATTTTAACTTTTCATAAACAAATATTAAGATAGTCGTGCAACAACATGCGGACTCAACATAAAAGCGCAACACGAGATTTATGGTTAATTATAATTAATTTTTAAATGATAAAGATCATTTCACTGTTACAGGTAAAAAACCTTGTAATGGGTAAGTCTCGTAAGCAAATGTTTGAAATAAAAGAATAAAATAATTGATCCAGTAAAAAGTTTGAATTTAAAAATACAATGACATAAAGTCAAAGTCATAGATGATGGTTGAACAATGTTTAATATTAAAATATTTTAACTAATATTGTTATACTCTAGTAATATTGTGAACTTAATTCAATCAAAATAAATTGTAAAACTTGATTAATACAATATACGTAACGTATTTTGGTATAGAAGAGAAATTGATCCCAAATATTAACATTCATGAACTTGTTTGTGTGTTATGTTTTAACGATGTGGAGGACAACACTCATTTATTCATTTCTTGCCCTCTTTCGAAATTAATTTGAAAGAAGATTACGGATTGGGTCGACATTGAGTCGTTACATTGTGATAATGTTTATTTAGTGGTATCCTAACTAAATTATTTTCAATGATGCAATTGATAATATTACGACATTGTGCATAGGTCAATCCACTTGTCGTGGTGGTGGTTAGATTTTTGGTCCACATCAGTTGATAGATGTTCATATTATGATAGATATTCTTATTATGAATTCTATAAATATCTAACTTACTTGGATAAATTGTTAAAAATGCTAAACAAAAAATATATTTATATTTTGCCCAAATATATTTCTTCAGAATAACACATAAAAGATTAACACTTAAGATGAATATATAAGATATCATCTAACACATAGATTATTAAGAATCTTATAAGAATGAAGACTAATTAGTACTACATTTTGTTTTTTCATAAGCAAATGAGATTGAGTTAAAAATTATTAGGGGTGCTTAACCCAAGGTTACAAAAGAAACAAATGACAAGACAAGAAACATTTGTCCCAACTCTAAGATACACATTAAACCAATCCTACGAAAGCGACTTAATTGCACCTAAACCGTCAAAATTAGACAACATAATATCTTTAAAAAGGATATCATTCCTACACTTTCAAATCACCCAACAAATAGTCAAATAAAAAAAACCCAAATGTAAGGAAAAATGCGACTTACAAGCGAAATAAATAAATGTGACATTTATATATATTACAATAAATGTCACGATTATAAAAATTATATTTTTAAAATAAATGTCACTTTAAATTTTTAATATATTTATAGATTTGATATTCTGATTATATTTTTAATTAAGTACTCTTAATTTATTATCCCTACATATAAAATCAGCTCATATAGACTTCTCTTCACTTCATCTTACTTAACTTTATGTGTATGTTTGAAAATTAATAAAATCATAATCATGTTGAAATCATACGTATTAATATTAAATAATTTTAGGCTAAATGATTAAAATTTAAATAATTTTTTTCATTGTTTTTATATACACTTAGTTTTTTTTAACCATTGAGTATTAACTAAAAGTGAAAAATGTTTTATTGAAATTTAGCAAAAAGAAAAGTTTTAAATTTAAACCGATTGTTTATTAGAGTTAATCAAATTTATTTATTTTTGTTAATGAATAATTAATAATTATTTATTATTTTAACTTTTCATAAACAAATATTAAGATAGTCGTGCAACAACATGCGGACTCAACATAAAAGCGCAACACGAGATTTATGGTTAATTATAATTAATTTTTAAATGATAAAGATCATTTCACTGTTACAGGTAAAAAACCTTGTAATGGGTAAGTCTCGTAAGCAAATGTTTGAAATAAAAGAATAAAATAATTGATCCAGTAAAAAGTTTGAATTTAAAAATACAATGACATAAAGTCAAAGTCATAGATGATGGTTGAACAATGTTTAATATTAAAATATTTTAACTAATATTGTTATACTCTAGTAATATTGTGAACTTAATTCAATCAAAATAAATTGTAAAACTTGATTAATACAATATACGTAACGTATTTTGGTATAGAAGAGAAATTGATCCCAAATATTAACATTCATGAACTTGTTTGTGTGTTATGTTTTAACGATGTGGAGGACAACACTCATTTATTCATTTCTTGCCCTCTTTCGAAATTAATTTGAAAGAAGATTACGGATTGGGTCGACATTGAGTCGTTACATTGTGATAATGTTTATTTAGTGGTATCCTAACTAAATTATTTTCAATGATGCAATTGATAATATTACGACATTGTGCATAGGTCAATCCACTTGTCGTGGTGGTGGTTAGATTTTTGGTCCACATCAGTTGATAGATGTTCATATTATGATAGATATTCTTATTATGAATTCTATAAATATCTAACTTACTTGGATAAATTGTTAAAAATGCTAAACAAAAAATATATTTATATTTTGCCCAAATATATTTCTTCAGAATAACACATAAAAGATTAACACTTAAGATGAATATATAAGATATCATCTAACACATAGATTATTAAGAATCTTATAAGAATGAAGACTAATTAGTACTACATTTTGTTTTTTCATAAGCAAATGAGATTGAGTTAAAAATTATTAGGGGTGCTTAACCCAAGGTTACAAAAGAAACAAATGACAAGACAAGAAACATTTGTCCCAACTCTAAGATACACATTAAACCAATCCTACGAAAGCGACTTAATTGCACCTAAACCGTCAAAATTAGACAACATAATATCTTTAAAAAGGATATCATTCCTACACTTTCAAATCACCCAACAAATAGTCAAATAAAAAAAACCCAAATGTAAGGAAAAATGCGACTTACAAGCGAAATAAATAAATGTGACATTTATATATATTACAATAAATGTCACGATTATAAAAATTATATTTTTAAAATAAATGTCACTTTAAATTTTTAATATATTTATAGATTTGATATTCTGATTATATTTTTAATTAAGTACTCTTAATTTATTATCCCTACATATAAAATCAGCTCATATAGACTTCTCTTCACTTCATCTTACTTAACTTTATGTGTATGTTTGAAAATTAATAAAATCATAATCATGTTGAAATCATACGTATTAATATTAAATAATTTTAGGCTAAATGATTAAAATTTAAATAATTTTTTTCATTGTTTTTATATACACTTAGTTTTTTTTAACCATTGAGTATTAACTAAAAGTGAAAAATGTTTTATTGAAATTTAGCAAAAAGAAAAGTTTTAAATTTAAACCGATTCTTTATTAGAGTTAATCAAATTTATTTATTTTTGTTAATGAATAATTAATAATTATTTATTATTTTAACTTTTCATAAACAAATATTAAGATAGTCGTGCAACAACATGCGGACTCAACATAAAAGCGCAACACGAGATTTATGGTTAATTATAATTAATTTTTAAATGATAAAGATCATTTCACTGTTACAGGTAAAAAACCTTGTAATGGGTAAGTCTCGTAAGCAAATGTTTGAAATAAAAGAATAAAATAATTGATCCAGTAAAAAGTTTGAATTTAAAAATACAATGACATAAAGTCAAAGTCATAGATGATGGTTGAACAATGTTTAATATTAAAATATTTTAACTAATATTGTTATACTCTAGTAATATTGTGAACTTAATTCAATCAAAATAAATTGTAAAACTTGATTAATACAATATACGTAACGTATTTTGGTATAGAAGAGAAATTGATCCCAAATATTAACATTCATGAACTTGTTTGTGTGTTATGTTTTAACGATGTGGAGGACAACACTCATTTATTCATTTCTTGCCCTCTTTCGAAATTAATTTGAAAGAAGATTACGGATTGGGTCGACATTGAGTCGTTACATTGTGATAATGTTTATTTAGTGGTATCCTAACTAAATTATTTTCAATGATGCAATTGATAATATTACGACATTGTGCATAGGTCAATCCACTTGTCGTGGTGGTGGTTAGATTTTTGGTCCACATCAGTTGATAGATGTTCATATTATGATAGATATTCTTATTATGAATTCTATAAATATCTAACTTACTTGGATAAATTGTTAAAAATGCTAAACAAAAAATATATTTATATTTTGCCCAAATATATTTCTTCAGAATAACACATAAAAGATTAACACTTAAGATGAATATATAAGATATCATCTAACACATAGATTATTAAGAATCTTATAAGAATGAAGACTAATTAGTACTACATTTTGTTTTTTCATAAGCAAATGAGATTGAGTTAAAAATTATTAGGGGTGCTTAACCCAAGGTTACAAAAGAAACAAATGACAAGACAAGAAACATTTGTCCCAACTCTAAGATACACATTAAACCAATCCTACGAAAGCGACTTAATTGCACCTAAACCGTCAAAATTAGACAACATAATATCTTTAAAAAGGATATCATTCCTACACTTTCAAATCACCCAACAAATAGTCAAATAAAAAAAACCCAAATGTAAGGAAAAATGCGACTTACAAGCGAAATAAATAAATGTGACATTTATATATATTACAATAAATGTCACGATTATAAAAATTATATTTTTAAAATAAATGTCACTTTAAATTTTTAATATATTTATAGATTTGATATTCTGATTATATTTTTAATTAAGTACTCTTAATTTATTATCCCTACATATAAAATCAGCTCATATAGACTTCTCTTCACTTCATCTTACTTAACTTTATGTGTATGTTTGAAAATTAATAAAATCATAATCATGTTGAAATCATACGTATTAATATTAAATAATTTTAGGCTAAATGATTAAAATTTAAATAATTTTTTTCATTGTTTTTATATACACTTAGTTTTTTTTAACCATTGAGTATTAACTAAAAGTGAAAAATGTTTTATTGAAATTTAGCAAAAAGAAAAGTTTTAAATTTAAACCGATTGTTTATTAGAGTTAATCAAATTTATTTATTTTTGTTAATGAATAATTAATAATTATTTATTATTTTAACTTTTCATAAACAAATATTAAGATAGTCGTGCAACAACATGCGGACTCAACATAAAAGCGCAACACGAGATTTATGGTTAATTATAATTAATTTTTAAATGATAAAGATCATTTCACTGTTACAGGTAAAAAACCTTGTAATGGGTAAGTCTCGTAAGCAAATGTTTGAAATAAAAGAATAAAATAATTGATCCAGTAAAAAGTTTGAATTTAAAAATACAATGACATAAAGTCAAAGTCATAGATGATGGTTGAACAATGTTTAATATTAAAATATTTTAACTAATATTGTTATACTCTAGTAATATTGTGAACTTAATTCAATCAAAATAAATTGTAAAACTTGATTAATACAATATACGTAACGTATTTTGGTATAGAAGAGAAATTGATCCCAAATATTAACATTCATGAACTTGTTTGTGTGTTATGTTTTAACGATGTGGAGGACAACACTCATTTATTCATTTCTTGCCCTCTTTCGAAATTAATTTGAAAGAAGATTACGGATTGGGTCGACATTGAGTCGTTACATTGTGATAATGTTTATTTAGTGGTATCCTAACTAAATTATTTTCAATGATGCAATTGATAATATTACGACATTGTGCATAGGTCAATCCACTTGTCGTGGTGGTGGTTAGATTTTTGGTCCACATCAGTTGATAGATGTTCATATTATGATAGATATTCTTATTATGAATTCTATAAATATCTAACTTACTTGGATAAATTGTTAAAAATGCTAAACAAAAAATATATTTATATTTTGCCCAAATATATTTCTTCAGAATAACACATAAAAGATTAACACTTAAGATGAATATATAAGATATCATCTAACACATAGATTATTAAGAATCTTATAAGAATGAAGACTAATTAGTACTACATTTTGTTTTTTCATAAGCAAATGAGATTGAGTTAAAAATTATTAGGGGTGCTTAACCCAAGGTTACAAAAGAAACAAATGACAAGACAAGAAACATTTGTCCCAACTCTAAGATACACATTAAACCAATCCTACGAAAGCGACTTAATTGCACCTAAACCGTCAAAATTAGACAACATAATATCTTTAAAAAGGATATCATTCCTACACTTTCAAATCACCCAACAAATAGTCAAATAAAAAAAACCCAAATGTAAGGAAAAATGCGACTTACAAGCGAAATAAATAAATGTGACATTTATATATATTACAATAAATGTCACGATTATAAAAATTATATTTTTAAAATAAATGTCACTTTAAATTTTTAATATATTTATAGATTTGATATTCTGATTATATTTTTAATTAAGTACTCTTAATTTATTATCCCTACATATAAAATCAGCTCATATAGACTTCTCTTCACTTCATCTTACTTAACTTTATGTGTATGTTTGAAAATTAATAAAATCATAATCATGTTGAAATCATACGTATTAATATTAAATAATTTTAGGCTAAATGATTAAAATTTAAATAATTTTTTTCATTGTTTTTATATACACTTAGTTTTTTTTAACCATTGAGTATTAACTAAAAGTGAAAAATGTTTTATTGAAATTTAGCAAAAAGAAAAGTTTTAAATTTAAACCGATTGTTTATTAGAGTTAATCAAATTTATTTATTTTTGTTAATGAATAATTAATAATTATTTATTATTTTAACTTTTCATAAACAAATATTAAGATAGTCGTGCAACAACATGCGGACTCAACATAAAAGCGCAACACGAGATTTATGGTTAATTATAATTAATTTTTAAATGATAAAGATCATTTCACTGTTACAGGTAAAAAACCTTGTAATGGGTAAGTCTCGTAAGCAAATGTTTGAAATAAAAGAATAAAATAATTGATCCAGTAAAAAGTTTGAATTTAAAAATACAATGACATAAAGTCAAAGTCATAGATGATGGTTGAACAATGTTTAATATTAAAATATTTTAACTAATATTGTTATACTCTAGTAATATTGTGAACTTAATTCAATCAAAATAAATTGTAAAACTTGATTAATACAATATACGTAACGTATTTTGGTATAGAAGAGAAATTGATCCCAAATATTAACATTCATGAACTTGTTTGTGTGTTATGTTTTAACGATGTGGAGGACAACACTCATTTATTCATTTCTTGCCCTCTTTCGAAATTAATTTGAAAGAAGATTACGGATTGGGTCGACATTGAGTCGTTACATTGTGATAATGTTTATTTAGTGGTATCCTAACTAAATTATTTTCAATGATGCAATTGATAATATTACGACATTGTGCATAGGTCAATCCACTTGTCGTGGTGGTGGTTAGATTTTTGGTCCACATCAGTTGATAGATGTTCATATTATGATAGATATTCTTATTATGAATTCTATAAATATCTAACTTACTTGGATAAATTGTTAAAAATGCTAAACAAAAAATATATTTATATTTTGCCCAAATATATTTCTTCAGAATAACACATAAAAGATTAACACTTAAGATGAATATATAAGATATCATCTAACACATAGATTATTAAGAATCTTATAAGAATGAAGACTAATTAGTACTACATTTTGTTTTTTCATAAGCAAATGAGATTGAGTTAAAAATTATTAGGGGTGCTTAACCCAAGGTTACAAAAGAAACAAATGACAAGACAAGAAACATTTGTCCCAACTCTAAGATACACATTAAACCAATCCTACGAAAGCGACTTAATTGCACCTAAACCGTCAAAATTAGACAACATAATATCTTTAAAAAGGATATCATTCCTACACTTTCAAATCACCCAACAAATAGTCAAATAAAAAAAACCCAAATGTAAGGAAAAATGCGACTTACAAGCGAAATAAATAAATGTGACATTTATATATATTACAATAAATGTCACGATTATAAAAATTATATTTTTAAAATAAATGTCACTTTAAATTTTTAATATATTTATAGATTTGATATTCTGATTATATTTTTAATTAAGTACTCTTAATTTATTATCCCTACATATAAAATCAGCTCATATAGACTTCTCTTCACTTCATCTTACTTAACTTTATGTGTATGTTTGAAAATTAATAAAATCATAATCATGTTGAAATCATACGTATTAATATTAAATAATTTTAGGCTAAATGATTAAAATTTAAATAATTTTTTTCATTGTTTTTATATACACTTAGTTTTTTTTAACCATTGAGTATTAACTAAAAGTGAAAAATGTTTTATTGAAATTTAGCAAAAAGAAAAGTTTTAAATTTAAACCGATTCTTTATTAGAGTTAATCAAATTTATTTATTTTTGTTAATGAATAATTAATAATTATTTATTATTTTAACTTTTCATAAACAAATATTAAGATAGTCGTGCAACAACATGCGGACTCAACATAAAAGCGCAACACGAGATTTATGGTTAATTATAATTAATTTTTAAATGATAAAGATCATTTCACTGTTACAGGTAAAAAACCTTGTAATGGGTAAGTCTCGTAAGCAAATGTTTGAAATAAAAGAATAAAATAATTGATCCAGTAAAAAGTTTGAATTTAAAAATACAATGACATAAAGTCAAAGTCATAGATGATGGTTGAACAATGTTTAATATTAAAATATTTTAACTAATATTGTTATACTCTAGTAATATTGTGAACTTAATTCAATCAAAATAAATTGTAAAACTTGATTAATACAATATACGTAACGTATTTTGGTATAGAAGAGAAATTGATCCCAAATATTAACATTCATGAACTTGTTTGTGTGTTATGTTTTAACGATGTGGAGGACAACACTCATTTATTCATTTCTTGCCCTCTTTCGAAATTAATTTGAAAGAAGATTACGGATTGGGTCGACATTGAGTCGTTACATTGTGATAATGTTTATTTAGTGGTATCCTAACTAAATTATTTTCAATGATGCAATTGATAATATTACGACATTGTGCATAGGTCAATCCACTTGTCGTGGTGGTGGTTAGATTTTTGGTCCACATCAGTTGATAGATGTTCATATTATGATAGATATTCTTATTATGAATTCTATAAATATCTAACTTACTTGGATAAATTGTTAAAAATGCTAAACAAAAAATATATTTATATTTTGCCCAAATATATTTCTTCAGAATAACACATAAAAGATTAACACTTAAGATGAATATATAAGATATCATCTAACACATAGATTATTAAGAATCTTATAAGAATGAAGACTAATTAGTACTACATTTTGTTTTTTCATAAGCAAATGAGATTGAGTTAAAAATTATTAGGGGTGCTTAACCCAAGGTTACAAAAGAAACAAATGACAAGACAAGAAACATTTGTCCCAACTCTAAGATACACATTAAACCAATCCTACGAAAGCGACTTAATTGCACCTAAACCGTCAAAATTAGACAACATAATATCTTTAAAAAGGATATCATTCCTACACTTTCAAATCACCCAACAAATAGTCAAATAAAAAAAACCCAAATGTAAGGAAAAATGCGACTTACAAGCGAAATAAATAAATGTGACATTTATATATATTACAATAAATGTCACGATTATAAAAATTATATTTTTAAAATAAATGTCACTTTAAATTTTTAATATATTTATAGATTTGATATTCTGATTATATTTTTAATTAAGTACTCTTAATTTATTATCCCTACATATAAAATCAGCTCATATAGACTTCTCTTCACTTCATCTTACTTAACTTTATGTGTATGTTTGAAAATTAATAAAATCATAATCATGTTGAAATCATACGTATTAATATTAAATAATTTTAGGCTAAATGATTAAAATTTAAATAATTTTTTTCATTGTTTTTATATACACTTAGTTTTTTTTAACCATTGAGTATTAACTAAAAGTGAAAAATGTTTTATTGAAATTTAGCAAAAAGAAAAGTTTTAAATTTAAACCGATTGTTTATTAGAGTTAATCAAATTTATTTATTTTTGTTAATGAATAATTAATAATTATTTATTATTTTAACTTTTCATAAACAAATATTAAGATAGTCGTGCAACAACATGCGGACTCAACATAAAAGCGCAACACGAGATTTATGGTTAATTATAATTAATTTTTAAATGATAAAGATCATTTCACTGTTACAGGTAAAAAACCTTGTAATGGGTAAGTCTCGTAAGCAAATGTTTGAAATAAAAGAATAAAATAATTGATCCAGTAAAAAGTTTGAATTTAAAAATACAATGACATAAAGTCAAAGTCATAGATGATGGTTGAACAATGTTTAATATTAAAATATTTTAACTAATATTGTTATACTCTAGTAATATTGTGAACTTAATTCAATCAAAATAAATTGTAAAACTTGATTAATACAATATACGTAACGTATTTTGGTATAGAAGAGAAATTGATCCCAAATATTAACATTCATGAACTTGTTTGTGTGTTATGTTTTAACGATGTGGAGGACAACACTCATTTATTCATTTCTTGCCCTCTTTCGAAATTAATTTGAAAGAAGATTACGGATTGGGTCGACATTGAGTCGTTACATTGTGATAATGTTTATTTAGTGGTATCCTAACTAAATTATTTTCAATGATGCAATTGATAATATTACGACATTGTGCATAGGTCAATCCACTTGTCGTGGTGGTGGTTAGATTTTTGGTCCACATCAGTTGATAGATGTTCATATTATGATAGATATTCTTATTATGAATTCTATAAATATCTAACTTACTTGGATAAATTGTTAAAAATGCTAAACAAAAAATATATTTATATTTTGCCCAAATATATTTCTTCAGAATAACACATAAAAGATTAACACTTAAGATGAATATATAAGATATCATCTAACACATAGATTATTAAGAATCTTATAAGAATGAAGACTAATTAGTACTACATTTTGTTTTTTCATAAGCAAATGAGATTGAGTTAAAAATTATTAGGGGTGCTTAACCCAAGGTTACAAAAGAAACAAATGACAAGACAAGAAACATTTGTCCCAACTCTAAGATACACATTAAACCAATCCTACGAAAGCGACTTAATTGCACCTAAACCGTCAAAATTAGACAACATAATATCTTTAAAAAGGATATCATTCCTACACTTTCAAATCACCCAACAAATAGTCAAATAAAAAAAACCCAAATGTAAGGAAAAATGCGACTTACAAGCGAAATAAATAAATGTGACATTTATATATATTACAATAAATGTCACGATTATAAAAATTATATTTTTAAAATAAATGTCACTTTAAATTTTTAATATATTTATAGATTTGATATTCTGATTATATTTTTAATTAAGTACTTTTAATTTATTACCCCTACATATAAAATCAGCTCATATAGACTTCTCTTCACTTCATCTTACTTAACTTTATGTGTATGTTTGAAAATTAATAAAATCATAATCATGTTGAAATCATACGTATTAATATTAAATAATTTTAGGCTAAATGATTAAAATTTAAATAATTTTTTTCATTGTTTTTATATACACTTAGTTTTTTTTAACCATTGAGTATTAACTAAAAGTGAAAAATGTTTTATTGAAATTTAGCAAAAAGAAAAGTGTTAAATTTAAACCGATTGTTTATTAGAGTTAATCAAATTTATTTATTTTTGTTAATGAATAATTAATAATTATTTATTATTTTAACTTTTCATAAACAAATATTAAGATAGTCGTGCAACAACATGCGGACTCAACATAAAAGCGCAACACGAGATTTATGGTTAATTATAATTAATTTTTAAATGATAAAGATCATTTCACTGTTACAGGTAAAAAACCTTGTAATGGGTAAGTCTCGTAAGCAAATGTTTGAAATAAAAGAATAAAATAATTGATCCAGTAAAAAGTTTTAATTTAAAAATACAATGACATAAAGTCAAAGTCATAGATGATGGTTGAACAATGTTTAATATTAAAATATTTTAACTAATATTGTTATACTCTAGTAATATTGTGAACTTAATTCAATCAAAATATATTGTAAAACTTGATTAATACAATAAACGTAACGTATTTTGGTATAGAAGAGAAATTGATCCCAAATCTTAACATTCATGAACTTGTTTGTGTGTTATGTTTTAACGATGTGGAGGACAACACTCATTTATTCATTTCTTGCCCTCTTTCGAAATTAATTTGAAAGAATATTACGGATTGGGTCGACATTGAGTCGTTACATTGTGATAATGTTTATTTAGTGGTATCGTAACTAAATTATTTTCAATGATGCAATTGATAATATTACGACATTGTGCATAGGTCAATCCACTTGTCGTGGTGGTGGTTAGATTTTTGGTCCACATCAGTTGATAGATGTTCATATTATGATAGATATTCTTATTATGAATTCTATAAATATCTAACTTACTTGGATAAATTGTTAAAAATGCTAAACAAAAAATATATTTATATTTTGCCCAAATATATTTCTTCAGAATAACACATAAAAGATTAACACTTAAGATGAATATATAAGATATCATCTAACACATAGATTATTAAGAATCTTATAAGAATGAAGACTAATTAGTACTACATTTTGTTTTTTCATAAGCAAATGAGATTGAGTTAAAAATTATAAGGGGTGCTTAACCCAAGGTTACAAAAGAAACAAATGACAAGACAAGAAACATTTGTCCCAACTCTAAGATACACATTAAACCAATCCTACGAAAGCGACTTAATTGCACCTAAACCGTCAAAATTAGACAACATAATATCTTTAAAAAGGATATCATTCCTACACTTTCAAATCACCCAACAAATAGTCAAATAAAAAAAACCCAAATGTAAGGAAAAATGCGACTTACAAGCGAAATAAATAAATGTGACATTTATATATATTACAATAAATGTCACAATTATAAAAATTATATTTTTATAGTAAATGTCACTTTAAATTTTTAATATATTTATAGATTTGATATTCTGATTATATTTTTAATTAAGTACTCTTAATTTATTATCCCTACATATAAAATCAGCTCATATAGACTTCTCTTCACTTCATCTTACTTAACTTTATGTGTATGTTTGAAAATTAATAAAATCATAATCATGTTGAAATCATACGTATTAATATTAAATAATTTTAGGCTAAATGATTAAAATTTAAATAATTTTTTTCATTGTTTTTATATACACTTAGTTTTTTTTAACCATTGAGTATTAACTAAAAGTGAAAAATGTTTTATTGAAATTTAGCAAAAAGAAAAGTTTTAAATTTAAACCGATTGTTTATTAGAGTTAATCAAATTTATTTATTTTTGTTAATGAATAATTAATAATTATTTATTATTTTAACTTTTCATAAACAAATATTAAGATAGTTGTGCAACAACATGCGGACTCAACATAAAAGCGCAACACGAGATTTATGGTTAATTATAATTAATTTTTAAATGATAAAGATCATTTCACTGTTACAGGTAAAAAACCTTGTAATGGGTAAGTCTCGTAAGCAAATGTTTGAAATAAAAGAATAAAATAATTGATCCAGTAAAAAGTTTGAATTTAAAAATACAATGACATAAAGTCAAAGTCATAGATGATGGTTGAACAATGTTTAATATTAAAATATTTTAACTAATATTGTTATACTCTAGTAATATTTTGAACTTAATTCAATCAAAATAAATTGTAAAACTTGATTAATACAATATACGTAACGTATTTTGGTATAGAAGAGAAATTGATCCCAAATCATAAAATTCATGAACTTGTTTGTGTGTTATGTTTTAACGATGTGGAGGACAACACTCATTTATTCATTTCTTGCCCTCTTTCGAAATTAATTTGAAAGAAGATTACGGATTGGGTCGACATTGAGTCGTTACATTGTGATAATGTTTATTTAGTGGTATCCTAACTAAATTATTTTCAATGATGCAATTGATAATATTACGACATTGTGCATAGGTCAATCCACTTGTCGTGGTGGTGGTTAGATTTTTGGTCCACATCAGTTGATAGATGTTCATATTATGATAGATATTCTTATTATGAATTCTATAAATATCTAACTTACTTTGATAAATTGTTAAAAATGCTAAACAAAAAATATATTTATATTTTGCCCAAATATATTTCTTCAGAATAACACATAAAAGATTAACACTTAAGATGAATATATAAGATATCATCTAACACATAGATTATTAAGAATCTTATAAGAATGAAGACTAATTAATACTACATTTTGTTTTTTCATAAGCAAATGAGATTGAGTTAAAAATTATTAGGGGTGCTTAACCCAAGGTTACAAAAGAAACAAATGACAAGACAAGAAACATTTGTCCCAACTCTAAGATACACATTAAACCAATCCTACGAAAGCGACTTAATTGTACCTAAACCGTCAAAATTAGACAACATAATATCTTTAAAAAGGATATCATTCCTAAACTTTCAAATCACCCAACAAATAGTCAAATAAAAAAACCCAAATGTAAGGAAAAATGCGACTTACAAGCGAAATAAATAAATGTGACATTTATATATATTACAATAAATGTCACAATTATAAAAATTATATTTTTAAAATAAATGTCACTTTAAATTTTTAATATATTTATAGATTTGATATTCTGATTATATTTTTAATTAAGTACTCTTAATTTATTATCCCTACATATAAAATCAGCTCATATAGACTTCTCTTCACTTCATCTTACTTAACTTTATGTGTATGTTTGAAAATTAATAAAATCATAATCATGTTGAAATCATACGTATTAATATTAAATAATTTTAGGCTAAATGATTAAAATTTAAATAATTTTTTTCATTGTTTTTATATACACTTAGTTTTTTTTACCATTGAGTATTAACTAAAAGTGAAAAATGTTTTATTGAAATTTAGCAAAAAGAAACGTTTTACATTTAAACCGATTGTTTATTAGAGTTAATCAAATTTATTTATTTTTGTTAATGAATAATTAATAATTTATTATTTTAACTTTTCATAAACAAATATTAAGATAGTCGTGCAACAACATGCGGACTCAACATAAAAGCGCAACAGTAGATTTATGGTTAATTATAATTAATTTTTAAATGATAAAGATCATTTCACTGTTACAGGTAAAAAACCTTGTAATGGGTAAGTCTCGTAAGCAAATGTTTGAAATAAAAGAATAAAATAATTGATCCAGTAAAAAGTTTGAATTTAAAAATACAATGACATAAAGTCAAAGTCATAGATGATGGTTGAACAATGTTTAATATTAAAATATTTTAACTAATATTGTTATACTCTAGTAATATTGTGAACTTAATTCAATCAAAATAAATTGTAAAACTTGATTAATACAATATACGTAACGTATTTTGGTATAGAAGAGAAATTGATCCCAAATCATAAAATTCATGAACTTGTTTGTGTGTTATGTTTTAACGATGTGGAGGACAACACTCATTTATTCATTTCTTGCCCTCTTTCGAAATTAATTTGAAAGAAGATTACGGATTGGGTCGACATTGAGTCGTTACATTGTGATAATGTTTATTTAGTGGTATCCTAACTAAATTATTTTCAATGATGCAATTGATAATATTACGACATTGTGCATAGGTCAATCCACTTGTCGTGGTGGTGGTTAGATTTTTGGTCCACATCAGTTGATAGATGTTCATATTATGATAGATATTCTTATTATGAATTCTATAAATATCTAACTTACTTTGATAAATTGTTAAAAATGCTAAACAAAAAATATATTTATATTTTGCCCAAATATATTTCTTCAGAATAACACATAAAAGATTAACACTTAAGATGAATATATAAGATATCATCTAACACATAGATTATTAAGAATCTTATAAGAATGAAGACTAATTAATACTACATTTTGTTTTTTCATAAGCAAATGAGATTGAGTTAAAAATTATTAGGGGTGCTTAACCCAAGGTTACAAAAGAAACAAATGACAAGACAAGAAACATTTGTCCCAACTCTAAGATACACATTAAACCAATCCTACGAAAGCGACTTAATTGTACCTAAACCGTCAAAATTAGACAACATAATATCTTTAAAAAGGATATCATTCCTAAACTTTCAAATCACCCAACAAATAGTCAAATAAAAAAACCCAAATGTAAGGAAAAATGCGACTTACAAGCGAAATAAATAAATGTGACATTTATATATATTACAATAAATGTCACAATTATAAAAATTATATTTTTAAAATAAATGTCACTTTAAATTTTTAATATATTTATAGATTTGATATTCTGATTATGTTTTTAATTAAGTACTCTTAATTTATTATCCCTACATATAAAATAAGCTCATATAGACTTCTCTTCACTTCATCTTACTTAACTTTATGTGTATGTTTGAAAATTAATAAAATCATAATCACGTTGAAATCATACGTATTAATATTAAATAATTTTAGGCTAAATGATTAAAATTTAAATAATTTTTTTCATTGTTTTTATATACACTTAGTTTTTTTTACCATTGAGTATTAACTAAAAGTGAAAAATGTTTTATTAAAATTTAGCAAAAAGAAACGTTTTACATTTAAACCGATTGTTTATTAGAGTTAATCAAATTTATTTATTTTTGTTAATGAATAATTAATAATTTATTATTTTAACTTTTCATAAACAAATATTAAGATAGTCGTGCAACAACATGCGGACTCAACATAAAAGCGCAACAGTAGATTTATGGTTAATTATAATTAATTTTTAAATGATAAAGATCATTTCACTGTTACAGGTAAAAAACCTTGTAATGGGTAAGTCTCGTAAGCAAATGTTTGAAATAAAAGAATAAAATAATTGATCCAGTAAAAAGTTTGAATTTAAAAATACAATGACATAAAGTCAAAGTCATAGATGATGGTTGAACAATGTTTAATATTAAAATATTTTAACTAATATTGTTATACTCTAGTAATATTGTGAACTTAATTCAATCAAAATAAATTGTAAAACTTGATTAATACAATATACGTAACGTATTTTGGTATAGAAGAGAAATTGATCCCAAATCATAAAATTCATGAACTTGTTTGTGTGTTATGTTTTAACGATGTGGAGGACAACACTCATTTATTCATTTCTTGCCCTCTTTCGAAATTAATTTGAAAGAAGATTACGGATTGGGTCGACATTGAGTCGTTACATTGTGATAATGTTTATTTAGTGGTATCCTAACTAAATTATTTTCAATGATGCAATTGATAATATTACGACATTGTGCATAGGTCAATCCACTTGTCGTGGTGGTGGTTAGATTTTTGGTCCACATCAGTTGATAGATGTTCATATTATGATAGATATTCTTATTATGAATTCTATAAATATCTAACTTACTTTGATAAATTGTTAAAAATGCTAAACAAAAAATATATTTATATTTTGCCCAAATATATTTCTTCAGAATAACACATAAAAGATTAACACTTAAGATGAATATATAAGATATCATCTAACACATAGATTATTAAGAATCTTATAAGAATGAAGACTAATTAATACTACATTTTGTTTTTTCATAAGCAAATGAGATTGAGTTAAAAATTATTAGGGGTGCTTAACCCAAGGTTACAAAAGAAACAAATGACAAGACAAGAAACATTTGTCCCAACTCTAAGATACACATTAAACCAATCCTACGAAAGCGACTTAATTGTACCTAAACCGTCAAAATTAGACAACATAATATCTTTAAAAAGGATATCATTCCTAAACTTTCAAATCACCCAACAAATAGTCAAATAAAAAAACCCAAATGTAAGGAAAAATGCGACTTACAAGCGAAATAAATAAATGTGACATTTATATATATTACAATAAATGTCACAATTATAAAAATTATATTTTTAAAATAAATGTCACTTTAAATTTTTAATATATTTATAGATTTGATATTCTGATTATGTTTTTAATTAAGTACTCTTAATTTATTATCCCTACATATAAAATAAGCTCATATAGACTTCTCTTCACTTCATCTTACTTAACTTTATGTGTATGTTTGAAAATTAATAAAATCATAATCACGTTGAAATCATACGTATTAATATTAAATAATTTTAGGCTAAATGATTAAAATTTAAATAATTTTTTTCATTGTTTTTATATACACTTAGTTTTTTTTACCATTGAGTATTAACTAAAAGTGAAAAATGTTTTATTAAAATTTAGCAAAAAGAAACGTTTTACATTTAAACCGATTGTTTATTAGAGTTAATCAAATTTATTTATTTTTGTTAATGAATAATTAATAATTTATTATTTTAACTTTTCATAAACAAATATTAAGATAGTCGTGCAACAACATGCGGACTCAACATAAAAGCGCAACAGTAGATTTATGGTTAATTATAATTAATTTTTAAATGATAAAGATCATTTCACTGTTACAGGTAAAAAACCTTGTAATGGGTAAGTCTCGTAAGCAAATGTTTGAAATAAAAGAATAAAATAATTGATCCAGTAAAAAGTTTGAATTTAAAAATACAATGACATAAAGTCAAAGTCATAGATGATGGTTGAACAATGTTTAATATTAAAATATTTTAACTAATATTGTTATACTCTAGTAATATTGTGAACTTAATTCAATCAAAATAAATTGTAAAACTTGATTAATACAAAATACGTAACGTATTTTGGTATAGAAGAGAAATTGATCCCAAATCTTAACATTCATGAACTTGTTTGTGTGTTATGTTTTAACGATGTGGAGGACAACAATCTTTTATTCATTTCTTGCCCTCTTTCGAAATTAATTTGAAAGAAGATTACGGATTGGGTCGACATTGAGTCGTTACATTGTGATAATGTTTATTTAGTGGTATCGTAACTAAATTATTTTCAATGATGCAATTGATAATATTACGACATTGTGCATAGGTCAATACACTTGTCGTGGTGGTGGTTAGATTTTTGGTCCACATCAGTTGATAGATGTTCATATTATGATAGATATTCTTATTATGAATTCTATAAATATCTAACTTACTTTGATAAATTGTTAAAAATGCTAAACAAAAAATATATTTATATTTTGCCCAAATATATTTCAACAGAATAACACATAAAAGATTAACACTTAAGATGAATATATAAGATATCATCTAACACATAGATTATTAAGAATCTTATAAGAATGAAGACTAATTAATACTACATTTTGTTTTTTCATAAGCAAATGAGATTGAGTTAAAAATTATTAGGGGTGCTTAACCCAAGGTTACAAAAGAAACAAATGACAAGACAAGAAACATTTGTCCCAACTCTAAGATACACATTAAACCAATCCTACGAAAGCGACTTAATTGTACCTAAACCGTCAAAATTAGACAACATAATATCTTTAAAAAGGATATCATTCCTAAACTTTCAAATCACCCAACAAATAGTCAAATAAAAAAACCCAAATGTAAGGAAAAATGCGACTTACAAGCGAAATAAATAAATGTGACATTTATATATATTACAATAAATGTCACAATTATAAAAATTATATTTTTAAAATAAATGTCACTTTAAATTTTTAATATATTTATAGATTTGATATTCTGATTATGTTTTTAATTAAGTACTCTTAATTTATTATCCCTACATATAAAATAAGCTCATATAGACTTCTCTTCACTTCATCTTACTTAACTTTATGTGTATGTTTGAAAATTAATAAAATCATAATCACGTTGAAATCATACGTATTAATATTAAATAATTTTAGGCTAAATGATTAAAATTTAAATAATTTTTTTCATTGTTTTTATATACACTTAGTTTTTTTTACCATTGAGTATTAACTAAAAGTGAAAAATGTTTTATTAAAATTTAGCAAAAAGAAACGTTTTACATTTAAACCGATTGTTTATTAGAGTTAATCAAATTTATTTATTTTTGTTAATGAATAATTAATAATTTATTATTTTAACTTTTCATAAACAAATATTAAGATAGTCGTGCAACAACATGCGGACTCAACATAAAAGCGCAACAGTAGATTTATGGTTAATTATAATTAATTTTTAAATGATAAAGATCATTTCACTGTTACAGGTAAAAAACCTTGTAATGGGTAAGTCTCGTTAGGAAATGTTTGAAATAAAAGAATAAAATAATTGATCCAGTAAAAAGTTTGAATTTAAAAATACAATGACATAAAGTCAAAGTCATAGATGATGGTTGAACAATGTTTAATATTAAAATATTTTAACTAATATTGTTATACTCTAGTAATATTGTGAACTTAATTCAATCAAAATAAATTGTAAAACTTGATTAATACAAAATACGTAACGTATTTTGGTATAGAAGAGAAATTGATCCCAAATCTTAACATTCATGAACTTGTTTGTGTGTTATGTTTTAACGATGTGGAGGACAACAATCTTTTATTCATTTCTTGCCCTCTTTCGAAATTAATTTGAAAGAAGATTACGGATTGGGTCGACATTGAGTCGTTACATTGTGATAATGTTTATTTAGTGGTATCGTAACTAAATTATTTTCAATGATGCAATTGATAATATTACGACATTGTGCATAGGTCAATACACTTGTCGTGGTGGTGGTTAGATTTTTGGTCCACATCAGTTGATAGATGTTCATATTATGATAGATATTCTTATTATGAATTCTATAAATATCTAACTTACTTTGATAAATTGTTAAAAATGCTAAACAAAAAATATATTTATATTTTGCCCAAATATATTTCAACAGAATAACACATAAAAGATTAACACTTAAGATGAATATATAAGATATCATCTAACACATAGATTATTAAGAATCTTATAAGAATGAAGACTAATTAGTACTACATTTTTTTTTCATAAGCAAATGAGATTGAATTAAAAATTATTAGGGGTGCTTAAGCCAAGGTTACAAAAGAAACAAATGACAAGACAAGAAACATTTGTCCCAACTCTAAGATACACATTAAACCAATCCTACGAAAGCGACTTAATTGCACCTAAACCGTCAAAATTAGACAACATAATATCTTTAAAAAGGATATCATTCCTACACTTTCAAATCACCCAACAAATAGTCAAATAAAAAAAACCCAAATGTAAGGAAAAATGCGACTTACAATCGAAATAAATAAATGTGACATTTATATATATTACAATAAATGTCACAATTATAAAAATTATATTTTTAAAATAAATGTCACTTTAAATTTTTAATATATTTATAGATTTGATATTCTGATTATATTTTTAATTAAGTACTCTTAATTTATTATCCCTACATATAAAATCAGCTCATATAGACTTCTCTTAACTTCATCTTACTTAACTTTATGTGTATGTTTGAAAATTAATAAAATCGTAATCATGTTGAAATCATACGTATTAATATTAAATAATTTTAGGCTAAATGATTAAAATTTAAATAATTTTTTTCATTGTTTTTATATACACTTAGTTTTTTTTTACCATTGAGTATTAACTAAAAGTGAAAAATGTTTTATTGAAATTTAGCAAAAAGAAAAGTTTTACATTTAAACCGATTGTTTATTAGAGTTAATCAAATTTATTTATTTTTGTTAATGAATAATTAATAATTATTTATTATTTTAACTTTTCATAAACAAATATTAAGATAGTCGTGCAACAACTTGCGGACTCAACATAAAAGCGCAACACAAGATTTATGGTTAATTATAATTAATTTTTAAATGATAAAGATCATTTCACTGTTACAGGTAAAAAACCTTGTAATGGGTAAGTCTCGTTAGGAAATGTTTGAAATAAAAGAATAAAATAATTGATCCAGTAAAAAGTTTGAATTTAAAAATACAATGACATAAAGTCAAAGTCATAGATGATGGTTGAACAATGTTTAATATTAAAATATTTTAACTAATATTGTTATACTCTAGTAATATTGTGAACTTAATTCAATCAAAATAAATTGTAAAACTTGATTAATACAAAATACGTAACGTATTTTGGTATAGAAGAGAAATTGATCCCAAATCTTAACATTCATGAACTTGTTTGTGTGTTATGTTTTAACGATGTGGAGGACAACAATCTTTTATTCATTTCTTGCCCTCTTTCGAAATTAATTTGAAAGAAGATTACGGATTGGGTCGACATTGAGTCGTTACATTGTGATAATGTTTATTTAGTGGTATCGTAACTAAATTATTTTCAATGATGCAATTGATAATATTACGACATTGTGCATAGGTCAATACACTTGTCGTGGTGGTGGTTAGATTTTTGGTCCACATCAGTTGATAGATGTTCATATTATGATAGATATTCTTATTATGAATTCTATAAATATCTAACTTACTTTGATAAATTGTTAAAAATGCTAAACAAAAAATATATTTATATTTTGCCCAAATATATTTCAACAGAATAACACATAAAAGATTAACACTTAAGATGAATATATAAGATATCATCTAACACATAGATTATTAAGAATCTTATAAGAATGAAGACTAATTAGTACTACATTTTTTTTTCATAAGCAAATGAGATTGAATTAAAAATTATTAGGGGTGCTTAAGCCAAGGTTACAAAAGAAACAAATGACAAGACAAGAAACATTTGTCCCAACTCTAAGATACACATTAAACCAATCCTACGAAAGCGACTTAATTGCACCTAAACCGTCAAAATTAGACAACATAATATCTTTAAAAAGGATATCATTCCTACACTTTCAAATCACCCAACAAATAGTCAAATAAAAAAAACCCAAATGTAAGGAAAAATGCGACTTACAATCGAAATAAATAAATGTGACATTTATATATATTACAATAAATGTCACAATTATAAAAATTATATTTTTAAAATAAATGTCACTTTAAATTTTTAATATATTTATAGATTTGATATTCTGATTATATTTTTAATTAAGTACTCTTAATTTATTATCCCTACATATAAAATCAGCTCATATAGACTTCTCTTAACTTCATCTTACTTAACTTTATGTGTATGTTTGAAAATTAATAAAATCGTAATCATGTTGAAATCAAACGTATTAATATTAAATAATTTTAGGCTAAATGATTAAAATTTAAATAATTTTTTTCATTGTTTTTATATACACTTAGTTTTTTTTTACCATTGAGTATTAACTAAAAGTGAAAAATGTTTTATTGAAATTTAGCAAAAAGAAAAGTTTTACATTTAAACCGATTGTTTATTAGAGTTAATCAAATTTATTTATTTTTGTTAATGAATAATTAATAATTATTTATTATTTTAACTTTTCATAAACAAATATTAAGATAGTCGTGCAACAACGTGCGGACTCAACATAAAAGCGCAACACAAGATTTATGGTTAATTATAATTAATTTTTAAATGATAAAGATCATTTCACTGTTACAGGTAAAAAACCTTGTAATGGGTAAGTCTCGTTAGGAAATGTTTGAAATAAAAGAATAAAATAATTGATCCAGTAAAAAGTTTTAATTTAAAAATACAATGACATAAAGTCAAAGTCATAGATGATGGTTGAACAATGATTAATATTAAAATATTTTAACTAATATTGTTATACTCTAGTAATATTGTGAACTTAATTCAATCAAAATAAATTGTAAAACTTGATTAATATAAAATACATAACGTATTTTGGTATAGAAGAGAAATTGATCCCAAATCTTAACATTCATGAACTTGTTTGTGTGTTATGTTTTAACGATGTGGAGGACAACAATCATTTATTCATTTCTTGCCCTCTTTCGAAATTAATTTGAAAGAAGATTACGGATTGGGTCGACATTGAGTCGTTACATTGTGATAATGTTTATTTAGTGGTATCGTAACTAAATTATTTTCAATGATGCAATTGATAATATTACGACATTGTGCATAGGTCAATCCACTTGTCGTGGTGGTGGTTAGATTTTTGGTCCACATCAGTTTATAGATGTTCATATTATGATAGATATTCTTATTATGAATTCTATAAATATCTAACTTACTTTGATAAATTGTTAAAAATGCTAAACAAAAAATATATTTATATTTTGCCCAAATATATTTCAACAGAATAACACATAAAAGATTAACACTTAAGATGAATATATAAGATATCATCTAACACATAGATTATTAAGAATCTTATAAGAATGAAGACTAATTAGTACTACATTTTTTTTTCATAAGCAAATGAGATTGAATTAAAAATTATTAGGGGTGCTTAAGCCAAGGTTACAAAAGAAACAAATGACAAGACAAGAAACATTTGTCCCAACTCTAAGATACACATTAAACCAATCCTACGAAAGCGACTTAATTGCACCTAAACCGTCAAAATTAGACAACATAATATCTTTAAAAAGGATATCATTCCTACACTTTCAAATCATCCAACAAATAGTACAATAAAAAAAACCCAAATGTAAGGAAAAATGCGACTTACAAGCGAAATAAATAAATGTGACATTTATATATATTACAATAAATGTCACAATTATAAAAATTATATTTTTAACAAAAATGTCACTTTAAATTTTTAATATATTTATAGATTTGATATTCTGATTATATTTTTAATTAAGTACTCTTAATTTATTATCCCTACATATAAAATCAGCTCATATAGACTTCTCTTAACTTCATCTTACTTAACTTTATGTGTATGTTTGAAAATTAATAAAATCGTAATCATGTTGAAATCATACGTATTAATATTAAATAATTTTAGGCTAAATGATTAAAATTTAAATAATTTTTTTCATTGTTTTTATATACACTTAGTTTTTTTTTACCATTGAGTATTAACTAAAAGTGAAAAATGTTTTATTGAAATTTAGCAAAAAGAAAAGTTTTACATTTAAACCGATTGTTTATTAGAGTTAATCAAATTTATTTATTTTTGTTAATGAATAATTAATAATTATTTATTATTTTAACTTTTCATAAACAAATATTAAGATAGTCGTGCAACAACGTGCGGACTCAACATAAAAGCGCAACACGAGATTTATGGTTAATTATAATTAATTTTTAAATGATAAAGATCATTTCACTGTTACAGGTAAAAAACCTTGTAATGGGTAAGTCTCGTAAGCAAATGTTTGAAATAAAAGAATAAAATAATTGATCCAGTAAAAAGTTTGAATTTAAAAATACAATGACATAAAGTCAAAGTCATAGATGATGGTTGAACAATGTTTAATATTAAAATATTTTAACTAATATTGTTATACTCTAGTAATATTGTGAACTTAATTCAATCAAAATAAATTGTAAAACTTGATTAATACAATATACGTAACGTATTTTGGTATAGAAGAGAAATTGATCCCAAATCATAAAATTCATGAACTTGTTTGTGTGTTATGTTTTAACGATGTGGAGGACAACACTCATTTATTCATTTCTTGCCCTCTTTCGAAATTAATTTGAAAGAACATTACGGATTGGGTCGACATTGAGTCGTTACATTGTGATAATGTTTATTTAGTGGTATCCTAACTAAATTATTTTCAATGATGCAATTGATAATATTACGACATTGTGCATAGGTCAATCCACTTGTCGTGGCGGTGGTTAGATTTTTGGTCCACATCAGTTGATAGATGTTCATATTATGATAGATATTCTTATTATGAATTCTATAAATATCTAACTTACTTTGATAAATTGTTAAAAATGCTAAACAAAAAATATATTTATATTTTGCCCAAATATATTTCTTCAGAATAACACATAAAAGATTAACACTTAAGATGAATATATAAGATATCATCTAACACATAGATTATTAAGAATCTTATAAGAATGAAGACTAATTAATACTACATTTTGTTTTTTCATAAGCAAATGAGATTGAGTTAAAAATTATTAGGGGTGCTTAAGCCAAGGTTACAAAAGAAACAAATGACAAGACAAGAAACATTTGTCCCAACTCTAAGATACACATTAAACCAATCCTACGAAAGCGACTTAATTGCACCTAAACCGTCAAAATTAGACAACATAATATCTTTAAAAAGGATATCATTCCTACACTTTCAAATCACCCAACAAATAGTCAAATAAAAAAAACCCAAATGTAAGGAAAAATGCGACTTACAATCGTAATAAATAAATGTGACATTTATATATATTACAATAAATGTCACAATTATAAAAATTATATTTTTAAAATAAATGTCACTTTAAATTTTTAATATATTTATAGATTTGATATTCTGATTATATTTTTAATTAAGTACTCTTAATTTATTATCCCTACATATAAAATCAGCTCATATAGACTTCTCTTAACTTCATCTTACTTAACTTTATGTGTATGTTTGAAAATTAATAAAATCGTAATCATGTTGAAATCATACGTATTAATATTAAATAATTTTAGGCTAAATGATTAAAATTTAAATAATTTTTTTCATTGTTTTTATATACACTTAGTTTTTTTTTACCATTGAGTATTAACTAAAAGTGAAAAATGTTTTATTGAAATTTAGCAAAAAGAAAAGTTTTACATTTAAACCGATTGTTTATTAGAGTTAATCAAATTTATTTATTTTTGTTAATGAATAATTAATAATTATTTATTATTTTAACTTTTCATAAACAAATATTAAGATAGTCGTGCAACAACGTGCGGACTCAACATAAAAGCGCAACACGAGATTTATGGTTAATTATAATTAATTTTTAAATGATAAAGATCATTTCACTGTTACAGGTAAAAAACCTTGTAATGGGTAAGTCTCGTAAGGAAATGTTTGAAATAAAAGAATAAAATAATTGATCCAGTAAAAAGTTTTAATTTAAAAATACAATGACATAAAGTCAAAGTCATAGATGATGGTTGAACAATGATTAATATTAAAATATTTTAACTAATATTGTTATACTCTAGTAATATTGTGAACTTAATTCAATCAAAATAAATTGTAAAACTTGATTAATATAAAATACATAACGTATTTTGGTATAGAAGAGAAATTGATCCCAAATCTTAACATTCATGAACTTGTTTGTGTGTTATGTTTTAACGATGTGGAGGACAACAATCATTTATTCATTTCTTGCCCTCTTTCGAAATTAATTTGAAAGAAGATTACGGATTGGGTCGACATTGAGTCGTTACATTGTGATAATGTTTATTTAGTGGTATCGTAACTAAATTATTTTCAATGATGCAATTGATAATATTACGACATTGTGCATAGGTCAATCCACTCGTCGTGGTGGTGGTTAGATTTTTGGTCCACATCAGTTTATAGATGTTCATATTATGATAGATATTCTTATTATGAATTCTATAAATATCTAACTTACTTTGATAAATTGTTAAAAATGCTAAACAAAAAATATATTTATATTTTGCCCAAATATATTTCAACAGAATAACACATAAAAGATTAACACTTAAGATGAATATATAAGATATCATCTAACACATAGATTATTAAGAATCTTATAAGAATGAAGACTAATTAGTACTACATTTTTTTTTCATAAGCAAATGAGATTGAATTAAAAATTATTAGGGGTGCTTAAGCCAAGGTTACAAAAGAAACAAATGACAAGACAAGAAACATTTGTCCCAACTCTAAGATACACATTAAACCAATCCTACGAAAGCGACTTAATTGCACCTAAACCGTCAAAATTAGACAACATAATATCTTTAAAAAGGATATCATTCCTACACTTTCAAATCACCCAACAAATAGTCAAATAAAAAAAACCCAAATGTAAGGAAAAATGCGACTTACAAGCGAAATAAATAAATGTGACATTTATATATATTACAATAAATGTCACAATTATAAAAATTATATTTTTAACAAAAATGTCACTTTAAATTTTTAATATATTTATAGATTTGATATTCTGATTATATTTTTAATTAAGTACTCTTAATTTATTATCCCTACATATAAAATCAGCTCATATAGACTTCTCTTAACTTCATCTTACTTAACTTTATGTGTATGTTTGAAAATTAATAAAATCGTAATCATGTTGAAATCATACGTATTAATATTAAATAATTTTAGGCTAAATGATTAAAATTTAAATAATTTTTTTCATTGTTTTTATATACACTTAGTTTTTTTTTACCATTGAGTATTAACTAAAAGTGAAAAATGTTTTATTGAAATTTAGCAAAAAGAAAAGTTTTACATTTAAACCGATTGTTTATTAGAGTTAATCAAATTTATTTATTTTTGTTAATGAATAATTAATAATTATTTATTATTTTAACTTTTCATAAACAAATATTAAGATAGTCGTGCAACAACGTGCGGACTCAACATAAAAGCGCAACACGAGATTTATGGTTAATTATAATTAATTTTTAAATGATAAAGATCATTTCACTGTTACAGGTAAAAAACCTTGTAATGGGTAAGTTTCGTAAGCAAATGTTTGAAATAAAAGAATAAAATAATTGATCCAGTAAAAAGTTTTAATTTAAAAATACAATGACATAAAGTCAAAGTCATAGATGATGGTTGAACAATGATTAATATTAAAATATTTTAACTAATATTGTTATACTCTAGTAATATTGTGAACTTAATTCAATCAAAATAAATTGTAAAACTTGATTAATATAAAATACATAACGTATTTTGGTATAGAAGAGAAATTGATCCCAAATCTTAACATTCATGAACTTGTTTGTGTGTTATGTTTTAACGATGTGGAGGACAACAATCATTTATTCATTTCTTGCCCTCTTTCGAAATTAATTTGAAAGAAGATTACGGATTGGGTCGACATTGAGTCGTTACATTGTGATAATGTTTATTTAGTGGTATCGTAACTAAATTATTTTCAATGATGCAATTGATAATATTACGACATTGTGCATAGGTCAATCCACTTGTCGTGGTGGTGGTTAGATTTTTGGTCCACATCAGTTGATAGATGTTCATAATATGATAGATATTCTTATTATGAATTCTATAAATATCTAACTTACTTTGATAAATTGTTAAAAATGCTAAACAAAAAATATATTTATATTTTGCCCAAATATATTTCAACAGAATAACACATAAAAGATTAACACTTAAGATGAATATATAAGATATCATCTAACACATAGATTATTAAGAATCTTATAAGAATGAAGATTAATTAGTACTACATTTTTTTTTTCATAAGCAAATGAGATTGAATTAAAAATTATTAGGGGTGCTTAAGCCAAGGTTACAAAAGAAACAAATGACAAGACAAGAAACATTTGTCCCAACTCTAAGATACACATTAAACCAATCCTACGAAAGCGACTTAATTGCACCTAAACCGTCAAAATTAGACAACATAATATCTTTAAAAAGGATA
Source organism: Lathyrus aphaca (assembly GCA_963966055.1). Lineage (NCBI taxonomy): Eukaryota > Viridiplantae > Streptophyta > Magnoliopsida > Fabales > Fabaceae > Lathyrus > Lathyrus aphaca. The sequence continues at coordinate 268,658,495 of OZ014525.1, forward strand.
TCATTCCTACACTTTCAAATCACCCAACAAATAGTCAAATAAAAAAAACCCAAATGTAAGGAAAAATGCGACTTACAAGCGAAATAAATAAATGTGACATTTATATATATTACAATAAATGTCACAATTATAAAAATTATATTTTTAAAAAAAATGTCACTTTAAATTTTTAATATATTTATAGATTTGATATTCTGATTATATTTTTAATTAAGTACTCTTAATTTATTATCCCTACATATAAAATCAGCTCATATAGACTTCTCTTAACTTCATCTTACTTAACTTTATGTGTATGTTTGAAAATTAATAAAATCATAATCACGTTGAAATCATACGTATTAATATTAAATAATTTTAGGCTAAATGATTAAAATTTAAATAATTTTTTTCATTGTTTTTATATACACTTAGTTTTTTTTTACCATTGAGTATTAACTAAAAGTGAAAAATGTTTTATTGAAATTTAGCAAAAAGAAAAGTTTTACATTTAAACCGATTGTTTATTAGAGTTAATCAAATTTATTTATTTTTGTTAATGAATAATTAATAATTATTTATTATTTTAACTTTTCATAAACAAATATTAAGATAGTCGTGCAACAACGTGCGGACTCAACATAAAAGCGCAACACGAGATTTATGGTTAATTATAATTAATTTTTAAATGATAAAGATCATTTCACTGTTACAGGTAAAAAACCTTGTAATGGGTAAGTCTCGTAAGCAAATGTTTGAAATAAAAGAATAAAATAATTGATCCAGTAAAAAGTTTTAATTTAAAAATACAATGACATAAAGTCAAAGTCATAGATGATGGTTGAACAATGATTAATATTAAAATATTTTAACTAATATTGTTATACTCTAGTAATATTGTGAACTTAATTCAATCAAAATAAATTGTAAAACTTGATTAATATAAAATACATAACGTATTTTGGTATAGAAGAGAAATTGATCCCAAATCTTAACATTCATGAACTTGTTTGTGTGTTATGTTTTAACGATGTGGAGGACAACAATCATTTATTCATTTCTTGCCCTCTTTTGAAATTAATTTGAAAGAAGATTACGGATTGGGTCGACATTGAGTCGTTACATTGTGATAATGTTTATTTAGTGGTATCGTAACTAAATTATTTTCAATGATGCAATTGATAATATTACGACATTGTGCATAGGTCAATCCACTTGTCGTGGTGGTGGTTAGATTTTTGGTCCACATCAGTTGATAGATGTTCATATTATGATAGATATTCTTATTATGAATTCTATAAATATCTAACTTTCTTTGATAAATTGTTAAAAATGCTAAACAAAAAATATATTTATATTTTGCCCAAATATATATCAACAGAATAACACATAAAAGATTAACACTTAAGATGAATATATAAGATATCATCTAACACATAGATTATTAAGAATCTTATAAGAATGAAGACTAATTAGTACTACATTTTTTTTTTCATAAGCAAATGAGATTGAATTAAAAATTATTAGGGGTGCTTAAGCCAAGGTTACAAAAGAAACAAATGACAAGACAAGAAACATTTGTCCCAACTCTAAGATACACATTAAACAATTCCTACGAAGGCGACTTAATTGCACCTAAACCGTCAAAATTAGACAACATAATATCTTTAAAAAGGATATCATTCCTACACTTTCAAATCACCCAACAAATAGTCAAATAAAAAAAACCCAAATGTAAGGAAAAATGCGACTTACAAGCGAAATAAATAAATGTGACATTTATATATATTACAATAAATGTCACAATTATAAAAATTATATTTTTAAAATAAATGTCACTTTAAATTTTTAATATATTTATAGATTTGATATTCTGATTATATTTTTAATTAAGTACTCTTAATTTATTATCCCTACATATAAAATCAGCTCATATAGACTTCTCTTAACTTCATCTTACTTAACTTTATGTGTATGTTTGAAAATTAATAAAATCGTAATCATGTTGAAATCATACGTATTAATATTAAATAATTTTAGGCTAAATGATTAAAATTTAAATAATTTTTTTCATTGTTTTTATATACACTTAGTTTTTTTTTACCATTGAGTATTAACTAAAAGTGAAAAATGTTTTATTGAAATTTAGCAAAAAGAAAAGTTTTACATTTAAACCGATTGTTTATTAGAGTTAATCAAATTTATTTATTTTTGTTAATGAATAATTAATAATTATTTATTATTTTAACTTTTCATAAACAAATATTAAGATAGTCGTGCAACAACGTGCGGACTCAACATAAAAGCGCAACACGAGATTTATGGTTAATTATAATTAATTTTTAAATGATAAAGATCATTTCACTGTTACAGGTAAAAAACCTTGTACTGGGTAAGTCTCGTAAGCAAATGTTTGAAATAAAAGAATAAAATAATTGATCCAGTAAAAAGTTTTAATTTAAAAATACAATGACATAAAGTCAAAGTCATAGATGATGGTTGAACAATGATTAATATTAAAATATTTTAACTAATATTGTTATACTCTAGTAATATTGTGAACTTAATTCAATCAAAATAAATCGTAAAACTTGATTAATATAAAATACATAACATATTTTGGTATAGAAGAGAAATTGATCCCAAATCTTAACATTCATGAACTTGTTTGTGTGTTATGTTTTAACGATGTGGAGGACAACAATCATTTATTCATTTCTTGCCCTCTTTCGAAATTAATTTGAAAGAAGATTACGGATTGGGTCGACATTGAGTCGTTACATTGTGATAATGTTTATTTAGTGGTATCGTAACTAAATTATTTTCAATGATGCAATTGATAATATTACGACATTGTGCATAGGTCAATCCACTTGTCGTGGTGGTGGTTAGATTTTTGGTCCACATCAGTTTATAGATGTTCATATTATGATAGATATTCTTATTATGAATTCTATAAATATCTAACTTACTTTGATAAATTGTTAAAAATGCTAAACAAAAAATATATTTATATTTTGCGCAAATATATTTCAACAGAATAACACATAAAAGATTAACACTTAAGATGAATATATAAGATATCATCTAACACATAGATTATTAAGAATCTTATAAGAATGAAGACTAATTAGTACTACATTTTTTTTTCATAAGCAAATGAGATTGAATTAAAAATTATTAGGGGTGCTTAAGCCAAGGTTACAAAAGAAACAAATGACAAGACAAGAAACATTTGTCCCAACTCTAAGATACACATTAAACCAATCCTACGAAAGCGACTTAATTGCACCTAAACCGTCAAAATTAGACAACATAATATCTTTAAAAAGGATATCATTCCTACACTTTCAAATCACCCAACAAATAGTCAAATAAAAAAAACCCAAATGTAAGGAAAAATGCGACTTACAAGCGAAATAAATAAATGTGACATTTATATATATTACAATAAATGTCACAATTATAAAAATTATATTTTTAAAATAAATGTCACTTTAAATTTTTTATATATTTATAGATTTGATATTCTGATTATATTTTTAATTAAGTACTCTTAATTTATTATCCCTACATATAAAATCAGCTCATATAGACTTCTCTTAACTTCATCTTACTTAACTTTATGTGTATGTTTGAAAATTAATAAAATCGTAATCATGTTGAAATCATACGTATTAATATTAAATAATTTTAGGCTAAATGATTAAAATTTAAATAATTTTTTTCATTGTTTTTATATACACTTAGTTTTTTTTTACCATTGAGTATTAACTAAAAGTGAAAAATGTTTTATTGAAATTTAGCAAAAAGAAAAGTTTTACATTTAAACCGATTGTTTATTAGAGTTAATCAAATTTATTTAATTTTGTTAATGAATAATTAATAATTATTTATTATTTTAACTTTTCATAAACAAATATTAAGATAGTCGTGCAACAATGTGCAGACTCAACATAAAAGCGCAACACGAGATTTATGGTTAATTATAATTAATTTTTAAATGATAAAGATCATTTCACTGTTACATGTAAAAAACCTTGTAATGGGTAAGTCTCGTAAGCAAATGTTTGAAATAAAAGAATAAAATAATTGATCCAGTAAAAAGTTTTAATTTAAAAATACAATGACATAAAGTCAAAGTCATAGATGATGGTTGAACAATGATTAATATTAAAATATTTTAACTAATATTGTTATACTCTAGTAATATTGTGAACTTAATTCAATCAAAATAAATTGTAAAACTTGATTAATATAAAATACATAACGTATTTTGGTATAGAAGAGAAATTGATCCCAAATCTTAACATTCATGAACTTGTTTGTGTGTTATGTTTTAACGATGTGGAGGACAACAATCATTTATTCATTTCTTGCCCTCTTTCGAAATTAATTTGAAAGAAGATTACGGATTGGGTCGACATTGAGTCGTTACATTGTGATAATGTTTATTTAGTGGTATCGTAACTAAATTATTTTCAATGATGCAATTGATAATATTACGACATTGTGCATAGGTCAATCCACTTGTCGTGGTGGTGGTTAGATTTTTGGTCCACATCAGTTTATAGATGTTCATATTATGATAGATATTCTTATTATGAATTCTATAAATATCTAACTTACTTTGATAAATTGTTAAAAATGCTAAACAAAAAATATATTTATATTTTGCCCAAATATATTTCAACAGAATAACACATAAAAGATTAACACTTAAGATGAATATATAAGATATCATCTAACACATAGATTATTAAGAATCTTATAAGAATGAAGACTAATTAGTACTACATTTTTTTTTTCATAAGCAAATGAGATTGAATTAAAAATTATTAGGGGTGCTTAAGCCAAGGTTACAAAAGAAACAAATGACAAGACAAGAAACATTTGTCCCAACTCTAAGATACACATTAAACCAATCCTACGAAAGCGACTTAATTGCACCTAAACCGTCAAAATTAGACAACATAATATCTTTAAAAAGGATATCATTCCTACACTTTCAAATCACCCAACAAATAGTCAAATAAAAAAAACCCAAATGTAAGGAAAAATGCGACTTACAAGCGAAATAAATAAATGTGACATTTATATATATTACAATAAATGTCACAATTATAAAAATTATATTTTTAAAATAAATGTCACTTTAAATTTTTAATATATTTATAGATTTGATATTCTGATTATATTTTTAATTAAGTACTCTTAATTTATTATCCCTACATATAAAATCAGCTCATATAGACTTCTCTTAACTTCATCTTACTTAACTTTATGTGTATGTTTGAAAATTAATAAAATCGTAATCATGTTGAAATCATACGTATTAATATTAAATAATTTTAGGCTAAATGATTAAAATTTAAATAATTTTTTTCATTGTTTTTATATACACTTAGTTTTTTTTTACCATTGAGTATTAACTAAAAGTGAAAAATGTTTTATTGAAATTTAGCAAAAAGAAAAGTTTTACATTTAAACCGATTGTTTATTAGAGTTAATCAAATTTATTTATTTTTGTTAATGAATAATTAATAATTATTTATTATTTTAACTTTTCATAAACAAATATTAAGATAGTCGTGCAACAACGTGCGGACTCAACATAAAAGCGCAACACGAGATTTATGGTTAATTATAATTAATTTTTAAATGATAAAGATCATTTCACTGTTACAGGTAAAAAACCTTGTAATGGGTAAGTCTCGTAAGCAAATGTTTGAAATAAAAGAATAAAATAATTGATCCAGTAAAAAGTTTTAATTTAAAAATACAATGACATAAAGTCAAAGTCATAGATGATGGTTGAACAATGATTAATATTAAAATATTTTAACTAATATTGTTATACTCTAGTAATATTGTGAACTTAATTCAATCAAAATAAATTGTAAAACATGATTAATATAAAATACATAACGTATTTTGGTATAGAAGAGAAATTGATCCCAAATCTTAACATTCATGAACTTGTTTGTGTGTTATGTTTTAACGATGTGGAGGACAACAATCATTTATTCATTTCTTGCCCTCTTTCGAAATTAATTTGAAAGAAGATTACGGATTGGGTCGACATTGAGTCGTTACATTGTGATAATGTTTATTTAGTGGTATCGTAACTAAATTATTTTCAATGATGCAATTGATAATATTACGACATTGTGCATAGGTCAATCCACTTGTCGTGGTGGTGGTTAGATTTTTGGTCCACATCAGTTTATAGATGTTCATATTATGATAGATATTCTTATTATGAATTCTATAAATATCTAACTTACTTTGATAAATTGTTAAACATGCTAAACAAAAAATATATTTATATTTTGCCCAAATATATTTCAACAGAATAACACATAAAAGATTAACACTTAAGATGAATATATAAGATATCATCTAACACATAGATTATTAAGAATCTTATAAGAATGAAGACTAATTAGTACTACATTTTTTTTTCATAAGCAAATGAGATTGAATGAAAAATTATTAGGGGTGCTTAAGCCAAGGTTACAAAAGAAACAAATGACAAGACAAGAAACATTTGTCCCAACTCTAAGATACACATTAAACCAATCCTACGAAAGCGACTTAATTGCACCTAAACCGTCAAAATTAGACAACATAATATCTTTAAAAAGGATATCATTCCTACACTTTCAAATCACCCAACAAATAGTCAAATAAAAAAAACCCAAATGTAAGGAAAAATGCGACTTACAAGCGAAATAAATAAATGTGACATTTATATATATTACAATAAATGTCACAATTATAAAAATTATATTTTTAAAATAAATGTCACTTTAAATTTTTTATATATTTATAGATTTGATATTCTGATTATATTTTTAATTAAGTACTCTTAATTTATTATCCCTACATATAAAATCAGCTCATATAGACTTCTCTTAACTTCATCTTACTTAACTTTATGTGTATGTTTGAAAATTAATAAAATCGTAATCATGTTGAAATCATACGTATTAATATTAAATAATTTTAGGCTAAATGATTAAAATTTAAATAATTTTTTTCATTGTTTTTATATACACTTAGTTTTTTTTTACCATTGAGTATTAACTAAAAGTGAAAAATGTTTTATTGAAATTTAGCAAAAAGAAAAGTTTTACATTTAAACCGATTGTTTATTAGAGTTAATCAAATTTATTTATTTTTGTTAATGAATAATTAATAATTATTTATTATTTTAACTTTTCATAAACAAATATTAAGATAGTCGTGCAACAACGTGCGGACTCAACATAAAAGCGCAACACGAGATTTATGGTTAATTATAATTAATTTTTAAATGATAAAGATCATTTCACTGTTACAGGTAAAAAACCTTGTAATGGGTAAGTCTCGTAAGCAAATGTTTGAAATAAAAGAATAAAATAATTGATCCAGTAAAAAGTTTTAATTTAAAAATACAATGACATAAAGTCAAAGTCATAGATGATGGTTGAACAATGATTAATATTAAAATATTTTAACTAATATTGTTATACTCTAGTAATATTGTGAACTTAATTCAATCAAAATAAATTGTAAAACTTGATTAATATAAAATACATAACGTATTTTGGTATAGAAGAGAAATTGATCCCAAATCTTAACATTCATGAACTTGTTTGTGTGTTATGTTTTAACGATGTGGAGGACAACAATCATTTATTCATTCCTTGCCCTCTTTCGAAATTAATTTGAAAGAAGATTACGGATTGGGTCGACATTGAGTCGTTACATTGTGATAATGTTTATTTAGTGGTATCGTAACTAAATTATTTTCAATGATGCAATTGATAATATTACGACATTGTGCATAGGTCAATCCACTTGTCGTGGTGGTGGTTAGATTTTTGGTCCACATCAGTTTATAGATGTTCATATTATGATAGATATTCTTATTATGAATTCTATAAATATCTAACTTACTTTGATAAATTGTTAAAAATGCTAAACAAAAAATATATTTATATTTTGCCCAAATATATTTCAACAGAATAACACATAAAAGATTAACACTTAAGATGAATATATAAGATATCATCTAACACATAGATTATTAAGAATCTTATAAGAATGAAGACTAATTAGTACTACATTTTTTTTTCATAAGCAAATGAGATTGAATTAAAAATTATTAGGGGTGCTTAAGCCAAGGTTACAAAAGAAACAAATGACAAGACAAGAAACATTTGTCCCAACTCTAAGATACACATTAAACCAATCCTACGAAAGCGACTTAATTGCATCTAAATCGTCAAAATTAGACAACATAATATCTTTAAAAAGGATATCATTCCTACACTTTCAAATCACCCAACAAATAGTCAAATAAAAAAAACCCAAATGTAAGGAAAAATGCGACTTACAAGCGAAATAAATAAATGTGACATTTATATATATTACAATAAATGTCACAATTATAAAAATTATATTTTTAAAATAAATGTCACTTTAAATTTTTAACATATTTATAGATTTGATATTCTGATTATATTTTTAATTAAGTACTCTTAATTTATTATCCCTACATATAAAATAAGCTCATATAGACTTCTATTCACTTCATCTTACTTAACTTTATGTGTATGTTTGTAAATTAATAAAATCGTAATAATGTTGAAATCATACATATTAATATTAAATAATTTTAGGCTAAATGATTAAAATTTAAATAATTTTTTTCATTGTTTTTATATACACTTAGGTTTTTTTTACCATTGAGTATTAACTAAAAGTGAAAAATGTTTTATTGAAATTTAGCAAAAAGAAAAGTTTTACATTTAAACCGATTGTTTATTAGAGTTAATCAAATTTATTTATTTTTGTTAATGAATAATGAATAATTATTTATTATTTTAACTTTTCATAAACAAATATTAAGATAGTCGTGCAACAACATGCGGACTCAACATAAAAGCGCAACACGAGATTTATGGTTAATTATAATTAATTTTTAAATGATAAAGATCATTTCACTGTTACATGTAAAAAACCTTGTAATGGGTAAGTCTCGTAAGCAAATGTTTGAAATAAAAGAATAAAATAATTGATCCAGTAAAAAGTTTTAATTTAAAAATACAATGACATAAAGTCAAAGTCATAGATGATGGTTGAACAATGATTAATATTAAAATATTTTAACTAATATTGTTATACTCTAGTAATATTGTGAACTAAATTCAATCAAAATAAATTGTAAAACTTGATTAATATAAAATACATAACGTATTTTGGTATAGAAGAGAAATTGATCCCAAATCTTAACATTCATGAACTTGTTTGTGTGTTATGTTTTAACGATGTGGAGGACAACAATCATTTATTCATTCCTTGCCCTCTTTCGAAATTAATTTGAAAGAAGATTACGGATTGGGTCGACATTGAGTCGTTACATTGTGATAATGTTTATTTAGTGGTATCGTAACTAAATTATTTTCAATGATGCAATTGATAATATTACGACATTGTGCATAGGTCAATCCACTTGTCGTGGTGGTGGTTAGATTTTTGGTCCACATCAGTTTATAGATGTTCATATTATGATAGATATTCTTATTATGAATTCTATAAATATCTAACTTACTTTGATAAATTGTTAAAAATGCTAAACAAAAAATATATTTATATTTTGCCCAAATATATTTCAACAGAATAACACATAAAAGATTAACACTTAAGATGAATATATAAGATATCATCTAACACATAGATTATTAAGAATCTTATAAGAATGAAGACTAATTAGTACTACATTTTTTTTTCATAAGCAAATGAGATTGAATTAAAAATTATTAGGGGTGCTTAAGCCAAGGTTACAAAAGAAACAAATGACAAGACAAGAAACATTTGTCCCAACTCTAAGATACACATTAAACCAATCCTACGAAAGCGACTTAATTGCATCTAAATCGTCAAAATTAGACAACATAATATCTTTAAAAAGGATATCATTCCTACACTTTCAAATCACCCAACAAATAGTCAAATAAAAAAAACCCAAATGTAAGGAAAAATGCGACTTACAAGCGAAATAAATAAATGTGACATTTATATATATTACAATAAATGTCACAATTATAAAAATTATATTTTTAAAATAAATGTCACTTTAAATTTTTAACATATTTATAGATTTGATATTCTGATTATATTTTTAATTAAGTACTCTTAATTTATTATCCCTACATATAAAATAAGCTCATATAGACTTCTATTCACTTCATCTTACTTAACTTTATGTGTATGTTTGTAAATTAATAAAATCGTAATAATGTTGAAATCATACATATTAATATTAAATAATTTTAGGCTAAATGATTAAAATTTAAATAATTTTTTTCATTGTTTTTATATACACTTAGGTTTTTTTTACCATTGAGTATTAACTAAAAGTGAAAAATGTTTTATTGAAATTTAGCAAAAAGAAAAGTTTTACATTTAAACCGATTGTTTATTAGAGTTAATCAAATTTATTTATTTTTGTTAATGAATAATGAATAATTATTTATTATTTTAACTTTTCATAAACAAATATTAAGATAGTCGTGCAACAACATGCGGACTCAACATAAAAGCGCAACACGAGATTTATGGTTAATTATAATTAATTTTTAAATGATAAAGATCATTTCACTGTTACATGTAAAAAACCTTGTAATGGGTAAGTCTCGTAAGCAAATGTTTGAAATAAAAGAATAAAATAATTGATCCAGTAAAAAGTTTTAATTTAAAAATACAATGACATAAAGTCAAAGTCATAGATGATGGTTGAACAATGATTAATATTAAAATATTTTAACTAATATTGTTATACTCTAGTAATATTGTGAACTTAATTCAATCAAAATAAATTGTAAAACTTGATTAATATAAAATACATAACGTATTTTGGTATAGAAGAGAAATTGATCCCAAATCTTAACATTCATGAACTTGTTTGTGTGTTATGTTTTAACGATGTGGAGGACAACAATCATTTATTCATTTCTTGCCCTCTTTCGAAATTAATTTGAAAGAAGATTACGGATTGGGTCGACATTGAGTCGTTACATTGTGATAATGTTTATTTAGTGGTATCGTAACTAAATTATTTTCAATGATGCAATTGATAATATTACGACATTGTGCATAGGTCAATCCACTTGTCGTGGTGGTGGTTAGATTTTTGGTCCACATCAGTTTATAGATGTTCATATTATGATAGATATTCTTATTATGAATTCTATAAATATCTAACTTACTTTGATAAATTGTTAAAAATGCTAAACAAAAAATATATTTATATTTTGCCCAAATATATTTCAGCAGAATAACACATAAAAGATTAACACTTAAGATGAATATATAAGATATCATCTAACACATAGATTATTAAGAATCTTATAAGAATGAAGACTAATTAGTACTACATTTTTTTTCATAAGCAAATGAGATTGAATTAAAAATTATTAGGGGTGCTTAAGCCAAGGTTACAAAAGAAACAAATGACAAGACAAGAAACATTTGTCCCAACTCTAAGATACACATTAAACCAATCCTACGAAAGCGACTTAATTGCATCTAAACCGTCAAAATTAGACAACATAATATCTTTAAAAAGGATATCATTCCTACACTTTCAAATCACCCAACAAATAGTCAAATAAAAAAAACCCAAATGTAAGGAAAAATGCGACTTACAAGCGAAATAAATAAATGTGACATTTATATATATTACAATAAATGTCACAATTATAAAAATTATATTTTTAAAATAAATGTCACTTTAAATTTTTAATATATTTATAGATTTGATATTCTGATTATATTTTTAATTAAGTACTCTTAATTTATTATCCCTACATATAAAATCAGCTCATATAGACTTCTCTTAACTTCATCTTACTTAACTTTATGTGTATGTTTGAAAATTAATAAAATCGTAATCATGTTGAAATCATACGTATTAATATTAAATAATTTTAGGCTAAATGATTAAAATTTAAATAATTTTTTTCATTGTTTTTATATACACTTAGTTTTTTTTTACCATTGAGTATTAACTAAAAGTGAAAAATGTTTTATTGAAATTTAGCAAAAAGAAAAGTTTTACATTTAAACCGATTGTTTATTAGAGTTAATCAAATTTATTTATTTTTGTTAATGAATAATTAATAATTATTTATTATTTTAACTTTTCATAAACAAATATTAAGATAGTCGTGCAACAACATGCGGACTCAACATAAAAGCGCAACACGAGATTTATGGTTAATTATAATTAATTTTTAAATGATAAAGATCATTTCACTGTTACAGGTAAAAAACCTTGTAATGGGTAAGTCTCGTAAGCAAATGTTTGAAATAAAAGAATAAAATAATTGATCCAGTAAAAAGTTTTAATTTAAAAATACAATGACATAAAGTCAAAGTCATAGATGATGGTTGAACAATGATTAATATTAAAATATTTTAACTAATATTGTTATACTCTAGTAATATTGTGAACTTAATTCAATCAAAATAAATTGTAAAACTTGATTAATATAAAATACATAACGTATTTTGGTATAGAAGAGAAATTGATCCCAAATCTTAACATTCATGAACTTGTTTGTGTGTTATGTTTTAACGATGTGGAGGACAACAATAATTTATTCATTTCTTGCCCTCTTTCGAAATTAATTTGAAAGAAGATTACGGATTGGGTCGACATTGAGTCGTTACATTGTGATAATGTTTATTTAGTGGTATCATAACTAAATTATTTTCAATGATGCAATTGATAATATTACGACATTGTGCATAGGTCAATCCACTTGTCGTGGTGGTGGTTAGATTTTTGGTCCACATCAGTTGATAGATGTTCATATTATGATAGATATTCTTATTATGAATTCTATAAATATCTAACTTACTTTGATAAATTGTTAAAAATGCTAAACAAAAAATATATTTATATTTTGCCCAAATATATTTCAACAGAATAACACATAAAAGATTAACACTTAAGATGAATATATAAGATATCATCTAACACATAGATTATTAAGAATCTTATAAGAATGAAGACTAATTAGTACTACATTTTGTTTTTTCATAAGCAAATGAGATTGAATTAAAAATTATTAGGGGTGCTTAAGCCAAGGTTACAAAAGAAACAAATGACAAGACAAGAAACATTTGTCCCAACTCTAAGATACACATTAAACCAATCCTACGAAAGCGACTTAATTGCACCTAAACCGTCAAAATTAGACAACATAATATCTTTAAAAAGGATATCATTCCTACACTTTCAAATCACCCAACAAATAGTCAAATAAAAAAAACCCAAATGTAAGGAAAAATGCGACTTACAAGCGAAATAAATAAATGTGACATTTATATATATTACAATAAATGTCACAATTATAAAAATTATATTTTTAAAATAAATGTCACTTTAAATTTTTAACATATTTATAGATTTGATATTCTGATTATATTTTTATTTAAGTACTCTTAATTTATTATCCCTACATATAAAATAAGCTCATATAGACTTCTATTCACTTCATCTTACTTAACTTTATGTGTATGTTTGTAAATTAATAAAATCGTAATAATGTTGAAATCATACATATTAATATTAAATAATTTTAGGATAAATGATTAAAATTTAAATAATTTTTTTCATTGTTTTTATATACACTTAGGTTTTTTTTACCATTGAGTATTAACTAAAAGTGAAAAATGTTTTATTGAAATTTAGCAAAAAGAAAAGTTTTACATTTAAACCGATTGTTTATTAGAGTTAATCAAATTTATTTATTTTTGTTAATGAATAATTAATAATTATTTATTATTTTAACTTTTCATAAACAAATATTAAGATAGTCGTGCAACAACATGCGGACTCAACATAAAAGCGCAACACGAGATTTATGGTTAATTATAATTAATTTTTAAATGATAAAGATCATTTCACTGTTACAGGTAAAAAACCTTGTAATGGGTAAGTCTCGTAAGCAAATGTTTGAAATAAAAGAATAAAATAATTGATCCAGTAAAAAGTTTTAATTTAAAAATACAATGACATAAAGTCAAAGTCATAGATGATGGTTGAACAATGATTAATATTAAAATATTTTAACTAATATTGTTATACTCTAGTAATATTGTGAACTTAATTCAATCAAAATAAATTGTAAAACTTGATTAATATAAAATACATAACGTATTTTGGTATAGAAGAGAAATTGATCCCAAATCTTAACATTCATGAACTTGTTTGTGTGTTATGTTTTAACGATGTGGAGGACAACAATAATTTATTCATTTCTTGCCCTCTTTCGAAATTAATTTGAAAGAAGATTACGGATTGGGTCGACATTGAGTCGTTACATTGTGATAATGTTTATTTAGTGGTATCATAACTAAATTATTTTCAATGATGCAATTGATAATATTACGACATTGTGCATAGGTCAATCCACTTGTCGTGGTGGTGGTTAGATTTTTGGTCCACATCAGTTGATAGATGTTCATATTATGATAGATATTCTTATTATGAATTCTATAAATATCTAACTTACTTTGATAAATTGTTAAAAATGCTAAACAAAAAATATATTTATATTTTGCCCAAATATATTTCAACAGAATAACACATAAAAGATTAACACTTAAGATGAATATATAAGATATCATCTAACACATAGATTATTAAGAATCTTATAAGAATGAAGACTAATTAGTACTACATTTTGTTTTTTCATAAGCAAATGAGATTGAATTAAAAATTATTAGGGGTGCTTAAGCCAAGGTTACAAAAGAAACAAATGACAAGACAAGAAACATTTGTCCCAACTCTAAGATACACATTAAACCAATCCTACGAAAGCGACTTAATTGCACCTAAACCGTCAAAATTAGACAACATAATATCTTTAAAAAGGATATCATTCCTACACTTTCAAATCACCCAACAAATAGTCAAATAAAAAAAACCCAAATGTAAGGAAAAATGCGACTTACAAGCGAAATAAATAAATGTGACATTTATATATATTACAATAAATGTCACAATTATAAAAATTATATTTTTAAAATAAATGTCACTTTAAATTTTTAACATATTTATAGATTTGATATTCTGATTATATTTTTATTTAAGTACTCTTAATTTATTATCCCTACATATAAAATAAGCTCATATAGACTTCTATTCACTTCATCTTACTTAACTTTATGTGTATGTTTGTAAATTAATAAAATCGTAATAATGTTGAAATCATACATATTAATATTAAATAATTTTAGGATAAATGATTAAAATTTAAATAATTTTTTTCATTGTTTTTATATACACTTAGGTTTTTTTTACCATTGAGTATTAACTAAAAGTGAAAAATGTTTTATTGAAATTTAGCAAAAAGAAAAGTTTTACATTTAAACCGATTGTTTATTAGAGTTAATCAAATTTATTTATTTTTGTTAATGAATAATTAATAATTATTTATTATTTTAACTTTTCATAAACAAATATTAAGATAGTCGTGCAACAACATGCGGACTCAACATAAAAGCGCAACACGAGATTTATGGTTAATTATAATTAATTTTTAAATGATAAAGATCATTTCACTGTTACATGTAAAAAACCTTGTAATGGGTAAGTCTCGTAAGCAAATGTTTGAAATAAAAGAATAAAATAATTGATCCAGTAAAAAGTTTTAATTTAAAAATACAATGACATAAAGTCAAAGTCATAGATGATGGTTGAACAATGATTAATATTAAAATATTTTAACTAATATTGTTATACTCTAGTAATATTGTGAACTTAATTCAATCAAAATAAATTGTAAAACTTGATTAATATAAAATACATAACGTATTTTGGTATAGAAGAGAAATTGATCCCAAATCTTAACATTCATGAACTTGTTTGTGTGTTATGTTTTAACGACGTGGAGGACAACAATCATTTATTCATTTCTTGCCCTCTTTCGAAATTAATTTGAAAGAAGATTACGGATTGGGTCGACATTGAGTCGTTACATTGTGATAATGTTTATTTAGTGGTATCGTAACTAAATTATTTTCAATGATGCAATTGATAATATTACAACATTGTGCATAGGTCAATCCACTTGTCGTGGTGGTGGTTAGATTTTTGGTCCACATAAGTTGATAGATGTTCATATTATGATAGATATTCTTATTATGAATTCTATAAATATCTAACTTACTTTGATAAATTGTTAAAAATGCTAAACAAAAAATATATTTATATTTTGCCCAAATATATTTCAACAGAATAACACATAAAAGATTAACACTTAAGATGAATATATAAGATATCATCTAACACATAGATTATTAAGAATCTTATAAGAATGAAGACTAATTAGTACTACATTTTGTTTTTTCATAAGCAAATGAGATTGAATTAAAAATTATTAGGGGTGCTTAACCCAAGGTTACAAAAGAAACAAATGACAAGACAAGAAACATTTGTCCCAACTCTAAGATACACATTAAACCAATCCTACAAAAGCGACTTAATTGCACCTAAACCGTCAAAATTAGACAACATAATATCTTTAAAAAGGATATCATTCCTACACTTTCAAATCACCCAACAAATAG
Source organism: Lathyrus aphaca (assembly GCA_963966055.1). Lineage (NCBI taxonomy): Eukaryota > Viridiplantae > Streptophyta > Magnoliopsida > Fabales > Fabaceae > Lathyrus > Lathyrus aphaca. The sequence continues at coordinate 268,675,106 of OZ014525.1, forward strand.
TCAAATAAAAAAAAACCAAATGTAAGGAAAAATGCGACTTACAAGCGAAATAAATAAATGTGACATTTATATATATTACAATAAATGTCACAATTATAAAAATTATATTTTTAAAATAAATGTCACTTTAAATTTTTAATATATTTATAGATTTGATATTCTGATTATATTTTTAATTAAGTACTCTTAATTTATTATCCCTACATATAAAATAAGCTCATATAGACTTCTCTTCACTTCATCTTACTTAACTTTATGTGTATGTTTGTAAATTAATAAAATCGTAATCATGTTGAAATCATACGTATTAATATTAAATAATTTTAGGCTAAATGATTAAAATTTAAATAATTTTTTTCATTGTTTTTATATACACTTAGGTTTTTTTTACCATTGAGTATTAACTAAAAGTGAAAAATGTTTTATTGAAATTTAGCAAAAAGAAAAGTTTTACATTTAAACCGATTGTTTATTAGAGTTAATCAAATTTATTTATTTTTGTTAATGAATAATTAATAATTATTTATTATTTTAACTTTTCATAAACAAATATTAAGATAGTCGTGCAACAACATGCGGACTCAACATAAAAGCGCAACACGAGATTTATGGTTAATTATAATTAATTTTTAAATGATAAAGATCATTTCACTGTTACAGGTAAAAAACCTTGTAATGGGTAAGTCTCGTAAGCAAATGTTTGAAATAAAAGAATAAAATAATTGATCCAGTAAAAAGTTTTAATTTAAAAATACAATGACATAAAGTCAAAGTCATAGATGAAGGTTGAACAATGATTAATATTAAAATATTTTAACTAATATTGTTATACTCTAGTAATATTGTGAACATAATTCAATCAAAATAAATTGTAAAACTTGATTAATATAAAATACATAACGTATTTTGGTATAGAAGAGAAATTGATCCCAAATCTTAACATTCATGAACTTGTTTGTGCGTTATGTTTTAACGATGTGGAGGACAACAATCATTTATTCATTTCTCGCCCTCTTTCGAAATTAATTTGAAAGAAGATTACGGATTGGGTCGACATTGAGTCGTTACATTGTGATAATGTTTATTTAGTGGTATCGTAACTAAATTATTTTCAATGATGCAATTGATAATATTACGACATTGTGCATAGGTCAATCCACTTGTCGTGGTGGTGGTTAGATTTTTGGTCCACATCAGTTGATAGATGTTCATATTATGATAGATATTCTTATTATGAATTCTATAAATATCTAACTTACTTTGATAAATTGTTAAAAATGCTAAACAAAAAATATATTTATATTTTGCCCAAATATATTTCAACAGAATAACACATAAAAGATTAACACTTAAGATGAATATATAAGATATCATCTAACACATAGATTATTAAGAATCTTATAAGAATGAAGACTAATTAGTACTACATTTTGTTTTTTCATAAGCAAATGAGATTGAATTAAAATTTTTTAGGGGTGCTTAACCCAAGGTTACAAAAGAAACAAATGACAAGACAAGAAACATTTGTCCCAACTCTAAATTACACATTAAACCAATCCTACGAAAGCGACTTAATTGCACCTAAACCGTCAAAATTAGACAACATAATATCTTTAAAAAGGATATCATTCCTACACTTTCAAATCACCCAACAAATAGTCAAATAAAAAAAACCCAAATGTAAGGAAAAATGCGACTTACAAGCGAAATAAATAAATGTGACATTTATATATATTACAATAAATGTCACAATTATAAAAATTATATTTTTAAAATAAATGTCACTTTAAATTTTTAATATATTTATAGATTTAATATTCTGATTATATTTTAAATTAAGTACTCTTAATTTATTATCCCTACATATAAAATAAGCTCATATAGACTTCTCTTCACTTCATCTTACTTAACTTTATGTGTATGTTTGTAAATTAATAAAATCGTAATCATGTTGAAATCATACGTATTAATATTAAATAATTTTAGGCTAAATGATTAAAATTTAAATAATTTTTTTCATTGTTTTTATATACACTTAGGTTTTTTTACCATTGAGTATTAACTAAAAGTGAAAAATGTTTTATTGAAATTTAGCAAAAAGAAAAGTTTTACATTTAAACCGATTGTTTATTAGAGTTAATAAAATTTATTTATTTTTGTTAATGAATAATGAATAATTATTTATTATTTTAACTTTTCATAAACAAATATTAAGATAGTCGTGCAACAACATGCGGACTCAACATAAAAGCGCAACACGAGATTTATGGTTAATTATAATTAATTTTTAAATGATAAAGATCATTTCACTGTTACAGGTAAGAAACCTTGTAATGGGTAAGTCTCGTAAGCAAATGTTTGAAATAAAAGAATAAAATAATTGATCCAGTAAAAAGTTTGAATTTAAAAATACAATGACATAAAGTCAAAGTCATAGATGATGGTTGAACAATGATTAATATTAAAATATTTTAACTAATATTGTTATACTCTAGTAATATTGTGAACTTAATTCAATCAAAATAAATTGTAAAACTTGATTATTATAAAATACATAACGTATTTTGGTATAGAAGAGAAATTGATCCCAAATCTTAACATTCATGAACTTGTTTGTGTGTTATGTTTTAACGATGTGGAGGACAACAATCATTTATTCATTTCTTGCCCTCTTTCGAAATTAATTTGAAAGAAGATTACGGATTGGGTCGACATTGAGTCGTTACATTGTGATAATGTTTATTTAGTGGTATCGTAACTAAATTATTTTCAATGATGCAATTGATAATATTACGACATTGTGTATAGGTCAATCCACTTGTCGTGGTGGTGGTTAGATTTTTGGTCCACATCAGTTGATAGATGTTCATATTATGATAGATATTCTTATTATGAATTCTATAAATATCTAACTTACTTTGATAAATTGTTAAAAATGCTAAACAAAAAATATATTTATATTTTGCCCAAATATATTTCAACAGAATAACACATAAAAGATTAACACTTAAGATGAATATATAAGATATCATCAAACACATAGATTATTAAGAATCTTATAAGAATGAAGACTAATTAGTACTACATTTTGTTTTTCATAAGCAAATGAGATTGAATTAAAAATTATTAGGGGTGCTTAAGCCAAGGTTACAAAAGAAACAAATGACAAGACAAGAAACATTTGTCCCAACTCTAAGATACACATTAAACCAATCCTACGAAAGCGACTTAATTGCACCTAAACCGTCAAAATTAGACAACATAATATCTTTAAAAAGGATATCATTCCTACACTTTCAAATCACCCAACAAAGAGTCAAATAAAAAAATCCCAAATGTAAGGAAAAATGCGACTTACAAGCGAAATAAATAAATGTGACATTTATATATATTACAATAAATGTCACAATTATAAAAATTATATTTTAAAAATAAATGTCACTTTAAATTTTTAATATATTTATAGATTTGATATTCTGATTATATTTTTAATTAAGTACTCTTAATTTATTATCCCTACATATAAAATAAGCTCATATAGACTTCTCTTCACTTTATCTTACTTAACTTTATGTGTATGTTTGAAAATTAATAAAATCGTAATCATGTTGAAATCATACGTATTAATATTAAATAATTTTAGGCTAAATGATTTAAATTTAAATAAATTTTTTCATTGTTTTTATATACACTTAGGTTTTTTTTACCATTGAGTATTAACTAAAAGTGAAAAATGTTTTATTGAAATTTAGCAAAAAGAAAAGTTTTACATTTAAACCTATTGTTTATTAGAGTTAATCAAATTTATTTATTTTTGTTAATGAATAATTAATAATTATTTATTATTTTAACTTTTCATAAACCAATATTAAGATAGTCGTGCAACAACATGCGGACTCAACATAAAAGCGCAACACGAGATTTATGGTTAATTATAATTAATTTTTAAATGATAAAGATCATTTCACTGTTACAGGTAAAAAACCTTGTAATGGGTAAGTCTCGTAAGCAAATGTTTGAAATAAAAGAATAAAATAATTGATCCAGTAAAAAGTTTTAATTTAAAAATACAATGACATAAAGTCAAAGTCATAGATGATGGTTGAACAATGATTAATATTAAAAAATTTTAACTAATATTGTTATACTCTAGTAATATTGTGAACTTAATTCAATCAAAATAAATTGTAAAACTTGATTAATATAAAATACATAACGTATTTTGGTATAGAAGAGAAATTGATCCCAAATCTTAACATTCATGAACTTGTTTGTGTGTTATGTTTTAACGATGTGGAGGACAACAATCATTTATTCATTTCTTTCCCTCTTTCGAAATTAATTTGAAAGAAGATTACGGATTGGGTCGACATTGAGTCGTTACATTGTGATAATGTTTATTTAGTGGTATCGTAACTAAATTATTTTCAATGATGCAATTGATAATATTACGACATTGTGCATAGGTCAATCCACTTGTCGTGGTGGTGGTTAGATTTTTGGTCCACATAAGTTGATAGATGTTCATATTATGATAGATATTCTTATTATGAATTCTATAAATATCTAACTTACTTTGATAAATTGTTAAAAATGCTAAACAAAAAATATATTTATATTTTGCCCAAATATATTTCAACAGAATAACACATAAAAGATTAACACTTAAGATGAATATATAAGATATCATCTAACACATAGATTATTAAGAATCTTATAAGAATGAAGACTAATTAGTACTACATTTTGTTTTTTCATAAGCAAATGAGATTGAATTAAAAATTATTAGGGGTGCTTAACCCAAGGTTACAAAAGAAACAAATGACAAGACAAGAAACATTTGTCCCAACTCTAAGATACACATTAAACCAATCCTACGAAAGCGACTTAATTGCACCTAAACCGTCAAAATTAGACAACATAATATCTTTAAAAAGGATATCATTCCTACACTTTCAAATCACCCAACAAATAGTCAAATAAAAAAAACCCAAATGTAAGGAAAAATGCGACTTACAAGCGAAATAAAAAATGTGACATTTATATATATTACAATAAATGTCACAATTATAAAAATTATATTTTTAAAATAAATGTCACTTTAAATTTTTAATATATTTATAGATTTGATATTCTGATTATATTTTTAATTAAGTACTCTTAATTTATTATCCCTACATATAAAATAAGCTCATATAGACTTCTCTTCACTTCATCTTACTTAACTTTATGTGTATGTTTGAAAATTAATAAAATCGTAATCATGTTGACATCATATGTATTAATATTAAATAATTTTAGGCTAAATGATTAAAATTTAAATAAATTTTTTCATTGTTTTTATATACACATAGGTTTTTTTTACCATTGAGTATTAACTAAAAGTGAAAAATGTTTTATTGAAATTTAGCAAAAAGAAAAGTTTTACATTTAAACCGATTGTTTATTAGAGTTAATCAAATTTATTTATTTTTGTTAATGAATAATTAATAATTATTTATTATTTTAACTTTTCATAAACAAATATTAAGATAGTCGTGCAACAACATGCGGACTCAACATAAAAGCGCAACACGATATTTATGGTTAATTATAATTAATTTTTAAATGATAAAGATCATTTCACTGTTACAGGTAAAAAACCTTGTAATGGGTAAGTCTCGTAAGCAAATGTTTGAAATAAAAGAATAAAATAATTTATCCAGTAAAAAGTTTTAATTTAAGAATACAATGACATAAAGTCAAAGTCATAGATGATGGTTGAACAATGATTAATATTAAAATATTTTAACTAATATTGTTATACTCTAGTAATATTGTGAACTTAATTCAATCAAAATAAATTGTAAAACTTGATTAATATAAAATACATAACGTATTTTGGTATAGAAGAGAAATTGATCCCAAATCTTAACATTCATGAACTTGTTTGTGTGTTATGTTTTAACGATGTGGAGGACAACAATCATTTATTCATTTCTTGCCCTCTTTCGAAATTAATTTGAAAGAAGATTACGGATTGGGTCGACATTGAGTCGTTACATTGTGATAATGTTTATTTAGTGGTATCGTAACTAAATTATTTTCAATGATGCAATTGATAATATTACGACATTGTGCATAGGTCAATCCACTTGTCGTGGTGGTGGTTAGATTTTTGGTCCACATAAGTTGATAGATGTTCATATTATGATAGATATTCTTATTATGAATTCTATAAATATCTAACTTACTTTGATAAATTGTTAAAAATGCTAAACAAAAAATATATTTATATTTTGCCCAAATATATTTCAACAGAATAACACATAAAAGATTAAAACTTAAGATGAATATATAAGATATCATCTAACACATAGATTATTAAGAATCTTATAAGAATGAAGACTAATTAGTACTACATTTTGTTTTTTCATAAGAAAATGAGATTGAATTAAAAATTATTAGGGGTGCTTAACCCAAGGTTACAAAAGAAACAAATGACACGACAAGAAACATTTGTCCCAACTCTAAGATACACATTAAACCAATCCTACGAAAGCGACTTAATTGCACCTAAACCGTCAAAATTAGACAACATAATATCTTTAAAAAGGATATCATTCCTACACTTTCAAATCACCCAACAAATAGTCAAATAAAAAAAAACCCAAATGTAAGGAAAAATGCGACTTACAAGCGAAATAAATAAATGTGACATTTATATATATTACAATAAATGTCACAATTATAAAAATTATATTTTTAAAATAAATGTCACTTTAAATTTTTAATATATTTATAGATTTGATATTCTGATTATATTTTTAATTAAGTACTCTTAATTTATTATCCCTACATATAAAATAAGCTCATATAGACTTCTCTTCACTTCATCTTACTTAACTTTATGTGTATGTTTGTAAATTAATAAAATCGTAATCATGTTGAAATCATACGTATTAATATTAAATAATTTTAGGCTAAATGATTAAAATTTAAATAATTTTTTTCATTGTTTTTATATACACTTAGGTTTTTTTTACCATTGAGTATTAACTAAAAGTGAAAAATGTTTTATTGAAATTTAGCAAAAAGAAAAGTTTTACATTTAAACCGATTGTTTATTAGAGTTAATCAAATTTATTTATTTTTGTTAATGAATAATGAATAATTATTTATTAATTTAACTTTTCATAAACAAATATTAAGATAGTCGTGCAACAACATGCAGACTCAACATAAAAGCGTAACACGAGATTTATGGTTAATTATAATTAATTTTTAAATGATAAAGATCATTTCACTGTTACAGGTAAGAAACCTTGTAATGGGTAAGTCTCGTAAGCAAATGTTTGAAATAAAAGAATAAAATAATTTATCCAGTAAAAAGTTTTAATTTAAAAATACAATGACATAAAGTCAAAGTCATAGATGATGGTTGAACAATGATTAATATTAAAATATTTTAACTAATATTGTTATACTCTAGTAATATTGTGAACTTAATTCAATCAAAATAAATTGTAAAACTTGATTAATATAAAATACATAACGTATTTTGGTATAGAAGAGAAATTGATCCCAAATCTTAACATTCATGAACTTGTTTGTGTGTTATGTTTTAACGATGTGGAGGACAACAATCATTTATTCATTTCTTTCCCTCTTTCGAAATTAATTTGAAAGAAGATTACGGATTGGGTCGACATTGAGTCGTTACATTGTGATAATGTTTATTTAGTGGTATCGTAACTAAATTATTTTCAATGATGCAATTGATAATATTACGACATTGTGCATAGGTCAATCCACTTGTCGTGGTGGTGGTTAGATTTTTGGTCCACATAAGTTGATAGATGTTCATATTATGATAGATATTCTTATTATGAATTCTATAAATATCTAACTTACTTTGATAAATTGTTAAAAATGCTAAACAAAAAATATATTTATATTTTGCCCAAATATATTTCAACAGAATAACACATAAAAGATTAACACTTAAGATGAATATATAAGATATCATCTAACACATAGATTATTAAGAATCTTATAAGAATGAAGACTAATTAGTACTACATTTTGTTTTTTCATAAGCAAATGAGATTGAATTAAAAATTATTAGGGGTGCTTAACCCAAGGTTACAAAAGAAACAAATGACAAGACAAGAAACATTTGTCCCAACTCTAAGATACACATTAAACCAATCCTACGAAAGCGACTTAATTGCACCTAAACCGTCAAAATTAGACAACATAATATCTTTAAAAAGGATATCATTCCTACACTTTCAAATCACCCAACAAATAGTCAAATAAAAAAAACCCAAATGTAAGGAAAAATGCGACTTACAAGCGAAATAAATAAATGTGACATTTATATATATTACAATAAATGTCACAATTATAAAAATTATATTTTTAAAATAAATGTCACTTTAAATTTTTAATATATTTATAGATTTGATATTCTGATTATATTTTTAATTAAGTACTCTTAATTTATTATCCCTACATATAAAATAAGCTCATATAGACTTCTCTTCACTTCATCTTACTTAACTTTATGTGTATGTTTGTAAATTAATAAAATCGTAATCATGTTGAAATCATACGTATTAATATTAAATAATTTTAGGCTAAATGATTAAAATTTAAATAATTTTTTTCATTGTTTTTATATACACTTAGGTTTTTTTTACCATTGAGTATTAACTAAAAGTGAAAAATGTTTTATTGAAATTTAGCAAAAAGAAAAGTTTTACATTTAAACCGATTGTTTATTAGAGTTAATCAAATTTATTTATTTTTGTTAATGAATAATGAATAATTATTTATTATTTTAACTTTTCATAAACAAATATTAAGATAGTCGTGCAACAACATGCGGACTCAACATAAAAGCGCAACACGAGATTTATGGTTAATTATAATTAATTTTTAAATGATAAAGATCATTTCACTGTTACAGGTAAGAAACCGTGTAATGGGTAAGTCTCGTAAGCAAATGTTTGAAATAAAAGAATAAAATAATTTATCCAGTAAAAAGTTTTAATTTAAAAATACAATGACATAAAGTCAAAGTCATAGATGATGGTTGAACAATGATTAATATTAAAATATTTTAACTAATATTGTTATACTCTAGTAATATTGTGAACTTAATTCAATCAAAATAAATTGTAAAACTTGATTAATATAAAATACATAACGTATTTTGGTAAAGAAGAGAAATTGATCCCAAATCTTAACATTCATGAACTTGTTTGTGTGTTATGTTTTAACGATGTGGAGGACAACAATCATTTATTCATTTCTTTCCCTCTTTCGAAATTAATTTGAAAGAAGATTACGGATTGGGTCGACATTGAGTCGTTACATTGTGATAATGTTTATTTAGTGGTATCGTAACTAAATTATTTTCAATGATGCAATTGATAATATTACGACATTGTGCATAGGTCAATCCACTTGTCGTGGTGGTGGTTAGATTTTTGGTCCACATCAGTTGATAGATGTTCATATTTTGATAGATATTCTTATTATGAATTCTATAAATATCAAACTTACTTTGATAAATTGTTAAAAATGCTAAACAAAAAATATATTTATATTTTGCCCAAATATATTTCAACAGAATAACACATAAAAGATTAACACTTAAGATGAATATATAAGATATCATCTAACACATAGATTATTAAGAATCTTATAAGAATGAAGACTAATTAGTACTACATTTTGTTTTTTCATAAGCAAATGAGATTGAATTAAAAATTATTAGGGGTGCTTAACCCAAGGTTACAAAAGAAACAAATGACAAGACAAGAAACATTTGTCCCAACTCTAAGATACACATTAAACCAATCCTACGAAAGTGACTTAATTGCACCTAAACCGTCAAAATTAGACAACATAATATCTTTAAAAAGGATATCATTCCTACACTTTCAAATCACCCAACAAATAGTCAAATAAAAAAAACCCAAATGTAAGGAAAAATGCGACTTACAAGCGAAATAAATAAATGTGACATTTATATATATTACAATAAATGTCACAATTATAAAAATTACATTTTTAAAATAAATGTCACTTTAAATTTTTAATATATTTATAGATTTGATATTCTGATTATATTTTTAATTAAGTACTCTTAATTTATTATCCCTACATATAAAATAAGCTCATATAGACTTCTCTTCACTTCATCTTACTTAACTTTATGTGTATGTTTGTAAATTAATAAAATCGTAATCATGTTGAAATTATACGTATTAATATTAAATAATTTTAGGCTAAATGATTAAAATTTAAATAATTTTTTTCATTGTTTTTATATACACTTAGGTTTTTTTTACCATTGAGTAATAACTAAAGGGGAAAAATGTTTTATTGAAATTTAGCAAAAAGAAAAGTTTTACATTTAAACCGATTGTTTATTAGAGTTAATAAAATTTATTTATTTTTGTTAATGAATAATTAATAATTATTTATTATTTTAACTTTTCAAAAACAAATATTAAGATAGTCGTGCAACAACATGCAGACTCAACATAAAAGCGCAACACGAGATTTATGGTTAATTATAATTAATTTTTAATTGATAAAGATCATTTCACTGTTACAGGTAAAAAACCTTGTAATGGGTAAGTCTCGTAAGCAAATGTTTGAAATAAAAGAATAAAATAATTTATCCAGTAAAAAGTTTGAATTTAAAAATACAATGACATAAAGTCAAAGTCATAGATGATGGTTGAACAATGATTAATATTAAAATATTTCAACTAATATTGTTATACTCTAGTAATATTGTGAACTTAATTCAATCAAAATAAATTGTAAAACTTGATTAATATAAAATACATAACGTATTTTGGTATAGAAGAGAAATTGATCCCAAATCTTAACATTCATGAACTTGTTTGTGTGTTATGTTTTAACGATGTGGAGGACAACAATCATTTATTCATTTCTTGCCCTCTTTCGAAATTAATTTGAAAGAAGATTACGGATTGGGTCGACATTGAGTCGTTACATTGTGATAATGTTTATTTAGTGGTATCGTAACTAAATTATTTTCAATGATGCAATTGATAATATTACGACATTGTGCATAGGTCAATCCACTTGTCGTGGTGGTGGTTAGATTTTTGGTCCACATCACTTGATACATGTTCATATTAAGATAAATATTCTTATTATGAATTCTATCAATATCTAACTTACTTTGATAAATTGTTAAAAATGCTAAAAAAAAAATATATTTATATTTTGCCCAAATATATTTCAACAGAATAACACATAAAAGATTAACACTTAAGATGAATATAAAAGATATCATCTAACACATAGATTATTAAGAATCTTATAAGAATGAAGACTAATTAGTACTACATTTTGTTTTTTCATAAGCAAATGAGATTGAATTAAAATTATTAGGGGTGCTTAACCCAAGGTTACAAAAGAAACAAATGACAAGACAAGAAACATTTGTCCCAACTCTAAGATACACATTAAACCAATCCTACGAAAGCGACTTAATTGCACCTAAACCGTCAAAATTAGACAACATAATATCTTTAAAAAGGATATCATTCCTACACTTTCAAATCACCCAACAAATAGTCAAATAAAAAAAACCCAAATGTAAGGAAAAATGCGACTTACAAGCGAAATAAAAAAATTTGACATTTATATATATTACAATAAATGTCACAATTATAAAAATTATATTTTTAAAATAAATGTCACTTTAAATTTTTAATATATTTATAGATTTGATATTCTGATTATATTTTTAATTAAGTACTCTTAATTTATTATCCCTACATATAAAATCAGCTCATATAGACTTCTCTTCACTTCATCTTACTTAACTTTATGTGTATGTTTGAAAATTAATAAAATCATAATCATGTTGAAATCATACGTATTAATATTAAATAATTTTAGGCTAAATGATTAAAATTTAAATAATTTTTTTCATTGTTTTTATATACACTTAGTTTTTTTTTACCATTGAGTATTAACTAAAAGTGAAAAATGTTTTATTGAAATTTAGCAAAAAGAAAAGTTTTAAATTTAAACCGATTGTTTATTAGAGTTAATCAAATTTATTTATTTTTGTTAATGAATAATTAATAATTATTTATTATTTTAACTTTTCATAAACAAATATTAAGATAGTCGTGCAACAACATGCGGACTCAACATAAAAGCGCAACACGAGATTTATGGTTAATTATAATTAATTTTTAAATGATAAAGATCATTTCACTGTTACAGGTAAAAAAACCTTGTAATAGGTAAGTCTCGTAAGCAAATGTTTGAAATAAAAGAATAAAATAATTGATCCAGTAAAAAGTTTTAATTTAAAAATACAATGACATAAAGTCAAAGTCATAGATGATGGTTGAACAATGATTAATATTAAAATATTTTAACTAATATTGTTATACTCTAGTAATATTGTGAACTTAATTCAATCAAAATAAATTGTAAAACTTGATTAATATAAAATACATAACGTATTTTGGTATAGAAGAGAAATTGATCCCAAATCTTAACATTCATGAACTTGTTTGTGTGTTATGTTTTAACGATGTGGAGGACAACAATCATTTATTCATTTCTTTCCCTCTTTCGAAATTAATTTGAAAGAAGATTACGGATTTGGTCGACATTGAGTCGTTACATTGTGATAATGTTTATTTAGTGGTATCGTAACTAAATTATTTTCAATGATGCAATTGATAATATTACGACATTGTGCATAGGTCAATCCACTTGTCGTGGTGGTGGTTAGATTTTTGGTCCACATCAGTTGATAGATGTTCATATTTTGATAGATATTCTTATTATGAATTCTATAAATATCAAACTTACTTTGATAAATTGTTAAAAATGCTAAACAAAAAATATATTTATATTTTGCCCAAATATATTTCAACAGAATAACACATAAAAGATTAACACTTAAGATGAATATATAAGATATCATCTAACACATAGATTATTAAGAATCTTATAAGAATGAAGACTAATTAGTACTACATTTTGTTTTTTCATAAGCAAATGAGATTGAATTAAAAATTATTAGGGGTGCTTAACCCAAGGTTACAAAAGAAACAAATGACAAGACAAGAAACATTTGTCCCAACTCTAAGATACACATTAAACCAATCCTACGAAAGCGACTTAATTGCACCTAAACCGTCAAAATTAGACAACATAATATCTTTAAAAAGGATATCATTCCTACACTTTCAAATCACCCAACAAATAGTCAAATAAAAAAAAACCAAATGTAAGGAAAAATGCGACTTACAAGCGAAATAAATAAATGTGACATTTATATATATTACAATAAATGTCACAATTATAAAAATTACATTTTTAAAATAAATGTCACTTTAAATTTTTAATATATTTATAGATTTGATATTCTGATTATATTTTTAATTAAGTACTCTTAATTTATTATCCCTACATATAAAATAAGCTCATATAGACTTCTCTTCACTTCATCTTACTTAACTTTATGTGTATGTTTGTAAATTAATAAAATCGTAATCATGTTGAAATTATACGTATTAATATTAAATAATTTTAGGCTAAATGATTAAAATTTAAATAATTTTTTTCATTGTTTTTATATACACTTAGGTTTTTTTTACCATTGAGTAATAACTAAAGGGGAAAAATGTTTTATTGAAATTTAGCAAAAAGAAAAGTTTTACATTTAAACCGATTGTTTATTAGAGTTAATAAAATTTATTTATTTTTGTTAATGAATAATTAATAATTATTTATTATTTTAACTTTTCAAAAACAAATATTAAGATAGTCGTGCAACAACATGCGGACTCAACATAAAAGCGCAACACGAGATTTATGGTTAATTATAATTAATTTTTAATTGATAAAGATCATTTCACTGTTACAGGTAAAAAACCTTGTAATGGGTAAGTCTCGTAAGCAAATGTTTGAAATAAAAGAATAAAATAATTTATCCAGTAAAAAGTTTTAATTTAAAAATACAATGACATAAAGTCAAAGTCATAGATGATGGTTGAACAATGATTAATATTAAAATATTTCAACTAATATTGTTATACTCTAGTAATATTGTGAACTTAATTCAATCAAAATAAATTGTAAAACTTGATTAATATAAAATACATAACGTATTTTGGTATAGAAGAGAAATTGATCCCAAATCTTAACATTCATGAACTTGTTTGTGTGTTATGTTTTAACGATGTGGAGGACAACAATCATTTATTCATTTCTTGCCCTCTTTCGAAATTAATTTGAAAGAAGATTACGGATTGGGTCGACATTGAGTCGTTACATTGTGATAATGTTTATTTAGTGGTATCGTAACTAAATTAGTTTCAATGATGCAATTGATAATATTACGACATTGTGCATAGGTCAATCCACTTGTCGTGGTGGTGGTTAGATTTTTGGTCCACATCACTTGATACATGTTCATATATATTAAGATAAATATTCTTATTATGAATTCTATCAATATCTAACTTACTTTGATAAATTGTTAAAAATGCTAAACAAAAAATATATTTATATTTTGCCCAAATATATTTCAACAGAATAACACATAAAAGATTAACACTTAAGATGAATATAAAAGATATCATCTAACACATAGATTATTAAGAATCTTATAAGAATGAAGACTAATTAGTACTACATTTTTTTTTTCATAAGCAAATGAGATTGAATTAAAATTATTAGGGGTGCTTAACCCAAGGTTACAAAAGAAACAAATGACAAGACAAGAAACATTTGTCCCAACTCTAAGATACACATTAAACCAATCCTACGAAAGCGACTTAATTGCACCTAAACCGTCAAAATTAGACAACATAAAATCTTTAAAAAGGATATCATTCCTACACTTTCAAATCACCCAACAAATAAACAAATAAAAAAAACCCAAATGTAAGGAAAAATGCGACTTACAAGCGAAATAAAAAAATTTGACATTTATATATATTACAATAAATGTCACAATTATAAAAATTATATTTTTAAAATAAATGTCACTTTAAATTTTTAATATATTTATAGATTTGATATTCTGATTATATTTTTAATTAAGTACTCTTAATTTATTATCCCTACATATAAAATCAGCTCATATAGACTTCTCTTCACTTCATCTTACTTAACTTTATGTGTATGTTTGAAAATTAATAAAATCATAATCATGTTGAAATCATATGTATTAATATTAAATAATTTTAGGCTAAATGATTAAAATTTAAATAATTTTTTTCATTGTTTTTATATACACTTAGTTTTTTTTTACAATTGAGTATTAACTAAAAGTGAAAAATGTTTTATTGAAATTTAGCAAAAAGAAAAGTTTTAAATTTAAACCGATTGTTTATTAGAGTTAATCAAATTTATTTATTTTTGTTAATGAATAATTAATAATTATTTATTATTTTAACTTTTCATAAACAAATATTAAGATAGTCGTGCAACAACATGCGGACTCAACATAAAAGCGCAACACGAGATTTATGGTTAATTATAATTAATTTTTAAATGATAAAGATCATTTCACTGTTACAGGTAAAAAAACCTTGTAATAGGTAAGTCTCGTAAGCAAATGTTTGAAATAAAAGAATAAAATAATTGATCCAGTAAAAAGTTTGAATTTAAAAATACAATGACATAAAGTCAAAGTCATAGATGATGGTTGAACAATGATTAATATTAAAATATTTTAACTAATATTGATATACTCTAGTAATATTGTGAGTTTAATTCAATCAAAATAAATTGTAAAACTTGATTAATATAAAATACATAACGTATTTTGGTATAGAAGAGAAATTGATCCCAAATCATAACATTCATGAACTTGTTTGTGTGTTATGTTTTAACGATGTGGAGGACAACAATCATTTATTTATTTCTTGCCCTCTTTCGAAATTAATTTGAAAGAAGATTACAGATTGGGTCGACATTGAGTCATTACATTGTGATAATGTTTATTTAGTGGTATCGTAACTAAATTATTTTCAATGATGCAATTGATAATATTACGACATTGTGCATAGGTCAATCCACTTGTCGTGGTGGTGGTTAGATTTTTGGTCCACATCAGTTGATAGATGTTCATATTAAGATAGATATTCTTATTATGAATTCTATAAATATCTAACTTACTTTGATAAATTGTTAAAAATGCTAAACAAAAAATATATTTATATTTTGCCCAAATATATTTCAACAGAATAACACATAAAAGATTAACACTTAAGATGAATATATAAGATATCATCTAACACATAGATTATTAAGAATCTTATAAGAATGAAGACTAATTAGTACTACATTTTGTTTTTTCATAAGGAAATGAGATTGAATTAAAACTTATTAGGGGTGTTTAACCCAAGGTTACAAAAGAAACAAATGAAAAGACAAGAAACATTTGTCCCAACTCTAAGATACACATTAAACCAATCATACGAAAGCGACTTAATTGCACCTAAACCGTGAAAATTAGACAACATAATATCTTTAAAAAGGATATCATTCCTACACTTTCAAATCACCCAACAAATAGTCAAATAAAAAAAACCCAAATGTAAGGAAAAATGCGACTTACAAGCGAAATAAATAAATGTGACATTTATATATAATACAATAAATGTCACAATTATAAAAATTATATTTTTAAAATAAATGTCACTTTAAATTTTTAATATATTTATAGATTTGATATTCTGATTATATTTTTAATTAAGTACTCTTAATTTATTATCCCTACATATCAAATCAGCTCATATAGACTTCTCTTCACTTCATCTTACTTAACTTTATGTGTATGTTTGAAAATTAATAAAATCATAATCATGTTGAAATCATACGTATTAATATTAAATAATTTTAGGCTAAATGATTAAAAGTTAAATAATTTTTTTCATTGTTTTTATATACACTTAGTTTTTTTTACCATTGAGTATTAACTAAAAGTGAAAAATGTTTTATTGAAATTTAGAAAAAAGAAAAGTTTTAAATTTAAACAGATTGTTTATTAGAGTTAATCAAATTTATTTATTTTTGTTAATGAATAATGAATAATTATTTATTATTTTACTTTTCATAAACAAATATTAAGATAGTCGTGCAACAACATGCGGACTCAACATAAAAGCGCAACACGAGATTTATGGTTAATTATAATTAATTTTTAAATGATAAAGATCATTTCACTGTTACAGGTAAAAAACCTTGTAATGGGTAAGTCTCGTAAGCAAATGTTTGAAATAAAAGAAAAAAATAATTGATCCAGTAAAAAGTTTGAATTTAAAAATACAATGACATAAAGTCAAAGTCATAGATGATGGTTGAACAATGATTAATATTAAAATATTTTAACTAATATTGTTATACTCTAGTAATATTGTGAATTTAATTCAATCAAAATAAATTGTAAAACTTGATTAATATAAAATACATAACGTATTTTGGTATAGAAGAGAAATTGATCCCAAATCTTAACATTCATGAACTTGTTTGTGTGTTATGTTTTAACGATGTGGAGGACAACAATCATTTATTCATTTCTTGCCCTCTTTAGAAATTAATTTGAAAGAAGATTACGGATTGGGTCGACATTGAGTCGTTACATTGTGATAATGTTTATTTAGTGGTATCGTAACTAAATTATTTTCAATGATGCAATCGATAATATTACGACATTGTGCATAGGTCAATCCACTTGTCGTGGTGGTGGTTAGAGTTTTGGTCCACATCAGTTGATAGATGTTCATATTATGATAGATATTCTTATTATGAATTCTATAAATATCTAACTTACTTTGATAAATTGTTAAAAATGCTAAACAAAAAATATATTTATATTTTGCCCAAATATATTTCAACAGAATAACACATAAAAGATTAACACTTAAGATGAATATATAAGATATCATCTAACACATAGATTATTAAGAATCTTATAAGAATGAAGACTAATTAGTACTACATTTTGTTTTTTCATAAGGAAATGAGATTGAATTAAAACTTATTAGGGGTGCTTAACCCAAGGTTACAAAAGAAACAAATGAAAAGACAAGAAACATTTGTCCCAACTCTAAGATACACATTAAACCAATCCTACGAAAGCGACTTAATTGCACCTAAACCGTGAAAATTAGACAACATAATATCTTTAAAAAGGATATCATTCCTACACTTTCAAATCACCCAACAAATAGTCAAATAAAAAAAACCCAAATGTAAGGAAAAATGCGACTTACAAGCGAAATAAATAAATGTGACATTTATATATAATACAATAAATGTCACAATTATAAAAATTATATTTTTAAAATAAATGTCACTTTAAATTTTTAATATATTTATAGATTTGATATTCTGATTATATTTTTAATTAAGTACTCTTAATTTATTACCCTACATATCAAATCAGCTCATATAGACTTCTCTTCACTTCATCTTACTTAACTTTATGTGTATGTTTGAAAATTAATAAAATCATAATCATGTTGAAATCATACGTATTAATATTAAATAATTTTAGGCTAAATGATTAAAAGTTAAATAATTTTTTTCATTGTTTTTATATACACTTAGTTTTTTTTACCATTGAGTATTAACTAAAAGTGAAAAATGTTTTATTGAAATTTAGCAAAAAGAAAAGTTTTAAATTTAAACCGATTGTTTATTAGAGTTAATCAAATTTATTTATTTTTGTTAATGAATAATGAATAATTATTTATTATTTTACTTTTCATAAACAAATATTAAGATAGTCGTGCAACAACATGCGGACTCAACATAAAAGCGCAACACGAGATTTATGGTTAATTATAATTAATTTTTAAATGATAAAGATCATTTCACTGTTACAGGTAAAAAACCTTGTAATGGGTAAGTCTCGTAAGCAAATGTTTGAAATAAAAGAAAAAAATAATTGATCTAGTAAAAAGTTTGAATTTAAAAATACAATGACATAAAGTCAAAGTCATAGATGATGGTTGAACAATGATTAATATTAAAATATTTTAACTAATATTGTTATACTCTAGTAATATTGTGAATTTAATTCAATCAAAATAAATTGTAACACTTGATTTATATAAAATACATAACGTATTTTGGTATAGAAGAGAAATTGATCCCAAATCTTAACATTCATGAACTTGTTTGTGTGTTATGTTTTAACGATGTGGAGGACAACAATCATTTATTCATTTCTTGCCCTCTTTAGAAATTAATTTGAAAGAAGATTACGGATTGGGTCGACATTGAGTCGTTACATTGTGATAATGTTTATTTAGTGGTATCGTAACTAAATTATTTTCAATGATGCAATCGATAATATTACGACATTGTGCATAGGTCAATCCACTTGTCGTGGTGGTGGTTAGAGTTTTGGTCCACATCAGTTGATAGATGTTCATATTATGATAGATATTCTTATTATGAATTCTATAAATATCTAACTTACTTTGATAAATTGTTAAAAATGCTAAACAAAAAATATATTTATATTTTTCCCAAATATATTTCAACAGAATAACACATAAAAGATTAACACTTAAGATAAATATATAAGATATCATCTAACACATAGATTATTAAGAATCTTATAAGAATGAAGACTAATTAGTACTACATTTTGTTTTTTCATAAGCAAATGAGATTGAATTAAAACTTATTAGGGGTGCTTAACCCAAGGTTACAAAAGAAACAAATGACAAGACAAGAAACATTTGTCCCAACTCTAAGATACACATTAAACCAATCCTACGAAAGCGACTTAATTGCACCTAAACCGTCAAAATTAGACAACATAATATCTTTAAAAAGGATATCATTCATACACTTTCAAATCACCCAACAAATAGTCAAATAAAAAAAACCCAAATGTAAGGAAAAATGCGACTTACAAGCGAAATAAATAATTGTGACATTTATATATATTACAATAAATGTCACAATTATAAAAATTATATTTTTAAAATAAATGTCACTTTAAATTTTTAATATATTTATAGATTTGATATTCTGATTATATTTTTAATTAAGTACTCTTAATTTATTATCCCTACATATCAAATCAGCTCATATAGACTTCTCTTCACTTCATCTTACTTAACTTTATGTGTATGTTTGAAAATTAATAAAATCATAATCATGTTGAAATCATACGTATTAATATTAAATAATTTTAGGCTAAATGATTAAAAGTTAAATAATTTTTTTCATTGTTTTTATATACACTTAGTTTTTTTTACCATTGAGTATTAACTAAAAGTGAAAAATGTTTTATTGAAATTTAGCAAAAAGAAAAGTTTTAAATTTAAACCGATTGTTTATTAGAGTTAATCAAATTTATTTATTTTTGTTAATGAATAATGAATAATTATTTATTATTTTACTTTTCATAAACAAATATTAAGATAGTCGTGCAACAACATGCGGACTCAACATAAAAGCGCAACACGAGATTTATGGTTAATTATAATTAATTTTTAAATGATAAAGATCATTTCACTGTTACAGGTAAAAAACCTTGTAATGGGTAAGTCTCGTAAGCAAATGTTTGAAATAAAAGAATAAAATAATTGATCCAGTAAAAAGTTTGAATTTAAAAATACAATGACATAAAGTCAAAGTCATAGATGATGGTTGAACAATGATTAATATTAAAATATTTTAACTAATATTGTTATACTCTAGTAATATTGTGAATTTAATTCAATCAAAATAAATTGTAAAACTTGATTAATATAAAATACATAACGTATTTTGGTATAGAAGAGAAATTGATCCCAAATCTTAACATTCATGAACTTGTTTGTGTGTTATGTTTTAACGATGTGGAGGACAACAATCATTTATTCATTTCTTGCCCTCTTTAGAAATTAATTTGAAAGAAGATTACGGATTGGGTCGACATTGAGTCGTTACATTGTGATAATGTTTATTTAGTGGTATCGTAACTAAATTATTTTCAATGATGCAATCGATAATATTACGACATTGTGCATAGGTCAATCCACTTGTCGTGGTGGTGGTTAGAGTTTTGGTCCACATCAGTTGATAGATGTTCATATTATGATAGATATTCTTATTATGAATTCTATAAATATCTAACTTACTTTGATAAATTGTTAAAAATGCTAAACAAAAAATATATTTATATTTTTCCCAAATATATTTCAACAGAATAACACATAAAAGATTAACACTTAAGATAAATATATAAGATATCATCTAACACATAGATTATTAAGAATCTTATAAGAATGAAGACTAATTAGTACTACATTTTGTTTTTTCATAAGCAAATGAGATTGAATTAAAACTTATTAGGGGTGCTTAACCCAAGGTTACAAAAGAAACAAATGACAAGACAAGAAACATTTGTCCCAACTCTAAGATACACATTAAACCAATCCTACGAAAGCGACTTAATTGCACCTAAACCGTCAAAATTAGACAACATAATATCTTTAAAAAGGATATCATTCATACACTTTCAAATCACCCAACAAATAGTCAAATAAAAAAAACCCAAATGTAAGGAAAAATGCGACTTACAAGCGAAATAAATAATTGTGACATTTATATATATTACAATAAATGTCACAATTATAAAAATTATATTTTTAAAATAAATGTCACTTTAAATTTTTAATATATTTATAGATTTGATATTCTGATTATATTTTTAATTAAGTACTCTTAATTTATTATCCCTACATATCAAATCAGCTCATATAGACTTCTCTTCACTTCATCTTACTTAACTTTATGTGTATGTTTGAAAATTAATAAAATCATAATCATGTTGAAATCATACGTATTAATATTAAATAATTTTAGGCTAAATGATTAAAAGTTAAATAATTTTTTTCATTGTTTTTATATACACTTAGTTTTTTTTACCATTGAGTATTAACTAAAAGTGAAAAATGTTTTATTGAAATTTAGCAAAAAGAAAAGTTTTAAATTTAAACCGATTGTTTATTAGAGTTAATCAAATTTATTTATTTTTGTTAATGAATAATGAATAATTATTTATTATTTTACTTTTCATAAACAAATATTAAGATAGTCGTGCAACAACATGCGGACTCAACATAAAAGCGCAACACGAGATTTATGGTTAATTATAATTAATTTTTAAATGATAAAGATCATTTCACTGTTACAGGTAAAAAACCTTGTAATGGGTAAGTCTCGTAAGCAAATGTTTGAAATAAAAGAAAAAAATAATTGATCCAGTAAAAAGTTTGAATTTAAAAATACAATGACATAAAGTCAAAGTCATAGATGATGGTTGAACAATGATTAATATTAAAATATTTTAACTAATATTGTTATACTCTAGTAATATTGTGAATTTAATTCAATCAAAATAAATTGTAAAACTTGATTAATATAAAATACATAACGTATTTTGGTATAGAAGAGAAATTGATCCCAAATCTTAACATTCATGAACTTGTTTGTGTGTTATGTTTTAACGATGTGGAGGACAACAATCATTTATTCATTTCTTGCCCTCTTTAGAAATTAATTTGAAAGAAGATTACGGATTGGGTCGACATTGAGTCGTTACATTGTGATAATGTTTATTTAGTGGTATCGTAACTAAATTATTTTCAATGATGCAATCGATAATATTACGACATTGTGCATAGGTCAATCCACTTGTCGTGGTGGTGGTTAGAGTTTTGGTCCACATCAGTTGATAGATGTTCATATTATGATAGATATTCTTATTATGAATTCTATAAATATCTAACTTACTTTGATAAATTGTTAAAAATGCTAAACAAAAAATATATTTATATTTTTCCCAAATATATTTCAACAGAATAACACATAAAAGATTAACACTTAAGATAAATATATAAGATATCATCTAACACATAGATTATTAAGAATCTTATAAGAATGAAGACTAATTAGTACTACATTTTGTTTTTTCATAAGCAAATGAGATTGAATTAAAACTTATTAGGGGTGCTTAACCCAAGGTTACAAAAGAAACAAATGACAAGACAAGAAACATTTGTCCCAACTCTAAGATACACATTAAACCAATCCTACGAAAGCGACTTAATTGCACCTAAACCGTCAAAATTAGACAACATAATATCTTTAAAAAGGATATCATTCATACACTTTCAAATCACCCAACAAATAGTCAAATAAAAAAAACCCAAATGTAAGGAAAAATGCGACTTACAAGCGAAATAAATAATTGTGACATTTATATATATTACAATAAATGTCACAATTATAAAAATTATATTTTTAAAATAAATGTCACTTTAAATTTTTAATATATTTATAGATTTGATATTCTGATTATATTTTTAATTAAGTACTCTTAATTTATTATCCCTACATATCAAATCAGCTCATATAGACTTCTCTTCACTTCATCTTACTTAACTTTATGTGTATGTTTGAAAATTAATAAAATCATAATCATGTTGAAATCATACGTATTAATATTAAATAATTTTAGGCTAAATGATTAAAAGTTAAATAATTTTTTTCATTGTTTTTATATACACTTAGTTTTTTTTACCATTGAGTATTAACTAAAAGTGAAAAATGTTTTATTGAAATTTAGCAAAAAGAAAAGTTTTAAATTTAAACCGATTGTTTATTAGAGTTAATCAAATTTATTTATTTTTGTTAATGAATAATGAATAATTATTTATTATTTTACTTTTCATAAACAAATATTAAGATAGTCGTGCAACAACATGCGGACTCAACATAAAAGCGCAACACGAGATTTATGGTTAATTATAATTAATTTTTAAATGATAAAGATCATTTCACTGTTACAGGTAAAAAACCTTGTAATGGGTAAGTCTCGTAAGCAAATGTTTGAAATAAAAGAATAAAATAATTGATCCAGTAAAAAGTTTGAATTTAAAAATACAATAACATAAAGTCAAAGTCATAGATGATGGTTGAACAATGATTAATATTAAAATTTTTAACTAATATTGTTATACTCTAGTAATATTGTGAACTTAATTCAATCAAAATAAATTGTAAAACTTGATTAATATAAAATACATAACATATTTTGGTATAGAAGAGAAATTGATCCCAAATCTTAACATTCATGAACTTGTTTGTGTGTTATGTTTTAACGATGTGGAGGACAACAATCATTTATTCATTTCTTGCCCTCTTTAGAAATTAATTTGAAAGAAGATTACGGATTGGGTCGACATTGAGTCGTTACATTGTGATAATGTTTATTTAGTGGTATCGTAACTAAATTATTTTCAATGATGCAATCGATAATATTACGACATTGTGCATAGGTCAATCCACTTGTCGTGGTGGTGGTTAGATTTTTGGTCCACATCAGTTGATAGATGTTCATATTATGATAGATATTCTTATTATGAATTCTATAAATATCTAACTTACTTTGATAAATTGTTAAAAATGCTAAACAAAAAATATATTTATATTTTTCCCAAATATATTTCAACAGAATAACACATAAAAGATTAACACTTAAGATGAATATATAAGATATCATCTAACACATAGATTATTAAGAATCTTATAAGAATGAAGACTAATTAGTACTACATTTTGTTTTTTCATAAGGAAATGAGATTGAATTAAAACTTATTAGGGGTGCTTAACCCAAGGTTACAAAAGAAACAAATGAAAAGACAAGAAACATTTGTCCCAACTCTAAGATACACATTAAACCAATCCTACGAAAGCGACTTAATTGCACCTAAACCGTCAAAATTAGACAACATAATATCTTTAAAAAGGATATCATTCCTACACTTTCAAATCACCCAACAAATAGTCAAATAAAAAAAACCAAAATGTAAGGAAAAATGCGACTTACAAGCGAAATAAATAAATGTGACATTTATATATATTACAATAAATGTCACAATTATAAAAATTATATTTTTAAAATAAATGTCACTTTAAATTTTTAATATATTTATAGATTTTATATTCTGATTATATTTTTAATTAAGTACTCTTAATTTATTATCCCTACATATCAAATCAGCTCATATAGACTTCTCTTCACTTCATCTTACTTAACTTTATGTGTATGTTTGAAAATTAATAAAATCATAATCATGTTGAAATCATACGTATTAATATTAAATAATGTTAGGCTAAATGATTAAAAGTTAAATAATTTTTTTCATTGTTTTTATATACACTTAGTTTTTTTTACCATTGAGTATTAACTAAAAGTGAAAAATGTTTTATTGAAATTTAGCAAAAAGAAAAGTTTTAAATTTAAACCGATTGTTTATTAGAGTTAATCAAATTTATTTATTTTTGTTAATGAATAATGAATAATTATTTATTATTTTACTTTTCATAAACAAATATTAAGATAGTCGTGCAACAACATGCGGACTCAACATAAAAGCGCAACACGAGATTTATGGTTAATTATAATTAATTTTTAAATGATAAAGATCATTTCACTGTTACAGGTAAAAAACCTTGTAATGGGTAAGTCTCGTAAGCAAATGTTTGAAATAAAAGAATAAAATAATTGATCCAGTAAAAAGTTTGAATTTAAAAATACAATGACATAAAGTCAAAGTCATAGATGATGGTTGAACAATGATTAATATTAAAATTTTTAACTAATATTGTTATACTCTAGTAATATTGTGAACTTAATTCAATCAAAATAAATTGTAAAACTTGATTAATATAAAATACATAACATATTTTGGTATAGAAGAGAAATTGATCCCAAATCTTAACATTCATGAACTTGTTTGTGTGTTATGTTTTAACGATGTGGAGGACAACAATCATTTATTCATTTCTTGCCCTCTTTAGAAATTAATTTGAAAGAAGATTACGGATTGGGTCGACATTGAGTCGTTACATTGTGATAATGTTTATTTAGTGGTATCGTAACTAAATTATTTTCAATGATGCAATCGATAATATTACGACATTGTGCATAGGTCAATCCACTTGTCGTGGTGGTGGTTAGATTTTTGGTCCACATCAGTTGATAGATGTTCATATTATGATAGATATTCTTATTATGAATTCTATAAATATCTAACTTACTTTGATAAATTGTTAAAAATGCTAAACAAAAAATATATTTATATTTTTCCCAAATATATTTCAACAGAATAACACATAAAAGATTAACACTTAAGATGAATATATAAGATATCATCTAACACATAGATTATTAAGAATCTTATAAGAATGAAGACTAATTAGTACTACATTTTGTTTTTTCATAAGAAAATGAGATTGAATTAAAAATTATTAGGGGTGCTTAACCCAAGGTTACAAAAGTAACAAATGACAAGACAAGAAACATTTGTCCCAACTCTAAGATACACATTAAACAAATCCTACGAAAGCGACTTAATTGCACCTAAACCGTCAAAATTAGACAACATAATATCTTTAAAAAGGATATCATTCATACACTTTCAAATCACCCAACAAATAGTCAAATAAAAAAACCCAAATGTAAGGAAAAATGCGACTTACAAGCTAAATAAATAAATGTGACATTTATATATATTACAATAAATGTCACAATTATAAAAATTATATTTTTAAAATAAATGTCACTTTAAATTTTTAATATATTTATAGATTTGATATTCTGATTATATTTTTAATTAAGTACTCTTAATTTATTATCCCTACATATCAAATCAGCTCATATAGACTTCTCTTCACTTCATCTTACTTAACTTTATGTGTATGTTTGAAAATTAATAAAATCATAATCATGTTGAAATC
Organism: Lathyrus aphaca; assembly: GCA_963966055.1. Lineage (NCBI taxonomy): Eukaryota > Viridiplantae > Streptophyta > Magnoliopsida > Fabales > Fabaceae > Lathyrus > Lathyrus aphaca. The sequence goes on from OZ014525.1 coordinate 268,701,935, forward strand.
ATACGTATTAATATTAAATAATTTTAGGCTAAATGATTAAAATTTAAATAATTTTTTTCATTGTTTTTATATACACTTAGTTTTTTTTTACCATTGAGTATTAACTAAAAGTGAAAAATGTTTTATTGAAATTTAGCAAAAAGAAAAGTTTTAAATTTAAACCGATTGTTTATTAGAGTTAATCAAATTTATTTATTTTTGTTAATGAATAATGAATAATTATTTATTATTTTAACTTTTCATAAACAAATATTAAGATAGTTGTGCAACAACATGCGGACTCAACATAAAAGCGCAACACGAGATTTATGGTTAATTATAATTAATTTTTAAATGATAAAGATCATTTCACTGTTACAGGTAAAAAACCTTGTAATGGGTAAGTCTCGTAAGCAAATGTTTGAAATAAAAGAAAAAAATAATTGATCCAGTAAAAAGTTTGAATTTAAAAATACAATGACATAAAGTCAAAGTCATAGATGATGGTTGAACAATGATTAATATTAAAATATTTTAACTAATATTGTTATACTCTAGTAATATTGTGAACTTAATTCAATCAAAATAAATTGTAAAACTTGATTAATATAAAATACATAACGTATTTTGGTATAGAAGAGAAATTGATCCCAAATCTTAACATTCATGAACTTGTTTGTGTGTTATGTTTTAACGATGTGGAGGACAACAATCATTTATTCATTTCTTGCCCTCTTTAGAAATTAATTTGAAAGAAGATTACGGATTGGGTCGACATTGAGTCGTTACATTGTGATAATGTTTATTTAGTGGTATCGTAACTAAATTATTTTCAATGATGCAATCGATAATATTACGACATTGTGCATAGGTCAATCCACTTGTCGTGGTGGTGGTTAGAGTTTTGGTCCACATCAGTTGATAGATGTTCATATTATGATAGATATTCTTATTATGAATTCTATAAATATCTAACTTACTTTGATAAATTGTTAAAAATGCTAAACAAAAAATATATTTATATTTTTCCCAAATATATTTCAACAGAATAACACATAAAAGATTAACACTTAAGATAAATATATAAGATATCATCTAACACATAGATTATTAAGAATCTTATAAGAATGAAGACTAATTAGTACTACATTTTGTTTTTTCATAAGCAAATGAGATTGAATTAAAACTTATTAGGGGTGCTTAACCCAAGGTTACAAAAGAAACAAATGACAAGACAAGAAACATTTGTCCCAACTCTAAGATACACATTAAACCAATCCTACGAAAGCGACTTAATTGCACCTAAACCGTCAAAATTAGACAACATAATATCTTTAAAAAGGATATCATTCATACACTTTCAAATCACCCAACAAATAGTCAAATAAAAAAAACCCAAATGTAAGGAAAAATGCGACTTACAAGCGAAATAAATAAATGTGACATTTATATATATTACAATAAATGTCACAATTATAAAAATTATATTTTTAAAATAAATGTCACTTTAAATTTTTAATATATTTATAGATTTGATATTCTGATTATATTTTTAATTAAGTACTCTTAATTTATTATCCCTACATATAAAATCAGCTCATATAGACTTCTCTTCACTTCATCTTACTTAACTTTATGTGTATGTTTGAAAATTAATAAAATCATAATCATGTTGAAATCATACGTATTAATATTAAATAATTTTAGGCTAAATGATTAAAATTTAAATAATTTTTTTCATTGTTTTTATATACACTTAGTTTTTTTTTACCATTGAGTATTAACTAAAAGTTAAAAATGTTTTATTGAAATTTAGCAAAAAGAAAAGTTTTAAATTTAAACCGATTGTTTATTAGAGTTAATCAAATTTATTTATTTTTGTTAATGAATAATGAATAATTATTTATTATTTTAACTTTTCATAAAAAAATATTAAGATAGTCGTGCAACAACATGCGGACTCAACATAAAAGCGCAACACGAGATTTATGGTTAATTATAATTAATTTTTAAATGATAAAGATCATTTCACTGTTACAGGTAAAAAACCTTGTAATGGGTAAGTCTCGTAAGCAAATGTTTGAAATAAAAGAATAAAATAATTGATCCAGTAAAAAGTTTGAATTTAAAAATACAATGACATAAAGTCAAAGTCATAGATGATGGTTGAAAAATGATTAATATTAAAATATTTTAACTAATATTGTTATACTCTAGTAATATTGTGAACTTAATTCAATCAAAATAAATTGTAAAACTTGATTAATATAAAATACATAACGTATTTTGGTATAGAAGAGAAATTGATCCCAAATCTTAACATTCATGAACTTGTTTGTGTGTTATGTTTTAACGATGTGGAGGACAACAATCATTTATTCATTTCTTGCCCTCTTTAGAAATTTATTTGAAAGAAGATTACGGATTGGGTCGACATTGAGTCGTTACATTGTGATAATGTTTATTTAGTGGTATCGTAACTAAATTATTTTCAATGATGCAATCGATAATATTACGACATTGTGCATAGGTCAATCCACTTGTCGTGGTGGTGGTTAGAGTTTTGGTCCACATCAGTTGATAGATGTTCATATTATGATAGATATTCTTATTATGAATTCTATAAATATCTAACTTACTTTGATAAATTGTTAAAAATGCTAAACAAAAAATATATTTATATTTTTCCCAAATATATTTCAACAGAATAACACATAAAAGATTAACACTTAAGATGAATATATAAGATATCATCTAACACGTAGATTATTAAGAATCTTATAAGAATGAAGACTAATTAGTACTACATTTTGTTTTTTCATAAGCAAATGAGATTGAATTAAAAATTATTAGGGATGCTTAACCCAAGGTTACAAAAGAAACAAATGACACGACAAGAAACATTTGTCCCAACTCTAAGATACACATTAAACCAATCCTACGAAAGCGACTTAATTGCACCTAAACCGTCAAAATTAGACAACATAATATCTTTAAAAAGGATATCATTCATACACTTTCAAATCACCCAACAAATAGTCAAATAAAAAAAACCCAAATGTAAGGAAAAATGCGACTTACAAGCGAAATAAATAAATGTGACATTTATATATATTACAATAAATGTCACAATTATAAAAATTATATTTTTAAAATAAATGTCACTTTAAATTTTTAATATATTTATAGATTTGATATTCTGATTATATTTTTAATTAAGTACTCTTAATTTATTATCCCTACATATAAAATCAGCTCATATAGACTTCTCTTCACTTCATCTTACTTAACTTTATGTGTATGTTTGAAAATTAATAAAATCATAATCATGTTGAAATCATACGTATTAATATTAAATAATTTTAGGCTAAATGATTAAAATTTAAATAATTTTTTTCATTGTTTTTATATACACTTAGTTATTTTTTACCATTGAGTATTAACTAAAAGTTAAAAATGTTTTATTGAAATTTAGCAAAAAGAAAAGTTTTAAATTTAAACCGATTGTTTATTAGAGTTAATCAAATTTATTTATTTTTGTTAATGAATAATGAATAATTATTTATTATTTTAACTTTTCATAAAAAAATATTAAGATAGTCGTGCAACAACATGCGGACTCAACATAAAAGCGCAACACGAGATTTATGGTTAATTATAATTAATTTTTAAATGATAAAGATCATTTCACTGTTACAGGTAAAAAACCTTGTAATGGGTAAGTCTCGTAAGCAAAAGTTTGAAATAAAAGAATAAAATAATTGATCCAGTAAAAAGTTTGAATTTAAAAATACAATGACATAAAGTCAAAGTCATAGATGATGGTTGAACAATGATTAATATTAAAATATTTTAACTAATATTGTTATACTCTAGTAATATTGTGAACTTAATTCAATCAAAATAAATTGTAAAACTTGATTAATATAAAATACATAACGTATTTTGGTATAGAAGAGAAATTGATCACAAATCTTAACATTCATGAACTTGTTTGTGTGTTATGTTTTAACGATGTGGAGGACAACAATCATTTATTCATTTCTTGCCCTCTTTAGAAATTAATTTGAAAGAAGATTACGGATTGGGTCGACATTGAGTCGTTACATTGTGATAATGTTTATTTAGTGGTATCGTAACTAAATTATTTTCAATGATGCAATCGATAATATTACGACATTGTGCATAGGTCAATCCACTTGTCATGGTGGTGGTTAGATTTTTGGTCCACATCAGTTGATAGATGTTCATATTATGATAGATATTCTTATTATGAATGCTATAAATATCTAACTTACTTTGATAAATTGTTAAAAATGCTAAACAAAAAATATATTTATATTTTGCCAAAATATATTTCAACAGAATAGCACATAAAAGATTAACACTTAAGATGAATATATAAGATATCATCTAACGCGTAGATTATTAAGAATCTTATAAGAATGAAGACTAATTAGTACTACATTTTGTTTTTTCATAAGCAAATGAGATTGAATTAAAAATTATTAGGGATGCTTAACCCAAGGTTACAAAAGAAACAAATGACACGACAAGAAACATTTGTCCCAACTCTAAGATACACATTAAACCAATCCTACGAAAGCGACATAATTGCACCTAAACCGTCAAAATTAGACAACATAATATCTTTAAAAAGGATATCATTCCTACACTTTCAAATCACCCAACAAATAGTCAAATAAAAAAAAACCAAATGTAAGGAAAAATGCGACTTACAAGCGAAATAAATAAATGTGACATTTATATATATTACAATAAATGTCACAATTATAAAAATTATATTTTTAAAATAAATGTCACTTTAAATTTTTAATATATTTATAGATTTGATATTCTGATTATATTTTTAATTAAGTACTCTTAATTTATTATCCCTACATATAAAATCAGCTCATATAGACTTCTCTTCACTTCATCTTACTTAACTTTATGTGTATGTTTGAAAATTAATAAAATCATAATCATGTTGAAATCATACGTATTAATATTAAATAATTTTAGGCTAAATGATTAAAATTTAAATAATTTTTTTCATTGTTTTTATATACACTTAGTTATTTTTTACCATTGAGTATTAACTAAAAGTTAAAAATGTTTTATTGAAATTTAGCAAAAAGAAAAGTTTTAAATTTAAACCGATTGTTTATTAGAGTTAATCAAATTTATTTATTTTTGTTAATGAATAATGAATAATTATTTATTATTTTAACTTTTCATAAAAAAATATTAAGATAGTCGTGCAACAACATGCGGACTCAACATAAAAGCGCAACACGAGATTTATGGTTAATTATAATTAATTTTTAAATGATAAAGATCATTTCACTGTTACAGGTAAAAAACCTTGTAATAAGTAAGTCTCGTAAGCAAAAGTTTGAAATAAAAGAATAAAATAATTGATCCAGTAAAAAGTTTGAATTTAAAAATACAATGACATAAAGTCAAAGTCATAGATGATGGTTGAACAATGATTAATATTAAAATATTTTAACTAATATTGTTATACTCTAGTAATATTGTGAACTTAATTCAATCAAAATAAATTGTAAAACTTGATTAATATAAAATACATAACGTATTTTGGTATAGAAGAGAAATTGATCCCAAATCTTAACATTCATGAACTTGTTTGTGTGTTATGTTTTAACGATGTGGAGGACAACAATCATTTATTCATTTCTTGCCCTCTTTCGAAATTAATTTGAAAGAAGATTACGGATTGGGTCGACATTGAGTCGTTACATTGTGATAATGTTTATTTAGTGGTATCGTAACTAAATTATTTTCAATGATGCAATTGATAATATTACGACATTGTGCATAGGTCAATCCACTTGTCGTGGTGGTGGTTAGATTTTTGGTCCACATCAGTTGATAGATGTTCATATTATGATAGATATTCTTATTATGAATGCTATAAATATCTAACTTACTTTGATAAATTGTTAAAAATGCTAAACAAAAAATATATTTATATTTTGCCCAAATATATTTCAACAGAATAGCACATAAAAGATTAACACTTAAGATGAATATATAAGATATCATCTAACGCGTAGATTATTAAGAATCTTATAAGAATGAAGACTAATTAGTACTACATTTTGTTTTTTCATAAGCAAATGAGATTGAATTAAAAATTATTAGGGATGCTTAACCCAAGGTTACAAAAGAAACAAATGACACGACAAGAAACATTTGTCCCAACTCTAAGATACACATTAAACCAATGCTACGAAAGCGACATAATTGCACCTAAACCGTCAAAATTAGACAACATAATATCTTTAAAAAGGATATCATTCCTACACTTTCAAATCACCCAACAAATAGTCAAATAAAAAAAACTCAAATGTAAGGAAAAATGCGACTTACAAGCGAAATAAATAAATGTGACATTTATATATATTACAATAAATGTCACAATTATAAAAATTATATTTTTAAAATAAATGTCACTTTAAATTTTTAATATATTTATAGATTTGATATTCTGATTATATTTTTAATTAAGTACTCTTAATTTATTATCCCTACATATAAAATCAGCTCATATAGACTTCTCTTCACTTCATCTTACTTAACTTTATGTGTATGTTTGAAAATTAATAAAATCATAATCATGTTGAAATCATACGTATTAATATTAAATAATTTTAGGTTAAATGATTAAAATTTAAATTATTTTTTTCATTGTTTTTATATACACTTAGTTTTTTTTTACCATTGAGTATTAACTAAAAGTTAAAAATGTTTTATTGAAATTTAGCAAAAAGAAAAGTTTTAAATTTAAACCGATTGTTTATTAGAGTTAATCAAATTTATTTATTTTTGTTACTGAATAATGAATAATTATTTATTATTTTAACTTTTCGTAAACAAATATTAAGATAGTCGTGCAACAACATGTGGACTCAACATAAAAGCGCAACACGAGATTTATGGTTAATTATAATTAATTTTTAAATGATAAAGATCATTTCACTGTTACAGGTAAAAAACCTTGTAATGGGTAAGTCTCGTAAGCAAATGTTTGAAATAAAAGAATAAAATAATTGATCCAGTAAAAAGTTTGAATTTAAAAATATAATGACATAAAGTCAAAGTCATAGATGATGGTTGAACAATGATTAATATTAAAATATTTTAACTAATATTGTTATACTCTAGTAATATTGTGAACTTAATTCAATCAAAATAAATTGTAAAACTTGATTAATATAAAATACATAACGTATTTTGGTATAGAAGAGAAATTGATCCCAAATCTTAACATTCATGAACTTGTTTGTGTGTTATGTTTTAACGATGTGGAGGACAACAATCATTTATTCATTTCTTGCCCTCTTTCGAAATTAATTTGAAAGAAGATTACGGATTGGGTCGACATTTAGTCGTTACATTGTGATAATGTTTATTTAGTGGTATCGTAACTAAATTATTTTCAATATTGCAATTGATAATATTACGACATTGTGCATAGGTCAATCCACTTGTCGTGGTGGTGGTTAGATTTTTGGTCCACATCAGTTGATAGATGTTCATATTATGATAGATATTCTTATTATGAATGCTATAAATATCTAACTTACTTTGATAAATTGTTAAAAATGCTAAACAAAAAATATATTTATATTTTGCCCAAATATATTTCAACAGAATAGCACATAAAAGATTAACACTTAAGATGAATATATAAGATATCATCTAACACGTAGATTATTAAGAATCTTATAAGAATGAAGACTAATTAGTACTACATTTTGTTTTTTCATAAGAAAATGAGATTGAATTAAAAATTATTAGGGATGCTTAACCCAAGGTTACAAAAGAAACAAATGACACGACAAGAAACATTTGTCCCAACTCTAAGATACACATTAAACCAATCCTACGAAAGCGACTTAATTGCACCTAAACCGTCAAAATTAGACAACATAATATCTTTAAAAAGGATATCATTCCTACACTTTCAAATCACCCAACAAATAGTCAAATAAAAAAAACTCAAATGTAAGGAAAAATGCGACTTACAAGCGAAATAAATAAATGTGACATTTATATATATTACAATAAATGTCACAATTATAAAAATTATATTTTTAAAATAAATGTCACTTTAAATTTTTAATATATTTATAGATTTGATATTCTGATTATATTTTTAATTAAGTACTCTTAATTTATTATCCCTACATATAAAATCAGCTCATATAGACTTCTCTTCACTTCATCTTACTTAACTTTATGTGTATGTTTGAAAATTAATAAAATCATAATCATGTTGAAATCATACGTATTAATATTAAATAATTTTAGGCTAAATGATTAAAATTTAAATTATTTTTTTCATTGTTTTTATATACACTTAGTTTTTTTTTACCATTGAGTATTAACTAAAAGTTAAAAATGTTTTATTGAAATTTAGCAAAAAGAAAAGTTTTAAATTTAAACCGATTGTTTATTAGAGTTAATCAAATTTATTTATTTTTGTTAATGAATAATTAATAATTATTTATTATTTTAACTTTTCATAAACAAATATTAAGATAGTCGTGCAACAACATGCGGACTCAACATAAAAGCGCAACACGAGATTTATGGTTAATTATAATTAATTTTTAAATGATAAAGATCATTTCACTGTTACAGGTAAAAAACCTTGTAATGGGTAAGTCTCGTAAGCAAATGTTTGAAATAAAAGAATAAAATAATTGATCCAGTAAAAAGTTTGAATTTAAAAATACAATGACATAAAGTCAAAGTCATAGATGATGGTTGAACAATGATTAATATTAAAATATTTTAACTAATATTGTTATACTCTAGTAATATTGTGAACTTAATTCAATCAAAATAAATTGTAAAACTTGATTAATATAAAATACATAACGTATTTTGGTATAGAAGAGAAATTGATCCCAAATCTTAACATTCATGAACTTGTTTGTGTGTTATGTTTTAACGATGTGGAGGACAACAATCATTTATTCATTTCTTGCCCTCTTTCGAAATTAATTTGAAAGAAGATTACGGATTGGGTCGACATTGAGTCGTTACATTGTGATAATGTTTATTTAGTGGTATCGTAACTAAATTATTTTCAATGATGCAATTGATAATATTACGACATTGTGCATAGGTCAATCCACTTGTCGTGGTGGTGGTTAGATTTTTGGTCCACATCAGTTGATAGATGTTCATATTATGATAGATATTCTTATTATGAATGCTATAAATATCTAACTTACTTTGATAAATTGTTAAAAATGCTAAACAAAAAATATATTTATATTTTGCCCAAATATATTTCAACAGAATAGCACATAAAAGATTAACACTTAAGATGAATATATAAGATATCATCTAACACGTAGATTATTAAGAATCTTATAAGAATGAAGACTAATTAGTACTACATTTTGTTTTTTCATAAGCAAATGAGATTGAATTAAAAATTATTAGGGATGCTTAACCCAAGGTTACAAAAGAAACAAATGACACGACAAGAAACATTTGTCCCAACTCTAAGATACACATTAAACCAATCCTACGAAAGCGACTTAATTGCACCTAAACCGTCAAAATTAGACAACATAATATCTTTAAAAAGGATATCATTCCTACACTTTCAAATCACCCAACAAATAGTCAAATAAAAAAAACTCAAATGTAAGGAAAAATGCGATTTACAAGCGAAATAAATAAATGTGACATTTATATATATTACAATAAATGTCACAATTATAAAAATTATATTTTTAAAATAAATGTCACTTTAAATTTTTAATATATTTATTGATTTGATATTCTGATTATATTTTTAATTAAGTACTCTTAATTTATTATCCCTACATATAAAATCAGCTCATATAGACTTCTCTTCACTTCATCTTACTTAACTTTATGTGTATGTTTGAAAATTAGTAAAATCATAATCATGTTGAAATCATACGTATTAATATTAAATAATTTTAGGTTAAATGATTAAAATTTAAATTATTTTTTTCATTGTTTTTATATACACTTAGTTTTTTTTTACCATTGAGTATTAACTAAAAGTTAAAAATGTTTTATTGAAATTTAGCAAAAAGAAAAGTTTTAAATTTAAACCGATTGTTTATTAGAGTTAATCAAATTTATATATTTTTGTTACTGAATAATGAATAATTATTTATTATTTTAACTTTTCATAAACAAATATTAAGATAGTCGTGCAACAACATGTGGACTCAACATAAAAGCGCAACACGAGATTTATGGTTAATTATAATTAATTTTTAAATGATAAAGATCATTACACTGTTACAGGTAAAAAACCTTGTAATGGGTAAGTCTCGTAAGCAAATGTTTGAAATAAAAGAATAAAATAATTGATCCAGTAAAAAGTTTGAATTTAAAAATACAATGACATAAAGTCAAAGTCATAGATGATGGTTGAACAATGATTAATATTAAAATATTTTAACTAATATTGTTATACTCTAGTAATATTGTGAACTTAATTCAATCAAAATAAATTGTAAAACTTGATTAATATAAAATACATAACGTATTTTGGTATAGAAGAGAAATTGATCCCAAATCTTAACATTCATGAACTTGTTTGTGTGTTATGTTTTAACGATGTGGAGGACAACAATCATTTATTCATTTCTTGCCCTCTTTCGAAATTAATTTGAAAGAAGATTACGGATTGGGTCGACATTGAGTCGTTACATTGTGATAATGTTTATTTAGTGGTATCGTAACTAAATTATTTTCAATGATGCAATTGATAATATTACGACATTGTGCATAGGTCAATCCACTTGTCGTGGTGGTGGTTAGATTTTTGGTCCACATCAGTTGATAGATGTTCATATTATGATAGATATTCTTATTATGAATGCTATAAATATCTAACTTACTTTGATAAATTGTTAAAAATGCTAAACAAAAAATATATTTATATTTTGCCCAAATATATTTCAACAGAATAGCACATAAAAGATTAACACTTAGGATGAATATATAAGATATCATCTAACACGTAGATTATTAAGAATCTTATAAGAATGAAGACTAATTAGTACTACATTTTGTTTTTTCATAAGCAAATGAGATTGAATTAAAAATTATTAGGGATGCTTAACCCAAGGTTACAAAAGAAACAAATGACACGACAAGAAACATTTGTCCCAACTCTAAGCTACACATTAAACCAATCCTACGAAAGCGACTTAATTGCACCTAAACCGTCAAAATTAGACAACATAATATCTTTAAAAAGGATATCATTCCTACACTTTCAAATCACCCAACAAATAGTCAAATAAAAAAAACTCAAATGTAAGGAAAAATGCGATTTACAAGCGAAATAAATAAATGTGACATTTATATATATTACAATAAATGTCACAATTATAAAAATTATATTTTTAAAATAAATGTCACTTTAAATTTTTAATATATTTATTGATTTGATATTCTGATTATATTTTTAATTAAGTACTCTTAATTTATTATCCCTACATATAAAATCAGCTCATATAGACTTCTCTTCACTTCATCTTACTTAACTTTATGTGTATGTTTGAAAATTAATAAAATCATAATCATGTTGAAATCATACGTATTAATATTAAATAATTTTAGGTTAAATGATTAAAATTTAAATTATTTTTTTCATTGTTTTTATATACACTTAGTTTTTTTTTACCATTGAGTATTAACTAAAAGTTAAAAATGTTTTATTGAAATTTAGCAAAAAGAAAAGTTTTAAATTTAAACCGATTGTTTATTAGAGTTAATCAAATTTATATATTTTTGTTACTGAATAATGAATAATTATTTATTATTTTAACTTTTCATAAACAAATATTAAGATAGTCGTGCAACAACATGTGGACTCAACATAAAAGCGCAACACGAGATTTATGGTTAATTATAATTAATTTTTAAATGATAAAGATCATTACACTGTTACAGGTAAAAAACCTTGTAATGGGTAAGTCTCGTAAGCAAATGTTTGAAATAAAAGAATAAAATAATTGATCCAGTAAAAAGTTTGAATTTAAAAATACAATGACATAAAGTCAAAGTCATAGATGATGGTTGAAAAATGATTAATATTAAAATATTTTAACTAATATTGTTATACTCTAGTAATATTGTGAACTTAATTCAATCAAAATAAATTGTAAAACTTGATTAATATAAAATACATAACGTATTTTGGTATAGAAGAGAAATTGATCCCAAATCTTAACATTCATGAACTTGTTTGTGTGTTATGTTTTAACGATGTGGAGGACAACAATCATTTATTCATTTCTTGCCCTCTTTCGAAATTAATTTGAAAGAAGATTACGGATTGGGTCGACATTGAATCGTTACATTGTGATAATGTTTATTTAGTGGTATCGTAACTAAATTATTTTCAATGATGCAATTGATAATATTACGACATTGTGCATAGGTCAATCCACTTGTCGTGGTGGTGGTTAGATTTTTGGTCCACATCAGTTGATAGATGTTCATATTATGATAGATATTCTTATTATGAATGATATAAATATCTAACTTACTTTGATAAATTGTTAAAAATGCTAAACAAAAAATATATTTATATTTTGCCCAAATATATTTCAACAGAATAGCACATAAAAGATTAACACTTAGGATGAATATATAAGATATCATCTAACACGTAGATTATTAAGAATCTTATAAGAATGAAGACTAATTAGTACTACATTTTGTTTTTTCATAAGCAAATGAGATTGAATTAAAAATTATTAGGGATGCTTAACCCAAGGTTACAAAAGAAACAAATGACACGACAAGAAACATTTGTCCCAACTCTAAGATACACATTAAACCAATCCTACGAAAGCGACTTAATTGCACCTAAACCGTCAAAATTAGACAACATAATATCTTTAAAAAGGATATCATTCCTACACTTTCAAATCACCCAACAAATAGTCAAATAAAAAAAACTCAAATGTAAGGAAAAATGCGATTTACAAGCGAAATAAATAAATGTGACATTTATATATATTACAATAAATGTCACAATTATAAAAATTATATTTTTAAAATAAATGTCACTTTAAATTTTTAATATATTTATTGATTTGATATTCTGATTATATTTTTAATTAAGTACTCTTAATTTATTATCCCTACATATAAAATCAGCTCATATAGACTTCTCTTTACTTCATCTTACTTAACTTTATGTGTATGTTTGAAAATTAATAAAATCATAATCATGTTGAAATCATACGTATTAATATTAAATAATTTTAGGTTAAATGATTAAAATTTAAATTATTTTTTTCATTGTTTTTATATACACTTAGTTTTTTTTTACCATTGAGTATTAACTAAAAGTTAAAAATGTTTTATTGAAATTTAGCAAAAAGAAAAGTTTTAAATTTAAACCGATTGTTTATTAGAGTTAATCAAATTTATATATTTTTGTTACTGAATAATGAATAAATATTTATTATTTTAACTTTTCATAAACAAATATTAAGATAGTCGTGCAACAACATGTGGACTCAACATAAAAGCGCAACACGAGATTTATGGTTAATTATAATTAATTTTTAAATGATAAAGATCATTACACTGTTACAGGTAAAAAACCTTGTAATGGGTAAGTCTCGTAAGCAAATGTTTGAAATAAAAGAATAAAATAATTGATCCAGTAAAAAGTTTGAATTTAAAAATACAATGACATAAAGTCAAAGTCATAGATGATGGTTGAACAATGATTAATATTAAAATATTTTAACTAATATTGTTATACTCTAGTAATATTGTGAACTTAATTCAATCAAAATAAATTGTAAAACTTTATTAATATAAAATACATAACGTATTTTGGTATAGAAGAGAAATTGATCCCAAATCTTAACATTCATGAACTTGTTTGTGTGTTATGTTTTAACGATGTGGAGGACAACAATCATTTATTCATTTCTTGCCCTCTTTCGAAATTAATTTGAAAGAAGATTACGGATTGGGTCGACATTGAATCGTTACATTGTGATAATGTTTATTTAGTGGTATCGTAACTAAATTATTTTCAATGATGCAATTGATAATATTACGACATTGTGCATAGGTCAATCCACTTGTCGTGGTGGTGGTTAGTTTTTTGGTCCACATCAGTTGATAGATGTTCATATTATGATAGATATTCTTATTATGAATGCTATAAATATCTAACTTACTTTGATAAATTGTTAAAAATGCTAAACAAAAAATATATTTATATTTTGCCCAAATATATTTCAACAGAATAGCACATAAAAGATTAACACTTAGGATGAATATATAAGATATCATCTAACACGTAGATTATTAAGAATCTTATAAGAATGAAGACTAATTAGTACTACATTTTGTTTTTTCATAAGCAAATGAGATTGAATAAAAAATTATTAGGGATGCTTAACCCAAGGTTACAAAAGAAACAAATGACACGACAAGAAACATTTGTCCCAACTCTAAGATACACATTAAACCAATCCTACGAAAGCGACTTAATTGCACCTAAACCGTCAAAATTAGACAACATAATATCTTTAAAAAGGATATCATTCCTACACTTTCAAATCACCCAACAAATAGTCAAATAAAAAAAACTCAAATGTAAGGAAAAATGCGATTTACAAGCGAAATAAATAAATGTGACATTTATATATATTACAATAAATGTCACAATTATAAAAATTATATTTTTAAAATAAATGTCACTTTAAATTTTTAATATATTTATTGATTTGATATTCTGATTATATTTTTAATTAAGTACTCTTAATTTATTATCCCTACATATAAAATCAGCTCATATAGACTTCTCTTTACTTCATCTTACTTAACTTTATGTGTATGTTTGAAAATTAATAAAATCATAATCATGTTGAAATCATACGTATTAATATTAAATAATTTTAGGTTAAATGATTAAAATTTAAATTATTTTTTTCATTGTTTTTATATACACTTAGTTTTTTTTTACCATTGAGTATTAACTAAAAGTTAAAAATGTTTTATTGAAATTTAGCAAAAAGAAAAGTTTTAAATTTAAACCGATTGTTTATTAGAGTTAATCAAATTTATATATTTTTGTTACTGAATAATGAATAAATATTTATTATTTTAACTTTTCATAAACAAATATTAAGATAGTCGTGCAACAACATGTGGACTCAACATAAAAGCGCAACACGAGATTTATGGTTAATTATAATTAATTTTTAAATGATAAAGATCATTACACTGTTACAGGTAAAAAACCTTGTAATGGGTAAGTCTCGTAAGCAAATGTTTGAAATAAAAGAATAAAATAATTGATCCAGTAAAAAGTTTGAATTTAAAAATACAATGACATAAAGTCAAAGTCATAGATGATGGTTGAACAATGATTAATATTAAAATATTTTAACTAATATTGTTATACTCTAGTAATATTGTGAACTTAATTCAATCAAAATAAATTGTAAAACTTGATTAATATAAAATACATAACGTATTTTGGTATAGAAGAGAAATTGATCCCAAATCTTAACATTCATGAACTTGTTTGTGTGTTATGTTTTAACGATGTGGAGGACAACAATCATTTATTCATTTCTTGCCCTCTTTCGAAATTAATTTGAAAGAAGATTACGGATTCGGTCGACATTGAATCGTTACATTGTGATAATGTTTATTTAGTGGTATCGTAACTAAATTATTTTCAATGATGCAATTGATAATATTACGACATTGTGCATAGGTCAATCCACTTGTCGTGGTGGTGGTTAGATTTTTGGTCCACATCAGTTGATAGATGTTCATATTATGATAGATATTCTTATTATGAATGCTATAAATATCTAACTTACTTTGATAAATTGTTAAAAATGCTAAACAAAAAATATATTTATATTTTGCCCAAATATATTTCAACAGAATAGCACATAAAAGATTAACACTTAAGATGAATATATAAGATATCATCTAACACGTAGATTATTAAGAATCTTATAAGAATGACGACTAATTAGTACTACATTTTGTTTTTTCATAAGCAAATGATATTGAATTAAAAATTATTAGGGATGCTTAACCCAAGGTTACAAAAGAAACAAATGACACGACAAGAAACATTTGTCCCAACTCTAAGATACACATTAAACCACTCCTACGAAAGCGACTTAATTGCACCTAAACCGTCAAAATTAGACAACATAATATCTTTAAAAAGGATATCATTCCTACACTTTCAAATCACCCAACAAATAGTCAAATAAAAAAAACTCAAATGTAAGGAAAAATGCGACTTACAAGCGAAATAAATAAATATGACATTTATATATATTACAATAAATGTCACAATTATAAAAATTATATTTTTAAAATAAAAGTCACTTTAAATTTTTAATATATTTATAGATTTGATATTCTCATTATATTTTTAATTAAGTACTCTTAATTTATTATCCCTACATATAAAATCAGCTCATATAGACTTCTCTTCACTTCATCTTACTTAACTTTATGTGTATGTTTGAAAATTAATAAAATCATAATCATGTTGAAATCATACGTATTAATATTAAATAATTTTAGGCTAAATGATTAAAATTTAAATAATTTTTTTCATTGTTTTTATATACACTTAGTTTTTTTTTACCATTGAGTATTAACTAAAAGTTAAAAATGTTTTATTGAAATTTAGCAAAAAGAAAAGTTTTAAATTTAAACCGATTTTTTATTAGAGTTAATCAAATTTATTTATTTTTGTTAATGAATAATTAATAATTATTTATTATTTTAACTTTTCATAAACAAATATTAAGATAGTCGTGCAACAACATGCGGACTCAACATAAAAGCGCAACACGAGATTTATGGTTAATTATAATTAATTTTTAAATGATAAAGATCATTTCACTGTTACAGGTAAAAAACCTTGTAATGGGTAAGTCTCGTAAGCAAATGTTTGAAATAAAAGAATAAAATAATTGATCCAGTAAAAAGTTTGAATTTAAAAATACAATGACATAAAGTCAAAGTCATAGATGATGGTTGAACAATGATTAATATTAAAATATTTTAACTAATATTGTTATACTCTAGTAATATTGTGAACTTAATTCAATCAAAATAAATTGTAAAACTTGATTAATATAAAATACATCACGTATTTTTGTATAGAAGAGAAATTGATCCCAAATCTTAACATTCATGAACTTGTTTGTGTGTTATGTTTTAACGATGTGGAGGACAACAATCATTTATTCATTTCTTGCCCTCTTTCGAAATTAATTTGAAAGAAGATTACGGATTGGGTCGACATTGAGTCGTTACATTGTGATAATGTTTATTTAGTGGTATCGTAACTAAATTATTTTCAATGATGCAATTGATAATATTACGACATTGTGCATAGGTCAATCCACTTGTCGTGGTGGTGGTTAGATTTTTGGTCCACATCAGTTGATAGATGTTCATATTATGATAGATATTCTTATTATGAATTCTATAAATATCTAACTTACTTTGATAAATTGTTAAAAATGCTAAACAAAAAATATATTTATATTTTGCCCAAATATATTTCAACAGAATAACACATAAAAGATTAACACTTAAGATGAATATATAAGATATCATCTAACACATAGATTATTAAGAATCTTATAAGAATGAAGACTAATTAGTACTACATTTTGTTTTTTCATAAGCAAATGAGATTGAATTAAAAATTATTAGGGGTGCTTAACCCAAGGTTACAAAAGAAACAAATGACAAGACAAGAAACATCTGTCCCAACTCTTAGATACACATTAAACCAATCCTACGAAAGCGACTTAATTGCACCTAAACCGTCAAAATTAGACAACATAATATCTTTAAAAAGGATATCATTCCTACACTTTCAAATCACCCAACAAATAGTCAAATAAAAAAAAACCAAATGTAAGGAAAAATGCGACTTACAAGCGAAATAAATAAATGTGACATTTATATATATTACAATAAATGTCACAATTATAAAAATTATATTTTTAAAATAAATGTCACTTTAAATTTTTAATATATTTATAGATTTGATATTCTGATTATATTTTTAATTAAGTACTCTTAATTTATTATCCCTACATATAAAATCAGCTCATATAGACTTCTCTTCACTTCATCTTACTTAACTTTATGTGTATGTTTGAAAATTAATAAAATCATAATCATGTTGAAATCATACGTATTAATATTAAATAATTTTAGGCTAAATGATTAAAATTTAAATAATTTTTTTCATTGTTCTTATATACACTTAGTTTTTTTTTACCATTGAGTATTAACTAAAAGTTAAAAATGTTTTATTGAAATTTAGCAAAAAGAAAAGTTTTAAATTTAAACCGATTGTTTATTAGAGTTAATCAAATTTATTTATTTTTGTTACTGAATAATGAATAATTATTTATTATTTTAACTTTTCATAAACAAATATTAAGATAGTCGTGCAACAACATGTGGACTCAACATAAAAGCGCAACACGAGATTTATGGTTAATTATAATTAATTTTTAAATGATAAAGATCATTTCACTGTTACAGGTAAAAAACCTTGTAATGGGTAAGTCTCGTAAGCAAATGTTTGAAATAAAAGAATAAAATAATTGATCCAGTAAAAAGTTTGAATTTAAAAATACAATGACATAAAGTCAAAGTCATAGATGATGGTTGAACAATGATTAATATTAAAATATTTTAACTAATATTGTTATACTCTAGTAATATTGTGAACTTAATTCAATCAAAATAAATTGTAAAACTTGATTAATATAAAATACATAACGTATTTTGGTATAGAAGAGAAATTGATCCCAAATCTTAACATTCATGAACTTGTTTGTGTGTTATGTTTTAACGATGTGGAGGACAACAATCATTTATTCATTTCTTGCCCTCTTTCGAAATTAATTTGAAAGAAGATTACGGATTCGGTCGACATTGAATCGTTACATTGTGATAATGTTTATTTAGTGGTATCGTAACTAAATTATTTTCAATGATGCAATTGATAATATTACGACATTGTGCATAGGTCAATCCACTTGTCGTGGTGGTGGTTAGATTTTTGGTCCACATCAGTTGATAGATGTTCATATTATGATAGATATTCTTATTATGAATGCTATAAATATCTAACTTACTTTGATAAATTGTTAAAAATGCTAAACAAAAAATATATTTATATTTTGCCCAAATATATTTCAACAGAATAGCACATAAAAGATTAACACTTATGATGAATATATAAGATATCATCTAACACGTAGATTATTAAGAATCTTATAAGAATGAAGACTAATTAGTACTACATTTTGTTTTTTCATAAGCAAATGATATTGAATTAAAAATTATTAGGGATGCTTAACCCAAGGTTACAAAAGAAACAAATGACACGACAAGAAACATTTGTCCCAACTCTAAGATACACATTAAACCAATCCTACGAAAGCGACTTAATTGCACCTAAACCGTCAAAATTAGACAACATAATATCTTTAAAAAGGATATCATTCCTACACTTTCAAATCACCCAACAAATAGTCAAATAAAAAAAACCCAAATGTAAGGAAAAATGCGACTTACAAGCGAAATAAATAAATGTGACATTTATATATATTACAATAAATGTCACAATTATAAAAATTATATTTTTAAAATAAAAGTCACTTTAAATTTTTAATATATTTATAGATTTGATATTCTCATTATATTTTTAATTAAGTACTCTTAATTTATTATCCCTACATATAAAATCAGCTCATATAGACTTCTCTTCACTTCATCTTACTTAACTTTATGTGTATGTTTGAAAATTAATAAAATCATAATCATGTTGAAATCATACGTATTAATATTAAATAATTTTAGGCTAAATGATTAAAATTTAAATAATTTTTTTCATTGTTTTTATATAAACTTAGTTTTTTTTTACCATTGAGTATTAACTAAAAGTGAAAAATGTTTTATTGAAATTTAGCAAAAAGAAAAGTTTTAAATTTAAACCGATTGTTTATTAGAGTTAATCAAATTTATTTATTTTTGTTAATGAATAATTAATAATTATTTATTATTTTAACTTTTCATAAACAAATATTAAGATAGTCGTGCAACAACATGCGGACTCAACATAAAAGCGCAACACGAGATTTATGGTTAATTATAATTAATTTTTAAATGATAAAGATCATTTCACTGTTACAGGTAAAAAACCTTGTAATGGGTAAGTCTCGTAAGCAAATGTTTGAAATAAAAGAATAAAATAATTGATCCAGTAAAAAGTTTGAATTTAAAAATACAATGACATAAATTCAAAGTCATAGATGATGGTTGAACAATGATTAATATTAAAATATTTTAACTAATATTGTTATACTCTAGTAATATTGTGAACTTAATTCAATCAAAATAAATTGTAAAACTTGATTAATATAAAATACATAACGTATTTTTGTATAGAAGAGAAATTGATCCCAAATCTTAACATTCATGAACTTGTTTGTGTGTTATGTTTTAACGATGTGGAGGACAACAATCATTTATTCATTTCTTGCCCTCTTTCGAAATTAATTTGAAAGAAGATTACGGATTGGGTCGACATTGAGTCGTTACATTGTGATAATGTTTATTTAGTGGTATCGTAACTAAATTATTTTCAATGATGCAATTGATAATATTACGACATTGTGCATAGGTCAATCCACTTGTCGTGGTGGTGGTTAGATTTTAGGTCCACATCAGTTGATAGATGTTCATATTATGATAGATATTCTTATTATGAATTCTATAAATATCTAACTTACTTTGATAAATTGTTAAAAATGCTAAACAAAAAATATATTTATATTTTGCCCAAATATATTTCAACAGAATAACACATAAAAGATTAACACTTAAGATGAATATATAAGATATCATCTAACACATAGATTATTAAGAATCTTATAAGATTGAAGACTAATTAGTACTACATTTTGTTTTTTCATAAGCAAATGAGATTGAATTAAAAATTATTAGGGGTGCTTAACCCAAGGTTACAAAAGAAACAAATGACAAGACAAGAAACATCTGTCCCAACTCTAAGATACACATTAAACCAATCCTACGAAAGCGACTTAATTGCACCTAAACCGTCAAAATTAGACAACATAATATCTTTAAAAAGGATATCATTCCTACACTTTTAAATCACCAAACAAATAGTCAAATAAAAAAAAACCAAATGTAAGGAAAAATGCGACTTACAAGCGAAATAAATAAATGTGACATTTATATATATTACAATAAATGTCACAATTATAAAAATTATATTTTTAAAATAAATGTCACTTTAAATTTTTAATATATTTATAGATTTGATATTCTGATTATATTTTTAATTAAGTACTCTTAATTTATTATCCCTACATATAAAATCAGCTCATATAGACTTCTCTTCACTTCATCTTACTTAACTTTATGTGTATGTTTGAAAATTAATAAAATCATAATCATGTTGAAATCATACGTATTAATATTAAATAATTTTAAGCTAAATGATTAAAATTTAAATAATTTTTTTCATTGTTCTTATATACACTTAGTTTTTTTTTACCATTGAGTATTAACTAAAATTTAAAAATGTTTTATTGAAATATAGCAAAAAGAAAAGTTTTAAATTTAAACCGATTGTTTATTAGAGTTAATCAAATTTATTTATTTTTGTTAATGAATAATTAATAATTATTTATTATTTTAACTTTTCATAAACAAATATTAAGATAGTCGTGCAACAACATGCGGACTCAACATAAAAGCGCAACACGAGATTTATGGTTAATTATAATTAATTTTTAAATGATAAAGATCATTTCACTGTTACAGGTAAAAAACCTTGTAATGGGTAAGTCTCGTAAGCAAATGTTTGAAATAAAAGAATAAAATAATTGATCCAGTAAAAAGTTTGAATTTAAAAATACAATGACATAAAGTCAAAGTCATAGATGATGGTTGAACAATGATTAATATTAAAATATTTTAACTAATATTGTTATACTCTAGTAATATTGTGAACTTAATTCAATCAAAATAAATTGTAAAACTTGATTAATATAAAATACATAACGTATTTTTGTATAGAAGAGAAATTGATCCCAAATCTTAACATTCATGAACTTGTTTGTGTGTTATGTTTTAACGATGTGGAGGACAACAATCATTTATTCATTTCTTGCCCTCTTTCGAAATTAATTTGAAAGAAGATTACGGATTGGGTCGACATTGAGTCGTTACATTGTGATAATGTTTATTTAGTGGTATCGTAACTAAATTATTTTCAATGATGCAATTGATAATATTACGACATTGTGCATAGGTCAATCCACTTGTCGTGGTGGTGGTTAGATTTTAGGTCCACATCAGTTGATAGATGTTCATATTATGATAGATATTCTTATTATGAATTCTATAAATATCTAACTTACTTTGATAAATTGTTAAAAATGCTAAACAAAAAATATATTTATATTTTGCCCAAATATATTTCAACAGAATAACACATAAAAGATTAACACTTAAGATGAATATATAAGATATCATCTAACACATAGATTATTAAGAATCTTATAAGATTGAAGACTAATTAGTACTACATTTTGTTTTTTCATAAGCAAATGAGATTGAATTAAAAATTATTAGGGGTGCTTAACCCAAGGTTACAAAAGAAACAAATGACAAGACAAGAAACATCTGTCCCAACTCTAAGATACACATTAAACCAATCCTACGAAAGCGACTTAATTGCACCTAAACCGTCAAAATTAGACAACATAATATCTTTAAAAAGGATATCATTCCTACACTTTTAAATCACCAAACAAATAGTCAAATAAAAAAAAACCAAATGTAAGGAAAAATGCGACTTACAAGCGAAATAAATAAATGTGACATTTATATATATTACAATAAATGTCACAATTATAAAAATTATATTTTTAAAATAAATGTCACTTTAAATTTTTAATATATTTATAGATTTGATATTCTGATTATATTTTTAATTAAGTACTCTTAATTTATTATCCCTACATATAAAATCAGCTCATATAGACTTCTCTTCACTTCATCTTACTTAACTTTATGTGTATGTTTGAAAATTAATAAAATCATAATCATGTTGAAATCATACGTATTAATATTAAATAATTTTAAGCTAAATGATTAAAATTTAAATAATTTTTTTCATTGTTCTTATATACACTTAGTTTTTTTTTACCATTGAGTATTAACTAAAAGTGAAAAATGTTTTATTGAAATATAGCAAAAAGAAAAGTTTTAAATTTAAACCGATTGTTTATTAGAGTTAATCAAATTTATTTATTTTTGTTAATGAATAATTAATAATTATTTATTATTTTAACTTTTCATAAACAAATATTAAGATAGTCGTGCAACAACATGCGGACTCAACATAAAAGCGCAACACGAGATTTATGGTTAATTATAATTAATTTTTAAATGATAAAGATCATTTCACTGTTACAGGTAAAAAACCTTGTAATGGGTAAGTCTCGTAAGCAAATGTTTGAAATAAAAGAATAAAATAATTGATCCAGTAAAAAGTTTGAATTTAAAAATACAATGACATAAAGTCAAAGTCATAGATGATGGTTGAACAATGATTAATATTAAAATATTTTAACTAATATTGTTATACTCTAGTAATATTGTGAACTTAATTCAATCAAAATAAATTGTAAAACTTGATTAATATAAAATACATAACGTATTTTTGTATAGAAGAGAAATTGATCCCAAATCTTAACATTCATGAACTTGTTTGTGTGTTATGTTTTAACGATGTGGAGGACAACAATCATTTATTCATTTCTTGCCCTCTTTCGAAATTAATTTGAAAGAAGATTACGGATTGGGTCGACATTGAGTCGTTACATTGTGATAATGTTTATTTAGTGGTATCGTAACTAAATTATTTTCAATGATGCAATTGATAATATTACGACATTGTGCATAGGTCAATCCACTTGTCGTGGTGGTGGTTAGATTTTAGGTCCACATCAGTTGATAGATGTTCATATTATGATAGATATTCTTATTATGAATTCTATAAATATCTAACTTACTTTGATAAATTGTTAAAAATGCTAAACAAAAAATATATTTATATTTTGCCCAAATATATTTCAACAGAATAACACATAAAAGATTAACACTTAAGATGAATATATAAGATATCATCTAACACATAGATTATTAAGAATCTTATAAGATTGAAGACTAATTAGTACTACATTTTGTTTTTTCATAAGCAAATGAGATTGAATTAAAAATTATTAGGGGTGCTTAACCCAAGGTTACAAAAGAAACAAATGACAAGACAAGAAACATCTGTCCCAACTCTAAGATACACATTAAACCAATCCTACGAAAGCGACTTAATTGCACCTAAACCGTCAAAATTAGACAACATAATATCTTTAAAAAGGATATCATTCCTACACTTTTAAATCACCAAACAAATAGTCAAATAAAAAAAAACCAAATGTAAGGAAAAATGCGACTTACAAGCGAAATAAATAAATGTGACATTTATATATATTACAATAAATGTCACAATTATAAAAATTATATTTTTAAAATAAATGTCACTTTAAATTTTTAATATATTTATAGATTTGATATTCTGATTATATTTTTAATTAAGTACTCTTAATTTATTATCCCTACATATAAAATCAGCTCATATAGACTTCTCTTCACTTCATCTTACTTAACTTTATGTGTATGTTTGAAAATTAATAAAATCATAATCATGTTGAAATAATACGTATTAATATTAAATAATTTTAAGCTAAATGATTAAAATTTAAATAATTTTTTTCATTGTTCTTATATACACTTAGTTTTTTTTTACCATTGAGTATTAACTAAAAGTGAAAAATGTTTTATTGAAATATAGCAAAAAGAAAAGTTTTAAATTTAAACCGATTGTTTATTAGAGTTAATCAAATTTATTTATTTTTGTTAATGAATAATTAATAATTATTTATTATTTTAACTTTTCATAAACAAATATTAAGATAGTCGTGCAACAACATGCGGACTCAACATAAAAGCGCAACACGAGATTTATGGTTAATTATAATTAATTTTTAAATGATAACGATCATTTCACTGTTACAGGTAAAAATCCTTGTAATGGGTAAGTCTCGTAAGCAAATGTTTGAAATAAAAGAATAAAATAATTGATCCAGTAAAAAGTTTGAATTTAAAAATACAATGACATAAAGTCAAAGTCATAGATGATGGTTGAACAATGATTAATATTAAAATATTTTAACTAATATTGTTATACTCTAGTAATATTGTGAACTTAATTCAATCAAAATAAATTGTAAAACTTGATTAATATAAAATACATAACGTATTTTGGTATAGAAGAGAAATTGATCCCAAATCTTAACATTCATGAACTTGTTTGTGTGTTATGTTTTAACGATGTGGAGGACAATAATCATTTATTCATTTCTTGCCCTCTTTCGAAATTAATTTGAAAGAAGATTACGGATTGGGTCGACATTGAGTCGTTACATTGTGATAATGTTTATTTAGTGGTATCGTAACTAAATTATTTTCAATGATGCAATTGATAATATTACGACATTGTGCATAGGTCAATCCACTTGTCGTGGTGGTGGTTAGATTTTTGGTCCACATCAGTTGATAGATGTTCATATTATGATAGATATTCTTATTATGAATTCTATAAATATCTAACTTACTTTGATAAATTGTTAAAAATGCTAAACAAAAAATATATTTATATTTTGCCCAAATATATTTCAACAGAATAACACATAAAAGATTAACACTTAAGATGAATATATAAGATATCATCTAACACATAGATTATTAAGAATCTTATAAGAATGAAGACTAATTAGTACTACATTTTGTTTTTTCATAAGCAAATGAGATTGAATTAAAAATTATTAGGGGTGCTTAACCCAAGGTTACAAAAGAAACAAATGACAAGACAAGAAACATCTGTCCCAACTCTAAGATACACATTAAACCAATCCTATGAAAGCGACTTAATTGCACCTAAACCGTCAAAATTAGACAACATAATATCTTTAAAAAGGATATCATTAGTACACTTTCAAATCACCCAACAAATAGTCAAATAAAAAAAAAACAAATGTAAGGAAAAATGCGACTTACAAGCGAAATAAATAAATTTGACATTTATATATATTACAATAAATGTCACAATTATAAAAATTATATTTTTAAAATAAATGTCACTTTAAATTTTTAATATATTTATAGATTTGATATTCTCATTATATTTTTAATTAAGTACTCTTAATTTATTATCCCTACATATAAAATTAGCTCATATAGACTTCTCTTCACTTCATCTTACTTAACTTTATGTGTATGTTTGAAAATTAATAAAATCAGAATCATGTTGAAATCATACGTATTAATATTAAATAATTTTAGGCTAATTGATTAAAATTTAAATAATTTTTTTCATTGTTTTTATATACACTTAGTTTTTTTTTACCATTGAGTATTAACTAAAAGTGAAAAATGTTTTATTGAAATTTAGCAAAAAGAAAAGTTTTAAATTTAAACCGATTGTTTATTAGAGTTAATCAAATTTATTTATTTTTGTTAATGAATAATTAATAATTATTTATTATTTTAACTTTTCATAAACAAATATTAAGATAGTCGTGCAACAACATGCGGACTCAACATAAAAGCGCAACACGAGATTTATGGTTAATTATAATTAATTTTTAAATGATAAAGATCATTTCACTGTTACAGGTAAAAAACCTTGTAATGGGTAAGTCTCGTAAGCAAATGTTTGAAATAAAAGAATAAAATAATTGATCCAGTAAAAAGTTTGAATTTAAAAATACAATGACATAAAGTCAAAGTCATAGATGATGGTTGAACAATGATTAATATTAAAATATTTTAACTAATATTGTTATACTCTAGTAATATTGTGAACTTAATTCAATCAAAATAAATTGTAAAACTTGATTAATATAAAATACATAACGTATTTTGGTATAGAAGAGCAATTGATCCCAAATCTTAACATTCATGAACTTGTTTGTGTGTTATGTTTTAACGATGTGGAGGACAACAATCATTTATTCATTTCTTGCCCTCTTTCGAAATTAATTTGAAAGAAGATTACGGATTCGGTCGACATTGAGTCGTTACATTGTGATAATGTTTATTTAGTGGTATCGTAACTAAATTATTTTCAATGATGCAATTGATAATATTACGACATTGTGCATAGGTCAATCCACTTGTCATGGTGGTGGTTAGATTTTTGGTCCACATCAGTTGATAGATGTTCATATTATGATAGATATTCTTATTATGAATTCTATAAATATCTAACTTACTTTGATAAATTATTAAAAATGCTAAACAAAAAATATATTTATATTTTGCCCAAATATATTTCAACAGAATAACACATAAAAGATTAACACTTAAGATGAATATATAAGATATCATCTAACACATAGATTATTAAGAATCTTATAAGAATGAAGACTAATTAGTACTACATTTTGTTTTTTCATAAGCAAATGAGATTGAATTAAAAATTATTAGGGGTGCTTAACCCAAGGTTACAAAAGAAACAAATGACAAGACAAGAAACATCTGTCCCAACTCTAAGATACACATTAAACCAATCCTACGAAAGCGACTTAATTGCACCTAAACCGTCAAAATTAGACAACATAATTACTTTAAAAAGGATATCATTCCTACACTTTCAAATCACCCAACAAATAGTCAAATAAAAAAAACCCAAATGTAAGGAAAAATGCGACTTACAAGCGAAATAAATAAATGTGACATTTATATATATTACAATAAATGTCACAATTATAAAAATTATATTTTTAAAATAAATGTCACTTTAAATTTTTAATAT
This sequence comes from Lathyrus aphaca, assembly GCA_963966055.1. Classification (NCBI taxonomy): domain Eukaryota; kingdom Viridiplantae; phylum Streptophyta; class Magnoliopsida; order Fabales; family Fabaceae; genus Lathyrus; species Lathyrus aphaca. Next base: position 268,729,980 of record OZ014525.1, read on the forward strand.
ATTTATAGATTTGATATTCTCATTATATTTTAAATTAAGTACTCTTAATTTATTATCCCTACATATAAAATCAGCTCATATAGACTTCTCTTCACTTCATCTTACTTAACTTTATGTGTATGTTTGAAAATTAATAAAATCATAATCATGTTGAAATCATACGTATTAATATTAAATAATTTTAGGCTAAATGATTAAAATTTAAATAATTTTTTTCATTGTTTTTATATACACTTAGTTTTTTTTTACCATTGAGTATTAACTAAAAGTGAAAAATGTTTTATTGAAATTTAGCAAAAAGAAAAGTTTTAAATTTAAACCGATTGTTTATTAGAGTTAATCAAATTTATTTATTTTTGTTAATGAATAATTAATAATTATTTATTATTTTAACTTTTCATAAACAAATATTAAGATAGTCGTGCAACAACATGCGGACTCAACATAAAAGCGCAACACGAGATTTATGGTTAATTATAATTAATTTTTAAATGATAAAGATCATTTCACTGTTACAGGTAAAAAACCTTGTAATGGGTAAGTCTCGTAAGCAAATGTTTGAAATAAAAGAATAAAATAATTGATCCAGTAAAAAGTTTGAATTTAAAAATACAATGACATAAAGTCAAAGTCATAGATGATGGTTGAACAATGATTAATATTAAAATATTTTAACTAATATTGTTATAATCTAGTAATATTGTGAACTTAATTCAATCAAAATAAATTGTAAAACTTGATTAATATAAAATACATAACGTATTTTGGTATAGAAGAGCAATTGATCCCATATCTTAACATTCATGAACTTGTTTGTATGTTATGTTTTAACGATGTGGAGGACAACAATCATTTATTCATTTCTTGCCCTCTTTCGAAATTAATTTGAAAGAAGATTACGGATTGGGTCGACATTGAGTCGTTACATTGTGATAATGTTTATTTAGTGGTATCGTAACTAAATTATTTTCAATGATGCAATTGATAATATTACGACATTGTGCATAGGTCAATCCACTTGTCGTGGTGGTGGTTAGATTTTTGGTCCACATCAGTTGATAGATGTTCATATTATGATAGATATTCTTATTATGAATTCTATAAATATCTAACTTACTTTGATAAATTATTAAAAATGCTAAACAAAAAATATATTTATATTTTGCCCAAATATATTTCAACAGAATAACACATAAAAGATTAACACTTAAGATGAATATATAAGATATCATCTAACACATAGATTATTAAGAATCTTATAAGAATGAAGACTAATTAGTACTACATTTTGTTATTTCATAAGCAAATGAGATTGAATTAAAAATTATTAGGGGTGCTTAACCCAAGGTTACAAAAGAAACAAATGACAAGACAAGAAACATCTGTCCCAACTCTAAGATACACATTAAACCAATCCTACGAAAGCGACTTAATTGCACCTAAACCGTCAAAATTAGACAACATAATTACTTTAAAAAGGATATCATTCCTACACTTTCAAATCACCCAACAAATAGTCAAATAAAAAAAACCCAAATGTAAGGAAAAATGCGACTTACAAGCGAAATAAATAAATGTGACATTTATATATATTACAATAAATGTCACAATTATAAAAATTATATTTTTAAAATAAATGTCACTTTAAATTTTTAATATATTTATAGATTTGATATTCTGATTATATTTTTAATTAAGTACTCTTAATTTATTATCCCTACATATAAAATCAGCTCATATAGACTTCTCTTCACTTCATCTTACTTAACTTTATGTGTATGTTTGAAAATTAATAAAATCATAATCATGTTGAAATCATACGTATTAATATTAAATAATTTTAGGCTAAATGATTATAATTTAAATAATTTTTTTCATTGTTTTTATATACACTTAGTTTTTTTTTACCATTGAGTATTAACTAAAAGTTAAAAATGTTTTATTGAAATTTAGCAAAAAGAAAAGTTTTAAATTTAAACCGATTGTTTATTAGAGTTAATCAAATTTATTTATTTTTGTTAATGAATAATTAATAATTATTTATTATTTTAACTTTTCATAAACAAATATTAAGATAGTCGTGCAACAACATGCGGACTCAACATAAAAGCGCAACACGAGATTTATGGTTAATTATAATTAATTTTTAAATGATAAAGATCATTTCACTGTTACAGGTAAAAAACCTTGTAATGGGTAAGTCTCGTAAGCAAATGTTTGAAATAAAAGAATAAAATAATTGATCCAGTAAAAAGTTTGAATTTAAAAATACAATGACATAAAGTCAAAGTCATAGATGATGGTTGAACAATGATTAATATTAAAATATTTTAACTAATATTGTTATACTCTAGTAATATTGTGAACTTAATTCAATCAAAATAAATTGTAAAACTTGATTAATATAAAATACATAACGTATTTTGGTATAGAAGAGAAATTGATCCCAAATCTTAACATTCATGAACTTGTTTGTGTGTTATGTTTTAACGATGTGGAGGACAACAATCATTTATTCATTTCTTGCCCTCTTTCGAAGTTAATTTGAAAGAAGATTACGGATTGGGTCGACATTGAGTCGTTACATTGTGATAATGTTTATTTAGTGGTATCGTAACTAAATTATTTTCAATGATGCAATTGATAATATTACGACATTGTGCATAGGTCAATCCACTTGTCGTGGTGGTGGTTAGATTTTTGGTCCACATCAGTTGATAGATGTTCATATTATGATAGATATTCTTATTATGAATTCTATAAATATCTAACTTACTTTGATAAATTGTTAAAAATGCTAAACAAAAAATATATTTATATTTTGCCCAAATATATTTCAACAGAATAACACATAAAAGATTAACACTTAAGATGAATATATAAGATATCATCTAACACATAGATTATTAAGAATCTTATAAGAATGAAGACTAATTAGTACTACATTTTGTTTTTTCATAAGCAAATGAGATTGAATTAAAAATTATTAGGGGTGCTTAACCCAAGGTTACAAAAGAAACAAATGACAAGACAAGAAACATTTGTCCCAATTTTAAGATACACATTAAACCAATCCTACGAAAGCGACTTAATTGCACCTAAACCGTCAAAATTAGACAACATAATATCTTTAAAAAGGATATCATTCCTACACTTTCAAATCACCCAACAAATAGTCAAATAAAAAAAACCCAAATGTAAGGAAAAATGCGACTTACAAGCGAAATAAATAAATGTGAAATTTATATATATTACAATAAATGTCACAATTATAAAAATTATATTTTTAAAATAAATGTCACTTTAAATTTTTAATATATTTATAGATTTGATATTCTGATTATATTTTTAATTAAGTACTCTTAATTTATTATCCCTACATATAAAATCAGCTCATATAGACTTCTCTTCACTTCATCTTACATAACTTTATGTGTATGTTTGAAAATTAATAATATCATAATCATGTTGAAATCATACGTATTAATATTAAATAATTTTAGGCTAAATGATTAAAATTTAAATAATTTTTTTCATTGTTTTTATATACACTTAGTTTTTTTTTACCATTGAGTATTAACTAAAAGTGAAAAATGTTTTATTGAAATTTAGCAAAAAGAAAAGTTTTAAATTTAAACTGATTGTTTATTAGAGTTAATCAAATTTATTTATTTTTGTTAATGAATAATTAATAATTATTTATTATTTTAACTTTTCATAAACAAATATTAAGATAGTCGTGCAACAACATGCGGACTCAACATAAAAGCGCAACACGAGATTTATGGTTAATTATAATTAATTTTTAAATGATAAAGATCATTTCACTGTTACAGGTAAAAAACCTTGTAATGGGTAAGTCTCGTAAGCAAATGTTTGAAATAAAAGAATAAAATAATTGATCCAGTAAAAAGTTTGAATTTAAAAATACAATGACATAAAGTCAAAGTCATAGATGATGGTTGAACAATGATTAATATTAAAATATTTTAACTAATATTGTTATACTCTAGTAATATTGTGAACTTAATTCAATCAAAATAAATTGTAAAACTTGATTAATATAAAATACATAACGTATTTTGGTATAGAAGAGAAATTGATCCCAAATCTTAACATTCATGAACTTGTTTGTGTGTTATGTTTTAACGATGTGGAGGACAACAATCATTTATTCATTTCTTGCCCTCTTTCGAAGTTAATTTGAAAGAAGATTACGGATTGGGTCGACATTGAGTCGTTACAATGTGATAATGTTTATTTAGTGGTATCGTAACTAAATTATTTTCAATGATGCAATTGATAATATTACGACATTGTGCATAGGTCAATCCACTTGTCGTGGTGGTGGTTAGATTTTTGGTCCACATCAGTTGATAGATGTTCATATTATGATAGATATTCTTATTATGAATTCTATAAATATCTAACTTACTTTGATAAATTGTTAAAAATGCTAAACAACAAATATATTTATATTTTGCCCAAATATATTTCAACAGAATAACACATAAAAGATTAACACTTAAGATGAATATATAAGATATCATCTAACACATAGATTATTAAGAATCTTATAAGAATGAAGACTAATTAGTACTACATTTTGTTTTTTCATAAGCAAATGAGATTGAATTAAAAATTATTAGGGGTGCTTAACCCAAGGTTACAAAAGAAACAAATGACAAGACAAGAAACATCTGTCCCAACTCTAAGATACACATTAAACCAATCTTACGAAAGCGACTTAATTGCACCTAAACCGTCAAAATTAGACAACATAATATCTTTAAAAAGGATATCATTCCTACACTTTCAAATCACCCAACAAATAGTCAAATAAAAAAAAAAAACCAAATGTAAGGAAAAATGCGACTTACAAGCGAAATAAATAAATGTGACATTTATATATATTACAATAAATGTCACAATTATAAAAATTATATTTTTAAAATAAATGTCACTTTAAATTTTTAATATATTTATAGATTTGATATTCTGATTATATTTTTAATTAAGTACTCTTAATTTATTATCCCTACATATAAAATCAGCTCATATAGACTTCTCTTCACTTCATCTTACTTAACTTTATGTGTATGTTTGAAAATTAATAAAATCATAATCATGTTGAAATCATACGTATTAATATTAAATAATTTTAGGCTAAATGATTAAAATTTAAATAATTTTTATCATTTTTTTTATATACACTTAGTTTTTTTTTACCATTGAGTATTAACTAAAAGTGAAAAATGTTTTATTGAAATTTAGCAAAAAGAAAAGTTTTAAATTTAAACCGATTGTTAATTAGAGTTAATCAAATTTATTTATTTTTGTTAATTAATAATTAATAATTATTTATTATTTTAACTTTTCATAAACAAATATTAAGATAGTCGTGCAACAACATGCGGACTCAACATAAAAGCGCAACACGAGATTTATGGTTAATTATAATTAATTTTTAAATGATAAAGATCATTTCACTGTTACAAGTAAAAAACCTTGTAATGGGTAAGTCTCGTAAGCAAATGTTTGAAATAAAAGAATAAAATAATTGATCCAGTAAAAAGTTTGAATTTAAAAATACAATTACATAAAGTCAAAGTCATAGATGATGGTTGAACAATGATTAATATTAAAATATTTTAACTAATATTGTTATACTCTAGTAACATTGTGAACTTAATTCAATCAAAATAAATTGTAAAACTTGATTAATATAAAATATATAACGTATTTTGGTATAGAAGAGAAATTGATCCCAAATCTTAACATTCATGAACTTGTTTGTGTGTTATGTTTTAACGATGTGGAGGACAACAATCATTTATTCATTTCTTGCCCTCTTTCGAAATTAATTTGAAAGAAGATTACGGATTGGGTCGACATTGAGTCGTTACATTGTGATAATGTTTATTTAGTGGTATCGTAACTAAATTATTTTCAATGATGCAATTGATAATATTACGACATTGTGCATAGGTCAATCCACTTGTCGTGGTGGTGGTTAGATTTTTGGTCCACATCAGTTGATAGATGTTCATATTATGATAGATATTCTTATTATGAATTCTATAAATATCTAACTTACTTTGATAAATTGTTAAAAATGCTAAACAAAAAATATATTTATATTTTGCCCAAATATATTTCAATAGAATAACACATAAAAGATTAACACTTAAGATGAATATATAAGATATCATCTAACACATAGATTATTAAGAATCTTATAAGAATGAAGACTAATTAGTACTACATTTTGTTTTTTCATAAGCAAATGAGATTGAATTAAAAATTATTAGGGGTGCTTAACCCAAGGTTACAAAAGAAACAAATGACAAGACAAGAAACATTTGTCCCAACTCTAAGATACACATTAAACCAATCCTACGAAAGCGACTTAATTGCACATAAACCGTCAAAATTAGACAACATAATATCTTTAAAAAGGATATCATTCCTACACTTTCAAATCACCCAACAAATAGTCAAATAAAAAAAAACCCAAATGTAAGGAAAAATGCGACTTACAAGCGAAATAAATAAATGTGACATTTATATATATTACAATAAATGTCACAATTATAAAAATTATATTTATAAAATAAATGTCACTTTAAATTTTTAATATATTTATAGATTTGATATTCTGACTATGTTTTTAATTAAGTACTCTTAATTTATTATCCCTACATATAAAATCAGCTCATATAGACTTCTCTTCACTTCATCTTACTTAACTTTATGTGTATGTTTGAAAATTAATAAAATCATAATCATGTTGAAATCATACGTATTAATATTAAATAATTTTAGGCTAAATGATTAAAATTTAAATAATTTTTTTCATTGTTTTTATATACACTTAGTTTTTTTTACCATTGAGTATTAACTAAAAGTGAAAAATGTTTTATTGAAATTTAGCAAAAAGAAAAGTTTTACATTTAAACCGATTGTTTATTAGAGTTAATCAAATTTATTTATTTTTGTTAATGAATAATTAATAATTATTTATTATTTTAACTTTTCATAAACAAATATTAAGATAGTCGTGCAACAACATGCGGACTCAACATAAAAGCGCAACACGAGATTTATGGTTAATTATAATTAATTTTTAAATGATAAAGATCATTTCACTATTACAGGTAAAAAACCTTGTAATGGGTAAGTCTCGTAAGAAAATGTTTGAAATAAAAGAATAAAATAATTGATCCAGTAAAAAGTTTGAATTTAAAAATACATTGACATAAAGTCAAAGTCATAGATGATGGTTGAACAATGATTAATATTAAAATATTTTAACTAATATTGTTATACTCTAGTAATATTGTGAACTTAATTCAATCAAAATAAATTGTAAAACTTGATTAATATAAAATACATAACGTATTTTGGTATAGAAGAGAAATGTATCCCAAATCTTAACATTCATGAACTTGTTTGTGTGTTATGTTTTAACGATGTGGAGGACAACAATCATTTATTCATTTCTTGCCCTCTTTCGAAATTAATTTGAAAGAAGATTACGGTTTGGGTCGACATTGAGTCGTTACATTGTGATAATGTTTATTTAGTGGTATCGTAACTAAATTATTTTCAATGATGCAATTGATAATATTACGACATTGTGCATAGGTCAATCCACTTGTCGTGGTGGTGGTTAGATTTTTGGTCCACATCAGTTGATAGATGTTCATATTATGATAGATATTCTTATTATGAATTCTATAAATATCTAACTTACTTTGATAAATTGTTAAAAATGCTAAACAAAAAATATATTTATCTTTTGCCCAAATATATTTCAACAGAATAACACATAAAATATTAACACTTAAGATGAATATATAAGATATCATCTAACACATAGATTATTAAGAATCTTATAAGAATGAAGACTAATTAGTACTACATTTTGTTTTTTCATAAGCAAATGAGATTGAATTAAAAATTATTAGGGGTGCTTAACCCAAGGTTACAAAAGAAACAAATGACAAGACAAGAAACATTTGTCCCAACTCTAAGATACACATTAAACCAATCCTACGAAAGCGACTTAATTGCACATAAACCGTCAAAATTAGACAACATAATATCTTTAAAAAGGATATCATTCCTACACTTTCAAATCACCCAACAAATAGTCAAATAAAAAAAACCCAAATGTAAGGAAAAATGCGACTTACAAGCGAAATAAATAAATGTGACATTTATATATATTACAATAAATGTCACAATTATAAAAATTATATTTATAAAATAAATGTCACTTTAAATTTTTAATATATTTATAGATTTGATATTCTGATTATATTTTTAATTAAGTACTCTTAATTTATTATCCCTACATATAAAATCAGCTCATATAGACTTCTCTTCACTTCATCTTACTTAACTTTATGTGTATGTTTGAAAATTAATAAAATCATAATCATGTTGAAATCATACGTATTAATATTAAATAATTTTAGGCTAAATGATTAAAATTTAAATAATTTTTTTCATTGTTTTTATATACACTTAGTTTTTTTTACCATTGAGTATTAACTAAAAGTGAAAAATGTTTTATTGAAATTTAGCAAAAAGAAAAGTTTTACATTTAAACCGATTGTTTATTAGAGTTAATCAAATTTATTTATTTTTGTTAATGAATAATTAATAATTATTTATTATTTTAACTTTTCATAAACAAATATTAAGATAGTCGTGCAACAACATGCGGACTCAACATAAAAGTGCAACACGAGATTTATGGTTAATTATAATTAATTTTTAAATGATAAAGATCATTTCACTATTACAGGTAAAAAATCTTGTAATGGGTAAGTCTCGTAAGCAAATGTTTGAAATAAAAGAATAAAATAATTGATCCAGTAAAAAGTTTGAATTTAAAAATACAATGACATAAAGTCAAAGTCATAGATGATGGTTGAACAATGATTAATATTAAAATATTTTAACTAATATTGTTATACTCTAGTAATATTGTGAACTTAATTCAATCAAAATAAATTGTAAAACTTGATTAATATAAAATACATAACGTATTTTGGTATAGAAGAGAAATTGATCCCAAATCTTAACATTCATGATCTTGTTTGTGTGTTATGTTTTAACGATGTGGAGGACAACAATCATTTATTCATTTCTTGCCCTCTTTCGAAGTTAATTTGAAAGAAGATTACGGATTGGGTCGACATTGAGTCGTTACATTGTGATAATGTTTATTTAGTGGTATCGTAACTAAATTATTTTCAATGATGCAATTGATAATATTACGACATTGTGCATAGGTCAATCCACTTGTCGTGGTGGTGGTTAGATTTTTGGTCCACATTAGTTGATAGATGTTCATATTATGATAGATATTCTTATTATGAATTCTATAAATATCTAACTTACTTTGATAAATTGTTAAAAATGCTAAACAAAAAATATATTTATCTTTTGCCCAAATATATTTCAACAGAATAACACATAAAATATTAACACTTAAGATGAATATATAAGATATCATCTAACACATAGATTATTAAGAATCTTATAAGAATGAAGACTAATTAGTACTACATTTTGTTTTTTCATAAGAAAATGAGATTGAATTAAAAATTATTAGGGGTGCTTAACCCAAGGTTACAAAAGAAACAAATGACAAGACAAGAAACATTTGTCCCAACTCTAAGATACACATTAAACCAATCCTACGAAAGCGACTTAATTGCACCTAAACCGTCAAAATTAGACAACATAATATCTTTAAAAAGGATATCATTCCTACACTTTCAAATCACCCAACAAATAGTCAAATAAAAAAAACCCAAATGTAAGGAAAAATGCGACTTACAAGCGAAATAAATAAATGTGACATTTATATATATTACAATAAATGTCACAATTATAAAAATTATATTTATAAAATAAATGTCACTTTAAATTTTTAATATATTTATAGATTTGATATTCTGATTATATTTTTAATTAAGTACTCTTAATTTATTATCCCTACATATAAAATCAGCTCATATAGACTTCTCTTCACTTCATCTTACTTAACTTTATGTGTATGTTTGAAAATTAATAAAATCATAATCATGTTGAAATCATACGTATTAATATTAAATAATTTTAGGCTAAATGATTAAAATTTAAATAATTTTTTTCATTGTTTTTATATACACTTAGTTTTTTTTACCATTGAGTATTAACTAAAAGTGAAAAATGTTTTATTGAAATTTAGCAAAAAGAAAAGTTTTACATTTAAACCGATTGTTTATTAGAGTTAATCAAATTTATTTATTTTTGTTAATGAATAATTAATAATTATTTATTATTTTAACTTTTCATAAACAAATATTAAGATAGTCGTGCAACAACATGCGGACTCAACATAAAAGCGCAACACGAGATTTATGGTTAATTATAATTAATTTTTAAATGATAAAGATCATTTCACTATTACAGGTAAAAAACCTTGTAATGGGTAAGTCTCGTAAGAAAATGTTTGAAATAAAAGAATAAAATAATTGATCCAGTAAAAAGTTTGAATTTAAAAATACAATGACATAAAGTCAAAGTCATAGATGATGGTTGAACAATGATTAATATTAAAATATTTTAACTAATATTGTTATACTCTAGTAATATTGTGAACTTTATTCAATCAAAATAAATTGTAAAACTTGATTAATATAAAATACCTAACGTATTTTGGTATAGAAGAGAAATTGATCCCAAATCTTAACAATCATGAACTTGTTTGTGTGTTATGTTTTAACGATGTGGAGGACAACAATCATTTATTCATTTCTTGCCCTCTTTCGAAATTAATTTGAAAGAAGATTACGGATTGGGTCGACATTGAGTCGTTACATTGTGATAATGTTTATTTAGTGGTATCGTAACTAAATTATTTTCAATGATGCAATTGATAATATTACGACATTGTGCATAGGTCAATCCACTTGTCATGGTGGTGGTTAGATTTTTGGTCCACATCAGTTGATAGATGTTCATATTATGATAGATATTCTTATTATGAATTCTATAAATATCTAACTTACTTTGATAAATTGTTAAAAATGCTAAACAAAAAATATATTTATCTTTTGCCCAAATATATTTCAACAGAATAACACATAAAATATTAACACTTAAGATGAATATATAAGATATCATCTAACACATAGATTATTAAGAATCTTATAAGAATGAAGACTAATTAGTACTACATTTTGTTTTTTCATAAGAAAATGAGATTGAATTAAAAATTATTAGGGGTGCTTAACCCAAGGTTACAAAAGAAACAAATGACAAGACAAGAAATATTTGTCCCAACTCTAAGATACACATTAAACCAATCCTACGAAAGCGACTTAATTGCACATAAACCGTCAAAATTAGACAACATAATATCTTTAAAAAGGATATCATTCCTACACTTTCAAATCACCCAACAAATAGTCAAATAAAAAAAACCCAAATGTAAGGAAAAATGCGACTTACAAGCGAAATAAATAAATGTGACATTTATATATATTACAATAAATGTCACAATTATAAAAATTATATTTATAAAATAAATGTCACTTTAAATTTTTAATATATTTATAGATTTGATATTCTGATTATATTTTTAATTAAGTACTCTTAATTTATTATCCCTACATATAAAATCAGCTCATATAGACTTCTCTTCACTTCATCTTACTTAACTTTATGTGTATGTTTGAAAATTAATAAAATCATAATCATGTTGAAATCATACGTATTAATATTAAATAATTTTAGGCTAAATGATTAAAATTTAAATAATTTTTTTCATTGTTTTTATATACACTTAGTTTTTTTTACCATTGAGTATTAACTAAAAGTGAAAAATGTTTTATTGAAATTTAGCAAAAAGAAAAGTTTTACATTTAAACCGATTGTTTATTAGAGTTAATCAAATTTATTTATTTTTGTTAATGAATAATTAATAATTATTTATTATTTTAACTTTTCATAAACAAATATTAAGATAGTCGTGCAACAACATGCGGACTCAACATAAAAGCGCAACACGAGATTTATGGTTAATTATAATTAATTTTTAAATGATAAAGATCATTTCACTATTACAGGTAAAAAACCTTGTAATGGGTAAGTCTCGTAAGAAAATGTTTGAAATAAAAGAATAAAATAATTGATCCAGTAAAAAGTTTGAATTTAAAAATACAATGACATAAAGTCAAAGTCATAGATGATGGTTGAACAATGATTAATATTAAAATATTTTAACTAATATTGTTATACTCTAGTAATATTGTGAACTTTATTCAATCAAAATAAATTGTAAAACTTGATTAATATAAAATACCTAACGTATTTTGGTATAGAAGAGAAATTGATCCCAAATCTTAACAATCATGAACTTGTTTGTGTGTTATGTTTTAACGATGTGGAGGACAACAATCATTTATTCATTTCTTGCCCTCTTTCGAAATTAATTTGAAAGAAGATTACGGATTGGGTCGACATTGAGTCGTTACATTGTGATAATGTTTATTTAGTGGTATCGTAACTAAATTATTTTCAATGATGCAATTGATAATATTACGACATTGTGCATAGGTCAATCCACTTGTCGTGGTGGTGGTTAGATTTTTGGTCCACATCAGTTGATAGATGTTCATATTATGATAGATATTCTTATTATGAATTCTATAAATATCTAACTTACTTTGATAAATTGTTAAAAATGCTAAACAAAAAATATATTTATCTTTTGCCCAACTATATTTCAACAGAATAACACATAAAAGATTAACACTTAAGATGAATATATAAGATATCATCTAACACATAGATTATTAAGAATCTTATAAGAATGAAGACTAATTAGTACTACATTTTGTTTTTTCATAAGCAAATGAGATTGAATTAAAAATTATTAGGGGTGCTTAACCCAAGGTTACAAAAGAAACAAACGACAAGACAAGAAACATTTGTCCCAACTCTAAGATACACATTAAACCAATCCTACGAAAGCGACTTAATTGCACCTAAACCGTAAAAATTAGACAACATAATATCTTTAAAAAGGATATCATTCCTACACTTTCAAATCACCCAACAAATAGTCAAATAAAAAAAACCCAAATGTAAGGAAAAATGCGACTTACAAGCGAAATAAATAAATGTGACTTTTATATATATTACAATAAATGTCACAATTATATAAATTGTATTTTTAAAATAAATGTCACTTTAAATTTTTAATATATTTATAGATTTGATATTCTTATTATATTTTTAATTAAGTACTCTTAATTTATTATCCCTACATATAAAATCAGCTCATATAGACTTCTCTTCACTTCATCTTACTTAACTTTATGTGTATGTTTGAAAATTAATAAAATCATAATCATGTTGAAATCATACGTATTAATATTAAATAATTTTAGGCTAAATGATTAAAATTTAAATAATTTTTTTCATTGTTTTTATATACACTTAGTTTTTTTTACCATTGAGTATTAACTAAAAGTAAAAAATGTTTTATTGAAATTTAGCAAAAAGAAAAGTTTTACATTTAAACCGATTGTTTATTAGAGTTAATCAAATTTATTTATTTTTGTTAATGAATAATTAATAATTATTTATTATTTTAACTTTTCATAAACAAATATTAAGATAGTCGTGCAACAACATGCGGACTCAACATAAAAGCGCAACACGAGATTTATGGTTAATTATAATTAATTTTTAAATGATAAAGATCATTTCACTGTTACAGGTAAAAAACTTTGTAATGGGTAAGTCTCGTAAACAAATGTTTGAAATAAAAGAATAAAATAATTGATCCAGTAAAAAGTTTGAATTTAAAAATACAATGCCATAAAGTCAAAGTCATAGATGATGGTTGAACAATGATTAATATTAAAATATTTTAACTAATATTGTTATACTCTAGTAATATTGTGAACTTAATTCAATCAAAATAAATTGTAAAACTTGATTAATATAAAATACATAAAGTATTTTGGTATAGAAGAGAAATTGAACCCAAATCTTAACATTCATGAACTTGTTTGTGTGTTATGTTTTAACGATGTGGAGGACAACAATCATTTATTCATTTCTTGCCCTCTTTCGAAATTAATTTGAAAGAAGATTACGGATTGGGTCGACATTGAGTCGTTATATTGTGATAATGTTTATTTAGTCGAATCGTAACTAAATTATTTCCAATGATGCAATTGATAATATTACGACATTGTGCATAGGTCAATCCACTTGTCGTGGTGGTGGTTAGATTTTTGGTCCACATCAGTTGATAGAAGTTCATATTATGATAGATATTCTTATTATGAATTCTATAAATATGTAACTTACTTTGATAAATTGTTAAAAATGCTAAACAAACAATATATTTATATTTTGCCCAAATATATTTCAACAGAATAACACATAAAAGATTAACACTTAAGATGAATATATAAGATATCATCTAACACATAGATTATTAAGAATCTTATAAGAATGAAGACTAATTAGTACTACATTTTGTTTTTTCATAAGAAAATGAGATTGAATTAAAAATTATTAGGGGTGCTTAACCAAAGGTTACAAAAGAAACAAATGACAAGACAAGAAACATTTGTCCCAACTCTAACATACACATTAAACCAATCCTACGAAAGCGACTTAATTGCACCTAAACCGTAAAAATTAGACAACATAATATCTTTAAAAAGGATATCATTCCTACACTTTCAAATCACCCAACAAATAGTCAAATAAAAAAAACCCAAATGTAAGGAAAAATGCGACTTACAAGCGAAATAAATAAATGTGACTTTTATATATATTACAATAAATGTCACAATTATATAAATTGTATTTTTAAAATAAATGTCACTTTAAATTTTTAATATATTTATAGATTTGATATTCTTATTATATTTTTAATTAAGTACTCTTAATTTATTATCCCTACATATAAAATCAGCTCATATAGACTTCTCTTCACTTCATCTTACTTAACTTTATGTGTATGTTTGAAAATTAATAAAATCATAATCATGTTGAAATCATACGTATTAATATTAAATAATTTTAGGCTAAATGATTAAAATTTAAATAATTTTTTTCATTGTTTTTATATACACTTAGTTTTTTTTACCATTGAGTATTAACTAAAAGTAAAAAATGTTTTATTGAAATTTAGCAAAAAGAAAAGTTTTACATTTAAACCGATTGTTTATTAGAGTTAATCAAATTTATTTATTTTTGTTAATGAATAATTAATAATTATTTATTATTTTAACTTTTCATAAACAAATATTAAGATAGTCGTGCAACAACATGCGGACTCAACATAAAAGCGCAACACGAGATTTATGGTTAATTATAATTAATTTTTAAATGATAAAGATCATTTCACTGTTACAGGTAAAAAACTTTGTAATGGGTAAGTCTCGTAAACAAATGTTTGAAATAAAAGAATAAAATAATTGATCCAGTAAAAAGTTTGAATTTAAAAATACAATGCCATAAAGTCAAAGTCATAGATGATGGTTGAACAATGATTAATATTAAAATATTTTAACTAATATTGTTATACTCTAGTAATATTGTGAACTTAATTCAATCAAAATAAATTGTAAAACTTGATTAATATAAAATACATAAAGTATTTTGGTATAGAAGAGAAATTGAACCCAAATCTTAACATTCATGAACTTGTTTGTGTGTTATGTTTTAACGATGTGGAGGACAACAATCATTTATTCATTTCTTGCCCTCTTTCGAAATTAATTTGAAAGAAGATTACGGATTGGGTCGACATTGAGTCGTTATATTGTGATAATGTTTATTTAGTCGTATCGTAACTAAATTATTTCCAATGAGGCAATTGATAATATTACGACATTGTGCATAGGTCAATCCACTTGTCGTGGTGGTGGTTAGATTTTTGGTCCACATCAGTTGATAGAAGTTCATATTATGATAGATATTCTTATTATGAATTCTATAAATATGTAACTTACTTTGATAAATTGTTAAAAATGCTAAACAAACAATATATTTATATTTTGCCCAAATATATTTCAACAGAATAACACATAAAAGATTAACACTTAAGATGAATATATAAGATATCATCTAACACATAGATTATTAAGAATCTTATAAGAATGAAGACTAATTAGTACTACATTTTGTTTTTTCATAAGCAAATGAGATTGAATTAAAAATTATTAGGGGTGCTTAACCAAAGGTTACAAAAGAAACAAACGACAAGACAAGAAACATTTGTCCCAACTCTAACATACACATTAAACCAATCCTACGAAAGCGACTTAATTGCACCTAAACCGTAAAAATTAGACAACATAATATCTTTAAAAAGGATATCATTCCTACACTTTCAAATCACCCAACAAATAGTCAAATAAAAAAAACCCAAATGTAAGGAAAAATGCGACTTACAAGCGAAATAAATAAATGTGACTTTTATATATATTACAATAAATGTCACAATTATATAAATTGTATTTTTAAAATAAATGTCACTTTAAATTTTTAATATATTTATAGATTTGATATTCTTATTATATTTTTAATTAAGTACTCTTAATTTATTATCCCTACATATAAAATCAGCTCATATAGACTTCTCTTCACTTCATCTTACTTAACTTTATGTGTATGTTTGAAAATTAATAAAATCATAATCATGTTGAAATCATACGTATTAATATTAAATAATTTTAGGCTAAATGATTAAAATTTAAATAATTTTTTTCATTGTTTTTATATACACTTAGTTTTTTTTACCATTGAGTATTAACTAAAAGTAAAAAATGTTTTATTGAAATTTAGCAAAAAGAAAAGTTTTACATTTAAACCGATTGTTTATTAGAGTTAATCAAATTTATTTATTTTTGTTAATGAATAATTAATAATTATTTATTATTTTAACTTTTCATAAACAAATATTAAGATAGTCGTGCAACAACATGCGGACTCAACATAAAAGCGCAACACGAGATTTATGGTTAATTATAATTAATTTTTAAATGATAAAGATCATTTCACTGTTACAGGTAAAAAACTTTGTAATGGGTAAGTCTCGTAAACAAATGTTTGAAATAAAAGAATAAAATAATTGATCCAGTAAAAAGTTTGAATTTAAAAATACAATGCCATAAAGTCAAAGTCATAGATGATGGTTGAACAATGATTAATATTAAAATATTTTAACTAATATTGTTATACTCTAGTAATATTGTGAACTTAATTCAATCAAAATAAATTGTAAAACTTGATTAATATAAAATACATAAAGTATTTTGGTATAGAAGAGAAATTGAACCCAAATCTTAACATTCATGAACTTGTTTGTGTGTTATGTTTTAACGATGTGGAGGACAACAATCATTTATTCATTTCTTGCCCTCTTTCGAAATTAATTTGAAAGAAGATTACGGATTGGGTCGACATTGAGTCGTTATATTGTGATAATGTTTATTTAGTCGAATCGTAACTAAATTATTTCCAATGAGGCAATTGATAATATTACGACATTGTGCATAGGTCAATCCACTTGTCGTGGTGGTGGTTAGATTTTTGGTCCACATCAGTTGATAGAAGTTCATATTATGATAGATATTCTTATTATGAATTCTATAAATATGTAACTTACTTTGATAAATTGTTAAAAATGCTAAACAAACAATATATTTATATTTTGCCCAAATATATTTCAACAGAATAACACATAAAAGATTAACACTTAAGATGAATATATAAGATATCATCTAACACATAGATTATTAAGAATCTTATAAGAATGAAGACTAATTAGTACTACATTTTGTTTTTTCATAAGAAAATGAGATTGAATTAAAAATTATTAGGGGTGCTTAACCAAAGGTTACAAAAGAAACAAATGACAAGACAAGAAACATTTGTCCCAACTCTAACATACACATTAAACCAATCCTACGAAAGCGACTTAATTGCACCTAAACCGTAAAAATTAGACAACATAATATCTTTAAAAAGGATATCATTCCTACACTTTCAAATCACCCAACAAATAGTCAAATAAAAAAAACCCAAATGTAAGGAAAAATGCGACTTACAAGCGAAATAAATAAATGTGACTTTTATATATATTACAATAAATGTCACAATTATATAAATTGTATTTTTAAAATAAATGTCACTTTAAATTTTTAATATATTTATAGATTTGATATTCTTATTATATTTTTAATTAAGTACTCTTAATTTATTATCCCTACATATAAAATCAGCTCATATAGACTTCTCTTCACTTCATCTTACTTAACTTTATGTGTATGTTTGAAAATTAATAAAATCATAATCATGTTGAAATCATACGTATTAATATTAAATAATTTTAGGCTAAATGATTAAAATTTAAATAATTTTTTTCATTGTTTTTATATACACTTAGTTTTTTTTACCATTGAGTATTAACTAAAAGTAAAAAATGTTTTATTGAAATTTAGCAAAAAGAAAAGTTTTACATTTAAACCGATTGTTTATTAGAGTTAATCAAATTTATTTATTTTTGTTAATGAATAATTAATAATTATTTATTATTTTAACTTTTCATAAACAAATATTAAGATAGTCGTGCAACAACATGCGGACTCAACATAAAAGCGCAACACGAGATTTATGGTTAATTATAATTAATTTTTAAATGATAAAGATCATTTCACTGTTACAGGTAAAAAACTTTGTAATGGGTAAGTCTCGTAAACAAATGTTTGAAATAAAAGAATAAAATAATTGATCCAGTAAAAAGTTTGAATTTAAAAATACAATGCCATAAAGTCAAAGTCATAGATGATGGTTGAACAATGATTAATATTAAAATATTTTAACTAATATTGTTATACTCTAGTAATATTGTGAACTTAATTCAATCAAAATAAATTGTAAAACTTGATTAATATAAAATACATAAAGTATTTTGGTATAGAAGAGAAATTGAACCCAAATCTTAACATTCATGAACTTGTTTGTGTGTTATGTTTTAACGATGTGGAGGACAACAATCATTTATTCATTTCTTGCCCTCTTTCGAAATTAATTTGAAAGAAGATTACGGATTGGGTCGACATTGAGTCGTTATATTGTGATAATGTTTATTTAGTCGTATCGTAACTAAATTATTTCCAATGATGCAATTGATAATATTACGACATTGTGCATAGGTCAATCCACTTGTCGTGGTGGTGGTTAGATTTTTGGTCCACATCAGTTGATAGAAGTTCATATTATGATAGATATTCTTATTATGAATTCTATAAATATGTAACTTACTTTGATAAATTGTTAAAAATGCTAAACAAACAATATATTTATATTTTGCCCAAATATATTTCAACAGAATAACACATAAAAGATTAACACTTAAGATGAATATATAAGATATCATCTAACACATAGATTATTAAGAATCTTATAAGAATGAAGACTAATTAGTACTACATTTTGTTTTTTCATAAGAAAATGAGATTGAATTAAAAATTATTAGGGGTGCTTAACCAAAGGTTACAAAAGAAACAAATGACAAGACAAGAAACATTTGTCCCAACTCTAACATACACATTAAACCAATCCTACGAAAGCGACTTAATTGCACCTAAACCGTAAAAATTAGACAACATAATATCTTTAAAAAGGATATCATTCCTACACTTTCAAATCACCCAACAAATAGTCAAATAAAAAAAACCCAAATGTAAGGAAAAATGCGACTTACAAGCGAAATAAATAAATGTGACTTTTATATATATTACAATAAATGTCACAATTATATAAATTGTATTTTTAAAATAAATGTCACTTTAAATTTTTAATATATTTATAGATTTGATATTCTTATTATATTTTTAATTAAGTACTCTTAATTTATTATCCCTACATATAAAATCAGCTCATATAGACTTCTCTTCACTTCATCTTACTTAACTTTATGTGTATGTTTGAAAATTAATAAAATCATAATCATGTTGAAATCATACGTATTAATATTAAATAATTTTAGGCTAAATGATTAAAATTTAAATAATTTTTTTCATTGTTTTTATATACACTTAGTTTTTTTTACCATTGAGTATTAACTAAAAGTAAAAAATGTTTTATTGAAATTTAGCAAAAAGAAAAGTTTTACATTTAAACCGATTGTTTATTAGAGTTAATCAAATTTATTTATTTTTGTTAATGAATAATTAATAATTATTTATTATTTTAACTTTTCATAAACAAATATTAAGATAGTCGTGCAACAACATGCGGACTCAACATAAAAGCGCAACACGAGATTTATGGTTAATTATAATTAATTTTTAAATGATAAAGATCATTTCACTGTTACAGGTAAAAAACTTTGTAATGGGTAAGTCTCGTAAACAAATGTTTGAAATAAAAGAATAAAATAATTGATCCAGTAAAAAGTTTGAATTTAAAAATACAATGCCATAAAGTCAAAGTCATAGATGATGGTTGAACAATGATTAATATTAAAATATTTTAACTAATATTGTTATACTCTAGTAATATTGTGAACTTAATTCAATCAAAATAAATTGTAAAACTTGATTAATATAAAATACATAAAGTATTTTGGTATAGAAGAGAAATTGAACCCAAATCTTAACATTCATGAACTTGTTTGTGTGTTATGTTTTAACGATGTGGAGGACAACAATCATTTATTCATTTCTTGCCCTCTTTCGAAATTAATTTGAAAGAAGATTACGGATTGGGTCGACATTGAGTCGTTATATTGTGATAATGTTTATTTAGTCGTATCGTAACTAAATTATTTCCAATGATGCAATTGATAATATTACGACATTGTGCATAGGTCAATCCACTTGTCGTGGTGGTGGTTAGATTTTTGGTCCACATCAGTTGATAGAAGTTCATATTATGATAGATATTCTTATTATGAATTCTATAAATATGTAACTTACTTTGATAAATTGTTAAAAATGCTAAACAAACAATATATTTATATTTTGCCCAAATATATTTCAACAGAATAACACATAAAAGATTAACACTTAAGATGAATATATAAGATATCATCTAACACATAGATTATTAAGAATCTTATAAGAATGAAGACTAATTAGTACTACATTTTGTTTTTTCATAAGAAAATGAGATTGAATTAAAAATTATTAGGGGTGCTTAACCAAAGGTTACAAAAGAAACAAATGACAAGACAAGAAACATTTGTCCCAACTCTAAGATACACATTAAACCAATCCTACGAAAGCGACTTAATTGCACCTAAACCGTAAAAATTAGACAACATAATATCTTTAAAAAGGATATCATTCCTACACTTTCAAATCACCCAACAAATAGTCAAATAAAAAAAACCCAAATGTAAGGAAAAATGCGACTTACAAGCGAAATAAATAAATGTGACATTTATATATATTACAATAAATGTCACAATTATAAAAATTATATTTTTAAAATAAATGTCACTTTAAATTTTTAATATATTTATAGATTTAATATTCTAATTATATTTTTAATTAAGTACTCTTAATTTATTATCCCTACATATAAAATAAGCTCATATAGACTTCTCTTCACTTCATCTTACTTAACTTTATGTGTATGTTTGAAAATTAATAAAATCATAATCATGTTGAAATCATACGTATTAATATTAAATAATTTTAGGCTAAATGATTAAAATTTAAATAATTTTTTTCATTGTTTTTATATACACTTAGTTTTTTTTACCATTGAGTATTAACTAAAATTGAAAAATGTTTTATTGAAATTTAGCAAAAAGAAAAGTTTTACATTTAAACCGATTGTTTATTAGAGTTAATCAAATTTATTTATTTTTGTTAATGAATAATTAATAATTATTTATTATTTTAACTTTTCATAAACAAATATTAAGATAGTCGTGCAACAACATGCGAACTCAACATAAAAGCGCAACACGAGATTTATGGTTAATTATAATTAATTTTTAAATGATAAAGATCATTTCACTGTTACAGGTAAAAAACCTTGTAATGGGTAAGTCTCATAAGCAAATGTTTGAAATAAAAGAATAAAATAATTGATCCAGTAAAAAGTTTGAATTTAAAAATACAATGACATAAAGTCAAAGTCATAGATGATGGTTTAACAATGATTAATATTAAAATATTTTAACTAATATTGTTATACTCTAGTAATATTGTGAACTTAATTCAATCAAAATAAATTGTAAAACTTGATTAATATAAAATACATAACGTATTTTGGTATAGAAGAGAAATTGATCCCAAATCTTAACATTCATGAACTTGTTTGTGTGTTATGTTTTAACGATGTGGAGGACAACAATCATTTATTCATTTCTTGCCCTCTTTCGAAATTAATTTAAAAGAAGATTACGGATTGGGTCGACATTGAGTCGTTACATTGTGATAATGTTTATTTAGTGGTATCGTAACTAAATTATTTTCAATGATGCAATTGATAATATTACGACATTGTGCATGGGTCAATCCACTTGTCGTGGTGGTGGTTTGATTTTGGGTCCACATCAGTTGATAGATGTTCATATTATGATAGATATTCTTATTATGAATTCTATAAATATCTAACTTACTTTGATAAATTGTTAAAAATGCTAAACAAAAAATATATTTATCTTTTGCCCAAATATATTTCAACAGAATAACACATAAAATATTAACACTTAAGATGAATATATAAGATATCATCTAACACATAGATTATTAAGAATCTTATAAGAATGAAGACTAATTAGTACTACATTTTGTTTTTTCATAAGCAAATGAGATTGAATTAAAAATTATTAGGGGTGCTTAACCCAAGGTTACAAAAGAAACAAATGACAAGACAAGAAACATTTGTCCCAACTCTAAGATACACATTAAACCAATCCTACGAAAGCGACTTAATTGCACATAAACCGTCAAAATTAGACAACATAATATCTTTAAAAAGGATATCATTCCTACACTTTCAAATCACCCAACAAATAGTCAAATAAAAAAAACCCAAATGTAAGGAAAAATGCGACTTACAAGCGAAATAAATAAATGTGACATTTATATATATTACAATAAATGTCACAATTATAAAAATTATATTTATAAAATAAATGTCACTTTAAATTTTTAATATATTTATAGATTTGATATTCTGATTATATTTTTAATTAAGTACTCTTAATTTATTATCCCTACATATAAAATCAGCTCATATAGACTTCTCTTCACTTCATCTTACTTAACTTTATGTGTATGTTTGAAAATTAATAAAATCATAATCATGTTGAAATCATACGTATTAATATTAAATAATTTTAGGCTAAATGATTAAAATTTAAATAATTTTTTTCATTGTTTTTATATACACTTAGTTTTTTTTACCATTGAGTATTAACTAAAAGTGAAAAATGTTTTATTGAAATTTAGCAAAAAGAAAAGTTTTACATTTAAACCGATTGTTTATTAGAGTTAATCAAATTTATTTATTTTTGTTAATGAATAATTAATAATTATTTATTATTTTAACTTTTCATAAACAAATATTAAGATAGTCGTGCAACAACATGCGGACTCAACATAAAAGCACAACACGAGATTTATGGTTAATTATAATTAATTTTTAAATGATAAAGATCATTTCACTATTACAGGTAAAAAATCTTGTAATGGGTAAGTCTCGTAAGCAAATGTTTGAAATAAAAGAATAAAATAATTGATCCAGTAAAAAGTTTGAATTTAAAAATACAATGACATAAAGTCAAAGTCATAGATGATGGTTGAACAATGATTAATATTAAAATATTTTAACTAATATTGTTATACTCTAGTAATATTGTGAACTTAATTCAATCAAAATAAATTGTAAAACTTGATTAATATAAAATACATAACGTATTTTGGTATAGAAGAGAAATTGATCCCAAATCTTAACATTCATGAACTTGTTTGTGTGTTATGTTTTAACGATGTGGAGGACAACAATCATTTATTCATTTCTTGCCCTCTTTCGAAATTAATTTGAAAGAAGATTACGGATTGGGTCTACATTGAGTCGTTACATTGTGATAATGTTTATTTAGTGGTATCGTAACTAAATTATTTTCAATGATGCAATTGATAATATTACGACATTGTGCATAGGTCAATCCACTTGTCGTGGTGGTGGTTAGATTTTTGGTCCACATCAGTTGAGAGATATTCATATTATGATACATATTCTTATTATGAATTCTATAAATATCTAACTTACTTTGATAAATTGTTAAAAATGCTAAACAAAAAATATATTTATCTTTTGCCCAAATATATTTCAACAGAATAACACATAAAATATTAACACTTAAGATGAATATATAAGATATCATCTAACACATAGATTATTAAGAATCTTATAAGAATGAAGACTAATTAGTACTACATTTTGTTTTTTCATAAGCAAATGAGATTGAATTAAAAATTATTAGGGGTGCTTAACCCAAGGTTACAAAAGAAACAAATGACAAGACAAGAAACATTTGTCCCAACTCTAAGATACACATTAAACCAATCCTACGAAAGCGACTTAATTGCACATAAACCGTCAAAATTAGACAACATAATATCTTTAAAAAGGATATCATTCCTACACTTTCAAATCACCCAACAAATAGTCAAATAAAAAAAACCCAAATGTAAGGAAAAATGCGACTTACAAGCGAAATAAATAAATGTGACATTTATATATATTACAATAAATGTCATAACTATAAAAATTATATTTATAAAATAAATGTCACTTTAAATTTTTAATATATTTATAGATTTGATATTCTGATTATATTTTTAATTAAGTACTCTTAATTTATTATCCCTACATATAAAATCAGCTCATATAGACTTCTCTTCACTTCATCTTACTTAACTTTATGTGTATGTTTGAAAATTAATAAAATCATAATCATGTTGAAATCATACGTATTAATATTAAATAATTTTAGGCTAAATGATTAAAATTTAAATAATTTTTTTCATTGTTTTTATATACACTTAGTTTTTTTTACCATTGAGTATTAACTAAAAGTGAAAAATGTTTTATTGAAATTTAGCAAAAAGAAAAGTTTTACATTTAAACCGATTGTTTATTAGAGTTAATCAAATTTATTTATTTTTGTTAATGAATAATTAATAATTATTTATTATTTTAACTTTTCATAAACAAATATTAAGATAGTCGTGCAACAACATGCGGACTCAACATAAAAGCGCAACACGAGATTTATGGTTAATTATAATTAATTTTTAAATGATAAAGATCATTTCACTATTACAGGTAAAAAACCTTGTAATGGGTAAGTCTCGTAAGAAAATGTTTGAAATAAAAGAATAAAATAATTGATCCAGTAAAAAGTTTGAATTTAAAAATACAATGACATAAAGTCAAAGTCATAGATGATGGTTGAACAATGATTAATATTAAAATATTTTAACTAATATTGTTATACTCTAGTAATATTGTGAACTTAATTCAATCAAAATAAATTGTAAAACTTGATTAATATAAAATACATAACGTATTTTGGTATAGAAGAGAAATTGATCCCAAATCTTAACATTCATGAACTTGTTTGTGTGTTATGTTTTAACGATGTGGAGGACAACAATCATTTATTCATTTCTTGCCCTCTTTCGAAATTAATTTGAAAGAAGATTACGGATTGGGTCGACATTGAGTCGTTACATTGTGATAATGTTTATTTAGTGGTATCGTAACTAAATTATTTTCAATGATGCAATTGATAATATTACGACATTGTGCATAGGTCAATCCACTTGTCGTGGTGGTGGTTAGATTTTTGGTCCACATCAGTTGAGAGATGTTCATATTATGATAGATATTCTTATTATGAATTCTATAAATATCTAACTTACTTTGATAAATTGTTAAAAATGCTAAACAAAAAATATATTTATCTTTTGCCCAAATATATTTCAACAGAATAACACATAAAATATTAACACTTAAGATGAATATATAAGATATCATCTAACACATAGATTATTAAGAATCTTATAAGAATGAAGACTAATTAGTACTACATTTTGTTTTTTCATAAGCAAATGAGATTGAATTAAAAATTATTAGGGGTGCTTAACCCAAGGTTACAAAAGAAACAAATGACAAGACAAGAAACATTTGTCCCAACTCTAAGATACATATTAAACCAATCCTATGAAAGCGACTTAATTGCACATAAACCGTCAAAATTAGACAACATAATATCTTTAAAAAGGATATCATTCCTACACTTTCAAATCACCCAACAAATAGTCAAATAAAAAAAACCCAAATGTAAGGAAAAATGCGACTTACAAGCGAAATAAATAAATGTGACATTTATATATATTACAATAAATGTCACAATTATAAAAATTATATTTATAAAATAAATGTCACTTTAAATTTTTAATATATTTATAGATTTGATATTCTGATTATATTTTTAATTAAGTACTCTTAATTTATTATCCCTACATATAAAATCAGCTCATATAGACTTCTCTTCACTTCATCTTACTTAACTTTATGTGTATGTTTGAAAATTAATAAAATCATAATCATGTTGAAATCATACGTATTAATATTAAATAATTTTAGGCTAAATGATTAAAATTTAAATAATTTTTTTCATTGTTTTTATATACACTTAGTTTTTTTTACCATTGAGTATTAACTAAAAGTGAAAAATGTTTTATTGAAATTTAGCAAAAAGAAAAGTTTTACATTTAAACCGATTGTTTATTAGAGTTAATAAAATTTATTTATTTTTGTTAATGAATAATTAATAATTATTTATTATTTTAACTTTTCATAAACAAATATTAAGATAGTCGTGCAACAACATGCGGACTCAACATAAAAGCGCAACACGAGATTTATGGTTAATTATAATTAATTTTTAAATGATAAAGATCATTTCACTATTACAGGTAAAAATCCTTGTAATGGGTAAGTCTCGTAAGCAAATGTTTGAAATAAAAGAATAAAATAATTGATCCAGTAAAAAGTTTGAATTTAAAAATACAATGACATAAAGTCAAAGTCATAGATGATGGTTGAACAATGATTAATATTAAAATATTTTAACTAATATTGTTATACTCTAGTAATATTGTGAACTTAATTCAATCAAAATAAATTGTAAAACTTGATTAATATAAAATACATAACGTATTTTGGTATAGAAGAGAAATTGATCCCAAATCTTAACATTCATGAACTTGTTTGTGTGTTATGTTTTAACGATGTGGAGGACAACAATCATTTATTCATTTCTTGCCCTCTTTCGAAATTAATTTGAAAGAAGATTACGGATTGGGTCGACATTGAGTCGTTACATTGTGATAATGTTTATTTAGTGGTATCGTAACTAAATTATTTTCAATGATGCAATTGATAATATTACGACATTGTGCATAGGTCAATCCACTTGTCGTGGTGGTGGTTAGATTTTTGGTCCACATCAGTTGAGAGATGTTCATATTATGATAGATATTCTTATTATGAATTCTATAAATATCTAACTTACTTTGATAAATTGTTAAAAATGCTAAACAAAAAATATATTTATATTTTGCCCAAATATATTTCAACAGAATAACACATAAAAGATTAACACTTAAGATGAATATATAAGATATCATCTAACACATAGATTATTAAGAATCTTATAAGAATGATGACTAATTAGTACTACATTTTGTTTTTTCATAAGCAAATGAGATTGAATTAAAAATTATTAGGGGTGCTTAACCCAAGGTTACAAAAGAAACAAATGACAAGACAAGAAACATTTGTCCCAACTCTAAAATACACATTAAACCAATCCTACGAAAGCGACTTAATTGCACCTAACCGTCAAAATTAGACAACATAATATCTTTAAAAAGGATATCATTCCTACACTTTTAAATCACCCAACAAATAGTCAAATAAAAAAAAACCAAATGTAAGGAAAAATGCGACTTACAAGCGAAATAAATAAATGTGACATTTATATATATTACAATAAATGTCACAATTATATAAATTGTATTTTTAAAATAAATGTCACTTTAAATTTTTAATATATTTATAGATTTGATATTCTGATTATATTTTTAATTAAGTACTCTTAATTTATTATCCCTACATATAAAATCAGCTCATATAGACTTCTCTTCACTTCATCTTACTTAACTTTATGTGTATGTTTGAAAATTAATAAAATCATAATCATGTTGAAATCATACGTATTAATATTAAATAATTTTAGGCTAAATGATTAAAATTTAAATAATTTTTTTCATTGTTTTTATATAAACTTAGTTTTTTTTACCATTGAGTATTAACTAAAAGTGAAAAATGTTTTATTGAAATTTAGCAAAAAGAAAAGTTTTACATTTAAACCGATTGTTTATTAGAGTTAATCAAATTTATTTATTTTTGTTAATGAATAATTAATAATTATTTATTTTTTTAACTTTTCATAAACAAATATTAAGATAGTCGTGCAACAACATGCGGACTCAACATAAAAGCGCAACACGAGATTTATGGTTAATTATAATTAATTTTTAAATGATAAAGATCATTTCACTGTTACAGGTAAAAAACCTTGTAATGGGTAGGTCTCGTAAACAAATGTTTGAAATAAAAGAATAAAATAATTGATCCAGTAAAAAGTTTGAATTTAAAAATACAATGACATAAAGTCAAAGTCATAGATGATGGTTTAACAATGATTAATATTAAAATATTTTAACTAATATTGTTATACTCTAGTAATATTGTGAACTTAATTCAATCAAAATAAATTGTAAAACTTGATTAATATAAAATACATAAAGTATTTTGGTATAGAAGAGAAATTGATCCAAAATCTTAACATTCATGAACTTGTTTGTGTGTTATGTTTTAACGATGTGGAGGACAACAATCATTTATTCATTTCTTGCCCTCTTTCGAAATTAATTTGAAAGAAGATTACGGTTTGGGTCGACATTGAGTCGTTACATTGTGATAATGTTTATTTAGTGGTATCGTAACTAAATTATTTTCAATGATGCAATTGATAATATTACGACATTGTGCATAGGTCAATCCACTTGTCATGGTGGTGGTTAGATTTTTGGTCCACATCAGTTGATAGATGTTCATATTATGATAGATATTCTTATTATGAATTCTATAAATATCTAACTTACTTTGATAAATTGTTAAAAATGCTAAACAAAAAATATATTTATCTTTTGCCCAAATATATTTCAACAGAATAACACATAAAATATTAACACTTAAGATGAATATATAAGATATCATCTAACACATAGATTATTAAGAATCTTATAAGAATGAAGACTAATTAGTACTACATTTTGTTTTTTCATAAGCAAATGAGATTGAATTAAAAATTATTAGGGGTGCTTAACCCAAGGTTACAAAAGAAACAAATGACAAGACAAGAAACATTTGTCCCAACTCTAAGATACACATTAAACCAATCCTACGAAAGCGACTTAATTGCACATAAACCGTCAAAATTAGACAACATAATATCTTTAAAAAGGATATCATTCCTACACTTTCAAATCACCCAACAAATAGTCAAATAAAAAAAACCCAAATGTAAGGAAAAATGCGACTTACAAGCGAAATAAATAAATGTGACATTTATATATATTACAATAAATGTCACAATTATAAAAATTATATTTATAAAATAAATGTCACTTTAAATTTTTAATATATTTATAGATTTGATATTCTAATTATATTTTTAATTAAGTACTCTTAATTTATTATCCCTACATATAAAATCAGCTCATATAGACTTCTCTTCACTTCATCTTACTTAACTTTATGTGTATGTTTGAAAATTAATAAAATCATAATCATGTTGAAATCATACGTATTAATATTAAATAATTTTAGGCTAAATGATTAAAATTTAAATAATTTTTTTCATTGTTTTTATATACACTTAGTTTTTTTTACCATTGAGTATTAACTAAAAGTGAAAAATGTTTTATTAAAATTTAGCAAAAAGAAAAGTTTTACATTTAAACCGATTGTTTATTAGAGTTAATCAAATTTATTTATTTTTGTTAATGAATAATTAATAATTATTTATTATTTTAACTTTTCATAAACAAATATTAAGATAGTCGTGCAACAACATGCGGACTCAACATAAAAGCACAACACGAGATTTATGGTTAATTATAATTAATTTTTAAATGATAAAGATCATTTCACTATTACAGGTAAAAAATCTTGTAATGGGTAAGTCTCGTAAGCAAATGTTTGAAATAAAAGAATAAAATAATTGATCCAGTAAAAAGTTTGAATTTAAAAATACAATGACATAAAGTCAAAGTCATAGATGATGGTTGAACAATGATTAATATTAAAATATTTTAACTAATATTGTTATACTCTAGTAATATTGTGAACTTAATTCAATCAAAATAAATTGTAAAACTTGATTAATATAAAATACATAACGTATTTTGGTATAGAAGAGAAATTGATCCCAAATCTTAACATTCATGAACTTGTTTGTGTGTTATGTTTTAACGATGTGGAGGACAACAATCATTTATTCATTTCTTGCCCTCTTTCGAAATTAATTTGAAAGAAGATTACGGATTGGGTCTACATTGAGTCGTTACATTGTGATAATGTTTATTTAGTGGTATCGTAACTAAATTATTTTCAATGATGCAATTGATAATATTACGACATTGTGCATAGGTCAATCCACTTGTCGTGGTGGTGGTTAGATTTTTGGTCCACATCAGTTGAGAGATATTCATATTATGATACATATTCTTATTATGAATTCTATAAATATCTAACTTACTTTGATAAATTGTTAAAAATGCTAAACAAAAAATATATTTATCTTTTGCCCAAATATATTTCAACAGAATAACACATAAAATATTAACACTTAAGATGAATATATAAGATATCATCTAACACATAGATTATTAAGAATCTTATAAGAATGAAGACTAATTAGTACTACATTTTGTTTTTTCATAAGCAAATGAGATTGAATTAAAAATTATTAGGGGTGCTTAACCCAAGGTTACAAAAGAAACAAATGACAAGACAAGAAACATTTGTCCCAACTCTAAGATACACATTAAACCAATCCTACGAAAGCGACTTAATTGCACATAAACCGTCAAAATTAGACAACATAATATCTTTAAAAAGGATATCATTCCTACACTTTCAAATCACCCAACAAATAGTCAAATAAAAAAAACCCAAATGTAAGGAAAAATGCGACTTACAAGCGAAATAAATAAATGTGACATTTATATATATTACAATAAATGTCATAACTATAAAAATTATATTTATAAAATAAATGTCACTTTAAATTTTTAATATATTTATAGATTTGATATTCTGATTATATTTTTAATTAAGTACTCTTAATTTATTATCCCTACATATAAAATCAGCTCATATAGACTTCTCTTCACTTCATCTTACTTAACTTTATGTGTATGTTTGAAAATTAATAAAATCATAATCATGTTGAAATCATACGTATTAATATTAAATAATTTTAGGCTAAATGATTAAAATTTAAATAATTTTTTTCATTGTTTTTATATACACTTAGTTTTTTTTACCATTGAGTATTAACTAAAAGTGAAAAATGTTTTATTGAAATTTAGCAAAAAGAAAAGTTTTACATTTAAACCGATTGTTTATTAGAGTTAATCAAATTTATTTATTTTTGTTAATGAATAATTAATAATTATTTATTATTTTAACTTTTCATAAACAAATATTAAGATAGTCGTGCAACAACATGCGGACTCAACATAAAAGCGCAACACGAGATTTATGGTTAATTATAATTAATTTTTAAATGATAAAGATCATTTCACTATTACAGGTAAAAAATCTTGTAATGGGTAAGTCTCGTAAGCAAATGTTTGAAATAAAAGAATAAAATAATTGATCCAGTAAAAAGTTTGAATTTAAAAATACAATGACATAAAGTCAAAGTCATAGATGATGGTTGAACAATGATTAATATTAAAATATTTTAACTAATATTGTTATACTCTAGTAATATTGTGAACTTAATTCAATCAAAATAAATTGTAAAACTTTATTAATATAAAATACATAACGTATTTTGGTATAGAAGAGAAATTGATCCCAAATCTTAACATTCATGAACTTGTTTGTGTGTTATGTTTTAACGATGTGGAGGACAACAATCATTTATTCATTTCTTGCCCTCTTTCGAAATTAATTTGAAAGAAGATTACGGATTGGGTCGACATTGAGTCGTTACATTGTGATAATGTTTATTTAGTGGTATCGTAACTAAATTATTTTCAATGATGCAATTGATAATATTACGACATTGTGCATAGGTCAATCCACTTGTCGTGGTGGTGGTTAGATTTTTGGTCCACATCAGTTGAGAGATGTTCATATTATGATAGATATTCTTATTATGAATTCTATAAATATCTAACTTACTTTGATAAATTGTTAAAAATGCTAAACAAAAAATATATTTATCTTTTGCCCAAATATATTTCAACAGAATAACACATAAAATATTAACACTTAAGATGAATATATAAGATATCATCTAACACATAGATTATTAAGAATCTTATAAGAATGAAGACTAATTAGTACTACATTTTGTTTTTTCATAAGCAAATGAGATTGAATTAAAAATTATTAGGGGTGCTTAACCCAAGGTTACAAAAGAAACAAATGACAAGACAAGAAACATTTGTCCCAACTCTAAGATACATATTAAACCAATCCTATGAAAGCGACTTAATTGCACATAAACCGTCAAAATTAGACAACATAATATCTTTAAAAAGGATATCATTCCTACACTTTCAAATCACCCAACAAATAGTCAAATAAAAAAAACCCAAATGTAAGGAAAAATGCGACTTACAAGCGAAATAAATAAATGTGACATTTATATATATTACAATAAATGTCACAATTATAAAAATTATATTTATAAAATAAATGTCACTTTAAATTTTTAATATATTTATAGATTTGATATTCTGATTATATTTTTAATTAAGTACTCTTAATTTATTATCCCTACATATAAAATCAGCTCATATAGACTTCTCTTCACTTCATCTTACTTAACTTTATGTGTATGTTTGAAAATTAATAAAATCATAATCATGTTGAAATCATACGTATTAATATTAAATAATTTTAGGCTAAATGATTAAAATTTAAATAATTTTTTTCATTGTTTTTATATCCACTTAGTTTTTTTTACCATTGAGTATTAACTAAAAGTGAAAAATGTTTTATTGAAATTTAGCAAAAAGAAAAGTTTTACATTTAAACCGATTGTTTATTAGAGTTAATAAAATTTATTTATTTTTGTTAATGAATAATTAATAATTATTTATTATTTTAACTTTTCATAAACAAATATTAAGATAGTCGTGCAACAACATGCGGACTCAACATAAAAGCGCAACACGAGATTTATGGTTAATTATAATTAATTTTTAAATGATAAAGATCATTTCACTATTACAGGTAAAAATCCTTGTAATGGGTAAGTCTCGTAAGCAAATGTTTGAAATAAAAGAATAAAATAATTGATCCAGTAAAAAGTTTGAATTTAAAAATACAATGACATAAAGTCAAAGTCATAGATGATGGTTGAACAATGATTAATATTAAAATATTTTAACTAATATTGTTATACTCTAGTAATATTGTGAACTTAATTCAATCAAAATAAATTGTAAAACTTGATTAATATAAAATACATAACGTATTTTGGTATAGAAGAGAAATTGATCCCAAATCTTAACATTCATGAACTTGTTTGTGTGTTATGTTTTAACGATGTGGAGGACAACAATCATTTATTCATTTCTTGCCCTCTTTCGAAATTAATTTGAAAGAAGATTACGGATTGGGTCGACATTGAGTCGTTACATTGTGATAATGTTTATTTAGTGGTATCGTAACTAAATTATTTTCAATGATGCAATTGATAATATTACGACATTGTGCATAGGTCAATCCACTTGTCGTGGTGGTGGTTAGATTTTTGGTCCACATCAGTTGAGAGATGTTCATATTATGATAGATATTCTTATTATGAATTCTATAAATATCTAACTTACTTTGATAAATTGTTAAAAATGCTAAACAAAAAATATATTTATATTTTGCCCAAATATATTTCAACAGAATAACACATAAAAGATTAACACTTAAGATGAATATATAAGATATCATCTAACACATAGATTATTAAGAATCTTATAAGAATGATGACTAATTAGTACTACATTTTGTTTTTTCATAAGCAAATGAGATTGAATTAAAAATTATTAGGGGTGCTTAACCCAAGGTTACAAAAGAAACAAATGACAAGACAAGAAACATTTGTCCCAACTCTAAAATACACATTAAACCAATCCTACGAAAGCGACTTAATTGCACCTAAACCGTCAAAATTAGACAACATAATATCTTTAAAAAGGATATCATTCCTACACTTTTAAATCACCCAACAAATAGTCAAATAAAAAAAAACCAAATGTAAGGAAAAATGCGACTTACAAGCGAAATAAATAAATGTGACATTTATATATATTACAATAAATGTCACAATTATATAAATTGTATTTTTAAAATAAATGTCACTTTAAATTTTTAATATATTTATAGATTTGATATTCTGATTATATTTTTAATT
The DNA here is from genome assembly GCA_963966055.1 of Lathyrus aphaca. Lineage (NCBI taxonomy): Eukaryota > Viridiplantae > Streptophyta > Magnoliopsida > Fabales > Fabaceae > Lathyrus > Lathyrus aphaca. The sequence continues at coordinate 268,764,841 of OZ014525.1, forward strand.
AAGTACTCTTAATTTATTATCCCTACATATAAAATCAGCTCATATAGACTTCTCTTCACTTCATCTTACTTAACTTTATGTGTATGTTTGAAAATTAATAAAATCATAATCATGTTGAAATCATACGTATTAATATTAAATAATTTTAGGCTAAATGATTAAAATTTAAATAATTTTTTTCATTGTTTTTATATAAACTTAGTTTTTTTTACCATTGAGTATTAACTAAAAGTGAAAAATGTTTTATTGAAATTTAGCAAAAAGAAAAGTTTTACATTTAAACCGATTGTTTATTAGAGTTAATCAAATTTATTTATTTTTGTTAATGAATAATTAATAATTATTTATTTTTTTAACTTTTCATAAACAAATATTAAGATAGTCGTGCAACAACATGCGGACTCAACATAAAAGCGCAACACGAGATTTATGGTTAATTATAATTAATTTTTAAATGATAAAGATCATTTCACTGTTACAGGTAAAAAACCTTGTAATGGGTAGGTCTCGTAAACAAATGTTTGAAATAAAAGAATAAAATAATTGATCCAGTAAAAAGTTTGAATTTAAAAATACAATGACATAAAGTCAAAGTCATAGATGATGGTTTAACAATGATTAATATTAAAATATTTTAACTAATATTGTTATACTCTAGTAATATTGTGAACTTAATTCAATCAAAATAAATTGTAAAACTTGATTAATATAAAATACATAAAGTATTTTGGTATAGAAGAGAAATTGATCCAAAATCTTAACATTCATGAACTTGTTTGTGTGTTATGTTTTAACGACGTGGAGGACAACAATCATTTATTCATTTCTTGCCCTCTTTCGAAATTAATTTGAAAGAAGATTACGGATTGGGTCGACATTGAGTCGTTACATTGTGATAATGTTTATTTAGTGGTATCGTAACTAAATTATTTTCAACGATGCAATTGATAATATTACGACATTGTGCATAGGTCAATCCACTTGTCGTGGTGGTGGTTAGATTTTTGGTCCACATCAGTTGATAGATGTTCATATTATGATAGATATTCTTATTATGAATTCTATAAATATGTAACTTACTTTGATAAATTGTTAAAAATGCTAAACAAAAAATATATTTATAATTTGCCCAACTATATTTCAACAGAATAACACATAAAAGATTAACACTTAAGATGAATATATAAGATATCATCTAACACATAGATTATTAAGAATCTTATAAGAATGAAGACTAATTAGTACTACATTTTGTTTTTTCATAAGCAAATGAGATTGAATTAAAAATTATTAGGGGTGCTTAACCCAAGGTTACAAAAGAAACAAACGACAAGACAAGAAACATTTGTCCCAACTCTAACATACACATTAAACCAATCCTACGAAAGCGACTTAATTGCACCTAAACCGTAAAAATTAGACAACATAATATCTTTAAAAAGGATATCATTCCTACACTTTCAAATCACCCAACAAATAGTCAAATAAAAAAAACCCAAATGTAAGGAAAAATTTGACTTACAAGCGAAATAAATAAATGTGACTTTTATATATATTACAATAAATGTCACAATTATATAAATTGTATTTTTAAAATAAATGTCACTTTAAATTTTTAATATATTTATAGATTTGATATTCTTATTATATTTTTAATTAAGTACTCTTAATTTATTATCCCTACATATAAAATCAGCTCATATAGACTTCTCTTCACTTCATCTTACTTAACTTTATGTGTATGTTTGAAAATTAATAAAATCATAATCATGTTGAAATCATACGTATTAATATTAAATAATTTTAGGCTAAATGATTAAAATTTAAATAATTTTTTTCATTGTTTTTATATACACTTAGTTTTTTTTACCATTGAGTATTAACTAAAAGTAAAAAATGTTTTATTGAAATTTAGCAAAAAGAAAAGTTTTACATTTAAACCGATTGTTTATTAGAGTTAATCAAATTTATTTATTTTTGTTAATGAATAATTAATAATTATTTATTATTTTAACTTTTCATAAACAAATATTAAGATAGTCGTGCAACAACATGCGGACTCAACATAAAAGCGCAACACGAGATTTATGGTTAATTATAATTAATTTTTAAATGATAAAGATCATTTCACTGTTACAGGTAAAAAACTTTGTAATGGGTAAGTCTCGTAAACAAATGTTTGAAATAAAAGAATAAAATAATTGATCCAGTAAAAAGTTTGAATTTAAAAATACAATGCCATAAAGTCAAAGTCATAGATGATGGTTGAACAATGATTAATATTAAAATATTTTAACTAATATTGTTATACTCTAGTAATATTGTGAACTTAATTCAATCAAAATAAATTGTAAAACTTGATTAATATAAAATACATAAAGTATTTTGGTATAGAAGAGAAATTGAACCCAAATCTTAACATTCATGAACTTGTTTGTGTGTTATGTTTTAACGATGTGGAGGACAACAATCATTTATTCATTTCTTGCCCTCTTTCGAAATTAATTTGAAAGAAGATTACGGATTGGGTCGACATTGAGTCGTTATATTGTGATAATGTTTATTTAGTCGTATCGTAACTAAATTATTTCCAATGATGCAATTGATAATATTACGACATTGTGCATAGGTCAATCCACTTGTCGTGGTGGTGGTTAGATTTTTGGTCCACATCAGTTGATAGAAGTTCATATTATGATAGATATTCTTATTATGAATTCTATAAATATGTAACTTACTTTGATAAATTGTTAAAAATGCTAAACAAACAATATATTTATATTTTGCCCAAATATATTTCAACAGAATAACACATAAAAGATTAACACTTAAGATGAATATATAAGATATCATCTAACACATAGATTATTAAGAATCTTATAAGAATGAAGACTAATTAGTACTACATTTTGTTTTTTCATAAGAAAATGAGATTGAATTAAAAATTATTAGGGGTGCTTAACCAAAGGTTACAAAAGAAACAAATGACAAGACAAGAAACATTTGTCCCAACTCTAACATACACATTAAACCAATCCTACGAAAGCGACTTAATTGCACCTAAACCGTAAAAATTAGACAACATAATATCTTTAAAAAGGATATCATTCCTACACTTTCAAATCACCCAACAAATAGTCAAATAAAAAAAACCCAAATGTAAGGAAAAATGCGACTTACAAGCGAAATAAATAAATGTGACTTTTATATATATTACAATAAATGTCACAATTATATAAATTGTATTTTTAAAATAAATGTCACTTTAAATTTTTAATATATTTATAGATTTGATATTCTTATTATATTTTTAATTAAGTACTCTTAATTTATTATCCCTACATATAAAATCAGCTCATATAGACTTCTCTTCACTTCATCTTACTTAACTTTATGTGTATGTTTGAAAATTAATAAAATCATAATCATGTTGAAATCATACGTATTAATATTAAATAATTTTAGGCTAAATGATTAAAATTTAAATAATTTTTTTCATTGTTTTTATATACACTTAGTTGTTTTTACCATTGAGTATTAACTAAAAGTAAAAAATGTTTTATTGAAATTTAGCAAAAAGAAAAGTTTTACATTTAAACCGATTGTTTATTAGAGTTAATCAAATTTATTTATTTTTGTTAATGAATAATTAATAATTATTTATTATTTTAACTTTTCATAAACAAATATTAAGATAGTCGTGCAACAACATGCGGACTCAACATAAAAGCGCAACACGAGATTTATGGTTAATTATAATTAATTTTTAAATGATAAAGATCATTTCACTGTTACAGGTAAAAAACTTTGTAATGGGTAAGTCTCGTAAACAAATGTTTGAAATAAAAGAATAAAATAATTGATCCAGTAAAAAGTTTGAATTTAAAAATACAATGCCATAAAGTCAAAGTCATAGATGATGGTTGAACAATGATTAATATTAAAATATTTTAACTAATATTGTTATACTCTAGTAATATTGTGAACTTAATTCAATCAAAATAAATTGTAAAACTTGATTAATATAAAATACATAAAGTATTTTGGTATAGAAGAGAAATTGAACCCAAATCTTAACATTCATGAACTTGTTTGTGTGTTATGTTTTAACGATGTGGAGGACAACAATCATTTATTCATTTCTTGCCCTCTTTCGAAATTAATTTGAAAGAAGATTACGGATTGGGTCGACATTGAGTCGTTATATTGTGATAATGTTTATTTAGTCGTATCGTAACTAAATTATTTCCAATGATGCAATTGATAATATTACGACATTGTGCATAGGTCAATCCACTTGTCGTGGTGGTGGTTAGATTTTTGGTCCACATCAGTTGATAGAAGTTCATATTATGATAGATATTCTTATTATGAATTCTATAAATATGTAACTTACTTTGATAAATTGTTAAAAATGCTAAACAAACAATATATTTATATTTTGCCCAAATATATTTCAACAGAATAACACATAAAAGATTAACACTTAAGATGAATATATAAGATATCATCTAACACATAGATTATTAAGAATCTTATAAGAATGAAGACTAATTAGTACTACATTTTGTTTTTTCATAAGAAAATGAGATTGAATTAAAAATTATTAGGGGTGCTTAACCAAAGGTTACAAAAGAAACAAATGACAAGACAAGAAACATTTGTCCCAACTCTAACATACACATTAAACCAATCCTACGAAAGCGACTTAATTGCACCTAAACCGTAAAAATTAGACAACATAATATCTTTAAAAAGGATATCATTCCTACACTTTCAAATCACCCAACAAATAGTCAAATAAAAAAAACCCAAATGTAAGGAAAAATGCGACTTACAAGCGAAATAAATAAATGTGACTTTTATATATATTACAATAAATGTCACAATTATATAAATTGTATTTTTAAAATAAATGTCACTTTAAATTTTTAATATATTTATAGATTTGATATTCTTATTATATTTTTAATTAAGTACTCTTAATTTATTATCCCTACATATAAAATCAGCTCATATAGACTTCTCTTCACTTCATCTTACTTAACTTTATGTGTATGTTTGAAAATTAATAAAATCATAATCATGTTGAAATCATACGTATTAATATTAAATAATTTTAGGCTAAATGATTAAAATTTAAATAATTTTTTTCATTGTTTTTATATACACTTAGTTTTTTTTACCATTGAGTATTAACTAAAAGTAAAAAATGTTTTATTGAAATTTAGCAAAAAGAAAAGTTTTACATTTAAACCGATTGTTTATTAGAGTTAATCAAATTTATTTATTTTTGTTAATGAATAATTAATAATTATTTATTATTTTAACTTTTCATAAACAAATATTAAGATAGTCGTGCAACAACATGCGGACTCAACATAAAAGCGCAACACGAGATTTATGGTTAATTATAATTAATTTTTAAATGATAAAGATCATTTCACTGTTACAGGTAAAAAACTTTGTAATGGGTAAGTCTCGTAAACAAATGTTTGAAATAAAAGAATAAAATAATTGATCCAGTAAAAAGTTTGAATTTAAAAATACAATGCCATAAAGTCAAAGTCATAGATGATGGTTGAACAATGATTAATATTAAAATATTTTAACTAATATTGTTATACTCTAGTAATATTGTGAACTTAATTCAATCAAAATAAATTGTAAAACTTGATTAATATAAAATACATAAAGTATTTTGGTATAGAAGAGAAATTGAACCCAAATCTTAACATTCATGAACTTGTTTGTGTGTTATGTTTTAACGATGTGGAGGACAACAATCATTTATTCATTTCTTGCCCTCTTTCGAAATTAATTTGAAAGAAGATTACGGATTGGGTCGACATTGAGTCGTTATATTGTGATAATGTTTATTTAGTCGTATCGTAACTAAATTATTTCCAATGATGCAATTGATAATATTACGACATTGTGCATAGGTCAATCCACTTGTCGTGGTGGTGGTTAGATTTTTGGTCCACATCAGTTGATAGAAGTTCATATTATGATAGATATTCTTATTATGAATTCTATAAATATGTAACTTACTTTGATAAATTGTTAAAAATGCTAAACAAACAATATATTTATATTTTGCCCAAATATATTTCAACAGAATAACACATAAAAGATTAACACTTAAGATGAATATATAAGATATCATCTAACACATAGATTATTAAGAATCTTATAAGAATGAAGACTAATTAGTACTACATTTTGTTTTTTCATAAGAAAATGAGATTGAATTAAAAATTATTAGGGGTGCTTAACCAAAGGTTACAAAAGAAACAAATGACAAGACAAGAAACATTTGTCCCAACTCTAACATACACATTAAACCAATCCTACGAAAGCGACTTAATTGCACCTAAACCGTAAAAATTAGACAACATAATATCTTTAAAAAGGATATCATTCCTACACTTTCAAATCACCCAACAAATAGTCAAATAAAAAAAACCCAAATGTAAGGAAAAATGCGACTTACAAGCGAAATAAATAAATGTGACTTTTATATATATTACAATAAATGTCACAATTATATAAATTGTATTTTTAAAATAAATGTCACTTTAAATTTTTAATATATTTATAGATTTGATATTCTTATTATATTTTTAATTAAGTACTCTTAATTTATTATCCCTACATATAAAATCAGCTCATATAGACTTCTCTTCACTTCATCTTACTTAACTTTATGTGTATGTTTGAAAATTAATAAAATCATAATCATGTTGAAATCATACGTATTAATATTAAATAATTTTAGGCTAAATGATTAAAATTTAAATAATTTTTTTCATTGTTTTTATATACACTTAGTTTTTTTTACCATTGAGTATTAACTAAAAGTAAAAAATGTTTTATTGAAATTTAGCAAAAAGAAAAGTTTTACATTTAAACCGATTGTTTATTAGAGTTAATCAAATTTATTTATTTTTGTTAATGAATAATTAATAATTATTTATTATTTTAACTTTTCATAAACAAATATTAAGATAGTCGTGCAACAACATGCGGACTCAACATAAAAGCGCAACACGAGATTTATGGTTAATTATAATTAATTTTTAAATGATAAAGATCATTTCACTGTTACAGGTAAAAAACTTTGTAATGGGTAAGTCTCGTAAACAAATGTTTGAAATAAAAGAATAAAATAATTGATCCAGTAAAAAGTTTGAATTTAAAAATACAATGCCATAAAGTCAAAGTCATAGATGATGGTTGAACAATGATTAATATTAAAATATTTTAACTAATATTGTTATACTCTAGTAATATTGTGAACTTAATTCAATCAAAATAAATTGTAAAACTTGATTAATATAAAATACATAAAGTATTTTGGTATAGAAGAGAAATTGAACCCAAATCTTAACATTCATGAACTTGTTTGTGTGTTATGTTTTAACGATGTGGAGGACAACAATCATTTATTCATTTCTTGCCCTCTTTCGAAATTAATTTGAAAGAAGATTACGGATTGGGTCGACATTGAGTCGTTATATTGTGATAATGTTTATTTAGTCGTATCGTAACTAAATTATTTCCAATGATGCAATTGATAATATTACGACATTGTGCATAGGTCAATCCACTTGTCGTGGTGGTGGTTAGATTTTTGGTCCACATCAGTTGATAGAAGTTCATATTATGATAGATATTCTTATTATGAATTCTATAAATATGTAACTTACTTTGATAAATTGTTAAAAATGCTAAACAAACAATATATTTATATTTTGCCCAAATATATTTCAACAGAATAACACATAAAAGATTAACACTTAAGATGAATATATAAGATATCATCTAACACATAGATTATTAAGAATCTTATAAGAATGAAGACTAATTAGTACTACATTTTGTTTTTTCATAAGAAAATGAGATTGAATTAAAAATTATTAGGGGTGCTTAACCAAAGGTTACAAAAGAAACAAATGACAAGACAAGAAACATTTGTCCCAACTCTAACATACACATTAAACCAATCCTACGAAAGCGACTTAATTGCACCTAAACCGTAAAAATTAGACAACATAATATCTTTAAAAAGGATATCATTCCTACACTTTCAAATCACCCAGCAAATAGTCAAATAAAAAAAACCCAAATGTAAGGAAAAATGCGACTTACAAGCGAAATAAATAAATGTGACTTTTATATATATTACAATAAATGTCACAATTATATAAATTGTATTTTTAAAATAAATGTCACTTTAAATTTTTAATATATTTATAGATTTGATATTCTTATTATATTTTTAATTAAGTACTCTTAATTTATTATCCCTACATATAAAATCAGCTCATATAGACTTCTCTTCACTTCATCTTACTTAACTTTATGTGTATGTTTGAAAATTAATAAAATCATAATCATGTTGAAATCATACGTATTAATATTAAATAATTTTAGGCTAAATGATTAAAATTTAAATAATTTTTTTCATTGTTTTTATATACACTTAGTTTTTTTTACCATTGAGTATTAACTAAAAGTAAAAAATGTTTTATTGAAATTTAGCAAAAAGAAAAGTTTTACATTTAAACCGATTGTTTATTAGAGTTAATCAAATTTATTTATTTTTGTTAATGAATAATTAATAATTATTTATTATTTTAACTTTTCATAAACAAATATTAAGATAGTCGTGCAACAACATGCGGACTCAACATAAAAGCGCAACACGAGATTTATGGTTAATTATAATTAATTTTTAAATGATAAAGATCATTTCACTGTTACAGGTAAAAAACTTTGTAATGGGTAAGTCTCGTAAACAAATGTTTGAAATAAAAGAATAAAATAATTGATCCAGTAAAAAGTTTGAATTTAAAAATACAATGCCATAAAGTCAAAGTCATAGATGATGGTTGAACAATGATTAATATTAAAATATTTTAACTAATATTGTTATACTCTAGTAATATTGTGAACTTAATTCAATCAAAATAAATTGTAAAACTTGATTAATATAAAATACATAAAGTATTTTGGTATAGAAGAGAAATTGAACCCAAATCTTAACATTCATGAACTTGTTTGTGTGTTATGTTTTAACGATGTGGAGGACAACAATCATTTATTCATTTCTTGCCCTCTTTCGAAATTAATTTGAAAGAAGATTACGGATTGGGTCGACATTGAGTCGTTATATTGTGATAATGTTTATTTAGTCGTATCGTAACTAAATTATTTCCAATGATGCAATTGATAATATTACGACATTGTGCATAGGTCAATCCACTTGTCGTGGTGGTGGTTAGATTTTTGGTCCACATCAGTTGATAGAAGTTCATATTATGATAGATATTCTTATTATGAATTCTATAAATATGTAACTTACTTTGATAAATTGTTAAAAATGCTAAACAAACAATATATTTATATTTTGCCCAAATATATTTCAACAGAATAACACATAAAAGATTAACACTTAAGATGAATATATAAGATATCATCTAACACATAGATTATTAAGAATCTTATAAGAATGAAGACTAATTAGTACTACATTTTGTTTTTTCATAAGAAAATGAGATTGAATTAAAAATTATTAGGGGTGCTTAACCAAAGGTTACAAAAGAAACAAATGACAAGACAAGAAACATTTGTCCCAACTCTAACATACACATTAAACCAATCCTACGAAAGCGACTTAATTGCACCTAAACCGTAAAAATTAGACAACATAATATCTTTAAAAAGGATATCATTCCTACACTTTCAAATCACCCAACAAATAGTCAAATAAAAAAAAACCAAATGTAAGGAAAAATGCGACTTACAAGCGAAATAAATAAATGTGACTTTTATATATATTACAATAAATGTCACAATTATATAAATTGTATTTTTAAAATAAATGTCACTTTAAATTTTTAATATATTTATAGATTTGATATTCTTATTATATTTTTAATTAAGTACTCTTAATTTATTATCCCTACATATAAAATCAGCTCATATAGACTTCTCTTCACTTCATCTTACTTAACTTTATGTGTATGTTTGAAAATTAATAAAATCATAATCATGTTGAAATCATACGTATTAATATTAAATAATTTTAGGCTAAATGATTAAAATTTAAATAATTTTTTTCATTGTTTTTATATACACTTAGTTTTTTTTACCATTGAGTATTAACTAAAAGTAAAAAATGTTTTATTGAAATTTAGCAAAAAGAAAAGTTTTACATTTAAACCGATTGTTTATTAGAGTTAATCAAATTTATTTATTTTTGTTAATGAATAATTAATAATTATTTATTATTTTAACTTTTCATAAACAAATATTAAGATAGTCGTGCAACAACATGCGGACTCAACATAAAAGCGCAACACGAGATTTATGGTTAATTATAATTAATTTTTAAATGATAAAGATCATTTCACTGTTACAGGTAAAAAACTTTGTAATGGGTAAGTCTCGTAAACAAATGTTTGAAATAAAAGAATAAAATAATTGATCCAGTAAAAAGTTTGAATTTAAAAATACAATGCCATAAAGTCAAAGTCATAGATGATGGTTGAACAATGATTAATATTAAAATATTTTAACTAATATTGTTATACTCTAGTAATATTGTGAACTTAATTCAATCAAAATAAATTGTAAAACTTGATTAATATAAAATACATAAAGTATTTTGGTATAGAAGAGAAATTGAACCCAAATCTTAACATTCATGAACTTGTTTGTGTGTTATGTTTTAACGATGTGGAGGACAACAATCATTTATTCATTTCTTGCCCTCTTTCGAAATTAATTTGAAAGAAGATTACGGATTGGGTCGACATTGAGTCGTTATATTGTGATAATGTTTATTTAGTCGTATCGTAACTAAATTATTTCCAATGATGCAATTGATAATATTACGACATTGTGCATAGGTCAATCCACTTGTCGTGGTGGTGGTTAGATTTTTGGTCCACATCAGTTGATAGAAGTTCATATTATGATAGATATTCTTATTATGAATTCTATAAATATGTAACTTACTTTGATAAATTGTTAAAAATGCTAAACAAACAATATATTTATATTTTGCCCAAATATATTTCAACAGAATAACACATAAAAGATTAACACTTAAGATGAATATATAAGATATCATCTAACACATAGATTATTAAGAATCTTATAAGAATGAAGACTAATTAGTACTACATTTTGTTTTTTCATAAGAAAATGAGATTGAATTAAAAATTATTAGGGGTGCTTAACCAAAGGTTACAAAAGAAACAAATGACAAGACAAGAAACATTTGTCCCAACTCTAAGATACACATTAAACCAATCCTACGAAAGCGACTTAATTGCACCTAAACCGTAAAAATTAGACAACATAATATCTTTAAAAAGGATATCATTCCTACACTTTCAAATCACCCAACAAATAGTCAAATAAAAAAAACCCAAATGTAAGGAAAAATGCGACTTACAAGCGAAATAAATAAATGTGACATTTATATATATTACAATAAATGTCACAATTATAAAAATTATATTTTTAAAATAAATGTCACTTTAAATTTTTAATATATTTATAGATTTAATATTCTAATTATATTTTTAATTAAGTACTCTTAATTTATTATCCCTACATATAAAATAAGCTCATATAGACTTCTCTTCACTTCATCTTACTTAACTTTATGTGTATGTTTGAAAATTAATAAAATCATAATCATGTTGAAATCATACGTATTAATATTAAATAATTTTAGGCTAAATGATTAAAATTTAAATAATTTTTTTCATTGTTTTTATATACACTTAGTTTTTTTTACCATTGAGTATTAACTAAAATTGAAAAATGTTTTATTGAAATTTAGCAAAAAGAAAAGTTTTACATTTAAACCGATTGTTTATTAGAGTTAATCAAATTTATTTATTTTTGTTAATGAATAATTAATAATTATTTATTATTTTAACTTTTCATAAACAAATATTAAGATAGTCGTGCAACAACATGCGAACTCAACATAAAAGCGCAACACGAGATTTATGGTTAATTATAATTAATTTTTAAATGATAAAGATCATTTCACTGTTACAGGTAAAAAACCTTGTAATGGGTAAGTCTCATAAGCAAATGTTTGAAATAAAAGAATAAAATAATTGATCCAGTAAAAAGTTTGAATTTAAAAATACAATGACATAAAGTCAAAGTCATAGATGATGGTTTAACAATGATTAATATTAAAATATTTTAACTAATATTGTTATACTCTAGTAATATTGTGAACTTAATTCAATCAAAATAAATTGTAAAACTTGATTAATATAAAATACATAACGTATTTTGGTATAGAAGAGAAATTGATCCCAAATCTTAACATTCATGAACTTGTTTGTGTGTTATGTTTTAACGATGTGGAGGACAACAATCATTTATTCATTTCTTGCCCTCTTTCGAAATTAATTTAAAAGAAGATTACGGATTGGGTCGACATTGAGTCGTTACATTGTGATAATGTTTATTTAGTGGTATCGTAACTAAATTATTTTCAATGATGCAATTGATAATATTACGACATTGTGCATAGGTCAATCCACTTGTCGTGGTGGTGGTTTGATTTTGGGTCCACATCAGTTGATAGATGTTCATATTATGATAGATATTCTTATTATGAATTCTATAAATATCTAACTTACTTTGATAAATTGTTAAAAATGCTAAACAAAAAATATATTTATATTTTGCCCAAATATATTTCAACAGAATAACACATAAAAGATTAACACTTAAGATGAATATATAAGATATCATCTAACACATAGATTATTAAGAATCTTATAAGAATGAAGACTAATTAGTACTACATTTTGTTTTTTCATAAGCAAATGAGATTGAATTAAAAATTATTAGGGGTGCTTAACCCAAGGTTACAAAAGAAACAAATGACAAGACAAGAAACATTTGTCCCAACTCTAAGATACACATTAAACCAATCCTACAAAAGCGACTTAATTGCACCTAAACCGTAAAAATTAGACAACATAATATCTTTAAAAAGGATATCATTCCTACACTTTCAAATCACCCAACAAATAGTCAAATAAAAAAAACCAAAATGTAAGGAAAAATGCGACTTACAAGCGAAATAAATAAATGTGACATTTATATATATTACAATAAATGTCACAATTATAAAAATTATATTTTTAAAATAAATGTCACTTTAAATTTTTAATATATTTATAGATTTGATATTCTGATTATATTTTTAATTAAGTACTCTTAATTTATTATCCCTACATATAAAATCAGCTCATATAGACTTCTCTTCACTTCCTCTTACTTAACTTTATGTGTATGTTTGAAAATTAATAAAATCATAATCATGTTGAAATCATACGTATTAATATTAAATAATTTTAGGCTAAATGATTAAAATTTAAATAATTTTTTTCATTGTTTTTATATACACTTAGTTTTTTTTTACCATTGAGTATTAACTAAAAGTCAAAAATGTTTTATTGAAATTTAGCAAAAAGAAAAGTTTTAAATTTAAACCGATTGTTTATTAGAGTTAATCAAATTTATTTATTTTTGTTAATGAATAATTAATAATTATTTATTATTTTAACTTTTCATAAACAAATATTAAGATAGTCGTCAAACAACATGCGGACTCAACATAAAAGCGCAACACGAGATTTATGGTTAATTATAATTAATTTTTAAATGATAAAGATCATTTCACTGTTACAGGTAAAAAACCTTGTAATGGGTAAGTCTCATAAGCAAATGTTTGAAATAAAAGAATAAAATAATTGATCCAGTAAAAAGTTTGAATTTAAAAATACAATGACATAAAGTCAAAGTCATAGATGATGGTTGAACAATGATTAATATTAAAATATTTTATCTAATATTGTTATACTCTAGTAATATTGTGAACTTAATTCAATCAAAATAAATTGTAAAACTTGATTAATATAAAATACATAACGTATTTTGGTATAGAAGAGAAATTGATCCCAAATCTTAACATTCATGAACTTGTTTGTGTGTTATGTTTTAACGATGTGGAGGACAACAATCATTTATTCATTTCTTGCCCTCTTTCGAAATTAATTTGAAAGAAGATTACGGATTGGGTCGACATTGAGTCGTTACATTGTGATAATGTTTATTTAGTGGTATCGTAACTAAATTATTTTCAATGATGCAATTGATAATATTACGACATTGTGCATAGGTCAATCCACTTGTCGTGGTGGTGGTTTGATTTTGGGTCCACATCAGTTGATAGAAGTTCATATTATGATAGATATTCTTATTATGAATTCTATAAATATGTAACTTACTTTGATAAATTGTTAAAAATGCTAAACAAACAATATATTTATATTTTGCCCAAATATATTTCAACAGAATAACACATAAAAGATTAACACTTAAGATGAATATATAAGATATCATCTAACACATAGATTATTAAGAATCTTATAAGAATGAAGACTAATTAGTACTACATTTTGTTTTTTCATAAGCAAATGAGATTGAATTAAAAATTATTAGGGGTGTTTAACCCAAGGTTACAATAGAAACAAATGACAAGACAATAAACATTTGTCCCAACTCTAAGATACACATTAAACCAATCCTACGAAAGCGACTTAATTGCACCTAAACCGTCAAAATTAGACAACATAATATCTTTAAAAAGGATATCATTCCTACACTTTCAAATCACCCAACAAATAGTCAAATAAAATAAACCCAAATGTAAGAAAAAATGCGACTTACAAGCGAAATAAATAAATGTGACATTTATATATATTACAATAAATGTCACAATTATAAAAATTATATTTTTAAAATAAATGTCACTTTAAATTTTTAATATATTTATAGATTTGATATTCTGATTATATTTTTAATTAAGTACTCTTAATTTATTATCCCTACATATAAAATCAGCTCATATAGACTTCTCTTCACTTCATCTTACTTAACTTTATGTGTATGTTTGAAAATTAATAAAATCATAATCATGTTGAAATCATACGTATTAATATTAAATAATTTTAGGCTAAATGATTAAAATTTAAATAATTTTTTTCATTGTTTTTATATACACTTAGTTTTTTTTTACCATTGAGTATTAACTAAAAGTGAAAAATGTTTTATTGAAATTTAGCAAAAAGAAAAGTTTTAAATTTAAACCGATTGTTTATTAGAGTTAATCAAATTTATTTATTTTTGTTAATGAATAATTAATAATTATTTATTATTTTAACTTTTCATAAACAAATATTAAGATAGTCGTGCAACAACATGCGGACTCAACATAAAAGCGCAACACGAGATTTATGGTTAATTATAATTAATTTTTAAGTGATAAAGATCATTTCACTGTTACAGGTAAAAAACCTTGTAATGGGTAAGTCTCATAAGCAAATGTTTGAAATAAAAGAATAAAATAATTGATCCAGTAAAAAGTTTGAATTTAAAAATACAATGACATAAAGTCAAAGTCATAGATGATGGTTGAACAATGATTAATATTAAAATATTTTATCTAATATTGTTATACTCTAGTAATATTGTGAACTTAATTCAATCAAAATAAATTGTAAAACTTGATTAATATAAAATACATAAAGTATTTTGGTATAGAAGAGAAATTGAACCCAAATCTTAACATTCATGAACTTGTTTGTGTGTTATGTTTTAACGATGTGGAGGACAACAATCATTTATTCATTTCTTGCCCTCTTTCGAAATTAATTTGAAAGAAGATTACGGATTGGGTCGACATTGAGTCGTTATATTGTGATAATGTTTATTTAGTTGTATCGTAACTAAATTATTTCCAATGATGCAATTGATAATATTACGACATTGTGCATAGGTCAATCCACTTGTCGTGGTGGTGGTTAGATTTTTGGTCCACATCAGTTGATAGAAGTTCATATTATGATAGATATTCTTATTATGAATTCTATAAATATGTAACTTACTTTGATAAATTGTTAAAAATGCTAAACAAACAATATATTTATATTTTGCCCAAATATATTTCAACAGAATAACACATAAAAGATTAACACTTAAGATGAATATATAAGATATCATCTAACACATAGATTATTAAGAATCTTATAAGAATGAAGACTAATTAGTACTACATTTTGTTTTTTCATAAGCAAATGAGATTGAATTAAAAATTATTAGGGGTGTTTAACCCAAGGTTACAATAGAAACAAATGACAAGACAATAAACATTTGTCCCAACTCTAAGATACACATTAAACCAATCCTACGAAAGCGACTTAATTGCACCTAAACCGTCAAAATTAGACAACATAATATCTTTAAAAAGGATATCATTCCTACACTTTCAAATCACCCAACAAATAGTCAAATAAAATAAACCCAAATGTAAGAAAAAATGCGACTTACAAGCGAAATAAATAAATGTGACATTTATATATATTACAATAAATGTCACAATTATAAAAATTATATTTTTAAAATAAATGTCACTTTAAATTTTTAATATATTTATAGATTTGATATTCTGATTATATTTTTAATTAAGTACTCTTAATTTATTATCCCTACATATAAAATCAGCTCATATAGACTTCTCTTCACTTCATCTTACTTAACTTTATGTGTATGTTTGAAAATTAATAAAATCATAATCATGTTGAAATCATACGTATTAATATTAAATAATTTTAGGCTAAATGATTAAAATTTAAATAATTTTTTTCATTGTTTTTATATACACTTAGTTTTTTTTTACCATTGAGTATTAACTAAAAGTGAAAAATGTTTTATTGAAATTTAGCAAAAAGAAAAGTTTTAAATTTAAACCGATTGTTTATTAGAGTTAATCAAATTTATTTATTTTTGTTAATGAATAATTAATAATTATTTATTATTTTAACTTTTCATAAACAAATATTAAGATAGTCGTGCAACAACATGCGGACTCAACATAAAAGCGCAACACGAGATTTATGGTTAATTATAATTAATTTTTAAGTGATAAAGATCATTTCACTGTTACAGGTAAAAAACCTTGTAATGGGTAAGTCTCATAAGCAAATGTTTGAAATAAAAGAATAAAATAATTGATCCAGTAAAAAGTTTGAATTTAAAAATACAATGACATAAAGTCAAAGTCATAGATGATGGTTGAACAATGATTAATATTAAAATATTTTATCTAATATTGTTATACTCTAGTAATATTGTGAACTTAATTCAATCAAAATAAATTGTAAAACTTGATTAATATAAAATACATAACGTATTTTGGTATAGAAGAGAAATTGATCCCAAATCTTAACATTCATGAACTTGTTTGTGTGTTATGTTTTAACGATGTGGAGGACAACAATCATTTATTCATTTCTTGCCCTCTTTCGAAATTAATTTGAAAGAAGATTACGGATTGGGTCGACATTGAGTCGTTACATTGTGATAATGTTTATTTAGTGGTATCGTAACTAAATTATTTTCAATGATGCAATTGATAATATTACGACATTATGCATAGGTCAATCCACTTGTCGTGGTGGTGGTTTGATTTTGGGTCCACATCAGTTGATAGAAGTTCATATTATGATAGATATTCTTATTATGAATTCTATAAATATGTAACTTACTTTGATAAATTGTTAAAAATGCTAAACAAACAATATATTTATATTTTGCCCAAATATATTTCAACAGAATAACACATAAAAGATTAACACTTAAGATGAATATATAAGATATCATCTAACACATAGATTATTAAGAATCTTATAAGAATGAAGACTAATTAGTACTACATTTTGTTTTTTCATAAGCAAATGAGATTGAATTAAAAATTATTAGGGGTGTTTAACCCAAGGTTACAATAGAAACAAATGACAAGACAATAAACATTTGTCCCAACTCTAAGATACACATTAAACCAATCCTACGAAAGCGACTTAATTGCACCTAAACCGTCAAAATTAGACAACATAATATCTTTAAAAAGGATATCATTCCTACACTTTCAAATCACCCAACAAATAGTCAAATAAAATAAACCCAAATGTAAGGAAAAATGCGACTTACAAGCGAAATAAATAAATGTGACATTTATATATATTACAATAAATGTCACAATTATAAAAATTATATTTTTAAAATAAATGTCACTTTAAATTTTTAATATATTTATAGATTTGATATTCTGATTATATTTTTAATTAAGTACTCTTAATTTATTATCCCTACATATAAAATCAGCTCATATAGACTTCTCTTCACTTCATCTTACTTAACTTTATGTGTATGTTTGAAAATTAATAAAATCATAATCATGTTGAAATCATACGTATTAATATTAAATAATTTTAGGCTAAATGATTAAAATTTAAATAATTTTTTTCATTGTTTTTATATACACTTAGTTTTTTTTTACCATTGAGTATTAACTAAAAGTGAAAAATGTTTTATTGAAATTTAGCAAAAAGAAAAGTTTTAAATTTAAACCGATTGTTTATTAGAGTTAATCAAATTTATTTATTTTTGTTAATGAATAATTAATAATTATTTATTATTTTAACTTTTCATAAACAAATATTAAGATAGTCGTGCAACAACATGCGGACTCAACATAAAAGCGCAACACGAGATTTATGGTTAATTATAATTAATTTTTAAATGATAAAGATCATTTCACTGTTACAGGTAAAAAACCTTGTAATGGGTAAGTCTCATAAGCAAATGTTTGAAATAAAAGAATAAAAGAATTGATCCAGTAAAAAGTTTGAATTTAAAAATACAATGACATAAAGTCAAAGTCATAGATGATGGTTGAACAATGATTAATATTAAAATATTTTAACTAATATTGTTATACTCTAGTAATATTGTGAACTTAATTCAATCAAAATAAATTGTAAAACTTGATTAATATAAAATACATAACGTATTTTGGTATAGAAGAGAAATTGATCCCATATCTTAACATTCATGACCTTGTTTGTGTGTTATGTTTTAACGATGTGGAGGACAACAATCATTTATTCATTTCTTGCCCTCTTTCGAAATTAATTTGAAAGAAGATTACGGATTGGGTCGACATTGAGTCGTTACATTGTGATAATGTTTATTTAGTGGTATCGTAACTAAATTATTTTCAATGATGCAATTGATAATATTACGACATTGTGCATAGGTCAATCCACTTGTCGTGGTGGTGGTTTGATTTTGGGTCCACATCAGTTGATAGAGGTTCATATTATGATAGATATTCTTATTATGAATTCTATAAATATGTAACTTACTTTGATAAATTGTTAAAAATGCTAAGCAAACAATATATTTATATTTTGCCCAAATATATTTCAACAGAATAACACATAAAAGATTAACACTTAAGATGAATATATAAGATATCATCTAGCACATAGATTATTAAGAATCTTATAAGAATGAAGACTAATTAGTACTACATTTTGTTTTTTCATAAGCAAATGAGATTGAATTAAAAATTATTAGGGGTGCTTAACCCAAGGTTACAAAAGAAACAAATGACAAGACAAGAAACAATTGTCCCAACTCTAAGATACACATTAAACCAATCCTACGAAAGCGACTTAATTGCACCTAAACCGTCAAAATTAGACAACATAATATCTTTAAAAAGGATATCATTCCTACACTTTCAAATCACCCAACAAATAGTCAAATAAAAAAAAACCCAAATGTAAGGAAAAATGCGACTTACAAGCGAAATAAATAAATGTGACATTTATATATATTACAATAAATGTCACAATTATAAAAATTATATTTTTAAAATAAATGTCACTTTAAATTTTTAATATATTTATAGATTTGATATTCTAATTATATTTTTAATTAAGTACTCTTAATTTATTATCCCTACATATAAAATCAGCTCATATAGACTTCTCTTCACTTCATCTTACTTAACTTTATGTGTATGTTTGAAAATTAATAAAATCATAATCATGTAGAAATCATACGTATTAATATTAAATAATTTTAGGCTAAATGATTAAAATTTAAATAATTTTTTTCATTGTTTTTATATACACTTAGTTTTTTTTACCATTGAGTATTAACTAAAATTGAAAAATGTTTTATTGAAATTTAGCAAAAAGAAAAGTTTTACATTTAAACCGATTGTTTATTAGAGTTAATCAAATTTATTTATTTTTGTTAATGAATAATTAATAATTATTTATTATTTTAACTTTTCAGAAACAAATATTAAGATAGTCGTGCAACAACATGCGAACTCAACATAAAAGCGCAACACGAGATTTATGGTTAATTATAATTAATTTTTAAATGATAAAGATCATTTCACTGTTACAGGTAAAAAACCTTGTAATGGGTAAGTCTCATAAGCAAATGTTTGAAATAAAAGAATAAAATAATTGATCCAGTAAAAAGTTTGAATTTAAAAATACAATGACATAAAGTCAAAGTCATAGATGATGGTTTAACAATGATTAATATTAAAATATTTTAACTAATATTGTTATACTCTAGTAATATTGTGAACTTAATTCAATCAAAATAAATTGTAAAACTTGATTAATATAAAATACATAACGTATTTTGGTATAGAAGAGAAATTGATCCCAAATCTTAACATTCATGAACTTGTTTGTGTGTTATGTTTTAACGATGTGGAGGACAACAATCATTTATTCATTTCTTGCCCTCTTTCGAAATTAATTTAAAAGAAGATTACGGATTGGGTCGACATTGAGTCGTTACATTGTGATAATGTTTATTTAGTGGTATCGTAACTAAATTATTTTCAATGATGCAATTGATAATATTACGACATTGTGCATAGGTCAATCCACTTGTCGTGGTGGTGGTTTGATTTTGGGTCCACATCAGTTGATAGAGGTTCATATTATGATAGATATTCTTATTATGAATTCTATAAATATGTAACTTACTTTGATAAATTGTTAAAAATGCTAAGCAAACAATATATTTATATTTTGCCCAAATATATTTCAACAGAATAACACATAAAAGATTAACACTTAAGATGAATATATAAGATATCATCTAGCACATAGATTATTAAGAATCTTATAAGAATGAAGACTAATTAGTACTACATTTTGTTTTTTCATAAGCAAATGAGATTGAATTAAAAATTATTAGGGGTGCTTAACCCAAGGTTACAAAAGAAACAAATGACAAGACAAGAAACAATTGTCCCAACTCTAAGATACACATTAAACCAATCCTACGAAAGCGACTTAATTGCACCTAAACCGTCAAAATTAGACAACATAATATCTTTAAAAAGGATATCATTCCTACACTTTCAAATCACCCAACAAATAGTCAAATAAAAAAAACCCAAATGTAAGGAAAAATGCGACTTACAAGCGAAATAAATAAATGTGACATTTATATATATTACAATAAATGTCACAATTATAAAAATTATATTTTTAAAATAAATGTCACTTTAAATTTTTAATATATTTATAGATTTGATATTCTAATTATATTTTTAATTAAGTACTCTTAATTTATTATCCCTACATATAAAATCAGCTCATATAGACTTCTCTTCACTTCATCTTACTTAACTTTATGTGTATGTTTGAAAATTAATAAAATCATAATCATGTAGAAATCATACGTATTAATATTAAATAATTTTAGGCTAAATGATTAAAATTTAAATAATTTTTTTCATTGTTTTTATATACACTTAGTTTTTTTTACCATTGAGTATTAACTAAAATTGAAAAATGTTTTATTGAAATTTAGCAAAAAGAAAAGTTTTACATTTAAACCGATTGTTTATTAGAGTTAATCAAATTTATTTATTTTTGTTAATGAATAATTAATAATTATTTATTATTTTAACTTTTCAGAAACAAATATTAAGATAGTCGTGCAACAACATGCGAACTCAACATAAAAGCGCAACACGAGATTTATGGTTAATTATAATTAATTTTTAAATGATAAAGATCATTTCACTGTTACAGGTAAAAAACCTTGTAATGGGTAAGTCTCATAAGCAAATGTTTGAAATAAAAGAATAAAATAATTGATCCAGTAAAAAGTTTGAATTTAAAAATACAATGACATAAAGTCAAAGTCATAGATGATGGTTTAACAATGATTAATATTAAAATATTTTAACTAATATTGTTATACTCTAGTAATATTGTGAACTTAATTCAATCAAAATAAATTGTAAAACTTGATTAATATAAAATACATAACGTATTTTGGTATAGAAGAGAAATTGATCCCAAATCTTAACATTCATGAACTTGTTTGTGTGTTATGTTTTAACGATGTGGAGGACAACAATCATTTATTCATTTCTTGCCCTCTTTCGAAATTAATTTAAAAGAAGATTACGGATTGGGTCGACATTGAGTCGTTACATTGTGATAATGTTTATTTAGTGGTATCGTAACTAAATTATTTTCAATGATGCAATTGATAATATTACGACATTGTGCATAGGTCAATCCACTTGTCGTGGTGGTGGTTTGATTTTGGGTCCACATCAGTTGATAGAGGTTCATATTATGATAGATATTCTTATTATGAATTCTATAAATATGTAACTTACTTTGATAAATTGTTAAAAATGCTAAGCAAACAATATATTTATATTTTGCCCAAATATATTTCAACAGAATAACACATAAAAGATTAACACTTAAGATGAATATATAAGATATCATCTAGCACATAGATTATTAAGAATCTTATAAGAATGAAGACTAATTAGTACTACATTTTGTTTTTTCATAAGCAAATGAGATTGAATTAAAAATTATTAGGGGTGCTTAACCCAAGGTTACAAAAGAAACAAATGACAAGACAAGAAACAATTGTCCCAACTCTAAGATACACATTAAACCAATCCTACGAAAGCGACTTAATTGCACCTAAACCGTCAAAATTAGACAACATAATATCTTTAAAAAGGATATCATTCCTACACTTTCAAATCACCCAACAAATAGTCAAATAAAAAAAACCCAAATGTAAGGAAAAATGCGACTTACAAGCGAAATAAATAAATGTGACATTTATATATATTACAATAAATGTCACAATTATAAAAATTATATTTTTAAAATAAATGTCACTTTAAATTTTTAATATATTTATAGATTTGATATTCTGATTATATTTTTAATTAAGTACTCTTAATTTATTATCCCTACATATAAAATCAGCTCATATAGACTTCTCTTCACTTCATCTTACTTAACTTTATGTGTATGTTTGAAAATTAATAAAATCATAATCATGTTGAAATCATACGTATTAATATTAAATAATTTTAGGCTAAATGATTAAAATTTAAATAATTTTTTTCATTGTTTTTATATACACTTAGTTTTTTTTACCATTGAGTATTAACTAAAATTGAAAAATGTTTTATTGAAATTTAGCAAAAAGAAAAGTTTTACATTTAAACCGATTGATTATTAGAGTTAATCAAATTTATTTATTTTTGTTAATGAATAATTAATAATTATTTATTATTTTAACTTTTCATAAACAAATATTAAGATAGTCGTGCAACAACATGCGGACTCAACATAAAAGCGCAACACGAGATTTATGGTTAATTATAATTAATTTTTAAATGATAAAGATCATTTCACTGTTACAGGTAAAAAAACCTTGTAATGGGTAAGTCTCGTAAGCAAATGTTTGAAATAAAAGTATAAAATAATTGATCCAGTAAAAAGTTTGAATTTAAAAATACAATGACATAAAGTCAAAGTCATAGATGATGGTTGAACAATGATTAATATTAAAATATTTTAACTAATATTGTTATACTCTAGTAATATTGTGAACTTAATTCAATCAAAATAAATTGTAAAACTTGATTAATATAAAATACATAACGTATTTTGGTATAGAAGAGAAATTGATCCCAAATCTTAACATTCATGAACTTGTTTGTGTGTTATGTTTTAACGATGTGGAGGACAACAATCATTTATTCATTTCTTGCCCTCTTTCGAAATTAATTTGAAAGAAGATTACGGATTGGGTCGACATTGAGTCGTTACATTGTGATAATGTTTATTTATTGGTATCGTAACTAAATTATTTTCAATGATGCAATTGATAATATTATGAGATTGTGCATAGGTCAATCCACTTGTCGTGGTGGTGGTTTGATTTTGGGTCCACATCAGTTGATAGAAGTTCATATTATGATAGATATTCTTATTATGAATTCTATAAATATGTAACTTACTTTGATAAATTGTTAAAAATGCTAAACAAACAATATATTTATATTTTGCCCAAATATATTTCAACAGAATAACACATAAAAGATTAACACTTAAGATGAATATATAAGATATCATCTAGCACATAGATTATTAAGAATCTTATAAGAATAAAGACTAATTAGTACTACATTTTGTTTTTTCATAAGCAAATGAGATTGAATTAAAAATTATTAGGGGTGCTTAACCCAAGGTTACAAAAGAAACAAATGACAAGACAAGAAACAATTGTCCCAACTCTAAGATACACATTAAACCAATCCTACGAAAGCGACTTAATTGCACCTAAACCGTCAAAATTAGACAACATAATATCTTTAAAAAGGATATCATTCCTACACTTTCAAATCACCCAACAAATAGTCAAATAAAAAAAACCCAAATGTAAGGAAAAATGCGACTTACAAGCGAAATAAATAAATGTGACATTTATATATATTACAATAAATGTCACAATTATAAAAATTATATTTTTAAAATAAATGTCACTTTAAATTTTTAATATATTTATAGATTTGATATTCTGATTATATTTTTAATTAAGTACTCTTAATTTATTATCCCTACATATAAAATCAGCTCATATAGACTTCTCTTCACTTCATCTTACTTAACTTTATGTGTATGTTTGAAAATTAATAAAATCATAATCATGTTGAAATCATACGTATTAATATTAAATAATTTTAGGCTAAATGATTAAAATTTAAATAATTTTTTTCATTGTTTTTATATACACTTAGTTTTTTATACCATTGAGTATTAACTAAAATTGAAAAATGTTTTATTGAAATTTAGCAAAAAGAAAAGTTTTACATTTAAACCGATTGATTATTAGAGTTAATCAAATTTATTTATTTTTGTTAATGAATAATTAATAATTATTTATTATTTTAACTTTTCATAAACAAATATTAAGATAGTCGTGCAACAACATGCGGACTCAACATAAAAGCGCAACACGAGATTTATGGTTAATTATAATTAATTTTTAAATGATAAAGATCATTTCACTGTTACAGGTAAAAAAACCTTGTAATGGGTAAGTCTCGTAAGCAAATGTTTGAAATAAAAGAATAAAATAATTGATCCAGTAAAAAGTTTGAATTTAAAAATACAATGACATAAAGTCAAAGTCATAGATGATGGTTGAACAATGATTAATATTAAAATATTTTAACTAATATTGTTATACTCTAGTAATATTGTGAACTTAATTCAATCAAAATAAATTGTAAAACTTGATTAATATAAAATACATAACGTATTTTGGTATAGAAGAGAAATTGATCCCAAATCTTAACATTCATGAACTTGTTTGTGTGTTATGTTTTAACGATGTGGAGGACAACAATCATTTATTCATTTCTTGCCCTCTTTCGAAATTAATTTGAAAGAAGATTACGGATTGGGTCGACATTGAGTCGTTACATTGTGATAATGTTTATTTATTGGTATCGTAACTAAATTATTTTCAATGATGCAATTGATAATATTATGAGATTGTGCATAGGTCAATCCACTTGTCGTGGTGGTGGTTTGATTTTGGGTCCACATCAGTTGATAGAAGTTCATATTATGATAGATATTCTTATTATGAATTCTATAAATATGTAACTTACTTTGATAAATTGTTAAAAATGCTAAACAAACAATATATTTATATTTTGCCCAAATATATTTCAACAGAATAACACATAAAAGATTAACACTTAAGATGAATATATAAGATATCATCTAGCACATAGATTATTAAGAATCTTATAAGAATGAAGACTAATTAGTACTACATTTTGTTTTTTCATAAGCAAATGAGATTGAATTAAAAATTATTAGGGGTGCTTATCCCAAGGTTACAAAAGAAACAAATGACAAGACAAGAAACAATTGTCCCAACTCTAAGATACACATTAAACCAATCCTACGAAAGCGACTTAATTGCACCTAAACCGTCAAAATTAGACAACATAATATCTTTAAAAAGGATATCATTCCTACACTTTCAAATCACCCAACAAATAGTCAAATAAAAAAAACCCAAATGTAAGGAAAAATGCGACTTACAAGCGAAATAAATAAATGTGACATTTATATATATTACAATAAATGTCACAATTATAAAAATTATATTTTTTGAAATAAATGTCACTTTAAATTTTTAATATATTTATAGATTTGATATTCTGATTATATTTTTAATTAAGTACTCTTAATTTATTATCCCTACATATAAAATCAGCTCATATAGACTTCTCTTCACTTCATCTTACTTAACTTTATGTGTATGTTTGAAAATTAATAAAATCATAATCATGTTGAAATCATACGTATTAATATTAAATAATTTTAGGCTAAATGATTAAAATTTAAATAATTTTTTTCATTGTTTTTATATACACTTAGTTTTTTTTACCATTGAGTATTAACTAAAATTGAAAAATGTTTTATTGAAATTTAGCAAAAAGAAAAGTTTTACATTTAAACCGATTGATTATTAGAGTTAATCAAATTTATTTATTTTTGTTAATGAATAATTAATAATTATTTATTATTTTAACTTTTCATAAACAAATATTAAGATAGTCGTGCAACAACATGCGGACTCAACATAAAAGCGCAACACGAGATTTATGGTTAATTATAATTAATTTTTAAATGATAAAGATCATTTCACTGTTACAGGTAAAAAAACCTTGTAATGGGTAAGTCTCGTAAGCAAATGTTTGAAATAAAAGAATAAAATAATTGATCCAGTAAAAAGTTTGAATTTAAAAATACAATGACATAAAGTCAAAGTCATAGATGATGGTTGAACAATGATTAATATTAAAATATTTTAACTAATATTGTTATACTCTAGTAATATTGTGAACTTAATTCAATCAAAATAAATTGTAAAACTTGATTAATATAAAATACATAACGTATTTTGGTATAGAAGAGAAATTGATCCCAAATCTTAACATTCATGAACTTGTTTGTGTGTTATGTTTTAACGATGTGGAGGACAACAATCATTTATTCATTTCTTGCCCTCTTTCGAAATTAATTTGAAAGAAGATTACGGATTGGGTCGACATTGAGTCGTTACATTGTGATAATGTTTATTTATTGGTATCGTAACTAAATTATTTTCAATGATGCAATTGATAATATTATGAGATTGTGCATAGGTCAATCCACTTGTCGTGGTGGTGGTTTGATTTTGGGTCCACATCAGTTGATAGAAGTTCATATTATGATAGATATTCTTATTATGAATTCTATAAATATGTAACTTACTTTGATAAATTGTTAAAAATGCTAAACAAACAATATATTTATATTTTGCCCAAATATATTTCAACAGAATAACACATAAAAGATTAACACTTAAGATGAATATATAAGATATCATCTAGCACATAGATTATTAAGAATCTTATAAGAATGAAGACTAATTAGTACTACATTTTGTTTTTTCATAAGCAAATGAGATTGAATTAAAAATTATTAGGGGTGCTTATCCCAAGGTTACAAAAGAAACAAATGACAAGACAAGAAACAATTGTCCCAACTCTAAGATACACATTAAACCAATCCTACGAAAGCGACTTAATTGCACCTAAACCGTCAAAATTAGACAACATAATATCTTTAAAAAGGATATCATTCCTACACTTTCAAATCACCCAACAAATAGTCAAATAAAAAAAACCCAAATGTAAGGAAAAATGCGACTTACAAGCGAAATAAATAAATGTGACATTTATATATATTACAATAAATGTCACAATTATAAAAATTATATTTTTTGAAATAAATGTCACTTTAAATTTTTAATATATTTATAGATTTGATATTCTGATTATATTTTTAATTAAGTACTCTTAATTTATTATCCCTACATATAAAATCAGCTCATATAGACTTCTCTTCACTTCATCTTACTTAACTTTATGTGTATGTTTGAAAATTAATAAAATCATAATCATGTTGAAATCATACGTATTAATATTAAATAATTTTAGGCTAAATGATTAAAATTTAAATAATTTTTTTCATTGTTTTTATATACACTTAGTTTTTTTTACCATTGAGTATTAACTAAAATTGAAAAATGTTTTATTGAAATTTAGCAAAAAGAAAAGTTTTACATTTAAACCGATTGATTATTAGAGTTAATCAAATTTATTTATTTTTGTTAATGAATAATTAATAATTATTTATTATTTTAACTTTTCATAAACAAATATTAAGATAGTCGTGCAACAACATGCGGACTCAACATAAAAGCGCAACACGAGATTTATGGTTAATTATAATTAATTTTTAAATGATAAAGATCATTTCACTGTTACAGGTAAAAAAACCTTGTAATGGGTAAGTCTCGTAAGCAAATGTTTGAAATAAAAGAATAAAATAATTGATCCAGTAAAAAGTTTGAATTTAAAAATACAATGACATAAAGTCAAAGTCATAGATGATGGTTGAACAATGATTAATATTAAAATATTTTAACTAATATTGTTATACTCTAGTAATATTGTGAACTTAATTCAATCAAAATAAATTGTAAAACTTGATTAATATAAAATACATAACGTATTTTGGTATAGAAGAGAAATTGATCCCAAATCTTAACATTCATGAACTTGTTTGTGTGTTATGTTTTAACGATGTGGAGGACAACAATCATTTATTCATTTCTTGCCCTCTTTCGAAATTAATTTGAAAGAAGATTACGGATTGGGTCGACATTGAGTCGTTACATTGTGATAATGTTTATTTATTGGTATCGTAACTAAATTATTTTCAATGATGCAATTGATAATATTATGAGATTGTGCATAGGTCAATCCACTTGTCGTGGTGGTGGTTTGATTTTGGGTCCACATCAGTTGATAGAAGTTCATATTATGATAGATATTCTTATTATGAATTCTATAAATATGTAACTTACTTTGATAAATTGTTAAAAATGCTAAACAAACAATATATTTATATTTTGCCCAAATATATTTCAACAGAATAACACATAAAAGATTAACACTTAAGATGAATATATAAGATATCATCTAGCACATAGATTATTAAGAATCTTATAAGAATGAAGACTAATTAGTACTACATTTTGTTTTTTCATAAGCAAATGAGATTGAATTAAAAATTATTAGGGGTGCTTATCCCAAGGTTACAAAAGAAACAAATGACAAGACAAGAAACAATTGTCCCAACTCTAAGATACACATTAAACCAATCCTACGAAAGCGACTTAATTGCACCTAAACCGTCAAAATTAGACAACATAATATCTTTAAAAAGGATATCATTCCTACACTTTCAAATCACCCAACAAATAGTCAAATAAAAAAAACCCAAATGTAAGGAAAAATGCGACTTACAAGCGAAATAAATAAATGTGACATTTATATATATTACAATAAATGTCACAATTATAAAAATTATATTTTTTGAAATAAATGTCACTTTAAATTTTTAATATATTTATAGATTTGATATTCTGATTATATTTTTAATTAAGTACTCTTAATTTATTATCCCTACATATAAAATCAGCTCATATAGACTTCTCTTCACTTCATCTTACTTAACTTTATGTGTATGTTTGAAAATTAATAAAATCATAATCATGTTGAAATCATACGTATTAATATTAAATAATTTTAGGCTAAATGATTAAAATTTAAATAATTTTTTTCATTGTTTTTATATACACTTAGTTTTTTTTACCATTGAGTATTAACTAAAATTGAAAAATGTTTTATTGAAATTTAGCAAAAAGAAAAGTTTTACATTTAAACCGATTGATTATTAGAGTTAATCAAATTTATTTATTTTTGTTAATGAATAATTAATAATTATTTATTATTTTAACTTTTCATAAACAAATATTAAGATAGTCGTGCAACAACATGCGGACTCAACATAAAAGCGCAACACGAGATTTATGGTTAATTATAATTAATTTTTAAATGATAAAGATCATTTCACTGTTACAGGTAAAAAAACCTTGTAATGGGTAAGTCTCGTAAGCAAATGTTTGAAATAAAAGAATAAAATAATTGATCCAGTAAAAAGTTTGAATTTAAAAATACAATGACATAAAGTCAAAGTCATAGATGATGGTTGAACAATGATTAATATTAAAATATTTTAACTAATATTGTTATACTCTAGTAATATTGTGAACTTAATTCAATCAAAATAAATTGTAAAACTTGATTAATATAAAATACATAACGTATTTTGGTATAGAAGAGAAATTGATCCCAAATCTTAACATTCATGAACTTGTTTGTGTGTTATGTTTTAACGATGTGGAGGACAACAATCATTTATTCATTTCTTGCCCTCTTTCGAAATTAATTTGAAAGAAGATTACGGATTGGGTCGACATTGAGTCGTTACATTGTGATAATGTTTATTTATTGGTATCGTAACTAAATTATTTTCAATGATGCAATTGATAATATTATGAGATTGTGCATAGGTCAATCCACTTGTCGTGGTGGTGGTTTGATTTTGGGTCCACATCAGTTGATAGAAGTTCATATTATGATAGATATTCTTATTATGAATTCTATAAATATGTAACTTACTTTGATAAATTGTTAAAAATGCTAAACAAACAATATATTTATATTTTGCCCAAATATATTTCAACAGAATAACACATAGAAGATTAACACTTAAGATGAATATATAAGATATCATCTAGCACATAGATTATTAAGAATCTTATAAGAATGAAGACTAATTAGTACTACATTTTGTTTTTTCATAAGCAAATGAGATTGAATTAAAAATTATTAGGGGTGCTTATCCCAAGGTTACAAAAGAAACAAATGACAAGACAAGAAACAATTGTCCCAACTCTAAGATACACATTAAACCAATCCTACGAAAGCGACTTAATTGCACCTAAACCGTCAAAATTAGACAACATAATATCTTTAAAAAGGATATCATTCCTACACTTTCAAATCACCCAACAAATAGTCAAATAAAAAAAACCCAAATGTAAGGAAAAATGCGACTTACAAGCGAAATAAATAAATGTGACATTTATATATATTACAATAAATGTCACAATTATAAAAATTATATTTTTTGAAATAAATGTCACTTTAAATTTTTAATATATTTATAGATTTGATATTCTGATTATATTTTTAATTAAGTACTCTTAATTTATTATCCCTACATATAAAATCAGCTCATATAGACTTCTCTTCACTTCATCTTACTTAACTTTATGTGTATGTTTGAAAATTAATAAAATCATAATCATGTTGAAATCATACGTATTAATATTAAATAATTTTAGGCTAAATGATTAAAATTTAAATAATTTTTTTCATTGTTTTTATATACACTTAGTTTTTTTTACCATTGAGTATTAACTAAAATTGAAAAATGTTTTATTGAAATTTAGCAAAAAGAAAAGTTTTACATTTAAACCGATTGATTATTAGAGTTAATCAAATTTATTTATTTTTGTTAATGAATAATTAATAATTATTTATTATTTTAACTTTTCATAAACAAATATTAAGATAGTCGTGCAACAACATGCGGACTCAACATAAAAGCGCAACACGAGATTTATGGTTAATTATAATTAATTTTTAAATGATAAAGATCATTTCACTGTTACAGGTAAAAAAACCTTGTAATGGGTAAGTCTCGTAAGCAAATGTTTGAAATAAAAGAATAAAATAATTGATCCAGTAAAAAGTTTGAATTTAAAAATACAATGACATAAAGTCAAAGTCATAGATGATGGTTGAACAATGATTAATATTAAAATATTTTAACTAATATTGTTATACTCTAGTAATATTGTGAACTTAATTCAATCAAAATAAATTGTAAAACTTGATTAATATAAAATACATAACGTATTTTGGTATAGAAGAGAAATTGATCCCAAATCTTAACATTCATGAACTTGTTTGTGTGTTATGTTTTAACGATGTGGAGGACAACAATCATTTATTCATTTCTTGCCCTCTTTCGAAATTAATTTGAAAGAAGATTACGGATTGGGTCGACATTGAGTCGTTACATTGTGATAATGTTTATTTAGTGGTATCGTAACTAAATTATTTTCAATGATGCAATTGATAATATTATGAGATTGTGCATAGGTCAATCCACTTGTCGTGGTGGTGGTTTGATTTTGGGTCCACATCAGTTGATAGAAGTTCATATTATGATAGATATTCTTATTATGAATTCTATAAATATGTAACTTACTTTGATAAATTGTTAAAAATGCTAAACAAACAATATATTTATATTTTGCCCAAATATATTTCAACAGAATAACACATAAAAGATTAACACTTAAGATGAATATATAAGATATCATCTAGCACATAGATTATTAAGAATCTTATAAGAATGAAGACTAATTAGTACTACATTTTGTTTTTTCATAAGCAAATGAGATTGAATTAAAAATTATTAGGGGTGCTTAACCCAAGGTTACAAAAGAAACAAATGACAAGACAAGAAACAATTGTCCCAACTCTAAGATACACATTAAACCAATCCTACGAAAGCGACTTAATTGCACCTAAACCGTCAAAATTAGACAACATAATATCTTTAAAAAGGATATCATTCCTACACTTTCAAATCACCCAACAAATAGTCAAATAAAAAAAACCCAAATGTAAGGAAAAATGCGACTTACAAGCGAAATAAATAAATGTGACATTTATATATATTACAATAAATGTCACAATTATAAAAATTATATTTTTAAAATAAATGTCACTTTAAATTTTTAATATATTTATAGATTTGATATTCTGATTATATTTTTAATTAAGTACTCTTAATTTATTATCCCTACATATAAAATCAGCTCATATAGACTTCTCTTCACTTTATCTTACTTAACTTTCTGTGTATGTTTGAAAATTAATAAAATCATAATCATGTTGAAATCATACGTATTAATATTAAATAATTTTAGGCTAAATGATTAAAATTTAAATAATATTTTTCATTGTTTTTATATACACTTAGTTTTTTTTACCATTGAGTATTAACTAAAAGTGAAAAATGTTTTATTGAAATTTAGCAAAAAGAAAAGTTTTACATTTAAACCGATTGTTTATTAGAGTTAATCAAACTTATTTATTTTTGTTAATGAATAATTAATAATTATTTATTATTTTAACTTTTCATAAACAAATATTAAGATAGTCGTGCAACAACATGCGAACTCAACATAAAAGCGCAACACGAGATTTATGGTTAATTATAATTAATTTTTAAATGATAAAGATCATTTCACTGTTACAGGTAAAAAACCTTGTAATGGGTAAGTCTCATAAGCAAATGTTTGAAATAAAAGAATAAAATAATTGATTCAGTAAAAAGTTTGAATTTAAAAATACAATGACATAAAGTCAAAGTCATAGATGATGGTTGAACAATGATTAATATTAAAATATTTTAACTAATATTGTTATACTCTAGTAATATTGTGAACTTAATTCAATCAAAATAAATTGTAAAACTTGATTAATATAAAATACATAACGTATTTTGGTATAGAAGAGAAATTGATTCCAAATCTTAACATTCATGAACTTGTTTGTGTGTTATGTTTTAACGATGTGGAGGACAACAATCATTTATTCATTTCTTGCCCTCTTTCAAAATTAATTTGAAAGAAGATTACGGATTGGGTCGACATTGAGTCGTTACATTGTGATAATGTTTATTTAGTGGTATCGTAACTAAATTATTTTCAATGATGCAATTGATAATATTATGACATTGTGCATAGGTCAATCCACTTGTCGTGGTGGTTGTTTGATTTTGGGTCCACATCAGTTGATAGAAGTTCATAATATGATAGATATTCTTATTATGAATTCTATAAATATGTAACTTACTTTGATAAATTGCTAAAAATGCTAAACAAACAATATATTTATATTTTGCCCAAATATATTTCAACAGAATAACACATAAAAGATTAACACTTAAGATGAATATATAAGATAACATCTAGCACATAGATTATTAAGAATCTTATAAGAATGAAGACTAATTAGTACTACATTTTGTTTTTTCATAAGCAAATGAGATTGAATTAAAAATTATTAGGGGTGCTTAACCCAAGGTTACAAAAGAAACAAATGACAAGACAAGAAACAATTGTCCCAACTCTAAGATACACATTAAACCAATCCTACGAAAGCGATTTAATTGCACCTAAACCGTCAAAATTAGACAACATAATATCTTTAAAAAGGATATCATTCCTACACTTTCAAATCACCCAACAAATAGTCAAATAAAAAAAACCCAAATGTAAGGAAAAATGCGACTTACAAGCGAAATAAATAAATGTGACATTTATATATATTACAATAAATGTCACAATTATAAAAATTATATTTTTAAAATAAATGTCACTTTAAATTTTTAATATATTTATAGATTTGATATTCTGATTATATTTTTAATTAAGTACTCTTAATTTATTATCCCTACATATAAAATCAGCTCATATAGACTTCTCTTCACTTTATCTTACTTAACTTTCTGTGTATGTTTGAAAATTAATAAAATCATAATCATGTTGAAATCATACGTATTAATATTAAATAATTTTAGGCTAAATGATTAAAATTTAAATAATATTTTTCATTGTTTTTATATACACTTAGTTTTTTTTACCATTGAGTATTAACTAAAAGTGAAAAATGTTTTATTGAAATTTAGCAAAAAGAAAAGTTTTACATTTAAACCGATTGTTTATTAGAGTTAATCAAACTTATTTATTTTTGTTAATGAATAATTAATAATTATTTATTATTTTAACTTTTCATAAACAAATATTAAGATAGTCGTGCAACAACATGCGAACTCAACATAAAAGCGCAACACGAGATTTATGGTTAATTATAATTAATTTTTAAATGATAAAGATCATTTCACTGTTACAGGTAAAAAACCTTGTAATGGGTAAGTCTCATAAGCAAATGTTTGAAATAAAAGAATAAAATAATTGATCCAGTAAAAAGTTTGAATTTAAAAATACAATGACATAAAGTCAAAGTCATAGATGATGGTTGAACAATGATTAATATTAAAATATTTTAACTAATATTGTTATACTCTAGTAATATTGTGAACTTAATTCAATCAAAATAAATTGTAAAACTTGATTAATATAAAATACATAACGTATTTTGGTATAGAAGAGAAATTGATTCCAAATCTTAACATTCATGAACTTGTTTGTGTGTTATGTTTTAACGATGTGGAGGACAACAATCATTTATTCATTTCTTGCCCTCTTTCGAAATTAATTTGAATGAAGATTACGGATTGGGTCGACATTGAGTCGTTACATTGTGATAATGTTTATTTAGTGGTATCGTAACTAAATTATTTTCAATGATGCAATTGATAATATTACGACATTGTGCATAGGTCAATCCACTTGTCGTGGTGGTGGTTAGATTTTTGGTCTACATCAGTTGATATATGTTCATATTATGATAGATATTCTTATTATGAATGCTATAAATATCTAACTTACTTTGATAAATTGTTAAAAATGCTAGACAAAAAATATATTTATATTTTTCCCAAATATATTTCAACAGAATAACACATAAAAGATTAACACTTAAGATGAATATATAAGATATCATCTAGCACATAGATTATTAAGAATCTTATAAGAATGAAGACTAATTAGTACTACATTTTGTTTTTTCATAAGCAAATGAGATTGAATTAAAAATTATTAGGGGTGCTTAACCCAAGGTTACAAAAGAAACAAATGACAAGACAAGAAACAATTGTCCCGACTCTAAGATACACATTAAACCAATCCTACGAAAGCGACTTAATTGCACCTAAACCGTCAAAATTAGACAACATAATATCTTTAAAAAGGATATCATTCCTACACTTTCAAATCACCCAACAAATAGTCAAATAAAAAAAACCCAAATGTAAGGAAAAATGCGACTTACAAGCGAAATAAATAAATGTGACATTTATATATATTACAATAAATGTCACAATTATAAAAATTATATTTTTAAAATAAATGTAACTTTAAATTTTTAATATATTTATAGATTTGATATTCTGATTATATTTTTAATTAAGTACTCTTAATTTATTATCCCTACATATAAAATCAGCTCATATAGACTTCTCTTCACTTCATCTTACTTAACTTTATGTGTATGTTTGAAAATTAATAAAATCATAATCATGTTGAAATCATACGTATTAATATTAAATAATTTTAGGCTAAATGATTAAAATTTAAATAATTTTTTTCATTGTTTTTATATACACTTAGTTTTTTTTACCATTGAGTATTAACTAAAAGTGAAAAATGTTTTATTGAAATTTAGCAAAAAGAAAAGGTTTACATTTAAACCGATTGTTTATTAGAGTTAATCAAATTTATTTATTTTTGTTAATGAATAATTAATAATTATTTATTATTTTAACTTTTCATAAACAAATATTAAGATAGTCGTGCAACAACATGCGCACTCAACATAAAAGCGCAACACGAGATTTATGGTTAATTATAATTAATTTTTAAATCATAAAGATCATTTCACTGTTACAGGTAAAAAAACCTTGTAATGGGTAAGTCTCGTAAGCAAATGATTGAAATAAAAGAATAAAATAATTGATCCAGTAAAAAGTTTGAATTTAAAAATACAATGACATAAAGTCAAAGTCATAGATGATGGTTGAACAATGATTAATATTAAAATATTTTAACTAATATTGTTATACTCTAGTAATATTGTGAACTTAATTCAATCAAAATAAATTGTAAAACTTGATTAATATAAAATACATAACGTATTTTGGTATAGAAGAGAAATTGATCCCAAATCTTAACATTCATGAACTTGTTTGTGTGTTATGTTTTAACGATGTTTAGGACAACAATCATTTATTCATTTCTTGCCCTCTTTCGAAATTAATTTGAATGAAGATTACGGATTGGGTCGACATTGAGTCGTTACATTGTGATAATGTTTATTTAGTGGTATCGTAACTAAATTATTTTCAATGATGCAATTGATAATATTACGACATTGTGCATAGGTCAATCCACTTGTCGTGGTGGTGGTTAGATTTTTGGTCTACATCAGTTGATATATGTTCATATTATGATAGATATTCTTATTATGAATGCTATAAATATCTAACTTACTTTGATAAATTGTTAAAAATGCTAGACAAAAAATATATTTATATTTTTCCCAAATATATTTCAACAGAATAACACATAAAAGATTAACACTTAAGATGAATATATAAGATATCATCTAGCACATAGATTATTAAGAATCTTATAAGAATGAAGACTAATTAGTACTACATTTTGTTTTTTCATAAGCAAATGAGATTGAATTAAAAATTATTAGGGGTGCTTAACCCAAGGTTACAAAAGAAACAAATGACAAGACAAGAAACAATTGTCCCGACTCTAAGATACACATTAAACCAATCCTACGAAAGCGACTTAATTGCACCTAAACCGTCAAAATTAGACAACATAATATCTTTAAAAAGGATATCATTCCTACACTTTCAAATCACCCAACAAATAGTCAAATAAAAAAAACCCAAATGTAAGGAAAAATGCGACTTACAAGCGAAATAAATAAATGTGACATTTATATATATTACAATAAATGTCACAATTATAAAAATTATATTTTTAAAATAAATGTAACTTTAAATTTTTAATATATTTATAGATTTGATATTCTGATTATATTTTTAATTAAGTACTCTTAATTTATTATCCCTACATATAAAATCAGCTCATATAGACTTCTCTTCACTTCATCTTACTTAACTTTATGTGTATGTTTGAAAATTAATAAAATCATAATCATGTTGAAATCATACGTATTAATATTAAATAATTTTAGGCTAAATGATTAAAATTTAAATAATTTTTTTCATTGTTTTTATATACACTTAGTTTTTTTTACCATTGAGTATTAACTAAAAGTGAAAAATGTTTTATTGAAATTTAGCAAAAAGAAAAGGTTTACATTTAAACCGATTGTTTATTAGAGTTAATCAAATTTATTTATTTTTGTTAATGAATAATTAATAATTATTTATTATTTTAACTTTTCATAAACAAATATTAAGATAGTCGTGCAACAACATGCGCACTCAACATAAAAGCGCAACACGAGATTTATGGTTAATTATAATTAATTTTTAAATCATAAAGATCATTTCACTGTTACAGGTAAAAAAACCTTGTAATGGGTAAGTCTCGTAAGCAAATGATTGAAATAAAAGAATAAAATAATTGATCCAGTAAAAAGTTTGAATTTAAAAATACAATGACATAAAGTCAAAGTCATAGATGATGGTTGAACAATGATTAATATTAAAATATTTTAACTAATATTGTTATACTCTAGTAATATTGTGAACTTAATTCAATCAAAATAAATTGTAAAACTTGATTAATATAAAATACATAACGTATTTTGGTATAGAAGAGAAATTGATCCCAAATCTTAACATTCATGAACTTGTTTGTGTGTTATGTTTTAACGATGTTTAGGACAACAATCATTTATTCATTTCTTGCCCTCTTTCGAAATTAATTTGAAAGAAGATTACGGATTGGGTCGACATTGAGTCGTTACATTGTGATAATGTTTATTTAGTGGTATCGTAACTAAATTATTTTCAATGATGCAATTGATAATATTACGACATTGTGCATAGGTCAATCCACTTGTCGTGGTGGTGGTTAGATTTTTGGTCTACATCAGTTGATATATGTTCATATTATGATAGATATTCTTATTATGAATGCTATAAATATCTAACTTACTTTGATAAATTGTTAAAAATGCTAGACAAAAAATATATTATATTTTTCCCAAATATATTTCAACAGAATAACACATAAAAGATTAACACTTAAGATGAATATATAAGATATCATCTAGCACATAGATTATTAAGAATCTTATAAGAATGAAGACTAATTAGTACTACATTTTGTTTTTTCATAAGCAAATGAGATTGAATTAAAAATTATTAGGGGTGCTTAACCCAAGGTTACAAAAGAAACAAATGACAAGACAAGAAACAATTGTCCCGACTCTAAGATACACATTAAACCAATCCTACGAAAGCGACTTAATTGCACCTAAACCGTCAAAATTAGACAACATAATATCTTTAAAAAGGATATCATTCCTACACTTTCAAATCACCCAACAAATAGTCAAATAAAAAAAACCCAAATGTAAGGAAAAATGCGACTTACAAGCGAAATAAATAAATGTGACATTTATATATATTACAATAAATGTCACAATTATAAAAATTATATTTTTAAAATAAATGTAACTTTAAATTTTTAATATATTTATAGATTTGATATTCTGATTATATTTTTAATTAAGTACTCTTAATTTATTATCCCTACATATAAAATCAGCTCATATAGACTTCTCTTCACTTCATCTTACTTAACTTTATGTGTATGTTTGAAAATTAATAAAATCATAATCATGTTGAAATCATACGTATTAATATTAAATAATTTTAGGCTAAATGATTAAAATTTAAATAATTTTTTTCATTGTTTTTATATACACTTAGTTTTTTTTACCATTGAGTATTAACTAAAAGTGAAAAATGTTTTATTGAAATTTAGCAAAAAGAAAAGGTTTACATTTAAACCGATTGTTTATTAGAGTTAATCAAATTTATTTATTTTTGTTAATGAATAATTAATAATTATTTATTATTTTAACTTTTCATAAACAAATATTAAGATAGTCGTGCAACAACATGCGCACTCAACATAAAAGCGCAACACGAGATTTATGGTTAATTATAATTAATTTTTAAATCATAAAGATCATTTCACTGTTACAGGTAAAAAAACCTTGTAATGGGTAAGTCTCGTAAGCAAATGATTGAAATAAAAGAATAAAATAATTGATCCAGTAAAAAGTTTGAATTTAAAAATACAATGACATAAAGTCAAAGTCATAGATGATGGTTGAACAATGATTAATATTAAAATATTTTAACTAATATTGTTATACTCTAGTAATATTGTGAACTTAATTCAATCAAAATAAATTGTAAAACTTGATTAATATAAAATACATAACGTATTTTGGTATAGAAGAGAAATTGATCCCAAATCTTAACATTCATGAACTTGTTTGTGTGTTATGTTTTAACGATGTTTAGGACAACAATCATTTATTCATTTCTTGCCCTCTTTCGAAATTAATTTGAAAGAAGATTACGGATTGGGTCGACATTGAGTCTTTACATTGTGATAATGTTTATTTAGTGGTATCGTAACTAAATTATTTTCAATGATGCAATTGATAATATTACGACATTGTGCATAGGTCAATCCACTTGTCGTGGTGGTGGTTAGATTTTTGGTCTACATCAGTTGATATATGTTCATATTATGATAGATATTCTTATTATGAATGCTATAAATATCTAACTTACTTTGATAAATTGTTAAAAATGCTAGACAAAAAATATATTATATTTTTCCCAAATATATTTCAACAGAATAACACATAAAAGATTAACACTTAAGATGAATATATAAGATATCATCTAGCACATAGATTATTAAGAATCTTATAAGAATGAAGACTAATTAGTACTACATTTTGTTTTTTCATAAGCAAATGAGATTGAATTAAAAATTATTAGGGGTGCTTAACCCAAGGTTACAAAAGAAACAAATGACAAGACAAGAAACAATTGTCCCGACTCTAAGATACACATTAAACCAATCCTACGAAAGCGACTTAATTGCACCTAAACCGTCAAAATTAGACAACATAATATCTTTAAAAAGGATATCATTCCTACACTTTCAAATCACCCAACAAATAGTCAAATAAAAAAAACCCAAATGTAAGGAAAAATGCGACTTACAAGCGAAATAAATAAATGTGACATTTATATATATTACAATAAATGTCACAATTATAAAAATTATATTTTTAAAATAAATGTAACTTTAAATTTTTAATATATTTATAGATTTGATATTCTGATTATATTTTTAATTAAGTACTCTTAATTTATTATCCCTACATATAAAATCAGCTCATATAGACTTCTCTTCACTTCATCTTACTTAACTTTATGTGTATGTTTGAAAATTAATAAAATCATAATCATGTTGAAATCATACGTATTAATATTAAATAATTTTAGGCTAAATGATTAAAATTTAAATAATTTTTTTCATTGTTTTTATATACACTTAGTTTTTTTTACCATTGAGTATTAACTAAAAGTGAAAAATGTTTTATTGAAATTTAGCAAAAAGAAAAGGTTTACATTTAAACCGATTGTTTATTAGAGTTAATCAAATTTATTTATTTTTGTTAATGAATAATTAATAATTATTTATTATTTTAACTTTTCATAAACAAATATTAAGATAGTCGTGCAACAACATGCGCACTCAACATAAAAGCGCAACACGAGATTTATGGTTAATTATAATTAATTTTTAAATCATAAAGATCATTTCACTGTTACAGGTAAAAAAACCTTGTAATGGGTAAGTCTCGTAAGCAAATGATTGAAATAAAAGAATAAAATAATTGATCCAGTAAAAAGTTTGAATTTAAAAATACAATGACATAAAGTCAAAGTCATAGATGATGGTTGAACAATGATTAATATTAAAATATTTTAACTAATATTGTTATACTCTAGTAATATTGTGAACTTAATTCAATCAAAATAAATTGTAAAACTTGATTAATATAAAATACATAACGTATTTTGGTATAGAAGAGAAATTGATCCCAAATCTTAACATTCATGAACTTGTTTGTGTGTTATGTTTTAACGATGTTTAGGACAACAATCATTTATTCATTTCTTGCCCTCTTTCGAAATTAATTTGAAAGAAGATTACGGATTGGGTCGACATTGAGTCGTTACATTGTGATAATGTTTATTTAGTGGTATCGTAACTAAATTATTTTCAATGATGCAATTGATAATATTACGACATTGTGCATAGGTCAATCCACTTGTCGTGGTGGTGGTTAGATTTTTGGTCTACATCAGTTGATATATGTTCATATTATGATAGATATTCTTATTATGAATGCTATAAATATCTAACTTACTTTGATAAATTGTTAAAAATGCTAGACAAAAAATATATTTATATTTTTCCCAAATATATTTCAACAGAATAACACATAAAAGATTAACACTTAAGATGAATATATAAGATATCATCTAGCACATAGATTATTAAGAATCTTATAAGAATGAAGACTAATTAGTACTACATTTTGTTTTTTCATAAGCAAATGAGATTGAATTAAAAATTATTAGGGGTGCTTAACCCAAGGTTACAAAAGAAACAAATGACAAGACAAGAAACAATTGTCCCGACTCTAAGATACACATTAAACCAATCCTACGAAAGCGACTTAATTGCACCTAAACCGTCAAAATTAGACAACATAATATCTTTAAAAAGGATATCATTCCTACACTTTCAAATCACCCAACAAATAGTCAAATAAAAAAAACCCAAATGTAAGGAAAAATGCGACTTACAAGCGAAATAAATAAATGTGACATTTATATATATTACAATAAATGTCACAATTATAAAAATTATATTTTTAAAATAAATGTAACTTTAAATTTTTAATATATTTATAGATTTGATATTCTGATTATATTTTTAATTAAGTACTCTTAATTTATTATCCCTACATATAAAATCAGCTCATATAGACTTCTCTTCACTTCATCTTACTTAACTTTATGTGTATGTTTGAAAATTAATAAAATCATAATCATGTTGAAATCATACGTATTAATATTAAATAATTTTAGGCTAAATGATTAAAATTTAAATAATTTTTTTCATTGTTTTTATATACACTTAGTTTTTTTTACCATTGAGTATTAACTAAAAGTGAAAAATGTTTTATTGAAATTTAGCAAAAAGAAAAGGTTTACATTTAAACCGATTGTTTATTAGAGTTAATCAAATTTATTTATTTTTGTTAATGAATAATTAATAATTATTTATTATTTTAACTTTTCATAAACAAATATTAAGATAGTCGTGCAACAACATGCGCACTCAACATAAAAGCGCAACACGAGATTTATGGTTAATTATAATTAATTTTTAAATCATAAAGATCATTTCACTGTTACAGGTAAAAAAACCTTGTAATGGGTAAGTCTCGTAAGCAAATGATTGAAATAAAAGAATAAAATAATTGATCCAGTAAAAAGTTTGAATTTAAAAATACAATGACATAAAGTCAAAGTCATAGATGATGGTTGAACAATGATTAATATTAAAATATTTTAACTAATATTGTTATACTCTAGTAATATTGTGAACTTAATTCAATCAAAATAAATTGTAAAACTTGATTAATATAAAATACATAACGTATTTTGGTATAGAAGAGAAATTGATCCCAAATCTTAACATTCATGAACTTGTTTGTGTGTTATGTTTTAACGATGTGGAGGACAACAATCATTTATTCATTTCTTGCCCTCTTTCGAAATTAATTTGAAAGAAGATTACGGATTGGGTCGACATTGAGTCGTTACATTGTGATAATGTTTATTTAGTGGTATCGTAACTAAATTATTTTCAATGATGCAATTGATAATATTACGACATTGTGCATAGGTCAATCCACTTGTCGTGGTGGTGGTTAGATTTTTGGTCCACATCAGTTGATAGAAGTTCATATTATGATAGATATTCTTATTATGAATTCTATAAATATGTAACTTACTTTGATAAATTGTTAAAAATGCTAAACAAAAAATATATTTATATTTTGCCCAAATATATTTCAACAGAATAACACATAAAAGATTAACACTTAAGATGAATATATAGGATATCATCTAACACATAGATTATTAAGAATCTTATAAGAATGAAGACTAATTAGTACTACATTTTGTTTTTTCATAAGCAAATGAGATTGAATTAAAAATTATTAGGGGTGCTTAACCCAAGGTTACAAAAGAAACAAATGACAAGACAAGAAACATTTGTCCCAACTCTAAGATACACATTAAACCAATCCTACGAAAGCGACATAATTGCACCTAAACCGTCAAAATTAGACAACATAATATCTTTAAAAAGGATATCATTCCTACACTTTCAAATCACCCAACAAATAGTCAAATAAAAAAAACCCAAATGTAAGGAAAAATGCGACTTACAAGAGAAATAAATAAATGTGACATTTATATATATTACAATAAATGTCACAATTATAAAAATTATATTTTTAAAATAAATGTCACTTTAAATTTTTAATATATTTATAGATTTGATATTCTGATTATATTTTTAATTAAGTACTCTTAATTTATTATCCCTACATATAAAATCAGCTCATATAGACTTCTCTTCACTTCATCTTACTTAACTTTATGTGTATGTTTGAAAATTAATAAAATCATAATCATGTTGAAATCATACGTATTAGTATTAAATAATTTTAGGCTAAATGATTAAAATTTAAATAATTTTTTTCATTGTTTTTATATACACTTAGTTTTTTT
Source organism: Lathyrus aphaca (assembly GCA_963966055.1). NCBI lineage: Eukaryota > Viridiplantae > Streptophyta > Magnoliopsida > Fabales > Fabaceae > Lathyrus > Lathyrus aphaca. The sequence goes on from OZ014525.1 coordinate 268,809,834, forward strand.
TACCATTGAGTATTAATTAAAAGTGAAAAATGTTTTATTGAAATTTAGCAAAAAGAAAAGTTTTACATTTAAATCGATTGTTTATTAGAGTTAATCAAATTTATTTATTTTTGTTAATGAATAATTAATAATTATTTATTATTTTAACTTTTCATAAACAAATATTAAGATAGTCGTGCAACAACATGCGGACTCAACATAAAAGCGCAACACGAGATTTATGGTTAATTATAATTAATTTTTAAATGATAAAGATCATTTCACTGTTACAGGTAAGAAACCTTATAATGGGTAAGTCTCGTAAGCAAATGTTTGAAATAAAAGAATAAAATAATTGATCCAGTAAAAAGTTTGAATTTAAAAATACAATGACATAAAGTCAAAGTCATAGATGATGGTTGAACAATGATTAATATTAAAATATTTTAACTAATATTGTTATACTCTAGTAATATTGTGAACTTAATTCAATCAAAATAAATTGTAAAACTTGATTAATATAAAATACATAACGTATTTTGGTATAGAAGAGAAATTGATCCCAAATCTTAACATTCATGAACTTGTTTGTGTGTTATGTTTTAACGATGTTTAGGACAACAATCATTTATTCATTTCTTGCCCTCTTTCGAAATTAATTTGAAAGAAGATTACGGATTGGGTCGACATTGAGTCGTTACATTGTGATAATGTTTATTTAGTGGTATCGTAACTAAATTATTTTCAATGATGCAATTGATAATATTACGACATTGTGCATAGGTCAATCCACTTGTCGTGGTGGTGGTTAGATTTTTGGTCTACATCAGTTGATATATGTTCATATTATGATAGATATTCTTATTATGAATGCTATAAATATCTAACTTACTTTGATAAATTGTTAAAAATGCTAGACAAAAAATATATTTATATTTTTCCCAAATATATTTCAACAGAATAACACATAAAAGATTAACACTTAAGATGAATATATAAGATATCATCTAGCACATAGATTATTAAGAATCTTATAAGAATGAAGACTAATTAGTACTACATTTTGTTTTTTCATAAGCAAATGAGATTGAATTAAAAATTATTAGGGGTGCTTAACCCAAGGTTACAAAAGAAACAAATGACAAGACAAGAAACAATTGTCCCGACTCTAAGATACACATTAAACCAATCCTACGAAAGCGACTTAATTGCACCTAAACCGTCAAAATTAGACAACATAATATCTTTAAAAAGGATATCATTCCTACACTTTCAAATCACCCAACAAATAGTCAAATAAAAAAAACCCAAATGTAAGGAAAAATGCGACTTACAAGCGAAATAAATAAATGTGACATTTATATATATTACAATAAATGTCACAATTATAAAAATTATATTTTTAAAATAAATGTAACTTTAAATTTTTAATATATTTATAGATTTGATATTCTGATTATATTTTTAATTAAGTACTCTTAATTTATTATCCCTACATATAAAATCAGCTCATATAGACTTCTCTTCACTTCATCTTACTTAACTTTATGTGTATGTTTGAAAATTAATAAAATCATAATCATGTTGAAATCATACGTATTAATATTAAATAATTTTAGGCTAAATGATTAAAATTTAAATAATTTTTTTCATTGTTTTTATATACACTTAGTTTTTTTTACCATTGAGTATTAACTAAAAGTGAAAAATGTTTTATTGAAATTTAGCAAAAAGAAAAGGTTTACATTTAAACCGATTGTTTATTAGAGTTAATCAAATTTATTTATTTTTGTTAATGAATAATTAATAATTATTTATTATTTTAACTTTTCATAAACAAATATTAAGATAGTCGTGCAACAACATGCGCACTCAACATAAAAGCGCAACACGAGATTTATGGTTAATTATAATTAATTTTTAAATCATAAAGATCATTTCACTGTTACAGGTAAAAAAACCTTGTAATGGGTAAGTCTCGTAAGCAAATGATTGAAATAAAAGAATAAAATAATTGATCCAGTAAAAAGTTTGAATTTAAAAATACAATGACATAAAGTCAAAGTCATAGATGATGGTTGAACAATGATTAATATTAAAATATTTTAACTAATATTGTTATACTCTAGTAATATTGTGAACTTAATTCAATCAAAATAAATTGTAAAACTTGATTAATATAAAATACATAACGTATTTTGGTATAGAAGAGAAATTGATCCCAAATCTTAACATTCATGAACTTGTTTGTGTGTTATGTTTTAACGATGTGGAGGACAACAATCATTTATTCATTTCTTGCCCTCTTTCGAAATTAATTTGAAAGAAGATTACGGATTGGGTCGACATTGAGTCGTTACATTGTGATAATGTTTATTTAGTGGTATCGTAACTAAATTATTTTCAATGATGCAATTGATAATATTACGACATTGTGCATAGGTCAATCCACTTGTCGTGGTGGTGGTTAGATTTTTGGTCCACATCAGTTGATAGAAGTTCATATTATGATAGATATTCTTATTATGAATTCTATAAATATGTAACTTACTTTGATAAATTGTTAAAAATGCTAAACAAAAAATATATTTATATTTTGCCCAAATATATTTCAACAGAATAACACATAAAAGATTAACACTTAAGATGAATATATAGGATATCATCTAACACATAGATTATTAAGAATCTTATAAGAATGAAGACTAATTAGTACTACATTTTGTTTTTTCATAAGCAAATGAGATTGAATTAAAAATTATTAGGGGTGCTTAACCCAAGGTTACAAAAGAAACAAATGACAAGACAAGAAACATTTGTCCCAACTCTAAGATACACATTAAACCAATCCTACGAAAGCGACATAATTGCACCTAAACCGTCAAAATTAGACAACATAATATCTTTAAAAAGGATATCATTCCTACACTTTCAAATCACCCAACAAATAGTCAAATAAAAAAAACCCAAATGTAAGGAAAAATGCGACTTACAAGAGAAATAAATAAATGTGACATTTATATATATTACAATAAATGTCACAATTATAAAAATTATATTTTTAAAATAAATGTCACTTTAAATTTTTAATATATTTATAGATTTGATATTCTGATTATATTTTTAATTAAGTACTCTTAATTTATTATCCCTACATATAAAATCAGCTCATATAGACTTCTCTTCACTTCATCTTACTTAACTTTATGTGTATGTTTGAAAATTAATAAAATCATAATCATGTTGAAATCATACGTATTAGTATTAAATAATTTTAGGCTAAATGATTAAAATTTAAATAATTTTTTTCATTGTTTTTATATACACTTAGTTTTTTTTACCATTGAGTATTAATTAAAAGTGAAAAATGTTTTATTGAAATTTAGCAAAAAGAAAAGTTTTACATTTAAATCGATTGTTTATTAGAGTTAATCAAATTTATTTATTTTTGTTAATGAATAATTAATAATTATTTATTATTTTAACTTTTCATAAACAAATATTAAGATAGTCGTGCAACAACATGCGGACTCAACATAAAAGCGCAACACGAGATTTATGGTTAATTATAATTAATTTTTAAATGATAAAGATCATTTCACTGTTACAGGTAAGAAACCTTATAATGGGTAAGTCTCGTAAGCAAATGTTTGAAATAAAAGAATAAAATAATTGATCCAGTAAAAAGTTTGAATTTAAAAATACAATGACATAAAGTCAAAGTCATAGATGATGGTTGAACAATGATTAATATTAAAATATTTTAACCAATATTGTTATACTCTAGTAATATTGTGAACTTAATTCAATCAAAATAAATTGTAAAACTTGATTAATATAAAATACATAACGTATTTTGGTCTAGAAGAGAAATTGATCCCAAATCTTAACATTCATGAACTTGTTTGTGTGTTATGTTTTAACGATGTGGAGGACAACAATCATTTATTCATTTCTTGCCCTCTTTCGAAATTAATTTGAAAGAAGATTACGGATTGGGTCGACATTGAGTCGTTACATTGTGATAATGTTTATTTAGCGGTATCGTAACTAAATTATTTTCAATGATGCAATTGATAATATTACGACATTGTGCATAGGTCAATCCACTTGTCGTGGTGGTGGTTAGATTTTTGGTCCACATCAGTTAGTAGATGTTCATATTATGATAGATATTCTTATTATGAATGCTATAAATATCTAACTTACTTTGATAAATTGTTAAAAATGCTAAACAAAAAATATATTTATATTTTGCCCAAATATATTTCAACAGAATAACACATAAAAGATTAACACTTAAGATGAATATATAAGATATCATCTAACACATAGATTATTAAGAATCTTATAATAATGAAGACTAATTAGTACTACATTTTGTTTTTCATAAGCAAATGAGATTGAATTAAAAATTATTAGGGGTGCTTAACCCAAGGTTACAAAAGAAACAAATGACAAGACAAGAAACATTTGTCCCAACTCTAAGATACACATTAAACCAATCCTACGAAAGCGACATAATTGCACCGAAACCGTCAAAATTAGACAACATAATATCTTTAAAAAGGATATCATTCCTACACTTTCAAATCACCCAACAAATAGTCAAATAAAAAAAACCCAAATGTAAGGAAAAATGCGACTTACAAGAGAAATAAATAAATATGACATTTAGATATATTACAATAAATGTCACAATTATAAAAATTATATTTTTAAAATAAATGTCACTTTAAATTTTTAATATATTTATAGATTTGATATTCTGATTATATTTTTAATTAAGTACTCTTAATTTATTATCCCTACATATAAAATCAGCTCATATAGACTTCTCTTCACTTCATCTTACTTAACTTTATGTGTATGTTTGAAAATTAATAAAATCATAATCATGTTGAAATCATACGTATTAATATTAAATAATTTTAGGCTAAATGATTAAAATTTAAATAATTTTTTTCATTGTTTTTATATACACTTAGTTTTTTTTACCATTGAGTATTAACTAAAAGTGAAAAATGTTTTATTGAAATTTAGCAAAAAGAAAAGGTTTACATTTAAACCGATTGTTTATTAGAGTTAATCAAATTTATTTATTTTTGTTAATGAATAATTAATAATTATTTATTATTTTAACTTTTCATAAACAAATATTAAGATAGTCGTGCAACAACATGCGCACTCAACATAAAAGCGCAACACGAGATTTATGGTTAATTATAATTAATTTTTAAATCATAAAGATCATTTCACTGTTACAGGTAAAAAAACCTTGTAATGGGTAAGTCTCGTAAGCAAATGATTGAAATAAAAGAATAAAATAATTGATCCAGTAAAAAGTTTGAATTTAAAAATACAATGACATAAAGTCAAAGTCATAGATGATGGTTGAACAATGATTAATATTAAAATATTTTAACTAATATTGTTATACTCTAGTAATATTGTGAACTTAATTCAATCAAAATAAATTGTAAAACTTGATTAATATAAAATACATAACGTATTTTGGTATAGAAGAGAAATTGATCCCAAATCTTAACATTCATGAACTTGTTTGTGTGTTATGTTTTAACGATGTGGAGGACAACAATCATTTATTCATTTCTTGCCCTCTTTCGAAATTAATTTGAAAGAAGATTACGGATTGGGTCGACATTGAGTCGTTACATTGTGATAATGTTTATTTAGTGGTATCGTAACTAAATTATTTTCAATGATGCAATTGATAATATTACGACATTGTGCATAGGTCAATCCACTTGTCGTGGTGGTGGTTAGATTTTTGGTCCACATCAGTTGATAGAAGTTCATATTATGATAGATATTCTTATTATGAATTCTATAAATATGTAACTTACTTTGATAAATTGTTAAAAATGCTAAACAAAAAATATATTTATATTTTGCCCAAATATATTTCAACAGAATAACACATAAAAGATTAACACTTAAGATGAATATATAGGATATCATCTAACACATAGATTATTAAGAATCTTATAAGAATGAAGACTAATTAGTACTACATTTTGTTTTTTCATAAGCAAATGAGATTGAATTAAAAATTATTAGGGGTGCTTAACCCAAGGTTACAAAAGAAACAAATGACAAGACAAGAAACATTTGTCCCAACTCTAAGATACACATTAAACCAATCCTACGAAAGCGACATAATTGCACCTAAACCGTCAAAATTAGACAACATAATATCTTTAAAAAGGATATCATTCCTACACTTTCAAATCACCCAACAAATAGTCAAATAAAAAAAACCCAAATGTAAGGAAAAATGCGACTTACAAGAGAAATAAATAAATGTGACATTTATATATATTACAATAAATGTCACAATTATAAAAATTATATTTTTAAAATAAATGTCACTTTAAATTTTTAATATATTTATAGATTTGATATTCTGATTATATTTTTAATTAAGTACTCTTAATTTATTATCCCTACATATAAAATCAGCTCATATAGACTTCTCTTCACTTCATCTTACTTAACTTTATGTGTATGTTTGAAAATTAATAAAATCATAATCATGTTGAAATCATACGTATTAGTATTAAATAATTTTAGGCTAAATGATTAAAATTTAAATAATTTTTTTCATTGTTTTTATATACACTTAGTTTTTTTTACCATTGAGTATTAATTAAAAGTGAAAAATGTTTTATTGAAATTTAGCAAAAAGAAAAGTTTTACATTTAAATCGATTGTTTATTAGAGTTAATCAAATTTATTTATTTTTGTTAATGAATAATTAATAATTATTTATTATTTTAACTTTTCATAAACAAATATTAAGATAGTCGTGCAACAACATGCGGACTCAACATAAAAGCGCAACACGAGATTTATGGTTAATTATAATTAATTTTTAAATGATAAAGATCATTTCACTGTTACAGGTAAGAAACCTTATAATGGGTAAGTCTCGTAAGCAAATGTTTGAAATAAAAGAATAAAATAATTGATCCAGTAAAAAGTTTGAATTTAAAAATACAATGACATAAAGTCAAAGTCATAGATGATGGTTGAACAATGATTAATATTAAAATATTTTAACCAATATTGTTATACTCTAGTAATATTGTGAACTTAATTCAATCAAAATAAATTGTAAAACTTGATTAATATAAAATACATAACGTATTTTGGTATAGAAGAGAAATTGATCCCAAATCTTAACATTCATGAACTTGTTTGTGTGTTATGTTTTAACGATGTGGAGGACAACAATCATTTATTCATTTCTTGCCCTCTTTCGAAATTAATTTGAAAGAAGATTACGGATTGGGTCGACATTGAGTCGTTACATTGTGATAATGTTTATTTAGCGGTATCGTAACTAAATTATTTTCAATGATGCAATTGATAATATTACGACATTGTGCATAGGTCAATCCACTTGTCGTGGTGGTGGTTAGATTTTTGGTCCACATCAGTTAGTAGATGTTCATATTATGATAGATATTCTTATTATGAATGCTATAAATATCTAACTTACTTTGATAAATTGTTAAAAATGCTAAACAAAAAATATATTTATATTTTGCCCAAATATATTTCAACAGAATAACACATAAAAGATTAACACTTAAGATGAATATATAAGATATCATCTAACACATAGATTATTAAGAATCTTATAATAATGAAGACTAATTAGTACTACATTTTGTTTTTCATAAGCAAATGAGATTGAATTAAAAATTATTAGGGGTGCTTAACCCAAGGTTACAAAAGAAACAAATGACAAGACAAGAAACATTTGTCCCAACTCTAAGATACACATTAAACCAATCCTACGAAAGCGACATAATTGCACCGAAACCGTCAAAATTAGACAACATAATATCTTTAAAAAGGATATCATTCCTACACTTTCAAATCACCCAACAAATAGTCAAATAAAAAAAACCCAAATGTAAGGAAAAATGCGACTTACAAGAGAAATAAATAAATATGACATTTAGATATATTACAATAAATGTCACAATTATAAAAATTATATTTTTAAAATAAATGTCACTTTAAATTTTTAATATATTTATAGATTTGATATTCTGATTATATTTTTAATTAAGTACTCTTAATTTATTATCCCTACATATAAAATCAGCTCATATAGACTTCTCTTCACTTCATCTTACTTAACTTTATGTGTATGTTTGAAAATTAATAAAATCATAATCATGTTGAAATCATACGTATTAGTATTAAATAATTTTAGGCTAAATGATTAAAATTTAAATAATTTTTTTCATTGTTTTTATATACACTTAGTTTTTTTTACCATTGAGTATTAATTAAAAGTGAAAAATGTTTTATTGAAATTTAGCAAAAAGAAAAGTTTTACATTTAAATCGATTGTTTATTAGAGTTAATCAAATTTATTTATTTTTGTTAATGAATAATTAATAATTATTTATTATTTTAACTTTTCATAAACAAATATTAAGATAGTCGTGCAACAACATGCGGACTCAACATAAAAGCGCAACACGAGATTTATGGTTAATTATAATTAATTTTTAAATGATAAAGATCATTTCACTGTTACAGGTTAGAAACCTTGTAATGGGTAAGTCTCATAAGCAAATGTTTGAAATAAAAGAATAAAATAATTGATCCAGTAAAAAGTTTGAATTTAAAAATACAATGACATAAAGTCAAAGTCATAGATGATGGTTGAACAATGATTAAAATTAAAATATTTTAACTAATATTGTTATACTCTAGTAATATTGTGAACTTAATTCAATCAAAATAAATTGTAAAACTTGATTAATATAAAATACATAACGTATTTTGGTATAGAAGAGAAATTGATCCCAAATCTTAACATTCATGAACTTGTTTGTGTGTTATGTTTTAACGATGTGGAGGACAACAATCATTTATTCATTTCTTGCCCTCTTTCGAAATTAATTTGAAAGAAGATTACGGATTGGGTTGACATTGAGTCGTTACATTGTGATAATGTTTATTTAGCGGTATCGTAACTAAATTATTTTCAATGATGCAATTGATAATATTACGACATTGTGCATAGGTCAATCCACTTGTCGTGGTGGTGGTTAGATTTTTGGTCCACATCAGTTGATAGATGTTCATATTATGATAGATATTCTTATTATGAATGCTATAAATATCTAACTTACTTTGATAAATTGTTAAAAATGCTAAACAAAAAATATATTTATATTTTGCCCAAATATATTTCAACAGAATAACACATAAAAGATTAACACTTAAGATGAATATATAAGATATCATCTAACACATAGACTATTAAGAATCTTATAAGAATGAAGACTAATTAGTACTACATTTTGTTTTCTCATAAGCAAATGAGATTGAATTAAAAATTATTAGGGGTGCTTAACCCAAGGTTACAAAAGAAACAAATGACAAGACAAGAAACATTTGTCCCAACTCTAAGATACACATTAAACCAATCCTACGAAAGCGACTTAATTGCACCTAAACCGTAAAAATTAGACAACATAATATCTTTAAAAAGGATATCATTCCTACACTTTCAAATCACCCAACAAATAGTCAAATAAAAAAAACCCAAATGTAAGGAAAAATGCGACTTACAAGAGAATTAAATAAATGTGACATTTATATATATTACAATAAATGTCACAATTATAAAAATTATATTTTAAAAATAAATGTCACTTTAAATTTTTAATATATTTATAGATTTGATATTCTGATTATATTTTTAATTAAGTACTTTTAATTTATTATCCCTACATATAAAATCAGCTCATATAGACTTCTCTTCACTTCATCTTACTTAACTTTATGTGTATGTTTGAAAATTAATAAAATCATAATCATGTTGAAATCATACGTATTAATATTAAATAATTTTAGGCTAAATGATTAAAATTTAAATAATTTTTTTCATTGTTTTTATATACACTTAGTTTTTTTTACCATTGAGTATTAACTAAAAGTGAAAAATGTTTTATTGAAATTTAGCAAAAAGAAAAGTTTTACATTTAAACTGATTGTTTATTAGAGTTAATCAAATTTATTTATTTTTGTTAATGAATAATGAATAATTATTTATTATTTTAACTTTTCATAAACAAATATTAAGATAGTCGTGCAACAACATGCGGACTCAACATAAAAGCGCAACACGAGATTTATGGTTAATTATAATTAATTTTTAAATGATAAAGATCATTTCACTGTTACAGGTAAAAAAACCTTGTAATGGGTATGTCTCGTAAGCAAATGTTTGAAATAAAAGAATAAAATAATTGATCCAGTAAAAAGTTTGAATTTAAAAATACAATGACATAAAGTCAAAGTCATAGATGATGGTTGAACAATGATTAATATTAAAATATTTTAACTAATATTGATATACTCTAGTAATATTGTGAACTTAATTCAATCAAAATAAATTGTAAAACTTGATTAATATAAAATACATAACGTATTTTGGTATAGAAGAGAAATTGATCCCAAATCTTAACATTCATGAACTTGTTTGTGTGTTATGTTTTAACGATGTAGAGGACAACAATCATTTATTCATTTCTTGCCCTCTTTCGAAATTAATTTGAAAGAAGATTACGGATTGGGTCGACATTGAGTCGTTACATTGTGATAATGTTTATTTAGTGGTATCGTAACTAAATTATTTTCAATGATGCAATTGATAATATTACGACATTGTGCATAGGTCAATCCACTTGTCGTGGTGGTGGTTAGATTTTTGGTCCACATCAGTTGATAGATGTTCATATTATGATAGATATTCTTATTATGAATGCTATAAATATCTAACTTACTTTGATAAATTGTTAAAAATGCTAAACAAAAAATATATTTATATTTTGCCCAAATATATTTCAACAGAATAACACATAAAAGATTAACACTTAAGATGAATATATAAGATATCATCTAACACATAGACTATTAAGAATCTTATAAGAATGAAGACTAATTAGTACTACATTTTGTTTTCTCATAAGCAAATGAGATTGAATTAAAAATTATTAGGGGTGCTTAACCCAAGGTTACAAAAGAAAAAAATGACAAGACAAGAAACATTTGTCCCAACTCTAAGATACACATTAAACCAATCCTACGAAAGCGACTTAATTGCACCTAAACCGTCAAAATTAGACAACATAATATCTTTAAAAAGGATATCATTCCTACACTTTCAAATCAACCAACAAATAGTCAAATAAAAAAAAACAAATGTAAGGAAAAATGCGACTTACAAGCGAAATAAATAAATGTGACACTTATATATATTACAATAAAGGTCACAATTATAAAAATTATATTTTTAAAATAAATGTCACTTTAAATTTTTAATATATTTATAGATTTGATATTCTGATTATATTTTTAATTAAGTACTCTTAATTTATTATCCCTACATATAAAATCAGCTCATATAGACTTCTCTTCACTTCATCTTACTTAACTTTATGTGTATGTTTGAAAATTAATAAAATCATAATCATGTTGAAATCATACGTATTAATATTAAATAATTTTAGGCTAAATGATTAAAATTTAAATAATTTTATTCATTGTTTTTATATACACTTAGTTTTTTTTACCATTGAGTATTAACTAAAAGTGAACAATGTTTTATTGAAATTTAGCAAAAAGAAAAGTTTTACATTTATACCGATTGTTTATTAGAATTAATCAAATTCATTTATTTTTGTTAATGAATAATGAATAATTATTTATTATTTTAACTTTTCATAAACAAATATTAAGATAGTCGTGCAACAACATGCGGACTCAACATAAAAGCGCAACACGAGATTTATGGTTAATTATAATTAATTTTTAAATGATAAAGATCATTTCACTGTTACAGGTAAAAAAACCTTGTAATGGGTATGTCTCGTAAGCAAATGTTTGAAATAAAAGAATAAAATAATTGATCCAGTAAAAAGTTTGAATTTAAAAATACAATGACATAAAGTCAAAGTCATAGATGATGGTTGAACAATGATTAATATTAAAATATTTTAACCAATATTGTTATACTCTAGTAATATTGTGAACTTAATTCAATCAAAATAAATTGTAAAACTTGATTAATATAAAATACATAACGTATTTTGGTATAGAAGAGAAATTGATCCCAAATCTTAACATTCATGAACTTGTTTGTGTGTTATGTTTTAACGATGTGGAGGACAACAATCATTTATTCATTTCTTGCCCTCTTTCGAAATTAATTTGAAAGAAGATTACGGATTGGGTCGACATTGAGTCGTTACATTGTGATAATGTTTATTTAGCGGTATCGTAACTAAATTATTTTCAATGATGCAATTGATAATATTACGACATTGTGCATAGGTCAATCCACTTGTCGTGGTGGTGGTTAGATTTTTGGTCCACATCAGTTAGTAGATGTTCATATTATGATAGATATTCTTATTATGAATGCTATAAATATCTAACTTACTTTGATAAATTGTTAAAAATGCTAAACAAAAAATATATTTATATTTTGCCCAAATATATTTCAACAGAATAACACATAAAAGATTAACACTTAAGATGAATATATAAGATATCATCTAACACATAGATTATTAAGAATCTTATAATAATGAAGACTAATTAGTACTACATTTTGTTTTTCATAAGCAAATGAGATTGAATTAAAAATTATTAGGGGTGCTTAACCCAAGGTTACAAAAGAAACAAATGACAAGACAAGAAACATTTGTCCCAACTCTAAGATACACATTAAACCAATCCTACGAAAGCGACATAATTGCACCGAAACCGTCAAAATTAGACAACATAATATCTTTAAAAAGGATATCATTCCTACACTTTCAAATCACCCAACAAATAGTCAAATAAAAAAAACCCAAATGTAAGGAAAAATGCGACTTACAAGAGAAATAAATAAATATGACATTTAGATATATTACAATAAATGTCACAATTATAAAAATTATATTTTTAAAATAAATGTCACTTTAAATTTTTAATATATTTATAGATTTGATATTCTGATTATATTTTTAATTAAGTACTCTTAATTTATTATCCCTACATATAAAATCAGCTCATATAGACTTCTCTTCACTTCATCTTACTTAACTTTATGTGTATGTTTGAAAATTAATAAAATCATAATCATGTTGAAATCATACGTATTAGTATTAAATAATTTTAGGCTAAATGATTAAAATTTAAATAATTTTTTTCATTGTTTTTATATACACTTAGTTTTTTTTACCATTGAGTATTAATTAAAAGTGAAAAATGTTTTATTGAAATTTAGCAAAAAGAAAAGTTTTACATTTAAATCGATTGTTTATTAGAGTTAATCAAATTTATTTATTTTTGTTAATGAATAATTAATAATTATTTATTATTTTAACTTTTCATAAACAAATATTAAGATAGTCGTGCAACAACATGCGGACTCAACATAAAAGCGCAACACGAGATTTATGGTTAATTATAATTAATTTTTAAATGATAAAGATCATTTCACTGTTACAGGTTAGAAACCTTGTAATGGGTAAGTCTCATAAGCAAATGTTTGAAATAAAAGAATAAAATAATTGATCCAGTAAAAAGTTTGAATTTAAAAATACAATGACATAAAGTCAAAGTCATAGATGATGGTTGAACAATGATTAAAATTAAAATATTTTAACTAATATTGTTATACTCTAGTAATATTGTGAACTTAATTCAATCAAAATAAATTGTAAAACTTGATTAATATAAAATACATAACGTATTTTGGTATAGAAGAGAAATTGATCCCAAATCTTAACATTCATGAACTTGTTTGTGTGTTATGTTTTAACGATGTGGAGGACAACAATCATTTATTCATTTCTTGCCCTCTTTCGAAATTAATTTGAAAGAAGATTACGGATTGGGTTGACATTGAGTCGTTACATTGTGATAATGTTTATTTAGCGGTATCGTAACTAAATTATTTTCAATGATGCAATTGATAATATTACGACATTGTGCATAGGTCAATCCACTTGTCGTGGTGGTGGTTAGATTTTTGGTCCACATCAGTTGATAGATGTTCATATTATGATAGATATTCTTATTATGAATGCTATAAATATCTAACTTACTTTGATAAATTGTTAAAAATGCTAAACAAAAAATATATTTATATTTTGCCCAAATATATTTCAACAGAATAACACATAAAAGATTAACACTTAAGATGAATATATAAGATATCATCTAACACATAGACTATTAAGAATCTTATAAGAATGAAGACTAATTAGTACTACATTTTGTTTTCTCATAAGCAAATGAGATTGAATTAAAAATTATTAGGGGTGCTTAACCCAAGGTTACAAAAGAAACAAATGACAAGACAAGAAACATTTGTCCCAACTCTAAGATACACATTAAACCAATCCTACGAAAGCGACTTAATTGCACCTAAACCGTAAAAATTAGACAACATAATATCTTTAAAAAGGATATCATTCCTACACTTTCAAATCACCCAACAAATAGTCAAATAAAAAAAACCCAAATGTAAGGAAAAATGCGACTTACAAGAGAATTAAATAAATGTGACATTTATATATATTACAATAAATGTCACAATTATAAAAATTATATTTTAAAAATAAATGTCACTTTAAATTTTTAATATATTTATAGATTTGATATTCTGATTATATTTTTAATTAAGTACTTTTAATTTATTATCCCTACATATAAAATCAGCTCATATAGACTTCTCTTCACTTCATCTTACTTAACTTTATGTGTATGTTTGAAAATTAATAAAATCATAATCATGTTGAAATCATACGTATTAATATTAAATAATTTTAGGCTAAATGATTAAAATTTAAATAATTTTTTTCATTGTTTTTATATACACTTAGTTTTTTTTACCATTGAGTATTAACTAAAAGTGAAAAATGTTTTATTGAAATTTAGCAAAAAGAAAAGTTTTACATTTAAACTGATTGTTTATTAGAGTTAATCAAATTTATTTATTTTTGTTAATGAATAATGAATAATTATTTATTATTTTAACTTTTCATAAACAAATATTAAGATAGTCGTGCAACAACATGCGGACTCAACATAAAAGCGCAACACGAGATTTATGGTTAATTATAATTAATTTTTAAATGATAAAGATCATTTCACTGTTACAGGTAAAAAAACCTTGTAATGGGTATGTCTCGTAAGCAAATGTTTGAAATAAAAGAATAAAATAATTGATCCAGTAAAAAGTTTGAATTTAAAAATACAATGACATAAAGTCAAAGTCATAGATGATGGTTGAACAATGATTAATATTAAAATATTTTAACTAATATTGATATACTCTAGTAATATTGTGAACTTAATTCAATCAAAATAAATTGTAAAACTTGATTAATATAAAATACATAACGTATTTTGGTATAGAAGAGAAATTGATCCCAAATCTTAACATTCATGAACTTGTTTGTGTGTTATGTTTTAACGATGTAGAGGACAACAATCATTTATTCATTTCTTGCCCTCTTTCGAAATTAATTTGAAAGAAGATTACGGATTGGGTCGACATTGAGTCGTTACATTGTGATAATGTTTATTTAGTGGTATCGTAACTAAATTATTTTCAATGATGCAATTGATAATATTACGACATTGTGCATAGGTCAATCCACTTGTCGTGGTGGTGGTTAGATTTTTGGTCCACATCAGTTGATAGATGTTCATATTATGATAGATATTCTTATTATGAATGCTATAAATATCTAACTTACTTTGATAAATTGTTAAAAATGCTAAACAAAAAATATATTTATATTTTGCCCAAATATATTTCAACAGAATAACACATAAAAGATTAACACTTAAGATGAATATATAAGATATCATCTAACACATAGACTATTAAGAATCTTATAAGAATGAAGACTAATTAGTACTACATTTTGTTTTCTCATAAGCAAATGAGATTGAATTAAAAATTATTAGGGGTGCTTAACCCAAGGTTACAAAAGAAAAAAATGACAAGACAAGAAACATTTGTCCCAACTCTAAGATACACATTAAACCAATCCTACGAAAGCGACTTAATTGCACCTAAACCGTCAAAATTAGACAACATAATATCTTTAAAAAGGATATCATTCCTACACTTTCAAATCAACCAACAAATAGTCAAATAAAAAAAAACAAATGTAAGGAAAAATGCGACTTACAAGCGAAATAAATAAATGTGACACTTATATATATTACAATAAAGGTCACAATTATAAAAATTATATTTTTAAAATAAATGTCACTTTAAATTTTTAATATATTTATAGATTTGATATTCTGATTATATTTTTAATTAAGTACTCTTAATTTATTATCCCTACATATAAAATCAGCTCATATAGACTTCTCTTCACTTCATCTTACTTAACTTTATGTGTATGTTTGAAAATTAATAAAATCATAATCATGTTGAAATCATACGTATTAATATTAAATAATTTTAGGCTAAATGATTAAAATTTAAATAATTTTTTTCATTGTTTTTATATACACTTAGTTTTTTTTACCATTGAGTATTAACTAAAAGTGAACAATGTTTTATTGAAATTTAGCAAAAAGAAAAGTTTTACATTTAAACCGATTGTTTATTAGAATTAATCAAATTCATTTATTTTTGTTAATGAATAATGAATAATTATTTATTATTTTAACTTTTCATAAACAAATATTAAGATAGTCGTGCAACAACATGCGGACTCAACATAAAAGCGCAACACGAGATTTATGGTTAATTATAATTAATTTTTAAATGATAAAGATCATTTCACTGTTACAGGTAAAAAAACCTTGTAATGGGTATGTCTCGTAAGCAAATGTTTGAAATAAAAGAATAAAATAATTGATCCAGTAAAAAGTTTGAATTTAAAAATACAATGACATAAAGTCAAAGTCATAGATGATGGTTGAACAATGATTAATATTAAAATATTTTAACTAATATTGATATACTCTAGTAATATTGTGAACTTAATTCAATCAAAATAAATTGTAAAACTTGATTAATATAAAATACATAACGTATTTTGGTATAGAAGAGAAATTGATCCCAAATCTTAACATTCATGAACTTGTTTGTGTGTTATGTTTTAACGATGTAGAGGACAACAATCATTTATTCATTTCTTGCCCTCTTTCGAAATTAATTTGAAAGAAGATTACGGATTGGGTCGACATTGAGTCGTTACATTGTGATAATGTTTATTTAGTGGTATCGTAACTAAATTATTTTCAATGATGCAATTGATAATATTACGACATTGTGCATAGGTCAATCCACTTGTCGTGGTGGTGGTTAGATTTTTGGTCCACATCAGTTGATAGATGTTCATATTATGATAGATATTCTTATTATGAATGCTATAAATATCTAACTTACTTTGATAAATTGTTAAAAATGCTAAACAAAAAATATATTTATATTTTGCCCAAATATATTTCAACAGAATAACACATAAAAGATTAACACTTAAGATGAATATATAAGATATCATCTAACACATAGACTATTAAGAATCTTATAAGAATGAAGACTAATTAGTACTACATTTTGTTTTCTCATAAGCAAATGAGATTGAATTAAAAATTATTAGGGGTGCTTAACCCAAGGTTACAAAAGAAAAAAATGACAAGACAAGAAACATTTGTCCCAACTCTAAGATACACATTAAACCAATCCTACGAAAGCGACTTAATTGCACCTAAACCGTCAAAATTAGACAACATAATATCTTTAAAAAGGATATCATTCCTACACTTTCAAATCAACCAACAAATAGTCAAATAAAAAAAAACAAATGTAAGGAAAAATGCGACTTACAAGCGAAATAAATAAATGTGACACTTATATATATTACAATAAAGGTCACAATTATAAAAATTATATTTTTAAAATAAATGTCACTTTAAATTTTTAATATATTTATAGATTTGATATTCTGATTATATTTTTAATTAAGTACTCTTAATTTATTATCCCTACATATAAAATCAGCTCATATAGACTTCTCTTCACTTCATCTTACTTAACTTTATGTGTATGTTTGAAAATTAATAAAATCATAATCATGTTGAAATCATACGTATTAATATTAAATAATTTTAGGCTAAATGATTAAAATTTAAATAATTTTTTTCATTGTTTTTATATACACTTAGTTTTTTTTACCATTGAGTATTAACTAAAAGTGAACAATGTTTTATTGAAATTTAGCAAAAAGAAAAGTTTTACATTTAAACCGATTGTTTATTAGAATTAATCAAATTCATTTATTTTTGTTAATGAATAATGAATAATTATTTATTATTTTAACTTTTCATAAACAAATATTAAGATAGTCGTGCAACAACATGCGGACTCAACATAAAAGCGCAACACGAGATTTATGGTTAATTATAATTAATTTTTAAATGATAAAGATCATTTCACTGTTACAGGTAAAAAAACCTTGTAATGGGTATGTCTCGTAAGCAAATGTTTGAAATAAAAGAATAAAATAATTGATCCAGTAAAAAGTTTGAATTTAAAAATACAATGACATAAAGTCAAAGTCATAGATGATGGTTGAACAATGATTAATTTTAAAATATTTTAACTAATATTGATATACTCTAGTAATATTGTGAACTTAATTCAATCAAAATAAATTGTAAAACTTGATTAATATAAAATACATAACGTATTTTGGTATAGAAGAGAAATTGATCCCAAATCTTAACATTCATGAACTTGTTTGTGTGTTATGTTTTAACGATGTAGAGGACAACAATCATTTATTCATTTCTTGCCCTCTTTCGAAATTAATTTGAAAGAAGATTACGGATTGGGTCGACATTGAGTCGTTACATTGTGATAATGTTTATTTAGTGGTATCGTAACTAAATTATTTTCAATGATGCAATTGATAATATTACGACATTGTGCATAGGTCAATCCACTTGTCGTGGTGGTGGTTAGATTTTTGGTCCACATCAGTTGATAGATGTTCATATTATGATAGATATTCTTATTATGAATGCTATAAATATCTAACTTACTTTGATAAATTGTTAAAAATGCTAAACAAAAAATATATTTATATTTTGCCCAAATATATTTCAACAGAATAACACATAAAAGATTAACACTTAAGATGAATATATAAGATATCATCTAACACATAGATTATTAAGAATCTTATAAGAATGAAGACTAATTAGTACTACATTTTGTTTTTTCATAAGCAAATGAGATTGAATTAAAAATTATTAGGGGTGCTTAACCCAAGGTTACAAAAGAAAAAAATGACAAGACAAGAAACATTTGTCCCAACTCTAAGATACACATTAAACCAATCCTACGAAAGCGACTTAATTGCACCTAAACCGTCAAAATTAGACAACATAATATCTTTAAAAAGGATATCATTCCTACACTTTCAAATCAGCCAACAAATAGTCAAATAAAAAAAAACAAATGTAAGGAAAAATGCGACTTACAAGCGAAATAAATAAATGTGACACTTATATATATTACAATAAAGGTCACAATTATAAAAATTATATTTTTAAAATAAATGTCACTTTAAATTTTTAATATATTTATAGATTTGATATTCTGATTATATTTTTAATTAAGTACTCTTAATTTATTATCCCTACATATAAAATCAGCTCATATAGACTTCTCTTCACTTCATCTTACTTAACTTTATGTGTATGTTTGAAAATTAATAAAATCATAATCATGTTGAAATCATACGTATTAATATTAAATAATTTTAGGCTAAATGATTAAAATTTAAATAATTTTTTTCATTGTTTTTATATACACTTAGTTTTTTTTACCATTGAGTATTAACTAAAAGTGAACAATGTTTTATTGAAATTTAGCAAAAAGAAAAGTTTTACATTTAAACCGATTGTTTATTAGAATTAATCAAATTCATTTATTTTTGTTAATGAATAATTAATAATTATTTATTATTTTAACTTTTCATAAACAAATATTAAGATAGTCGTGCAACAACATGCGGACTCAACATAAAAGCGCAACACGAGATTTATGGTTAATTATAATTAATTTTTAAATGATAAAGATCATTTCACTGTTACAGGTAAGAAACCTTGTAATGGGTAAGTCTCGCAAGCAAATGTTTGAAATAAAAGAATAAAATAATTGATCCAGTAAAAAGTTTGAATTTAAAAATACAATGACATAAAGTCAAAGTCATAGATGATGGTTGAACAATGATTAATATTAAAATATTTTAACTAATATTGTTATACTCTAGTAATATTGTGAACTTAATTCAATCAAAATAAATTGTAAAACTTGATTAATATAAAATACATAACGTATTTTGGTATAGAAGAGAAATTGATCCCAAATCTTAACATTCATGAACTTGTTTGTGTGTTATGTTTTAACGATGTGGAGGACAACAATCATTTATTCATTTCTTGCCCTCTTTCCAAATTAATTTTAAAGAAGATTACGGATTGGGTCGACATTGAGTCGTTACATTGTGATAATGTTTATTTAGTGGTATCGTAACTAAATTATTTTCAATGATGCAATTGATAATATTACGACATTGTGCATAGGTCAATCCACTTGTCGTGGTGGTGGTTAGATTTTTGGTCCACATCAGTTGATAGATGTTCATATTATGATAGATATTCTTATTATGAATGCTATAAATATCTAACTTACTTTGATAAATTGTTAAAAATGCTAAACAAAAAATATATTTATATTTTGCCCAAATATATTTCAACAGAATAACACATAAAAGATTAACACTTAAGATGAATATATAAGATATCATCTAACACATAGATTATTAAGAATCTTATAAG
This sequence comes from Lathyrus aphaca, assembly GCA_963966055.1. Taxonomy (NCBI): domain Eukaryota; kingdom Viridiplantae; phylum Streptophyta; class Magnoliopsida; order Fabales; family Fabaceae; genus Lathyrus; species Lathyrus aphaca. The sequence goes on from OZ014525.1 coordinate 268,830,747, forward strand.
AATGAAGACTAATTAGTACTACATTTTGTTTTTTCATAAGCAAATGAGATTAAATTAAAAATTATTAGGGGTGCTTAACCCAAGGTTACAAAAGAAACAAATGACAAGACAAGAAACATTTGTCCCAACTCTAAGATACACATTAAACCAATCCTACGAAAGCGACTTAATTGCACCTAAACCGTCAAAATTAGACAACATAATATCTTTAAAAAGGATATCATTCCTACACTTTCAAATCAGCCAACAAATAGTCAAATAAAAAAAACCCAAATGTAAGGAAAAATGCGACTTACAAGCGAAATAAATAAATGTGACACTTATATATATTACAATAAAGGTCACAATTATAAAAATTATATTTTTAAAATAAATGTCACTTTAAATTTTTAATATATTTATAGATTTGATATTCTGATTATATTTTTAATTAAGTACTCTTAATTTATTATCCCTACATATAAAATCAGCTCATATAGACTTCTCTTCACTTCATCTTACTTAACTTTATGTGTATGTTTGAAAATTAATAAAATCATAATCATGTTGAAATCATACGTATTAATATTAAATAATTTTAGGCTAAATGATTAAAATTTAAATAATTTTTTTCATTGTTTTTATATACACTTAGTTTTTTTTACCATTGAGTATTAACTAAAAGTGAACAATGTTTTATTGAAATTTAGCAAAAAGAAAAGTTTTACATTTAAACCGATTGTTTATTAGAATTAATCAAATTCATTTATTTTTGTTAATGAATAATTAATAATTATTTATTATTTTAACTTTTCATAAACAAATATTAAGATAGTCGTGCAACAACATGCGGACTCAACATAAAAGCGCAACACGAGATTTATGGTTAATTATAATTAATTTTTAAATGATAAAGATCATTTCACTGTTACAGGTAAGAAACCTTGTAATGGGTAAGTCTCGCAAGCAAATGTTTGAAATAAAAGAATAAAATAATTGATCCAGTAAAAAGTTTGAATTTAAAAATACAATGACATAAAGTCAAAGTCATAGATGATGGTTGAACAATGATTAATATTAAAATATTTTAACTAATATTGTTATACTCTAGTAATATTGTGAACTTAATTCAATCAAAATAAATTGTAAAACTTGATTAATATAAAATACATAACGTATTTTGGTATAGAAGAGAAATTGATCCCAAATCTTAACATTCATGAACTTGTTTGTGTGTTATGTTTTAACGATGTGGAGGACAACAATCATTTATTCATTTCTTGCCCTCTTTCCAAATTAATTTTAAAGAAGATTACGGATTGGGTCGACATTGAGTCGTTACATTGTGATAATGTTTATTTAGTGGTATCGTAACTAAATTATTTTCAATGATGCAATTGATAATATTACGACATTGTGCATAGGTCAATCCACTTGTCGTGGTGGTGGTTAGATTTTTGGTCCACATCAGTTGATAGATGTTCATATTATGATAGATATTCTTATTATGAATGCTATAAATATCTAACTTACTTTGATAAATTGTTAAAAATGCTAAACAAAAAATATATTTATATTTTGCCCAAATATATTTCAACAGAATAACACATAAAAGATTAACACTTAAGATGAATATATAAGATATCATCTAACACATAGATTATTAAGAATCTTATAAGAATGAAGACTAATTAGTACTACATTTTGTTTTTTCATAAGCAAATGAGATTGAATTAAAAATTATTAGGGGTGCTTAACCCAAGGTTACAAAAGAAAAAAATGACAAGACAAGAAACATTTGTCCCAACTCTAAGATACACATTAAACCAATCCTACGAAAGCGACTTAATTGCACCTAAACCGTCAAAATTAGACAACATAATATCTTTAAAAAGGATATCATTCCTACACTTTCAAATCAGCCAACAAATAGTCAAATAAAAAAAAACAAATGTAAGGAAAAATGCGACTTACAAGCGAAATAAATAAATGTGACACTTATATATATTACAATAAAGGTCACAATTATAAAAATTATATTTTTAAAATAAATGTCACTTTAAATTTTTAATATATTTATAGATTTGATATTCTGATTATATTTTTAATTAAGTACTCTTAATTTATTATCCCTACATATAAAATCAGCTCATATAGACTTCTCTTCACTTCATCTTACTTAACTTTATGTGTATGTTTGAAAATTAATAAAATCATAATCATGTTGAAATCATACGTATTAATATTAAATAATTTTAGGCTAAATGATTAAAATTTAAATAATTTTTTTCATTGTTTTTATATACACTTAGTTTTTTTTACCATTGAGTATTAACTAAAAGTGAACAATGTTTTATTGAAATTTAGCAAAAAGAAAAGTTTTACATTTAAACCGATTGTTTATTAGAATTAATCAAATTCATTTATTTTTGTTAATGAATAATTAATAATTATTTATTATTTTAACTTTTCATAAACAAATATTAAGATAGTCGTGCAACAACATGCGGACTCAACATAAAAGCGCAACACGAGATTTATGGTTAATTATAATTAATTTTTAAATGATAAAGATCATTTCACTGTTACAGGTAAGAAACCTTGTAATGGGTAAGTCTCGCAAGCAAATGTTTGAAATAAAAGAATAAAATAATTGATCCAGTAAAAAGTTTGAATTTAAAAATACAATGACATAAAGTCAAAGTCATAGATGATGGTTGAACAATGATTAATATTAAAATATTTTAACTAATATTGTTATACTCTAGTAATATTGTGAACTTAATTCAATCAAAATAAATTGTAAAACTTGATTAATATAAAATACATAACGTATTTTGGTATAGAAGAGAAATTGATCCCAAATCTTAACATTCATGAACTTGTTTGTGTGTTATGTTTTAACGATGTGGAGGACAACAATCATTTATTCATTTCTTGCCCTCTTTCCAAATTAATTTTAAAGAAGATTACGGATTGGGTCGACATTGAGTCGTTACATTGTGATAATGTTTATTTAGTGGTATCGTAACTAAATTATTTTCAATGATGCAATTGATAATATTACGACATTGTGCATAGGTCAATCCACTTGTCGTGGTGGTGGTTAGATTTTTGGTCCACATCAGTTGATAGATGTTCATATTATGATAGATATTCTTATTATGAATGCTATAAATATCTAACTTACTTTGATAAATTGTTAAAAATGCTAAACAAAAAATATATTTATATTTTGCCCAAATATATTTCAACAGAATAACACATAAAAGATTAACACTTAAGATGAATATATAAGATATCATCTAACACATAGATTATTAAGAATCTTATAAGAATGAAGACTAATTAGTACTACATTTTGTTTTTTCATAAGCAAATGAGATTAAATTAAAAATTATTAGGGGTGCTTAACCCAAGGTTACAAAAGAAACAAATGACAAGACAAGAAACATTTGTCCCAACTCTAAGATACACATTAAACCAATCCTACGAAAGCGACTTAATTGCACCTAAACCGTCAAAATTAGACAACATAATATCTTTAAAAAGGATATCATTCCTACACTTTCAAATCACCCAACAAATAGTCAAATAAAAAAAACCCAAATGTAAGGAAAAATGCGACTTACAAGCGAAATAAATAAATGTGACACTTATATATATTACAATAAAGGTCACAATTATAAAAATTATATTTTTAAAATAAATGTCACTTTAAATTTTTAATATATTTATAGATTTGATATTCTGATTATATTTTTAATTAAGTACTCTTAATTTATTATCCCTACATATAAAATCAGCTCATATAGACTTCTCTTCACTTCATCTTACTTAACTTTATGTGTATGTTTGAAAATTAATAAAATCATAATCATGTTGAAATCATACGTATTAATATTAAATAATTTTAGGCTAAATGATTAAAATTTAAATAATTTTTTTCATTGTTTTTATATACACTTAGTTTTTTTTACCATTGAGTATTAACTAAAAGTGAACAATGTTTTATTGAAATTTAGCAAAAAGAAAAGTTTTACATTTAAACCGATTGTTTATTAGAATTAATCAAATTCATTTATTTTTGTTAATGAATAATTAATAATTATTTATTATTTTAACTTTTCATAAACAAATATTAAGATAGTCGTGCAACAACATGCGGACTCAACATAAAAGCGCAACACGAGATTTATGGTTAATTATAATTAATTTTTAAATGATAAAGATCATTTCACTGTTACAGGTAAGAAACCATGTAATGGGTAAGTCTCGGAAGCAAATGTTTGAAATAAAAGAATAAAATAATTGATCCAGTAAAAAGTATTAATTTAAAAATACAATGACATAAAGTCAAAGTCATAGATGATGGTTGAACAATGATTAATATTAAAATATTTTAACTAATATTGTTATACTCTAGTAATATTGTGAACTTAATTCAATCAAAATAAATTGTAAAACTTGATTAATATAAAATACATAACGTATTTTGGTATAGAAGAGAAATTGATCCCAAATCTTAACATTCATGAACTTGTTTGTGTGTTATGTTTTAACGATGTGGAGGACAACAATCATTTATTCATTTCTTGCCCTCTTTCCAAATTAATTTTAAAGAAGATTACGGATTGGGTCGACATTGAGTCGTTACATTGTGATAATGTTTATTTAGTGGTATCGTAACTAAATTATTTTCAATGATGCAATTGATAATATTACGACATTGTGCATAGGTCAATCCACTTGTCGTGGTGGTGGTTAGATTTTTGGTCCACATCAGTTGATAGATGTTCATATTATGATAGATATTCTTATTATGAATGCTATAAATATCTACCTTACTTTGATAAATTGTTAAAAATGCTAAACAAAAAATATATTTATATTTTGCCCAAATATATTTCAACAGAATAACACATAAAAGATTAACACTTAAGATGAATATATAAGATATCATCTAACACATAGATTATTAAGAATCTTATAAGAATGAAGACTAATTAGTACTACATTTTGTTTTTTCATAAGCAAATGAGATTGAATTAAAAATTATTAGGGGTGCTTAACCCAAGGTTACAAAAGAAACAAATGACAAGACAAGAAACATTTGTCCCAACTCTAAGATACACATTAAACCAATCCTACGAAAGCGACTTAATTGCACCCAAACCGTCAAAATTAGACAACATAATATCTTTAAAAAGGATATCATTCCTACACTTTCAAATCACCCAACAAATAGTCAAATAAAAAAAAACCAAATGTAAGGAAAAATGCGACTTACAAGCGAAATAAATAAATGTGACACTTATATATATTACAATAAAGGTCACAATTATAAAAATTATATTTTTAAAATAAATGTCACTTTAAATTTTTAATATTTTTATAGATTTGATATTCTGATTATATTTTTAATTAAGTACTCTTAATTTATTATCCCTACATATAAAATCAGCTCATATAGACTTCTCTTCACTTCATCTTACTTAACTTTATGTGTATGTTTGAAAATTAATAAAATCATAATCATGTTGAAATCATACGTATTAATATTAAATAATTTTAGGCTAAATGATTAAAATTTAAATAATTTTTTTCATTGTTTTTATATACACTTAGTTTTTTTTACCATTGAGTATTAACTAAAAGTGAACAATGTTTTATTGAAATTTAGCAAAAAGAAAAGTTTTAAATTTAAACCGATTGTTCATTAGAGTTAATCAAATTTATTTATTTTTGTTAATGAATAATTAATAATTATTTATTATTTTAACTTTTCATAAACAAATATTAAGATAATCGGGCAACAACATGCGGACTCAACATAAAAGCGCAACACGAGATTTATGGTTAATTATAATTAATTTTTAAATGATAAAGATCATTTCACTGTTACAGGTAAGAAACCATGTAATGGGTAAGTCTCGTAAGCAAATGTTTGAAATAAAAGAATAAAATAATTGATCCAGTAAAAAGTATTAATTTAAAAATACAATGACATAAAGTCAAAGTCATAGATGATGGTTGAACAATGATTAATATTAAAATATTTTAACTAATATTGTTATACTCTAGTAATATTGTGAACTTAATTCAATCAAAATAAATTGTAAAACTTGATTAATATAAAATACATAACGTATTTTGGTATAGAAGAGAAATTGATCCCAAATCTTAACATTCATGAACTTGTTTGTGTGTTATGTTTTAACGATGTGGAGGACAACAATCATTTATTCATTTCTTGCCCTCTTTCCAAATTAATTTTAAAGAAGATTACGGATTGGGTCGACATTGAGTCGTTACATTGTGATAATGTTTATTTAGTGGTATCGTAACTAAATTATTTTCAATGATGCAATTGATAATATTACGACATTGTGCATAGGTCAATCCACTTGTCGTGGTGGTGGTTAGATTTTTGGTCCACATCAGTTGATAGATGTTCATATTATGATAGATATTCTTATTATGAATGCTATAAATATCTACCTTACTTTGATAAATTGTTAAAAATGCTAAACAAAAAATATATTTATATTTTGCCCAAATATATTTCAACAGAATAACACATAAAAGATTAACACTTAAGATGAATATATAAGATATCATCTAACACATAGATTATTAAGAATCTTATAAGAATGAAGACTAATTAGTACTACATTTTGTTTTTTCATAAGCAAATGAGATTGAATTAAAAATTATTAGGGGTGCTTAACCCAAGGTTACAAAAGAAACAAATGACAAGACAAGAAACATTTGTCCCAACTCTAAGATACACATTAAACCAATCCTACGAAAGCGACTTAATTGCACCCAAACCGTCAAAATTAGACAACATAATATCTTTAAAAAGGATATCATTCCTACACTTTCAAATCACCCAACAAATAGTCAAATAAAAAAAAACCAAATGTAAGGAAAAATGCGACTTACAAGCGAAATAAATAAATGTGACACTTATATATATTACAATAAAGGTCACAATTATAAAAATTATATTTTTAAAATAAATGTCACTTTAAATTTTTAATATTTTTATAGATTTGATATTCTGATTATATTTTTAATTAAGTACTCTTAATTTATTATCCCTACATATAAAATCAGCTCATATAGACTTCTCTTCACTTCATCTTACTTAACTTTATGTGTATGTTTGAAAATTAATAAAATCATAATCATGTTGAAATCATACGTATTAATATTAAATAATTTTAGGCTAAATGATTAAAATTTAAATAATTTTTTTCATTGTTTTTATATACACTTAGTTTTTTTTACCATTGAGTATTAACTAAAAGTGAACAATGTTTTATTGAAATTTAGCAAAAAGAAAAGTTTTAAATTTAAACCGATTGTTCATTAGAGTTAATCAAATTTATTTATTTTTGTTAATGAATAATTAATAATTATTTATTATTTTAACTTTTCATAAAGAAATATTAAGATAGTCGGGCAACAACATGCGGACTCAACATAAAAGCACAACACGAGATTTATGGTTAATTATAATTAATTTTTAAATGATAAAGATCATTTCACTGTTACAGGTAAGAAACCTTGTAATGGGTAAGTCTCGTAAGCAAATGTTTGAAATAAAAGAATAAACAAATTGATCCAGTAAAAAGTTTGAATTTAAAAATACAATGACATAAAGTCAAAGTCATAGATGATGGTTGAACAATGATTAATATTAAAATATTTTAACTAATATTGTTATAATCTAGTAATATTGTGAACTTAATTCAATCAAAATAAAATGTAAAACTTGATTAATATAAAATACATAACGTATTTTGGTATAGAAGAGAAATTGATCCCAAATCTTAACATTCATGAACTTGTTTGTGTGTTATGTTTTAACGATGTGGAGGACAACAATCATTTATTCATTTCTTGCCCTCTTTCGAAATTAATTTGAAAGAAGATTACGGATTGGGTCGACATTGAGTCGTTACATTGTGATAATGTTTATTTAGCGGTATCGTAACTAAATTATTTTCAATGATGCAATTGATAATATTACGACATTGTGCATAGGTCAATCCACTTGTCGTGGTGGTGGTTAGATTTTTGGTCCACATCAGTTGATAGATGTTCATATTATGATAGATATTCTTATTATGAATGCTATAAATATCTAACTTACTTTGATAAATTGTTAAAAATGCTAAACAAAAAATATATTTATATTTTGCCCAAATATATTTCAACAGAATAACACATAAAAGATTAACACTTAAGATGAATATATAAGATATCATCTAACACATAGATTATTAAGAATCTTATAAGAATGAAGACTAATTAGTACTACATTTTGTTTTTTCATAAGCAAATGAGATTGAATTAAAAATTATTAGGGGTGCTTAACCCAAGGTTACAAAAGAAACAAATGACAAGACAAGAAACATTTGTCCCAACTCTAAGATACATATTAAACCAATCCTACGAAAGCGACTTAATTGCACCCAAACCGTCAAAATTAGACAACATAATATCTTTAAAAAGGATATCATTCCTACACTTTCAAATCACCCAACAAATAGTCAAATAAAAAAAACCCAAATGTAAGGAAAAATGCGACTTACAAGCGAAATAAAAAAATGTGACACTTATATATATTACAATAAAGGTCACAATTATAAAAATTATATTTTTAAAATAAATGTCACTTTAAATTTTTAATATATTTATAGATTTGATATTCTGATTATATTTTTAATTAAGTACTCTTAATTTATTATCCCTACATATAAAATCAGCTCATATAGACTTCTCTTCACTTCATCTTACTTAACTTTATGTGTATGTTTGAAAATTAATAAAATCATAATCATGTTGAAATCATACGTATTAATATTAAATAATTTTAGGCTAAATGATTAAAATTTAAATAATTTTTTTCATTGTTTTTATATACACTTAGTTTTTTTTACCATTGAGTATTAACTAAAAGTGAACAATGTTTTATTGAAATTTAGCAAAAAGAAAAGTTTTACATTTAAACCGATTGTTTATTAGAATTAATCAAATTCATTTATTTTTGTTAATGAATAATTAATAATTATTTATTATTTTAACTTTTCATAAACAAATATTAAGATAGTCGTGCAACAACATGCGGACTCAACATAAAAGCGCAACACGAGATTTATGGTTAATTATAATTAATTTTTAAATGATAAAGATCATTTCACTGTTACAGGTAAGAAACCATGTAATGGGTAAGTCTCGGAAGCAAATGTTTGAAATAAAAGAATAAAATAATTGATCCAGTAAAAAGTATTAATTTAAAAATACAATGACATAAAGTCAAAGTCATAGATGATGGTTGAACAATGATTAATATTAAAATATTTTAACTAATATTGTTATACTCTAGTAATATTGTGAACTTAATTCAATCAAAATAAATTGTAAAACTTGATTAATATAAAATACATAACGTATTTTGGTATAGAAGAGAAATTGATCCCAAATCTTAACATTCATGAACTTGTTTGTGTGTTATGTTTTAACGATGTGGAGGACAACAATCATTTATTCATTTCTTGCCCTCTTTCCAAATTAATTTTAAAGAAGATTACGGATTGGGTCGACATTGAGTCGTTACATTGTGATAATGTTTATTTAGTGGTATCGTAACTAAATTATTTTCAATGATGCAATTGATAATATTACGACATTGTGCATAGGTCAATCCACTTGTCGTGGTGGTGGTTAGATTTTTGGTCCACATCAGTTGATAGATGTTCATATTATGATAGATATTCTTATTATGAATGCTATAAATATCTAACTTACTTTGATAAATTGTTAAAAATGCTAAACAAAAAATATATTTATATTTTGCCCAAATATATTTCAACAGAATAACACATAAAAGATTAACACTTAAGATGAATATATAAGATATCATCTAACACATAGATTATTAAGAATCTTATAAGAATGAAGACTAATTAGTACTACATTTTGTTTTTTCATAAGCAAATGAGATTGAATTAAAAATTATTAGGGGTGCTTAACCCAAGGTTACAAAAGAAACAAATGACAAGACAAGAAACATTTGTCCCAACTCTAAGATACACATTAAACCAATCCTACGAAAGCGACTTAATTGCACCCAAACCGTCAAAATTAGACAACATAATATCTTTAAAAAGGATATCATTCCTACACTTTCAAATCACCCAACAAATAGTCAAATAAAAAAAACCCAAATGTAAGGAAAAATGCGACTTACAAGCGAAATAAATAAATGTGACACTTATATATATTACAATAAAGGTCACAATTATAAAAATTATATTTTTAAAATAAATGTCACTTTAAATTTTTAATATATTTATAGATTTGATATTCTGATTATATTTTTAATTAAGTACTCTTAATTTATTATCCCTACATATAAAATCAGCTCATATAGACTTCTCTTCACTTCATCTTACTTAACTTTATGTGTATGTTTGAAAATTAATAAAATCATAATCATGTTGAAATCATACGTATTAATATTAAATAATTTTAGGCTAAATGATTAAAATTTAAATAATATTTTTCATTGTTTTTATATACACTTAGTTTTTTTTACCATTGAGTATTAACTAAAAGTGAACAATGTTTTATTGAAATTTAGCAAGAAGAAAAGTTATATATTTAAACCGATTGTTTATTAGAATTAATCAAATTCATTTATTTTTGTTAATGAATAATTAATAATTATTTATTATTTTAACTTTTCATAAACAAATATTAAGATAGTCGTGCAACAACATGCGGACTCAACATAAAAGCGCAACACGAGATTTATGGTTAATTATAATTAATTTTTAAATGATAAAGATCATTTCACTGTTACAGGTAAGAAACCTTGTAATGGGTAAGTCTCGGAAGCAAATGTTTGAAATAAAAGAATAAAATAATTGATCCAGTAAAAAGTTTGAATTTAAAAATACAATGACATAAAGTCAAAGTCATAGATGATGGTTGAACAATGATTAATATTAAAATATTTTAACTAATATTGTTATACTCTAGTAATATTGTGAACTTAATTCAATCAAAATAAATTGTAAAACTTGATTAATATAAAATACATAACGTATTTTGGTATAGAAGAGAAATTGATCCCAAATCTTAACATTCATGAACTTGTTTGTGTGTTATGTTTTAACGATGTGGAGGACAACAATCATTTATTCATTTCTTGCCCTCTTTCCAAATTAATTTTAAAGAAGATTACGGATTGGGTCGACATTGAGTCGTTACATTGTGATAATGTTTATTTAGTGGTATCGTAACTAAATTATTTTCAATGATGCAATTGATAATATTACGACATTGTGCATAGGTCAATCCACTTGTCGTGGTGGTGGTTAGATTTTTGGTCCACATCAGTTGATAGATGTTCATATTATGATAGATATTCTTATTATGAATGCTATAAATATCTAACTTACTTTGATAAATTGTTAAAAATGCTAAACAAAAAATATATTTATATTTTGCCCAAATATATTTCAACAGAATAACACATAAAAGATTAACACTTAAGATGAATATATAAGATATCATCTAACACATAGATTATTAAGAATCTTATAAGAATGAAGACTAATTAGTACTACATTTTGTTTTTTCATAAGCAAATGAGATTGAATTAAAAATTATTAGGGGTGCTTAACCCAAGGTTACAAAAGAAAAAAATGACAAGACAAGAAACATTTGTCCCAACTCTAAGATACACATTAAACCAATCCTACGAAAGCGACTTAATTGCACCCAAACCGTCAAAATTAGACAACATAATATCTTTAAAAAGGATATCATTACTACACTTTTAAATCACCCAACAAATAGTCAAATAAAAAAAACCCAAATGTAAGGAAAAATGCGACTTACAAGCGAAATAAATAAATGTGACACTTATATATATTACAATAAAGGTCACAATTATAAAAATTATATTTTTAAAATAAATGTCACTTTAAATTTTTAATATATTTATAGATTTGATATTCTGATTATATTTTTAATTAAGTACTCTTAATTTATTATCCCTACATATAAAATCAGCTCATATAGACTTCTCTTCACTTCATCTTACTTAACTTTATGTGTATGTTTGAAAATTAATAAAATCATAATCATGTTGAAATCATACGTATTAATATTAAATAATTTTAGGCTAAATGATTAAAATTTAAATAATATTTTTCATTGTTTTTATATACACTTAGTTTTTTTTACCATTGAGTATTAACTAAAAGTGAACAATGTTTTATTGAAATTTAGCAAAAAGAAAAGTTTTACATTTAAACCGATTGTTTATTAGAATTAATCAAATTCATTTATTTTTGTTAATGAATAATTAATAATTATTTAATATTTTAACTTTTCATAAACAAATATTAAGATAGTCGTGCAACAACATGCGGACTCAACATAAAAGCGCAACACGAGATTTATGGTTAATTATAATTAATTTTTAAATGATAAAGATCATTTCACTGTTACAGGTAAGAAACCTTGTAATGGGTAAGTCTCGGAAGCAAATGTTTGAAATAAAAGAATAAAATAATTGATCCAGTAAAAAGTTTGAATTTAAAAATACAATGACATAAAGTCAAAGTCATAGATGATGGTTGAACAATGATTAATATTAAAATATTTTAACTAATATTGTTATACTCTAGTAATATTGTGAACTTAATTCAATCAAAATAAATTGTAAAACTTGATTAATATAAAATACATAACGTATTTTGGTATAGAAGAGAAATTGATCCCAAATCTTAACATTCATGAACTTGTTTGTGTGTTATGTCTTAACGATGTGGAGGACAACAATCATTTATTCATTTCTTGCCCTCTTTCCAAATTAATTTTAAAGAAGATTACGGATTGGGTCGACATTGAGTCGTTACATTGTGATAATGTTTATTTAGTGGTATCGTAACTAAATTATTTTCAATGATGCAATTGATAATATTACGACATTGTGCATAGGTCAATCCACTTGTCGTGGTGGTGGTTAGATTTTTGGTCCACATCAGTTGATAGATGTTCATATTATGATAGATATTCTTATTATGAATGCTATAAATATCTAACTTACTTTGATAAATTGTTAAAAATTCTAAACAAAAAATATATTTATATTTTGCCCAAATATATTTCAACAGAATAACACATAAAAGATTAACACTTAAGATGAATATATAAGATATCATCTAACACATAGATTATTAAGAATCTTATAAGAATGAAGACTAATTAGTACTACATTTTGTTTTTTCATAAGCAAATGAGATTGAATTAAAAATTATTAGGGGTGCTTAACCCAAGGTTACAAAAGAAACAAATGACAAGACAAGAAACATTTGTCCCAACTCTAAGATACACATTAAACCAATCCTACGAAAGCGACTTAATTGCACCCAAACCGTCAAAATTAGACAACATAATATCTTTAAAAAGGATATCATTCCTACACTTTCAAATCACCCAACAAATAGTCAAATAAAAAAAACCCAAATGTAAGGAAAAATGCGACTTACAAGCGAAATAAATAAATGTGACACTTATATATATTACAATAAAGGTCACAATTATAAAAATTATATTTTTAAAATAAATGTCACTTTAAATTTTTAATATATTTATAGATTTGATATTCTGATTATATTTTTAATTAAGTACTCTTAATTTATTATCCCTACATATAAAATCAGCTCATATAGACTTCTCTTCACTTCATCTTACTTAACTTTATGTGTATGTTTGAAAATTAATAAAATCATAATCATGTTGAAATCATACGTATTAATATTAAATAATTTTAGGCTAAATGATTAAAATTTAAATAATTTTTTTCATTGTTTTTATATACACTTAGTTTTTTTTACCATTGAGTATTAACTAAAAGTGAACAATGTTTTATTGAAATTTAGCAAAAAGAAAAGTTTTACATTTAAACCGATTGTTTATTAGAATTAATCAAATTCATTTATTTTTGTTAATGAATAATTAATAATTATTTAATATTTTAACTTTTCATAAACAAATATTAAGATAGTCGTGCAACAACATGCGGACTCAACATAAAAGCGCAACACGAGATTTATGGTTAATTATAATTAATTTTTAAATGATAAAGATCATTTCACTGTTACAGGTAAGAAACCTTGTAATGGGTAAGTCTCGGAAGCAAATGTTTGAAATAAAAGAATAAAATAATTGATCCAGTAAAAAGTTTGAATTTAAAAATACAATGACATAAAGTCAAAGTCATAGATGATGGTTGAACAATGATTAATATTAAAATATTTTAACTAATATTGTTATACTCTAGTAATATTGTGAACTTAATTCAATCAAAATAAATTGTAAAACTTGATTAATATAAAATACATAACGTATTTTGGTATAGAAGAGAAATTGATCCCAAATCTTAACATTCATGAACTTGTTTGTGTGTTATGTCTTAACGATGTGGAGGACAACAATCATTTATTCATTTCTTGCCCTCTTTCCAAATTAATTTGAAAGAAGATTACGGATTGGGTCGACATTGAGTCGTTACATTGTGATAATGTTTATTTAGTGGTATCGTAACTAAATTATTTTCAATGATGCAATTGATAATATTACGACATTGTGCATAGGTCAATCCACTTGTCGTGGTGGTGGTTAGATTTTTGGTCCACATCAGTTGATAGATGTTCATATTATGATAGATATTCTTATTATGAATGCTATAAATATCTAACTTACTTTGATAAATTGTTAAAAATTCTAAACAAAAAATATATTTATATTTTGCCCAAATATATTTCAACAGAATAACACATAAAAGATTAACACTTAAGATGAATATATAAGATATCATCTAACACATAGATTATTAAGAATCTTATAAGAATGAAGACTAATTAGTACTACATTTTGTTTTTTCATAAGCAAATGAGATTGAATTAAAAATTATTAGGGGTGCTTAACCCAAGGTTACAAAAGAAACAAATGACAAGACAAGAAACATTTGTCCCAACTCTAAGATACACATTAAACCAATCCTACGAAAGCGACTTAATTGCACCCAAACCGTCAAAATTAGACAACATAATATCTTTAAAAAGGATATCATTCCTACACTTTCAAATCACCCAACAAATAGTCAAATAAAAAAAACCCAAATGTAAGGAAAAATGCGACTTACAAGCGAAATAAATAAATGTGACACTTATATATATTACAATAAAGGTCACAATTATAAAAATTATATTTTTAAAATAAATGTCACTTTAAATTTTTAATATATTTATAGATTTGATATTCTGATTATATTTTTAATTAAGTACTCTTAATTTATTATCCCTACATATAAAATCAGCTCATATAGACTTCTCTTCACTTCATCTTACTTAACTTTATGTGTATGTTTGAAAATTAATAAAATCATAATCATGTTGAAATCATACGTATTAATATTAAATAATTTTAGGCTAAATGATTAAAATTTAAATAATTTTTTTCATTGTTTTTATATACACTTAGTTTTTTTTACCATTGAGTATTAACTAAAAGTGAACAATGTCTTATTGAAATTTAGCAAAAAGAAAAGTTTTACATTTAAACCGATTGTTCATTAGAGTTAATCAAATTTATTTATTTTTGTTAATGAATAATTAATAATTATTTATTATTTTAACTTTTCATAAACAAATATTAAGATAGTCGTGCAACAACATGCGGACTCAACATAAAAGCGCAACACGAGATTTATGGTTAATTATAATTAATTTTTAAATGATAAAGATCATTTCACTGTTACAGGTAAGAAACCTTGTAATGGGTAAGTCTCGTAAGCAAATGTTTGAAATAAAAGAATAAAATAATTGATCCAGTAAAAAGTTTGAATTTAAAAATACAATGACATAAAGTCAAAGTCATAGATGATGGTTGAACAATGATTAATATTAAAATATTTTAACTAATATTGTTATACTCTAGTAATATTGTGAACTTAATTCAATCAAAATAAATTGTAAAACTTGATTAATATAAAATACATAACGTATTTTGGTATAGAAGAGAAATTGATCCCAAATCTTAACATTCATGAACTTGTTTGTGTGTTATGTTTTAACGATGTGGAGGACAACAATCATTTATTCATTTCTTGCCCTCTTTCGAAATTAATTTGAAAGAAGATTACGGATTGGGTCGACATTGAGTCGTTACATTGTGATAATGTTTATTTAGTGGTATCGTAACTAAATTATTTTCAATGATGCAATTGATAATATTACGACACTGTGCATAGGTCAATCCACTTGTCGTGGTGGTGGTTAGATTTTTGGTCCACATCAGTTGATAGATGTTCATATTATGATAGATATTCTTATTATGAATGCTATAAATATCTAACTTACTTTGATAAATTGTTAAAAATGCTAAACAAAAAATATATTTATATTTTGCCCAAATATATTTCAACAGAATAACACATAAAAGATTAACACTTAAGATGAATATATAAGATATCATCTAACACATAGATTATTAAGAATCTTATAAGAATGAAGACTAATTAGTACTACATTTTGTTTTTTCATAAGCAAATGAGATTGAATTAAAAATTATTAGGGGTGCTTAACCCAAGGTTACAAAAGAAACAAATGACAAGACAAGAAACATTTGTCCCAACTCTAAGATACACATTAAACCAATCCTACGAAAGCGACTTAATTGCACCCAAACCGTCAAAATTAGACAACATAATATCTTTAAAAAGGATATCATTCCTACACTTTCAAATCAACCAACAAATAGTCAAATAAAAAAAAACCAAATGTAAGGAAAAATGCGACTTACAAGCGAAATAAATAAATGTGACACTTATATATATTACAATAAAGGTCACAATTATAAAAATTATATTTTTAAAATAAATGTCACTTTAAATTTTTAATATATTTATAGATTTGATATTCTGATTATATTTTTAATTAAGTACTCTTAATTTATTATCCCTACATATAAAATCAGCTCATATAGACTTCTCTTCACTTCATCTTACTTAACTTTATGTGTATGTTTGAAAATTAATAAAATCATAATCATGTTGAAATCATACGTATTAATATTAAATAATTTTAGGCTAAATGATTAAAATTTAAATAATTTTTTTCATTGTTTTTATATACACTTAGTTTTTTTTACCATTGAGTATTAACTAAAAGTGAACAATGTTTTATTGAAATTTAGCAAAAAGAAAAGTTTTACATTTAAACCGATTGTTCATTAGAGTTAATCAAATTTATTTATTTTTGTTAATGAATAATTAATAATTATTTATTATTTTAACTTTTCATAAACAAATATTAATATAGTCGTGCAACAACATGCGGACTCAACATAAAAGTGCAACACGAGATTTATGGTTAATTATAATTAATTTTTAAATGATAAAGATCATTTCACTGTTACAGGTAAGAAACCTTGTAATGGGTAAGTCTCGTAAGCAAATGTTTGAAATAAAAGTATAAACTAATTGATCCAGTAAAAAGTTTGAATTTAAAAATACAATGACATAAAGTCAAAGTCATAGATGATGGTTGAACAATGATTAATATTAAAATATTTTAACTAATATTGTTATACTCTAGTAATATTGTGAACTTAATTCAATCAAAATAAATTGTAAAACTTGATTAATATAAAATACATAACGTATTTTGGTATAGAAGAGAAATTGATCCCAAATCTTAACATTCATGAACTTGTTTGTGTGTTATGTTTTAACGATGTGGAGGACAACAATCATTTATTCATTTCTTGCCCTCTTTCGAAATTAATTTGAAAGAAGATTACGGATTGGGTCGACATTGAGTCGTTACATTGTGATAATGTTTATTTAGTGGTATCGTAACTAAATTATTTTCAATGATGCAATTGATAATATTACGACATTGTGCATAGGTCAATCCACTTGTCGTGGTGGTGGTTAGATTTTTGGTCCACATCAGTTGATAGATGTTCATATTATGATAGATATTCTTATTATGAATGCTATAAATATCTAACTTACTTTGATAAATTGTTAAAAATGCTAAACAAAAAATATATTTATATTTGGCCCAAATATATTTCAACAGAATAACACATAAAAGATTAACACTTAAGATGAATATATAAGATATCATCTAACACATAGATTATTAAGAATCTTATAAGAATGAAGACTAATTAGTACTACATTTTGTTTTTTCATAAGCAAATGAGATTGAATAAAAATTATTAGGGGTGCTTAACCCAAGGTTACAAAAGAAACAAATGACAAGACAAGAAACATTTGTCCCAACTCTAAGATACACATTAAACCAATCCTACGAAAGCGACTTAATTGCACCTAAACCGTCAAAATTAGACAACATAATATCTTTAAAAAGGATATCATTCCTACCCTTTCAAATCACCCAACAAATAGTCAAATAAAAAAACCCAAATGTAAGGAAAAATGCGACTTACAAGCGAAATAAATAAATGTGACACTTATATATATATTACAATAAATGTCATAATTATAAAAATTACAGTTTTAAAATAAATGTCACTTTAAATTTTTAATATATTTATAGATTTGATATTCTGATTATATTTTTCATTAAGTACTCTTAATTTATTATCCCTACATATAAAATCAGCTCATATAGACTTCTCTTCACTTCATCTTACTTAACTTTATGTGTATGTTTGAAAATTAATAAAATCATAATCATGTTGAAATCATACGTATTAATATTAAATAATTTTAGGCTAAATGATTAAAATTTAAATAATTTTTTTCATCGTTTTTATATACACTTAGTTTTTAATACCATTGAGTATTAACTAAAAGTGAACAATGTTTTATTGAAATTTAGCAAAAAGAAAAGTTTTATATTTAAACCGATTGTTTATTAGAGTTAATCAAATTTATTTATTTTTGTTAATGAATAATTAATAATTATTTATTATTTTAACTTTTCATAAACAAATATTAAGATAGTCGTGCAACAACATGCGGACTCAACATAAAAGCGCAACACGAGATTTATGGTTAATTATAATTAATTTTTAAATGATAAAGATCATTTCACTGTTACAGGTAAGAAACCTTGTAATGGGTAAGTCTCGTAACCAAATGTTTGAAATAAAAGAATAAAATAATTGATCCAGTAAAAAGTTTGAATTTAAAAATACAATGACATAAAGTCAAAGTCATAGATGATGGTTGAACAATGATTAATATTAAAATATTTTAACTAATATTGTTATACTCTAGTAATATTGTGAACTTAATTCAATCAAAATAAATTGTAAAACTTGATTAATATAAAATACATAACGTATTTTGGTATAGAAGAGAAATTGATCCCAAATCTTAACATTCATGAACTTGTTTGTGTGTTATGATTTCAACGATGTGGAGGACAACAATCATTTATTCATTTCTTGCCCTCTTTCCAAATTAATTTTAAAGAAGATTACGGATTGGGTCGACATTGAGTCGTTACATTGTGATAATGTTTATTTAGTGGTATCGTAACTAAATTATTTTCAATGATGCAATTGATAATATTACGACATTGTGCATAGGTCAATCCACTTGTCGTGGTGGTGGTTAGATTTTTGGTCCACATCAGTTGATAGATGTTCATATTATGATAGATATTCTTATTATGAATGCTATAAATATCTAACTTACTTTGATAAATTGTTAAAAATGCTAAACAAAAAATATATTTATATTTTGCCCAAATATATTTCAACAGAATAACACATAAAAGATTAACACTTAAGATGAATATATAAGATATCATCTAACACATAGATTATTAAGAATCTTATAAGAATGAAGACTAATTAGTACTACATTTTGTTTTTTCATAAGCAAATGAGATTGAATTAAAAATTATTAGGGGTTCTTAACCCAAGGTTACAAAAGAAACAAATGACAAGACAAGAAACATTTGTCCCAACTCTAAGATACACATTAAACCAATCCTACGAAAGCGACTTAATTGCACCTAAACCATCAAAATTAGACAACATAATATCTTTAAAAAGGATATCATTCCTACCCTTTCAAATCACCCAACAAATAGTCAAATAAAAAAAACCCAAATGTAAGGAAAAATGCGACTT
This sequence comes from Lathyrus aphaca, assembly GCA_963966055.1. Lineage (NCBI taxonomy): Eukaryota > Viridiplantae > Streptophyta > Magnoliopsida > Fabales > Fabaceae > Lathyrus > Lathyrus aphaca. The sequence goes on from OZ014525.1 coordinate 268,850,937, forward strand.
ACAAGCGAAATAAATAAATGTGACACTTATATATATTACAAAAATGTCACAATTATAAAAATTATATTTTTAAAATAAATGTCACTTTAAATTTTTAATATATTTATAGATTTGATATTCTGATTATATTTTTAATTAAGTACTCTTAATTTATTATCCCTACATATAAAATCAGCTCATATAGACTTCTCTTCACTTCATCTTACTTAACTTTATGTGTATGTTTGAAAATTAATAAAATCATAATCATGTTGAAATCATACGTATTAAGATTAAATAATTTTAGGCTAAATGATTAAAATTTAAATAATTTTTTCATTGTTTTTATATACACTTAGTTTTTTATTCCATCGAGTATTAACTAAAAGTGAACAATGTTTTATTGAAATTTAGCAAAAAGAAAAGTTTTACATTTAAACCGATTGTTTATTAGAGTTAATCAAATTTATTTATTTTTGTTAATGAATAATTAATAATTATTTATTATTATAACTTTTCATAAACAAATATTACGATAGTCGTGCAACAACATGCGGACTCAACATAAAAGCGCAACACGAGATTTATGGTTAATTATAATTAATTTTTAAATGATAAAGATCATTTCACTGTTACAGGTAAGAAACCTTGTAATGGGTAAGTCTCGTAACCAAATGTTTGAAATAAAAGAATAAACTAATTGATCCAGTAAAAAGTTTGAATTTAAAAATACAATGACATAAAGTCAAAGTCATAGATGATGGTTGAACAATGATTAATATTAAAATATTTTAACTAATATTGTTATACTCTAGTAATATTGTGAACTTAATTCAATCAAAATAAATTGTAAAACTTGATTAATATAAAATACATAACGTATTTTGGTATAGAAGAGAAATTGATCCCAAATCTTAACATTCATGAACTTGTTTGTGTGTTATGTTTTAACGATGTGGAGGACAACAATCATTTATTCAATTCTTGCCCTCTTTCGAAATTAATTTGAAAGAAGATTACGGATTGGGTCGACAATGAGTCGTTACATTGTGATAATGTTTATTTAGTGGTATCGTAACTAAATTATTTTCAATGATGCAATTGATAATATTACGACATTGTGCATAGGTCAATCCACTTGTCGTGGTGGTGGTTAGATTTTTGGTCCACATCAGTTGATAGATGTTCATATTATGATAGATATTCTTATTATGAATGCTATAAATATCTAACTTACTTTGATAAATTGTTAAAAATGCTAAACAAAAAATATATTTATATTTTGCCCAAATATATTTCAACAGAATAACACATAAAAGATTAACACTTAAGATGAATATATAAGATATCATCTAACGCATAGATGATTAAGAATCTTATAAGAATGAAGACTAATTAGTACTACATTTTGTTTTTTCATAAGCAAATGAGATTGAATTAAAAATTATTAGGGGTGCTTAACCCAAGGTTACAAAAGAAACAAATGACAAGACAAGAAACATTTGTCCCAACTCTAAGATACACATTAAACCAATCCTACGAAAGAGACTTAATTGCACCTAAACCGTCAAAATTAGACAACATAATATCTTTAAAAAGGATATCATTCCTACCCTTTCAAATCACCCAACAAATAGTCAAATAAAAAAAACCCAATTGTAAGGAAAAATGCGACTTACAGGCGAAATAAATAAATGTGACACTTATATATATTACAATAAATGTCACAATTATAAAAATTATATTTTTAAAATAAATGTCACTTTAAATTTTTAATATATTTATAGATTTGATATTCTGATTATATTTTTAATTAAGTACTCTTAATTTATTATCCCTACATATAAAATCAGCTCATATAGACTTCTCTTCACTTCATCTTACTTAACTTTATGTGTATGTTTGAAAATTAATAAAATCATAATCATGTTGAAATCATACGTATTAATATTAAATAATTTTAGGCTAAATGATTAAAATTTAAATAATTTTTTCATTTATTTTATATACACTTAGTTTTTTATTCCATCGAGTATTAACTAAAAGTGAACAATGTTTTATTGAAATTTAGCAAAAAGAAAAGTTTTACATTTAAACCGATTGTTTATTAGAGTTAATCAAATTTATTTATTTTTGTTAATGAATAATTAATAATTATTTATTATTATAACTTTTCATAAACAAATATTACGATAGTCGTGCAACAACATGCGGACTCAACATAAAAGCGCAACACGAGATTTATGGTTAATTATAATTAATTTTTAAATGATAAAGATCATTTCACTGTTACAGGTAAGAAACCTTGTAATGGGTAAGTCTCGTAACCAAATGTTTGAAATAAAAGAATAAACTAATTGATCCAGTAAAAAGTTTGAATTTAAAAATACAATGACATAAAGTCAAAGTCATAGATGATGGTTGAACAATGATTAATATTAAAATATTTTAACTAATATTGTTATACTCTAGTAATATTGTGAACTTAATTCAATCAAAATAAATTGTAAAACTTGATTAATATAAAATACATAACGTATTTTGGTATAGAAGAGAAATTGATCCCAAATCTTAACATTCATGAACTTGTTTGTGTGTTATGTTTTAACGATGTGGAGGACAACAATCATTTATTCATTTCTTGCCCTCTTTCGAAATTAATTTGAAAGAAGATTACGGATTGGGTCGACATTGAGTCGTTACATTGTGATAATGTTTATTTAGTGGTATCGTAACTAAATTATTTTCAATGATGCAATTGATAATATTACGACACTGTGCATAGGTCAATCCACTTGTCGTGGTGGTGGTTAGATTTTTGGTCCACATCAGTTGATAGATGTTCATATTATGATAGATATTCTTATTATGAATGCTATAAATATCTAACTTACTTTGATAAATTGTTAAAAATGCTAAACAAAAAATATATTTATATTTTGCCCAAATATATTTCAACAGAATAACACATAAAAGATTAACACTTAAGATGAATATATAAGATATCATCTAACGCATAGATGATTAAGAATCTTATAAGAATGAAGACTAATTAGTACTACATTTTGTTTTTTCATAAGCAAATGAGATTGAATTAAAAATTATTAGGGGTGCTTAACCAAAGGTTACAAAAGAAACAAATGACAAGACAAGAAACATTTGTCCCAACTCTAAGATACACATTAAACCAATCCTACGAAAGAGACTTAATTGCACCCAAACCGTCAAAATTAGACAACATAATATCTTTAAAAAGGATATCATTCCTACCCTTTCAAATCACCCAACAAATAGTAAAATAAAAAAAACCCAAATGTAAGGAAAAATGCGACTTACAAGCGAAATAAATAAATGTGACACTTATATATATTACAATAAAGGTCACAATTATAAAAATTATATTTTTAAAATAAATGTCACTTTAAATTTTTAATATATTTATAGATTTGATATTCTGATTATATTTTTAATTAAGTACTCTTAATTTATTATCCCTACATATAAAATCAGCTCATATAGACTTCTCTTCACTTCATCTTACTTAACTTTATGTGTATGTTTGAAAATTAATAAATCATAATCATGTTGAAATCATACGTATTAATATTAAATAATTTTAGGCTAAATGATTAAAATTTAAATAATTTTTTTCATTGTTTTTATATACACTTAGTTTTTTTTACCATTGAGTATTAACTAAAAGTGAACAATGTTTTATTGAAATTTAGCAAAAAGAAAAGTTTTACATTTAAACCGATTGTTCATTAGAGTTAATCAAATTTATTTATTTTTGTTAATGAATAATTAATAATTATTTATTATTTTAACTTTTCATAAACAAATATTAATATAGTCGTGCAACAACATGCGGACTCAACATAAAAGTGCAACACGAGATTTATGGTTAATTATAATTAATTTTTAAATGATAAAGATCATTTCACTGTTACAGGTAAGAAACCTTGTAATGGGTAAGTCTCGTAAGCAAATGTTTGAAATAAAAGTATAAACTAATTGATCCAGTAAAAAGTTTGAATTTAAAAATACAATGACATAAAGTCAAAGTCATAGATGATGGTTGAACAATGATTAATATTAAAATATTTTAACTAATATTGTTATACTCTAGTAATATTGTGAACTTAATTCAATCAAAATAAATTGTAAAACTTGATTAATATAAAATACATAACGTATTTTGGTATAGAAGAGAAATTGATCCCAAATCTTAACATTCATGAACTTGTTTGTGTGTTATGTTTTAACGATGTGGAGGACAACAATCATTTATTCATTTCTTGCCCTCTTTCGAAATTAATTTGAAAGAAGATTACGGATTGGGTCGACATTGAGTCGTTACATTGTGATAATGTTTATTTAGTGGTATCGTAACTAAATTATTTTCAATGATGCAATTGATAATATTACGACATTGTGCATAGGTCAATCCACTTGTCGTGGTGGTGGTTAGATTTTTGGTCCACATCAGTTGATAGATGTTCATATTATGATAGATATTCTTATTATGAATGCTATAAATATCTAACTTACTTTGATAAATTGTTAAAAATGCTAAACAAAAAATATATTTATATTTGGCCCAAATATATTTCAACAGAATAACACATAAAAGATTAACACTTAAGATAAATATATAAGATATCATCTAACACATAGATTATTAAGAATCTTATAAGAATGAAGACTAATTAGTACTACATTTTGTTTTTTCATAAGCAAATGAGATTGAATAAAAATTATTAGGGGTGCTTAACCCAAGGTTACAAAAGAAACAAATGACAAGACAAGAAACATTTGTCCCAACTCTAAGATACACATTAAACCAATCCTACGAAAGCGACTTAATTGCACCTAAACCGTCAAAATTAGACAACATAATATCTTTAAAAAGGATATCATTCCTACCCTTTCAAATCACCCAACAAATAGTCAAATAAAAAAACCCAAATGTAAGGAAAAATGCGACTTACAAGCGAAATAAATAAATGTGACACTTATATATATATTACAATAAATGTCATAATTATAAAAATTACAGTTTTAAAATAAATGTCACTTTAAATTTTTAATATATTTATAGATTTGATATTCTGATTATATTTTTCATTAAGTACTCTTAATTTATTATCCCTACATATAAAATCAGCTCATATAGACTTCTCTTCACTTCATCTTACTTAACTTTATGTGTATGTTTGAAAATTAATAAAATCATAATCATGTTGAAATCATACGTATTAATATTAAATAATTTTAGGCTAAATGATTAAAATTTAAATAATTTTTTTCATCGTTTTTATATACACTTAGTTTTTAATACCATTGAGTATTAACTAAAAGTGAACAATGTTTTATTGAAATTTAGCAAAAAGAAAAGTTTTATATTTAAACCGATTGTTTATTAGAGTTAATCAAATTTATTTATTTTTGTTAATGAATAATTAATAATTATTTATTATTTTAACTTTTCATAAACAAATATTAAGATAGTCGTGCAACAACATGCGGACTCAACATAAAAGCGCAACACGAGATTTATGGTTAATTATAATTAATTTTTAAATGATAAAGATCATTTCACTGTTACAGGTAAGAAACCTTGTAATGGGTAAGTCTCGTAACCAAATGTTTGAAATAAAAGAATAAAATAATTGATCCAGTAAAAAGTTTGAATTTAAAAATACAATGACATAAAGTCAAAGTCATAGATGATGGTTGAACAATGATTAATATTAAAATATTTTAACTAATATTGTTATACTCTAGTAATATTGTGAACTTAATTCAATCAAAATAAATTGTAAAACTTGATTAATATAAAATACATAACGTATTTTGGTATAGAAGAGAAATTGATCCCAAATCTTAACATTCATGAACTTGTTTGTGTGTTATGTTTTCAACGATGTGGAGGACAACAATCATTTATTCATTTCTTGCCCTCTTTCCAAATTAATTTTAAAGAAGATTACGGATTGGGTCGACATTGAGTCGTTACATTGTGATAATGTTTATTTAGTGGTATCGTAACTAAATTATTTTCAATGATGCAATTGATAATATTACGACATTGTGCATAGGTCAATCCACTTGTCGTGGTGGTGGTTAGATTTTTGGTCCACATCAGTTGATAGATGTTCATATTATGATAGATATTCTTATTATGAATGCTATAAATATCTAACTTACTTTGATAAATTGTTAAAAATGCTAAACAAAAAATATATTTATATTTTGCCCAAATATATTTCAACAGAATAACACATAAAAGATTAACACTTAAGATGAATATATAAGATATCATCTAACACATAGATTATTAAGAATCTTATAAGAATGAAGACTAATTAGTACTACATTTTGTTTTTTCATAAGCAAATGAGATTGAATTAAAAATTATTAGGGGTTCTTAACCCAAGGTTACAAAAGAAACAAATGACAAGACAAGAAACATTTGTCCCAACTCTAAGATACACATTAAACCAATCCTACGAAAGCGACTTAATTGCACCTAAACCATCAAAATTAGACAACATAATATCTTTAAAAAGGATATCATTCCTACCCTTTCAAATCACCCAACAAATAGTCAAATAAAAAAAACCCAAATGTAAGGAAAAATGCGACTTACAAGCGAAATAAATAAATGTGACACTTATATATATTACAAAAATGTCACAATTATAAAAATTATATTTTTAAAATAAATGTCACTTTAAATTTTTAATATATTTATAGATTTGATATTCTGATTATATTTTTAATTAAGTACTCTTAATTTATTATCCCTACATATAAAATCAGCTCATATAGACTTCTCTTCACTTCATCTTACTTAACTTTATGTGTATGTTTGAAAATTAATAAAATCATAATCATGTTGAAATCATACGTATTAAGATTAAATAATTTTAGGCTAAATGATTAAAATTTAAATAATTTTTTCATTGTTTTTATATACACTTAGTTTTTTATTCCATCGAGTATTAACTAAAAGTGAACAATGTTTTATTGAAATTTAGCAAAAAGAAAAGTTTTACATTTAAACCGATTGTTTATTAGAGTTAATCAAATTTATTTATTTTTGTTAATGAATAATTAATAATTATTTATTATTATAACTTTTCATAAACAAATATTACGATAGTCGTGCAACAACATGCGGACTCAACATAAAAGCGCAACACGAGATTTATGGTTAATTATAATTAATTTTTAAATGATAAAGATCATTTCACTGTTACAGGTAAGAAACCTTGTAATGGGTAAGTCTCGTAACCAAATGTTTGAAATAAAAGAATAAACTAATTGATCCAGTAAAAAGTTTGAATTTAAAAATACAATGACATAAAGTCAAAGTCATAGATGATGGTTGAACAATGATTAATATTAAAATATTTTAACTAATATTGTTATACTCTAGTAATATTGTGAACTTAATTCAATCAAAATAAATTGTAAAACTTGATTAATATAAAATACATAACGTATTTTGGTATAGAAGAGAAATTGATCCCAAATCTTAACATTCATGAACTTGTTTGTGTGTTATGTTTTAACGATGTGGAGGACAACAATCATTTATTCAATTCTTGCCCTCTTTCGAAATTAATTTGAAAGAAGATTACGGATTGGGTCGACATTGAGTCGTTACATTGTGATAATGTTTATTTAGTGGTATCGTAACTAAATTATTTTCAATGATGCAATTGATAATATTACGACATTGTGCATAGGTCAATCCACTTGTCGTGGTGGTGGTTAGATTTTTGGTCCACATCAGTTGATAGATGTTCATATTATGATAGATATTCTTATTATGAATGCTATAAATATCTAACTTACTTTGATAAATTGTTAAAAATGCTAAACAAAAAATATATTTATATTTTGCCCAAATATATTTCAACAGAATAACACATAAAAGATTAACACTTAAGATGAATATATAAGATATCATCTAACGCATAGATGATTAAGAATCTTATAAGAATGAAGACTAATTAGTACTACATTTTGTTTTTTCATAAGCAAATGAGATTGAATTAAAAATTATTAGGGGTGCTTAACCCAAGGTTACAAAAGAAACAAATGACAAGACAAGAAACATTTGTCCCAACTCTAAGATACACATTAAACCAATCCTACGAAAGAGACTTAATTGCACCTAAACCGTCAAAATTAGACAACATAATATCTTTAAAAAGGATATCATTCCTACCCTTTCAAATCACCCAACAAATAGTCAAATAAAAAAAACCCAATTGTAAGGAAAAATGCGACTTACAGGCGAAATAAATAAATGTGACACTTATATATATTACAATAAATGTCACAATTATAAAAATTATATTTTTAAAATAAATGTCACTTTAAATTTTTAATATATTTATAGATTTGATATTCTGATTATATTTTTAATTAAGTACTCTTAATTTATTATCCCTACATATAAAATCAGCTCATATAGACTTCTCTTCACTTCATCTTACTTAACTTTATGTGTATGTTTGAAAATTAATAAAATCATAATCATGTTGAAATCATACGTATTAATATTAAATAATTTTAGGCTAAATGATTAAAATTTAAATAATTTTTTCATTTATTTTATATACACTTAGTTTTTTATTCCATCGAGTATTAACTAAAAGTGAACAATGTTTTATTGAAATTTAGCAAAAAGAAAAGTTTTACATTTAAACCGATTGTTTATTAGAGTTAATCAAATTTATTTATTTTTGTTAATGAATAATTAATAATTATTTATTATTATAACTTTTCATAAACAAATATTACGATAGTCGTGCAACAACATGCGGACTCAACATAAAAGCGCAACACGAGATTTATGGTTAATTATAATTAATTTTTAAATGATAAAGATCATTTCACTGTTACAGGTAAGAAACCTTGTAATGGGTAAGTCTCGTAACCAAATGTTTGAAATAAAAGAATAAACTAATTGATCCAGTAAAAAGTTTGAATTTAAAAATACAATGACATAAAGTCAAAGTCATAGATGATGGTTGAACAATGATTAATATTAAAATATTTTAACTAATATTGTTATACTCTAGTAATATTGTGAACTTAATTCAATCAAAATAAATTGTAAAACTTGATTAATATAAAATACATAACGTATTTTGGTATAGAAGAGAAATTGATCCCAAATCTTAACATTCATGAACTTGTTTGTGTGTTATGTTTTAACGATGTGGAGGACAACAATCATTTATTCATTTCTTGCCCTCTTTCGAAATTAATTTGAAAGAAGATTACGGATTGGGTCGACATTGAGTCGTTACATTGTGATAATGTTTATTTAGTGGTATCGTAACTAAATTATTTTCAATGATGCAATTGATAATATTACGACATTGTGCATAGGTCAATCCACTTGTCGTGGTGGTGGTTAGATTTTTGGTCCACATCAGTTGATAGATGTTCATATTATGATAGATATTCTTATTATGAATGCTATAAATATCTAACTTACTTTGATAAATTGTTAAAAATGCTAAACAAAAAATATATTTATATTTTGCCCAAATATATTTCAACAGAATAACACATAAAAGATTAACACTTAAGATGAATATATAAGATATCATCTAACGCATAGATGATTAAGAATCTTATAAGAATGAAGACTAATTAGTACTACATTTTGTTTTTTCATAAGCAAATGAGATTGAATTAAAAATTATTAGGGGTGCTTAACCAAAGGTTACAAAAGAAACAAATGACAAGACAAGAAACATTTGTCCCAACTCTAAGATACACATTAAACCAATCCTACGAAAGAGACTTAATTGCACCTAAACCGTCAAAATTAGACAACATAATATCTTTAAAAAGGATATCATTCCTACCCTTTCAAATCACCCAACAAATAGTAAAATAAAAAAAACCCAAATGTAAGGAAAAATGCGACTTACAAGCGAAATAAATAAATGTGACACTTATATATATTACAATAAATGTCACAATTATAAAAATTATATTTTTAAAATAAATGTCACTTTAAATTTTTAATATATTTATAGATTTGATATTCTGATTATATTTTTAATTAAGTACTCTTAATTTATTATCCCTACATATAAAATCAGCTCATATAGACTTCTCTTCACTTCATCTTACTTAACTTTATGTGTATGTTTGAAAATTAATAAAATCATAATCATGTTGAAATCATACGTATTAATATTAAATAATTTTAGGCTAAATGATTAAAATTTAAATAATTTTTTCATTGTTTTTATATACACTTAGTTTTTTATTCCATCGAGTATTAACTAAAAGTGAACAATGTTTTATTGAAATTTAGCAAAAAGAAAAGTTTTACATTTAAACCGATTGTTTATTAGAGTTAATCAAATTTATTTATTTTTGTTAATGAATAATTAATAATTATTTATTATTATAACTTTTCATAAACAAATATTACGATAGTCGTGCAACAACATGCGGACTCAACATAAAAGCGCAACACGAGATTTATGGTTAATTATAATTAATTTTTAAATGATAAAGATCATTTCACTGTTACAGGTAAGAAACCTTGTAATGGGTAAGTCTCGTAACCAAATGTTTGAAATAAAAGAATAAACTAATTGATCCAGTAAAAAGTTTGAATTTAAAAATACAATGACATAAAGTCAAAGTCATAGATGATGGTTGAACAATGATTAATATTAAAATATTTTAACTAATATTGTTATACTCTAGTAATATTGTGAACTTAATTCAATCAAAATAAATTGTAAAACTTGATTAATATAAAATACATAACGTATTTTGGTATAGAAGAGAAATTGATCCCAAATCTTAACATTCATGAACTTGTTTGTGTGTTATGTTTTAACGATGTGGAGGACAACAATCATTTATTCATTTCTTGCCCTCTTTCGAAATTAATTTGAAAGAAGATTACGGATTGGGTCGACATTGAGTCGTTACATTGTGATAATGTTTATTTAGTGGTATCGTAACTAAATTATTTTCAATGATGCAATTGATAATATTACGACATTGTGCATAGGTCAATCCACTTGTCGTGGTGGTGGTTAGATTTTTGGTCCACATCAGTTGATAGATGTTCATATTATGATAGATATTCTTATTATGAATGCTATAAATATCTAACTTACTTTGATAAATTGTTAAAAATGCTAAACAAAAAATATATTTATATTTTGCCCAAATATATTTCAACAGAATAACACATAAAAGATTAACACTTAAGATGAATATATAAGATATCATCTAACGCATAGATGATTAAGAATCTTATAAGAATGAAGACTAATTAGTACTACATTTTGTTTTTTCATAAGCAAATGAGATTGAATTAAAAATTATTAGGGGTGCTTAACCAAAGGTTACAAAAGAAACAAATGACAAGACAAGAAACATTTGTCCCAACTCTAAGATACACATTAAACCAATCCTACGAAAGAGACTTAATTGCACCTAAACCGTCAAAATTAGACAACATAATATCTTTAAAAAGGATATCATTCCTACCCTTTCAAATCACCCAACAAATAGTAAAATAAAAAAAACCCAAATGTAAGGAAAAATGCGACTTACAAGCGAAATAAATAAATGTGACACTTATATATATTACAATAAATGTCACAATTATAAAAATTATATTTTTAAAATAAATGTCACTTTAAATTTTTAATATATTTATAGATTTGATATTCTGATTATATTTTTAATTAAGTACTCTTAATTTATTATCCCTACATATAAAATCAGCTCATATAGACTTCTCTTCACTTCATCTTACTTAACTTTATGTGTATGTTTGAAAATTAATAAAATCATAATCATGTTGAAATCATACGTATTAATATTAAATAATTTTAGGCTAAATGATTAAAATTTAAATAATTTTTTCATTGTTTTTATATACACTTAGTTTTTTATTCCATCGAGTATTAACTAAAAGTGAACAATGTTTTATTGAAATTTAGCAAAAAGAAAAGTTTTACATTTAAACCGATTGTTTATTAGAGTTAATCAAATTTATTTATTTTTGTTAATGAATAATTAATAATTATTTATTATTATAACTTTTCATAAACAAATATTACGATAGTCGTGCAACAACATGCGGACTCAACATAAAAGCGCAACACGAGATTTATGGTTAATTATAATTAATTTTTAAATGATAAAGATCATTTCACTGTTACAGGTAAGAAACCTTGTAATGGGTAAGTCTCGTAACCAAATGTTTGAAATAAAAGAATAAACTAATTGATCCAGTAAAAAGTTTGAATTTAAAAATACAATGACATAAAGTCAAAGTCATAGATGATGGTTGAACAATGATTAATATTAAAATATTTTAACTAATATTGTTATACTCTAGTAATATTGTGAACTTAATTCAATCAAAATAAATTGTAAAACTTGATTAATATAAAATACATAACGTATTTTGGTATAGAAGAGAAATTGATCCCAAATCTTAACATTCATGAACTTGTTTGTGTGTTATGTTTTAACGATGTGGAGGACAACAATCATTTATTCATTTCTTGCCCTCTTTCGAAATTAATTTGAAAGAAGATTATGGATTGGGTCGACATTGAGTCGTTACATTGTGATAATGTTTATTTAGTGGTATCGTAACTAAATTATTTTCAATGATGCAATTGATAATATTACGACATTGTGCATAGGTCAATCCACTTGTCGTGGTGGTTGTTAGATTTTTGGTCCACATCAGTTGATAGATGTTCATATTATGATAGATATTCTTATTATGAATGCTATAAATATCTAACTTACTTTGATAAATTGTTAAAAATGCTAAACAAAAAATATATTTATATTTTGTCCAAATATATTTCAACAGAATAACACATAAAAGATTAACACTTAAGATGAATATATAAGATATCATCTAACGCATAGATGATTAAGAATCTTATAAGAATGAAGACTAATTAGTACTACATTTTGTTTTTTCATAAGCAAATGAGATTGAATTAAAAATTATTAGGGGTGCTTAACCAAAGGTTACAAAAGAAACAAATGACAAGACAAGAAACATTTGTCCCAACTCTAAGATACACATTAAACCAATCCTACGAAAGAGACTTAATTGCACCTAAACCGTCAAAATTAGACAACATAATATCTTTAAAAAGGATATCATTCCTACCCTTTCAAATCACCCAACAAATAGTCAAATAAAAAAAACCCAAATGTAAGGAAAAATGCGACTTACAAGCGAAATAAATAAATGTGACACTTATATATATTACAATAAATGTCACAATTATAAAAATTATATTTTTAAAATAAATGTCACTTTAAATTTTTAATATATTTATAGATTTGATATTCTGATTATATTTTTAATTAAGTACTCTTAATTTATTATCCCTACATATAAAATCAGCTCATATAGACTTCTCTTCACTTCATCTTACTTAACTTTATGTGTATGTTTGAAAATTAATAAAATCATAATCATGTTGAAATCATACGTATTAATATTAAATAATTTTAGGCTAAATGATTAAAATTTAAATAATTTTTTCATTGTTTTTATATACACTTAGTTTTTTATTCCATCGAGTATTAACTAAAAGTGAACAATGTTTTATTGAAATTTAGCAAAAAGAAAAGTTTTACATTTAAACCGATTGTTTATTAGAGTTAATCAAATTTATTTATTTTTGTTAATGAATAATTAATAATTATTTATTATTATAACTTTTCATAAACAAATATTACGATAGTCGTGCAACAACATGCGGACTCAACATAAAAGCGCAACACGAGATTTATGGTTAATTATAATTAATTTTTAAATGATAAAGATCATTTCACTGTTACAGGTAAGAAACCTTGTAATGGGTAAGTCTCGTAACCAAATGTTTGAAATAAAAGAATAAACTAATTGATCCAGTAAAAAGTTTGAATTTAAAAATACAATGACATAAAGTCAAAGTCATAGATGATGGTTGAACAATGATTAATATTAAAATATTTTAACTAATATTGTTATACTCTAGTAATATTGTGAACTTAATTCAATCAAAATAAATTGTAAAACTTGATTAATATAAAATACATAACGTATTTTGGTATAGAAGAGAAATTGATCCCAAATCTTAACATTCATGAACTTGTTTGTGTGTTATGTTTTAACGATGTGGAGGACAACAATCATTTATTCATTTCTTGCCCTCTTTCGAAATTAATTTGAAAGAAGATTACGGATTGGGTCGACATTGAGTCGTTACATTGTGATAATGTTTATTTAGTGGTATCGTAACTAAATTATTTTCAATGATGCAATTGATAATATTACGACATTGTGCATAGGTCAATCCACTTGTCGTGGTGGTGGTTAGATTTTTGGTCCACATCAGTTGATAGATGTTCATATTATGATAGATATTCTTATTATGAATGCTATAAATATCTAACTTACTTTGATAAATTGTTAAAAATGCTAAACAAAAAATATATTTATATTTTGCCCAAATATATTTCAACAGAATAACACATAAAAGATTAACACTTAAGATGAATATATAAGATATCATCTAACGCATAGATGATTAAGAATCTTATAAGAATGAAGACTAATTAGTACTACATTTTGTTTTTTCATAAGCAAATGAGATTGAATTAAAAATTATTAGGGGTGCTTAACCAAAGGTTACAAAAGAAACAAATGACAAGACAAGAAACATTTGTCCCAACTCTAAGATACACATTAAACCAATCCTACGAAAGAGACTTAATTGCACCTAAACCGTCAAAATTAGACAACATAATATCTTTAAAAAGGATATCATTCCTACCCTTTCAAATCACCCAACAAATAGTCAAATAAAAAAAACCCAAATGTAAGGAAAAATGCGACTTACAAGCGAAATAAATAAATGTGACACTTATATATATTACAATAAATGTCACAATTATAAAAATTATATTTTTAAAATAAATGTCACTTTAAATTTTTAATATATTTATAGATTTGATATTCTGATTATATTTTTAATTAAGTACTCTTAATTTATTATCCCTACATATAAAATCAGCTCATATAGACTTCTCTTCACTTCATCTTACTTAACTTTATGTGTATGTTTGAAAATTAATAAAATCATAATCATGTTGAAATCATACATATTAATATTAAATAATTTTAGGCTAAATGATTAAAATTTAAATAATTTTTTCATTTTTTTTATATACACTTAGTTTTTTATTCCATCGAGTATTAACTAAAAGTGAACAATGTTTTATTGAAATTTAGCAAAAAGAAAAGTTTTACATTTAAACCGATTGTTTATTAGAGTTAATCAAATTTATTTATTTTTGTTAATGAATAATTAATAATTATTTATTATTATAACTTTTCATAAACAAATATTACGATAGTCGTGCAACAACATGCGGACTCAACATAAAAGCGCAACACGAGATTTATGGTTAATTATAATTAATTTTTAAATGATAAAGATCATTTCACTGTTACAGGTAAGAAACCTTGTAATGGGTAAGTCTCGTAACCAAATGTTTGAAATAAAAGAATAAACTAATTGATCCAGTAAAAAGTTTGAATTTAAAAATACAATGACATAAAGTCAAAGTCATAGATGATGGTTGAACAATGATTAATATTAAAATATTTTAACTAATATTGTTATACTCTAGTAATATTGTGAACTTAATTCAATCAAAATAAATTGTAAAACTTGATTAATATAAAATACATAACGTATTTTGGTATAGAAGAGAAATTGATCCCAAATCTTAACATTCATGAACTTGTTTGTGTGTTATGTTTTAACGATGTGGAGGACAACAATCATTTATTCATTTCTTGCCCTCTTTCGAAATTAATTTGAAAGAAGATTACGGATTGGGTCGACATTGAGTCGTTACATTGTGATAATGTTTATTTAGTGGTATCGTAACTAAATTATTTTCAATGATGCAATTGATAATATTACGACATTGTGCATAGGTCAATCCACTTGTCGTGGTGGTGGTTAGATTTTTGGTCCACATCAGTTGATAGATGTTCATATTATGATAGATATTCTTATTATGAATGCTATAAATATCTAACTTACTTTGATAAATTGTTAAAAATGCTAAACAAAAAATATATTTATATTTTGCCCAAATATATTTCAACAGAATAACACATAAAAGATTAACACTTAAGATGAATATATAAGATATCATCTAACGCATAGATGATTAAGAATCTTATAAGAATGAAGACTAATTAGTACTACATTTTGTTTTTTCATAAGCAAATGAGATTGAATTAAAAATTATTAGGGGTGCTTAACCAAAGGTTACAAAAGAAACAAATGACAAGACAAGAAACATTTGTCCCAACTCTAAGATACACATTAAACCAATCCTACGAAAGAGACTTAATTGCACCTAAACCGTCAAAATTAGACAACATAATATCTTTAAAAAGGATATCATTCCTACCCTTTCAAATCACCCACAAATAGTCAAATAAAAAAAACCCAAATGTAAGGAAAAATGCGACTTACAAGCGAAATAAATAAATGTGACACTTATATATATTACAATAAATGTCACAATTATAAAAATTATATTTTTAAAATAAATGTCACTTTAAATTTTTAATATATTTATAGATTTGATATTCTGATTATATTTTTAATTAAGTACTCTTAATTTATTATCCCTACATATAAAATCAGCTCATATAGACTTCTCTTCACTTCATCTTACTTAACTTTATGTGTATGTTTGAAAATTAATAAAATCATAATCATGTTGAAATCATACGTATTAATATTAAATAATTTTAGGATAAATGATTAAAATCTAAATAATTTTTTCATTGTTTTTATATACACTTAGTTTTTTATTCCATCGAGTATTAACTAAAAGTGAACAATGTTTTATTGAAATTTAGCAAAAAGAAAAGTTTTACATTTAAACCGATTGTTTATTAGAGTTAATCAAATTTATTTATTTTTGTTAATGAATAATTAATAATTATTTATTATTTTAACTTTTCATAAACAAATATTACGATAGTCGTGCAACAACATGCAGACTCAACATAAAAGCGCAACACGAGATTTATGGTTAATTATAATTAATTTTTAAATGATAAAGATCATTTCACTGTTACAGGTAAGAAACCTTGTAATGGGTAAGTCTCGTAACCAAATGTTTGAAATAAAAGAATAAACTAATTGATCCAGTAAAAAGTTTGAATTTAAAAATACAATGACATAAAGTCAAAGTCATAGATGATGGTTGAACAATGATTAATATTAAAATATTTTAACTAATATTGTTATACTCTAGTAATATTGTGAACTTAATTCAATCAAAATAAATTGTAAAACTTGATTAATATAAAATACATAACGTATTTTGGTATAGAAGAGAAATTGATCCCAAATCTTAACATTCATGAACTTGTTTGTGTGTTATGTTTTAACGATGTGGAGGACAACAATCATTTATTCATTTCTTGCCCTCTTTCGAAATTAATTTGAAAGAAGATTACGGATTGGGTCGACATTGAGTCGTTACATTGTGATAATGTTTATTTAGTGGTATCGTAACTAAATTATTTTCAATGATGCAATTGATAATATTACGACATTGTGCATAGGTCAATCCACTTGTCGTGGTGGTGGTTAGATTTTTGGTCCACATCAGTTGATAGATGTTCATATTATAATAGATATTCTTATTATGAATACTATAAATATCTAACTTACTTTGATAAATTGTTAAAAATGCTAAACAAAAAATATATTTATATTTTGCCCAAATATATTTCAACAGAATAACACATAAAAGATTAACACTTAAGATGAATATATAAGATATCATCTAACGCATAGATGATTAAGAATCTTATAAGAATGAAGACTAATTAGTACTACATTTTGTTTTTCATAAGCAAATGAGATTGAATTAAAAATTATTAGGGGTGCTTAACCCAAGGTTACAAAAGAAACAAATGACAAGACAAGAAACATTTGTCCCAACTCTAAGATACACATTAAACCAATCCTACGAAAGCGACTTAATTGCACCTAAACCGTCAAAATTAGACAACATAATATCTTTAAAAAGAATATCATTCCTACACTTTCAAATCACCCAACAAATAGTCAAATAAAAAAAACCAAAATGTAAGGAAAAATGCGACTTACAAGCGAAATAAATAAATGTGACACTTATATATATTACAATAAATGTCACAATTATAAAAATTATATTTTTAAAATAAATGTCACTTTAAATTTATAATATATTTATAGATTTGATATTCTGATTATATTTGTAATTAAGTACTCTTAATTTATTATCCCTACATATAAAATCAGCTCATATAGACTTCTCTTCACTTCATCTTACTTAACTTTATGTGTATGTTTGAAAATTAATAAAATCATAATCATGTTGAAATTATACGTATTAATATTAAATAATTTTAGGCTAAATGATTAAAATTTAAATAATTTTTTCATTGTTTTTATATACACTTAGTTTTTTATTCCATCGAGTATTAACTAAAAGTGAACAATGTTTTATTGAAATTTAGCAAAAAGAAAAGTTTTACATTTAAACCGATTGTTTATTACAGTTAATCAAATTTATTTATTTTTGTTAATGAATAATTAATAATTATTTATTATTTTAACTTTTCATAAACAAATATTATGATAGTCGTGCAACAACATGCGGACTCAACATAAAAGCGCAACACGAGATTTATGGTTAATTATAATTAATTTTTAAATGATAAAGATCATTTCACTGTTACAGGTAAGAAACCTTGTAATCGGTAAGTCTCGTAACCAAATGTTTGAAATAAAAGAATAAACTAATTGATCCAGTAAAAAGTTTGAATTTAAAAATACAATGACATAAAGTCAAAGTCATAGATGATGGTTGAACAATGATTAATATTAAAATATTTTAACTAATATTGTTATACTCTAGTAATATTGTGAACTTAATTCAATCAAAATAAATTGTAAAACTTGATTAATATAAAATACATAACGTATTTTGGTATAGAAGAGAAATTGATCCCAAATCTTAACATTCATGAACTTGTTTGTGTCTTATGTTTTAACGATGTGGAGGACAACAATCATTTATTCATTTCTTGCCCTCTTTCGAAATTAATTTGAAAGAAAATTACGGATTGGGTCGACATTGAGTCGTTACATTGTGATAATGTTTATTTAGTGGTATCGTTACTAAATTATTTTCAATGATGCAATTGATAATATTACGACATTGTGCATAGGTCAATCCACTTGTCGTGGTGGTGGTTAGATTTTTGGTCCACATCAGTTGATAGTTGTTCATATTATGATAGATATTCTTATTATGAATGCTATAAATATCTAACTTACTTTGATAAATTGTTAAAAATGCTAAACAAAAAATATATTTATATTTTGCCCAAATATATTTCAACAGAATAACACATAAAAGATTAACACTTAAGATGAATATATAAGATATCATCTAACGCATAGATGATTAAGAATCTTATAAGAATGAAGACTAATTAGTACTACATTTTGTTTTTTCATAAGCAAATGAGATTGAATTAAAAATTATTAGGGGTGCTTAACCAAAGGTTACAAAAGAAACAAATGACAAGACAAGAAACATTTGTCCCAACTCTAAGATACACATTAAACCAATCCTACGAAAGAGACTTAATTGCACCTAAACCGTCAAAATTAGACAACATAATATCTTTAAAAAGGATATCATTCCTACCCTTTCAAATCACCCAACAAATAGTCAAATAAAAAAATCCCAAATGTAAGGAAAAATGCGACTTACAAGCGAAATAAATAAATGTGACACTTATATATATTACAATAAATGTCACAATTATAAAAATTATATTTTTAAAATAAATGTCACTTTAAATTTTTAATATATTTATAGATTTGATATTCTGATTATATTTTTAATTAAGTACTCTTAATTTATTATCCCTACATATAAAATCAGCTCATATAGACTTCTCTTCACTTCATCTTACTTAACTTTATGTGTATGTTTGAAAATTAATAAAATCATAATCATGTTGAAATCATACGTATTAATATTAAATAATTTTAGGCTAAATGATTAAAATTTAAATAATTTTTTCATTGTTTTTATATACACTTAGTTTTTTATTCCATCGAGTATTAACTAAAAGTGAACAATGTTTTATTGAAATTTAGCAAAAAGAAAATTTTTACATTTAAACCGATTGTTTATTAGAGTTAATCAAATTTATTTATTTTTGTTAATGAATAATTAATAATTATTTATTATTTAACTTTTCATAAACAAATATTACGATAGTCGTGCAACAACATGCGGACTCAACATAAAAGCGCAACACGAGATTTATGGTTAATTATAATTAATTTTTAAATGATAAAGATCATTTCACTGTTACAGGTAAGAAACCTTGTAATGGGTAAGTCTCGTAACCAAATGTTTGAAATAAAAGAATAAACTAATTGATCCAGTAAAAAGTTTGAATTTAAAAATACAATGACATAAAGTCAAAGTCATAGATGATGGTTGAACAATGATTAATATTAAAATATTTTAACTAATATTGTTATACTCTAGTAATATTGTGAACTTAATTCAATCAAAATAAATTGTAAAACTTGATTAATATAAAATACATAACGTATTTTGGTATAGAAGAGAAATTGATCCCAAATCTTAACATTCATGAACTTGTTTGTGTGTTATGTTTTAACGATGTGGAGGACAACAATCATTTATTCATTTCTTGCCCTCTTTCGAAATTAATTTGAAAGAAGATTACGGATTGGGTCGACATTGAGTCGTTACATTGTGATAATGTTTATTTAGTGGTATCGTAACTAAATTATTTTCAATGATGCAATTGATAATATTACGACATTGTGCATAGGTCAATCCACTTGTCGTGGTGGTGGTTAGATTTTTGGTCCACATCAGTTGATAGATGTTCATATTATGATAGATATTCTTATTATGAATGCTATAAATATCTAACTTACTTTGATAAATTGTTAAAAATGCTAAACAAAAAATATATTTATATTTTGCCCAAATATATTTCAACAGAATAACACATAAAAGATTAACACTTAAGATGAATATATAAGATATCATCTAACGCATAGATGATTAAGAATCTTATAAGAATGAAGACTAATTAGTACTACATTTTGTTTTTTCATAAGCAAATGAGATTGAATTAAAAATTATTAGGGGTGCTTAACCAAAGGTTACAAAAGAAACAAATGACAAGACAAGAAACATTTGTCCCAACTCTAAGATACACATTAAACCAATCCTACGAAAGAGACTTAATTGCACCTAAACCGTCAAAATTAGACAACATAATATCTTTAAAAAGGATATCATTCCTACCCTTTCAAATCACCCAACAAATAGTCAAATAAAAAAATCCCAAATGTAAGGAAAAATGCGACTTACAAGCGAAATAAATAAATGTGACACTTATATATATTACAATAAATGTCACAATTATAAAAATTATATTTTTAAAATAAATGTCACTTTAAATTTTTAATATATTTATAGATTTGATATTCTGATTATATTTTTAATTAAGTACTCTTAATTTATTATCCCTACATATAAAATCAGCTCATATAGACTTCTCTTCACTTCATCTTACTTAACTTTATGTGTATGTTTGAAAATTAATAAAATCATAATCATGTTGAAATCATACGTATTAATATTAAATAATTTTAGGCTAAATGATTAAAATTTAAATAATTTTTTCATTGTTTTTATATACACTTAGTTTTTTATTCCATCGAGTATTAACTAAAAGTGAACAATGTTTTATTGAAATTTAGCAAAAAGAAAAGTTTTACATTTAAACCGATTGTTTATTAGAGTTAATCAAATTTATTTATTTTTGTTAATGAATAATTAATAATTATTTATTATTTAACTTTTCATAAACAAATATTACGATAGTCGTGCAACAACATGCGGACTCAACATAAAAGCGCAACACGAGATTTATGGTTAATTATAATTAATTTTTAAATGATAAAGATCATTTCACTGTTACAGGTAAGAAACCTTGTAATGGGTAAGTCTCGTAACCAAATGTTTGAAATAAAAGAATAAACTAATTGATCCAGTAAAAAGTTTGAATTTAAAAATACAATGACATAAAGTCAAAGTCATAGATGATGGTTGAACAATGATTAATATTAAAATATTTTAACTAATATTGTTATACTCTAGTAATATTGTGAACTTAATTCAATCAAAATAAATTGTAAAACTTGATTAATATAAAATACATAATGTATTTTGGTATAGAAGAGAAATTGATCCCAAATCTTAACATTCATGAACTTGTTTGTGTGTTATGTTTTAACGATGTGGAGGACAACAATCATTTATTCATTTCTTGCCCTCTTTCGAAATTAATTTGAAAGAAGATTACGGATTGGGTCGACATTGAGTCGTTACATTGTGATAATGTTTATTTAGTGGTATCGTAACTAAATTATTTTCAATGATGCAATTGATAATATTACGACATTGTGCATAGGTCAATCCACTTGTCGTGGTGGTGGTTAGATTTTTGGTCCACATCAGTTGATAGATGTTCATATTATGATAGATATTCTTATTATGAATGCTATAAATATCTAACTTACTTTGATAAATTGTTAAAAATGCTAAACAAAAAATATATTTATATTTTGCCCAAATATATTTCAACAGAATAACACATAAAAGATTAACACTTAAGATGAATATATAAGATATCATCTAACGCATAGATGATTAAGAATCTTATAAGAATGAAGACTAATTAGTACTACATTTTGTTTTTTCATAAGCAAATGAGATTGAATTAAAAATTATTAGGGGTGCTTAACCAAAGGTTACAAAAGAAACAAATGACAAGACAAGAAACATTTGTCCCAACTCTAAGATACACATTAAACCAATCCTACGAAAGAGACTTAATTGCACCTAAACCGTCAAAATTAGACAACATAATATCTTTAAAAAGGATATCATTCCTACCCTTTCAAATCACCCAACAAATAGTCAAATAAAAAAAAACCCAAATGTAAGGAAAAATGCGACTTACAAGCGAAATAAATAAATGTGACACTTATATATATTACAATAAATGTCACAATTATAAAAATTATATTTTTAAAATAAATGTCACTTTAAATTTTTAATATATTTATAGATTTGATATTCTGATTATATTTTTAATTAAGTACTCTTAATTTATTATCCCTACATATAAAATCAGCTCATATAGACTTCTCTTCACTTCATCTTACTTAACTTTATGTGTATGTTTGAAAATTAATAAAATCATAATCATGTTGAAATCATACGTATTAATATTAAATAATTTTAGGCTAAATGATTAAAATTTAAATAATTTTTTCATTGTTTTTATATACACTTAGTTTTTTATTCCATCGAGTATTAACTAAAAGTGAACAATGTTTTATTGAAATTTAGCAAAAAGAAAAGTTTTACATTTAAACCGATTGTTTATTAGAGTTAATCAAATTTATTTATTTTTGTTAATGAATAATTAATAATTATTTATTATTTTAACTTTTCATAAACAAATATTACGATAGTCGTGCAACAACATGCGGACTCAACATAAAAGCGCAACACGAGATTTATGGTTAATTATAATTAATTTTTAAATGATAAAGATCATTTCACTGTTACAGGTAAGAAACCTTGTAATGGGTAAGTCTCGTAACCAAATGTTTGAAATAAAAGAATAAACTAATTGATCCAGTAAAAAGTTTGAATTTAAAAATACAATGACATAAAGTCAAAGTCATAGATGATGGTTGAACAATGATTAATATTAAAATATTTTAACTAATATTGTTATACTCTAGTAATATTGTGAACTTAATTCAATCAAAATAAATTGTAAAACTTGATTAATATAAAATACATAACGTATTTTGGTATAGAAGAGAAATTGATCCCAAATCTTAACATTCATGAACTTGTTTGTGTGTTATGTTTTAACGATGTGGAGGACAACAATCATTTATTCATTTCTTGCCCTCTTTCGAAATTAATTTGAAAGAAGATTACGGATTGGGTCGACATTGAGTCGTTACATTGTGATAATGTTTATTTAGTGGTATCGTAACTAAATTATTTTCAATGATGCAATTGATAATATTACGACATTGTGCATAGGTCAATCCACTTGTCGTGGTGGTGGTTAGATTTTTGGTCCACATCAGTTGATAGATGTTCATATTATGATAGATATTATTATTATGAATGCTATAAATATCTAACTTACTTTGATAAATTGTTAAAAATGCTAAACAAAAAATATATTTATATTTTGCCCAAATATATTTCAACAGAATAACACATAAAAGATTAACACTTAAGATGAATATATAAGATATCATCTAACGCATAGATGATTAAGAATCTTATAAGAATGAAGACTAATTAGTACTACATTTTGTTTTTTCATAAGCAAATGAGATTGAATTAAAAATTATTAGGGGTGCTTAACCAAAGGTTACAAAAGAAACAAATGACAAGACAAGAAACATTTGTCCCAACTCTAAGATACACATTAAACCAATCCTACGAAAGAGACTTAATTGCACCTAAACCGTCAAAATTAGACAACATAATATCTTTAAAAAGGATATCATTCCTACCCTTTCAAATCACCCAACAAATAGTCAAATAAAAAAAAACCCAAATGTAAGGAAAAATGCGACTTACAAGCGAAATAAATAAATGTGACACTTATATATATTACAATAAATGTCACAATTATAAAAATTATATTTTTAAAATAAATGTCACTTTAAATTTTTAATATATTTATAGATTTGATATTCTGATTATATTTTTAATTAAGTACTCTTAATTTATTATCCCTACATATAAAATCAGCTCATATAGACTTCTCTTCACTTCATCTTACTTAACTTTATGTGTATGTTTGAAAATTAATAAAATCATAATCATGTTGAAATCATACGTATTAATATTAAATAATTTTAGGCTAAATGATTAAAATTTAAATAATTTTTTCATTGTTTTTATATACACTTAGTTTTTTATTCCATCGAGTATTAACTAAAAGTGAACAATGTTTTATTGAAATTTAGCAAAAAGAAAAGTTTTACATTTAAACCGATTGTTTATTAGAGTTAATCAAATTTATTTATTTTTGTTAATGAATAATTAATAATTATTTATTATTTAACTTTTCATAAACAAATATTACGATAGTCGTGCAACAACATGCGGACTCAACATAAAAGCGCAACACGAGATTTATGGTTAATTATAATTAATTTTTAAATGATAAAGATCATTTCACTGTTACAGGTAAGAAACCTTGTAATGGGTAAGTCTCGTAACCAAATGTTTGAAATAAAAGAATAAACTAATTGATCCAGTAAAAAGTTTGAATTTAAAAATACAATGACATAAAGTCAAAGTCATAGATGATGGTTGAACAATGATTAATATTAAAATATTTTAACTAATATTGTTATACTCTAGTAATATTGTGAACTTAATTCAATCAAAATAAATTGTAAAACTTGATTAATATAAAATACATAATGTATTTTGGTATAGAAGAGAAATTGATCCCAAATCTTAACATTCATGAACTTGTTTGTGTGTTATGTTTTAACGATGTGGAGGACAACAATCATTTATTCATTTCTTGCCCTCTTTCGAAATTAATTTGAAAGAAGATTACGGATTGGGTCGACATTGAGTCGTTACATTGTGATAATGTTTATTTAGTGGTATCGTAACTAAATTATTTTCAATGATGCAATTGATAATATTACGACATTGTGCATAGGTCAATCCACTTGTCGTGGTGGTGGTTAGATTTTTGGTCCACATCAGTTGATAGATGTTCATATTATGATAGATATTCTTATTATGAATGCTATAAATATCTAACTTACTTTGATAAATTGTTAAAAATGCTAAACAAAAAATATATTTATATTTTGCCCAAATATATTTCAACAGAATAACACATAAAAGATTAACACTTAAGATGAATATATAAGATATCATCTAACGCATAGATGATTAAGAATCTTATAAGAATGAAGACTAATTAGTACTACATTTTGTTTTTTCATAAGCAAATGAGATTGAATTAAAAATTATTAGGGGTGCTTAACCAAAGGTTACAAAAGAAACAAATGACAAGACAAGAAACATTTGTCCCAACTCTAAGATACACATTAAACCAATCCTACGAAAGAGACTTAATTGCACCTAAACCGTCAAAATTAGACAACATAATATCTTTAAAAAGGATATCATTCCTACCCTTTCAAATCACCCAACAAATAGTCAAATAAAAAAAAACCCAAATGTAAGGAAAAATGCGACTTACAAGCGAAATAAATAAATGTGACACTTATATATATTACAATAAATGTCACAATTATAAAAATTATATTTTTAAAATAAATGTCACTTTAAATTTTTAATATATTTATAGATTTGATATTCTGATTATATTTTTAATTAAGTACTCTTAATTTATTATCCCTACATATAAAATCAGCTCATATAGACTTCTCTTCACTTCATCTTACTTAACTTTATGTGTATGTTTGAAAATTAATAAAATCATAATCATGTTGAAATCATACGTATTAATATTAAATAATTTTAGGCTAAATGATTAAAATTTAAATAATTTTTTCATTGTTTTTATATACACTTAGTTTTTTATTCCATCGAGTATTAACTAAAAGTGAACAATGTTTTATTGAAATTTAGCAAAAAGAAAAGTTTTACATTTAAACCGATTGTTTATTAGAGTTAATCAAATTTATTTATTTTTGTTAATGAATAATTAATAATTATTTATTATTTTAACTTTTCATAAACAAATATTACGATAGTCGTGCAACAACATGCGGACTCAACATAAAAGCGCAACACGAGATTTATGGTTAATTATAATTAATTTTTAAATGATAAAGATCATTTCACTGTTACAGGTAAGAAACCTTGTAATGGGTAAGTCTCGTAACCAAATGTTTGAAATAAAAGAATAAACTAATTGATCCAGTAAAAAGTTTGAATTTAAAAATACAATGACATAAAGTCAAAGTCATAGATGATGGTTGAACAATGATTAATATTAAAATATTTTAACTAATATTGTTATACTCTAGTAATATTGTGAACTTAATTCAATCAAAATAAATTGTAAAACTTGATTAATATAAAATACATAACGTATTTTGGTATAGAAGAGAAATTGATCCCAAATCTTAACATTCATGAACTTGTTTGTGTGTTATGTTTTAACGATGTGGAGGACAACAATCATTTATTCATTTCTTGCCCTCTTTCGAAATTAATTTGAAAGAAGATTACGGATTGGGTCGACATTGAGTCGTTACATTGTGATAATGTTTATTTAGTGGTATCGTAACTAAATTATTTTCAATGATGCAATTGATAATATTACGACATTGTGCATAGGTCAATCCACTTGTCGTGGTGGTGGTTAGATTTTTGGTCCACATCAGTTGATAGATGTTCATATTATGATAGATATTATTATTATGAATGCTATAAATATCTAACTTACTTTGATAAATTGTTAAAAATGCTAAACAAAAAATATATTTATATTTTGCCCAAATATATTTCAACAGAATAACACATAAAAGATTAACACTTAAGATGAATATATAAGATATCATCTAACGCATAGATGATTAAGAATCTTATAAGAATGAAGACTAATTAGTACTACATTTTGTTTTTTCATAAGCAAATGAGATTGAATTAAAAATTATTAGGGGTGCTTAACCAAAGGTTACAAAAGAAACAAATGACAAGACAAGAAACATTTGTCCCAACTCTAAGATACACATTAAACCAATCCTACGAAAGAGACTTAATTGCACCTAAACCGTCAAAATTAGACAACATAATATCTTTAAAAAGGATATCATTCCTACCCTTTCAAATCACCCAACAAATAGTCAAATAAAAAAAAACCCAAATGTAAGGAAAAATGCGACTTACAAGCGAAATAAATAAATGTGACACTTATATATATTACAATAAATGTCACAATTATAAAAATTATATTTTTAAAATAAATGTCACATTAAATTTTTAATATATTTATAGATTTGATATTCTGATTATATTTTTAATTAAGTACTCTTAATTTATTATCCCTACATATAAAATCAGCTCATATAGACTTCTCTTCACTTCATCTTACTTAACTTTATGTGTATGTTTGAAAATTAATAAAATCATAATCATGTTGAAATCATACGTATTAATATTAAATAATTTTAGGCTAAATGATTAAAATTTAAATAATTTTTTCATTGTTTTTATATACACTTAGTTTTTTATTCCATCGAGTATTAACTAAAAGTGAACAATGTTTTATTGAAATTTAGTAAAAAGAAAAGTTTTACATTTAAACCGATTGTTTATTAGAGTTAATCAAATTTATTTATTTTTGTTAATGAATAATTAATAATTATTTATTATTTTAACTTTTCATAAACAAATATTACGATAGTCGTGCAACAACATGCGGACTCAACATAAAAGCGCAACACGAGATTTATGGTTAATTATAATTAATTTTTAAATGATAAAGATCATTTCACTGTTACAGGTAAGAAACCTTGTAATGGGTAAGTCTCGTAACCAAATGTTTGAAATAAAAGAATAAACTAATTGATCCAATAAAAAGTTTGAATTTAAAATTGCAATGACATAAAGTCAAAGTCATAGATGATGGTTGAACAATGATTAATATTAAAATATTTTAACTAATATTGTTATACTCTAGTAATATTGTGAACTTAATTCAATCAAAATAAATTGTAAAACTTGATTAATATAAAATACATAACGTATTTTGGTATAGAAGAGAAATTGATCCCAAATCTTAACATTCATGAACTTGTTTGTGTGTTATGTTTTAACGATGTGGAGGACAACAATCATTTATTCATTTCTTGCCCTCTTTCGAAATTAATTTGAAAGAAGATTACGGATTGGGTCGACATTGAGTCGTTACATTGTGATAATGTTTATTTAGTGGTATCGTAACTAAATTATTTTCAATGATGCAATTGATAATATTACGACATCGTGCATAGGTCAATCCACTTGTCGTGGTGGTGGTTAGATTTTTTGTCCACATCAGTTGATAGATGTTCATATTATGATAGATATTATTATTATGAATGCTATAAATATCTAACTTACTTTGATAAATTGTTAAAAATGCTAAACAAAAAATATATTTATATTTTGCCCAAATATATTTCAACAGAATAACACATAAAAGATTAACACTTAAGATGAATATATAAGATATCATCTAACGCATAGATGATTAAGAATCTTATAAGAATGAAGACTAATTAGTACTACATTTTGTTTTTTCATAAGCAAATGAGATTGAATTAAAAATTATAAGGGGTGCTTAACCAAAGGTTACAAAAGAAACAAATGACAAGACAAGAAACATTTGTCCCAACTCTAAGATACACATTAAACCAATCCTACGAAAGAGACTTAATTGCACCTAAACCGTCAAAATTAGACAACATAATATCTTTAAAAAGGATATCATTCCTACCCTTTCAAATCACCCAACAAATAGTCAAATAAAAAAAAACCAAATGTAAGGAAAAATGCGACTTACAAGCGAAATAAATAAATGTGACACTTATATATATTACAATAAATGTCACAATTATAAAAATTATATTTTTAAAATAAATGTCACTTTAAATTTTTAATATATTTATAGATTTGATATTCTGATTATATTTTTAATTAAGTACTCTTAATTTATTATCCCTACATATAAAATCAGCTCATATAGACTTCTCTTCACTTCATCTTACTTAACTTTATGTGTATGTTTGAAAATTAATAAAATCATAATCATGTTGAAATCATACGTATTAATATTAAATAATTTTAGGCTAAATGATTAAAATTTAAATAATTTTTTTCATTGTTTTTATATACACTTAGTTTTTTTTACCATTGAGTATTAAATAAAAGTGAAAAATGTTTTATTGAAATTTAGCAAAAAGAAAAGTTTTACATTTAAACCGATTGTTTATTAGAGTTAATCAAATATATTTATTTTTGTTAATGAATAATGAATAATTATTTATTATTATAACTTTTCATAAACAAATATTAAGATAGTCGTGCAACAACATGCGGACTCAACATAAAAGCGCAACACGAGATTTATGGTTAATTATAATTAATTTTTAAATGATAAAGATCATTTCACTGTTACAGGTAAGAAACCTTGTAATGGGTAAGTCTCGTAACCAAATGTTTGAAATAAAAGAATAAAATAATTGATCCAGTAAAAAGTTTGAATTTAAAAATACAATGACATAAAGTCAAAGTCATAGATGATGGTTGAACAATGATTAATATTAAAATATTTTAACTAATATTGTTATACTCTAGTAATATTGTGAACTTAATTCAATCAAAATAAATTGTAAAACTTGATTAATATAAAATACATAACGTATTTTGGTATAGAAGAGAAATTGATCCCAAATCTTAACATTCATGAACTTGTTTGTGTGTTATAATTTAACGATGTGGAGGACAACAATCATTTATTCATTTCTTGCCCTCTTTCGAAATTAATTTTAAAGAAGATTACGGATTGGGTCGACATTGAGTCGTTAAATTGTGATAATGTTTATTTAGTAGTATCGTAACTAAATTATTTTCAATGATGCAATTGATAATATTACGACATTGTGCATAGGTCAATCCACTTGTCGTGGTGGTGGTTAGATTTTTGGTCCACATCAGTTGATAGATGTTCATATTATGATAGATATTCTTATTATGAATGCTATAAATATCTAACTTACTTTGATAAATTGTTAAAAATGCTAAACAAAAAATATATTTATATTTTGCCCAAATATATTTCAACAGAATAACACATAAAAGATTAACACTTAAGATGAATATATAAGATATCATCTAACGCATAAATGATTAAGAATCTTATAAGAATGAAGACTAATTAGTACTACATTTTGTTTTTTCATAAGCAAATGAGATTGAATTAAAAATTATTAGGGGTGCTTAACCCAAGGTTTCAAAAGAAACAAATGACAAGACAAGAAACATTTGTCCCCACTCTAAGATACACATTAAACCAATCCTACGAAAGCGACTTAATTGCACCTAAACCGTCAAAATTAGACAACATAATATCTTTAAAAAGGATATCATTCCTATACTTTCAAATCACCCAACAAATAGTCAAATAAAAAAAAACCAAATGTAAGGAAAAATGCGACTTACAAGCGAAATAAATAAATGTGACATTTATATATATTACAATAAATGTCACAATTATAAAAATTATATTTTTAAAATAAATGTAACTTTAAATTTTTAATATATTAATAGATTTGATATTCTGATTATATTTGTAATTAAGTACTCTTAATTTATTATCCCTACATATAAAATCAGCTCATATAGACTTCTCTTCACTTCATCTTACTTAACTTTATGTGTATGTTTGAAAATTAATAAAATCATAATCATGTTGAAATCATACGTATTAATATTAAATAATTTTAGGCTAAATGATTAAAATTTAAATAATTTTTTTCATTGTTTTTATATACACTTAGTTTTTTTTACCATTGAGTATTAACTAAAAGTGAAGAATGTTTTATTGAAATTTAGCAAAAAGAAAAGTTTTACATTTAAATCGATTGTTTATTAGAGTTAATCAAATATATTTATTTTTGTTAATGAATAATTAATAATTATTTATTATTATAACTTTTCATAAACAAATATTAAGATAGTCGTGCAACAACATGCGGACTCAACATAAAAGCGCAACACGAGATTTATGGTTAATTATAATTAATTTTTAAATGATAATGATCATTTCACTGTTACAGGTAAGAAACCTTATAATGGGTAAGTCTCGTAAGCAAATGTTTGAAATAAAAGAATAAAATAATTGATCCAGTAAAAAGTTTTAATTTAAAAATACAATGACATAAAGTCAAAGTCATAGATGATGGTTGAACAATGATTAATATTAAAATATTTTAACTAATATTGTTATACTCTAGTAATATTGTGAACTTAATTCAATCAAAATAAATTGTAAAACTTGATTAATATAAAATACATAACGTATTTTGGTATAGAAGAGAAATTGATCCCAAATCATAACATTCATGAACTTGTTTGTGTGTTATGTTTTAACGATGTGGAGGACAACAATCATTTATTCATTTCTTGCCCTCTTTCGAAATTAATTTGAAAGAAGATTACGGATTGGGTCGACATTGAGTCGTTACATTGTGATAACGTTTATTTAGTGGTATCGTAACTAAATTATTTTCAATGATGCAATTGATAATATTACGACATTGTGCATAGGTCAATCCACTTGTCGTGGTGGTGGTTAGATTTTTGGTCCACATCAGTTGATAGATGTTCATATTATGATAGATATTCTTATTATGAATGCTATAAATATCTAACTTACTTTGATAAATTGTTAAAAATGCTAAACAAAAAATATATTTATATTTTGCCTAAATATATTTCAACAGAATAACACATAAAAGATTAACACTTAAGATGAATATATAAGATATCATTTAACACATAGATTATTAAGAATCTTATAAGAATGAAGACTAATTAGTACTACATTTTGTTTTTTCATAAGCAAATGAGATTGAATTAAAAATTATTAGGGGTGCTTAACCAAAGGTTACAAAAGAAACAAATGACAAGACAAGAAACATATGTCCCAACTCTAAGATACACATTAAACCAATCCTACGAAAGCGACTTAATTGCACCTAAACCGTCAAAATTAGACAACCTAATATCTTTAAAAAGGATATCATTCCTACCCTTTCAAATCACCCAACAAATAGTCAAATAAAAAAAACCCAAATGTAAGGAAAAATGCGACTTACAAGCGAAATAAATAAATGTGACACTTATATATATTACAATAAATGTCACAATTATAAAAATTATATTTTTAAAATAAATGTCACTTTAAATTTTTAATATATTTATAGATTTGATATTCTGATTATATTTTTAATTAAGTACTCTTAATTTATTATCCCTACATATAAAATCAGCTCATATAGACTTCTCTTCACTTCATCTTACTTAACTTTATGTGTATGTTTGAAAATTAATAAAATCATAATCATCTTGAAATCATACGAATTAATATTAAATAATTTTAGGCTAAATGATTAAAATTTAAATAATTTTTTTCATTGTTTTTATATACACTTAGTTTTTTTTACCATTGAGTATTAACTAAAAGTGAACAATGTTTTATTGAAATTTAGCTAAAAGAAAAGTTTTACATTTAAACCGATTGTTTATTAGAGTTAATCAAATTTATTTATTTTTGTTAATGAATAATTAATAATTATTTATTATTTTAACTTTTCATAAACAAATATTAAGATAGTCGTGCAACAACATGCGGACTCAACATAAAAGCGCAACACGAGATTTATGGTTAATTATAATTAATTTTTAAATGATAAAGATCATTTCACTGTTACAGGTAAGAAACCTTGTAATGGGTAAGTCTCGTAACCAAATGTTTGAAATAAAATAATAAAATAATTGATCCAGTAAAAAGTTTGAATTTAAAAATACAATGACATAAAGTCAAAGTCATAGATGATGGTTGAACAATGATTAATATTAAAATATTTTAACTAATATTGTTATACTCTAGTAATATTGTGAACTTAATTCAATCAAAATAAATTGTAAAACTTGATTAATATAAAATACATAACGTATTTTGGTATAGAAGAGAAATTGATCCCAAATCTTAACATTCATGAACTTGTTTGTGTGTTATGTTTTAACGATGTGGAGGACAACAATCATTTATTCATTTCTTGCCCTCTTTCGAAATTAATTTGAAAGAAGATTACGGATTGGGTCGACATTGAGTCGTTACATTGTGATAATGTTTATTTAGTGGTATCGTAACTAAATTATTTTCAATGATGCAATTGATAATATTACGACATTGTGCATAGGTCAATCCACTTGTCGTGGTGGTGGTTAGATTTTTGGTCCACATTAGTTGATAGATGTTCATATTATGATAGATATTCTTATTATGAATGCTATAAATATCTAACTTACTTTGATAAATTGTTAAAAATGCTAAACAAAAAATATATTTATATTTTGCCCAAATATATTTCAACAGAATAACACATAAAAGATTAACACTTAAGATGAATATATAAGATATCATCTAACGCATATATTATTAAGAATCTTATAAGAATGAAGACTAATTAGTACTACATTTTGTTTTTTCATAAGCAAATGAGATTGAATTAAAAATTATTAGGGGTGCTTAACCCAAGGTTACAAAAGAAACAAATGACAAGACAAGAAACATTTGTCCCAACTCTAAGATACACATTAAACCAATCCTATGAAAGCGACTTAATTGCACCTAAACCGTCAAAATTAGACAACATAATATCTTTAAAAAGGATATCATTCCTACCCTTTCAAATCACCCAACAAATAGTCAAATAAAAAAAACCCAAATGTAAGGAAAAATGCGACTTACAAGCGAAA
This sequence comes from Lathyrus aphaca, assembly GCA_963966055.1. NCBI lineage: Eukaryota > Viridiplantae > Streptophyta > Magnoliopsida > Fabales > Fabaceae > Lathyrus > Lathyrus aphaca. The sequence continues at coordinate 268,885,746 of OZ014525.1, forward strand.
TAAATAAATGTGACACTTATATATATTACAATAAATGTCACAATTATAAAAATTATATTTTTAAAATAAATGTCACTTTAAATTTTTAATATATTTATAGATTTGATATTCTGATTATATTTTTAATTAAGTACTCTTAATTTATTATCCCTACATATAAAATCAGCTCATATAGACTTCTCTTCACTTCATCTTACTTAACTTTATGTGTATGTTTGAAAATTAATAAAATCATAATCATCTTGAAATCATACGAATTAATATTAAATAATTTTAGGCTAAATGATTAAAATTTAAATAATTTTTTTCATTGTTTTTATATACACTTAGTTTTTTTTACCATTGAGTATTAACTAAAAGTAAACAATGTTTTATTGAAATTTAGCAAAAAGAAAAGTTTTACATTTAAACCTATTGTTTATTAGAGTTAATCAAATTTATTTATTTTTGTTAATGAATAATTAATAATTATTTATTGTTTTAACTTTTCATAAACAAATATTAAGATAGTCGTGCAACAACATGCGGACTCAACATAAAAGCGCAACACGAGATTTATGGTTAATTATAATTAATTTTTAAATGATAAAGATCATTTCACTGTTACAGGTAAGAAACCTTGTAATGGGTAAGTCTCGTAACCAAATGTTTGAAATAAAAGAATAAAATAATTGATCCAGTAAAAAGTTTGAATTTAAAAATACAATGACATAAAGTCAAAGTCATAGATGATGGTTGAACAATGATTAATATTAAAATATTTTAACTAATATTGTTATACTCTAGTAATATTGTGAACTTAATTCAATCAAAATAAATTGTAAAACTTGATTAATATAAAATACATAACATATTTTGGTATAGAAGAGAAATTGATCCCAAATCTTAACATTCATGAACTTGTTTGTGTGTTATGTTTTAACGATGTGGAGGACAACAATCATTTATTCATTTCTTGCCCTCTTTCGAAATTAATTTGAAAGAAGATTACGGATTGGGTCGACATTGAGTCGTTACATTGTGATAATGTTTATTTAGTGGTATCGTAACTAAATTATTTTCAATGATGCAATTGATAATTTTACGACATTGTGCATAGGTCAATCCACTTGTCGTGGTGGTGGTTAGATTTTTGGTCCACATCAGTTGATAGATGTTCATATTATGATAGATATTATTATTATGAATGCTATAAATATCTAACTTACTTTGATAAATTGTTAAAAATGCTAAACAAAAAATATATTTATATTTTGCCCAAATATATTTGAACAGAATAACACATAAAAGATTAACACTTAAGATGAATATATAAGATATCATCTAACACATAGATTATTAAGAATCTTCTTAGAATGAAGACTAATTAGTACTACATTTTGTTTTTTCATAAGCAAATGAGATTGAATTAAAAATTATTAGGGGTGCTTAACCCAAGGTTACAAAAGAAACAAATGACAAGACAAGAAACATTTGTCCCAACTCTAAGATACACATTAAACCAATCCTACGAAAGCGACTTAATTGCACCTAAACCGTCAAAATTAGACAACATAATATCTTTAAAAAGAATATCATTCCTACACTTTCAAATCACCCAACAAATAGTCAAATAAAAAAAACCAAATGTAAGGAAAAATGCGACTTACAAGCAAAATAAATAAATGTGACACTTATATATATTACAATAAATGTCACAATTATAAAAATTATATTTTTAAAATAAATGTCACTTTAAATTTTTAATATATTTATAGATTTGATATTCTGATTATATTTTTAATTAAGTACTCTTAATTTATTATCCCTACATATAAAATCAACTCATATAGACTTCTCATTACTTCATCTTACTTAACTTTATGTGTATGTTTGAAAATTAATAAAATCATAATCATGTTGAAGTCATACGTATTAATATTAAATAATTTTAGGCTAAATGATTAAAATTTAAATAATTTTTTTCATTGTTTTTATATACACTTAGTTTTTTTTACCATTGAGTATTAACTAAAAGTAAACAATGTTTTATTGAAATTTAGCAAAAAGAAAAGTTTTACATTTAAACCGATTGTTTATTAGAGTTAATCAAATTTATTTATTTTTGTTAATGAATAATTAATAATTATTTATTGTTTTAACTTTTCATAAACAAATATTAAGATAGTCGTGCAACAACATGCGGACTCAACATAAAAGCGCAACACGAGATTTATGGTTAATTATAATTAATTTTTAAATGATAAAGATCATTTCACTGTTACAGGTAAGAAACCTTGTAATGGGTAAGTCTCGTAACCAAATGTTTGAAATAAAAGAATAAAATAATTGATCCAGTAAAAAGTTTGAATTTAAAAATACAATGACATAAAGTCAAAGTCATAGATGATGGTTGAACAATGATTAATATTAAAATATTTTAACTAATATTGTTATACTCTAGTAATATTGTGAACTTAATTCAATCAAAATAAATTGTAAAACTTGATTAATATAAAATACATAACATATTTTGGTATAGAAGAGAAATTGATCCCAAATCTTAACATTCATGAACTTGTTTGTGTGTTATGTTTTAACGATGTGGAGGACAACAATCATTTATTCATTTCTTGCCCTCTTTCGAAATTAATTTGAAAGAAGATTACGGATTGGGTCGACATTGAGTCGTTACATTGTGATAACGTTTATTTAGTGGTATCGTAACTAAATTATTTTCAATGATGCAATTGATAATTTTACGACATTGTGCATAGGTCAATCCACTTGTCGTGGTGGTGGTTAGATTTTTGGTCCACATCAGTTGAAAGATGTTCATATTATGATAGATATTATTATTATGAATGCTATAAATATCTAACTTACTTTGATAAATTGTTAAAAATGCTAAACAAAAAATATATTTATATTTTGCCCAAATATATTTGAACAGAATAACACATAAAAGATTAACACTTAAGATGAATATATAAGATATCATCTAACACATAGATTATTAAGAATCTTCTTAGAATGAAGACTAATTAGTACTACATTTTGTTTTTTCATAAGCAAATGAGATTGAATTAAAAATTATTAGGGGTGCTTAACCCAAGGTTACAAAAGAAACAAATGACAAGACAAGAAACATTTGTCCCAACTCTAAGATACACATTAAACCAATCCTACGAAAGCGACTTAATTGCACCTAAACCGTCAAAATTAGACAACATAATATCTTTAAAAAGAATATCATTCCTACACTTTCAAATCACCCAACAAATAGTCAAATAAAAAAAACCAAATGTAAGGAAAAATGCGACTTACAAGCGAAATAAATAAATGTGACACTTATATATATTACAATAAATGTCACAATTATAAAAATTATATTTTTAAAATAAATGTCACTTTAAATTTTTAATATATTTATAGATTTGATATTCTGATTATATTTTTAATTAAGTACTCTTAATTTATTATCCCTACATATAAAATCAGCTCATATAGACTTCTCATCACTTCATCTTACTTAACTTTATGTGTATGTTTGAAAATTAATAAAATCATAATCATGTTGAAATCATACGTATTAATATTAAATAATTTTAGGCTAAATGATTAAAATTTAAATAATTTTTTTCATTGTTTTTATATACACTTAGTTTTTTTTACCATTGAGTATTAACTAAAAGTAAACAATGTTTTATTGAAATTTAGCAAAAAGAAAAGTTTTACATTTAAACCGATTGTTTATTAGAGTTAATCAAATTTATTTATTTTTGTTAATGAATAATTAATAATTATTTATTGTTTTAACTTTTCATAAACAAATATTAAGATAGTCGTGCAACAACATGCGGACTCAACATAAAAGCGCAACACGAGATTTATGGTTAATTATAATTAATTTTTAAATGATAAAGATCATTTCACTGTTACAGGTAAGAAACCTTGTAATGGGTAAGTCTCGTAACCAAATGTTTGAAATAAAAGAATAAAATAATTGATCCAGTAAAAAGTTTGAATTTAAAAATACAATGACATAAAGTCAAAGTCATAGATGATGGTTGAACAATGATTAATATTAAAATATTTTAACTAATATTGTTATACTCTAGTAATATTGTGAACTTAATTCAATCAAAATAAATTGTAAAACTTGATTAATATAAAATACATAACATATTTTGGTATAGAAGAGAAATTGATCCCAAATCTTAACATTCATGAACTTGTTTGTGTGTTATGTTTTAACGATGTGGAGGACAACAATCATTTATTCATTTCTTGCCCTCTTTCGAAATTAATTTGAAAGAAGATTACGGATTGGGTCGACATTGAGTCGTTACATTGTGATAATGTTTATTTAGTGGTATCGTAACTAAATTATTTTCAATGATGCAATTGATAATTTTACGACATTGTGCATAGGTCAATCCACTTGTCGTGGTGGTGGTTAGATTTTTGGTCCACATCAGTTGATAGATGTTCATATTATGATAGATATTATTATTATGAATGCTATAAATATCTAACTTACTTTGATAAATTGTTAAAAATGCTAAACAAAAAATATATTTATATTTTGCCCAAATATATTTGAACAGAATAACACATAAAAGATTAACACTTAAGATGAATATATAAGATATCATCTAACACATAGATTATTAAGAATCTTCTTAGAATGAAGACTAATTAGTACTACATTTTGTTTTTTCATAAGCAAATGAGATTGAATTAAAAATTATTAGGGGTGCTTAACCCAAGGTTACAAAAGAAACAAATGACAAGACAAGAAACATTTGTCCCAACTCTAAGATACACATTAAACCAATCCTACGAAAGCGACTTAATTGCACCTAAACCGTCAAAATTAGACAACATAATATCTTTAAAAAGAATATCATTCCTACACTTTCAAATCACCCAACAAATAGTCAAATAAAAAAAACCAAATGTAAGGAAAAATGCGACTTACAAGCGAAATAAATAAATGTGACACTTATATATATTACAATAAATGTCACAATTATAAAAATTATATTTTTAAAATAAATGTCACTTTAAATTTTTAATATATTTATAGATTTGATATTCTGATTATATTTTTAATTAAGTACTCTTAATTTATTATCCCTACATATAAAATCAGCTCATATAGACTTCTCTTCACTTCATCTTACTTAACTTTATGTGTATGTTTGAAAATTAATAAAATAATAATCATGTTGAAATCATATGTATTAATATTAAATAATTTTAGGCTAAATGATTAAAATTTAAATAATTTTTTTCATTGTTTTTATATACACTAATTTTTTTTACCATTGAGTATTAACTAAAAGTGAAAAATGATTTATTGAAATTTAGCAAAAAGAAAAGTTTTACATTTAAACCGATTGTTTATTAGAGTTAATCAAATTTATTTATTTTTGTTAATGAATAATTAATAATTATTTATTATTTTAACTTTTCATAAACAAATATTAAGATAGTCGTGCAACAACATGCGGACTCAACATAAAAGCGCAACACGAGATTTATGGTTAATTATAATTAATTTTTAAATGATAAAGATCATTTCAGTGTTACAGGTAAAAAACCTTGTAATGGGTAAGTCTCATAAGAAAATGTTTGAAATAAAAGAATAAAATAATTGATCCAGTAAAACGTTTGAATTTAAAAATACAATGACATAAAGTCAAAGTCATAGATGATGGTTGAACAATGATTAATATTAAAATATTTTAACTAATATTGTTATACTCTAGTAATATTGTGAACTTAATTCAATCAAAATAAATTGTAAAACTTGATTAATATAAAATACATAACGTATTTTGGTATAGAAGAGAAATTGATCCCAAATCTTAACATTCATGAACTTGTTTGTGTGTTATGTTTTAACGATGTGGAGGACAACAATCATTTATTCATTTCTTGCCCTCTTTCGAAATTAATTTGAAAGAAGATTACGGATTGGGTCGACATTGATTCGTTACATTGTGATAATGTTTATTTAGTGGTATCGTAACTAAATTATTTCCAATGATGCAATTGATAATTTTACGACATTGTGCATAGGTCAATCCACTTGTCGTGGTGGTGGTTAGATTTTTGGTCCACATCAGTTGATAGATGTTCATATTATGATAGATATTATTATTATGAATGCTATAAATATCTAACTTACTTTGATAAATTGTTAAAAATGCTAAACAAAAAATATATTTATATTTTGCCCAAATATATTTGAACAGAATAACACATAAAAGATTAACACTTAAGATGAATATATAAGATATCATCTAACACATAGATTATTAAGAATCTTCTTAGAATGAAGACTAATTAGTACTACATTTTGTTTTTTCATAAGCAAATGAGATTGAATTAAAAATTATTAGGGGTGCTTAACCCAAGGTTACAAAAGAAACAAACGACAAGACAAGAAACATTTGTCCCAACTCTAAGATACACATTAAACCAATCCTACGAAAGCGACTTAATTGCACCTAAACCGTCAAAATTAGACAACATAATATCTTTAAAAAGAATATCATTCCTACACTTTCAAATCACCCAACAAATAGTCAAATAAAAAAAACCAAATGTAAGGAAAAATGCGACTTACAAGCGAAATAAATAAATGTGACACTTATATATATTACAATAAATGTCACAATTATAAAAATTATATTTTTAAAATAAATGTCACTTTAAATTTTTAATATATTTATAGATTTGATATTCTGATTATATTTTTAATTAAGTACTCTTAATTTATTATCCCTACATATAAAATCAGCTCATATAGACTTCTCTTCACTTCATCTTACTTAACTTTATGTGTATGTTTGAAAATTAATAAAATAATAATCATGTTGAAATCATATGTATTAATATTAAATAATTTTAGGCTAAATGATTAAAATTTAAATAATTTTTTTCATTGTTTTTATATACACTAATTTTTTTTACCATTGAGTATTAACTAAAAGTGAAAAATGATTTATTGAAATTTAGCAAAAAGAAAAGTTTTACATTTAAACCGATTGTTTATTAGAGTTAATCAAATTTATTTATTTTTGTTAATGAATAATTAATAATTATTTATTATTTTAACTTTTCATAAACAAATATTAAGATAGTCGTGCAACAACATGCGGACTCAACATAAAAGCGCAACACGAGATTTATGGTTAATTATAATTAATTTTTAAATGATAAAGATCATTTCAGTGTTACAGGTAAAAAACCTTGTAATGGGTAAGTCTCATAAGAAAATGTTTGAAATAAAAGAATAAAATAATTGATCCAGTAAAACGTTTGAATTTAAAAATACAATGACATAAAGTCAAAGTCATAGATGATGGTTGAACAATGATTAATATTAAAATATTTTAACTAATATTGTTATACTCTAGTAATATTGTGAACTTAATTCAATCAAAATAAATTGTAAAACTTGATTAATATAAAATACATAACGTATTTTGGTATAGAAGAGAAATTGATCCCAAATCTTAACATTCATGAACTTGTTTGTGTGTTATGTTTTAACGATGTGGAGGACAACAATCATTTATTCATTTCTTGCCCTCTTTCGAAATTAATTTGAAAGAAGATTACGGATTGGGTCGACATTGATTCGTTACATTGTGATAATGTTTATTTAGTGGTATCGTAACTAAATTATTTCCAATGATGCAATTGATAATTTTACGACATTGTGCATAGGTCAATCCACTTGTCGTGGTGGTGGTTAGATTTTTGGTCCACATCAGTTGATAGATGTTCATATTATGATAGATATTATTATTATGAATGCTATAAATATCTAACTTACTTTGATAAATTGTTAAAAATGCTAAACAAAAAATATATTTATATTTTGCCCAAATATATTTGAACAGAATAACACATAAAAGATTAACACTTAAGATGAATATATAAGATATCATCTAACACATAGATTATTAAGAATCTTCTTAGAATGAAGACTAATTAGTACTACATTTTGTTTTTTCATAAGCAAATGAGATTGAATTAAAAATTATTAGGGGTGCTTAACCCAAGGTTACAAAAGAAACAAACGACAAGACAAGAAACATTTGTCCCAACTCTAAGATACACATTAAACCAATCCTACGAAAGCGACTTAATTGCACCTAAACCGTCAAAATTAGACAACATAATATCTTTAAAAAGAATATCATTCCTACACTTTCAAATCACCCAACAAATAGTCAAATAAAAAAAACCAAATGTAAGGAAAAATGCGACTTACAAGCGAAATAAATAAATGTGACACTTATATATATTACAATAAATGTCACAATTATAAAAATTATATTTTTAAAATAAATGTCACTTTAAATTTTTAATATATTTATAGATTTGATATTCTGATTATATTTTTAATTAAGTACTCTTAATTTATTATCCCTACATATAAAATCAGCTCATATAGACTTCTCATCACTTCATCTTACTTAACTTTATGTGTATGTTTGAAAATTAATAAAATCATAATCATGTTGAAGTCATACGTATTAATATTAAATAATTTTAGGCTAAATGATTAAAATTTAAATAATTTTTTTCATTGTTTTTATATACACTTAGTTTTTTTTACCATTGAGTATTAACTAAAAGTAAACAATGTTTTATTGAAATTTAGCAAAAAGAAAAGTTTTACATTTAAACCGATTGTTTATTAGAGTTAATCAAATTTATTTATTTTTGTTAATGAATAATTAATAATTATTTATTGTTTTAACTTTTCATAAACAAATATTAAGATAGTCGTGCAACAACATGCGGACTCAACATAAAAGCGCAACACGAGATTTATGGTTAATTATAATTAATTTTTAAATGATAAAGATCATTTCACTGTTACAGGTAAGAAACCTTGTAATGGGTAAGTCTCATAAGAAAATGTTTGAAATAAAAGAATAAAATAATTGATCCAGTAAAACGTTTGAATTTAAAAATACAATGACATAAAGTCAAAGTCATAGATGATGGTTGAACAATGATTAATATTAAAATATTTTAACTAATATTGTTATACTCTAGTAATATTGTGAACTTAATTCAATCAAAATAAATTGTAAAACTTGATTAATATAAAATACATAACATATTTTGGTATAGAAGAGAAATTGATCCCAAATCTTAACATTCATGAACTTGTTTGTGTGTTATGTTTTAACGATGTGGAGGACAACAATCATTTATTCATTTCTTGCCCTCTTTCGAAATTAATTTGAAAGAAGATTACGGATTGGGTCGACATTGATTCGTTACATTGTGATAATGTTTATTTAGTGGTATCGTAACTAAATTATTTTCAATGATGCAATTGATAATTTTACGACATTGTGCATAGGTCAATCCACTTGTCGTGGTGGTGGTTAGATTTTTGGTCCACATCAGTTGAAAGATGTTCATATTATGATAGATATTATTATTATGAATGCTATAAATATCTAACTTACTTTGATAAATTGTTAAAAATGCTAAACAAAAAATATATTTATATTTTGCCCAAATATATTTGAACAGAATAACACATAAAAGATTAACACTTAAGATGAATATATAAGATATCATCTAACACATAGATTATTAAGAATCTTCTTAGAATGAAGACTAATTAGTACTACATTTTGTTTTTTCATAAGCAAATGAGATTGAATTAAAAATTATTAGGGGTGCTTAACCCAAGGTTACAAAAGAAACAAATGACAAGACAAGAAACATTTGTCCCAACTCTAAGATACACATTAAACCAATCCTACGAAAGCGACTTAATTGCACCTAAACCGTCAAAATTAGACAACATAATATCTTTAAAAAGAATATCATTCCTACACTTTCAAATCACCCAACAAATAGTCAAATAAAAAAAACCAAATGTAAGGAAAAATGCGACTTACAAGCGAAATAAATAAATGTGACACTTATATATATTACAATAAATGTCACAATTATAAAAATTATATTTTTAAAATAAATGTCACTTTAAATTTTTAATATATTTATAGATTTGATATTCTGATTATATTTTTAATTAAGTACTCTTAATTTATTATCCCTACATATAAAATCAGCTCATATAGACTTCTCATCACTTCATCTTACTTAACTTTATGTGTATGTTTGAAAATTAATAAAATCATAATCATGTTGAAATCATACGTATTAATATTAAATAATTTTAGGCTAAATGATTAAAATTTAAATAATTTTTTTCATTGTTTTTATATACACTTAGTTTTTTTTACCATTGAGTATTAACTAAAAGTAAACAATGTTTTATTGAAATTTAGCAAAAAGAAAAGTTTTACATTTAAACCGATTGTTTATTAGAGTTAATCAAATTTATTTATTTTTGTTAATGAATAATTAATAATTATTTATTGTTTTAACTTTTCATAAACAAATATTAAGATAGTCGTGCAACAACATGCGGACTCAACATAAAAGCGCAACACGAGATTTATGGTTAATTATAATTAATTTTTAAATGATAAAGATCATTTCACTGTTACAGGTAAGAAACCTTGTAATGGGTAAGTCTCGTAACCAAATGTTTGAAATAAAAGAATAAAATAATTGATCCAGTAAAAAGTTTGAATTTAAAAATACAATGACATAAAGTCAAAGTCATAGATGATGGTTGAACATTGATTAATATTAAAATATTTTAACTAATATTGTTATACTCTAGTAATATTGTGAACTTAATTCAATCAAAATAAATTGTAAAACTTGATTAATATAAAATACATAACATATTTTGGTATAGAAGAGAAATTGATCCCAAATCTTAACATTCATGAACTTGTTTGTGTGTTATGTTTTAACGATGTGGAGGACAACAATCATTTATTCATTTCTTGCCCTCTTTCGAAATTAATTTGAAAGAAGATTACGGATTGGGTCGACATTGAGTCGTTACATTGTGATAATGTTTATTTAGTGGTATCGTAACTAAATTATTTTCAATGATGCAATTGATAATTTTACGACATTGTGCATAGGTCAATCCACTTGTCGTGGTGGTGGTTAGATTTTTGGTCCACATCAGTTGATAGATGTTCATATTATGATAGATATTATTATTATGAATGCTATAAATATCTAACTTACTTTGATAAATTGTTAAAAATGCTAAACAAAAAATATATTTATATTTTGCCCAAATATATTTGAACAGAATAACACATAAAAGATTAACACTTAAGATGAATATATAAGATATCATCTAACACATAGATTATTAAGAATCTTCTTAGAATGAAGACTAATTAGTACTACATTTTGTTTTTTCATAAGCAAATGAGATTGAATTAAAAATTATTAGGGGTGCTTAACCCAAGGTTACAAAAGAAACAAACGACAAGACAAGAAACATTTGTCCCAACTCTAAGATACACATTAAACCAATCCTACGAAAGCGACTTAATTGCACCTAAACCGTCAAAATTAGACAACATAATATCTTTAAAAAGGATATCATTCCTACACTTTCAAATCACCCAACAAATAGTCAAATAAAAAAAAACCAAATGTAAGGAAAAATGCGACTAACAAGAGAAATAAATAAATGTGACATTTATATATATTACAATAAATGTCACAATTATAAAAATTATATTTTTAAAATAAATGTCACTTTAAATTTTTAATATATTTATAGATTTGATATTCTGATTATATTTTTAATTAAGTACTCTTAATTTATTATCCCTACATATAAAATCAGCTCATATAGACTTCTCTTCACTTCATCTTACTTAACTTTATGTGTATGTTTGAAAATTAATAAAATAATAATCATGTTGAAATCATATGTATTAATATTAAATAATTTTAGGCTAAATGATTAAAATTTAAATAATTTTTTTCATTGTTTTTATATACACTAATTTTTTTTACCATTGAGTATTAACTAAAAGTGAAAAATGATTTATTGAAATTTAGCAAAAAGAAAAGTTTTACATTTAAACCGATTGTTTATTAGAGTTAATCAAATTTATTTATTTTTGTTAACGAATAATTAATAATTATTTATTGTTTTAACTTTTCATAAACAAATATTAAGATAGTCGTGCAACAACATGCGGACTCAACATAAAAGCGCAACACGAGATTTATGGTTAATTATAATTAATTTTTAAATGATAAAGATCATTTCACTGTTACAGGTAAGAAACCTTGTAATGGGTAAGTCTCGTAACCAAATGTTTGAAATAAAAGAATAAAATAATTGATCCAGTAAAAAGTTTGAATTTAAAAATACAATGACATAAAGTCAAAGTCATAGATGATGGTTGAACAATGATTAATATTAAAATATTTTAACTAATATTGTTATACTCTAGTAATATTGTGAACTTAATTCAATCAAAATAAATTGTAAAACTTGATTAATATAAAATACATAACATATTTTGGTATAGAAGAGAAATTGATCCCAAATCTTAACATTCATGAACTTGTTTGTGTGTTATGTTTTAACGATGTGGAGGACAACAATCATTTATTCATTTCTTGCCCTCTTTCGAAATTAATTTGAAAGAAGATTACGGATTGGGTCGACATTGAGTCGTTACATTGTGATAATGTTTATTTAGTGGTATCGTAACTAAATTATTTTCAATGATGCAATTGATAATTTTACGACATTGTGCATAGGTCAATCCACTTGTCGTGGTGGTGGTTAGATTTTTGGTCCACATCAGTTGATAGATGTTCATATTATGATAGATATTATTATTATGAATGCTATAAATATCTAACTTACTTTGATAAATTGTTAAAAATGCTAAACAAAAAATATATTTATATTTTGCCCAAATATATTTGAACAGAATAACACATAAAAGATTAACACTTAAGATGAATATATAAGATATCATCTAACACATAGATTATTAAGAATCTTCTTAGAATGAAGACTAATTAGTACTACATTTTGTTTTTTCATAAGCAAATGAGATTGAATTAAAAATTATTAGGGGTGCTTAACCCAAAGTTACAAAAGAAACAAATGACAAGACAAGAAACATTTGTCCCAACTCTAAGATACACATTAAACCAATCCTACGAAAGCGACTTAATTGCACCTAAACCGTCAAAATTAGACAACATAATATCTTTAAAAAGGATATCATTCCTACACTTTCAAATCACCCAACAAATAGTCAAATAAAAAAAAAACAAATGTAAGGAAAAATGCGACTTACAAGAGAAATAAATAAATGTGACATTTATATATATTACAATAAATGTCACAATTATAAAAATTATATTTTTAAAATAAATGTCACTTTAAATTTTTAATATATTTATAGATTTGATATTCTGATTATATTTTTAATTATGTACTCTTAATTTATTATCCCTACATATAAAATCAGCTCATATAGACTTCTCTTCACTTCATCTTACTTAACTTTATGTGTATGTTTGAAAATTAATAAAATAATAATCATGTTGAAATCATATGTATTAATATTAAATAATTTTAGGCTAAATGATTAAAATTTAAATAATTTTTTTCATTGTTTTTATATACACTAATTTTTTTTACCATTGAGTATTAACTAAAAGTGAAAAATGATTTATTGAAATTTAGCAAAAAGAAAAGTTTTACATTTAAACCGATTGTTTATTAGAGTTAATCAAATTTATTTATTTTTGTTAATGAATAATTAATAATTATTTATTATTTTAACTTTTCATAAACAAATATTAAGATAGTCGTGCAACAACATGCGGACTCAACATAAAAGCGCAACACGAGATTTATGGTTAATTATAATTAATTTTTAAATGATAAAGATCATTTCAGTGTTACAGGTAAAAAACCTTGTAATGGGTAAGTCTCATAAGAAAATGTTTGAAATAAAAGAATAAAATAATTGATCCAGTAAAACGTTTGAATTTAAAAATACAATGACATAAAGTCAAAGTCATAGATGATGGTTGAACAATGATTAATATTAAAATATTTTAACTAATATTGTTATACTCTAGTAATATTGTGAACTTAATTCAATCAAAATAAATTGTAAAACTTGATTAATATAAAATACATAACGTATTTTGGTATAGAAGAGAAATTGATCCCAAATCTTAACATTCATGAACTTGTTTGTGTGTTATGTTTTAACGATGTGGAGGACAACAATCATTTATTCATTTCTTGCCCTCTTTCGAAATTAATTTGAAAGAAGATTACGGATTGGGTCGACATTGATTCGTTACATTGTGATAATGTTTATTTAGTGGTATCGTAACTAAATTATTTCCAATGATGCAATTGATTATTTTACGACATTGTGCATAGGTCAATCCACTTGTCGTGGTGGTGGTTAGATTTTTGGTCCATTTCAGTTGATAGATGTTCATATTATGATAGATATTCTTATTATGAATGCTATAAATATCTAACTTACTTTGATAAATTGTTAAAAATGCTAAACAAAAAATATATTTATATTTTGCCCAAATATATTTGAACAGAATAACACATAAAAGATTAACACTTAAGATGAATATATAAGATATCATCTAACACATAGATTATTAAGAATATTCTTAGAATGAAGACTAATTAGTACTACATTTTGTTTTTTCATAAGCAAATGAGATTGAATTAAAAATTATTAGGGGTGCTTAACCCAAGGTTACAAAAGAAACAAATGACAAGACAAGAAACATTTGTCCCAACTCTAAGATACACATTAAACCAATCCTACGAAAGCGACTTAATTGCACCTAAACCGTCAAAATTAGACAACATAATATCTTTAAAAAGGATATCATTCCTACACTTTCGAATCACCCAACAAATAGTCAAATAAAAAAAAACCAAATGTAAGGAAAAATACGACTTACAAGAGAAATAAATAAATGTGACATTTATATATATTACAATAAATGTCACAATTATAAAAATTATATTTTTAAAATAAATGTCACTTTAAATTTTTAATATATTTATAGATTTGATATTCTGATTATATTTTTAATTAAGTACTCTTAATTTATTATCCCTACATATAAAATCAGCTCATATAGACTTCTCTTCACTTCATCTTACTTAACTTTATGTGTATGTTTGAAAATTAATAAAATAATAATCATGTTGAAATCATATGTATTAATATTAAATAATTTTAGGCTAAATGATTAAAATTTAAATAATTTTTTTCATTGTTTTTATATACACTAATTTTTTTTACCATTGAGTATTAACTAAAAGTGAAAAATGATTTATTGAAATTTAGCAAAAAGAAAAGTTTTACATTTAAACCGATTGTTTATTAGAGTTAATCAAATTTATTTATTTTTGTTAATGAATAATTAATAATTATTTATTATTTTAACTTTTCATAAACAAATATTAAGATAGTCGTGCAACAACATGCGGACTCAACATAAAAGCGCAACACGAGATTTATGGTTAATTATAATTAATTTTTAAATGATAAAGATCATTTCAGTGTTACAGGTAAAAAACCTTGTAATGGGTAAGTCTCGTAAGAAAATGTTTGAAATAAAAGAATAAAATAATTGATCCAGTAAAACGTTTGAATTTAAAAATACAATGACATAAAGTCAAAGTCATAGATGATGGTTGAACAATGATTAATATTAAAATATTTTAACTAATATTGTTATACTCTAGTAATATTGTGAACTTAATTCAATCAAAATAAATTGTAAAACTTGATTAATATAAAATACATAACGTATTTTGGTATAGAAGAGAAATTGATCCCAAATCTTAACATTCATGAACTTGTTTGTGTGTTATGTTTTAACGATGTGGAAGACAACAATCATTTATTCATTTCTTGCCCTCTTTCGAAATTAATTTGAAAGAAGATTACGGATTGGGTCGACATTGATTCGTTACATTGTGATAATGTTTATTTAGTGGTATCGTAACTAAATTATTTCCAATGATGCAATTGATAATTTTACGACATTGTGCATAGGTCAATCCACTTGTCGTGGTGGTGGTTAGATTTTTGGTCCATTTCAGTTGATAGATGTTCATATTATGATAGATATTCTTATTATGAATGCTATAAATATCTAACTTACTTTGATAAATTGTTAAAAATGCTAAACAAAAAATATATTTATATTTTGCCCAAATATATTTGAACAGAATAACACATAAAAGATTAACACTTAAGATGAATATATAAGATATCATCTAACACATAGATTATTAAGAATATTCTTAGAATGAAGACTAATTAGTACTACATTTTGTTTTTTCATAAGCAAATGAGATTGAATTAAAAATTATTAGGGGTGCTTAACCCAAGGTTACAAAAGAAACAAATGACAAGACAAGAAACATTTGTCCCAACTCTAAGATACACATTAAACCAATCCTACGAAAGCGACTTAATTGCACCTAAACCGTCAAAATTAGACAACATAATATCTTTAAAAAGGATATCATTCCTACACTTTCGAATCACCCAACAAATAGTCAAATAAAAAAAACCAAATGTAAGGAAAAATACGACTTACAAGAGAAATAAATAAATGTGACATTTATATATATTACAATAAATGTCACAATTATAAAAATTATATTTTTAAAATAAATGTCACTTTAAATTTTTAATATATTTATAGATTTGATATTCTGATTATATTTTTAATTAAGTACTCTTAATTTATTATCCCTACATATAAAATCAGCTCATATAGACTTCTCTTCACTTCATCTTACTTAACTTTATGTGTATGTTTGAAAATTAATAAAATAATAATCATGTTGAAATCATACCTATTAATATTAAATAATTTTAGGCTAAATGATTAAAATTTAAATAATTTTTTTCATTGTTTTTATATACACTTAGTTTTTTTTACCATTGAGTATTAACTAAAAGTGAAAAATGATTTATTGAAATTTAGCAAAAAGAAAAGTTTTACATTTAAACCGATTGTTTATTAGAGTTAATCAAATTTATTTATTTTTGTTAATGAATAATTAATAATTATTTATTATTTTAACTTTTCATAAACAAATATTAAGATAGTTGTGCAACAACATGCGGACTCAACATAAAAGCGCAACACGAGATTTATGGTTAATTATAATTAATTTTTAATTGATAAAGATCATTTCACTGTTACAGGTAAAAAACCTTGTAATGGGTAAGTCTCGTAAGCAAATGTTTGAAATAAAAGAATAAAATAATTGATCCAGTAAAAGGTTTGAATTTAAAAATACAATGACATAAAGTCAAAGTCATAGATGATGGTTGAACAATGATTAATATTAAAATATTTTAATTAATATTGTTATACTCTAGTAATATTGTGAACTTAATCCAATTAAAATAAATTGTAAAACTTGATTAATATAAAATACATAACGTATTTTGGTATAGAAGAGAAATTGATCCCAAATCTTAACATTCATGAACTTGTTTGTGTGTTATGTTTTAACAATGTGGAGGACAACAATCATTTATTCATTTCTTGCCCTCTTTCGAAATTAATTTGAACGAAGATTACGGATTGGGTCGACATTGAGTCGTTACATTGTGATAATGTTTATTTAGTGGTATCGTAACTAAATTATTTTCAATTATGCAATTGATAATTTTACGACATTGTGCATAGGTCAATCCACTTGTCGTGGTGGTGGTTAGATTTTTGGTCCACATCAGTTGATAGATATTCATATTATGATAGATATTCTTATTATGAATGCTATAAATATCTAACTTACTTTGATAAATTGTTAAAAATGCTAAACAAAAAATATATTTATATTTTGCCCAAATATATTTCAACAGAATAACACATAAAAGATTAACACTTAAGATGAATATATAAGATATCATCTAACACATAGATTATTAAGAATCTTCTTAGAATGAAGACTAATTAGTACTACATTTTGTTTTTTCATAAGCAAATGAGATTGAATTAAAAATTATTAGGGGTGCTTAACCCAAGGTTACAAAAGAAACAAATGACAAGACAAGAAACATTTGTCCCAACTCTAAGATACACATTAAACCAATCCTACGAAAGCGACTTAATTGCACCTAAACCGTCAAAATTAGACAACATAATATCTTTAAAAAGGATATCATTCCTACACTTTAAAATCACCCAACAAATAGTCAAATAAAAAAAACCAAATGTAAGGAAAAATGCGACTTACAAGAGAAATAAATAAATGTGACATTTATATATATTACAATAAATGTCACAATTATAAAAATTATATTTTTAAAATAAATGTCACTTTAAATTTTTAATATATTTATAGATTTGATATTCTGATTATATTTTTAATTAAGTACTCTTAATTTATTATCCCTACATATAAAATAAGCTCATATAGACTTCTCTTCACTTCATCTTACTTAACTTTATGTGTATGTTTGAAAATTAATAAAATAATAATCATGTTGAAATCATACCTATTAATATTAAATAATTTTAGGCTAAATGATTAAAATTTAAATAATTTTTTTCATTGTTTTTATATACACTTAGTTTTTTTTACCATTGAGTATTAACTAAAAGTGAAAAATGATTTATTGAAATTTAGCAAAAAGAAAAGTTTTACATTTAAACCGATTGTTTATTAGGGTTAATCAAATTTATTTATTTTTGTTAATGAATAATTAATAATTATTTATTATTTTAACTTTTCATAAACGAATATTAAGATAGTTGTGCAACAACATGCGGACTCAACATAAAAGCGCAACACGAGATTTATGGTTAATTATAATTAATTTTTAATTGATAAAGATCATTTCACTGTTACAGGTAAAAAACCTTGTAATGGGTAAGTCTCGTAAGCAAATGTTTGAAATAAAAGAATAAAATAATTGATCCAGTAAAAGGTTTGAATTTAAAAATACAATGACATAAAGTCAAAGTCATAGATGATGGTTGAACAATGATTAATATTAAAATATTTTAATTAATATTGTTATACTCTAGTAATAATTTGAACTTAATTCAATTAAAATAAATTGTAAAACTTGATTAATATAAAATACATAACGTATTTTGGTATAGAAGAGAAATTGATCCCAAATCTTAACATTCATGAACTTGTTTGTGTGTTATGTTTTAACAATGTGGAGGACAACAATCATTTATTCATTTCTTGCCCTCTTTCGAAATTAATTTGAACGAAGATTACGGATTGGGTCGACATTGAGTCGTTACATTGTGATAATGTTTATTTAGTGGTATCGTAACTAAATTATTTTCAATTATGCAATTGATAATTTTACGACATTGTGCATAGGTCAATCCACTTGTCGTGGTGGTGGTTAGATTTTTGGTCCACATCAGTTGATAGATGTTCATATTATGATAGATATTCTTATTATGAATGCTATAAATATCTAACTTACTTTGATAAATTGTTAAAAATGCTAAACAAAAAATATATTTATATTTTGCCCAAATATATTTCAACAGAATAACACATAAAAGATTAACACTTAAGATGAATATATAAGATATCATCTAACACATAGATTATTAAGAATCTTCTTAGAATGAAGACTAATTAGTACTACAGTTTGTTTTTTCATAAGCAAATGAGATTGAATTAAAAATTATTAGGGGTGCTTAACCCAAGGTTACAAAAGAAACAAATGACAAGACAAGAAACATTTGTCCCAACTCTAAGATACACATTAAACCAATCCTACGAAAGCGACTTAATTGCACCTAAACCGTCAAAATTAGACAACATAATATCTTTAAAAAGGATATCATTCCTACACTTTAAAATCACCCAACAAATAGTCAAATAAAAAAAAACCAAATGTAAGGAAAAATGCGACTTACAAGAGAAATAAATAAATGTGACATTTATATATATTACAATAAATGTCACAATTATAAAAATTATATTTTTAAAATAAATGTCACTTTAAATTTTTAATATATTTATAGATTTGATATTCTGATTATATTTTTAATTAAGTACTCTTAATTTATTATCCCTACATATAAAATCAGCTCATATAGACTTCTCTTCACTTCATCTTACTTAACTTTATGTGTATGTTTGAAAATTAATAAAATAATAATCATGTTGAAATCATACCTATTAATATTAAATAATTTTAGGCTAAATGATTAAAATTTAAATAATTTTTTTCATTGTTTTTATATACACTTAGTTTTTTTTACCATTGAGTATTAACTAAAAGTGAAAAATGATTTATTGAAATTTAGCAAAAAGAAAAGTTTTACATTTAAACCGATTGTTTATTAGAGTTAATCAAATTTATTTATTTTTGTTAATGAATAATTAATAATTATTTATTATTTTAACTTTTCATAAACAAATATTAAGATAGTCGTGCAACAACATGCGGACTCAACATAAAAGCGCAACACGAGATTTATGGTTAATTATAATTAATTTTTAAATGATAAAGATCATTTCACTGTTACAGGTAAAAAACCTTGTAATTGGTAAGTCTCGTAAGAAAATGTTTGAAATAAAAGAATAAAATAATTGATCCAGTAAACGTTTGAATTTAAAAATACAATGACATAAAGTCAAAGTCATAGATGATGGTTGAACAATGATTAATATTAAAATATTTTAACTAATATTGTTATACTCTAGTAATATTGTGAACTTAATTCAATCAAAATAAATTGTAAAACTTGATTAATATAAAATACATAACGTATTTTGGTATAGAAGAGAAATTGATCCCAAATCTTAACATTCATGAACTTGTTTGTGTGTTATGTTTTAACGATGTGGAGGACAACAATCATTTATTCATTTCTTGCCCTCTTTCGAAATTAATTTGAAAGAAGATTACGGATTGGGTCGACATTGATTCGTTACATTGTGATAATGTTTATTTAGTGGTATCGTAACTAAATTATTTCCAATGATGCAATTGATAATTTTACGACATTGTGCATAGGTCAATCCACTTGTCGTGGTGGTGGTTAGATTTTTGGTCCATTTCAGTTGATAGATGTTCATATTATGATAGATATTCTTATTATGAATGCTATAAATATCTAACTTACTTTGATAAATTGTTAAAAATGCTAAACAAAAAATATATTTATATTTTGCCCAAATATATTTGAACAGAATAACACATAAAAGATTAACACTTAAGATGAATATATAAGATATCATCTAACACATAGATTATTAAGAATATTCTTAGAATGAAGACTAATTAGTACTACATTTTGTTTTTTCATAAGCAAATGAGATTGAATTAAAAATTATTAGGGGTGCTTAACCCAAGGTTACAAAAGAAACAAATGACAAGACAAGAAACATTTGTCCCAACTCTAAGATACACATTAAACCAATCCTACGAAAGCGACATAATTGCACCTAAACCGTCAAAATTAGACAACATAATATCTT
The DNA here is from genome assembly GCA_963966055.1 of Lathyrus aphaca. Classification (NCBI taxonomy): domain Eukaryota; kingdom Viridiplantae; phylum Streptophyta; class Magnoliopsida; order Fabales; family Fabaceae; genus Lathyrus; species Lathyrus aphaca. The sequence goes on from OZ014525.1 coordinate 268,907,191, forward strand.
TAAAAAGGATATCATTCCTACACTTTCAAATCACCCAACAAATAGTCAAATAAAAAAAAACCAAATGTAAGGAAAAATGCGACTTACAAGAGAAATAAGTAAATGTGACATTTATATATATTACAATAAATGTCACAATTATAAAAATTATATTTTTAAAATAAATGTCACTTTAAATTTTTAATATATTTATAGATTTGATATTCTGATTATATTTTTAATTAAGTACTCTTAATTTATTATCCCTACATATAAAATCAGCTCATATAGACTTCTCTTCACTTAATCTTACTTAACTTTATGTGTATGTTTGAAAATTAATAAAATAATAATCATGTTGAAATCATACCTATTAATATTAAATAATTTTAGGCTAAATGATTAAAATTTAAATAATTTTTTTCATTGTTTTTATATACACTTAGTTTTTTTTACCATTGAGTATTAACTAAAAGTGAAAAATGATTTATTGAAATTTAGCAAAAAGAAAAGTTTTACATTTAAACCGATTGTTTATTAGAGTTAATCAAATTTATTTATTTTTGTTAATGAATAATTAATAATTATTTATTATTTTAACTTTTCATAAACAAATATTAAGATAGTTGTGCAACAACATGCGGACTCAACATAAAAGCGCAACACGAGATTTATGGTTAATTATAATTAATTTTTAATTGATAAAGATCATTTCACTGTTACAGGTAAAAAACCTTGTAATGGGTAAGTCTCGTAAGAAAATGTTTGAAATAAAATAATAAAATAATTGATCCAGTAAACGTTTGAATTTAAAAATACAATGACATAAAGTCAAAGTCATAGATGATGGTTGAACAATGATTAATATTAAAATATTTTAACTAATATTGTTATACTCTAGTAATATTGTGAACTTAATTCAATCAAAATAAATTGTAAAACTTGATTAATATAAAATACATAACGTATTTTGGTATAGAAGAGAAATTGATCCCAAATCTTAACATTCATGAACTTGTTTGTGTGTTATGTTTTAACGATGTGGAGGACAACAATCATTTATTCATTTCTTGCCCTCTTTCGAAATTAATTTGAAAGAAGATTACGGATTGGGTCGACATTGATTCGTTACATTGTGATAATGTTTATTTAGTGGTATCGTAACTAAATTATTTCCAATGATGCAATTGATAATTTTACGACATTGTGCATAGGTCAATCCACTTGTCGTGGTGGTGGTTAGATTTTTGGTCCATTTCAGTTGATAGATGTTCATATTATGATAGATATTCTTATTATGAATGCTATAAATATCTAACTTACTTTGATAAATTGTTAAAAATGCTAAACAAAAAATATATTTATATTTTGCCCAAATATATTTGAACAGAATAACACATAAAAGATTAACACTTAAGATGAATATATAAGATATCATCTAACACATAGATTATTAAGAATATTCTTAGAATGAAGACTAATTAGTACTACATTTTGTTTTTTCATAAGCAAATGAGATTGAATTAAAAATTATTAGGGGTGCTTAACCCAAGGTTACAAAAGAAACAAATGACAAGACAAGAAACATTTGTCCCAACTCTAAGATACACATTAAACCAATCCTACGAAAGCGACCTAATTGCACCTAAACCGTCAAAATTAGACAACATAATATCTTTAAAAAGGATATCATTCCTACACTTTCAAATCACCCAACAAATAGTCAAATAAAAAAAAACCAAATGTAAGGAAAAATGCGACTTACAAGAGAAATAAATAAATGTGACATTTATATATATTACAATAAATGTCACAATTATAAAAATTATATTTTTAAAATAAATGTCACTTTAAATTTTTAATATATTTATAGATTTGATATTCTGATTATATTTTTAATTAAGTACTCTTAATTTATTATCCCTACATATAAAATCAGCTCATATAGACTTCTCTTCACTTCATCTTACTTAACTTTATGTGTATGTTTGAAAATTAATAAAATAATAATCATGTTGAAATCATACCTATTAATATTAAATAATTTTAGGCTAAATGATTAAAATTTAAATAATTTTTTTCATTGTTTTTATATACACTTAGTTTTTTTTACCATTGAGTATTAACTAAAAGTGAAAAATGATTTATTGAAATTTAGCAAAAAGAAAAGTTTTACATTTAAACCGATTGTTTATTAGAGTTAATCAAATTTATTTATTTTTGTTAATGAATAATTAATAATTATTTATTATTTTAACTTTTCATAAACAAATATTAAGATAGTTGTGCAACAACATGCGGACTCAACATAAAAGCGCAACACGAGATTTATGGTTAATTATAATTAATTTTTAATTGATAAAGATCATTTCACTGTTACAGGTAAAAAACCTTGTAATGGGTAAGTCTCGTAAGCAAATGTTTGAAATAAAAGAAAAAATAATTGATCCAGTAAAAGGTTTGAATTTAAAAATACAATGACATAAAGTCAAAGTCATAGATGATGGTTGAACAATGATTAATATTAAAATATTTTAATTAATATTGTTATACTCTAGTAATATTGTAAACTTAATTCAATTAATATAAATTGTAAAACTTGATTAATATAAAATACATAACGTATTTTGGTATAGAAGAGAAATTGATCCAAAATCTTAACATTCATGAACTTGTTTGTGTGTTATGTTTTAACGATGTGGAGGACAACAATCATTTATTCATTTCTTGCCCTCTTTCGAAATTAATTTGAAAGAAGATTACGGATTGGGTCGACATTGAGTCGTTACATTGTGATAATGTTTATTTAGTGGTATCGTAACTAAATTATTTTCAATGATGCAATTGATAATTTTACGACATTGTGCATAGGTCAATCCACTTGTCGTGGTGGTGGTTAGATTTTTGGTCCACATCAGTTGATAGATGTTCATATTATGATAGATATTCTTATTATGAATGCTATAAATATCTAACTTACTTTGATAAATTGTTAAAAATGCTAAACAAAAAATATATTTATATTTTGCCCAAATATATTTCAACAGAATAACACATAAAAGATTAACACTTAAGATGAATATATAAGATATCATCTAACACATAGATTATTAAGAATCTTCACAGAATGAAGACTAATTAGTACTATATTTTGGTTTTTCATAAGCAAATGAGATTGAATTAAAAATTATTAGGGGTTCTTAACCCAAGGTTACAAAAGAAACAAATGACAAGACAAGAAACATTTGTCCCAACTCTAAGATACACATTAAACCAATCCTACGAAAGCGACTTAATTGCACCTAAACCGTCAAAATTAGACAACATAATATCTTTAAAAAGGATATCATTCCTACACTTTCAAATCACCCAACAAATAGTCAAATAAAAAAAAAACCCAAATGTAAGGAAAAATGCGACTTACAAGCGAAATAAATAAATGTGACATTTATATATATTACAATAAATGTCACAATTATAAAAATTATATTTTTAAAATAAATGTCACTTTAAATTTTTAATATATTTATAGATTTGATATTCTGATTATATTTTTAATTAAGTACTCTTAATTTATTATCCCTACATATAAAATCAGCTCATATAGACTTCTCTTCACTTCATCTTACTTAACTTTATGTGTATGTTTGAAAATTAATAAAATAATAATCATGTTTAAATCATACGTATTAATTTTAAATAATTTTAGGCTAAATGATTAAAATTTAAATAATTTTTTTCATTGTTTTTATATACACTTAGTTTTTTTTACCATTGAGTATTAACTAAAAGTGAAAAATGTTTTATTGAAATTTAGCAAAAAGAAAAGTTTTACATTTAAACCGATTGTTTATTAGAGTTAATCAAATTTATTTATTTTTGTTAATGAATAATTAATAATTATTTATAATTTTAACTTTTCATAAACAAATATTAAGATAGTTGTGCAACAACATGCGGACTCAACATAAAAGCGCAACACGAGATTTATGGTTAATTATAATTAATTTTTAAATGATAAAGATCATTTCACTGTTACAGGTAAAAAACCTTGTAATGGGTAAGTCTCGTAAGCAAATGTTTAAAATAAAAGAATAAAATAATTTATCCAGTAAAAGGTTTGAATTTAAAAATACAATGACATAAAGTCAAAGTCATAGATGATGGTTGAACAATGATTAATATTAAAATATTTTATTTAATATTGTTATACTCTAGTAATATTGTGAACTTAATTCAATCAAAATAAATTGTAAAACTTGAGTAATATAAAATACATAACGTATTTTGGTATAGAAGAGAAATTGATCCCAAATCTTAACATTCATGAACTTGTTTGTGTGTTATGTTTTAACGATGTGGAGGACAACAATCATTTATTCATTTCTTGCCCTCTTTCGAAATTAATTTGAAAGAAGATTACGGATTGGGTCGACATTGAGTCGTTACATTGTGATAATGTTTATTTAGTGGTATCGTAACTAAATTATTTTCAATGATGCAATTGATAATTTTACGACATTGTGCATAGGTCAATCCACTTGTCGTGGTGGTGGTTAGATTTTTGGTCCACATCAGTTGATAGATGTTCATATTATGATAGATATTCTTATTATGAATGCTATAAATATCTAACTTACTTTGATAAATTGTTAAAAATGCTAAACAAAAAATATATTTATATTTTGCCCAAATATATTTCAACAGAATAACACATAAAAGATTAACACTTAAGATGAATATATAAGATATCATCTAACACATAGATTATTAAGAATCTTCACAGAATGAAGACTAATTAGTACTATATTTTGGTTTTTCATAAGCAAATGAGATTGAATTAAAAATTATTAGGGGTTCTTAACCCAAGGTTACAAAAGAAACAAATGACAAGACAAGAAACATTTGTCCCAACTCTAAGATACACATTAAACCAATCCTACGAAAGCGACTTAATTGCACCTAAACCGTCAAAATTAGACAACATAATATCTTTAAAAAGGATATAATTCTACACTTTCAAATCACCCAACAAATAGTCAAATAAAAAAAACCCAAATGTAAGGAAAAATGCGACTTACAAGCGAAATAAATAAATGTGACATTTATATATATTACAATAAATGTCACAATTATAAAAATTATATTTTTAAAATAAATGTCACTTTAAATTTTTAATATATTTATAGATTTGATATTCTGATTATATTTTTAATTAAGTACTCTTAATTTATTATCCCTACATATAAAATCAGCTCATATAGACTTCTCTTCACTTCATCTTACTTAACTTTATGTGTATGTTTGAAAATTAATAAAATAATAATCATGTTGAAATCATACGTATTAATTTTAAATAATTTTAGGCTAAATGATTAAAATTTAAATAATTTTTTTCATTGTTTTTATATACACTTAGTTTTTTTTACCATTGAGTATTAACTAAAAGTGAAAAATGTTTTATTGAAATTTAGCAAAAAGAAAAGTTTTACATTTAAACCGATTGTTTATTAGAGTTAATCAAATTTATTTATTTTTGTTAATGAATAATTAATAATTATTTATTATTTTAACTTTTCATAAACAAATATTAAGATAGTTGTGCAACAACATGCGGACTCAACATAAAAGCGCAACACGAGATTTATGGTTAATTATAATTAATTTTTAAATGATAAAGATCATTTCACTGTTACAGGTAAAAAAACCTTGTAATGGGTAAGTCTCGTAAGCAAATGTTTAAAATAAAAGAATAAAATAATATATCCAGTAAAAGGTTTGAATTTAAAAATACAATGACATAAAGTCAAAGTCAAAGATGATGGTTGAACAATGATTAATATTAAAATATTTTAATTAATATTGTAATACTCTAGTAATATTGTGAACTTAATTCAATCAAAATAAATTGTAAAACTTGATTAATATAAAATACATAACGTATTTTTGTATAGAAGAGAAATTGATCCCAAATCTTAACATTCATGAACTTGTTTGTGTGTTATGTTTTAACGATGTGGAGGACAACTATCATTTATTCATTTCTTGCCCTCTTTCGAAATTAATTTGAAAGAAGATTACGGATTGGGTCGACATTGAGTCGTTACATTGTGATAATGTTTATTTAGTGGTATCGTAACTAAATTATTTTCAATGATGCAATTGATAATTTTACGACATTGTGCATAGGTCAATCCACTTGTCGTGGTGGTGGTTAGATTTTTGGTCCACATCAGTTGATAGATGTTCATATTATGATAGATATTCTTATTATGAATGCTATAAATATCTAACTTACTTTGATAAATTGTTAAAAATGCTAAACAAAAAATATATTTATATTTTGCCCAAATATATTTCAACAGAATAACACATAAAAGATTAACACTTAAGATGAATATATAAGATATCATCTAACACATAGATTATTAAGAATCTTCACAGAATGAAGACTAATTAGTACTATATTTTGTTTTTTCATAAGCAAATGAGATTGAATTAAAAATTATTAGGGGTGCTTAACCCAAGGTTACAAAAGAAACAAATGACAAGACAAGAAACATTTGTCCCAACTCTAAGATACACATTAAACCAATCCTACGAAAGCGACTTAATTGCACATAAACCGTCAAAATTAGACAACATAATATCTTTAAAAAGGATATCATTCCTACACTTTCAAATCACCCAACAAATAGTCAAATAAAAAAAACCCAAATGTAAGGAAAAATGCGACTTACAAGCGAAATAAATAAATGTGACATTTATATATATTACAATAAATGTCACAATTATAAAAATTATATTTTTAAAATAAATGTCACTTTAAATTTTTAATATATTTATAGATTTGATATTCTGATTATATTTTTAATTAAGTACTCTTAATTTATTATCCCTACATATAAAATCAGCTCATATAGACTTCTCTTCACTTCATCTTACTTAACTTTATGTGTATGTTTGAAAATTAATAAAATAATAATCATGTTGAAATCATACGTATTAATTTTAAATAATTTTAGGCTAAATGATTAAAATTTAAATAATTTTTTTCATTGTTTTTATATACACTTAGTTTTTTTTACCATTGAGTATTAACTAAAAGTGAAAAATGTTTTATTGAAATTTAGCAAAAAGAAAAGTTTTAAATTTAAACCGATTGTTTATTAGAGTTAATCGAATTTATTTATTTTTGTTAATGAATAATTAATAATTATTTATTATTTTAACTTTTCATAAACAAATATTAAGATAGTTGTGCAACAACATGCGGACTCAACATAAAAGCGCAACACGAGATTTATGGTTAATTATAATTAATTTTTAAATGATAAAGATCATTTCACTGTTACAGGTAAAAAAACCTTGTAATGGGTAAGTCTCGTAAGCAAATGTTTAAAATAAAAGAATAAAATAATATATCCAGTAAAAGGTTTGAATTTAAAAATACAATGACATAAAGTCAAAGTCAAAGATGATGGTTGAACAATGATTAATATTAAAATATTTTAATTAATATTGTAATACTCTAGTAATATTGTGAACTTAATTCAATCAAAATAAATTGTAAAACTTGATTAATATAAAATACATAACGTATTTTTGTATAGAAGAGAAATTTATCCCAAATCTTAACATTCATGAACTTGTTTGTGTGTTATGTTTTAACGATGTGGAGGACAACAATCATTTATTCATTTCTTGCCCTCTTTCGAAATTAATTTGAAAGAAGATTACGGATTGGGTCGACATTGAGTCGTTACATTGTGATAATGTTTATTTAGTGGTATCGTAACTAAATTATTTTCAATGATGCAATTGATAATTTTACGACATTGTGCATAGGTCAATCCACTTGTCGTGGTGGTGGTTAGATTTTTGGTCCACATCAGTTGATAGATGTTCATATTATGATAGATATTCTTATTATGAATGCTATAAATATCTAACTTACTTTGATAAATTGTTAAAAATGCTAAACAAAAAATATATTTATATTTTGCCCAAATATATTTCAACAGAATAACACATAAAAGATTAACACTTAAGATGAATATAAAAGATATCATCTAACACATAGATTATTAAGAATCTTCATAGAATGAAGACTAATTAGTACTACATTTTGTTTTTTCATAAGAAAATGAGATTGAATTAAAAATTATTAGGGGTGCTTAACCCAAGGTTACAAAAGAAACAAATGACAAGACAAGAAACATTTGTCCCAACTCTAAGATACACATTAAACCAATCCTACGAAAGCGACTTAATTGCACATAAACCGTCAAAATTAGACAACATAATATCTTTAAAAAGGATATCATTCCTACACTTTCAAATCACCCAACAAATAGTCAAATAAAAAAAACCCAAATGTAAGGAAAAATGCGACTTACAAGCGAAATAAATAAATGTGACATTTATATATATTACAATAAATGTCACAATTATAAAAATTATATTTTTAAAATAAATGTCACTTTAAATTTTTAATATATTTATAGATTTGATATTATGATTATATTTTTAATTAAGTACTCTTAATTTATTATCCCTACATATAAAATCAGCTCATATAGACTTCTCTTCACTTCATCTTACTTAACTTTATGTGTATGTTTGAAAATATAAAATAATAATCATGTTGAAATCATACGTATTAATATTAAATAATTTTAGGCTAAATGATTAAAATTTAAATAATTTTTTTCATTATTTTTATATACACTTAGTTTTTTTTACCATTGAGTATTAACTAAAAGTGAAAAATGTTTTATTGAAATTTAGCAAAAAGAAAAGTTTTAAATTTAAACCGATTGTTTATTAGAGTTAATCAAATTTATTTATTTTTGTTAATGAATAATTAATAATTATTTATTATTTTAACTTTTCATAAACAAATATTAAGATAGTCGTGCAACAACATGCGGACTCAACATAAAAGCGCAACACGAGATTTATGGTTAATTATAATTAATTTTTAAATGATAAAGATCATTTCACTGTTACAGGTAAAAAACCTTGTAATGGGTAAGTCTCGTAAGAAAATGTTTGAAATAAAAGAATAAAATAATTGATCCAGTAAAAAGTTTGAATTTAAAAATACAATGACATAAAGTCAAAGTCATAGATGATGGTTGAACAATGATTAATATTAAAATATTTTAACTAATATTGTTATACTCTAGTAATATTGTGAACTTAATTCAATCAAAATAAATTGTAAAACTTGATTAATATAAAATACATAACGTATTTTGGTATAGAAGAGAAATTGATCCCAAATCTTAACATTCATGAACTTGTTTGTGTGTTATGTTTTAACGATGTGGAGGACAACAATCATTTATTCATTTCTTGCCCTCTTTCGAAATTAATTTGAAAGAAGATTACGGATTGGGTCGACATTGAGTCGTTACATTGTGATAATGTTTATTTAGTGGTATCGTAACTAAATTATTTTCAATGATGCAATTGATAATTTTACGACATTGTGCATAGGTCAATCCACTTGTCGTGGTGGTGGTTAGATTTTTGGTCCACATCAGTTGATAGATGTTCATATTATGATAGATATTCTTATTATGAATGCTATAAATATCTAACTTACTTTGATAAATTGTTAAAAATGCTAAACAAAAAATATATTTATATTTTGCCCAAATATATTTCAACAGAATAACACATAAAAGATTAACACTTAAGATGAATATAAAAGATATCATCTAACACATAGATTATTAAGAATCTTCATAGAATAAAGACTAATTAGTACTACATTTTGTTTTTTCATAAGCAAATGAGATTGAATTAAAAATTATTAGGGGTGCTTAACCCAAGGTTACAAAAGAAACAAATGACAAGACAAGAAACATTTGTCCCAACTCTAAGATACACATTAAACCAATCCTACGAAAGCGACTTAATTGCACATAAACCGTCAAAATTAGACAACATAATATCTTTAAAAAGGATATCATTCCTACACTTTCAAATCACCCAACAAATAGTCAAATAAAAAAAACCCAAATGTAAGGAAAAATGCGACTTACAAGCGAAATAAATAAATGTGACATTTATATATATTACAATAAATGTCACAATTATAAAAATTATATTTTTAAAATAAATGTCACTTTAAATTTTTAATATATTTATAGATTTGATATTATGATTATATTTTTAATTAAGTACTCTTAATTTATTATCCCTACATATAAAATCAGCTCATATAGACTTCTCTTCACTTCATCTTACTTAACTTTATGTGTATGTTTGAAAATATAAAATAATAATCATGTTGAAATCATATGTATTAATATTAAATAATTTTAGGCTAAATGATTAAAATTTAAATAATTTTTTTCATTGTTTTTATATACACTTAGTTTTTTTTACCATTGAGTATTAACTAAAAGTGAAAAATGTTTTATTGAAATTTAGCAAAAAGAAAAGTTTTAAATTTAAACCGATTGTTTATTAGACTTAATCAAATTTATTTATTTTTGTTAATGAATAATTAATAATTATTTATTATTTTAACTTTTCATAAACAAATATTAAGATAGTCGTGCAATAACATGCGGACTCAACATAAAAGCGCAACACGAGATTTATGGTTAATTATAATTAATTTTTAATTGATGAAGATCATTTCACTGTTACAGGTAAAAAAACCTTGTAATGGGTAAGTCTCGTAAGAAAATGTTTGAAATAAAAGAATAAAATAATTGATCCAGTAAAAAGTTTGAATTTAAAAATACAATGACATAAAGTCAAAGTCATAGATGATGGTTGAACAATGATTAATATTAAAATATTTTAATTAATATTGTTATACTCTAGTAATATTGTGAACTTAATTCAATCAAAATAAATTGTAAAACTTGATTAATATAAAATACATAACGTATTTTGGTATAGAAGAGAAATTGATCCCAAATCTTAACATTCATGAACTTGTTTGTGTGTTATGTTTTAACGATGTGGAGGACAACAATCATTTATTCATTTCTTGCCCTCTTTCGAAATTAATTTGAAAGAAGATTACGGATTGGGTCGACATTGAGTCGTTACATTGTGATAATGTTTATTTAGTGGTATCGTAACTAAATTATTTCCAATGATGCAATTGATAATTTTACGACATTGTGCATAGGTCAATCCACTTGTCGTGGTGGTGGTTAGATTTTTGATCCATTTCAGTTGATAGATGTTCATATTATGATAGATATTCTTATTATGAATGCTATAAATATCTAACTTACTTTGATAAATTGTTAAAAATGCTAAACAAAAAATATATTTATATTTTGCCCAAATATATTTCAACAGAATAACACATAAAAGATTAACACTTAAGATGAATATAAAAGATATCATCTAACACATAGATTATTAAGAATCTTCATAGAATGAAGACTAATTAGTACTACATTTTTTTTTTCATAAGCAAATGAGATTGAATTAAAAATTATTAGGGGTGCTTAACCCAAGGTTACAAAAGAAACAAATGACAAGACAAGAAACATTTGTCCCAACTCTAAGATACACATTAAACCAATCCTACGAAAGCGACTTAATTGCACCTAAACCGTCAAAATTAGACAACATAATATCTTTAAAAAGGATATCATTCCTACACTTTCAAATCACCCAACAAATAGTCAAATAAAAAAAAACCAAATGTAAGGAAAAATGCGACTTACAAGCGAAATAAATAAATGTGACATTTATATATATTACAATAAATGTCACAATTATAAAAATTATATTTTTAAAATAAATGTCACTTTAAATTTTTAATATATTTATAGATTTGATATTATGATTATATTTTTAATTAAGTACTCTTAATTTATTATCCCTACATATAAAATCAGCTCATATAGACTTCTCTTCACTTCATCTTACTTAACTTTATGTGTATGTTTGAAAATTAATAATATCATAATCATGTTGAAATCATACGTATTAATATTAAATAATTTTAGGCTAAATGATTAAAATTTAAATAATTTTTTTCATTGTTTTTATATACACTTAGTTTTTTTTACCATTGAGTATTAACTAAAAGTGAAAAATGATTTATTGAAATTTAGCAAAAAGAAAAGTTTTACATTTAAACCGATTGTTTATTAGAGTTAATCAAATTTATTTATTTTTGTTAATGAATAATTAATAATTATTTATTATTTTAACTTTTCATAAACAAATATTAAGATAGTCGTGCAATAACATGCGGACTCAACATAAAAGCGCAACACGAGATTTATGGTTAATTATAATTAATTTTTAAATGATAAAGATCATTTCACTGTTACAGGTAAAAAACCTTGTAATGGGTAAGTCTCGTAAGCAAATGTTTGAAATAAAAGAATAAAATAATTGATCCAGTAAAAAGTTTGAATTTAAAAATACAATGACATAAAGTCAAAGTCATAGATGATGGTTGAACAATGATTAATATTAAAATATTTTAACTAATATTGTTATACTCTAGTAATATTGTGAACTTAATTCAATCAAAATAAATTGTAAAACTTGATTAATATAAAATACATAACGTATTTTGGTATAGAAGAGAAATTGATCCCAAATCTTAACATTCATGAACTTGTTTGTGTGTTATGTTTTAACGATGTGGAGGACAACAATCATTTATTCATTTCTTGCCCTCTTTCGAAATTAATTTGAAAGAAGATTACGGATTGGGTCGACATTGAGTCGTTACATTGTGATAATGTTTATTTAGTGGTATCGTAACTAAATTATTTTCAATGATGCAATTGATAATATTACGACACTGTGCATAGGTCAATCCACTTGTCGTGGTGGTGGTTAGATTTTTGGTCCACATCAGTTGATAGATGTTCATATTATGATAGTGTCGCTCCCGATAAATGGGAAATGTCCCAAATAAAGGTACAGACGCCAACGGTCGGCGAAAAGAACAATGAGAACACACAGCAGTGAACTCACTGGAAAAGAAAAGAGTCGCCAGCTAGGCATTTTCATCCCGGAGGAAAGGTAATGCTGCATAGACCTAGAAAAGATATGGATAGGACGGTTTGCGAACCAGAGAGACTGAGAAAGGGGGTTGGTTACAACCTGGGAAGGTATTAGCACCCAGATTGTCCGTCGTACTCGACGGGATCCACGCTTAAAAGATTTGTGTTTTAAAAGGGGTAGTGTCAGTGCAATTTGTGTACAAAAGAGCTGGAAACAGATGTACAGGTGTCTGTGTAAAAGAAAGTGAAGTGTGATAAGTATAGTGTCAGTGTAAGGACAAGAGTGAAATGCTCAAGATCATGAGGCTTAAAGAATAGTGCTAGAAGAGGGGGAATATACAGAGACTTTTGTTCGATAACTGTTAAGTTATGCCTACGTATCCTCTCGTGCAATGAGGAAGTCAAAACACCGTAGTTCGACCCAAAGAGACTGAAAGGTGAATTGACTTATGAACTGCTTACTTGCCTATGCTCAAGTGTATGACCTGTCTGGCTCAGGTGCAAACTGTCTTGCATTAGACGGAAGAAGCAAGTTTTCGTTTGTGAATGAAGGAGATGAGAAAAGAATCCCGAAGGAGACGATTATTGTTTGTTTTTGAGTTTTCAGTTTTTTATTTCTTTTTAAAGTTTGTCATAAGTTAATGAGCTTGAGCCTAAACCAATGGATTAGCAAACTCATCACATCTTCCCTCTGATTAGGGGTAATGAGAATACCTTAAGTGTGAAGTCAGATTCTCACACTTAATCACCTTTGATGCAGGATTAAGGTCATTAACCTACTTGTGATTATTTAGATGTTTTTTAGTATTTTTGTTTAGTGTTAAGTAATGAGATTAAGCCATAATCAGGGATTAAACAGACTCATTACACCATCCTAATAGAAGGATAATAGATGAGAATGTTTAAGCTGAGGAAAGCTCCTCAACTTAATCCATGATTAGGGATTAAACTCATGACAAAACAAGCCTTTGGTTAAGTGGATTTTATTTAAGGATATGATGATGAAGTGATTTTTAGGGTTTGTAAGACAACTTGAGGAGGACTTGTCCATTAACACTAGGGTTAGTCCTTCTTAACCAGTTAAGGAAGAATTAGAACCCTAATGCAAGGCCCAAGTTACAAGTGTGATGCCTTGGTGATTATTAAGTGAATTGACTAAGAGATTTAAACACATTAAGGGTTTAACACTTAGGATTAAAGTTATACACTCCATCCTAATAGAAGGATGCAGGCATAAGCTTAATCACAAAGCCTTAAAGCCTTTAGGGTTTAGTCCCTGATTATGAGATGAGAAAGAGAAGACTCAATGAGACACAAAGGTGAAACTAAGTGAGAAGACTAATCAAAACCCTAATCATTGTCATGCTTGGTTGTTCCTAAGGTTTGTGAGGTTTACAAGAGAAGTCTACAATGGAAACACCAGGAAGCAGATGAAAGGATCAGGAGAAACAAAGGAACTTGCTTCATTCAAGAAGTCAAGCCACTTGAAGAAAGAAAGTAAGAAGAAAAAGAATGAGCAAGCCCAATCTCAAACACATATCAAAATGCAGCATGGATGCAAGAGAGAGATGAAAAGAAATTGTGAGAAGTGAAGTTAAATTCACTTCTCAAAGTTGCTTACCACCTGAAAAGTTAGTGAAAGAAATGCAATGCAATGCCAAAGGGAATGAAATGGCATGATGAGAAACAAAACCAGAAGCATATATGGGATGATAATGATGCTATGAGATGATGCAAACATGAGATAAGGCATGGTGATGATCATATAAGCTCATGGATGCAAGAGAAGCAAGCTAAGACACATGAACATACATGAAAAGTTATGAAATGCATATGGCATACAACATGGCAAATGCAAGATGCAATGATCAAACATGCTTTCAATATGTCTTAAGATGTCAAGTGAATCAAATGGATGCATAAAATGCTATGGCAAGTCATGTTATGCAAGCAAATGCAAGATGGATGCATATGGAAGCCCAAATTAGGGTTTATGATCAAAGCATCAAACACAAACCAAAATCAGAAGCAAACATTAAGATAAAAAATTGAAAATGCATTCAAAGGATCCCTAATCCTATACTAACTCACTGCCCAAAGGAGAAGCTTCAACTCTTAACCAAATTCAAGTTATGATTTTCCTAAGTTTTTTAGGGTTTTAGGGTTCCTTAACAAGAAAAAATGCCAAACAAATGGAAAATGAAAGATCAAATCATGACCATTTAATCCTACAAACTACATGATATTCTAAACACAATGCAAAAAGAACCAAAGTCCAACTCTTTAGGGTTAGGCAGAAATGATTTTTGGAAGCTTGGATCAAAATAATGCCTAAAAATGATTTTAATTCCATGGAAAAATCTCAAAATGCATCAAGATCAAAAAAGAAATTTGGTTTGAGGGTTGGACAATGTTTCTAAATGTTTTTAAAGGTTTCATGAATTTTTTGGTGATTTTTAAATACCTAAAAGTATTTTTAATTAATTAATTCTCATTAATTAATAAAAAATAAACTCTTAAATATTTAAAAATACTTTTTTAATGCAAAAAATAAAAATAAAAATATTTTTGTGTTCTGAAATTAAATAATAACTTGTATAAAAAATTTCAGAATTTTTGAAAAGGTTTTACTATTTTTAAATAAATGTACAAAACAATGTAATTAAATGAAAATAAAAATGAATTTAAACTGAAATAAAGAAAAGTCAACAGATCCAAGGGCCCTCATTTAAACTCACACGCGCGCGCATTGACTTGGCGCCATATCCAAGGGCCAGCATTCAAACTCACTAACCCTAATTAATTAGCCCTAATCAGCCCTTAATGACTTTCAGGTGACCGGAACAGTGTTCCGGTCATCTTCTCCGATCATACAAAACCACAAACTCCCTCTACACGCATCTAAAACAAATTATAATTAAACAGAAATGATCCCCACTCAAAAACGAATCAAAACCCCCATTCAAACAACATTTATCTTTCCTAAACAAAGAGAATCGAATCAATCTAGTTCTAGGGCAAAAAGTTTCAGAGACTGCATACATACTCATCTCTTCACCATTTTCAAAACCAACAACATATTCATGATCAGGGAAGCATGTAGAAGCTATTAAGAACTTAAAAAATCATTTCTGGAAAAAAAAGTTCTTGAGCTACCTGAGTTTTGAAGCTTTCAGTTTGTAGCTTTCTGGCTTCTTTCCTTTGTGCAATCCACTCCTATGACCTCCCTTATGAACTCTGGATGTTTAGAGAAGGTTTGTGCTGGCTGGTTTGAGAGTTTGAACAGGTTCTGTTCAATCTCAGGTGAGAATCGTGTTCTTGATTCTTTGAGTTTCAGGTTGATTTAGGGGGTGCTTTGTGATCAGGGTGATGTGTTGAGAAGGTCTGTGAAGTTTGTTTGAGTGTTTGTGGCTTGTATGAAGAATTTCGAAAGCTTTTGCTCTAAGGGTGGAAAATGAGGATGATGTGTTCTTGTGTGTTTCAGGCTTGCTTCTTGTGATGTTTAACTTGCATTTGATTTGTATAAACAAAGCTCATTGGTCAGAAGATGTGACATGCCCTTTTGTGATAGGTATGGTAGCTTTTGCAATTTTGTCAACTTTGTGTAAGAGAAAGCATGGGTCTTGTTCTAGCCAAGTACAAGGGTTGTGGGCTGCGCAGCATGGTGAGGGGAAAGGCTAGGGTGGTTCAGCAACCAAGGCAGCAAGTGGATGAGAAGTGATCATGAGCTTTTGCAACTTGACTTTGCTTTTGGTTTTCATGAAGGAAACTTGATCCATGGGCCATAAAACTTGTAATCCTTTGCCCCATTCTGATTTTTAAGACTTGTGTGATGTTTGTATAAGGATTAGACATCAATTAGAAGTCACAAATTGCCTTGGTACAAGTTTTTGCAAGTTTCTCATTTGGTGCATAATTTGAAAATTTAGTGATTTTTGCCAACTTTGATGAACCATAACTTTTGATCAAAAATGAATTAGGTCATGTTATTGTACTTTTTTAAAAGGGAAAGATCTATTCTACAACTTTCATGACCAAAGTTTTTCCATTTGAAACCTTTTTGAATCAAAAAGTAAGGGTTGAAAAAGTTGCATAAAAATGACATTTTCATTAAAAGTCAAACTTGCCCAAAAAGTCAACTTTGCAAAAACTTGTAATTCTTGAATTTTGTGAACTTCCAACTTCTTCCATGATCAAATAAAGATCATATACACCCAAAATGATGAAGATCACCCCTTGGTTGGGTCATTGGGGGCCTCAGATGCCCTGATTTTGCACTGACTTGTCCAGAAAGTCAACTCTTGATCAGATGACTTCCCCATGGAATTTCTTCATGAAAATTGATATGCATACTCCCTATACCATATAGAGACCAATAGAAACAAGAATGACCAAAAATTTGAAGTTATGGCCTCTGAAACCAAAACCCTAATTTTAGGTCATCTGTGCAGTCAAGCCTGGCTCTGCTTCCATACAAATCCCAGTTCTTGTGATTCTTTGGAACTTTTGACTTTGAGAGGATGTAATATGATATAAGAACATACATGGACCCCTTTGAAGTGATTGATGACCTTTGGAGTGGCTCAAGAAGCTCTTGGATTGCTCAGATCACAAGCCCTAGATGCAGATGACTTTGAATCTATGCAGTGAATCAAAAATGTGGTATGAGATGGTATGATTGAGATTATGCATATGAAATGATCACAAGCTATGGTGTGAATGGGTGAGGGCAAATTTGGGGTGTTTACAGCTGCCCCTATTCAAACATGAGTTAGCTGTGCAGGATGTAAGCAGCGGCTTAACAGGCTAACAAGATAACTTGTGGTTGAATACCAAAGACAGTCAAAATTTGCACTCACAGAATGAAGAAGAAAAGGGATATAGATTGTAAAAGAAAATAAAGTATATTAAAAAGTGTGGGCGACGGAGGACGACCGTCGAGCAGAGGACGACTGCTGGGGAAAGAGCAATGACGGGGATGGCCGACATGCTGGGGATAAAAAGAATCATGATGGGGACGACCATCAAGATAAAGTTGTAAGATTCTCTGGGGATTAATGAAACATGACGGGGACGGCCATCAAGTTCATAAAGCAAAGCAACCAACGATGGAGACGGCCATCGGGCTAAAGAATAAATGAAATAAACAGATGATGAGGTACGGTCATCAAAGGTGAAGGATGATCACCTAGCAGGGGACGGCTGCTCTGTAAGGGTTAAGATGAGGGACGGTCATCTACGGTGGAGGACGACCACCAGGCAGGGTACGGCTGCCGAAAAGTATCGCGACATAGGACGAATGCCGGATAAAAGGTCAACGATGGGGACGGCCATCAGATGAGCATGATGGAGGACGACCATCAAGAGGTGGAGGACGACCACCTAGCAGGGGACGGCTACTCTCAGGGTTTGTCATGACATAGGACGAATGTCAGATAACCAAAAATCAACAATGGGGACGGCCATTGGATAAAATGATGAAGGACGATCATCAAGAGGTGGAGGACGACCACCTAGCAGGGGACGGCTGCTAAATATCACGACATAGGACGAATGTCGGATAGAAGTCAACGATGGGGACGGCCATCGGATGAGCATGATGAAGGACGACCATCAAGAGGTGGAGGACGACCACCTAGCAGGGTACAACTGCTCTCAGGGTTTATCATGACATAGGACGAATGTCAGATAAAAAGAAAATTATTTCTGGGGAATAGTAAACACGGACGAGTGTTTACATCCAAGAAATAAAAGGTATAAGTGTTTGGTATTGTGTATAGATTAAAGATGCGGACGAACATCCCTATAACTACGATACGGACGAGTATCGGGTAGAAACAAATACTGACACGTGTTCAGAGATGATGATACGGACGAGTATCAACCGGTTAACAAGGAACACGGACGAGTGTTGAATCTGAAGGGACTCTTCTGGGGAATAGTAGACACAGACGAGTGTCTATATTCAAAGAGACGTAAGTGTTTGAAACAGTGTATGGATTAAAGATGCGGACGAGCATCCTTAAGATTATGATACGGACGAGTATCATGTAGAAACAAACGCTTGACACATGTTCTGAGATGATGGTACGGACGAGTACCAACGGGTTAACAAAGAACACGGACGAGTGTTCAATCTGCGGGGATATAAAGGGTGTATATAAGATACGGACGAGTATCTGCATAAGGTAAGTAGAAAGTATGAATGATGAGTGTTCAATCCGCTGGGGAGAGTGTGACACGGACGGGTGTCAAGAGTATAGTATAAACAAGTATCTGGTATACAAAGTGTTTACATTACTGTACTGGGAAAAGTGACATGGACGGATGTCAAGAAAGTTATATATATACAAGTATCTGTGAGTGCAAAGGGAATATCTTTGGCTTTCTGCTGGGGATATAACACAGACGGGTGCCACAAGGAGTGTGTATTTGTATTGGTGAATGTGAGGCAACTGCTTTTGCTGGGGAATCTGGAGGGGTATTCTGTATATTGTTGGCGAATTGTCAATATTTACAAGTGTTTGATTCAGATCATGACTTATGATTATGCAACGTGTTTGATTTTTTCCGTAATGCCCCGTTTTAGACGGAATGCTACGCTTTGTAGGTGAATATGATGCGAATGCCATGATTATGCAAAAGGATAGACAAATCCGGGGTTCGGATCCCAATGCTGCGAAGATCTCTAGCTGATCTGTTGGAGTGAACATCCCAGCTGGGGATAAGATCGCCGGTAGATGTGATGACATGATTCTTCTTGGGGAAATGGGTCAATGATAGACCTTTTCCAGTAATGAGGGACCCAGCTGGGGGGGTGCAGAAGCTTTCTTCACTCTGTTGTGACTCCTTCGTGCGTTGCTCTTCTGGATAGAGGCTGGAACTCTGTGGGGAGATGATTCCCTGGCTTTTGAGGAAGAATGATTGGCAACTCGGCTGGGAGAAGCAACAAGTGGCAACTCAGTTGGGGAGAAAGTACTTGGAATGCTAAGGCTGAGTGAGTGCTGATTTGCCAGCTTGCTGAGATGAAGCATCCATGCCCCATGTTGCGCTTTCGAATACCTGCAATCCTGCAAAGACAGAGAAACACCCAAGTAATCCCGAGGTATCCCTTACCGGATTCCGTCATAGGAGTTAGATATTCCTGAGAGTAAGTATATTCCTTGTAAGCACGTGTTTTATTTTTAAAGATAAGCATCTGTATTTATGCAATCAATTTGCTTTAAGATATCAGACATTTTTGCAAATGGAAATATACGAGACATTGTGTGACTGAAAAAAATATGATTTTATTAATTCATGTGCCCTGAATTGGCAAGATGCAGTCAAAGAAACATATCTCCTGAAATGAGGAGATTGTTACAAATTGAGAAACAAAATGCTGGCAATGTTGACGATGCTTTAGGGAGCTTCCTCTTGCTATGACTCGTATGACTTTTGACGTTCTTCTCGTCTTGCTTTCTGAAGAAGGCTGATTCTGACAGAAGCTTGATCCTTTCGAAGCTTACCGAGTTGTAGGTGATACAGACGAATTCAAAATGCAATTGTTCGCTTATTCCCTTATTTTGCATGGACCGCCCTTTCGGGTTTTCAATCCATCGGGATACCCATTTTGGCCTGAGTTGTCCAAGGTGGCTTTTCAACTCAGCGGGTGTACATTTTTTTGTTTATTTTCCCTTATTTTTGCCTGAGTCTTTTATTCTGTTTTTGACTCGCCGGGATGCCCTATTTTTGCCTGGACTTACATTCTGTTTTTATGTCCAGCGGGTCATTTTTTTATGCGAAGTATTTTTTAACTGCATCTGAATTCACAGGGGATGGGAAGTCTTCACCATCCATAGTGCTGAGCATGAGTGCTCCGCCCGAGAAAACTTTCTTTACTACGAATGGTCCTTCGTAATTTGGAGTCCATTTGCCCCTGTGGTCTGTATAAGGAGGGAGGATTCTTTTCAACACAAGATCTCCCACTTGGTACTCTCGGTGCCTGACTTTCTGATCGAAGGCTCTCTTCATTCTTTTCTGATACAACTGTCCATGACAAATTGCAGCCAATCTTTTCTCTTCAATCAGACTCAGTTGTTCGTATCGGGACCGGACCCATTCTGCTTCGTTCAGCTTAACATCCGTCAGTACTCGTAAAGAGGGTAATTCAACTTCAACAGGTAGGACTGCCTCCATACCATACACAAGCTGATACGGTGTTGCCCCAGTGGATGTTCTGATTGACGTGCGGTACCCATGCAAGGCAAACGGTAGCATTTCATGCCAGTCTTTGTACGTGACTACCATCTTCTGCACAATCTTCTTGATATTCTTATTAGCTGCCTCAACAGCGCCGTTCATCTTTGGCCTGTAAGGAGAAGAATTGTGGTGTTGGATCTTGAAGTCCCGACATAGCTCAGCCATCATTTTGTTGTTTAAGTTGGAACCATTATCAGTAATGATTCGCTCGGGAACTCCGTATCGACAGATGATATCTCTCTTCAGAAATCTGGCTACCACTTGCCTTGTAACATTTGCATATGAGGCTGCTTCAACCCACTTGGTGAAATAGTCAATGGCTACCAGGATGAATCTGTGGCCATTCGAAGCAGTCGGTTCAATCTTGCCGATCATATCAATGCCCCACATAGCAAAGGGCCAGGGTGAAGACATCACATTCAGAGGATTGGGAGGCACATGCACCTTATCCGCATAGATCTGGCATTTATGGCATTTTCTGGCATAGGCACAACAGTCGGCATCCATTGTGATCCAGTAATAGCCTGATCTTAGCAATTTCTTAGCCATGGCATGCCCTCCTGCATGGGTACCAAAGGATCCTTCGTGCACCTCGTGCATTAACAAGTCTGCTTTTGTTCTATCAACACATCTGAGGAGTACCATATCAAAGTTTCTCTTGTATAGGGAGCCATCAGTGTTCAGAAAGAAACTGCCAGCAAGCCTTCTCAAAGTCTTCTTATCATTGGAAGATGCCCCATATGGGTATGTTTGATCCTCCAAGAAGCACTTAATGTCATGGAACCAAGGCTTATCATCTTTGACAACATCTGCTGCAAACACATATGCTGGTCTGTCAAGTCTGGATACTGAAATTTGAGGTACAAAGTTGGTAGCTTGAACTTTGATCATGGATGAAATGGTAGCCAGAGCATCTGCAAACTGATTCTCGTCCCGAGGGATATACTCAAGCTTGACTGTGGTGAAGAAAGTCAATAACCTCCTTGTATAATCCCTGTAAGGTATCAGATGATCCTGGTGTGTGTACCATTTGCCGTTGGTTTGATTAACTACCAGAGCTGAATCTCCGAATACAGTCAATGTCTTGATCCTGAGGTCAATGGCTTCCTCGAGACCCATAATGCAAGCTTCGTATTCAGCTTCGTTGTTAGTGCAGTTGAAGGTGAGTTTTGTCGAGAAAGGCATATGAACTCCCTTGGGTGTAATGAGTACTGCACCAACACCACGACCATTCATGTTAACAGCCCCATCAAACATCATAGTCCATTCCTCTTCTGGGTCAGGCCCTTCAGTATGAACAGGATCTTCATGGTCTTTTGCTTTTATGAACATGATGTCTTCATCAGGGAAGTCAAACCTCATAGGCTGGTAGTCATCAATAGGTTGCTCAGCAAGATATTCAGATAGTACACTGCCCTTGATGGCTTTCTGAGAGGTGTACTGGATGTCATATTCTGTGAGAATCATTTTCCATCTTGCAACCCGTCCGGTAAGAGCTGGCTTCTCAAAAATGTACTTGACTGGGTCCATCTTGGATATCAACAAAGTGGTGTGGGTCAACATATACTGTCTTAGTCGGCGAGCAGCCCACGCTAAAGCACAACAAGTTTTCTCGAGCAGTGAATAACGTTGTTCACAGTCGGTAAACTTTTTGCTCAGGTAGTATATTGCATACTCTTTTCGACCAGACTCGTCATGCTGGCCCAGCACACACCCCATCGACTCTTCTAATACTGTTAAGTACATTATCAGAGGTCTTCCTTCAACTGGAGGCATAAGGATTGGTGGTTCTTGCAGGTATTCTTTGATCTTGTCAAAAGCCTTTTGGCAGTCTTCGTTCCACCTGACCGTCTGTTCTTTTCTTAACAGCTTGAACAAGGGTTCACAGGTTGCTGTAAGGTGAGATATAAACCTTGAGATGTAGTTCAATCTACCTAGAAACCCTCGAACTTCTTTCTCAGTTTTCGGTGCAGGCATTTCTTGAATGGCTTTGACTTTATCAGGGTCCACTTCAATCCCTTTCTCGCTTACAATAAAGCCCAACATCTTACCGGATCGCACCCCGAATGTGCATTTGTTGGGGTTCAGCTTCAGTTGGTACTTCCTCAGACGTTTGAATAACTTCAGCAGATTTACCAGGTGGTCTTCCTCTGTAAGGGACTTGGCAATCATGTCATCCACATAACACTCGATTTCTTTATGGATCATATCGTGGAATAGCGTTACCATAGCCCGTTGATACGTTGCACCAGCATTCTTTAATCCGAATGGCATCACTTTGTAACAGAACGTGCCCCAGGGAGTGATGAAGGTTGTCTTCTCCATGTCTTCAGGTGACATCTTGATCTGGTTGTATCCTGAAAATCCGTCCATGAAGGAGAATACCGAGAACTGAGCCGTATTATCAACCAATACATCAATGTGAGGTAGTGGAAAATCATCTTTCGGGCTGGCTCTGTTCAGATCCCGGTAGTCAACACACATCCTCACTTTGCCGCCTTTCTTAGGCACAGGTACTATGTTAGCAACCCACGGTGGATAGCTAGTCACAGCAAGGAACCCGGTGTCCCATTGTTTTTGCACCTCTTCTTTGATCTTCATTGCCATGTCGGGGCGAGTACGACGCAACTTCTGTTTAACCGGTGGGCATTCTTCTCTTAAAGGCAGCTTGTGCATGACAATATCGATGTCCAACCCTGGCATATCTTGATAAGACCAAGCAAACACGTCCACATATTCTTGAAGCAGGTCAATCAGTTGTCTCTTCACTGAGTCTTGTAGGCAGGCCCCGATTTTAACTTCTTTCACATCTTCATTTGTACCAAGATTAATCGTTTCCACCTCCTCCTGATGAGGAGTGATAACCTTCTCCTCTTGTCTCAACAATCTGGCTAGCTCTTCAGGAAGCTCATAATCTTCTTCAACCCCTTCATCAGCTTGATTGATCGGATTGTCAGACTCATACGAAGTCATAGCCGTGTTGTTGTCGGTGCTGTCTAGAAGGCACTCTCTGCAAGGGTTCAGTTTGTTCATTTTAGTGATTGATTTTAATCTTGTTTAGAAAAGTGAAATAAAGTTGTCATTTTGAAAACATTGCCATTTATTTTTTTGTACAAAAAGAAAAATGGAAAAACAGTGAGCGGAAAGGAAAAAAGACTCGTTTGCAAAAGATGTCTGATATTTCATTGATTAATCTTGTTGCACAAAAATTACAGATGGCCCGATTACAAAATGAGTCCTGTCATCTTGGGCAAGATGCAAGACTTGATGCATGCTTAAAATATGCAGGAAATAATAATTACTCTGCAGGAGTAACTCTTATAATTTCCTGGGAAGACCAGTTTGAGATACTGCTCCCCGGGATCTTTGGACGAATCCAGCTTTCCAGGTTGCGTTCATCTTCCGACTCATCTTCCAAGTTGTTGACAGCATCGGGGGTGAGCATCCCCCCACTAACAAAGTTGGGCTTCTTAGCAGCCTCTGCTTGATCTTCTTGAGTAGGTTTGTAACCCAACCCAAATCTATCTTCTTTCTTCTCCACAGGCAACAATTTGCCCCAGCCTTGAGCGTTTCCTTCTTCCACCACCTTCCGGGCTTGTTGGTAAGATGTCATGGAAGTCCCAAGTACAGCAGAGGTTTCATTAATATTCAGGGCCTCAATCCCTTGACTCATTGTCTCGTGGATCTCCCCATCCATCTCAATATATTTGTAAGTAGCCAGATGGCTAACAAAAATATCCTCCTCTCCACAGATAGTAACGACTTGGCCTTCCCACTCAAATTTTAACTTCTGGTGAAGGGTAGACGTAACTGCGCCAGCGGCATGAATCCATGGTCTACCCAACAAACAGCTGTAGGCAGGCTGAATGTCCATCACGTAGAAGGTCGTTTTGAAAGTCTGTGGGCCAATCGTTACAGGCAACTCAATTTCTCCCAAAACCGATCTCTTAGAGCCGTCAAAGGCTCTCACTACCAAGTTACTGGGTCGTAATGCCAATCCTTCATATTCCAGCTTCACAAGGGCCTTTTTAGGTAAGACATTGAGGGATGATCCTGTGTCTACCAGCACATGGGAAAGAACTGCACCTTTACATTCCATGGTAATGTGCAAGGCCTTGTTATGATTGCGGCCTTCCGAAGTCAAATCAGTGTTGGTGAATCCTAGTCCATTGCTAGCATTAACATTTCCAACCACAGCTTCCAACTGATTGACCGTGATCTCTTCTGGCACATAAGCTGCGTGCAAGACTTTGAGTAGTGCGTTCCGATGGGCTTCGGAGCACATAAGCAACGATAGAATGGAGATCTTGGAAGGCGTCTGGTGAAGCTGGTCCACTATTTTGTAATCACTTTTCTTGATGATTCTCATGAATTCATCAACTTCTTGATCAAAAGGTGTTTTCAAGGCTTCTCTAACAACCTGTTCTTCTTGCACCATACTCTTCCCTTTTGCCTTGGCAGCAGCTTCTGCTTCGGCAGTGGGTCTTTGAATTTGCGGGGCAAAAAGACGTCCGCTTCGAGTGAAGCCTCCGCCTCCACCCACATTGTCTATTTGTGGTGAAGAAGTAGATGATTCAAAAGTAATTTTTTGTCCTTCGCAGTATAAATCAGAGCCGTAATGCCAAGGAATGGCATTACTGCTTTCATAAGGTACTGGCCCAGGTACTGTGACAGTGACTAGACTGATGGCAGCTGCGGAAGGAACCATGATAGTCTGTGGATCATAGTATATTGTGACTGGTGCTCTGGTAGGAGTGGCATTTTGTGAGTTGTAGGCAGAGTCATTGGCAGGATCATAATAAATTGTAACTGTTGAAACACTTGCACTGCTCGTTGCTGATGTTGTAGGAGACATTGTTGGAAGGATGGGTGTTGTTGTTGTAGGAGACTCTGAATGAAGTGGTGCTGAAGTTGTAGAAGGGATGTTTGTTGATATTTGGTCCGTCGAAGTAACAGATGACGCATTTGTTGATGAAACTGAAAAGTTGTTTGGAACAATGGTTGTTGCAGTTGTAGAAGACTCGGGAACTATTGTTAAGGAGACTGCTGGATTGGTAGGTATTGATGTTGTGATTTGAAGCAGGCCACTCCGGATGAGACCATCTATGCCTTCTCTCAAGTTATCACACCCATTCACTGAAATATTGCAATAAGCACATCCTAGCTCACATCCCGGGAACATTTGACATTCAAGGAGTTGAGCTTTAATCTCCACCAAGGGTGTCCGAATCTGACCCACACTGGTTATCAAGTAAGACGACTTGTCTTCTTCAATAGCATTGATTCGGGGCCCTCCGTGGTGTGGCATAGGGTTCTTGTTAACATTTGGTGGTGGTGCAAAGTTTAGAGCTTTGGAATCCACTAGGTCCTGTACTTTCATATGTAAGGCTCTACACTTTTCTGTACTATGGCCAGGTGCATTTGAGTGAAAAGCACATCTGGTGCTGGCGTCGTAATTTCTGGGCAGACTGTTAGGATCCGGAGGAGCCAATGTCCTTAGCTCAACTAGGTTGAGTTTCAGGAGTTGTGGCAGTAATGTGGCATAGGGCATAGGGATCGGATCGATCACCCTATTGGCCTGAGAAGGTCTCTGTTGGAATGGTCTTTGCTGATTGTTGTTGTTGTTGTTGCTGTTGTTGTAATTTCTTTGAGGAGGATACTGAGTTTGTTGCTGATAATTTTGTTGCTGAGGTTGATAAGCTGGTTGAGGATGAATTGGAGCGGGAATGGTGACTGCTGCCACAGACCTATGAACATATTGGGGTCTGCCCCTGCTGGTGTGGATAGCATTGGTTTCACCAGTTCTTCTTGGGCCTACAAAAGGCTTTCTTGGGTTGCTGGATGAGCTCGCACCGTTGTCAGAAATCTTACCCATCTTTAACAGGCTCTCAATTCTCTCCCCGGCTATGACTACATCAGCAAAGCTAGTGGAGGAAAAAGCAGCCAGCCTGTCAATGTATGTTCCTTGGAGGGTGTTCATAAACATATCAGCCATCTCCCTCTCTGACATGGGTGGCTGGACAGCAGCAGCAAGCTGTCTCCACCTTTGAGCGTACTCCCGGAAGCTTTCCCTGGATGATTGTGACATCCCCATCAGGAGAGTCCTGTTGGGAGCCATATCTAAGTTGTACTGATACTGTCTGATAAAAGCCTCTGCCAGGTCCTTCCAGCATCTAATGGTCGCTCTGGTCAGATGAGAGTACCATTCCCTCGAAGCTCCAGTTAAGCTATCCTCAAAATAAAACATCCATAGCTTTTCGTCCATGGTATATGCCTTCAGCCTCCCCAGAAAGGATTGTAGATGGGTCCGGGGGCAGGAAGTTCCGTTGTATTTCTCAAAACATGGTGGTTTAAATTTATGGGGAATCCTGACCCCGTCCACTAGACCCATGTCCATGACATCAAATCCCAAAGAATTCTGGGACTCCAAAGATCTCAGTTTCTCAGCAATCTCTTCCAGCCTTTTGTCATAGGCTTCTTCCCCAGCTCCCATCACTGTGAACTGATCTTCCTGGGGGTCTTCTTGCAGTACTCTACCTGCTGTGGCAGTCCCTTGCACATTGACAGGGATGTTGATCTCTGGATGTTGGTGGGGTCCAAAGACTGGGGGATTAACATGAGGCTGTACTCTCTCATTGTTGCTTGTCCCAGCAGTCCCTGGATGATGGTCTTCCTGATTCCTCCCTTCTACCAGTGCCCTTAACCTCTCCTGGCTTTGAGCCATATTGTTCATCACCTCCATAAATTGTGTCATCTGATTCCTCATTTCCAACCTCTCGTTGGTCATTTGATTCCTGACCTCTGCAAGGTCCTGCTGCATTTGGTCCATCTGTATGCCCGGAAGATTGTTGCGGGTGGGGTATCTGTGTGGACGGTTGAGTGGAAACCCTCGACGTCGAGCAATAGTTCCTGAGTTCACAACAGAGTTAGTAACAGTAAAACAAAACCTACAAAACAAAAACAAAGGTTAGTATGCAATGCAGTATGTCTATTTGTTTCTAAAGTATCCGGCTTGGTACTTGGTTTTGACCTTTCCAGACCCCTGAAGAAGATGCTTGTGATGTTGCTTGAAGAATTCAGATAAAACAAACCAACACATATATTACAAAAAGGTAAATGATACATAGTTTTTTTTTCCTTACAACATATGCCCTCTGAGGGGTCAAAAATACAATATAAAGAAAAAAGTACATGAAATGAAAACAACAACAAGCAAAAGTCAAACACCAAGGCCAAATTCATCCTCCTGGACTTCTTTGAGAAGTGCTTCAGTTACAGGATCAGCTGGACGCTCTGTAAGATTCCTGATAAGGAGATTCCTTGTAGCAACAGCTGCAGTTAGCTTCTTGTGCTGACTCTGGTCCTTTGACCTCTTTACACCAGCTCTAATCTTCAGCTCTGAGATCTCCCTCTGGGCTGCTGCCAGGGCTTCCTGTTGCTCTCTTGCACTAGCTTCCATCTGCTCAATCTTATCCTGAGTCCTTTTATCCTCCTGAGTGCGAGCTTCGGTGATCCTGACCCACCTAGCTTGACTCTCCTTTAGATACAAATCAGTCCTGGCCTTCTGGAACTGAGCTTCCTTGCAGGCATTCTTCAAGATCTGTTCTCCAGCCCTAGACTTCTTAATGTAATCCTCTGACTTCTCAATTCTAGCCAAATGCTCCACCTTCAGCTTTTCTAATCTCTCAATATCCAACCTACCATCACTCCTCTCCCAGAGGGTCTTCTGTAGAGCTTGAGTCAGCTTCTCATTTCTCTCCTTCAATTTCTCAAACTCCTCTAAGCTGACAGTTGGTAGAGGTGGTGCTGTGGAGGGTCCAGGCATATCTTCAATAGTGAAGGGCATCCCAGAAACTTGAGCCCTGGCATGAGACCACTCATAGTACTGGGCTGAGGCTACATTATTGCATCTCCCAAGAATAGTTACCCCTTTAGTCTGCACATTGTCCCAGGCCCAGGATGCTTGCCTGACAATAGCCAGATTAGGCTTGATTTCACAATAAAGGGTCTCAATCAGGTCCTGTGCCCTAGGAGGATGGACTAATGCATAGCCCAGTTGTCTTTTGAATAGCAGAGGGTTGTAATTGATGCAACCCTTCACTCCAATCAGAGGTACATTGGGAAATTGCCCACAACTTGTAATGATGTCTCTGCCCTTGGTGCTCTGAGTGCACCACCTGATGTCATCTGAGGTTAGAGCAACAAGCCTTCTAGCCCAGTTCTTCTACTGGTGAGGATTTAAGAATGCATCAGTTTTTGGCAAATGCTTGAGCAGCCAAGTATGGAACAAAGGAGCACAGCATCTCACTAATCTTCCCCTTTGCTTTTCATTCCTTTGATGAACAGAGTAGTAAAGATCTCCCAGTAAAGTGGGCACTGGGTTTCTCAGGATGAAAAGATGGATTGCATTCTTGCTAACAAATCTAGGCTCATCTGCAAAAAGTATGACCCCATATATGCTAAGGGCCAACAGAGCACAGACTGCCTTCCACTCCCCCAAGGAGGCCTTCAGAGTAGCCTGAGAGATCAAGAAATCCAGATGAAAACCAGAGACTCCAGCTTTAGCTGTCAAATTCTGCCCAATCAGAACTGGTTCCAGATGTAATGATTTTTGTTATCTCCTCATTACTTGGGAAAGCCATCTCAGGGTTGAAGGGGATTCCACCCCTGATAGGTACACCAACCAATGATGAATACTCCTCCAGCAAGGGTCCCAACTGAAAATTTTGAAATGTGAAGCACCTCAGAGGGGGATCATAGAACTGCAGGCAAGTATGTATCAAGCTCCTCTGTGAAGGGTCCAAATCCATAACCATATCAAGGATTCCTCCAAAATGTTCTCTGAAAAGTGGTATATGTGTAAACACCCCAAATTTGCCCTCACCCATTCACACCATGGCTTGTGATCATCTCATATGCATAAACACAATCATATCACCTCATATCCCATTTTTGAGTCACTGCATAGATTCAAAGTCATCTGCATCCAGGGTTTGTGATCTGAGCAATCCAAGAGCTTCTTGAGCCACTCCAAAGGCTACCAATCACTCCAAAGGGATCCATGTGTGTTCCTATATCATAGTACATCCCCTCAAAGTCAAAAATGCCAAAGAATCACAAGAACTGGGAATGGTGTGGATGCAGAGCCAAGTTTGACTGCACAGTTGACCTAAAATTAGGGTTTTGGTTTCAGAGGCCATGACCCCAATTTTTTTGGTCATTCTTGTTTCCATTGGTCTCTATATGGTATAGGGAGTATGCATATCAATTTTCATGAAGAAATTCCATGGGGAAGTCATCTGATCAAGAGTTGACTTTTCAGACAAGTCAGTGCAAAATCAGGGCATCTGAGGCCCCCAATGACCCAACCAAGGGATGATCTTCATCATTTTGAGTGTATATGATCTTTATTTGATCATGGAAGAAGGTTGAAGTTCACAAAAATCAAGAATTTCAAGTTTTTGCAAAGTTGACTTTTTAGGGCATAGTTGACTTTTGAGGAATTTGTCAATTTAGGTCATTTTTCAAACCTTACTTTTTGATCCAAAAATGTTTCAAATGGAAAAACTTTGGTCATGAAAGTTGTAGAATACATTTTTCCCTTTTCAAAAAGTACAAGAACATGACCTAATTCATTTTGGATCAAAAGTTATGGTGTGACAAAGTTGGCAAAAATCACTAATTCTCAAGTTATGCACCAATTGGAAAATTTGCAAAATCATGAACCAAGGCAAATTGTAACTTCTAGTTCACATCAAACCATTACACAAACATTCTACGTGACCTAAAAATCAGATTTGGACCAAGAATTTCTCATGTTCATGGCTTGTGTAGCAAGATAGTCACATGTGAACCAAAGTTGAACAAGTTGCAAAACTCATGATCACTCCTCCTACCACTTGCTGCATTGGATGCTGAACCATGCTAGCCTCTCACCTCATCTTGCTGCGCAGCCCATGCCTCTTGTACCAAGCTAGAGCTCAAGCCATGCCTCTCTTACAACAAAGTGGACTTTTTGCAAAAGTAAACATCCCAATCACAGCAGGCCAGGTCACATCATCTGACCAATGGGAGTTCTTTATGCAAGGCAAATGCTGGCCATAACACACCTCAAGCAAGGCTGAAACACACAAGAAGACAGCATTCACAAAAACACTCCATCAAGCAAAACCTTTCGAATCATCTTCCACATGCCTCAAACACTAAAACCAATTCCACATACCAACTCACCTTGCCTCATTGAGTAGAAACCAACAAGATTCAGGCTTGAACTGAGCAAGAACATAGCTTCACCATTTTTCACCCCAATCTGCATTTTCCTTCGAATCACCTTCCACAGCCATCAAACATCCAAACTCTTTTCACCAACAAATCAAACACATCAAAAGGAACCAAAACCACCCTTCACATTGGTTTGAAACAGCCTATACACAAACTCCATTTTCTGCTACACCAGAACTGGATTTCTCAAAGCAGCTTGTCTAAGCTCATTCCAAGCTTTCCATTAGCATCAAGGGAGTCAAAGAAGTTCATTTGCACGCATATGAGGCTCTGGAAGCTCAGTATTGAAGCTTTCCAGCTCAGGTATGAACATGAACATTTTCTCCCAAAGCTTGCATTTTAAGTTATAATCTGGTTGCTTATGTCTTGCTGGTCATGGGGATGCCTTTAGAATCGAAAATAGATGAAAAATGAGTTTGTATGATCACTCTGAAATTTCACCCGTGGATTTTGTTTCTTTCGATTTGCATGATTCTTGGGGTTTAAATGTTGTTTGAGGGTGGATTCATGACCTAGGTTGTTAGAGGATCATTTGGCTGTGCTTAATTTGATGTTTAGATGCCTGAATCATGTTTTAGGGTTTTGATACCGCCGGAGAAGATGACCGGAGCTTCCCTCCGGTCACCTGAAAGTGTTTTGCCCTAATCTCAGGTCATTAGTGCCATTTGAATATTGAGCGTAGGATTGCCTTGACCAGTTGACTTCCCGCTAGCTTGAATGGCCCAGATCCTTTTGCTTTGCCCTAATCACTTTTAGTTAGCTTAATTAACCTTAATTAAATTAATTTAATCTGAGCCAACCACAGCCCCTGGATTCGCACGCCAGTCAACATATTCAAATCCAGAGTGAATCTCAGCCTCTCCTTCTGATTACTTCATCTTTATTTCAATTTTTATTTCATTTTTCTTTCATTTAATTTGCATAATTTATTTAAAATAGCAAAAATTGTCTAAAAATTATGAAATTTTTTCTCAAGACTTTCATTAATTTTTATGACACAAAAATATTTTTATTTTCATTTTTAGCATTTAAAAAGTATTTTTAAATATTTAAAAGTTTATTTTTAATAGATTAATGGAAATTAATTTATTAAAAATACTTTTAAGTATTTAAAAATCACCAAAAAATTCATGAAATGTTCCAAGACATTTAGAAACATTGTCCAACCTTCAAACCAAATTTATTTTTTGATCTTGATGCATTTTAAGAATTTCTCATTGAATTAAAATCATTTTTGTGCATTAATTTGATCCAAAGTTCCAAAAATCATTTCTGTCTATCCATGAAGAGTTGGACATTGATTCTTTTTGCATTACATTGTGTTTAGCATGAAGTTTGTGAGATTAAATGGCCATGATTTGATCTTGCATTTTCATTTTGTTTGGCATTTCTTTTGTTTGGAAACCCTAAAAACCCTAAAAACTTGTGAAAATCATATCTTGAGATTGGTTAGGAGTTGAGACCTCTCCTTTGGGCATTGATTTAGTATAGGATTAGGGGTCCTTTGAGTGGCATTTTCAATTTTTTGTAATGTTGTTTGCTTCTGGTTTTGGTTTTTGTTTGTTGCATTGATCATAAACCCTAATTTGGGCTTCCATGTGCATCCATCTTGCATTTCCTTGCATAGCATGCCTTGCCATGACATTTCAAGCATCCATGTGACTCATTTGACATCATAAGACATATTGAAAGCATGTTTGATCATTGCATCTTGCATTTGCCATGTTGTATGCCATGTGCACTTCATAACTTTTCATGTGTTTTCATGGTTCCTAACTTGCTTCATTTGCATTCATAAGCTTGTATGATCATTTCCATGTGCTGCCTTATGTTTGTAGCATCTCATAGCATCATTAGCATCATGTATATGCTTCTGGTTTTGTTTCTCATCATGTCATCCCATCCCATCCCATTTTGCATTGCATTGCATCTCTTTTCTAACCTTTCAGGTGGTAAGTGGCTTTGAGAAGTGAATTTGC
The DNA here is from genome assembly GCA_963966055.1 of Lathyrus aphaca. Lineage (NCBI taxonomy): Eukaryota > Viridiplantae > Streptophyta > Magnoliopsida > Fabales > Fabaceae > Lathyrus > Lathyrus aphaca. The sequence goes on from OZ014525.1 coordinate 268,940,684, forward strand.
CTTCACTTCTCATACTTTCTTCTCATCTCTCTCTTGCATCCATTGCTGCATTTTTATATGTGTTTGAGATTGAGCTTGCTCATTCTTCTACTTCCTACTTTCTTTCTTCAAGTGACTTGACTTCTTAAATGAAGCAAGTTACTTTGCTCCTCCTGATCCTTTCATCTGCTTCCTGGTGGTTCCATTGAAGATCTTTTCTTGAAAACCTCACAAACCTTAGGAACAACCAAGCATGACAATGATTAGGGTTTTGATTAGTCTCCCCTCTTAGTTTTACCTTTGTGTCTCTTTGAGTCTTCTCTTCTCATCTCATAATCAGGGACTAAACCCTAAAGGCTTTAAGGCTTTGTGATTAAGCTTATGCCTGCATCCTTCTCTTAGGATGGAGTGTATAACTTTAATCCTAAGTGTTAAACCCTTAATGTGTTTAACTCCTTTAATCAATCCACTTAATAATCATCAAGACATCACACTTGTAACTTGGGCCTTGCATTAGGGTTCTAATTCTTCCTTAAATGGTTAAGAAGGACTAACCCTAGTGTTAATGGACAAGTCCCCCTCAAGTTGTCTTACAAATCATAAAAATCACTTCATCATCATACCATTAAATAAAATCCACTTAATCAAAGGCTTGTTTTGTCATGAGTTTAATCCCTAATCATGGATTAAGTTGGGGAGCTTTCCTCAGCTTAAACATTCTCATCTATTATCCTTCTATCAGGATGGTGTAATGAGTCTGTTTAATCCCTGATTATGGCTTAACCTCATTACTCAACACTAAACAAAAACACCAAAAACACCTAAATAATCACAAGTAGGTTAATGATTTTAATCCTACACCATAGGTGATTAAGTGTGAGAATCTGACTTCACACTTAAGGTATTCTCATTACCCCTAATCAGAGGGAAGATGTGATGAGTTTACTAAATCCATTGGTTTAGACTTAAGCTCATTAACTTATGACAAAATCCAAAAACAATAAAAGACTGAAAACAAAAAAACAAACAATAATCGTCTCCTTCGGGATTCTTTTCTCATCATCTTCACTCACAAACGAGAACTTGCTTCTTCCGTCTAATGCAAGACAGTTTGCACCTGAGCCAGACAGGTCATACACTTGAGCATAGACAAGCAAGCAGTTCATCAGTCAACTCATCTTTCAGTCTCTTTGGGTCAAACTACGGTGTTCTGACTTCCTCATTGCACGAGAGGATACGTAGGCATAACTTAACAGTTATCGAACAAAAGTCTCTGTATATTCCCCCTCTTTCCAGCTTTATTCTTTAAGCCTCATACTCTTGAGTATTTCACTCCTGTTCTTACACTGACACTGTATATATCACACTTCACTTCTTACACTGACACCTGTACATTCTTTTCCAGCTATTTTATACACAGATTGCACTGATACTACCCCTTTAAAACACAAATCTTTTAAGCGTGGATCCCGTCGAGTACGGCGGACAATCTGGGTGCTAATACCTTCCCAGGTTGTAACCAACCCCCTTTCTCAGTCTCTCTGGTTCGCAACCGTCTTATCCATCTTTTCTTAGGCCTATGCAGCATTGCCTTTCCTCTGGGATAAAAATGCCTAGATGGCGACTCTATTCATCTCCAGTGAGTTCACGGCTGTGTGTTCTCATTGTCCCTTTCGCCGACCGTTCGCGTTTGTACCTTTATTTGGGGCATTCCCCATTTATCGGGAGCGACAGCTTGGCGACTCTGCTGGGGACCCTTATACTGCAACCAGGGCTTCTGGTTCTTTTTGTGGGTTCCTCCTAGCGCTTGTTTGATTTGTGTTTACTGGGGTGTTATGTGTTTATTTGTGTTCATATTTGTTTTACTTTTGCCTTATGTACAGTTGTTTATCTACTTTCTTTACTAATTTACATATATCATACTGTCATGCTGTCTGGCTGGATCTGTTGTTTGCTTTGGTGGGTGGGGGTTCTATTGAGAGTTAAGGTCCTATACCTGGGACCTGAGTGACACCTAGGCTAGAGTGAATCATATTCTTTCCAATTCCATCTCGGTCTGGTGCGGGAATATGAAACACGGTTCAGATATGGGTTTCTTCTTGAGAACTCTGTGTTGAAGATTTCCTGCAATGCTAGGGCTATCTGGGAAGCCTGCTAAGTCTGGATGACCTTTTAGTATTGACCTTCAGAAACTGAGGTGAATTAGAGGAGGAACTTTTATGGTTATTGTAAACACTGTACCTCCGGGTTAGAAGTGTTTACACTTCTCATAACCGATCCAAGTCTGAGGATCCTTGTTTTAGAACACCACCTGTGAGGGGGTTGGGCTGTTTACAGGTTTGCAGGTACCTTGACCTCAGAATACCCTTGTTACTTTGACTTGATTAAGAATACTCCATGTTGGGACAGTTCTTGTGATTCTAAACCCTGGACATGTGGCTTTTTATTTGAGTCCCCCACCCTGGTTACTGGATTTATAGACCTCCATCTGGATTTCTTACACACATGGACTTATATCAGAGCAATTGATCAGATCCAGCTCAGTCACAAACCCTTGCATATCATTTGCATACATACTCATTGCATCATATTGACATTTGCTTATTTGTGTTTCAGGGTATCCACTTTCATCATTGGTTTTGGTTTTGACCCCATCTTCAGCATTGACCCATCTTCATCAGCATCTGCTTCAGCTATCACCTGCACCAGCCAATAAGTAGCCAGTTCTTCAGTATTATCATCAGCACCTGTCTTTACTCATCTTCAGCATCATGGCTCCTAAAAAGAGCAACATCACCTATCACTTTTTCCAGCCAGAGCTATCTGACATCAGGAGGATTCAGACCCTGATCACTCCAGATCACATACCATTGTTCAGGGAACACTATGGAGATATACTTGATATGGTTATGGATCTGGACCCCTCACAGAGAAGCCTGATTCACACTTGCATTCAGTTTTATGATCCCCCACTGAGGTGTTTCACTTTCCAAGACTTTCAGCTAGGCCCCTTATTGGAAGAATACTCATCATTGGTTGGTATACCTATCAGGGGTGGAATCCCTTTCAACCCTGAGATGGTCTTTCCTGGTAATGGAGAAGTAGCAAAGGCTTTGCATCTGGAACCTGTCCTGATTGAGCAGCATATGACTTCTAAAGCTGGAATCCCTGGTTTTCATCTGGATTTCTTGATCTCTCAAGCTACCCTGAAAGCTTCTTTAGGAGAGTGGAAAGCTGTCTGTGCTTTATTGGCCTTGAGTATATATGGAATTGTGTTGTTTGCAGATGAGCCTCGATTCATTAGCAAGAATGCAATCCATCTTTTCATCTTGAAGAACCCAGTGCCCACTTTATTGGGGGATCTCTACTACTCATTGCATCAGAGGAATGAAAAGCAGAGGGGAAGATTAGTGAGGTGTTGTGCTCCATTGTTCCACACTTGGCTTCTCAGGCATCTACCCAGGACAGATGCATTTTTGAATCCTCATCAGCAGAGAAACTGGGCTAAGAGACTCACTGCTCTAACTTCAGCAGATATCAGATGGTGCACTCAAAGTACCAAAGGCAGGGATATCATCACCAGCTGTGGGCATTTTCCCAATGTGCCCCTAATAGGAGTTAAGGGTAGTATTAATTACAATCCTCTGCTGTTCAGAAGACAACTGGGCTATGCACTGGTCCACACTCCTAAGGCACAGGACTTGGTTGAGACTCTTTATTGTGAGAACAAGATTAATCTGGCTATTGTTAGGCAGGCAGCCTGGGCCTGGGATAATGTTCAAACCAAGGGAATAACCATTTTGGGGAAGTGCAGCAATGTGGCATCAGCACAATATTATGAATGGTCCCGTGCTAGGGCTCAATTCTCTGGAATGCCCTTTACCATAGAAGATATGCCTGAATCATCTTCAGCACCACCCCCTTCCATTGTCAGTTTGGAGGAGTTTGAGAGCTTGAAGGAAAGAAATGAGAAGTTAACCCAGGCTTTGCAGAAGACCCTCCGGGAGAGGAGTGAAGGTAGGATGGAGATTGAGAGGTTGGAGAAGTTGAGAGTGGAGCATATGGATAAGATTGAGAGGTCTGGGGATTATATCAAAAAGTCTAAAGCTGGAGAACAAATTCTGAAGAATGCTTGCAAAGAAGCCCAGTTCCAGAGAGCAAGGACAGACTTGTATCTGAAGGAGAGTCAGGCCCGGTGGGTCAGGATCACCGAGGCTCGTACCCTGGAGGACAAAAGGGTCCAAGACAAGATGGAGCAACTGGAGGCTAGTGCAAAAGAACAACAGGAAGCCCTGGCAGCAGCCCAGAGGGAGATATCAGAGCTGAAGATCAAAGCCGGAGTGAAGAGGTCAAAGGACCAAAGTCAGCACAAGAAGCTAACAGCAGCTGTTAATACCCGGAATCTCCTCATCAGGAATCTCACGGAGCGTCCGGCTGATCCTGTGACCGAAGCACTTCTCAAGGAAGTTCATGAGGATGAGTTTGGTCTTGGTGTTTGACCATTTGTTTGTTGTTGCTTTCATTCCATGTACTTTTATTTTCCTGTGATGTATTTTGACCCCTCAGAGGGCTTGTATTTGTAAACAAACTATGTACCATTTTGCTTTTGTAATATACGTATCAGTTTGTTCCATCCGAGTTTCACTTCGAAAGCAACATCAACAACATCTTCAAGGGTCTGGAAGGGTCAAAACTGAATGCCAAGCCGGATACCTTGAAAACAAATAAGCATACTGCATTGCATACTAACCCTTTGTTTGTTTTGTAGGTTTTTGTTTTATTGTTGCTAACTCTGTGGTGATGTTCAGGAATTATTGCTCGGCGCCGGGTATTTCCCCTCAACCGTCCGCACCGTTATCCAACCCGTAACAATCTTCCGGGCATCCAAATGGATCAGATGCAGCAGGACCTTACTGAGGTCAGAAATCAAATGGCGAACGGAAGGCTAGAAATAAGGAATCAAATGACGCAGTTTATGGAAGTAATGAACAACATGGCTCAGAGCCAGGAAAGATTGAGGGCCATGGTGGAAAGGCAAAATCAAGAAGATCCACATATAGGGACTGCCGGCACCAGCAACAACGAGAGGGTCCAACCTCATGTCAATCCCCCAGTCTTTGGACCACACCTCCATCCTGAGGTCAATATTCCTGCAAATGTTCAAGGGACTGCCACTGCAGCCAGGGTACTTCAAGAAGACCCCCAAGAGGACCAATTCACAGTAATGGGTGCTGGGGAAGAAGCTTATGATAGAAGGTTGGATGAGATAGCTGAAAAATTGAGGTCCTTAGAATCTCAAAATTCTCTGGGTTTCGATTTCATGGACATGGGCTTGGTAGACGGGGTCAGGATTCCCCATAAGTTCAAGCCTCCTTGTTTTGAAAAATACAACGGGACTTCATGTCCCCGGACTCACTTACAATCATTTCTGGGAAGGCTGAAGGCCTATACTATGGATGAAAAGCTCTGGATGTTCTATTTCGAGGATAGCTTAACTGGAGCGTCGAGAGAATGGTACTCTCACTTGACAAGGGCAACTATCAGATGCTGGAAGGACCTGGCAGAGGCCTTTATCAGACAGTATCAGTATAACTTAGACATGGCACCCAACAGGACTCTCCTAATGGGAATGTCACAGTCGTCAAGGGAAAGTTTCCGAGAATATGCCCAGAGATGGAGGCAATTGGCTGCTGCTGTTCAGCCACCTATGTCTGAGAGGGAAATGGCAGATATGTTTATGAACACCCTCCAGGGAACATATATTGACAGGTTGGCTGCTTTCTCTTCCACTAGCTTTGCAGATGTTGTCATAGCCGGAGAGAGAATTGAGAGCCTGTTAAAAATGGGCAAGATCTCAGACAATGGTGCAAGCTCGTCCAGTAGTACAAGAAAGCCTTTTGCAGGCCCGAGAAGAACTGGCGAGACCAATGCCATCCACACCAACAGGGGCAGGCCCCAATATGTTCACAGATCAGTGGCAGCAGTCACCATTCCCGCTCCAGCTCATCCTCAACCAGTTTATCAACCTCCGCAGCAAAACTATCAGCAACAACCTCAGTACCATCAACAAAATCAGTATCCTCCGAGAAATTACAACAACAGCAACACCGACAACAATAACCAGCAAAGGCCATTCCAGCAGAGGCCTTCTCAAGCCAACAGGGTAATCGATCCGATCCCTATGCCATATGCTACATTGCTGCCACAACTCCTGAAACTCAACCTAGTTGAGCTAAGGACGTTGGCGCCTCCAGATCCCAACAGTCTACCCAGGAATTATGATTCCAATGCCAGATGTGCCTTCCATTCAAATGCACCTGGCCACAGTACAGAAAAGTGCAGAGCCTTGCACATGAAGGTACAAGACCTGGTAGACTCAAAAGCTCTGAACTTCGCACCACCACCCAATGTCAATAAAAACCCCATGCCAAACCACGGTGGTCCCAGGATTAACGCTATTGAAGAAGACAAGCCGTCTTATTTAATAACCAGTGTCGGTCAGATCAGGACACCGTTGGTAGAAATTAAGGCTCAGCTCCTCGAATGTCGAATGTTCCCGGGGTGTGAGTTGGGTTGTGCTTACTGCAATATTTCAGTCAATGGGTGCGATAACCTGAGGAATGGCATAAATGGTCTTATTCAGAGTGGCCAGCTTCAGATCACCACATCATTTCCAACAAATCCAGCAATCTCAACAGCAACAACTCCAGAACCTCCTACAACTGCAACAACCATTGTTCCTGACAATTCTTCGGCTTCATCAACAAGTACTTCATCTATTATCTCAACTGATCAGTTATCAACAAATTTTTCTTCTACAACTCCAGCACCACTCCATTTTGAAACTCCTACAACAACAACATCCATCCTTCCACCAATGTCTCCTACAACACCAGCAACAAATCATGAAGACGTCTCAACTGTCACCATATTTTATGATCCTGAAAGTAACTCTGTCTACAACTCAGAAGGTGCTGCTCCCATCAGAGCACCAGTCACGATTTATTACGATCCACAGACTATCACAATTCCTTCCGCAGCTGCAGTCAGTCCAGTCACTATCACGGTGCCTGGACCAGTACCTTATGAAAGTAGTAATGCCATCCCCTGGCATTACGGCTCTGACCTGTACTGTGAAGGACAAAGAATCACTTTTGAATCATCAACCCCTGCACCACAAATTGACAATGTGGGAGGAGGCGGAGGCTTCACTCGAAGCAGACGTCTTTTCGCCCCACAAATTCAGAGACCCACTGCCGAAGCAGAAGCTGCTGCCAAGGCAAAAGGGAAGAGCCCTGTGCAGGAAGATCAAGCTGTTAAAGAAGCTTTGAAAACACCCTTCGATCAAGAGGTTGATGAGTTCATGCGAATCATCAAGAAGAGTGATTATAAAATAGTGGATCAGCTTCATCAGACGCCTTCCAAGATCTCAATCCTATCATTGCTGATGTGCTCCGAAGCCCATCGGAATGCACTACTCAAAGTCTTGCACGCAGCTTACGTGCCTGAAGAGATCACGGTCAATCAGCTGGAAGCTGTAGTTGGAAATGTCAATGTTAGTCACGGACTAGGGTTCACCAATACTGATCTGACAACGGAAGGCCGCAACCATAACAAAGCCTTGCACATAACCATGGAATGTAAAGGTGCTGTCCTTTCTCATGTGCTGGTAGACACGGGGTCATCCCTCAATGTCTTACCTAAAAAGGCCCTGGTGAAGCTAGAATATGACGGATTGGCGTTGAGAGCCTTTGATGGTTCAAAGAGATCGGTTCTGGGAGAAATTGAATTGCCCGTAACGATTGGCCCGCAGACCTTCAAAACGACCTTCTACGTGATGGATATACAGCCTGCCTACAGCTGTCTATTGGGTAGGCCATGGATTCACGCCGCTGGCGCCGTGACCTCTACCCTTCACCAGAAGTTAAAATATGAGTGGGAGGGTCAAATCGTTACAATCTGTGGAGAGGAGGATATTTTTGTCAGCCACCTGGCTACCTATAAGTATATTGAGATGGATGGGGAGATCCATGAAACAATGAGCCAAGGTTTTGAAGCCTTGAATGTCAATGAAACATCTGCTGTACCTGGAACTTCAATATCATCATACCAACAAGCCCGGAAGGTTGTTGAGGGAGGAAACGCCCAAGGCTGGGGCAAACTGCTATCGGTGGAGAAGAAAGAGGACAGATTTGGGTTGGGTTACAAACCAACTCAACAAGATCAAGCAGAGGCTGCAAAGGAGCCCAACTTTGTGAGTGGGGGGATGCTCACCCCTGATGCTGTCAACTGTCTGGAAGACGAGCTGGAAGAAGAACGCAACCTGGAAAGCTGGATTCGTCCAAAGATCCCGGGGAGCAGTATCTCAAACTGGTCTTCCCAGGAAATTATAAGAGTTACTCATGCAGAGTAATTATTATTTCCTGTATTTTTATAGCATGCATCAAAGTCTTGCATCTTGCCCAAGATGACAAGACTCATTTTGTAATCGGGCCATCTGTACTTTTTGTGCAACAAGATTAATCAATGAAATATCAGACATCTTTTTGCAAACGAGTCTTTTTCTTTTCCGCTCACTGTTTTTCCATTTTTCTTTTTGTACAAAAAATAAATGGCAGTGTTTTCAAAATGACATTTTTTATTTTCACTTTTCTAAAACAAGATTAAAATCAAATCACTAAAATGAACAAACTGAACCCTTGCAGAGTGTGCCTTCCAGACAGCACCGACAACAGCACGGCTATGACTTTGTATGACTTTGACAATCCAATCAATCAAGCTGATGAAGGGGTTGAAGAAGAATATGAGCTTCCTGAAGAGCTAGCCAGGTTGTTAAGACAAGAGGAAAAGGTTATTACTCCTCACTAGGAGGAGGTTGAAGTGATTAATCTTGGCACAGATGAAGACGTGAAAGAGGTTAAAATCGGGGCCTGCCTGCAAGACTCAGTGAAAAGACGACTGATTGACCTGCTTCAAGAGTATGTGGACGTGTTTGCTTGGTCTTATCAAGATATGCCAGGGTTGGACACCGACATTGTTGTGCACAAGCTGCCTTTGAGAGAAGAATGCCCGCCAGTTAAGCAGAAACTGCGCCGTACTCGCCCGGACATGGCAATGAAAATCAAGGAAGAGGTACAAAAGCAATGGGACGCCGGTTTCCTTGCTGTGACTAGCTATCCACCGTGGGTTGCTAACATAGTACCTGTGCCTAAGAAAGACGGCAAAGTAAGGATGTGTGTTGACTACCGGGACCTGAACAGAGCCAGCCCGAAAGACGATTTCCCTTTACCTCACATTGATGTATTGGTGGATAATACGGCTCAGTTCTCGGTATTCTCCTTCATGGACGGATTTTCAGGATACAACCAGATTAAGATGTCACCTGAAGACATGGAGAAGACAACCTTCATCACACCCTGGGGCACGTTCTGCTACAAGGTAATGCCATTTGGGCTCAAGAATGCCGGTGCAACATATCAATGGGCTATGGTAACATTATTCCACGATATGATCCATAAAAAAATAGAGTGTTATGTGGATGACATGATCGCCAAGTCCCTTACAGAGGAAGACCACCTGGTAAATCTGCTGAAGCTATTCAAGCGTCTGAGGAAGTACCAACTAAAGTTGAACCCCAACAAATGCACATTCGGGGTGCGATCTGGTAAGTTGCTGGGTTTTATTGTAAGCGAGAAAGGGATTGAAGTTGACCCTGATAAAGTCAAAGCCATCCAAGAGATGCCTGCACCGAAAACTGAGAAGGAAGTTCGAGGGTTCTTAGGTCGATTGAACTACATTTCACGGTTCATATCTCACCTTACAGCAACCTGTGAACCCTTGTTCAAGCTGTTAAGAAAAGAACAAACGGTCAGGTGGAACGAAGACTGCCAGAGGGCTTTTGACAAGATCAAAGAATACTTACAATAGCCTCCAATCCTTATGCCTCCAGTTGAAGGAAGACCTCTGATAATGTACTTGACAGTATTAGAAGAGTCAATGGGGTGCGTGCTGGGCCAGCATGACGAGTCTGGTCGAAAAGAGTACGCAATATACTACCTAAGCAAAAAGTTTACCGACTGTGAACAACGTTATTCACTGCTCGAGAAAACTTGCTGTGCTTTAGCGTGGGCTGCTCGCCGACTGAGACAGTATATGTTGACCCACACTACTTTGTTGATCTCAAAGATGGACCCAGTTAAGTACATATTTGAGAAGCCAGCTCTTACCGGACGGGTTGCAAGATGGCAGATGATTCTCACAGAATACGACATCCAGTACACCTCTCAGAAAGCCATCAAGGGCAGTGTACTATCTGAATATCTTGCTGAGCAACCCATTGATGATTACTAGCCTATGAGGTTTGACTTCCCTGATGAAGACATCATGTTCATAAAAGCAAAAGATCATGAAGAGCCTATTCACACTGAAGGGCCTGACCCGGAAGAAGAATGGACTATGATGTTTGACGGGGCTGTTAACATGAATGGTCGTGGTGTTGGTGCAGTACTCATTACACCCAAAGGAGTTCACATGCCTTTCTCGGCAAAACTCACTTTCAACTGCACTAACAACGAAGCTGAATACGAAGCTTGCATTATGGGTCTTGAGGAAGCCATTGACCTCAGGATCAAGACTTTGACTGTATTTGGAGATTCAGCTCTGGTAATCAATCAAACCAATGGAAAATGGTATACCCACCAGGATCATCTGATACCTTACAGGGATTATACAAGGAGGTTATTGACTTTCTTTACAACGGTCAAGCTTGAGTATATCCCTCGGGACGAAAATCAGTTTGCAGATGCTCTGGCTACCATTTCATCCATGATCAAAGTTCAGACTGCCAACTTTGTACCTCAGATTTCAGTGTCCAGACTTGATAGACCAGCATATGTGTTCGTAGCAGATGTTGTTAGAGATGATAAGCCTTGGTTCCACGACATTAAGTGCTTCTTGGAGGATCAAACATACCCACCCGGGGCATCTTCCAATGATAAGAAGACTTTGAGAAGGCTTGCTGGTAGTTTCTTCCTGAACACTGATGGGTCTTTGTACAAAAGGAACTTTGATATGGTACTCCTCAGATGTGTTGATAAGACAGAAGCAGACTTGTTGATGCACGAAGTGCACGAAGGATCCTTTGGTACCCATGCAGGGGGGCATGCCATGGCTAAGAAATTGTTGAGATCAGGGTATTACTGGATCACGATGGATGCAGACTGTTGCGCCTACGCCAGAAAATGCCACAAATGCCAGATCTATGCAGATAAGGTGCATGTGCCTCCCAATCCTTTGAACATAATGTCTTCACCCTGGCCCTTTGCCATGTGGGGCATTGATATGATTGGCAAGATTGAACCGACTGCTTCAAACGGCCACAGATTCATCCTGGTCGCCATTGATTATTTCACCAAGTGGGTTGAAGCAGCCTCATATGCAAACGTTACAAGGCAAGTGGTAGCCAGATTTCTGAAGAGAGATATCATCTGTCGATATGGAGTTCCCGAGCGAATCATTACTGATAATGGTTCCAATCTAAACAACAAAATGATGGCAGAGCTGTGTCGGGACTTCAAGATCCAACATCACAATTCTTCTCCTTACAGGCCAAAGATGAATGGCGCTGTTGAGGCAGCAAACAAGAATATCAAGAAGATTGTGCAGAAGATGGTAGTCACTTACAAAGACTGGCATGAAATGCTACCATTTGCCTTGCATGGGTACCGCACGTCAATCAGAACGTCCACAGGGGCAACACCGTATCAACTTGTGTATGGTATGGAAGCAGTCCTACCCGTCGAAGTTGAATTACCCTCCTTGCGTGTACTGATGGATGTTAAGCTGAACGAAGCAGAATGGGTTAGGTCCCGATACGAACAACTGAGTCTGATTGAAGAGAAGAGATTGGCTGCAATCTGTCATGGGCAGCTGTATCAGAAAAGAATGAAGAGAGCCTTCGATCAGAAAGTCAGGCACCGAGAGTACCAAGGGGGAGATCTCGTGCTGAAGAGAATCCTCCCTCCTCATACAGACCACAGGGGCAAATGGACTCCAAATTATGAAGGACCATTCGTGGTAAAGAAAGTTTTTTCCGGTGGAGCACTGATGCTCAGCACCATGGATGGTGAAGATTTCCCATCCCCTGTGAATTCAGATGCAGTTAAAAAATACTTCGCATGAAATGACCCGCTGGACACAAAAACAGAATGTAAGTCCAGGCAAAAATAGGGCATCCCGGCGAGTCAAAAACAGAATAAAAGACTCGGGCAAAAATAAGGGAAAATAAATAAAAGAATGTACACCCGCTGAGTTGAAAAGCCGCATTGGACAACTCAGGCAAAAATGGGTATCCTGATGGATTGAAAACCCGAAAGGGCGATCCATGCAAAATAAGGGAATAAGCGAACAACTGCATTCTGAATTCGTCTGTATCATCTACAACTTGGTAAGCTTTGAAAGGATCAAGCTTCAATCAGAATCAGCATTCTTCAAAAAGCAAGATGAGAAGGACGTCGAAAGTCATACGGGTCATAGTGAAGAGGAAGCTCCTCAAAGCGTCATCAACACTGCCAACATTTTGTTTCTCAATTTGTAACAATCTCCTCATTTCAGGGGATATGTTCCTTTGACTGTATCTCGCCAATTCAGGGCATATGAATTAATAAAATCATATTTTCAGTCATGTCTCGTCTTGTACATATTCATTTATTTGCAAAAAAATGTCTGATGTCTAAAAGAAACTGATTGCATAAGAATACAGATGCTTATCTTCAAACAAAAACACGTGCTTGCAGGAAATATGCTTACTCTCAGAAGTATCTAAACTCCTATGACGGAACCCAGTAAGGGATACCTCGGGATTATCTTGTGCGTTTCTCTATCTTTTTCAGGATTACAGGTATCCAGAACGCAACTTGGGGCATGAAAGCTTCATCTCAGCAAGCTGGCGAATCAACACTCAATTTTAGCACCCGAAGTGCTTTCCCCCCAGCTGAGTTGCCTCCCATGGCTTCCCCCAGTTGAGTTTCCACTTGTTGCTTATCCCCATCAGAGTTGCCAGGCATCACAAAAGGCACCTATATCCCCGGCTGAGTCAAGGATCCTCTTCAACAGAATCCCCAGGGAGGTCTTTCAGTGATTCCTCTTTTCCTCCCCAGCCGAGTTGCCATCTCGCCCTCAGCCGAGCACAAAAGTCAGAGAGCTATCTCCCCACAGAACTCCAGCCTCTATCCAGAAGAGCAGCGCATAGAAGATCACAACAGAGTGAAGAAAGCTTCTACAAACCCCAGCTGGGTCTTTCATTTATAAGGATAGGTCTATCAGTGACCTATATCCCCAAGCAGAAATATCTCATTAGATCTACCAATGATCTCATCCCCAGCTGGGATGTCCATTTCAGGCAGATCGATCGAAGATCTTCGCAGCAACGGGACCCGGATCCCGGTTTGGTATCTTTGCACAATCATAGCATTCGCATCATATTTACCCACAAAGCGTAGCATTCCGTTTTAACACGGAGCATTACGACAAAAATCCAACACATAGCATAATCATAAGCCATGTTTTGAATCAACACTTGTGAATATTGACAGTTCATCAACGTACAGAACCATCCCCGCCAGAGTCCCTAGCAAAAGCAGCTGCCTCACAGTTCACAAACACCAGTATATACTCATTCTGACACCCGTCCGTGTCATACCCCAGCAGAAAGCCAAAGACACCCTCTTTGCACTCACATATACCTATATACAATTCCTTGACACCCGTCCGTGTCATTTCCCCAGCACAGTCATCTACACTTTTGCAACCCATATACTTGTTGATATTATTATACTTTTCTCTCTTGACACACGTCCGTGTCACCCTCCCCAGCAGATAAACACTCATCTATACAATACTCATACTCACTACTCATGTTACACTCATGCAGATACTCGTCCGTATCTTGTCTATAACATTCATATCCCCACAGATTCAACACTCATCCGTGTTCTTTGTTAACTCGTTGGTACTCGTCCATACCATCATCCCAGAACATACGTCTAGAGTTTGTTTCTACATGATACTCGTCCGTATCATAGTCTTAAGGATGCTCGTTCGCATCTTTAATCCATACACTGTGTCAAACACTTTTGTCTTCTTGAATATAGATACTCGCCTGTGTCTACTTTTCCCCAGAAGAGTCCCCTCAGATTCAACACTCGTCCGTGTTCTCTGTTAACCAGCTGATACTCGTCCGTATCGTCATCTTTGAACACGCGTCAGTATTTGTTTCTACCCGATACTCGTCCGTATCGTAGTCTTAGGGATGCTCGTCCGCATCTCTAATCTATACACAACATCTAAACACTCATACCCTTTGTTTCTTGGATGTGAACACTCGTCCGTGTTTACTATTCCCCAGTAGATCACCAACAAGCAAATTTTCCTTTTTATCTGACACTCGTCCTGTGTTGTGATAAACCTTGAGAGCAGCCGTACCCTGCTAGGTGGTCGTCCTCCACCTCTTGATGGTCGTCCTCCATCATGCTCATCCGATGGCCGTCCCCATCGTTGATATTTAGCAGCCGTCCCCTGCTAGGTGGTCATCCTCCACCCTTTTGATGATCGTCCTTCATCATTTTATCCAATGGCCGTCCCCATTGTTGATTTTGGTTACCTGGCATTCGTCCTATGTCATGACAACCCTTGAGAGCAGCCGTCCCCTGCTAGGTGGTCGTCCTCCACCTCTTGATGGTCGTCCTCCATCATGCTCATCCGATGGCCGTCCCCATCGTTGATATTTTCGGCAGCCGTACCCTGCCAGGTGGTCGTCCTCCACCTTTGATGGCCGTCCCCATCATAATTCCTTTATTCCCCAACAGAGCAGCCGTCCCCTGCTAGGTGATCGTCCTTCACCTTTGATGGCCGTACCCCATCATCTGTTTATTTCATTTATTCTTTAACCCGATGGCCGTCCCCGTCGTGGTCCCTTTTCCTTTTTCTTTAGCCCGATGGCCGTCCCCATCGTCGGTTACTTTGCTTTGTGAACTTGATGGCCGTCCCCGTCATGTTTCATTAATCCCCAGAGGATTGTACAGCTTTATCTTGATGGCCATCCCCATCATAATATCTTACTTTTCCCAGCCAGTCGGCCGTCCCCGTCTTGGCTTTACCTTTTATCCCCAGCATGTCGGCCGTCCCCGTCATTGCTTTACTTCACACACTTTTCCCAGCATGTCGGCCGTCCCCGTCATTGCTTTATTTCCCACACTTTACAATATACTTTATTTTCCCTTTACAATCTATATCCCTTTTCTTCTTCATTCTGTGAGTGCAAATTTTGGACTGTCTTTGGTATTCAACCACAAGTTATCTTGTTTGCCTGTTAAGCCGTCGCTTACATCCTGCACAGCTAACTCATGTTTGAATAGGGGCAGCTGTAAACACCCCAAATTTGCCCTCACCCATTCACACCATGGCTTGTGATCATCTCATATGCATAAACACAATCATATCACCTCATATCCCATTTTTGAGTCACTGCATAGATTCAAAGTCATCTGCATCCAGGGTTTGTGATCTGAGCAATCCAAGAGCTTCTTGAGCCACTCCAAAGGCTACCAATCACTCCAAAGGGATCCATGTGTGTTCCTATATCATAGTACATCCCCTCAAAGTCAAAAATGCCAAAGAATCACAAGAACTAGGAATGGTGTGGATGCAGAGCCAAGTTTGACTGCACAGTTGACCTAAAATTAGGGTTTTGGTTTCAGAGGCCATGACCCCAATTTTTTTGGTCATTCTTGTTTCCATTGGTCTCTATATGGTATAGGGAGTATGCATATCAATTTTCATGAAGAAATTCCATGGGGAAGTCATCTGATCAAGAGTTGACTTTTCAGACAAGTCAGTGCAAAATCAGGGCATCTGAGGCCCCCAATGACCCAACCAAGGGATGATCTTCATCATTTTGAGTGTATATGATCTTTATTTGATCATGGAAGAAGGTTGAAGTTCACAAAAATCAAGAATTTCAAGTTTTTGCAAAGTTGACTTTTTAGGGCATAGTTGACTTTTGAGGAATTTGTCAATTTAGGTCATTTTTCAAACCTTACTTTTTGATCCAAAAATGTTTCAAATGGAAAAACTTTGGTCATGAAAGTTGTAGAATACATTTTTCCCTTTTCAAAAAGTACAAGAACATGACCTAATTCATTTTGGATCAAAAGTTATGGTGTGACAAAGTTGGCAAAAATCACTAATTCTCAAGTTATGCACCAATTGGAAAATTTGCAAAATCATGAACCAAGGCAAATTGTAACTTCTAGTTCACATCAAACCATTACACAAACATTCTACGTGACCTAAAAATCAGATTTGGACCAAGAATTTCTCATGTTCATGGCTTGTGTAGCAAGATAGTCACATGTGAACCAAAGTTGAACAAGTTGCAAAACTCATGATCACTCCTCCTACCACTTGCTGCATTGGATGCTGAACCATGCTAGCCTCTCACCTCATCTTCCTGCGCAGCCCATGCCTCTTGTACCAAGCTAGAGCTCAAGCCATGCCTCTCTTACAACAAAGTGGACTTTTTGCAAAAGTAAACATCCCAATCACAGCAGGCCAGGTCACATCATCTGACCAATGGGAGTTCTTTATGCAAGGCAAATGCTGGCCATAACACACCTCAAGCAAGGCTGAAACACACAAGAAGACAGCATTCACAAAAACACTCCATCAAGCAAAACCTTTCGAATCATCTTCCACATGCCTCAAACACTAAAACCAATTCCACATACCAACTCACCTTGCCTCATTGAGTAGAAACCAACAAGATTCAGGCTTGAACTGAGCAAGAACATAGCTTCACCATTTTTCACCCCAATCTGCATTTTCCTTCGAATCACCTTCCACAGCCATCAAACATCCAAACTCTTTTCACCAACAAATCAAACACATCAAAAGGAACCAAAACCACCCTTCACATTGGTTTGAAACAGCCTATACACAAACTCCATTTTCTGCTACACCAGAACTGGATTTCTCAAAGCAGCTTGTCTAAGCTCATTCCAAGCTTTCCATTAGCATCAGGGGAGTCAAAGAAGTTCATTTGCACGCATAGGAGGCTCTGGAAGCTCAGTATTGAAGCTTTCCAGCTCAGGTATGAACATGAACATTTTCTCCCAAAGCTTGCATTTTAAGTTATAATCTGGTTGCTTATGTCTTGCTGGTCATGGGGATGCCTTTAGAATCGAAAATAGATGAAAAATGAGTTTGTATGATCACTCTGAAATTTCACCCGTGGATTTTGTTTCTTTCGATTTGCATGATTCTTGGGGTTTAAATGTTGTTTGAGGGTGGATTCATGACCTAGGTTGTTAGAGGATCATTTGGCTGTGCTTAATTTGATGTTTAGATGCCTGAATCATGTTTTAGGGTTTTGATACCGCCAGAGAAGATGACCGGAGCTTCCCTCCGGTCACCTGAAAGTGTTTTGCCCTAATCTCAGGTCATTAGTGCCATTTGAATATTGAGCGTAGGATTGCCTTGACCAGTTGACTTCCCGCTAGCTTGAATGGCCCAGATCCTTTTGCTTTGCCCTAATCACTTTTAGTTAGCTTAATTAACCTTAATTAAATTAATTTAATCTGAGCCAACCACAGCCCTTGGATTCGCGCGCCAGTCAACATATTCAAATCCAGAGTGAATCTCAGCCTCTCCTTCTGATTACTTCATCTTTATTTCAATTTTTATTTCATTTTTCTTTCATTTAATTTGCATAATTTATTTAAAATAGCAAAAATTGTCTAAAAATTATGAAATTTTTTCTCAAGACTTTCATTAATTTTTATGACACAAAAATATTTTTATTTTCATTTTTAGCATTTAAAAAGTATTTTTAAATATTTAAAAGTTTATTTTTAATAGATTAATGGAAATTAATTTATTAAAAATACTTTTAAGTATTTAAAAATCACCAAAAAATTCATGAAATGTTCCAAGACATTTAGAAACATTGTCCAACCTTCAAACCAAATTTATTTTTTGATCTTGATGCATTTTAAGAATTTCTCATTGAATTAAAATCATTTTTGTGCATTAATTTGATCCAAAGTTCCAAAAATCATTTCTGTCTATCCATGAAGAGTTGGACATTGATTCTTTTTGCATTACATTGTGTTTAGCATGAAGTTTGTGAGATTAAATGGCCATGATTTGATCTTGCATTTTCATTTTGTTTGGCATTTCTTTTGTTTGGAAACCCTAAAAACCCTAAAAACTTGTGAAAATCATATCTTGAGATTAGTTAGGAGTTGAGACCTCTCCTTTGGGCATTGATTTAGTATAGGATTAGGGGTCCTTTGAGTGGCATTTTCAATTTTTTGTAATGTTGTTTGCTTCTGGTTTTGGTTTTTGTTTGTTGCATTGATCATAAACCCTAATTTGGGCTTCCATGTGCATCCATCTTGCATTTCCTTGCATAGTGTAAACACCCCAAATTTGCCCTCACCCATTCACACCATGGCTTGTGATCATCTCATATGCATAAACACAATCATACAATCTCATATCTCATGTTTGATTCACTGCATAGTTTCTAAGTCATCTGCACCTAGGGTTTGTGATTTGAGCAATCCCAAAGCTTCTTGAGCCATTCCAAAGGCAACCAATCAACTCAAAGGGGTCCATGTGTGTTCTTATATCATATTTCATCTCCTCAAAGTCAAAATTGCAGAAGAATCACAAGAACTAGGGTTTGAGTGGATGCAGAGCCAGGTTTGACTGCACAGTTGACTGAAAATTAGGGTTTTGGTTTCAGAGGCCATAACTCCAAATTTTTTGATCATTCTTGTTTCCATTGATCTCTATATGGTATAGGGAGTGTACATATCAATTTTCATGAAGAAATTCCATGGGGAAGTCATCTGATCAAGAGTTGACTTTTCAGACAAGTCAGTGCAAAATCAGGGCATCTGAGGCCCCCAATGACCCAACCAATGGGTGATCTTCATCATTTTGAGTGTATATGATCTTTATTTGATCATGGAAGAAGGTTGAAGTTCATAGAAATCAAGAATTTAGGGTTTTTGCAAAGGTTGACTTTTTGGGCATAGTTGACTTTTCAAGAATGCATCATTTTAGGTCATTTTTCAAGCCTTGATTCATGATCCAAAAAGGCTTCAAATGGAAAAACTTTGGTCATGAAAGTTGTAGATCTCATCTTTCCCTTTTCAAAAAGTACAAGAACATGATCAAACTCTTCTTGGATCAAAAGTTATGACCATGCAAAGTTGCCAAAAATCATTGTTTTTCAAGGTATGCACCAAGTGTGAAATTTTGCAAAGTCATGAACAAATGCCTTATGTGACTTCTAATTCCTCTCAAACCAGTACACAAACATTTCTCTAAGTCATAAAATCAGAATTGAACCAAGAATGCCCTTGATTATAGTTCATGTGACTTGACTTTTCTCATGAAAGTTCAAAAAGCAACAAGTTGCAAAAAGCTCATGATCACCTCTCACCAACCTGCAGCCTTGAGTGCTGAGCTTTGCTAGACCTCTCTCTCACCATGCTGCACCAGAACCAACCTTGTACTTGCCTAGACTTTGAGCCCATGCCTCTCTTACAACCAAGTTGACATTTTGCAAAAGTAAACATCCCAATCAATAAAGGACATGTCACATCTCCCAGCCACTTGCAATTGTTTATACTATCCAAATGCTGGCCAAAACATAAGACACACAAGGCTGAAGCTATCACATTACACACATTCACAAAAACACTACACATTGCAAAAACTTTCGAATCTGCCTCCACAGCCAAGAAACACTAAAACTTTCTTCATCAACCAGCTCAACACACTCCATAGGCCTCAAACCACCAAAGCTCAAGCCTGAAACAAGCCTGACCTGAGCTCTACCATTTCTCACCTTTCAAACCAGTTCCCTTCGAATCTCACTATACAGCCATCAAACACTCCATTTTTCTTCACCAACAAGTCAAGCATACCACAAGGAGTCAAAACCACCCTTTTCTTTGAACTGAAACAGCCTGTACACAAAGTGCATTTCCTGCTACACCAGAAGTGAATCTCTCAAAGCAGCTTGCCTAAGCTCATTCCAGGCTTTCCATTAGCTTCAAGGGGTTCAGGGGAGTTGTTCTGCATCAAAGCAAGGCCAAAAGAGCTCACATTCACCAGTTCTTCATCTCAGGTAGTCTCAAATTTCAAACTTTTAAAGCTTGTTTCTTTTGCTACAAATTGAAAGTACATGCTCTGGGGATCACTGTGATGTGTTTAGAATTTAAAATGGTGGGAAAATGAGCATTTGGTGAGCGTCTGAAAGTTTGGCCCCATTTTTATTTTGCTTCGATTCAAGTTGTTCTTGTTGGTAAAATGATGTTTGATCATGGATTTGGGTTGTAGGGAGTGTGGGGAATGTTTCTGGGCAGTTAATTTGACATGGGGTGGCCTGGATGAGAAACTAGGGTTTTGGTATGGCCGGAGAAGACGACCGGAGCTCATCTCCGGTCGCCTGAGTGTAATTAGGGTTAAGCCTGGTTAATTAAGCAACTTTGAATCTTGAGCGTAGGATCATCTGACTTTGTTTGACTTCGCGCGTGGATGAGTGGTGCAGATGGGTCCACTGTGCCCTAATCATCATTAACTCATTTAATTATTTCATAAAACCTAATTAAAGTCAGAAGCAATCTGGACCCTTCATAAACGCGCGCGGTCAATGGTTTCCACCCCAGTTCAAATCTCCACCATCAGATTGAAATACTTTCCATTTTATTTACTTTTTATTTCATTTTATTTCATTTAAATTGCATAATTAATTTAAAATAGCATAAAATTCTTAAAAAATTATGAAACTTTTTTCTTTAAAGTTTTATTAATTTTTAAGACCCAAAAATATTTTTATTTTATTTTTTATCATTAAAAAAGTATTTTTAAATATTTAAAAGATTATTTTTAATTGATTAATGGGAATTAATTAATTAAAAATACTTTTAGGTATTTAAAAATTACAAAAAAATTCATGAAATGTTCTAAGACATTTAGAAACATTGTCCAACCTTCAAACCAAATTTCTTTTTTGATCTTGATGCATTTTAAGAATTTTTCATTGAATTAAATCTCATTTTGTGCATTATTTTGATCACAAGTTTAAAAATCCATTTCTGCCTATTGGTGAAGGTTGAGACATTGATTCTTTTTGCATTGTTTTCCATTTGACATGTATTTTCAAGGTTAAAAGGGCCATGATTTGATCTTGCATTTTCCAATTGATTGGCATTTATTTTGATAAGAACCCTAAAAAACCCTAATAACTTGAAAAATTCATATCTTAAGTTTGGTTGAGAGTTGAGAGCTCTCCTTTGGGCAGTGGTTCATCATAGGCCTAGGGTTTCTTTGGGTGCCATTTTCCATTTTTTATCATGAGGTTTGCTTCTGTTTTTGGTTTGTGTTTGATGTTTGATCCATGAACCCTAATTTGGGCTTTCATTTGCATCCCTCTTGCATTTCCTTGCATAACATGACTTGTCTTTGCATTTTGTGCATGCTTATGATTCATTTGACATCTTAAGACATGTTTGAAGCATCATTGATCATTGCATTACATATTTGCCTTGTCATTTGTCTTGTTTGCTTCATAACATTTCATGCTTGTTCATGCTTCTGAACTTGCATCATTTGCATTCATAATCTTGTATGAACATCCCCATTGCTTTGCCTCATGTTTGCAGAACTTCATAACATCATAATCATCATGTGCATGCTTCTGGTTTGGCCTAGCATCATGTCATTTCATTTCATTTAGCATTGCATTGCATTTGTTTCTAACATTTCAGGTGGTAAGTAAACTTGAGAAGTGAATTTGCCTTCACTTCTCATAACTTTTCTTCTCATCTCTCTTGCATAGCATGCTGCATTTATACATGTGTTTGAGTTTGAGCTTGCTCATTCTTGCTTCTCCCACTTTCTTTCTTCAAGTGACTTGACTTCTTGAATGAAGCAAGTCACTTTGCTTCTCTTGATCTTGTTCATCTGCTTCCTGGTGGCTCCTTTGAAGATCTTCTTGGTGAAACCTCACAAACCTTAGGACCAACCAAGCATGACAATGAATTAGGGTTTTTGATTAGTATCCCCTCATAGTTTTACCTTTGTGTCTCTCTTTGAGTCTTCTCTTCTCATCTCATAATCAGGGACTAAACCCTAAAGGCTTTAAGACTTTGTGCTTAGGGTTATGCCTGCATCCTTCTCTTAGGATGGAGTGTATAACTTTAATCCTAAGTATTAAACCCTTAAGGTGTTTAAATCTTTTAATCAATTCATTTAATAAATATCAAGACATCACACTTGTAACTTGGGCCTTGCATTAGGGTTCTAATTCTTCCTTAACTGGTTAAGAAGGACTAACCCTAGTGTTAATGGACAAGTCCCCCTCAAGTTGTCTTACAAATCATAAAACTCACTTCATCATCATACCATTAAATAAAACCCACTTAATCAAAGGCTTGTTTTGTCATGAGTTTAATCCCTAATCATGGATTAAGTTGAGGAGCTTTCCTCAGCTTAAACATTCTCATCTACTATCCTTCTTTTAGGATGGTGTAATGAGTCTGTTTAATCCATGATTATGGCTTAACCTCATTATTCAACACTAAACAAAAACACCAAAAACATCTAAATAATCACAAGTAGGTTAATGATCTTAACTCTACATCAAAAGGTGATTAAGTGTGAGAATCTGACTTCACACTTAAGGTATTCTCATTACCCCTAATCAGAGGGAAGATGTGATGAGTTTACTAAATCCATTGGTTTAGGCTTAAGCTCATTAACTTATGACAAACTCCAAAAACAATAAAAGACTGAAAACACAAAAACAAACAATAATCGTCTCCTCCGGGATTCTTTTCTCATCTCATTCACTCATAAACGAGAACTTGCTTCTTCCGTCTAATGCAAGACAGTTAGCATCTGTGCCAGACAGATCATACACTTGAGTATTGACAAGCAAGCTGTTCACAAGTCAATTCATCTTTCAGTCTCTTTGGGTCGAACTACGGTGTTCTGACTTCCTCATTGCACGAGAGGATACGTAGGCATAACTTAACGGTTATCGAACAAAAGTCTCTGTATATTCCCCCTCTTTCAGCTTCATTCTTTTAGCCTCATGATCTTGAGCATATTCTCATCCTTACACTGACACTGTACATTTATACACTTCACTTTTCCCTTGCACTGACACCTGTACATCTTTTCCAGCTATTGTATACACAAATTGCACTGACACTACCCCTTTGAAACACAAATCTTTTAAGCGTGGATCCCGTCGAGTACGACGGACAATCTGGGTGCTAATACCTTCCCAGGTTGTAACCAACCCCCTTTCTCAGTCTCTCTGGTTCGCAAACCGTCTTATCCATCTTTTTCTAGGTCTATGCAGCATTGCCTTTCCTCCGGGATAAAAATGCCTAGCTGGCGACTCTATTCATCTCCAGTGAGTTCACGGCTGTGTGTTCTCATTGTTCCTTTCGCCGACCGTTCGCGTCTGTACCTTCATCTGACCCATTTTCATTTGTCGGGAGCGACAGCTTGGCGACTCTGCTGGGGATATCTTATACTGCAACCAGGGCTTCTGGTTCTTTTTGTGGGTTCCTCCTAGCGCTTGTTTGATTTGTGTTTATTGGGGGTGTTATGTGCTATTTGTATACTTGCTTTATTTACTGCTTTCTGTACAGCATTATTTATTGCTTTCTTTACTGTTTTTATATATCATACTGTCACTGTTGCTGGCTGGATCTGGTTTCCTTGTTTCTTGGTGGGTGGGTATTTCATTGAGAGTTAAGGTCCTACACCTGGGACCTGAGTGACACCTAGGATAGAGTGAATCATATTCTTTCCCATTCCATTTCGGTCTGGTGCGGGAATATGAAACACGGTTCAGATATGGGTTTCTTCTTGAGAACTCTGTGTTGCGGATTTCCTGCAATGCTAGGGGGATCTGGGAAGCCTGCTAAGTCTGGATGACCTTTTAGTATTGACCTTCAGAAACTGAGGTGAATTAGAGGAGGAATTGTTATGGTTATTGTAAACACTGTACCTCCGGGTTAGAAGTGTTTACACTTCTCATAACTGATCCAAGTCTGAGGACCCTTGTTCTAGCTCACCACCTGTGAGGGGGTTGGGCTGTTTACAGGTTTGCAGGTACCTTGACCTCAGAATACCCTGTTACTTTGACTTTGTTAAGAATGCTCCATGTTGGATAGTTCTTGTGATTCTAAAACCCTGGACATGTGGCTCTTTATTTGAGTCCCCTACCCTGGTTACTGGATTTATAGACCTCCATCAG
Source organism: Lathyrus aphaca (assembly GCA_963966055.1). NCBI lineage: Eukaryota > Viridiplantae > Streptophyta > Magnoliopsida > Fabales > Fabaceae > Lathyrus > Lathyrus aphaca. The sequence continues at coordinate 268,965,012 of OZ014525.1, forward strand.
GAATTCTTGAACACACATGGGTCTATACCAAGGCAGTTAATCAGATCTGGCTCAGTCACAAACCCTTGCATTTCATTTGCATACATACTCATTGCATCATATTAACATGTGCTTATTTGTGTTTCAGGGTATCCACCTTTATCTGGTTTTGGTTTTGACCCCATCTGCAGTTTTGACCTGTCTCCACCAACATCTTGCTTCAGCTTGTCAGCCATATACTTCAGTTACTTGCACCAGCCTATCAGTGGCTCACTCCTCAGCATCTTCATCAGCACTTATTCTACTCAGTCTTCAGCATCATGGCTCCAAAGAAAAGCAACATCACCTATCATTTCTTCCAACCAGACTTATCAGACATCAGGAGGATCCAAACCCTGATCACCCCAGACCACATTCCTTTGTTCAGGGAGAGTTATGGAGATATACTGGACATGGTTATGGATCTGGACCCTTCTCAGAGGAGCCTCATCCACACCTGCATTCAGTTCTATGATCCTCCATTGAGATGTTTCACCTTTCAAGATTTTCAGTTGGGTCCTCTTTTGGAAGAATACTCATATTTGGTTGGTTTGCCTATCAAGAGAGAGATCCCTTTCAACCCTGAAATGGTCTTTCCCAGCAATGGAGAGATAGCAAAAGCTTTGCACCTGGGACCTCTGTTGATTGAACAACACTTGACCTCTAAAGCTGGGATCCTTGGATTTCATCTGGACTTCCTGATTTCTCAAGCTAGTTTGAAGGCCTCCTTGGGGGAGTGGAAAGCTGTTTGTGCTCTGTTGGCCTTAGGTGTATATGAAATTGTGCTGTTTGCAGATGAGCCTCGATTCATCAGCAAAAGTGCAATCCATTTGTTCATCCTGAAGAACCCAGTGCCAACTTTACTGGGTGATCTCTATTACTCAGTACATCAGAGAAATGAGAAGCAGAGGGGGAGATTAGTAAGAATTTGTGCTCCATTATTCCATACTTGGCTCCTCAGGCATCTACCCAGGACATATACATTTCTCAACCCTCATCAGCAAAGCAACTGGGCTAAGAGACTCACTGTCCTAACTTCAGCAGATATCAGATGGTGTACTCAGAGCACCAAGGGCAAAGATATGATCACCAGCTGTGGGCACTTCCCCAATGTGCCTTTGGTAGGAGTTAAGGGAAGTATCAATTACAACCCTCTGCTGTTCAAGAGGCAGTTAGGCTATGCACTGGTCCATGCTCCTAGGGAACAGGACTTGGTGGAGACTCTCTACTGTGAGAACAAGATTAGTTTGGCTGTTGTTAGGCAGGCTGCCTGGGCCTGGGATCATGTTCAGACTAAGGGAATTACCATTCTGGGGAAGTGCAATAATGTGGCCTCAGCCCAATATCATGAGTGGTCCTATGCCAGGGCCCAATTCTCTGGATTGCCCTTCACCATAGAAGACAGGCCTGAGTCATCTTCAGCACCACCCCCTGCTACTATCAGTCTGGAAGAGTTTGAAAGCCTGAAGGAAAGGAATGAGAAGTTATCTCAAGCTTTACAGAAGACCCTCCGGGAGAGAAGTGAAGGTGTGAGGGAGATTGAAAGATTGGAGAAGTTGAGGTTGGAACACTTGATCAAGATTGAGAAGTCTGGAGAATATATCAACAAGTCTAAAGCTGGTGAGCAGATTCTGAAGAATGCTTGTAAAGAAGCCCAGTTTCAGAGAGCAAGAACAGACTTGTATTTGAAAGAGAGTCAGGCCAGGTGGGTCCGGATCACTGAGGCCCGTACTCTAGAAGACAAGAGAGTTCAGGACAAGATGGAGCAGATGGAGAAAGCCCTGGCAGCAGCCCAGGAGGAAATTTCAGAGCTAAAGATCAAAGCTGGAGTGAAGAAGTCCAGAGATCAAAGTCAGAACAAGAGGTTAACTGCAGCTGTTGCAACCAGAAACCTTCTCATCAGGAATCTCACGGAGCATCCGGCTGATCCTGTGACCGAAGCACTTCTTAAGGAAGTTCGCGAGGATGAGTTTGGCCTTGGAGTTTGATTATTTGCTTGTTGATTTGTTCCTTTTCATGTACTTTGCTTTTTGTGATGTATTTTGACCCCTTAGAGGGCTTGAGTTGTAAAAAGAACAAGTTGTATTATTTCATCTTATGTAATATATTTGTGTTCGCATCAAAAGCAACTGCAACAGCATCATCTTCAAGGGTCTGGAAGGGTCAAAACTGAAGACCAAACCGGATACCTTGAGAGCAAATAAGCATAACTGCATTGCATGCTAACCCTTTTGTTTGTTTTGTAGGTTTTTGTTTTATTGTTACTAACCTCTGTTGTGAATCTCAGGCATTATTGCTCGTCGCCGGGTATTTCCTCTCAACAGGCCACACAGGTATCCAACTAGAAACAACCTTCCGGGAATTCAGATGGATCAAGTTCAACAAGATCTTGCTGATGTCAGAAATCAGCTAGCCAATGAAAGATTGGAGATGAGAACACAGATGACGCAGTTCATGGAGGTTATGAACAACATGGCTCAGAGCCAGGAGAGACTGAGGGCCATGGTGGAGAGGCAGAATCAAGAGGAGCCTCATGTAGGAACTGCAGGCACCAGTAATAATGAAAGGGTGCAACCACATGTGAATCCCCCTGTGTTTGGTCCACACCTACATCCTGAGATTAATATCCCTGCAAACGTTCAAGGAACAGCCACCGCAGCCAGAGTACTTCAAGAGGATCCTCAGGAGGACCAATTTACAGTAATGGGCGCTGGAGAGGATGCTTATGATAGGAGATTGGATGAAATAGCTGAGAAGTTAAGGTCCCTAGAATCTCAGAACTCTTTGGGCTTCGACGTCATGGACATGGGGCTGGTAGACGGGGTTAGGATTCCCCACAAGTTCAAGCCTCCATGTTTCGAGAAGTATAATGGGACTTCATGCCCCCGGACTCATCTGCAATCATTTCTGGGAAGGCTGAAGGCCTATACAATGGATGAGAAACTTTGGATGTTCTACTTTGAAGATAGCTTGACTGGAGCGTCGAGGGAATGGTATTCCCACTTGACAAGGGCAACTGTAAGATGCTGGAAGGACCTGGCAGAAGCCTTCATCCGACAATATCAATACAACTTAGACATGGCACCCAACAGGACTCTCCTAATGGGAATGTCACAGTCGTCAAGGGAAAGTTTCCGAGAATACGCCCAAAGATGGAGGCAATTGGCTGCTGCTGTTCAACCCCCTATGTCTGAGAGGGAAATGGCAGACATGTTTATGAATACTCTTCAGGGAACGTATATTGACAGGTTGGCTGCTTTCTCTTCCACCAGCTTCGCAGATGTTGTTATAGCTGGGGAAAGAATTGAAAGCCTGTTAAAAATGGGTAAGATATCTGATAATGGTGCAAGCTCGTCCAGTGGTACAAGAAAGCCTTTTGCAGGCCCGAGAAGAACTGGCGAGACCAATGCCATTCACACCAACAGGGGCAGGCCCCATTATGTTCCCAGAACAATAGCAGCAGTCACAATCCCTACTCCAGCTCATCCTCAGCCAGTCTATCAGCATCCTCAACAAAACTTCCAACAACAACCTCAGTATCATCAGAATCAATATCCTCCAAGAAACAACTACAACAACAACAATAGCAACAACAATCAACAGAGGCCATTTCAACAGAGGCCCTCCCAAGCTAACAGAGTGATCGACCCGATCCCAATGCCGTATGCTGCTTTGCTGCCACAACTTCTGAAACTTAACCTGGTTGAGCTAAGAACGTTGGCACCGCCGGATCCCAACAGTCTACCAAGAAACTATGACTCCAATGCTAGGTGTGCTTTTCATTCAAACGCACCTGGCCACAGTACAGAAAAATGCAGGGCTCTGCATATGAAGGTACAAGACTTGGTAGACTCCAAGGCTCTGAATTTTGCACCTCCGCCCAATGTCAACAAAAATCCAATGCCAAACCATGGTGGTCCTCGAATTAATGCTATTGAAGAAGACCAACCGTCTTATTTCATAACCAGTGTGGATCAGGTCAGGACACCATTGGTGGAAATCAAAGCTCAACTCCGTGAAAACAATATATTTCCGGGGTGTGAACTGGGATGTCCCTACTGCAATATTTCATGGAATGGGTGTGAGGACTTGAGGAATGGCATTAACAGCCTTATTCAGAGTGGCCTACTTCAGATCACTACATCATTCCCGACAAATCCGGCAACTTCATCAGCAACGGTTTCAGACACTCCTACAAATACAGCAACTATTGTTCCCGACAATTCATCAGCACCGTCAACAAGTACTTCACCTGTCCTCCCAAATGATCAGTTTACAACAGTTCCTCCTGCTACAACTTCAGCTTCATTCCATTTCGACTCTCCATCAGCAACAACAACAGTCCTTCCAACAGTACCTCCTACAACACCAGCAATCAATCATGAAGATGTCTCCACTGTTACCATATTCTATGATCCTGAAAATAATTCCGCTTACCATTCAGAAGGTGCTGCTCCCACCAGAGCACCAGTCACAATCTTTTATGATCCACAAACAATAGCAGTCCCTTCAGCAGCAGCAATCAGTCCAGTCACTGTCACGGTGCCTGGACCAGTACCATATGAAAGCAATAGGGCCATCCCTTGGCACTATGGCTCTGACGTATACTGCGAAGGAAAAAGAATCACTCTTGACACATCAACACCTGCACCACAAGTAGATAATGTGGGGGGAGGCGGAGGCTTCACTCGAAGCGGACGTCTCTTTGCTTCACAAGTTCAAAGACCTACTGCCGAAGCAGAAGCTGCTGCCAAGGCAAAGGGTAAAGGCCCGGTGCAGGAAGATCTAGCTGCCAAAGAAGCCTTGAAGACTCCATTTGATCAGGAAGTTGATGAGTTTATGCGGATCATCAAAAAGAGTGACTATAAAATTGTGGATCAACTTCACCAGACGCCATCCAAAATCTCTATCCTCTCACTGCTGATGTGCTCCGAAGCCCATCGGAATGCACTACTGAAAGTACTGCACGCAGCTTACGTGCCCGAGGAGATTACTGTCAACCAATTGGAAACCGTGGTTGGTAATGTTACTGCTAGCAATGGGCTAGGGTTTACCAATTCTGACCTGACAGTGGATGGCCGCAATCACAACAAAGCCTTGCACATAACCATGGAATGCAAAGGAGCTGTCCTTTCACATGTGCTGGTGGACACTGGATCATCCCTGAATGTCTTACCAAAGAAGGCTCTGGTGAAGCTTGAATATGATGGACTGGCATTGAGACCCAGCAACCTGGTGGTTAGAGCTTTTGATGGCTCGAAGAGATCGGTTCTGGGAGAGATTGAGCTGCCCGTGACGATTGGCCCGCAGACCTTTAAAACTATCTTTTACGTGATGGACATTCAGCCCGCCTACAGCTGTTTGTTGGGTAGACCCTGGATCCACGCCGCTGGCGCAATAACGTCTACCCTTCACCAAAAGTTAAAATTTGAGTGGGAGGGTCAAGTTGTCACAATCTGTGGAGAAGAGGACATTTTTGTTAGCCATCTGGCTACTTATAAATACATTGAGATGGACGGAGAGATCCATGAAACGATGAGCCAAGGTTTTGAAGCCTTGAATGTCAATGAAGCATCTGCTGTGTCGGGGATCTCCATGTCGTCTTACCAACAAGCCCGGAAGGTTGTTGAAGAAGGAACTGCCCGAGGCTGGGGCAAGGTCTTAGCTGTGGAGGAGAAGAAGGACAAATTTGGGTTGGGTTACAAACCAACTCAACATCAAGCAAAGGCTGCTGGAGAGCCTGGTTTTGTCAGTGGGGGGATGCTTACCCCCGATGCTATCAACTGTCTGGAAGACGAGCTGGAAGAGGAGCGCAACCTGGAGAATTGGATTCGTCCGAAGATCCCGGGGAGCAGTGTCTCGAACTGGTCTTCCCAGGGAATTATAAGTGTTACTCGAGCAGAGTAATTATTATTTCCTGTATCTTTTATAAGCATGCATCAAAGTCTTGCATCTTGCCCAAGATGACAAGACTCATTTTGTAATCAGGGCCATCTGTACTTTTGTGCAAACAAGATTAAATTAATGAAATGTCAGACGTCTTTTTGCAAACGAGTCTTTTTCTTTTATGATCACTGTTTTTCCATTTTTCTTTTTGTACAAAAATAAATGGCGGTGTTTTCAAAATGATAACTTCATCTCACTTTTTTCTAAAGCAAGATTAAAATCAATCACTAAAATGAACGAACTTAACCCTTGCAGAGAATGCCTTCCAGACAGCACCGACAACAGCACGGCTATGACATCGTATGACTTCGACAATCCAATCAATCAAGCTGATGAAGGGGTTGATGAAGAATATGAGCTTCCTGAAGAGCTAGCCAGGTTGTTAAGACAGGAGGAAAAGGTTATTACTCCTCACCAGGAGGAAGTTGAAGTGATTAATCTTGGTACTGACGAAGACGTGAAAGAAGTTAAAATCGGGGCCTGCCTGCAAGACTCAGTGAAGAGACAGCTGATAGATCTGCTTCAAGAGTATGTTGATGTGTTTGCTTGGTCATATCAAGATATGCCAGGGTTAGATACCGACATTGTTGTGCACAAGCTGCCTCTGAGGGAAGAATGCCCTCCAGTCAAACAGAAGTTGCGCCGAACTCGCCCAGACATGGCTATGAAAATCAAAGAGGAGGTACAAAAGCAATGGGATGCCGGATTCCTTGCTGTGACTAGCTATCCGCCGTGGGTTGCTAACATAGTGCCTGTGCCTAAGAAGGATGGCAAAGTAAGAATGTGTGTTGACTACCGGGATCTGAACAGAGCCAGCCCGAAGGATGACTTCCCATTACCTCACATTGACGTATTGGTGGATAACACGGCTCAGTTCTCGGTATTCTCCTTCATGGATGGATTTTCAGGATATAATCAGATCAAGATGTCACCTGAAGACATGGAGAAGACAACATTCATTACACCTTGGGGCACGTTCTGTTACAAAGTGATGCCATTCGGACTGAAGAATGCTGGTGCCACATATCAACGGGCTATGGTGACATTATTCCACGATATGATCCATAAGGAAATAGAGTGTTATGTGGATGATATGATCGCCAAGTCCCTTACAGAGGAAGACCATCTGGTGAATCTGCTCAAGTTATTCAAGCGTCTGAGGAAGTACCAACTAAAGTTGAACCCCAACAAATGCACGTTCGGGGTGCGATCCGGTAAGCTGCTGGGATTTATTGTAAGTGAGAAAGGGATTGAGGTTGACCCTGATAAAGTCAAAGCCATCCAAGAGATGCCTGCACCGAAAACTGAGAAAGAAGTTCGAGGGTTCTTAGGTCGATTGAACTACATTTCAAGGTTCATATCTCACCTCACAGCAACCTGTGAACCTTTATTCAAGCTATTAAGAAAGGAACAAACGGTCAGGTGGAACGAAGATTGCCAGAAGGCTTTTGACAGGATCAAAGAGTATTTGCAAGAACCTCCAATCCTTATGCCGCCAGTTGAAGGAAGACCTCTGATTATGTACTTGACAGTATTAGAAGAGTCAATGGGGTGTGTACTAGGTCAGCATGACGAGTCTGGTCGAAAAGAGTATGCAATATACTACCTAAGCAAAAAGTTTACCGACTGTGAACAGCGTTATTCACTGCTCGAGAAAACTTGCTGTGCTTTAGCGTGGGCTGCTCGCCGACTGAGACAGTATATGTTGACCCACACTACCTTATTAATCTCAAAAATGGATCCAGTCAAGTACATTTTCGAGAAGCCAGCACTTACCGGACGGGTTGCAAGATGGCAAATGATCCTCACAGAATATGACATCCAATACACATCTCAGAAAGCCATCAAAGGCAGTGTACTATCTGAATATCTTGCTGAGCAACCCATTGATGACTACCAGCCAATGAGGTTTGACTTCCCTGATGAAGACATCATGTTCATTAAAGCAAAAGATCACGAAGAGCCTATTCACACTGAAGGGCCCGACCCAGAAGAAGAATGGACCATGATGTTTGATGGGGCTGTTAACATGAATGGCCGTGGTGTTGGTGCAGTACTCATTACACCCAAAGGAGTTCACATGCCTTTCTCGGCAAAACTCACTTTCAACTGCACTAACAACGAAGCTGAATACGAAGCTTGCATTATGGGTCTTGAGGAAGCCATTGACCTCAGGATCAAAACATTGACCGTATTCGGAGATTCAGCTTTGGTAGTCAATCAAACCAACGGGAAATGGTACACCCACCAGGATCATCTGATACCTTACAGGGATTATACGAGAAGGTTACTGACTTTCTTTACAACAGTCAAACTTGAGTACATCCCTCGAGACGAGAATCAGTTTGCAGATGCTCTTGCTACCATTTCATCCATGATCAAAGTTCAAACGGTCAACTTTGTACCTCAGATTTCAGTATCAAGACTCGATAGACCAGCATATGTATTTGCAGCAGATGTTGTAAAAGATGACAAGCCTTGGTTCCATGACATTAAGTGCTTCTTGGAGGATCAAACATACCCACCTGGGGCATCTTCCAATGATAAGAAGACTTTGAGAAGGCTTGCTGGTAGTTTCTTTCTGAACACTGATGGGTCTTTATACAAGAGGAACTTTGACATGGTACTCCTCAGATGTGTTGACAAGACGGAAGCAGATCTACTGATGCATGAAGTGCATGAAGGCTCTTTCGGTACCCATGCTGGAGGGCATGCAATGGCTAAGAAGCTGTTAAGATCAGGCTATTATTGGATCACAATGGATGCAGACTGTTGTGCCTACGCCAGAAAATGCCACAAATGCCAGATCTACGCAGATAAGGTGCATGTGCCTCCCAATCCTTTGAACATCATGTCTTCACCCTGGCCCTTTGCCATGTGGGGCATTGATATGATTGGCAAGATTGAGCCGACTGCTTCAAATGGTCACAGATTCATCCTGGTCGCCATTGACTATTTCACCAAGTGGGTTGAAGCAGCCTCATATGCAAATGTTACAAGACAAGTGGTAGCCCGATTTCTGAAAAGAGATATCATCTGTCGGTATGGAGTGCCCGAGCGAATCATTACTGATAATGGTTCCAACTTAAACAACAAAATGATGGCAGAGCTGTGCCGGGACTTCAAGATCCAACATCACAATTCTTCTCCTTACAGGCCAAAGATGAACGGCGCTGTTGAGGCAGCAAATAAGAATATCAAGAAGATTGTGCAGAAGATGGTAGTCACTTACAAAGACTGGCATGAAATGCTACCATTTGCCTTGCATGGGTACCGCACATCAATCAGAACATCCACTGGGGCAACACCGTATCAGCTTGTATATGGTATGGAAGCAGTCCTACCTGTTGAAGTTGAATTACCCTCTCTACGGGTATTGATGGATGTTAAACTGAGTGAAGCAGAATGGGCACGGTCCCGATACGAACAACTGAGTCTGATCGAAGAGAAAAGATTGGCTGCAATCTGCCATGGGCAGCTATATCAGAAAAGAATGAAGAAAGCCTTCGATCAAAAAGTCCGGCACCGAGAGTACCAAGTGGGAGATCTTGTGTTGAAAAGAATCCTCCCTCCTCATACAGACTACAGGGGCAAATGGACTCCAAATTATGAAGGACCATTTGTTGTAAAGAAAGTTTTCTCTGGTGGAGCACTGATGCTCAGCACCATGGATGGTGAAGATTTCCCGTCCCCTGTGAATTCAGATGCAGTTAAAAAATACTTCGCATAAAAAGACCCGCTGGACATAAAAACAGAATGTAAGTCCAGGCAAAAATAGGGCATCCCGGCGAGTCAAAAACAGAATAAAAGACTCGGGCAAAAGTAAGGGAAATAAATAAAAAATGTACACCCGCTGAGTTGAAAAGCCGCATTGGACAGCTCAGGCAAAAATGGGTATCCCGATGGATTGAAAACCCGAAAGGGCGATCCATGCAAAATAAGGGAATAAGCGAACAACTGCGCTCTGAGTTCGTCTGTATCACCTACAACTTGGTAAGCTTCCAAAGGATCAAGCTTCAATCAGAATCAACTCTCTCCAGAAAGCAAGACGAGAAGAACGTCATTGTCATACGAGTCATAGCAGGAGAGGAAGCTCTTCAAAGCGTCGTCAACACCGCCAACACTTTATTTCTCAATTTGTAACAATCTCCTCATTTCAGGAGATATGTTTCTTTGACTGTATCTTGCCAATTCAGGGCACATGAATTAATAAAATCAGATCTTCGGTCATGTCTCGTTTTTTACATTTATGTTTTGCAAAGAGTTGTCTGATATCTCTAAAAATACAATGGCATAAGTACAGATGACTTCTCTAAAAACAAAACACATGCTTACAGGGAATGTGATTATTCTCGAAAGTACTTAACTCCTATGACGGAATCCAGTAAGGGATACCTCGAGACCTTTTGTACGTTCCATTATCTTTGCAGGATTGCAGGTATCCAGAGCGCAACCTGGGGCATGCAAGTTACGTCTCAGCAAACTGGCGAATCATTATCAACTCACATGGCACTGGGAGGTGCCCATTTCCCCAGCTGAGTTGCCTCTTGTTGCTCTCCCCAGCTGAGTAGCTCCCCATTGCCTTCCCTAGCAAAGTTGCCAAGTCAACAAACAAGCTTAACACTCAGAATGCTCTATCCCCAGCGGAGTTGCCTCTTGTTGCTCTCCCCAGCTGAGTTATCAACAGCGTTCCCCAGCCGAATTGCCATCCTTCCTCAGCAGAATGCAGAAATCAGGGAATCATCTCCCCACAAAGTCCCCAGCCTCTATTCAGAAGAGCAACGCACGAAGAAGTCACAACAGAGTGAAGAAAGCTTCTACAAACCCCAACTGGGTTTCTCATTTATAAGGATATGTCAATCGGTGGCATATGTCCCCAAGCAGATACACAAATGATCTCATCCCCAGCTGGGATGTCTTCCTCAGCAGATCAGCCAGAGATCTTCGCAGCAACGAGATCCGAATCCCGGATCTGTGCTTCTTTGCATAATCATAGCATTTGCATCATAATACACCCTCAAAGCGTAGCATTCCGTTTTAATACGGGGCATCACGGCAAAAATCAAATGCATAGCATAATCATAAGTCATGTTGTGAATTAAACACTTGTGAATACAGATTACTTTCCCCCAAAATCCCCCAGAATCCCAGCAAAAGCAGTTGCCCCATATTCAAATACCCGCATGCACCTTTTGGTACCCATCCGTGCCATTGTTCCCCAGTAAAGTCGCCTGAACAAACAAGATCACCCGTATTACAGATACTCCCTGACACCCATCCGTGTCAAATCACCAACAGAAAGCCAAAGACACCCTCCTTGCACTCACACATACTTGCATATACACTTTCTTGACACCCGTCCGTGTCATATCCCCAGCGCAGTCGCTTACACTTTTACAACCCATATACTTGTTAATATTATACTTTTCTCTTTTGACACTCGTCCGTGTCACTCTCCCCAGCAGATAAACACTCGTCTATACAATACAGCACTCGCTACTCATTGGTACACTTATACAGATACTCGTCCGTATCTTGTATACATCATCACTCATATCCCCACAGAGTCGACAGTAGTCCTTGTTCTTTGTTAACCAGTTGGTACTCGTCCGTACCGTCATCTCAGAACATCACGTCTAGTGTTTGTTTCTACATGATACTCGTCCGTATCATAGTTTTAGGGATGCTCGTCCGCATCTTTAATCCATACACCGCGTCAAACACTTGTGTCTTCTTGGATATAGATACTCGTCCGTGTCTACTATTCCCCAGAAGAGTCCTTTCAGATGCAACAGTAGTCCTTGTTCTTTGTTAACCAGTTGATATTCGTCCGTATCATCATTTCTGAACATGTGTCAGTTTGTTTCTACATGATACTCGTCCGTATCATAGTCTTAAGGATGCTCGTCCGTATCTTTAATCTATACACAATACCAAACACTCATACTTTCCTTTCTCGGTTGTGAACGCTCGTCCGTGTTTACTATATCCCCAGTAGATCGCCAGCAAATTTTCCTTTTTATCTAACACTCGTCCTGTGTTATGATACCTTTGAGAGCAGCCGTACCCTGCTGAGTGGTCGTCCTCCACTTCTTGATGTTCGTCCTCCATCATGCTCATCCGATGGCCGTCCCCATCGTTGATTTTAGCAGCCGTCCCCTGCTAGGTGGTCGTCCTCCACCTCTTGATGATCGTCCTTCATCATTTTATCCAATGGCCGTCCCCATTGTTGATTTTGGTTATCTAACACTCGTCCTGTGTTATGACAAACCTCGAGAGCAGCCGTCCCCTGCTAAGTGGTCGTCCTCCACTTCTTGATGGTCGTCCTCCATCTTGCTCGTCCGATGGCCGTCCCCATCGTTGACCTTTTCTATCCGATGACCGTCCCCATCGTTGATATTTTCGGCAGCCGTACCCTGCCAGGTGGTCGTCCTCCACCTTTGATGGCCGTCCCCATCATATTTACTTTTTATTCCCAACAGAGCAGCCGTCCCCTGCTAGGTGATCGTCCTTCACCTTTGATGGCCGTACCCCGTCATCTGTTTATTTCACTTATTCTTTAACCCGATGGCCGTCCCCGTCGTGGTCCCTTTTCCTTTTAGCCCGATGGCCGTCCCCATCGTTGGTTACTTTACCTTTATGAACTTGATGGCCGTCCCCGTCATGTTCCCAAAGAACCCTACTTTATCTTGATGGCCGTCCCCATCATATTTTGACTTTCCCCAGCTAGTCGGCCGTCCCCGTCTTAGCTTTTCCTTATATCCCCAGCATGTCGGCCGTCCCCGTCATCGCTTTACTTTACACACTTTTCCCAGCATGTCGGCCGTCCCCGTCATTGCTATTTACCCAGCAGTCGTCCTCTGCTCTACGGTCGTCCTCCGTCGCCCATACTTTACAATATACTTTATTTTCCTTTGCAATCAATATACTTTTTCTTCTTCATTCCGTGAGTGCAAATTTTGGACTGTCTTTGGTATTCAACCACAAGTTACCTTGTTTGCCTGTTAAGCCGTCGCTTACATCCTGCACAGCTAACTCATGTTTGAATAGGGGCAGCTGTAAACACCCCAAATTTGCCCTCACCCATTCACACCATGGCTTGTGATCATCTCATATGCATAAACACAATCATACAATCTCATATCTCATGTTTGATTCACTGCATAGTTTCTAAGTCATCTGCACCTAGGGTTTGTGATTTGAGCAATCCCAAAGCTTCTTGAGCCATTCCAAAGGCAACCAATCAACTCAAAGGGGTCCATGTGTGTTCTTATATCATATTTCATCTCCTCAAAGTCAAAATTGCAGAAGAATCACAAGAACTAGGGTTTGAGTGGATGCAGAGCCAGGTTTGACTGCACAGTTGACTGAAAATTAGGGTTTTGGTTTCAGAGGCCATAACTCCAAATTTTTTGATCATTCTTGTTTCCATTGATCTCTATATGGTATAGGGAGTGTACATATCAATTTTCATGAAGAAATTCCATGGGGAAGTCATCTGATCAAGAGTTGACTTTTCAGACAAGTCAGTGCAAAATCAGGGCATCTGAGGCCCCCAATGACCCAACCAATGGGTGATCTTCATCATTTTGAGTGTATATGATCTTTATTTGATCATGGAAGAAGGTTGAAGTTCATAGAAATCAAGAATTTAGGGTTTTTGCAAAGGTTGACTTTTTGGGCATAGTTGACTTTTCAAGAATGCATCATTTTAGGTCATTTTTCAAGCCTTGATTCATGATCCAAAAAGGCTTCAAATGGAAAAACTTTGGTCATGAAAGTTGTAGATCTCATCTTTCCCTTTTCAAAAAGTACAAGAACATGATCAAACTCTTCTTGGATCAAAAGTTATGACCATGCAAAGTTGCCAAAAATCATTGTTTTTCAAGGTATGCACCAAGTGTGAAATTTTGCAAAGTCATGAACAAATGCCTTATGTGACTTCTAATTCCTCTCAAACCAGTACACAAACATTTCTCTAAGTCATAAAATCAGAATTGAACCAAGAATGCCCTTGATTATAGTTCATGTGACTTGACTTTTCTCATGAAAGTTCAAAAAGCAACAAGTTGCAAAAAGCTCATGATCACCTCTCACCAACCTGCAGCCTTGAGTGCTGAGCTTTGCTAGACCTCTCTCTCACCATGCTGCACCAGAACCAACCTTGTACTTGCCTAGACTTTGAGCCCATGCCTCTCTTACAACCAAGTTGACATTTTGCAAAAGTAAACATCCCAATCAATAAAGGACATGTCACATCTCCCAGCCACTTGCAATTGTTTATACTATCCAAATGCTGGCCAAAACATAAGACACACAAGGCTGAAGCTATCACATTACACACATTCACAAAAACACTACACATTGCAAAAACTTTCGAATCTGCCTCCACAGCCAAGAAACACTAAAACTTTCTTCATCAACCAGCTCAACACACTCCATAGGCCTCAAACCACCAAAGCTCAAGCCTGAAACAAGCCTGACCTGAGCTCTACCATTTCTCACCTTTCAAACCAGTTCCCTTCGAATCTCACTATACAGCCATCAAACACTCCATTTTTCTTCACCAACAAGTCAAGCATACCACAAGGAGTCAAAACCACCCTTTTCTTTGAACTGAAACAGCCTGTACACAAAGTGCATTTCCTGCTACACCAGAAGTGAATCTCTCAAAGCAGCTTGCCTAAGCTCATTCCAGGCTTTCCATTAGCTTCAAGGGGTTCAGGGGAGTTGTTCTGCATCAAAGCAAGGCCAAAAGAGCTCACATTCACCAGTTCTTCATCTCAGGTAGTCTCAAATTTCAAACTTTTAAAGCTTGTTTCTTTTGCTACAAATTGAAAGTACATGCTCTGGGGATCACTGTGATGTGTTTAGAATTTAAAATGGTGGGAAAATGAGCATTTGGTGAGCGTCTGAAAGTTTGGCCCCATTTTTATTTTGCTTCGATTCAAGTTGTTCTTGTTGGTAAAATGATGTTTGATCATGGATTTGGGTTGTAGGGAGTGTGGGGAATGTTTCTGGGCAGTTAATTTGACATGGGGTGGCCTGGATGAGAAACTAGGGTTTTGGTATGGCCGGAGAAGACGACCGGAGCTCATCTCCGGTCGCCTGAGTGTAATTAGGGTTAAGCCTGGTTAATTAAGCAACTTTGAATCTTGAGCGTAGGATCATCTGACTTTGTTTGACTTCGCGCGTGGATGAGTGGTGCAGATGGGTCCACTGTGCCCTAATCATCATTAACTCATTTAATTATTTCATAAAACCTAATTAAAGTCAGAAGCAATCTGGACCCTTCATAAACGCGCGCGGTCAATGGTTTCCACCCCAGTTCAAATCTCCACCATCAGATTGAAATACTTTCCATTTTATTTACTTTTTATTTCATTTTATTTCATTTAAATTGCATAATTAATTTAAAATAGCATAAAATTCTTAAAAAATTATGAAACTTTTTTCTTTAAAGTTTTATTAATTTTTAAGACCCAAAAATATTTTTATTTTATTTTTTATCATTAAAAAAGTATTTTTAAATATTTAAAAGATTATTTTTAATTGATTAATGGGAATTAATTAATTAAAAATACTTTTAGGTATTTAAAAATTACAAAAAAATTCATGAAATGTTCTAAGACATTTAGAAACATTGTCCAACCTTCAAACCAAATTTCTTTTTTGATCTTGATGCATTTTAAGAATTTTTCATTGAATTAAATCTCATTTTGTGCATTATTTTGATCACAAGTTTAAAAATCCATTTCTGCCTATTGGTGAAGGTTGAGACATTGATTCTTTTTGCATTGTTTTCCATTTGACATGTATTTTCAAGGTTAAAAGGGCCATGATTTGATCTTGCATTTTCCAATTGATTGGCATTTATTTTGATAAGAACCCTAAAAAACCCTAATAACTTGAAAAATTCATATCTTAAGTTTGGTTGAGAGTTGAGAGCTCTCCTTTGGGCAGTGGTTCATCATAGGCCTAGGGTTTCTTTGGGTGCCATTTTCCATTTTTTATCATGAGGTTTGCTTCTGTTTTTGGTTTGTGTTTGATGTTTGATCCATGAACCCTAATTTGGGCTTTCATTTGCATCCCTCTTGCATTTCCTTGCATAACATGACTTGTCTTTGCATTTTGTGCATGCTTATGATTCATTTGACATCTTAAGACATGTTTGAAGCATCATTGATCATTGCATTACATATTTGCCTTGTCATTTGTCTTGTTTGCTTCATAACATTTCATGCTTGTTCATGCTTCTGAACTTGCATCATTTGCATTCATAATCTTGTATGAACATCCCCATTGCTTTGCCTCATGTTTGCAGAACTTCATAACATCATAATCATCATGTGCATGCTTCTGGTTTGGCCTAGCATCATGTCATTTCATTTCATTTAGCATTGCATTGCATTTGTTTCTAACATTTCAGGTGGTAAGTAAACTTGAGAAGTGAATTTGCCTTCACTTCTCATAACTTTTCTTCTCATCTCTCTTGCATAGCATGCTGCATTTATACATGTGTTTGAGTTTGAGCTTGCTCATTCTTGCTTCTCCCACTTTCTTTCTTCAAGTGACTTGACTTCTTGAATGAAGCAAGTCACTTTGCTTCTCTTGATCTTGTTCATCTGCTTCCTGGTGGCTCCTTTGAAGATCTTCTTGGTGAAACCTCACAAACCTTAGGACCAACCAAGCATGACAATGAATTAGGGTTTTTGATTAGTATCCCCTCATAGTTTTACCTTTGTGTCTCTCTTTGAGTCTTCTCTTCTCATCTCATAATCAGGGACTAAACCCTAAAGGCTTTAAGACTTTGTGCTTAGGGTTATGCCTGCATCCTTCTCTTAGGATGGAGTGTATAACTTTAATCCTAAGTATTAAACCCTTAAGGTGTTTAAATCTTTTAATCAATTCATTTAATAAATATCAAGACATCACACTTGTAACTTGGGCCTTGCATTAGGGTTCTAATTCTTCCTTAACTGGTTAAGAAGGACTAACCCTAGTGTTAATGGACAAGTCCCCCTCAAGTTGTCTTACAAATCATAAAACTCACTTCATCATCATACCATTAAATAAAACCCACTTAATCAAAGGCTTGTTTTGTCATGAGTTTAATCCCTAATCATGGATTAAGTTGAGGAGCTTTCCTCAGCTTAAACATTCTCATCTACTATCCTTCTTTTAGGATGGTGTAATGAGTCTGTTTAATCCATGATTATGGCTTAACCTCATTATTCAACACTAAACAAAAACACCAAAAACATCTAAATAATCACAAGTAGGTTAATGATCTTAACTCTACATCAAAAGGTGATTAAGTGTGAGAATCTGACTTCACACTTAAGGTATTCTCATTACCCCTAATCAGAGGGAAGATGTGATGAGTTTACTAAATCCATTGGTTTAGGCTTAAGCTCATTAACTTATGACAAACTCCAAAAACAATAAAAGACTGAAAACACAAAAACAAACAATAATCGTCTCCTCCGGGATTCTTTTCTCATCTCATTCACTCATAAACGAGAACTTGCTTCTTCCGTCTAATGCAAGACAGTTAGCATCTGTGCCAGACAGATCATACACTTGAGTATTGACAAGCAAGCTGTTCACAAGTCAATTCATCTTTCAGTCTCTTTGGGTCGAACTACGGTGTTCTGACTTCCTCATTGCACGAGAGGATACGTAGGCATAACTTAACGGTTATCGAACAAAAGTCTCTGTATATTCCCCCTCTTTCAGCTTCATTCTTTTAGCCTCATGATCTTGAGCATATTCTCATCCTTACACTGACACTGTACATTTATACACTTCACTTTTCCCTTGCACTGACACCTGTACATCTTTTCCAGCTATTGTATACACAAATTGCACTGACACTACCCCTTTGAAACACAAATCTTTTAAGCGTGGATCCCGTCGAGTACGACGGACAATCTGGGTGCTAATACCTTCCCAGGTTGTAACCAACCCCCTTTCTCAGTCTCTCTGGTTCGCAAACCGTCTTATCCATCTTTTTCTAGGTCTATGCAGCATTGCCTTTCCTCCGGGATAAAAATGCCTAGCTGGCGACTCTATTCATCTCCAGTGAGTTCACGGCTGTGTGTTCTCATTGTTCCTTTCGCCGACCGTTCGCGTCTGTACCTTCATCTGACCCATTTTCATTTGTCGGGAGCGACACATAGCATGCCTTGCCATGACATTTCAAGCATCCATGTGACTCATTTGACATCATAAGACATATTGAAAGCATGTTTGATCATTGCATCTTGCATTTGCCATGTTGTATGCCATGTGCACTTCATAACTTTTCATGTGTTTTCATGGTTCCTAACTTGCTTCATTTGCATTCATAAGCTTGTATGATCATTTCCATGTGCTGCCTTATGTTTGTAGCATCTCATAGCATCATTAGCATCATGTATATGCTTCTGGTTTTGTTTCTCATCATGTCATCCCATCCCATCCCATTTTGCATTGCATTGCATCTCTTTTCTAACCTTTCAGGTGGTAAGTGGCTTTGAGAAGTGAATTTGCCTTCACTTCTCATACTTTCTTCTCATCTCTCTCTTGCATCCATTGCTGCATTTTTATATGTGTTTGAGATTGAGCTTGCTCATTCTTCTTCTTCCTACTTTCTTTCTTCAAGTGACTTGACTTCTTAAATGAAGCAAGTTACTTTGCTCCTCCTGATCCTTTCATCTGCTTCCTGGTGGTTCCATTGAAGATCTTTTCTTGAAAACCTCACAAACCTTAGGAACAACCAAGCATGACAATGATTAGGGTTTTGATTAGTCTCCCCTCTTAGTTTTACCTTTGTGTCTCTTTGAGTCTTCTCTTCTCATCTCATAATCAGGGACTAAACCCTAAAGGCTTTAAGGCTTTGTGATTAAGCTTATGCCTGCATCCTTCTCTTAGGATGGAGTGTATAACTTTAATCCTAAGTGTTAAACCCTTAATGTGTTTAACTCCTTTAATCAATCCACTTAATAATCATCAAGACATCACACTTGTAACTTGGGCCTTGCATTAGGGTTCTAATTCTTCCTTAAATGGTTAAGAAGGACTAACCCTAGTGTTAATGGACAAGTCCCCCTCAAGTTGTCTTACAAATCATAAAAATCACTTCATCATCATACCATTAAATAAAATCCACTTAATCAAAGGCTTGTTTTGTCATGAGTTTAATCCCTAATCATGGATTAAGTTGGGGAGCTTTCCTCAGCTTAAACATTCTCATCTATTATCCTTCTATTAGGATGGTGTAATGAGTCTGTTTAATCCCTGATTATGGCTTAACCTCATTACTCAACACTAAACAAAAACACCAAAAACACCTAAATAATCACAAGTAGGTTAATGATTTTAATCCTACACCATAGGTGATTAAGTGTGAGAATCTGACTTCACACTTAAGGTATTCTCATTACCCCTAATCAGAGGGAAGATGTGATGAGTTTACTAAATCCATTGGTTTAGACTTAAGCTCATTAACTTATGACAAAATCCAAAAACAATAAAAGACTGAAAACAAAAAAACAAACAATAATCGTCTCCTTCGGGATTCTTTTCTCATCATCTTCACTCACAAACGAGAACTTGCTTCTTCCGTCTAATGCAAGACAGTTTGCACCTGAGCCAGACAGGTCATACACTTGAGCATAGACAAGCAAGCAGTTCATCAGTCAACTCATCTTTCAGTCTCTTTGGGTCGAACTACGGTGTTCTGACTTCCTCATTGCACGAGAGGATACGTAGGCATAACTTAACAGTTATCGAACAAAAGTCTCTGTATATTCCCCCTCTTTCCAGCTTTATTCTTTAAGCCTCATACTCTTGAGTATTTCACTCCTGTTCTTACACTGACACTGTATATATCACACTTCACTTCTTACACTGACACCTGTACATTCTTTTCCAGCTATTTTATACACAGATTGCACTGATACTACCCCTTTAAAACACAAATCTTTTAAGCGTGGATCCCGTCGAGTACGGCAGACAATCTGGGTGCTAATACCTTCCCAGGTTGTAACCAACCCCCTTTCTCAGTCTCGCTGGTTCGCAACCGTCTTATCCATCTTTTCTTAGGCCTATGCAGCATTGCCTTTCCTCTGGGATAAAAATGCCTAGCTGGCGACTCTATTCATCTCCAGTGAGTTCACGGCTGTGTGTTCTCATTGTCCCTTTCGCCGACCGTTCGCGTCTGTACCTTTATTTGGGGCATTCCCCATTTATCGGGAGCGACAATATGGTCTGGAGTAATCAGGGTCTGAATCTTCCTGATGCTGGTCAACTCAGGCTCAAAGAAATGATAGGAGATGTTACTCTTCTTAGGTGCCATGTTGCTGAGACAGATGCTGATAATAACACTGAAGATTGGCCTCTGACAGGCTGAGACTAATGATACAGGTGACTGAAGCAGGTAGCTGATAGCTGAAGCAAGTGCTGATGAAGACAGGTCTAAGCTGAAGAAGGGGTCAAAACCAAGCCAAAATGATAGGAAGGATACCCTGAAAAACAAATAAACACATGTCAAAATGATGCAAATGAGGATGTATGCAAATGATATGCAAGGGTTTGTGACTGAGCCGGATCTGATTAACTGCTCTGATATAGGTCCATATATGTTCAAGAAATCCAGATGGAGGCTCATAAGTCCAGTAACCAAGGTGGGGGACTCAAATAAAGAGTCACATGTCCAGGGTTAAAATCACAAGAACTGTTCCAAAATGGAGTACTCTTAATCAAACAAAGTAACAGGGTATGCTGAGGTCAAGGGTACCTGCAAACCTGTAAACAGCCCAACCCCCCTCACAGGTGATGTTCTAAAACAAGGATCCTCAGACTTGGATCAGTTATGAGAAGTGTAAACACTTCTAACCCGGAGGTACAGTGTTTACAATAACCATAAAAGATCCTCCTCTAATTCACCTCAGTTTCTGAAGGTCAATACTAAAGGTCATCCAGACTTAGCAGGCTTCCCAGATAGCCCTAGTACTACAGGAAATCTGCAGCACATAGTTCTCAAGAAGAAACCCATATCTGAACCGTGTTTCATATTCCCGCACCAGACCGAAATGGAATGGGAAAGAACATGAACCACTCTAGCCTAGGTGTCACTCAGGTCCCAGGTATAGGACCTTAACTCTCAGTAGAACCCCCACCCACCAAAACAGAAACAATAGATCCAGCCAGAATAGTATGACAGTATGATGTATGTAAAGCTATAAAGAAAGCAATAAAACAACTGTACATAAAGCAAGAATAAATACAAAATAATCACAAATAGCACATAACACCCCAGTAAACACAAATCAAACAAACGCTAGGAGGAAACCACAAAAGGAATCAGAAGCCCTGGTTACAGTATAAGGCTCCCCAGCAGAGTCGCCAAGCTGTCGCTCCCGATAAATGGGAAATGGCCCAAATAAAGGTACAGACGCGAACGGTCGGCAAAAAGAACAATGAGAACACACAGCAGTGAACTCACTGGAAAAGAAAAGAGTCGCCAGCTAGGCATTTTCATCCCGGAGGAAAGGTAATGCTGCATAGACCTAGAAAAGATATGGATAGGACGGTTTGCGAACCAGAGAGACTGAGAAAGGGGGTTGGTCACAACCTGGGAAGGTATTAGCACCCAGATTGTCCGTCGTACTCGACGGGATCCACGCTTAAAAGATTTGTGTTTTAAAAGGGGTAGTGTCAGTGCAATTTGTGTACAAAAGAGCTGGAAACAGATGTACATGTGTCTGTGTAAAAGAAAGTGAAGTGTGATAAGTATAGTGTCAGTGTAAGGACAAGAGTGAAATGCTCAAGATCATGAGGCTTAAAGAATAGTGCTGGAAGAGGGGGAATATACAAAGACTTTTGTTCGATAACTGTTAAGTTATGCCTACGTATCCTCTCGTGCAATGAGGAAGTCAGAACACCGTAGTTCGACCCAAAGAGACTGAAAGGTGAATTGACTTATGAACTGCTTACTTGCCTATGCTCAAGTGTATGACCTGTCTGGCTCAGGTGCAAACTGTCTTGCATTAGACGGAAGAAGCAAGTTTTCGTTTGTGAATGAAGGAGATGAGAAAAGAATCCCGAAGGAGACGATTATTGTTTGTTTTTGAGTTTTTCAGTTTTTTATTTCTTTTTAAAGTTTGTCATAAGTTAATGAGCTTGAGCCTAAACCAATGGATTAGCAAACTCATCACATCTTCCCTCTGATTAGGGGTAATGAGAATACCTTAAGTGTGAAGTCAGATTCTCACACTTAATCACCTTTGATGCAGGATTAAGGTCATTAACCTACTTGTGATTATTTAGATGTTTTTTAGTATTTTTGTTTAGTGTTAAGTAATGAGATTAAGCCATAATCAGGGATTAAACAGACTCATTACACCATCCTAATAGAAGGATAATAGATGAGAATGTTTAAGCTGAGGAAAGCTCCTCAACTTAATCCATGATTAGGGATTAAACTCATGACAAAACAAGCCTTTGGTTAAGTGGATTTTATTTAAGGATATGATGATGAAGTGATTTTTAGGGTTTGTAAGACAACTTGAGGAGGACTTGTCCATTAACACTAGGGTTAGTCCTTCTTAACCAGTTAAGGAATAATTAGAACCCTAATGCAAGGCCCAAGTTACAAGTGTGATGCCTTGGTGATTATTAAGTGAATTGACTAAGAGATTTAAACACATTAAGGGTTTAACACTTAGGATTAAAGTTATACACTCCATCCTAATAGAAGGATGCAGGCATAAGCTTAATCACAAAGCCTTAAAGCCTTTAGGGTTTAGTCCCTGATTATGAGATGAGAAAGAGAAGACTCAATGAGACACAAAGGTGAAACTAAGTGGGAAGACTAATCAAAACCCTAATCATTGTCATGCTTGGTTGTTCCTAAGGTTTGTGAGGTTTACAAGAGAAGTCTACAATGGAAACACCAGGAAGCAGATGAAAGGATCAGGAGAAACAAAGGAACTTGCTTCATTCAAGAAGTCAAGCCACTTGAAGAAAGAAAGTAAGAAGAAAAAGAATGAGCAAGCCCAATCTCAAACACATATCAAAATGCAGCATGGATGCAAGAGAGAGATGAAAAGAAATTGTGAGAAGTGAAGGCAAATTCACTTCTCAAAGTTGCTTACCACCTGAAAAGTTAGTGAAAGAAATGCAATGCAATGCCAAAGGGAATGAAATGGCATGATGAGAAACAAAACCAGAAGCATATATGGTATGATAATGATTCTATGAGATGATGCAAACATGAGATAAGGCATGGTGATGATCATATAAGCTCATGGATGCAAGAGAAGCAAGCTAAGACACATGAACATACATGAAAAGTTATGAAATGCATATGGCATACAACATGGAAAATGCAAGATGCAATGATCAAACATGCTTTCAATATGTCTTAAGATGTCAAGTGAATCAAATGGATGCATAAAATGCTATGGCAAGTCATGTTATGCAAGCAAATGCAAGATGGATGCATATGGAAGCCCAAATTAGGGTTTATGATCAAAGCATCAAACACAAACCAAAATCAGAAGCAAACATTAAGATAAAAAATTGAAAATGCATTCAAAGGATCCCTAATCCTATACTAACTCACTGCCCAAAGGAGAAGCTTCAACTCTTAACCAAATTCAAGTGATGATTTTCCTAAGTTTTTTAGGGTTTTAGGGTTCCTTAACAAGAAAAAATGCCAAACAAATGGAAAATGAAAGATCAAATCCTGACCATTTAATCCTACAAACTACATGATATGCTAAACACAATGCAAAAAGAACCAAAGTCCAACTCTTTAGGGTTAGGCAGAAATGATTTTTGGAAGCTTGGATCAAAATAATGCCTAAAAATGATTTTAATTCCATGGAAAAATCTCAAAATGCATCAAGATCAAAAAAGAAATTTGGTTTGAGGGTTGGACAATGTTTCTAAATGTTTTTAAAGGTTTCATGAATTTTTTGGTGATTTTTAAATACCTAAAAGTATTTTTAATTAATTAATTCTCATTAATTAATAAAAAATAAACTCTTAAATATTTAAAAATACTTTTTTAATGAAAAAAATAAAAATAAAAATATTTTTGTGTTCTGAAATTAAATAATAACTTGTATAAAAAATTTCAGAATTTTTGAAAAGGTTTTACTATTTTTAAATAAATGTACAAAACAATGTAATTAAATGAAAATAAAAATGAATTTAAACTGAAATAAAGAAAAGTCAACAGATCCAAGGGCCCTCATTTAAACTCACACACGCGCGCATTGACTTGGCGCCATATCCAAGGGCCAGCATTCAAACTCACTAACCCTAATTAATTAGCCCTAATCAGCCCTTAATGACTTTCAGGTGACCGGAACAGTGTTCCGGTCATCTTCTCCGATCATCCAAAACCATAAACTCCCTCTACACGCATCTAAAACAAATTCTAATTAAACAGAAATGATCCCCACTCAAAAACGAATCAAAACCCCCATTCAAACAACATTTATCTTTCCTAAACAAAGAGAATCGAATCAATCTAGTTCTAGGGCAAAAAGTTTCAGAGACTGCATACATACTCATCTCTTCACCATTTTCAAAACCAACAACATATTCATGATCAGGGAAGCATGTAGAAGCTATTAAGAACTTAAAAAATCATTTCTGGAAAAAAAAGTTCTTGAGCTACCTGAGTTTTGAAGCTTTCAGTTTGCAGCTTTCTGGCTTCTTTCCTTTGTGCAATCCACTCCTATGACCTCCCTTATGAACTCTGGATGTTTAGAGAAGGTTTGTGCTGGCTGGTTTGAGAGTTTGAACAGGTTCTGTTCAAGCTCAGGTGAGAATCGTGTTCTTGATTCTTTGAGTTTCAGGTTGATTTAGGGGGTGCTTTGTGATCAGGGTGATGTGTTGAGAAGGTCTGTGAAGTTTGTTTGAGTGTTTGTGGCTTGTATGAAGAATTTCGAAAGCTTTTGCTCTAAGGGTGGAAAATGAGGATGCTGTGTTCTTGTGTGTTTCAGGCTTGCTTCTTGTGATGTTTAACTTGCATTTGATTTGTATAAACAAAGCTCATTGGTCAGAAGATGTGACATGCCCTTTTGTGATAGGTATGGTAGCTTTTGCAATTTTGTCAACTTTGTGTAAGAGAAAGCATGGGTCTTGTTCTAGCCATGTACAAGGGCTGTGGGCTGCGCAGCATGGTGAGGGGAAAGGCTAGGGTGGTTCAGCAACCAAGGCAGCAAGTGGATGAGAAGTGATCATGAGCTTTTGCAACTTGACTTTGCTTTTGGTTTTCATGAAGGAAACTTGATCCATGGGCCATAAAACTTGTAATCCTTTGCCCCATTCTGATTTTTAAGACTTGTGTGATGTTTGTATAAGGATTAGACATCAATTAGAAGTCACAAATTGCCTTGGTACAAGTTTTTGCAAGTTTCTCATTTGGTGCATAATTTGAAAATTTAGTGATTTTTGCCAACTTTGATGAACCATAACTTTTGATCAAAAATGAATTAGGTCATGTTCTTGTACTTTTTGAAAAGGGAAAGATCTATTCTACAACTTTCATGACCAAAGTTTTCCCATTTGAAACCTTTTTGAATCAAAAAGTAAGGGTTGAAAAAGTTGCATAAAAATGACATTTTCATTAAAAGTCAAACTTGCCCAAAAAGTCAACTTTGCAAAAACTTGTAATTCTTGAATTTTGTGAACTTCCAACTTCTTCCATGATCAAATAAAGATCATATACACCCAAAATGATGAAGATCACCCCTTGGTTGGGTCATTGGGGGCCTCAGATGCCCTGATTTTGCACTGACTTGTCCAGAAAGTCAACTCTTGATCAGATGACTTCCCCATGGAATTTCTTCATGAAAATTGATATGCATACTCCCTATACCATATAGAGACCAATAGAAACAAGAATGACCAAAAATTTGAAGTTATGGCCTCTGAAACCAAAACCCTAATTTTAGGTCATCTGTGCAGTCAAGCCTGGCTCTGCTTCCATACAAATCCAAGTTCTTGTGATTCTTTGGCACTTTTGACTTTGAGAGGATGTAATATGATATAAGAACATACATGGACCCCTTTTAAGTGATTGATGACCTTTGGAGTGGCTCAAGAAGCTCTTGGATTGCTCAGATCACAAGCCCTAGATGCAGATGACTTTGAATCTATGCAGTGAATCAAAAATGTGGTATGAGATGGTATGATTGAGATTATGCATATGAAATGATAACAAGCTATGGTGTGAATGGGTGAGGGCAAATTTGGGGTGTTTACAGATAGATATTCTTATTATGAATGCTATAAATATCTAACTTACATTGATAAATTGTTAAAAATGCTAAACAAAAAATATATTTATATTTTGCCCAAATATATTTCAACAGAATAACACATAAAAGATTAACACTTAAGATGAATATATAAGATATCATCTAACACATAGATTATTAAGAATCTTATAAGAATGAAGACTAATTAGTACTACATTTTGTTTTTTCATAAGCAAATGAGATTGAATTAAAAATTATTAGGGGTGCTTAACCCAAGGTTACAAAAGAAACAAATGACAAGACAAGAAACATTTGTCCCAACTCTAAGATACACATTAAGCCAATCCTACGAAAGCGACTTAATTGCACCTAAACCTTCAAAATTAGACAACATAATATCTTTAAAAAGGATATCATTCCTACACTTTCAAATCACCCAACAAATAGTCAAATAAAAAAAACCCAAATGTAAGGAAAAATGCGACTTACAAGCGAAATAAATAAATGTGACATTTATATATATTACAATAAATGTCACAATTATAAAAATTATATTTTAAAAATAAATGTCACTTTAAATTTTTAATATATTTATAGATTTGATATTCTGATTATATTTTTAATTAAGTACTCTGAATTTATTATCCCTACATATAAAATCAGCTCATATAGACTTCTCTTCACTTCATCTTACTTAACTTTATGTGTATGTTTGAAAATTAATAAAATCATAATCATGTTGAAATCATACGTATTAATATTAAATAATTTTAGGCTAAATGATTAAAATTTAAATAATTTTTTTCATTGTTTTTATATACACTTAGTTTTTTTTACCATTGAGTATTAACTAAAAGTGAAAAATGTTTTATTGAAATTTAGCAAAAAGAAAAGTTTTACATTTAAACCGATTGTTTATTAGAGTTAATCAAATTTATTTATTTTTGTTAATGAATAATTAATAATTATTTATAATTTTAACTTTTCATAAACAAATATTAAGATAGTCGTGCAACAACATGCGGACTCAACATAAAAGCGCTACACAAGATTTATGGTTAATTATAATTAATTTTTAAATGATAAAGATCATTTCACTGTTACAGGTAAAAAACCTTGTAATGGGTAAGTCTCGTAAGCAAATGTTTGAAATAAAAGAATAAAATAATTGATCCAGTAAAAAGTTTGAATTTAAAAATACAATGACATGAAGTCAAAGTCATATATGATGGTTGAACAATGATTAATATTAAAATATTTTAACTAATATTGTTATACTCTAGTAATATTGTGAACTTAATTCAATCAAAATAAATTGTAAAACTTGATTAATATAAAATACATAACGTATTTTGGTATAGAAGAGAAATTGATCCCAAATCTTAACATTCATGAACTTGTTTGTGTGTTATGTTTTAACGATGTGGAGGACAACAATCATTTATTCATTTCTTGCCCTCTTTCGAAATTAATTTGAAAGAAGATTACGGATTGGGTCGACATTGAGTCGTTACATTGTGATAATGTTTATTTAGTGGTATCGTAACTAAATTATTTTCAATGATGCAATTGATAATATTACGACACTGTGCATAGGTCAATCCACTTGTCGTGGTGGTGGTTAGATTTTTGGTCCACATCAGTTGATAGATGTTCATATTATGATAGATATTCTTATTATGAATGCTATAAATATCTAACTTACATTGATAAATTGTTAAAAATGCTAAACAAAAAATATATTTATATTTTGCCCAAATATATTTCAACAGAATAACACATAAAAGATTAACACTTAAGATGAATATATAAGATATCATCTAACACATAGATTATTAAGAATCTTATAAGAATGAAGACTAATTAGTACTACATTTTGTTTTTTCATAAGCAAATGAGATTGAATTAAAAATTATTAGGGGTGCTTAACCCAAGGTTACAAAAGAAACAAATGACAAGACAAGAAACATTTGTCCCAACTCTAAGATACACATTAAACCAATCCTACGAAAGCGACTTAATTGCACCTAAACCTTCAAAATTAGACAACATAATATCTTTAAAAAGGATATCATTCCTACACTTTCAAATCACCCAACAAATAGTCAAATAAAAAAAACCCAAATGTAAGGAAAAATGCGACTTACAAGCGAAATAAATAAATGTGACATTTATATATATTACAATAAATGTCACAATTATAAAAATTATATTTTTAAAATAAATGTCACTTTAAATTTTTAATATATTTATAGATTTGATATTCTGATTATATTTTTAATTAAGTACTCTGAATTTATTATCCCTACATATAAAATCAGCTCATATAGACTTCTCTTCACTTCATCTTACTTAACTTTATGTGTATGTTTGAAAATTAATAAAATCATAATCATGTTGAAATCATACGTATTAATATTAAATAATTTTAGGCTAAATGATTAAAATTTAAATAATTTTTTTCATTGTTTTTATATACACTTAGTTTTTTTTACCATTGAGTATTAACTAAAAGTGAAAAATGTTTTATTGAAATTTAGCAAAAAGAAAAGTTTTACATTTAAACCGATTGTTTATTATAGTTAATCAAATTTATTTATTTTTGTTAATGAATAATTAATAATTATTTATAATTTTAACTTTTCATAAACAAATATTAAGATAGTCGTGCAACAACATGCAGACTCAACATAAAAGCGCTACACGAGATTTATGGTTAATTATAATTAATTTTTAAATGATAAAGATCATTTCACTGTTACAGGTAAAAAACCTTGTAATGGGTAAGTCTCGTAAGCAAATGTTTGAAATAAAAGAATAAAATAATTGATCCAGTAAAAAGTTTGAATTTAAAAATACAATGACATGAAGTCAAAGTCATATATGATGGTTGAACAATGATTAATATTAAAATATTTTAACTAATATTGTTATACTCTAGTAATATTGTGAACTTAATTCAATCAAAATAAATTGTAAAACTTGATTAATATAAAATACATAACGTATTTTGGTATAGAAGAGAAATTGATCCCAAATCTTAACATTCATGAACTTGTTTGTGTGTTATGTTTTAACGATGTGGAGGACAACAATCATTTATTCATTTCTTGCCCTCTTTCGAAATTAATTTGAAAGAAGATTACGGATTGGGTCGACATTGAGTCGTTACATTGTGATAATGTTTATTTAGTGGTATCGTAACTAAATTATTTTCAATGATGCAATTGATAATATTACGACACTGTGCATAGGTCAATCCACTTGTCGTGGTGGTGGTTAGATTTTTGGTCCACATCAGTTGATAGATGTTCATATTATGATAGATATTCTTATTATGAATGCTATAAATATCTAACTTACATTGATAAATTGTTAAAAATGCTAAACAAAAAATATATTTATATTTTGCCCAAATATATTTCAACAGAATAACACATAAAAGATTAACACTTAAGATGAATATATAAGATATCATCTAACACATAGATTATTAAGAATCTTATAAGAATGAAGACTAATTAGTACTACATTTTGTTTTTTCATAAGCAAATGAGATTGAATTAAAAATTATTAGGGGTGCTTAACCCAAGGTTACAAAAGAAACAAATGACAAGACAAGAAACATTTGTCCCAACTCTAAGATACACATTAAACCAATCCTACGAAAGCGACTTAATTGCACCTAAACCTTCAAAATTAGACAACATAATATCTTTAAAAAGGATATCATTCCTACACTTTCAAATCACCCAACAAATAGTCAAATAAAAAAAACCCAAATGTAAGGAAAAATGCGACTTACAAGCGAAATAAATAAATGTGACATTTATATATATTACAATAAATGTCACAATTATAAAAATTATATTTTTAAAATAAATGTCACTTTAAATTTTTAATATATTTATAGATTTGATATTCTGATTATATTTTTAATTAAGTACTCTGAATTTATTATCCCTACATATAAAATCAGCTCATATAGACTTCTCTTCACTTCATCTTACTTAACTTTATGTGTATGTTTGAAAATTAATAAAATCATAATCATGTTGAAATCATACGTATTAATATTAAATAATTTTAGGCTAAATGATTAAAATTTAAATAATTTTTTTCATTGTTTTTATATACACTTAGTTTTTTTTACCATTGAGTATTAACTAAAAGTGAAAAATGTTTTATTGAAATTTAGCAAAAAGAAAAGTTTTACATTTAAACCGATTGTTTATTATAGTTAATCAAATTTATTTATTTTTGTTAATGAATAATTAATAATTATTTATAATTTTAACTTTTCATAAACAAATATTAAGATAGTCGTGCAACAACATGCAGACTCAACATAAAAGCGCTACACGAGATTTATGGTTAATTATAATTAATTTTTAAATGATAAAGATCATTTCACTGTTACAGGTAAAAAACCTTGTAATGGGTAAGTCTCGTAAGCAAATGTTTGAAATAAAAGAATAAAATAATTGATCCAGTAAAAAGTTTGAATTTAAAAATACAATGACATGAAGTCAAAGTCATATATGATGGTTGAACAATGATTAATATTAAAATATTTTAACTAATATTGTTATACTCTAGTAATATTGTGAACTTAATTCAATCAAAATAAATTGTAAAACTTGATTAATATAAAATACATAACGTATTTTGGTATAGAAGAGAAATTGATCCCAAATCTTAACATTCATGAACTTGTTTGTGTGTTATGTTTTAACGATGTGGAGGACAACAATCATTTATTCATTTCTTGCCCTCTTTCGAAATTAATTTGAAAGAAGATTACGGATTGGGTCGACATTGAGTCGTTACATTGTGATAATGTTTATTTAGTGGTATCGTAACTAAATTATTTTCAATGATGCAATTGATAATATTACGACACTGTGCATAGGTCAATCCACTTGTCGTGGTGGTGGTTAGATTTTTGGTCCACATCAGTTGATAGATGTTCATATTATGATAGATATTCTTATTATGAATGCTATAAATATCTAACTTACATTGATAAATTGTTAAAAATGCTAAACAAAAAATATATTTATATTTTGCCCAAATATATTTCAACAGAATAACACATAAAAGATTAACACTTAAGATGAATATATAAGATATCATCTAACACATAGATTATTAAGAATCTTATAAGAATGAAGACTAATTAGTACTACATTTTGTTTTTTCATAAGCAAATGAGATTGAATTAAAAATTATTAGGGGTGCTTAACCCAAGGTTACAAAAGAAACAAATGACAAGACAAGAAACATTTGTCCCAACTCTAAGATACACATTAAACCAATCCTACGAAAGCGACTTAATTGCACCTAAACCTTCAAAATTAGACAACATAATATCTTTAAAAAGGATATCATTCCTACACTTTCAAATCACCCAACAAATAGTCAAATAAAAAAAACCCAAATGTAAGGAAAAATGCGACTTACAAGCGAAATAAATAAATGTGACATTTATATATATTACAATAAATGTCACAATTATAAAAATTATATTTTTAAAATAAATGTCACTTTAAATTTTTAATATATTTATAGATTTGATATTCTGATTATATTTTTAATTAAGTACTCTGAATTTATTATCCCTACATATAAAATCAGCTCATATAGACTTCTCTTCACTTCATCTTACTTAACTTTATGTGTATGTTTGAAAATTAATAAAATCATAATCATGTTGAAATCATACGTATTAATATTAAATAATTTTAGGCTAAATGATTAAAATTTAAATAATTTTTTTCATTGTTTTTATATACACTTAGTTTTTTTTACCATTGAGTATTAACTAAAAGTGAAAAATGTTTTATTGAAATTTAGCAAAAAGAAAAGTTTTACATTTAAACCGATTGTTTATTATAGTTAATCAAATTTATTTATTTTTGTTAATGAATAATTAATAATTATTTATAATTTTAACTTTTCATAAACAAATATTAAGATAGTCGTGCAACAACATGCAGACTCAACATAAAAGCGCTACACGAGATTTATGGTTAATTATAATTAATTTTTAAATGATAAAGATCATTTCACTGTTACAGGTAAAAAACCTTGTAATGGGTAAGTCTCGTAAGCAAATGTTTGAAATAAAAGAATAAAATAATTGATCCAGTAAAAAGTTTGAATTTAAAAATACAATGACATGAAGTCAAAGTCATATATGATGGTTGAACAATGATTAATATTAAAATATTTTAACTAATATTGTTATACTCTAGTAATATTGTGAACTTAATTCAATCAAAATAAATTGTAAAACTTGATTAATATAAAATACATAACGTATTTTGGTATAGAAGAGAAATTGATCCCAAATCTTAACATTCATGAACTTGTTTGTGTGTTATGTTTTAACGATGTGGAGGACAACAATCATTTATTCATTTCTTGCCCTCTTTCGAAATTAATTTGAAAGAAGATTACGGATTGGGTCGACATTGAGTCGTTACATTGTGATAATGTTTATTTAGTGGTATCGTAACTAAATTATTTTCAATGATGCAATTGATAATATTACGACACTGTGCATAGGTCAATCCACTTGTCGTGGTGGTGGTTAGATTTTTGGTCCACATCAGTTGATAGATGTTCATATTATGATAGATATTCTTATTATGAATGCTATAAATATCTAACTTACATTGATAAATTGTTAAAAATGCTAAACAAAAAATATATTTATATTTTTCCCAAATATATTTCAACAGAATCACACATAAAAGATTAACACTTAAGATGAATATATAAGATATCATCTAACACATAGATTATTAAGAATCTTATAAGAATGAAGACTAATTAGTACTACATTTTGTTTTTTCATAAGCAAATGAGATTGAATTAAAAATTATTAGGGGTGCTTAACCCAAGGTTACAAAAGAAACAAATGACAAGACAAGAAACATTTGTCCCAACTCTAAGATACACATTAAACCAATCCTACGAAAGCGACTTAATTGCACCTAAAGCGTCAAAATTAGACAACATAATATCTTTAAAAAGGATATCATTCCTACACTTTCAAATCACCCAACAAATAGTCAAATAAAAAAAACCCAAATGTAAGGAAAAATGCGACTTACAAGCGAAATAAATAAATGTGACATTTATATATATTACAATAAATGTCACAATTATAAAAATTATATTTTTAAAATAAATGTCACTTTAAATTTTTAATATATTTATAGATTTGATATTCTGATTATATTTTTAATTAGTTACTCTGAATTTATTATCCCTACATATAAAATCAGCTCATATAGACTTCTCTTCACTTCATCTTACTTAACTTTATGTGTATGTTTGAAAATTAATAAAATCATAATCATGTTGAAATCATACGTATTAATATTAAATAATTTTAGGCTAAATGATTAAAATTTAAATAATTTTTTTCATTGTTTTTATATACACTTAGTTTTTTTTACCATTGAGTATTAACTAAAAGTGAAAAATGTTTTATTGAAATTTAGCAAAAAGAAAAGTTTTACATTTAAACCGATTGTTTATTAGAGTTAATCAAATTTATTTATTTTTGTTAATGAATAATTAATAATTATTTATAATTTTAACTTTTCATAAACAAATATTAAGATAGTCGTGCAACAACATGCGGACTCAACATAAAAGCGCAACACGAGATTTATGGTTAATTATAATTAATTTTTAAATGATAAAGATCATTTCACTGTTACAGGTAAAAAACCTTGTAATGGGTAAGTCTCGTAAGCAAATGTTTGAAATAAAAGAATAAAATAATTGATCCAGTAAAAAGTTTGAATTTAAAAATACAATGACATGAAGTCAAAGTCATAGATAATGGTTGAACAATGATTAATATTAAAATATTTTAACTAATATTGTTATACTCTAGTAATATTGTGAACTTAATTCAATCAAAATAAATTGTAAAACTTGATTAATATAAAATACATAACGTATTTTGGTATAGAAGAGAAATTGATCCCAAATCTTAACATTCATGAACTTGTTTGTGTGTTATGTTTTAACGATGTGGAGGACAACAATCATTTATTCATTTCTTGCCCTCTTTCGAAATTAATTTGAAAGAATATTACGGATTGGGTCGACATTGAGTCGTTACATTGTGATAATGTTTATTTAGTGGTATCGTAACTAAATTATTTTCAATGATGCAATTGATAATATTACGACACTGTGCATAGGTCAATCCACTTGTCGTGGTGGTGGTTAGATTTTTGGTCCACATCAGTTGATAGATGTTCATATTATGATAGATATTCTTATTATGAATGCTATAAATATCTAACTTACATTGATAAATTGTTAAAAATGCTAAACAAAAAATATATTTATATTTTGCCCAAATATATTTCAACAGAATCACACATAAAAGATTAACACTTAAGATGAATATATAAGATATCATCTAACACATAGATTATTAAGAATCTTATAAGAATGAAGACTAATTAGTACTACATTTTGTTTTTTCATAAGCAAATGAGATTGAATTAAAAATTATTAGGGGTGCTTAACCCAAGGTTACAAAAGAAACAAATGACAAGACAAGAAACATTTGTCCCAACTCTAAGATACACATTAAACCAATCCTACGAAAGCGACTTAATTGCACCTAAAGCGTCAAAATTAGACAACATAATATCTTTAAAAAGGATATCATTCCTACACTTTCAAATCACCCAACAAATAGTCAAATAAAAAAAACCCAAATGTAAGGAAAAATGCGACTTACAAGCGAAATAAATAAATGTGACATTTATATATATTACAATAAATGTCACAATTATAAAAATTATATTTTTAAAATAAATGTCACTTTAAATTTTTAATATATTTATAGATTTGATATTCTGATTATATTTTTAATTAATTACTCTGAATTTATTATCCCTACATATAAAATCAGCTCATATAGACTTCTCTTCACTTCATCTTACTTAACTTTATGTGTATGTTTGAAAATTAATAAAATCATAATCATGTTGAAATCATACGTATTAATATTAAATAATTTTAGGCTAAATGATTAAAATTTAAATAATTTTTTTCATTGTTTTTATATACACTTAGTTTTTTTTACCATTGAGTATTAACTAAAAGTGAAAAATGTTTTATTGAAATTTAGCAAAAAGAAAAGTTTTACATTTAAACCGATTGTTTATTAGAGTTAATCAAATTTATTTATTTTTGTTAATGAATAATTAATAATTATTTATAATTTTAACTTTTCATAAACAAATATTAAGATAGTCGTGCAACAACATGCGGACTCAACATAAAAGCGCAACACGAGATTTATGGTTAATTATAATTAATTTTTAAATGATAAAGATCATTTCACTGTTACAGGTAAAAAACCTTGTAATGGGTAAGTCTCGTAAGCAAATGTTTGAAATAAAAGAATAAAATAATTGATCCAGTAAAAAGTTTGAATTTAAAAATACAATGACATGAAGTCAAAGTCATAGATGATGGTTGAACAATGATTAATATTAAAATATTTTAACTAATATTGTTATACTCTAGTAATATTGTGAACTTAATTCAATCAAAATAAATTGTAAAACTTGATTAATATAAAATACATAACGTATTTTGGTATAGAAGAGAAATTGATCCCAAATCTTAACATTCATGAACTTGTTTGTGTGTTATGTTTTAACGATGTGGAGGACAACAATCATTTATTCATTTCTTGCCCTCTTTCGAAATTAATTTGAAAGAAGATTACGGATTGGGTCGACATTGAGTCGTTACATTGTGATAATGTTTATTTAGTGGTATCGTAACTAAATTATTTTCAATGATGCAATTGATAATATTACGACACTGTGCATAGGTCAATCCACTTGTCGTGGTGGTGGTTAGATTTTTGGTCCACATCAGTTGATAGATGTTCATATTATGATAGATATTCTTATTATGAATGCTATAAATATCTAACTTACATTGATAAATTGTTAAAAATGCTAAACAAAAAATATATTTATATTTTTCCCAAATATATTTCAACAGAATCACACATAAAAGATTAACACTTAAGATGAATATATAAGATATCATCTAACACATAGATTATTAAGAATCTTATAAGAATGAAGACTAATTAGTACTACATTTTGTTTTTTCATAAGCAAATGAGATTGAATTAAAAATTATTAGGGGTGCTTAACCCAAGGTTACAAAAGAAACAAATGACAAGACAAGAAACATTTGTCCCAACTCTAAGATACACATTAAACCAATCCTACGAAAGCGACTTAATTGCACCTAAAGCGTCAAAATTAGACAACATAATATCTTTAAAAAGGATATCATTCCTACACTTTCAAATCACCCAACAAATAGTCAAATAAAAAAAACCCAAATGTAAGGAAAAATGCGACTTACAAGCGAAATAAATAAATGTGACATTTATATATATTACAATAAATGTCACAATTATAAAAATTATATTTTTAAAATAAATGTCACTTTAAATTTTTAATATATTTATAGATTTGATATTCTGATTATATTTTTAATTAGTTACTCTGAATTTATTATCCCTACATATAAAATCAGCTCATATAGACTTCTCTTCACTTCATCTTACTTAACTTTATGTGTATGTTTGAAAATTAATAAAATCATAATCATGTTGAAATCATACGTATTAATATTAAATAATTTTAGGCTAAATGATTAAAATTTAAATAATTTTTTTCATTGTTTTTATATACACTTAGTTTTTTTTACCATTGAGTATTAACTAAAAGTGAAAAATGTTTTATTGAAATTTAGCAAAAAGAAAAGTTTTACATTTAAACCGATTGTTTATTAGAGTTAATCAAATTTATTTATTTTTGTTAATGAATAATTAATAATTATTTATAATTTTAACTTTTCATAAACAAATATTAAGATAGTCGTGCAACAACATGCGGACTCAACATAAAAGCGCAACACGAGATTTATGGTTAATTATAATTAATTTTTAAATGATAAAGATCATTTCACTGTTACAGGTAAAAAACCTTGTAATGGGTAAGTCTCGTAAGCAAATGTTTGAAATAAAAGAATAAAATAATTGATCCAGTAAAAAGTTTGAATTTAAAAATACAATGACATGAAGTCAAAGTCATAGATAATGGTTGAACAATGATTAATATTAAAATATTTTAACTAATATTGTTATACTCTAGTAATATTGTGAACTTAATTCAATCAAAATAAATTGTAAAACTTGATTAATATAAAATACATAACGTATTTTGGTATAGAAGAGAAATTGATCCCAAATCTTAACATTCATGAACTTGTTTGTGTGTTATGTTTTAACGATGTGGAGGACAACAATCATTTATTCATTTCTTGCCCTCTTTCGAAATTAATTTGAAAGAATATTACGGATTGGGTCGACATTGAGTCGTTACATTGTGATAATGTTTATTTAGTGGTATCGTAACTAAATTATTTTCAATGATGCAATTGATAATATTACGACACTGTGCATAGGTCAATCCACTTGTCGTGGTGGTGGTTAGATTTTTGGTCCACATCAGTTGATAGATGTTCATATTATGATAGATATTCTTATTATGAATGCTATAAATATCTAACTTACATTGATAAATTGTTAAAAATGCTAAACAAAAAATATATTTATATTTTGCCCAAATATATTTCAACAGAATCACACATAAAAGATTAACACTTAAGATGAATATATAAGATATCATCTAACACATAGATTATTAAGAATCTTATAAGAATGAAGACTAATTAGTACTACATTTTGTTTTTTCATAAGCAAATGAGATTGAATTAAAAATTATTAGGGGTGCTTAACCCAAGGTTACAAAAGAAACAAATGACAAGACAAGAAACATTTGTCCCAACTCTAAGATACACATTAAACCAATCCTACGAAAGCGACTTAATTGCACCTAAAGCGTCAAAATTAGACAACATAATATCTTTAAAAAGGATATCATTCCTACACTTTCAAATCACCCAACAAATAGTCAAATAAAAAAAACCCAAATGTAAGGAAAAATGCGACTTACAAGCGAAATAAATAAATGTGACATTTATATATATTACAATAAATGTCACAATTATAAAAATTATATTTTTAAAATAAATGTCACTTTAAATTTTTAATATATTTATAGATTTGATATTTTGATTATATTTTTAATTAATTACTCTGAATTTATTATCCCTACATATAAAATCAGCTCATATAGACTTCTCTTCACTTCATCTTACTTAACTTTATGTGTATGTTTGAAAATTAATAAAATCATAATCATGTTGAAATCATACGTATTAATATTAAATAATTTTAGGCTAAATGATTAAAATTTAAATAATTTTTTTCATTGTTTTTATATACACTTAGTTTTTTTTACCATTGAGTATTAACTAAAAGTGAAAAATGTTTTATTGAAATTTAGCAAAAAGAAAAGTTTTACATTTAAACCGATTGTTTATTAGAGTTAATCAAATTTATTTATTTTTGTTAATGAATAATTAATAATTATTTATAATTTTAACTTTTCATAAACAAATATTAAGATAGTCGTGCAACAACATGCGGACTCAACATAAAAGCGCAACACGAGATTTATGGTTAATTATAATTAATTTTTAAATGATAAAGATCATTTCACTGTTACAGGTAAAAAACCTTGTAATGGGTAAGTCTCGTAAGCAAATGTTTGAAATAAAAGAATAAAATAATTGATCCAGTAAAAAGTTTGAATTTAAAAATACAATGACATGAAGTCAAAGTCATAGATGATGGTTGAACAATGATTAATATTAAAATATTTTAACTAATATTGTTATACTCTAGTAATATTGTGAACTTAATTCAATCAAAATAAATTGTAAAACTTGATTAATATAAAATACATAACGTATTTTGGTATAGAAGAGAAATTGATCCCAAATCTTAACATTCATGAACTTGTTTGTGTGTTATGTTTTAACGATGTGGAGGACAACAATCATTTATTCATTTCTTGCCCTCTTTCGAAATTAATTTGAAAGAAGATTACGGATTGGGTCGACATTGAGTCGTTACATGATGATAATGTTTATTTAGTGGTATCGTAACTAAATTATTTTCAATGATGCAATTGATAATATTACGACACTGTGCATAGGTCAATCCACTTGTCGTGGTGGTGGTTAGATTTTTGGTCCACATCAGTTGATAGATGTTCATATTATGATAGATATTCTTATTATGAATGCTATAAATATCTAACTTACATTGATAAATTGTTAAAAATGCTAAACAAAAAATATATTTATATTTTTCCCAAATATATTTCAACAGAATCACACATAAAAGATTAACACTTAAGATGAATATATAAGATATCATCTAACACATAGATTATTAAGAATCTTATAAGAATGAAGACTAATTAGTACTACATTTTGTTTTTTCATAAGCAAATGAGATTGAATTAAAAATTATTAGGGGTGCTTAACCCAAGGTTACAAAAGAAACAAATGACAAGACAAGAAACATTTGTCCCAACTCTAAGATACACATTAAACCAATCCTACGAAAGCGACTTAATTGCACCTAAAGCGTCAAAATTAGACAACATAATATCTTTAAAAAGGATATCATTCCTACACTTTCAAATCACCCAACAAATAGTCAAATAAAAAAAACCCAAATGTAAGGAAAAATGCGACTTACAAGCGAAATAAATAAATGTGACATTTATATATATTACAATAAATGTCACAATTATAAAAATTATATTTTTAAAATAAATGTCACTTTAAATTTTTAATATATTTATAGATTTGATATTCTGATTATATTTTTAATTAGTTACTCTGAATTTATTATCCCTACATATAAAATCAGCTCATATAGACTTCTCTTCACTTCATCTTACTTAACTTTATGTGTATGTTTGAAAATTAATAAAATCATAATCATGTTGAAATCATACGTATTAATATTAAATAATTTTAGGCTAAATGATTAAAATTTAAATAATTTTTTTCATTGTTTTTATATACACTTAGTTTTTTTTACCATTGAGTATTAACTAAAAGTGAAAAATGTTTTATTGAAATTTAGCAAAAAGAAAAGTTTTACATTTAAACCGATTGTTTATTAGAGTTAATCAAATTTATTTATTTTTGTTAATGAATAATTAATAATTATTTATAATTTTAACTTTTCATAAACAAATATTAAGATAGTCGTGCAACAACATGCGGACTCAACATAAAAGCGCAACACGAGATTTATGGTTAATTATAATTAATTTTTAAATGATAAAGATCATTTCACTGTTACAGGTAAAAAACCTTGTAATGGGTAAGTCTCGTAAGCAAATGTTTGAAATAAAAGAATAAAATAATTGATCCAGTAAAAAGTTTGAATTTAAAAATACAATGACATGAAGTCAAAGTCATAGATGATGGTTGAACAATGATTAATATTAAAATATTTTAACTAATATTGTTATACTCTAGTAATATTGTGAACTTAATTCAATCAAAATAAATTGTAAAACTTGATTAATATAAAATACATAACGTATTTTGGTATAGAAGAGAAATTGATCCCAAATCTTAACATTCATGAACTTGTTTGTGTGTTATGTTTTAACGATGTGGAGGACAACAATCATTTATTCATTTCTTGCCCTCTTTCGAAATTAATTTGAAAGAAGATTACGGATTGGGTCGACATTGAGTCGTTACATTGTGATAATGTTTATTTAGTGGTATCGTAACTAAATTATTTTCAATGATGCAATTGATAATATTACGACACTGTGCATAGGTCAATCCACTTGTCGTGGTGGTGGTTAGATTTTTGGTCCACATCAGTTGATAGATGTTCATATTATGATAGATATTCTTATTATGAATGCTATAAATATCTAACTTACATTGATAAATTGTTAAAAATGCTAAACAAAAAATATATTTATATTTTGCCCAAATATATTTCAACAGAATAACACATAAAAGATTAACACTTAAGATGAATATATAAGATATCATCTAACACATAGATTATTAAGAATCTTATAAGAATGAAGACTAATTAGTACTACATTTTGTTTTTTCATAAGCAAATGAGATTGAATTAAAAATTATTAGGGGTGCTTAACCCAAGGTTACAAAAGAAACAAATGACAAGACAAGAAACATTTGTCCCAACTCTAAGATACACATTAAACCAATCCTACGAAAGCGACTTAATTGCACCTAAACCTTCAATATTAGACAACATAATATCTTTAAAAAGGATATCATTCCTACACTTTCAAATCACCCAACAAATAGTCAAATAAAAAAACCCAAATGTAAGGAAAAATGCGACTTACAAGCGAAATAAATAAATGTGACATTTATATATATTACAATAAATGTCACAATTATAAAAATTATATTTTTAAAATAAATGTCACTTTAAATTTTTAATATATTTATAGATTTGATATTCTGATTATATTTTTAATTAAGTACTCTGAATTTATTATCCCTACATATAAAATCAGCTCATATAGACTTCTCTTCACTTCATCTTACTTAACTTTATGTGTATGTTTGAAAATTAATAAAATCATAATCATGTTGAAATCATACGTATTAATATTAAATAATTTTAGGCTAAATGATTAAAATTTATATAATTTTTTTCATTGTTTTTATATACACTTAGTTTTTTTTACCATTGAGTATTAACTAAAAGTGAAAAATGTTTTATTGAAATTTAGCAAAAAGAAAAGTTTTACATTTAAACCGATTGTTTATTAGAGTTAATCAAATTTATTTATTTTTGTTAATGAATAATTAATAATTATTTATAATTTTAACTTTTCATAAACAAATATTAAGATAGTCGTGCAACAACATGCGGACTCAACATAAAAGCGCAACACGAGATTTATGGTTAATTATAATTAATTTTTAAATGATAAAGATCATTTCACTGTTACAGGTAAAAAACCTTGTAATGGGTAAGTCTCGTAAGCAAATGTTTGAAATAAAAGAATAAAATAATTGATCCAGTAAAAAGTTTGAATTTAAAAATACAATGACATGAAGTCAAAGTCATAGATGATGGTTGAACAATGATTAATATTAAAATATTTTAACTAATATTGTTATACTCTAGTAATATTGTGAACTTAATTCAATCAAAATAAATTGTAAAACTTGATTAATATAAAATACATAACGTATTTTGGTATAGAAGAGAAATTGATCCCAAATCTTAACATTCATGAACTTGTTTGTGTGTTATGTTTTAACGATGTGGAGGACAACAATCATTTATTCATTTCTTGCCCTCTTTCGAAATTAATTTGAAAGAAGATTACGGATTGGGTCGACATTGAGTCGTTACATTGTGATAATGTTTATTTAGTGGTATCGTAACTAAATTATTTTCAATGATGCAATTGATAATATTACGACACTGTGCATAGGTCAATCCACTTGTCGTGGTGGTGGTTAGATTTTTGGTCCACATCAGTTGATAGATGTTCATATTATGATAGATATTCTTATTATGAATGCTATAAATATCTAACTTACATTGATAAATTGTTAAAAATGCTAAACAAAAAATATATTTATATTTTGCCCAAATATATTTCAACAGAA
The DNA here is from genome assembly GCA_963966055.1 of Lathyrus aphaca. Classification (NCBI taxonomy): domain Eukaryota; kingdom Viridiplantae; phylum Streptophyta; class Magnoliopsida; order Fabales; family Fabaceae; genus Lathyrus; species Lathyrus aphaca. The sequence continues at coordinate 269,007,935 of OZ014525.1, forward strand.
TAACACATAAAAGATTAACACTTAAGATGAATATATAAGATATCATCTAACACATAGATTATTAAGAATCTTATAAGAATGAAGACTAATTAGTACTACATTTTGTTTTTTCATAAGCAAATGAGATTGAATTAAAAATTATTAGGGGTGCTTAACCCAAGGTTACAAAAGAAACAAATGACAAGACAAGAAACATTTGTCCCAACTCTAAGATACACATTAAACCAATCCTACGAAAGCGACTTAATTGCACCTAAACCTTCAATATTAGACAACATAATATCTTTAAAAAGGATATCATTCCTACACTTTCAAATCACCCAACAAATAGTCAAATAAAAAAACCCAAATGTAAGGAAAAATGCGACTTACAAGCGAAATAAATAAATGTGACATTTATATATATTACAATAAATGTCACAATTATAAAAATTATATTTTTAAAATAAATGTCACTTTAAATTTTTAATATATTTATAGATTTGATATTCTGATTATATTTTTAATTAATTACTCTGAATTTATTATCCCTACATATAAAATCAGCTCATATAGACTTCTCTTCACTTCATCTTACTTAACTTTATGTGTATGTTTGAAAATTAATAAAATCATAATCATGTTGAAATCATACGTATTAATATTAAATAATTTTAGGCTAAATGATTAAAATTTAAATAATTTTTTTCATTGTTTTTATATACACTTAGTTTTTTTTACCATTGAGTATTAACTAAAAGTGAAAAATGTTTTATTGAAATTTAGCAAAAAGAAAAGTTTTACATTTAAACCGATTGTTTATTAGAGTTAATCAAATTTATTTATTTTTGTTAATGAATAATTAATAATTATTTATAATTTTAACTTTTCATAAACAAATATTAAGATAGTCGTGCAACAACATGCGGACTCAACATAAAAGCGCAACACGAGATTTATGGTTAATTATAATTAATTTTTAAATGATAAAGATCATTTCACTGTTACAGGTAAAAAACCTTGTAATGGGTAAGTCTCGTAAGCAAATGTTTGAAATAAAAGAATAAAATAATTGATCCAGTAAAAAGTTTGAATTTAAAAATACAATGACATGAAGTCAAAGTCATAGATGATGGTTGAACAATGATTAATATTAAAATATTTTAACTAATATTGTTATACTCTAGTAATATTGTGAACTTAATTCAATCAAAATAAATTGTAAAACTTGATTAATATAAAATACATAACGTATTTTGGTATAGAAGAGAAATTGATCCCAAATCTTAACATTCATGAACTTGTTTGTGTGTTATGTTTTAACGATGTGGAGGACAACAATCATTTATTCATTTCTTGCCCTCTTTCGAAATTAATTTGAAAGAAGATTACGGATTGGGTCGACATTGAGTCGTTACATTGTGATAATGTTTATTTAGTGGTATCGTAACTAAATTATTTTCAATGATGCAATTGATAATATTACGACACTGTGCATAGGTCAATCCACTTGTCGTGGTGGTGGTTAGATTTTTGGTCCACATCAGTTGATAGATGTTCATATTATGATAGATATTCTTATTATGAATGCTATAAATATCTAACTTACATTGATAAATTGTTAAAAATGCTAAACAAAAAATATATTTATATTTTGCCCAAATATATTTCAACAGAATAACACATAAAAGATTAACACTTAAGATGAATATATAAGATATCATCTAACACATAGATTATTAAGAATCTTATAAGAATGAAGACTAATTAGTACTACATTTTGTTTTTTCATAAGCAAATGAGATTGAATTAAAAATTATTAGGGGTGCTTAACCCAAGGTTACAAAAGAAACAAATGACAAGACAAGAAACATTTGTCCCAACTCTAAGATACACATTAAACCAATCCTACGAAAGCGACTTAATTGCACCTAAACCTTCAATATTAGACAACATAATATCTTTAAAAAGGATATCATTCCTACACTTTCAAATCACCCAACAAATAGTCAAATAAAAAAACCCAAATGTAAGGAAAAATGCGACTTACAAGCGAAATAAATAAATGTGACATTTATATATATTACAATAAATGTCACAATTATAAAAATTATATTTTTAAAATAAATGTCACTTTAAATTTTTAATATATTTATAGATTTGATATTCTGATTATATTTTTAATTAAGTACTCTGAATTTATTATCCCTACATATAAAATCAGCTCATATAGACTTCTCTTCACTTCATCTTACTTAACTTTATGTGTATGTTTGAAAATTAATAAAATCATTATCATGTTGAAATCATACGTATTAATATTAAATAATTTTAGGCTAAATGATTAAAATTTAAATAATTTTTTTCATTGTTTTTATATACACTTAGTTTTTTTTACCATTGAGTATTAACTAAAAGTGAAAAATGTTTTATTGAAATTTAGCAAAAAGAAAAGTTTTACATTTAAACCGATTGTTTATTAGAGTTAATCAAATTTATTTATTTTTGTTAATGAATAATTAATAATTATTTATAATTTTAACTTTTCATAAACAAATATTAAGATAGTCGTGCAACAACATGCGGACTCAACATAAAAGCGCAACACGAGATTTATGGTTAATTATAATTAATTTTTAAATGATAAAGATCATTTCACTGTTACAGGTAAAAAACCTTGTAATGGGTAAGTCTCGTAAGCAAATGTTTGAAATAAAAGAATAAAATAATTGATCCAGTAAAAAGTTTGAATTTAAAAATACAATGACATGAAGTCAAAGTCATAGATGATGGTTGAACAATGATTAATATTAAAATATTTTAACTAATATTGTTATACTCTAGTAATATTGTGAACTTAATTCAATCAAAATAAATTGTAAAACTTGATTAATATAAAATACATAACGTATTTTGGTATAGAAGAGAAATTGATCCCAAATCTTAACATTCATGAACTTGTTTGTGTGTTATGTTTTAACGATGTGGAGGACAACAATCATTCATTCATTTCTTGCCCTCTTTCGAAATTAATTTGAAAGAAGATTACGGATTGGGTCGACATTGAGTCGTTACATTGTGATAATGTTTATTTAGTGGTATCGTAACTAAATTATTTTCAATGATGCAATTGATAATATTACGACACTGTGCATAGGTCAATCCACTTGTCGTGGTGGTGGTTAGATTTTTGGTCCACATCAGTTGATAGATGTTCATATTATGATAGATATTCTTATTATGAATGCTATAAATATCTAACTTACATTGATAAATTGTTAAAAATGCTAAACAAAAAATATATTTATATTTAGCCCAAATATATTTCAACAGAATAACACATAAAAGATTAACACTTAAGATGAATATATAAGATATCATCTAACACATAGATTATTAAGAATCTTATAAGAATGAAGACTAATTAGTACTACATTTTGTTTTTTCATAAGCAAATGAGATTGAATTAAAAATTATTAGGGGTGCTTAACCCAAGGTTACAAAAGAAACAAATGACAAGACAAGAAACATTTGTCCCAACTCTAAGATACACATTAAACCAATCCTACGAAAGCGACTTAATTGCACCTAAACCTTCAATATTAGACAACATAATATCTTTAAAAAGGATATCATTCCTACACTTTCAAATCACCCAACAAATAGTCAAATAAAAAAACCCAAATGTAAGGAAAAATGCGACTTACAAGCGAAATAAATAAATGTGACATTTATATATATTACAATAAATGTCACAATTATAAAAATTATATTTTTAAAATAAATGTCACTTTAAATTTTTAATATATTTATAGATTTGATTTTCTGATTATATTTTTAATTAAGTACTCTGAATTTATTATCCCTACATATAAAATCAGCTCATATAGACTTCTCTTCACTTCATCTTACTTAACTTTATGTGTATGTTTGAAAATTAATAAAATCATAATCATGTTGAAATCATACGTATTAATATTAAATAATTTTAGGCTAAATGATTAAAATTTAAATAATTTTTTTCATTGTTTTTATATACACTTAGTTTTTTTTACCATTGAGTATTAACTAAAAGTGAAAAATGTTTTATTGAAATTTAGCAAAAAGAAAAGTTTTACATTTAAACCGATTGTTTATTAGAGTTAATCAAATTTATTTATTTTTGTTAATGAATAATTAATAATTATTTATAATTTTAACTTTTCATAAACAAATATTAAGATAGTCGTGCAACAACATGCGGACTCAACATAAAAGCGCAACACGAGATTTATGGTTAATTATAATTAATTTTTAAATGATAAAGATCATTTCACTGTTACAGGTAAAAAACCTTGTAATGGGTAAGTCTCGTAAGCAAATGTTTGAAATAAAAGAATAAAATAATTGATCCAGTAAAAAGTTTGAATTTAAAAATACAATGACATGAAGTCAAAGTCATAGATGATGGTTGAACAATGATTAATATTAAAATATTTTAACTAATATTGTTATACTCTAGTAATATTGTGAACTTAATTCAATCAAAATAAATTGTAAAACTTGATTAATATAAAATACATAACGTATTTTGGTATAGAAGAGAAATTGATCCCAAATCTTAACATTCATGAACTTGTTTGTGTGTTATGTTTTAACGATGTGGAGGAAAACAATCATTTATTCATTTCTTGCCCTCTTTCGAAATTAATTTGAAAGAAGATTACGGATTGGGTCGACATTGAGTCGTTACATTGTGATAATGTTTATTTAGTGGTATCGTAACTAAATTATTTTCAATGATGCAATTGATAATATTACGACACTGTGCATAGGTCAATCCACTTGTCGTGGTGGTGGTTAGATTTTTGGTCCACATCAGTTGATAGATGTTCATATTATGATAGATATTCTTATTATGAATGCTATAAATATCTAACTTACATTGATAAATTGTTAAAAATGCTAAACAAAAAATATATTTATATTTAGCCCAAATATATTTCAACAGAATAACACATAAAAGATTAACACTTAAGATGAATATATAAGATATCATCTAACACATAGATTATTAAGAATCTTATAAGAATGAAGACTAATTAGTACTACATTTTGTTTTTTCATAAGCAAATGAGATTGAATTAAAAATTATTAGGGGTGCTTAACCCAAGGTTACAAAAGAAACAAATGACAAGACAAGAAACATTTGTCCCAACTCTAAGATACACATTAAACCAATCCTACGAAAGCGACTTAATTGCACCTAAACCTTCAATATTAGACAACATAATATCTTTAAAAAGGATATCATTCCTACACTTTCAAATCACCCAACAAATAGTCAAATAAAAAAACCCAAATGTAAGGAAAAATGCGACTTACAAGCGAAATAAATAAATGTGACATTTATATATATTACAATAAATGTCACAATTATAAAAATTATATTTTTAAAATAAATGTCACTTTAAATTTTTAATATATTTATAGATTTGATTTTCTGATTATATTTTTAATTAAGTACTCTGAATTTATTATCCCTACATATAAAATCAGCTCATATAGACTTCTCTTCACTTCATCTTACTTAACTTTATGTGTATGTTTGAAAATTAATAAAATCATAATCATGTTGAAATCATACGTATTAATATTAAATAATTTTAGGCTAAATGATTAAAATTTATATAATTTTTTTCATTGTTTTTATATACACTTAGTTTTTTTTACCATTGAGTATTAACTAAAAGTGAAAAATGTTTTATTGAAATTTAGCAAAAAGAAAAGTTTTACATTTAAACCGATTGTTTATTAGAGTTAATCAAATTTATTTATTTTTGTTAATGAATAATTAATAATTATTTATAATTTTAACTTTTCATAAACAAATATTAAGATAGTCGTGCAACAACATGCGGACTCAACATAAAAGCGCAACACGAGATTTATGGTTAATTATAATTAATTTTTAAATGATAAAGATCATTTCACTGTTACAGGTAAAAAACCTTGTAATGGGTAAGTCTCGTAAGCAAATGTTTGAAATAAAAGAATAAAATAATTGATCCAGTAAAAAGTTTGAATTTAAAAATACAATGACATGAAGTCAAAGTCATAGATGATGGTTGAACAATGATTAATATTAAAATATTTTAACTAATATTGTTATACTCTAGTAATATTGTGAACTTAATTCAATCAAAATAAATTGTAAAACTTGATTAATATAAAATACATAACGTATTTTGGTATAGAAGAGAAATTGATCCCAAATCTTAACATTCATGAACTTGTTTGTGTGTTATGTTTTAACGATGTGGAGGACAACAATCATTTATTCATTTCTTGCCCTCTTTCGAAATTAATTTGAAAGAAGATTACGGATTGGGTCGACATTGAGTCGTTACATTGTGATAATGTTTATTTAGTGGTATCGTAACTAAATTATTTTCAATGATGCAATTGATAATATTACGACACTGTGCATAGGTCAATCCACTTGTCGTGGTGGTGGTTAGATTTTTGGTCCACATCAGTTGATAGATGTTCATATTATGATAGATATTCTTATTATGAATGCTATAAATATCTAACTTACATTGATAAATTGTTAAAAATGCTAAACAAAAAATATATTTATATTTTGCCCAAATATATTTCAACAGAATAACACATAAAAGATTAACACTTAAGATGAATATATAAGATATCATCTAACACATAGATTATTAAGAATCTTATAAGAATGAAGACTAATTAGTACTACATTTTGTTTTTTCATAAGCAAATGAGATTGAATTAAAAATTATTAGGGGTGCTTAACCCAAGGTTACAAAAGAAACAAATGACAAGACAAGAAACATTTGTCCCAACTCTAAGATACACATTAAACCAATCCTACGAAAGCGACTTAATTGCACCTAAACCTTCAATATTAGACAACATAATATCTTTAAAAAGGATATCATTCCTACACTTTCAAATCACCCAACAAATAGTCAAATAAAAAAACCCAAATGTAAGGAAAAATGCGACTTACAAGCGAAATAAATAAATGTGACATTTATATATATTACAATAAATGTCACAATTATAAAAATTATATTTTTAAAATAAATGTCACTTTAAATTTTTAATATATTTATAGATTTGATATTCTGATTATATTTTTAATTAATTACTCTGAATTTATTATCCCTACATATAAAATCAGCTCATATAGACTTCTCTTCACTTCATCTTACTTAACTTTATGTGTATGTTTGAAAATTAATAAAATCATAATCATGTTGAAATCATACGTATTAATATTAAATAATTTTAGGCTAAATGATTAAAATTTAAATAATTTTTTTCATTGTTTTTATATACACTTAGTTTTTTTTACCATTGAGTATTAACTAAAAGTGAAAAATGTTTTATTGAAATTTAGCAAAAAGAAAAGTTTTACATTTAAACCGATTGTTTATTAGAGTTAATCAAATTTATTTATTTTTGTTAATGAATAATTAATAATTATTTATAATTTTAACTTTTCATAAACAAATATTAAGATAGTCGTGCAACAACATGCGGACTCAACATAAAAGCGCAACACGAGATTTATGGTTAATTATAATTAATTTTTAAATGATAAAGATCATTTCACTGTTACAGGTAAAAAACCTTGTAATGGGTAAGTCTCGTAAGCAAATGTTTGAAATAAAAGAATAAAATAATTGATCCAGTAAAAAGTTTGAATTTAAAAATACAATGACATGAAGTCAAAGTCATAGATGATGGTTGAACAATGATTAATATTAAAATATTTTAACTAATATTGTTATACTCTAGTAATATTGTGAACTTAATTCAATCAAAATAAATTGTAAAACTTGATTAATATAAAATACATAACGTATTTTGGTATAGAAGAGAAATTGATCCCAAATCTTAACATTCATGAACTTGTTTGTGTGTTATGTTTTAACGATGTGGAGGAAAACAATCATTTATTCATTTCTTGCCCTCTTTCGAAATTAATTTGAAAGAAGATTACGGATTGGGTCGACATTGAGTCGTTACATTGTGATAATGTTTATTTAGTGGTATCGTAACTAAATTATTTTCAATGATGCAATTGATAATATTACGACACTGTGCATAGGTCAATCCACTTGTCGTGGTGGTGGTTAGATTTTTGGTCCACATCAGTTGATAGATGTTCATATTATGATAGATATTCTTATTATGAATGCTATAAATATCTAACTTACATTGATAAATTGTTAAAAATGCTAAACAAAAAATATATTTATATTTAGCCCAAATATATTTCAACAGAATAACACATAAAAGATTAACACTTAAGATGAATATATAAGATATCATCTAACACATAGATTATTAAGAATCTTATAAGAATGAAGACTAATTAGTACTACATTTTGTTTTTTCATAAGCAAATGAGATTGAATTAAAAATTATTAGGGGTGCTTAACCCAAGGTTACAAAAGAAACAAATGACAAGACAAGAAACATTTGTCCCAACTCTAAGATACACATTAAACCAATCCTACGAAAGCGACTTAATTGCACCTAAACCTTCAATATTAGACAACATAATATCTTTAAAAAGGATATCATTCCTACACTTTCAAATCACCCAACAAATAGTCAAATAAAAAAACCCAAATGTAAGGAAAAATGCGACTTACAAGCGAAATAAATAAATGTGACATTTATATATATTACAATAAATGTCACAATTATAAAAATTATATTTTTAAAATAAATGTCACTTTAAATTTTTAATATATTTATAGATTTGATTTTCTGATTATATTTTTAATTAAGTACTCTGAATTTATTATCCCTACATATAAAATCAGCTCATATAGACTTCTCTTCACTTCATCTTACTTAACTTTATGTGTATGTTTGAAAATTAATAAAATCATAATCATGTTGAAATCATACGTATTAATATTAAATAATTTTAGGCTAAATGATTAAAATTTAAATAATTTTTTTCATTGTTTTTATATACACTTAGTTTTTTTTACCATTGAGTATTAACTAAAAGTGAAAAATGTTTTATTGAAATTTAGCAAAAAGAAAAGTTTTACATTTAAACCGATTGTTTATTAGAGTTAATCAAATTTATTTATTTTTGTTAATGAATAATTAATAATTATTTATAATTTTAACTTTTCATAAACAAATATTAAGATAGTCGTGCAACAACATGCGGACTCAACATAAAAGCGCAACACGAGATTTATGGTTAATTATAATTAATTTTTAAATGATAAAGATCATTTCACTGTTACAGGTAAAAAACCTTGTAATGGGTAAGTCTCGTAAGCAAATGTTTGAAATAAAAGAATAAAATAATTGATCCAGTAAAAAGTTTGAATTTAAAAATACAATGACATGAAGTCAAAGTCATAGATGATGGTTGAACAATGATTAATATTAAAATATTTTAACTAATATTGTTATACTCTAGTAATATTGTGAACTTAATTCAATCAAAATAAATTGTAAAACTTGATTAATATAAAATACATAACGTATTTTGGTATAGAAGAGAAATTGATCCCAAATCTTAACATTCATGAACTTGTTTGTGTGTTATGTTTTAACGATGTGGAGGAAAACAATCATTTATTCATTTCTTGCCCTCTTTCGAAATTAATTTGAAAGAAGATTACGGATTGGGTCGACATTGAGTCATTACATTGTGATAATGTTTATTTAGTGGTATCGTAACTAAATTATTTTCAATGATGCAATTGATAATATTACGACACTGTGCATAGGTCAATCCACTTGTCGTGGTGGTGGTTAGATTTTTGGTCCACATCAGTTGATAGATGTTCATATTATGATAGATATTCTTATTATGAATGCTATAAATATCTAACTTACATTGATAAATTGTTAAAAATGCTAAACAAAAAATATATTTATATTTAGCCCAAATATATTTCAACAGAATAACACATAAAAGATTAACACTTAAGATGAATATATAAGATATCATCTAACACATAGATTATTAAGAATCTTATAAGAATGAAGACTAATTAGTACTACATTTTGTTTTTTCATAAGCAAATGAGATTGAATTAAAAATTATTAGGGGTGCTTAACCCAAGGTTACAAAAGAAACAAATGACAAGACAAGAAACATTTGTCCCAACTCTAAGATACACATTAAACCAATCCTACGAAAGCGACTTAATTGCACCTAAACCTTCAATATTAGACAACATAATATCTTTAAAAAGGATATCATTCCTACACTTTCAAATCACCCAACAAATAGTCAAATAAAAAAACCCAAATGTAAGGAAAAATGCGACTTACAAGCGAAATAAATAAATGTGACATTTATATATATTACAATAAATGTCACAATTATAAAAATTATATTTTTAAAATAAATGTCACTTTAAATTTTTAATATATTTATAGATTTGATTTTCTGATTATATTTTTAATTAAGTACTCTGAATTTATTATCCCTACATATAAAATCAGCTCATATAGACTTCTCTTCACTTCATCTTACTTAACTTTATGTGTATGTTTGAAAATTAATAAAATCATAATCATGTTGAAATCATACGTATTAATATTAAATAATTTTAGGCTAAATGATTAAAATTTAAATAATTTTTTTCATTGTTTTTATATACACTTAGTTTTTTTTACCATTGAGTATTAACTAAAAGTGAAAAATGTTTTATTGAAATTTAGCAAAAAGAAAAGTTTTACATTTAAACCGATTGTTTATTAGAGTTAATCAAATTTATTTATTTTTGTTAATGAATAATTAATAATTATTTATAATTTTAACTTTTCATAAACAAATATTAAGATAGTCGTGCAACAACATGCGGACTCAACATAAAAGCGCAACACGAGATTTATGGTTAATTATAATTAATTTTTAAATGATAAAGATCATTTCACTGTTACAGGTAAAAAACCTTGTAATGGGTAAGTCTCGTAAGCAAATGTTTGAAATAAAAGAATAAAATAATTGATCCAGTAAAAAGTTTGAATTTAAAAATACAATGACATGAAGTCAAAGTCATAGATGATGGTTGAACAATGATTAATATTAAAATATTTTAACTAATATTGTTATACTCTAGTAATATTGTGAACTTAATTCAATCAAAATAAATTGTAAAACTTGATTAATATAAAATACATAACGTATTTTGGTATAGAAGAGAAATTGATCCCAAATCTTAACATTCATGAACTTGTTTGTGTGTTATGTTTTAACGATGTGGAGGAAAACAATCATTTATTCATTTCTTGCCCTCTTTCGAAATTAATTTGAAAGAAGATTACGGATTGGGTCGACATTGAGTCGTTACATTGTGATAATGTTTATTTAGTGGTATCGTAACTAAATTATTTTCAATGATGCAATTGATAATATTACGACACTGTGCATAGGTCAATCCACTTGTCGTGGTGGTGGTTAGATTTTTGGTCCACATCAGTTGATAGATGTTCATATTATGATAGATATTCTTATTATGAATGCTATAAATATCTAACTTACATTGATAAATTGTTAAAAATGCTAAACAAAAAATATATTTATATTTAGCCCAAATATATTTCAACAGAATAACACATAAAAGATTAACACTTAAGATGAATATATAAGATATCATCTAACACATAGATTATTAAGAATCTTATAAGAATGAAGACTAATTAGTACTACATTTTGTTTTTTCATAAGCAAATGAGATTGAATTAAAAATTATTAGGGGTGCTTAACCCAAGGTTACAAAAGAAACAAATGACAAGACAAGAAACATTTGTCCCAACTCTAAGATACACATTAAACCAATCCTACGAAAGCGACTTAATTGCACCTAAACCTTCAATATTAGACAACATAATATCTTTAAAAAGGATATCATTCCTACACTTTCAAATCACCCAACAAATAGTCAAATAAAAAAACCCAAATGTAAGGAAAAATGCGACTTACAAGCGAAATAAATAAATGTGACATTTATATATATTACAATAAATGTCACAATTATAAAAATTATATTTTTAAAATAAATGTCACTTTAAATTTTTAATATATTTATAGATTTGATTTTCTGATTATATTTTTAATTAAGTACTCTGAATTTATTATCCCTACATATAAAATCAGCTCATATAGACTTCTCTTCACTTCATCTTACTTAACTTTATGTGTATGTTTGAAAATTAATAAAATCATAATCATGTTGAAATCATACGTATTAATATTAAATAATTTTAGGCTAAATGATTAAAATTTATATAATTTTTTTCATTGTTTTTATATACACTTAGTTTTTTTTACCATTGAGTATTAACTAAAAGTGAAAAATGTTTTATTGAAATTTAGCAAAAAGAAAAGTTTTACATTTAAACCGATTGTTTATTAGAGTTAATCAAATTTATTTATTTTTGTTAATGAATAATTAATAATTATTTATAATTTTAACTTTTCATAAACAAATATTAAGATAGTCGTGCAACAACATGCGGACTCAACATAAAAGCGCAACACGAGATTTATGGTTAATTATAATTAATTTTTAAATGATAAAGATCATTTCACTGTTACAGGTAAAAAACCTTGTAATGGGTAAGTCTCGTAAGCAAATGTTTGAAATAAAAGAATAAAATAATTGATCCAGTAAAAAGTTTGAATTTAAAAATACAATGACATGAAGTCAAAGTCATAGATGATGGTTGAACAATGATTAATATTAAAATATTTTAACTAATATTGTTATACTCTAGTAATATTGTGAACTTAATTCAATCAAAATAAATTGTAAAACATGATTAATATAAAATACATAACGTATTTTGGTATAGAAGAGAAATTGATCCCAAATCTTAACATTCATGAACTTGTTTGTGTGTTATGTTTTAACGATGTGGAGGACAACAATCATTTATTCATTTCTTGCCCTCTTTCGAAATTAATTTGAAAGAAGATTACGGATTGGGTCGACATTGAGTCGTTACATTGTGATAATGTTTATTTAGTGGTATCGTAACTAAATTATTTTCAATGATGCAATTGATAATATTACGACACTGTGCATAGGTCAATCCACTTGTCGTGGTGGTGGTTAGATTTTTGGTCCACATCAGTTGATAGATGTTCATATTATGATAGATATTCTTATTATGAATGCTATAAATATCTAACTTACATTGATAAATTGTTAAAAATGCTAAACAAAAAATATATTTATATTTAGCCCAAATATATTTCAACAGAATAACACATAAAAGATTAACACTTAAGATGAATATATAAGATATCATCTAACACATAGATTATTAAGAATCTTATAAGAATGAAGACTAATTAGTACTACATTTTGTTTTTTCATAAGCAAATGAGATTGAATTAAAAATTATTAGGGGTGCTTAACCCAAGGTTACAAAAGAAACAAATGACAAGACAAGAAACATTTGTCCCAACTCTAAGATACACATTAAACCAATCCTACGAAAGCGACTTAATTGCACCTAAACCTTCAATATTAGACAACATAATATCTTTAAAAAGGATATCATTCCTACACTTTCAAATCACCCAACAAATAGTCAAATAAAAAAACCCAAATGTAAGGAAAAATGCGACTTACAAGCGAAATAAATAAATGTGACATTTATATATATTACAATAAATGTCACAATTATAAAAATTATATTTTTAAAATAAATGTCACTTTAAATTTTTAATATATTTATAGATTTGATTTTCTGATTATATTTTTAATTAAGTACTCTGAATTTATTATCCCTACATATAAAATCAGCTCATATAGACTTCTCTTCACTTCATCTTACTTAACTTTATGTGTATGTTTGAAAATTAATAAAATCATAATCATGTTGAAATCATACGTATTAATATTAAATAATTTTAGGCTAAATGATTAAAATTTAAATAATTTTTTTCATTGTTTTTATATACACTTAGTTTTTTTTACCATTGAGTATTAACTAAAAGTGAAAAATGTTTTATTGAAATTTAGCAAAAAGAAAAGTTTTACATTTAAACCGATTGTTTATTAGAGTTAATCAAATTTATTTATTTTTGTTAATGAATAATTAATAATTATTTATAATTTTAACTTTTCATAAACAAATATTAAGATAGTCGTGCAACAACATGCGGACTCAACATAAAAGCGCAACACGAGATTTATGGTTAATTATAATTAATTTTTAAATGATAAAGATCATTTCACTGTTACAGGTAAAAAACCTTGTAATGGGTAAGTCTCGTAAGCAAATGTTTGAAATAAAAGAATAAAATAATTGATCCAGTAAAAAGTTTGAATTTAAAAATACAATGACATGAAGTCAAAGTCATAGATGATGGTTGAACAATGATTAATATTAAAATATTTTAACTAATATTGTTATACTCTAGTAATATTGTGAACTTAATTCAATCAAAATAAATTGTAAAACTTGATTAATATAAAATACATAACGTATTTTGGTATAGAAGAGAAATTGATCCCAAATCTTAACATTCATGAACTTGTTTGTGTGTTATGTTTTAACGATGTGGAGGAAAACAATCATTTATTCATTTCTTGCCCTCTTTCGAAATTAATTTGAAAGAAGATTACGGATTGGGTCGACATTGAGTCGTTACATTGTGATAATGTTTATTTAGTGGTATCGTAACTAAATTATTTTCAATGATGCAATTGATAATATTACGACACTGTGCATAGGTCAATCCACTTGTCGTGGTGGTGGTTAGATTTTTGGTCCACATCAGTTGATAGATGTTCATATTATGATAGATATTCTTATTATGAATGCTATAAATATCTAACTTACATTGATAAATTGTTAAAAATGCTAAACAAAAAATATATTTATATTTAGCCCAAATATATTTCAACAGAATAACACATAAAAGATTAACACTTAAGATGAATATATAAGATATCATCTAACACATAGATTATTAAGAATCTTATAAGAATGAAGACTAATTAGTACTACATTTTGTTTTTTCATAAGCAAATGAGATTGAATTAAAAATTATTAGGGGTGCTTAACCCAAGGTTACAAAAGAAACAAATGACAAGACAAGAAACATTTGTCCCAACTCTAAGATACACATTAAACCAATCCTACGAAAGCGACTTAATTGCACCTAAACCTTCAATATTAGACAACATAATATCTTTAAAAAGGATATCATTCCTACACTTTCAAATCACCCAACAAATAGTCAAATAAAAAAACCCAAATGTAAGGAAAAATGCGACTTACAAGCGAAATAAATAAATGTGACATTTATATATATTACAATAAATGTCACAATTATAAAAATTATATTTTTAAAATAAATATCACTTTAAATTTTTAATATATTTATAGATTTGATTTTCTGATTATATTTTTAATTAAGTACTCTGAATTTATTATCCCTACATATAAAATCAGCTCATATAGACTTCTCTTCACTTCATCTTACTTAACTTTATGTGTATGTTTGAAAATTAATAAAATCATAATCATGTTGAAATCATACGTATTAATATTAAATAATTTTAGGCTAAATGATTAAAATTTAAATAATTTTTTTCATTGTTTTTATATACACTTAGTTTTTTTTACCATTGAGTATTAACTAAAAGTGAAAAATGTTTTATTGAAATTTAGCAAAAAGAAAAGTTTTACATTTAAACCGATTGTTTATTAGAGTTAATCAAATTTATTTATTTTTGTTAATGAATAATTAATAATTATTTATAATTTTAACTTTTCATAAACAAATATTAAGATAGTCGTGCAACAACATGCGGACTCAACATAAAAGCGCAACACGAGATTTATGGTTAATTATAATTAATTTTTAAATGATAAAGATCATTTCACTGTTACAGGTAAAAAACCTTGTAATGGGTAAGTCTCGTAAGCAAATGTTTGAAATAAAAGAATAAAATAATTGATCCAGTAAAAAGTTTGAATTTAAAAATACAATGACATGAAGTCAAAGTCATAGATGATGGTTGAACAATGATTAATATTAAAATATTTTAACTAATATTGTTATACTCTAGTAATATTGTGAACTTAATTCAATCAAAATAAATTGTAAAACTTGATTAATATAAAATACATAACGTATTTTGGTATAGAAGAGAAATTGATCCCAAATCTTAACATTCATGAACTTGTTTGTGTGTTATGTTTTAACGATGTGGAGGAAAACAATCATTTATTCATTTCTTGCCCTCTTTCGAAATTAATTTGAAAGAAGATTACGGATTGGGTCGACATTGAGTCATTACATTGTGATAATGTTTATTTAGTGGTATCGTAACTAAATTATTTTCAATGATGCAATTGATAATATTACGACACTGTGCATAGGTCAATCCACTTGTCGTGGTGGTGGTTAGATTTTTGGTCCACATCAGTTGATAGATGTTCATATTATGATAGATATTCTTATTATGAATGCTATAAATATCTAAATTACATTGATAAATTGTTAAAAATGCTAAACAAAAAATATATTTATATTTAGCCCAAATATATTTCAACAGAATAACACATAAAAGATTAACACTTAAGATGAATATATAAGATATCATCTAACACATAGATTATTAAGAATCTTATAAGAATGAAGACTAATTAGTACTACATTTTGTTTTTTCATAAGCAAATGAGATTGAATTAAAAATTATTAGGGGTGCTTAACCCAAGGTTACAAAAGAAACAAATGACAAGACAAGAAACATTTGTCCCAACTCTAAGATACACATTAAACCAATCCTACGAAAGCGACTTAATTGCACCTAAACCTTCAATATTAGACAACATAATATCTTTAAAAAGGATATCATTCCTACACTTTCAAATCACCCAACAAATAGTCAAATAAAAAAACCCAAATGTAAGGAAAAATGCGACTTACAAGCGAAATAAATAAATGTGACATTTATATATATTACAATAAATGTCACAATTATAAAAATTATATTTTTAAAATAAATGTCACTTTAAATTTTTAATATATTTATAGATTTGATTTTCTGATTATATTTTTAATTAAGTACTCTGAATTTATTATCCCTACATATAAAATCAGCTCATATAGACTTCTCTTCACTTCATCTTACTTAACTTTATGTGTATGTTTGAAAATTAATAAAATCATAATCATGTTGAAATCATACGTATTAATATTAAATAATTTTAGGCTAAATGATTAAAATTTAAATAATTTTTTTCATTGTTTTTATATACACTTAGTTTTTTTTACCATTGAGTATTAACTAAAAGTGAAAAATGTTTTATTGAAATTTAGCAAAAAGAAAAGTTTTACATTTAAACCGATTGTTTATTAGAGTTAATCAAATTTATTTATTTTTGTTAATGAATAATTAATAATTATTTATAATTTTAACTTTTCATAAACAAATATTAAGATAGTCGTGCAACAACATGCGGACTCAACATAAAAGCGCAACACGAGATTTATGGTTAATTATAATTAATTTTTAAATGATAAAGATCATTTCACTGTTACAGGTAAAAAACCTTGTAATGGGTAAGTCTCGTAAGCAAATGTTTGAAATAAAAGAATAAAATAATTGATCCAGTAAAAAGTTTGAATTTAAAAATACAATGACATGAAGTCAAAGTCATAGATGATGGTTGAACAATGATTAATATTAAAATATTTTAACTAATATTGTTATACTCTAGTAATATTGTGAACTTAATTCAATCAAAATAAATTGTAAAACTTGATTAATATAAAATACATAACGTATTTTGGTATAGAAGAGAAATTGATCCCAAATCTTAACATTCATGAACTTGTTTGTGTGTTATGTTTTAACGATGTGGAGGACAACAATCATTTATTCATTTCTTGCCCTCTTTCGAAATTAATTTGAAAGAAGATTACGGATTGGGTCGACATTGAGTCGTTACATTGTGATAATGTTTATTTAGTGGTATCGTAACTAAATTATTTTCAATGATGCAATTGATAATATTACGACACTGTGCATAGGTCAATCCACTTGTCGTGGTGGTGGTTAGATTTTTGGTCCACATCAGTTGATAGATGTTCATATTATGATAGATATTCTTATTATGAATGCTATAAATATCTAACTTACATTGATAAATTGTTAAAAATGCTAAACAAAAAATATATTTATATTTAGCCCAAATATATTTCAACAGAATAACACATAAAAGATTAACACTTAAGATGAATATATAAGATATCATCTAACACATAGATTATTAAGAATCTTATAAGAATGAAGACTAATTAGTACTACATTTTGTTTTTTCATAAGCAAATGAGATTGAATTAAAAATTATTAGGGGTGCTTAACCCAAGGTTACAAAAGAAACAAATGACAAGACAAGAAACATTTGTCCCAACTCTAAGATACACATTAAACCAATCCTACGAAAGCGACTTAATTGCACCTAAACCTTCAATATTAGACAACATAATATCTTTAAAAAGGATATCATTCCTACACTTTCAAATCACCCAACAAATAGTCAAATAAAAAAACCCAAATGTAAGGAAAAATGCGACTTACAAGCGAAATAAATAAATGTGACATTTATATATATTACAATAAATGTCACAATTATAAAAATTATATTTTTAAAATAAATGTCACTTTAAATTTTTAATATATTTATAGATTTGATTTTCTGATTATATTTTTAATTAAGTACTCTGAATTTATTATCCCTACATATAAAATCAGCTCATATAGACTTCTCTTCACTTCATCTTACTTAACTTTATGTGTATGTTTGAAAATTAATAAAATCATAATCATGTTGAAATCATACGTATTAATATTAAATAATTTTAGGCTAAATGATTAAAATTTAAATAATTTTTTTCATTGTTTTTATATACACTTAGTTTTTTTTACCATTGAGTATTAACTAAAAGTGAAAAATGTTTTATTGAAATTTAGCAAAAAGAAAAGTTTTACATTTAAACCGATTGTTTATTAGAGTTAATCAAATTTATTTATTTTTGTTAATGAATAATTAATAATTATTTATAATTTTAACTTTTCATAAACAAATATTAAGATAGTCGTGCAACAACATGCGGACTCAACATAAAAGCGCAACACGAGATTTATGGTTAATTATAATTAATTTTTAAATGATAAAGATCATTTCACTGTTACAGGTAAAAAACCTTGTAATGGGTAAGTCTCGTAAGCAAATGTTTGAAATAAAAGAATAAAATAATTGATCCAGTAAAAAGTTTGAATTTAAAAATACAATGACATGAAGTCAAAGTCATAGATGATGGTTGAACAATGATTAATATTAAAATATTTTAACTAATATTGTTATACTCTAGTAATATTGTGAACTTAATTCAATCAAAATAAATTGTAAAACTTGATTAATATAAAATACATAACGTATTTTGGTATAGAAGAGAAATTGATCCCAAATCTTAACATTCATGAACTTGTTTGTGTGTTATGTTTTAACGATGTGGAGGACAACAATCATTTATTCATTTCTTGCCCTCTTTCGAAATTAATTTGAAAGAAGATTACGGATTGGGTCGACATTGAGTCGTTACATTGTGATAATGTTTATTTAGTGGTATCGTAACTAAATCATTTTCAATGATGCAATTGATAATATTACGACACTGTGCATAGGTCAATCCACTTGTCGTGGTGGTGGTTAGATTTTTGGTCCACATCAGTTGATAGATGTTCATATTATGATAGATATTCTTATTATGAATGCTATAAATATCTAACTTACATTGATAAATTGTTAAAAATGCTAAACAAAAAATATATTTATATTTAGCCCAAATATATTTCAACAGAATAACACATAAAAGATTAACACTTAAGATGAATATATAAGATATCATCTAACACATAGATTATTAAGAATCTTATAAGAATGAAGACTAATTAGTACTACATTTTGTTTTTTCATAAGCAAATGAGATTGAATTAAAAATTATTAGGGGTGCTTAACCCAAGGTTACAAAAGAAACAAATGACAAGACAAGAAACATTTGTCCCAACTCTAAGATACACATTAAACCAATCCTACGAAAGCGACTTAATTGCACCTAAACCTTCAATATTAGACAACATAATATCTTTAAAAAGGATATCATTCCTACACTTTCAAATCACCCAACAAATAGTCAAATAAAAAAACCCAAATGTAAGGAAAAATGCGACTTACAAGCGAAATAAATAAATGTGACATTTATATATATTACAATAAATGTCACAATTATAAAAATTATATTTTTAAAATAAATGTCACTTTAAATTTTTAATATATTTATAGATTTGATTTTCTGATTATATTTTTAATTAAGTACTCTGAATTTATTATCCCTACATATAAAATCAGCTCATATAGACTTCTCTTCACTTCATCTTACTTAACTTTATGTGTATGTTTGAAAATTAATAAAATCATAATCATGTTGAAATCATACGTATTAATATTAAATAATTTTAGGCTAAATGATTAAAATTTAAATAATTTTTTTCATTGTTTTTATATACACTTAGTTTTTTTTACCATTGAGTATTAACTAAAAGTGAAAAATGTTTTATTGAAATTTAGCAAAAAGAAAAGTTTTACATTTAAACCGATTGTTTATTAGAGTTAATCAAATTTATTTATTTTTGTTAATGAATAATTAATAATTATTTATAATTTTAACTTTTCATAAACAAATATTAAGATAGTCGTGCAACAACATGCGGACTCAACATAAAAGCGCAACACGAGATTTATGGTTAATTATAATTAATTTTTAAATGATAAAGATCATTTCACTGTTACAGGTAAAAAACCTTGTAATGGGTAAGTCTCGTAAGCAAATGTTTGAAATAAAAGAATAAAATAATTGATCCAGTAAAAAGTTTGAATTTAAAAATACAATGACATGAAGTCAAAGTCATAGATGATGGTTGAACAATGATTAATATTAAAATATTTTAACTAATATTGTTATACTCTAGTAATATTGTGAACTTAATTCAATCAAAATAAATTGTAAAACTTGATTAATATAAAATACATAACGTATTTTGGTATAGAAGAGAAATTGATCCCAAATCTTAACATTCATGAACTTGTTTGTGTGTTATGTTTTAACGATGTGGAGGACAACAATCATTTATTCATTTCTTGCCCTCTTTCGAAATTAATTTGAAAGAAGATTACGGATTGGGTCGACATTGAGTCGTTACATTGTGATAATGTTTATTTAGTGGTATCGTAACTAAATTATTTTCAATGATGCAATTGATAATATTACGACACTGTGCATAGGTCAATCCACTTGTCGTGGTGGTGGTTAGATTTTTGGTCCACATCAGTTGATAGATGTTCATATTATGATAGATATTCTTATTATGAATGCTATAAATATCTAACTTACATTGATAAATTGTTAAAAATGCTAAACAAAAAATATATTTATATTTAGCCCAAATATATTTCAACAGAATAACACATAAAAGATTAACACTTAAGATGAATATATAAGATATCATCTAACACATAGATTATTAAGAATCTTATAAGAATGAAGACTAATTAGTACTACATTTTGTTTTTTCATAAGCAAATGAGATTGAATTAAAAATTATTAGGGGTGCTTAACCCAAGGTTACAAAAGAAACAAATGACAAGACAAGAAACATTTGTCCCAACTCTAAGATACACATTAAACCAATCCTACGAAAGCGACTTAATTGCACCTAAACCTTCAATATTAGACAACATAATATCTTTAAAAAGGATATCATTCCTACACTTTCAAATCACCCAACAAATAGTCAAATAAAAAAACCCAAATGTAAGGAAAAATGCGACTTACAAGCGAAATAAATAAATGTGACATTTATATATATTACAATATATGTCACAATTATAAAAATTATATTTTTAAAATAAATGTCACTTTAAATTTTTAATATATTTATAGATTTGATTTTCTGATTATATTTTTAATTAAGTACTCTGAATTTATTATCCCTACATATAAAATCAGCTCATATAGACTTCTCTTCACTTCATCTTACTTAACTTTATGTGTATGTTTGAAAATTAATAAAATCATAATCATGTTGAAATCATACGTATTAATATTAAATAATTTTAGGCTAAATGATTAAAATTTAAATAATTTTTTTCATTGTTTTTATATACACTTAGTTTTTTTTACCATTGAGTATTAACTAAAAGTGAAAAATGTTTTATTGAAATTTAGCAAAAAGAAAAGTTTTACATTTAAACCGATTGTTTATTAGAGTTAATCAAATTTATTTATTTTTGTTAATGAATAATTAATAATTATTTATAATTTTAACTTTTCATAAACAAATATTAAGATAGTCGTGCAACAACATGCGGACTCAACATAAAAGCGCAACACGAGATTTATGGTTAATTATAATTAATTTTTAAATGATAAAGATCATTTCACTGTTACAGGTAAAAAACCTTGTAATGGGTAAGTCTCGTAAGCAAATATTTGAAATAAAAGAATAAAATAATTGATCCAGTAAAAAGTTTGAATTTAAAAATACAATGACATGAAGTCAAAGTCATAGATGATGGTTGAACAATGATTAATATTAAAATATTTTAACTAATATTGTTATACTCTAGTAATATTGTGAACTTAATTCAATCAAAATAAATTGTAAAACTTGATTAATATAAAATACATAACGTATTTTGGTATAGAAGAGAAATTGATCCCAAATCTTAACATTCATGAACTTGTTTGTGTGTTATGTTTTAACGATGTGGAGGACAACAATCATTTATTCATTTCTTGCCCTCTTTCGAAATTAATTTGAAAGAAGATTACGGATTGGGTCGACATTGAGTCGTTACATTGTGATAATGTTTATTTAGTGGTATCGTAACTAAATTATTTTCAATGATGCAATTGATAATATTACGACACTGTGCATAGGTCAATCCACTTGTCGTGGTGGTGGTTAGATTTTTGGTCCACATCAGTTGATAGATGTTCATATTATGATAGATATTCTTATTATGAATGCTATAAATATCTAACTTACATTGATAAATTGTTAAAAATGCTAAACAAAAAATATATTTATATTTAGCCCAAATATATTTCAACAGAATAACACATAAAAGATTAACACTTAAGATGAATATATAAGATATCATCTAACACATAGATTATTAAGAATCTTATAAGAATGAAGACTAATTAGTACTACATTTTGTTTTTTCATAAGCAAATGAGATTGAATTAAAAATTATTAGGGGTGCTTAACCCAAGGTTACAAAAGAAACAAATGACAAGACAAGAAACATTTGTCCCAACTCTAAGATACACATTAAACCAATCCTACGAAAGCGACTTAATTGCACCTAAACCTTCAATATTAGACAACATAATATCTTTAAAAAGGATATCATTCCTACACTTTCAAATCACCCAACAAATAGTCAAATAAAAAAACCCAAATGTAAGGAAAAATGCGACTTACAAGCGAAATAAATAAATGTGACATTTATATATATTACAATAAATGTCACAATTATAAAAATTATATTTTTAAAATAAATGTCACTTTAAATTTTTAATATATTTATAGATTTGATTTTCTGATTATATTTTTAATTAAGTACTCTGAATTTATTATCCCTACATATAAAATCAGCTCATATAGACTTCTCTTCACTTCATCTTACTTAACTTTATGTGTATGTTTGAAAATTAATAAAATCATAATCATGTTGAAATCATACGTATTAATATTAAATAATTTTAGGCTAAATGATTAAAATTTAAATAATTTTTTTCATTGTTTTTATATACACTTAGTTTTTTTTACCATTGAGTATTAACTAAAAGTGAAAAATGTTTTATTGAAATTTAGCAAAAAGAAAAGTTTTACATTTAAACCGATTGTTTATTAGAGTTAATCAAATTTATTTATTTTTGTTAATGAATAATTAATAATTATTTATAATTTTAACTTTTCATAAACAAATATTAAGATAGTCGTGCAACAACATGCGGACTCAACATAAAAGCGCAACACGAGATTTATGGTTAATTATAATTAATTTTTAAATGATAAAGATCATTTCACTGTTACAGGTAAAAAACCTTGTAATGGGTAAGTCTCGTAAGCAAATGTTTGAAATAAAAGAATAAAATAATTGATCCAGTAAAAAGTTTGAATTTAAAAATACAATGACATGAAGTCAAAGTCATAGATGATGGTTGAACAATGATTAATATTAAAATATTTTAACTAATATTGTTATACTCTAGTAATATTGTGAACTTAATTCAATCAAAATAAATTGTAAAACTTGATTAATATAAAATACATAACGTATTTTGGTATAGAAGAGAAATTGATCCCAAATCTTAACATTCATGAACTTGTTTGTGTGTTATGTTTTAACGATGTGGAGGACAACAATCATTTATTCATTTCTTGCCCTCTTTCGAAATTAATTTGAAAGAAGATTACGGATTGGGTCGACATTGAGTCGTTACATTGTGATAATGTTTATTTAGTGGTATCGTAACTAAATTATTTTCAATGATGCAATTGATAATATTACGACACTGTGCATATGTCAATCCACTTGTCGTGGTGGTGGTTAGATTTTTGGTCCACATCAGTTGATAGATGTTCATATTATGATAGATATTCTTATTATGAATGCTATAAATATCTAACTTACATTGATAAATTGTTAAAAATGCTAAACAAAAAATATATTTATATTTAGCCCAAATATATTTCAACAGAATAACACATAAAAGATTAACACTTAAGATGAATATATAAGATATCATCTAACACATAGATTATTAAGAATCTTATAAGAATGAAGACTAATTAGTACTACATTTTGTTTTTTCATAAGCAAATGAGATTGAATTAAAAATTATTAGGGGTGCTTAACCCAAGGTTACAAAAGAAACAAATGACAAGACAAGAAACATTTGTCCCAACTCTAAGATACACATTAAACCAATCCTACGAAAGCGACTTAATTGCACCTAAACCTTCAATATTAGACAACATAATATCTTTAAAAAGGATATCATTCCTACACTTTCAAAACACCCAACAAATAGTCAAATAAAAAAACCCAAATGTAAGGAAAAATGCGACTTACAAGCGAAATAAATAAATGTGACATTTATATATATTACAATAAATGTCACAATTATAAAAATTATATTTTTAAAATAAATGTCACTTTAAATTTTTAATATATTTATAGATTTGATTTTCTGATTATATTTTTAATTAAGTACTCTGAATTTATTATCCCTACATATAAAATCAGCTCATATAGACTTCTCTTCACTTCATCTTACTTAACTTTATGTGTATGTTTGAAAATTAATAAAATCATAATCATGTTGAAATCATACGTATTAATATTAAATAATTTTAGGCTAAATGATTAAAATTTAAATAATTTTTTTCATTGTTTTTATATACACTTAGTTTTTTTTACCATTGAGTATTAACTAAAAGTGAAAAATGTTTTATTGAAATTTAGCAAAAAGAAAAGTTTTACATTTAAACCGATTGTTTATTAGAGTTAATCAAATTTATTTATTTTTGTTAATGAATAATTAATAATTATTTATAATTTTAACTTTTCATAAACAAATATTAAGATAGTCGTGCAACAACATGCGGACTCAACATAAAAGCGCAACACGAGATTTATGGTTAATTATAATTAATTTTTAAATGATAAAGATCATTTCACTGTTACAGGTAAAAAACCTTGTAATGGGTAAGTCTCGTAAGCAAATGTTTGAAATAAAAGAATAAAATAATTGATCCAGTAAAAAGTTTGAATTTAAAAATACAATGACATGAAGTCAAAGTCATAGATGATGGTTGAACAATGATTAATATTAAAATATTTTAACTAATATTGTTATACTCTAGTAATATTGTGAACTTAATTCAATCAAAATAAATTGTAAAACTTGATTAATATAAAATACATAACGTATTTTGGTATAGAAGAGAAATTGATCCCAAATCTTAACATTCATGAACTTGTTTGTGTGTTATGTTTTAACGATGTGGAGGACAACAATCATTTATTCATTTCGTGCCCTCTTTCGAAATTAATTTGAAAGAAGATTACGGATTGGGTCGACATTGAGTCGTTACATTGTGATAATGTTTATTTAGTGGTATCGTAACTAAATTATTTTCAATGATGCAATTGATAATATTACGACACTGTGCATAGGTCAATCCACTTGTCGTGGTGGTGGTTAGATTTTTGGTCCACATCAGTTGATAGATGTTCATATTATGATAGATATTCTTATTATGAATGCTATAAATATCTAACTTACATTGATAAATTGTTAAAAATGCTAAACAAAAAATATATTTATATTTAGCCCAAATATATTTCAACAGAATAACACATAAAAGATTAACACTTAAGATGAATATATAAGATATCATCTAACACATAGATTATTAAGAATCTTATAAGAATGAAGACTAATTAGTACTACATTTTGTTTTTTCATAAGCAAATGAGATTGAATTAAAAATTATTAGGGGTGCTTAACCCAAGGTTACAAAAGAAACAAATGACAAGACAAGAAACATTTGTCCCAACTCTAAGATACACATTAAACCAATCCTACGAAAGCGACTTAATTGCACCTAAACCTTCAATATTAGACAACATAATATCTTTAAAAAGGATATCATTCCTACACTTTCAAATCACCCAACAAATAGTCAAATAAAAAAACCCAAATGTAAGGAAAAATGCGACTTACAAGCGAAATAAATAAATGTGACATTTATATATATTACAATAAATGTCACAATTATAAAAATTATATTTTTAAAATAAATGTCACTTTAAATTTTTAATATATTTATAGATTTGATTTTCTGATTATATTTTTAATTAAGTACTCTGAATTTATTATCCCTACATATAAAATCAGCTCATATAGACTTCTCTTCACTTCATCTTACTTAACTTTATGTGTATGTTTGAAAATTAATAAAATCATAATCATGTTGAAATCATACGTATTAATATTAAATAATTTTAGGCTAAATGATTAAAATTTAAATAATTTTTTTCATTGTTTTTATATACACTTAGTTTTTTTTACCATTGAGTATTAACTAAAAGTGAAAAATGTTTTATTGAAATTTAGCAAAAAGAAAAGTTTTACATTTAAACCGATTGTTTATTAGAGTTAATCAAATTTATTTATTTTTGTTAATGAATAATTATTAATTATTTATAATTTTAACTTTTCATAAACAAATATTAAGATAGTCGTGCAACAACATGCGGACTCAACATAAAAGCGCTACACGAGATTTATGGTTAATTATAATTAATTTTTAAATGATAAAGATCATTTCACTGTTACAGGTAAAAAACCTTGTAATGGGTAAGTCTCGTAAGCAAATGTTTGAAATAAAAGAATAAAATAATTGATCCAGTAAAAAGTTTGAATTTAAAAATACAATGACATGAAGTCAAAGTCATATATGATGGTTGAACAATGATTAATATTAAAATATTTTAACTAATATTGTTATACTCTAGTAATATTGTGAACTTAATTCAATCAAAATAAATTGTAAAACTTGATTAATATAAAATACATAACGTATTTTGGTATAGAAGAGAAATTGATCCCAAATCTTAACATTCATGAACTTGTTTGTGTGTTATGTTTTAACGATGTGGAGGACAACAATCATTTATTCATTTCTTGCCCTCTTTCGAAATTAATTTGAAAGAAGATTACGGATTGGGTCGACATTGAGTCGTTACATTGTGATAATGTTTATTTAGTGGTATCGTAACTAAATTATTTTCAATGATGCAATTGATAATATTACGACACTGTGCATAGGTCAATCCACTTGTCGTGGTGGTGGTTAGATTTTTGGTCCACATCAGTTGATAGATGTTCATATTATGATAGATATTCTTATTATGAATGCTATAAATATCTAACTTACATTGATAAATTGTTAAAAATGCTAAACAAAAAATATATTTATATTTAGCCCAAATATATTTCAACAGAATAACACATAAAAGATTAACACTTAAGATGAATATATAAGATATCATCTAACACATAGATTATTAAGAATCTTATAAGAATGAAGACTAATTAGTACTACATTTTGTTTTTTCATAAGCAAATGAGATTGAATTAAAAATTATTAGGGGTGCTTAACCCAAGGTTACAAAAGAAACAAATGACAAGACAAGAAACATTTGTCCCAACTCTAAGATACACATTAAACCAATCCTACGAAAGCGACTTAATTGCACCTAAACCTTCAATATTAGACAACATAATATCTTTAAAAAGGATATCATTCCTACACTTTCAAATCACCCAACAAATAGTCAAATAAAAAAACCCAAATGTAAGGAAAAATGCGACTTACAAGCGAAATAAATAAATGTGACATTTATATATATTACAATAAATGTCACAATTATAAAAATTATATTTTTAAAATAAATGTCACTTTAAATTTTTAATATATTTATAGATTTGATTTTCTGATTATATTTTTAATTAAGTACTCTGAATTTATTATCCCTACATATAAAATCAGCTCATATAGACTTCTCTTCACTTCATCTTACTTAACTTTATGTGTATGTTTGAAAATTAATAAAATCATAATCATGTTGAAATCATACGTATTAATATTAAATAATTTTAGGCTAAATGATTAAAATTTAAATAATTTTTTTCATTGTTTTTATATACACTTAGTTTTTTTTACCATTGAGTATTAACTAAAAGTGAAAAATGTTTTATTGAAATTTAGCAAAAAGAAAAGTTTTACATTTAAACCGATTGTTTATTAGAGTTAATCAAATTTATTTATTTTTGTTAATGAATAATTATTAATTATTTATAATTTTAACTTTTCATAAACAAATATTAAGATAGTCGTGCAACAACATGCGGACTCAACATAAAAGCGCTACACGAGATTTATGGTTAATTATAATTAATTTTTAAATGATAAAGATCATTTCACTGTTACAGGTAAAAAACCTTGTAATGGGTAAGTCTCGTAAGCAAATGTTTGAAATAAAAGAATAAAATAATTGAACCAGTAAAAAGTTTGAATTTAAAAATACAATGACATGAAGTCAAAGTCATATATGATGGTTGAACAATGATTAATATTAAAATATTTTAACTAATATTGTTATACTCTAGTAATATTGTGAACTTAATTCAATCAAAATAAATTGTAAAACTTGATTAATATAAAATACATAACGTATTTTGGTATAGAAGAGAAATTGATCCCAAATCTTAACATTCATGAACTTGTTTGTGTGTTATGTTTTAACGATGTGGAGGACAACAATCATTTATTCATTTCTTGCCCTCTTTCGAAATTAATTTGAAAGAAGATTACGGATTGGGTCGACATTGAGTCGTTACATTGTGATAATGTTTATTTAGTGGTATCGTAACTAAATTATTTTCAATGATGCAATTGATAATTTTACGACATTGTGCATAGGTCAATCCACTTGTCGTGGTGGTGGTTAGATTTTTGGTCCACATCAGTTGATAGATGTTCATATTATGATAGATATTCTTATTATGAATGCTATAAATATCTAACTTACATTGATAAATTGTTAAAAATGCTAAACAAAAAATATATTTATATTTAGCCCAAATATATTTCAACAGAATAACACATAAAAGATTAACACTTAAGATGAATATATAAGATATCATCTAACACATAGATTATTAAGAATCTTATAAGAATGAAGACTAATTAGTACTACATTTTGTTTTTTCATAAGCAAATGAGATTGAATTAAAAATTATTAGGGGTGCTTAACCCAAGGTTACAAAAGAAACAAATGACAAGACAAGAAACATTTGTCCCAACTCTAAGATACACATTAAACCAATCCTACGAAAGCGACTTAATTGCACCTAAACCTTCAATATTAGACAACATAATATCTTTAAAAAGGATATCATTCCTACACTTTCAAATCACCCAACAAATAGTCAAATAAAAAAACCCAAATGTAAGGAAAAATGCGACTTACAAGCGAAATAAATAAATGTGACATTTATATATATTACAATAAATGTCACAATTATAAAAATTATATTTTTAAAATAAATGTCACTTTAAATTTTTAATATATTTATAGATTTGATATTCTGATTATATTTTTAATTAAGTACTCTGAATTTATTATCCCTACATATAAAATCAGCTCATATAGACTTCTCTTCACTTCATCTTACTTAACTTTATGTGTATGTTTGAAAATTAATAAAATCATAATCATGTTGAAATCATACGTATTAATATTAAATAATTTTAGGCTAAATGATTAAAATTTAAATAATTTTTTTCATTGTTTTTATATACACTTAGTTTTTTTTACCATTGAGTATTAACTAAAAGTGAAAAATGTTTTATTGAAATTTAGCAAAAAGAAAAGTTTTACATTTAAACCGATTGTTTATTAGAGTTAATCAAATTTATTTATTTTTGTTAATGAATAATTAATAATTTTTTATAATTTTAACTTTTCATAAACAAATGTTAAGATAGTCGTGCAACAACATGCGGACTCAACATAAAAGCGCAACACGAGATTTATGGTTAATTATAATTAATTTTTAAATGATAAAGATCATTTCACTGTTACAGGTAAAAAACCTTGTAATGGGTAAGTCTCGTAAGCAAATGTTTGAAATAAAAGAATAAAATAATTGATCCAGTAAAAAGTTTGAATTTAAAAATACAATGACATGAAGTCAAAGTCATATATGATGGTTGAACAATGATTAATATTAAAATATTTTAACTAATATTGTTATACTCTAGTAATATTGTGAACTTAATTCAGTCAAAATAAATTGTAAAACTTGATTAATATAAAATACATAACGTATTTTGGTATAGAAGAGAAATTGATCCCAAATCTTAACATTCATGAACTTGTTTGTGTGTTATGTTTTAACGATGTGGAGGACAACAATCATTTATTCATTTCTTGCCCTCTTTCGAAATTAATTTGAAAGAAGATTACGGATTGGGTCGACATTGAGTCGTTACATTGTGATAATGTTTATTTAGTGGTATCGTAACTAAATTATTTTCAATGATGCAATTGATAATATTACGACACTGTGCATAGGTCAATCCACTTGTCGTGGTGGTGGTTAGATTTTTGGTCCACATCAGTTGATAGATGTTCATATTATGATAGATATTCTTATTATGAATGCTATAAATATCTAACTTACATTGATAAATTGTTAAAAATGCTAAACAAAAAATATATTTATATTTAGCCCAAATATATTTCAACAGAATAACACATAAAAGATTAACACTTAAGATGAATATATAAGATATCATCTAACACATAGATTATTAAGAATCTTATAAGAATGAAGACTAATTAGTACTACATTTTGTTTTTTCATAAGCAAATGAGATTGAATTAAAAATTATTAGGGGTGCTTAACCCAAGGTTACAAAAGAAACAAATGACAAGACAAGAAACATTTGTCCCAACTCTAAGATACACATTAAACCAATCCTACGAAAGCGACTTAATTGCACCTAAACCTTCAATATTAGACAACATAATATCTTTAAAAAGGATATCATTCCTACACTTTCAAATCACCCAACAAATAGTCAAATAAAAAAACCCAAATGTAAGGAAAAATGCGACTTACAAGCGAAATAAATAAATGTGACATTTATATATATTACAATAAATGTCACAATTATAAAAATTATATTTTTAAAATAAATGTCACTTTAAATTTTTAATATATTTATAGATTTGATATTCTGATTATATTTTTAATTAAGTACTCTGAATTTATTATCCCTACATATAAAATCAGCTCATATAGACTTCTCTTCACTTCATCTTACTTAACTTTATGTGTATGTTTGAAAATTAATAAAATCATAATCATGTTGAAATCATACGTATTAATATTAAATAATTTTAGGCTAAATGATTAAAATTTAAATAATTTTTTTCATTGTTTTTATATACACTTAGTTTTTTTTACCATTGAGTATTAACTAAAAGTGAAAAATGTTTTATTGAAATTTAGCAAAAAGAAAAGTTTTACATTTAAACCGATTGTTTATTAGAGTTAATCAAATTTATTTATTTTTGTTAATGAATAATTAATAATTTTTTATAATTTTAACTTTTCATAAACAAATGTTAAGATAGTCGTGCAACAACATGCGGACTCAACATAAAAGCGCAACACGAGATTTATGGTTAATTATAATTAATTTTTAAATGATAAAGATCATTTCACTGTTACAGGTAAAAAACCTTGTAATGGGTAAGTCTCGTAAGCAAATGTTTGAAATAAAAGAATAAAATAATTGATCCAGTAAAAAGTTTGAATTTAAAAATACAATGACATGAAGTCAAAGTCATAGATGATGGTTGAACAATGATTAATATTAAAATATTTTAACTAATATTGTTATACTCTAGTAATATTGTGAACTTAATTCAATCAAAATAAATTGTAAAACTTGATTAATATAAAATACATAACGTATTTTGGTATAGAAGAGAAATTGATCCCAAATCTTAACATTCATGAACTTGTTTGTGTGTTATGTTTTAACGATGTGGAGGACAACAATCATTTATTCATTTCTTGCCCTCTTTCGAAATTAATTTGAAAGAAGATTACGGATTGGGTCGACATTGAGTCGTTACATTGTGATAATGTTTATTTAGTGGTATCGTAACTAAATTATTTTCAATGATGCAATTGATAATTTTACGACATTGTGCATAGGTCAATCCACTTGTCGTGGTGGTGGTTAGATTTTTGGTCCACATCAGTTGATAGATGTTCATATTATGATAGATATTCTTATTATGAATGCTATAAATATCTAACTTACATTGATAAATTGTTAAAAATGCTAAACAAAAAATATATTTATATTTAGCCCAAATATATTTCAACAGAATAACACATAAAAGATTAACACTTAAGATGAATATATAAGATATCATCTAACACATAGATTATTAAGAATCTTATAAGAATGAAGACTAATTAGTACTACATTTTGTTTTTTCATAAGCAAATGAGATTGAATTAAAAATTATTAGGGGTGCTTAACCCAAGGTTACAAAAGAAACAAATGACAAGACAAGAAACATTTGTCCCAACTCTAAGATACACATTAAACCAATCCTACGAAAGCGACTTAATTGCACCTAAACCTTCAATATTAGACAACATAATATCTTTAAAAAGGATATCATTCCTACACTTTCAAATCACCCAACAAATAGTCAAATAAAAAAACCCAAATGTAAGGAAAAATGCGACTTACAAGCGAAATAAATAAATGTGACATTTATATATATTACAATAAATGTCACAATTATAAAAATTATATTTTTAAAATAAATGTCACTTTAAATTTTTAATATATTTATAGATTTGATATTCTGATTATATTTTTAATTAAGTACTCTGAATTTATTATCCCTACATATAAAATCAGCTCATATAGACTTCTCTTCACTTCATCTTACTTAACTTTATGTGTATGTTTGAAAATTAATAAAATCATAATCATGTTGAAATCATACGTATTAATATTAAATAATTTTAGGCTAAATGATTAAAATTTAAATAATTTTTTTCATTGTTTTTATATACACTTAGTTTTTTTTACCATTGAGTATTAACTAAAAGTGAAAAATGTTTTATTGAAATTTAGCAAAAAGAAAAGTTTTACATTTAAACCGATTGTTTATTAGAGTTAATCAAATTTATTTATTTTTGTTAATGAATAATTAATAATTTTTTATAATTTTAACTTTTCATAAACAAATGTTAAGATAGTCGTGCAACAACATGCGGACTCAACATAAAAGCGCAACACGAGATTTATGGTTAATTATAATTAATTTTTAAATGATAAAGATCATTTCACTGTTACAGGTAAAAAACCTTGTAATGGGTAAGTCTCGTAAGCAAATGTTTGAAATAAAAGAATAAAATAATTGATCCAGTAAAAAGTTTGAATTTAAAAATACAATGACATGAAGTCAAAGTCATATATGATGGTTGAACAATGATTAATATTAAAATATTTTAACTAATATTGTTATACTCTAGTAATATTGTGAACTTAATTCAATCAAAATAAATTGTAAAACTTGATTAATATAAAATACATAACGTATTTTGGTATAGAAGAGAAATTGATCCCAAATCTTAACATTCATGAACTTGTTTGTGTGTTATGTTTTAACGATGTGGAGGACAACAATCATTTATTCATTTCTTGCCCTCTTTCGAAATTAATTTGAAAGAAGATTACGGATTGGGTCGACATTGAGTCGTTACATTGTGATAATGTTTATTTAGTGGTATCGTAACTAAATTATTTTCAATGATGCAATTGATAATATTACGACACTGTGCATAGGTCAATCCACTTGTCGTGGTGGTGGTTAGATTTTTGGTCCACATCAGTTGATAGATGTTCATATTATGATAGATATTCTTATTATGAA
This sequence comes from Lathyrus aphaca, assembly GCA_963966055.1. Lineage (NCBI taxonomy): Eukaryota > Viridiplantae > Streptophyta > Magnoliopsida > Fabales > Fabaceae > Lathyrus > Lathyrus aphaca. The sequence goes on from OZ014525.1 coordinate 269,042,642, forward strand.
TGCTATAAATATCTAACTTACATTGATAAATTGTTAAAAATGCTAAACAAAAAATATATTTATATTTAGCCCAAATATATTTCAACAGAATAACACATAAAAGATTAACACTTAAGATGAATATATAAGATATCATCTAACACATAGATTATTAAGAATCTTATAAGAATGAAGACTAATTAGTACTACATTTTGTTTTTTCATAAGCAAATGAGATTGAATTAAAAATTATTAGGGGTGCTTAACCCAAGGTTACAAAAGAAACAAATGACAAGACAAGAAACATTTGTCCCAACTCTAAGATACACATTAAACCAATCCTACGAAAGCGACTTAATTGCACCTAAACCTTCAATATTAGACAACATAATATCTTTAAAAAGGATATCATTCCTACACTTTCAAATCACCCAACAAATAGTCAAATAAAAAAACCCAAATGTAAGGAAAAATGCGACTTACAAGCGAAATAAATAAATGTGACATTTATATATATTACAATAAATGTCACAATTATAAAAATTATATTTTTAAAATAAATGTCACTTTAAATTTTTAATATATTTATAGATTTGATATTCTGATTATATTTTTAATTAAGTACTCTGAATTTATTATCCCTACATATAAAATCAGCTCATATAGACTTCTCTTCACTTCATCTTACTTAACTTTATGTGTATGTTTGAAAATTAATAAAATCATAATCATGTTGAAATCATACGTATTAATATTAAATAATTTTAGGCTAAATGATTAAAATTTAAATAATTTTTTTCATTGTTTTTATATACACTTAGTTTTTTTTACCATTGAGTATTAACTAAAAGTGAAAAATGTTTTATTGAAATTTAGCAAAAAGAAAAGTTTTACATTTAAACCGATTGTTTATTAGAGTTAATCAAATTTATTTATTTTTGTTAATGAATAATTAATAATTTTTTATAATTTTAACTTTTCATAAACAAATGTTAAGATAGTCGTGCAACAACATGCGGACTCAACATAAAAGCGCAACACGAGATTTATGGTTAATTATAATTAATTTTTAAATGATAAAGATCATTTCACTGTTACAGGTAAAAAACCTTGTAATGGGTAAGTCTCGTAAGCAAATGTTTGAAATAAAAGAATAAAATAATTGATCCAGTAAAAAGTTTGAATTTAAAAATACAATGACATGAAGTCAAAGTCATAGATGATGGTTGAACAATGATTAATATTAAAATATTTTAACTAATATTGTTATACTCTAGTAATATTGTGAACTTAATTCAATCAAAATAAATTGTAAAACTTGATTAATATAAAATACATAACGTATTTTGGTATAGAAGAGAAATTGATCCCAAATCTTAACATTCATGAACTTGTTTGTGTGTTATGTTTTAACGATGTGGAGGACAACAATCATTTATTCATTTCTTGCCCTCTTTCGAAATTAATTTGAAAGAAGATTACGGATTGGGTCGACATTGAGTCGTTACATTGTGATAATGTTTATTTAGTGGTATCGTAACTAAATTATTTTCAATGATGCAATTGATAATATTACGACACTGTGCATAGGTCAATCCACTTGTCGTGGTGGTGGTTAGATTTTTGGTCCACATCAGTTGATAGATGTTCATATTATGATAGATATTCTTATTATGAATGCTATAAATATCTAACTTACATTGATAAATTGTTAAAAATGCTAAACAAAAAATATATTTATATTTAGCCCAAATATATTTCAACAGAATAACACATAAAAGATTAACACTTAAGATGAATATATAAGATATCATCTAACACATAGATTATTAAGAATCTTATAAGAATGAAGACTAATTAGTACTACATTTTGTTTTTTCATAAGCAAATGAGATTGAATTAAAAATTATTAGGGGTGCTTAACCCAAGGTTACAAAAGAAACAAATGACAAGACAAGAAACATTTGTCCCAACTCTAAGATACACATTAAACCAATCCTACGAAAGCGACTTAATTGCACCTAAACCTTCAATATTAGACAACATAATATCTTTAAAAAGGATATCATTCCTACACTTTCAAATCACCCAACAAATAGTCAAATAAAAAAACCCAAATGTAAGGAAAAATGCGACTTACAAGCGAAATAAATAAATGTGACATTTATATATATTACAATAAATGTCACAATTATAAAAATTATATTTTTAAAATAACTGTCACTTTAAATTTTTAATATATTTATAGATTTGATTTTCTGATTATATTTTTAATTAAGTACTCTGAATTTATTATCCCTACATATAAAATCAGCTCATATAGACTTCTCTTCACTTCATCTTACTTAACTTTATGTGTATGTTTGAAAATTAATAAAATCATAATCATGTTGAAATCATACGTATTAATATTAAATAATTTTAGGCTAAATGATTAAAATTTAAATAATTTTTTTCATTGTTTTTATATACACTTAGTTTTTTTTACCATTGAGTATTAACTAAAAGTGAAAAATGTTTTATTGAAATTTAGCAAAAAGAAAAGTTTTACATTTAAACCGATTGTTTATTAGAGTTAATCAAATTTATTTATTTTTGTTAATGAATAATTAATAATTATTTATAATTTTAACTTTTCATAAACAAATATTAAGATAGTCGTGCAACAACATGCGGACTCAACATAAAAGCGCAACACGAGATTTATGGTTAATTATAATTAATTTTTAAATGATAAAGATCATTTCACTGTTACAGGTAAAAAACCTTGTAATGGGTAAGTCTCGTAAGCAAATGTTTGAAATAAAAGAATAAAATAATTGATCCAGTAAAAAGTTTGAATTTAAAAATACAATGACATGAAGTCAAAGTCATAGATGATGGTTGAACAATGATTAATATTAAAATATTTTAACTAATATTGTTATACTCTAGTAATATTGTGAACTTAATTCAATCAAAATAGATTGTAAAACTTGATTAATATAAAATACATAACGTATTTTGGTATAGAAGAGAAATTGATCCCAAATCTTAACATTCATGAACTTGTTTGTGTGTTATGTTTTAACGATGTGGAGGACAACAATCATTTATTCATTTCTTGCCCTCTTTCGAAATTAATTTGAAAGAAGATTACGGATTGGGTCGACATTGAGTCGTTACATTGTGATAATGTTTATTTAGTGGTATCGTAACTAAATTATTTTCAATGATGCAATTGATAATATTACGACACTGTGCATAGGTCAATCCACTTGTCGTGGTGGTGGTTAGATTTTTGGTCCACATCAGTTGATAGATGTTCATATTATGATAGATATTCTTATTATGAATGCTATAAATATCTAACTTACATTGATAAATTGTTAAAAATGCTAAACAAAAAATATATTTATATTTTGCCCAAATATATTTCAACAGAATAACACATAAAAGATTAACACTTAAGATGAATATATAAGATATCATCTAACACATAGATTATTAAGAATCTTATAAGAATGAAGACTAATTAGTACTACATTTTGTTTTTTCATAAGCAAATGAGATTGAATTAAAAATTATTAGGGGTGCTTAACCCAAGGTTACAAAAGAAACAAATGACAAGACAAGAAACATTTGTCCCAACTCTAAGATACACATTAAACCAATCCTACGAAAGCGACTTAATTGCACCTAAACCTTCAAAATTAGACAACATAATATCTTTAAAAAGGATATCATTCCTACACTTTCAAATCACCCAACAAATAGTCAAATAAAAAAAACCCAAATGTAAGGAAAAATGCGACTTACAAGCGAAATAAATAAATGTGACATTTGTATATATTACAATAAATATCACAATTATAAAAATTATATTTTTAAAATAAATGTCACTTTAAATTTTTAATATATTTATAGATTTGATATTCTGATTATATTTTTAATTAAGTACTCTGAATTTATTATCCCTACATATAAAATCAGCTCATATAGACTTCTCTTCACTTCATCTTACTTAACTTTATGTGTATGTTTGAAAATTAATAAAATCATAATCATGTTGAAATCATACGTATTAATATTAAATAATTTTAGGCTAAATGATTAAAATTTAAATAATTTTTTTAATTGTTTTTATATACACTTAGTTTTTTTTACCATTGAGTATTAACTAAAAGTGAAAGATGTTTTATTGAAATTTAGCAAAAAGAAAAGTTTTACATTTAAACCGATTGTTTATTAGAGTTAATCAAATTTATTTATTTTTGTTAATGAATAATTAATAATTATTTATAATTTTAACTTTTCATAAACAAATATCAAGATAGTCGTGCAACAACATGCGGACTCAACATAAAAGCGCAACACGAGATTTATGGTTAATTATAATTAATTTTTAAATGATAAAGATCATTTCACTGTTACAGGTAAAAAACCTTGTAATGGGTAAGTCTCGTAAGCAAATGTTTGAAATAAAAGAATAAAATAATTGATCCAGTGAAAAGTTTGAATTTAAAAATACAATGACATGAAGTCAAAGTCATAGATGATGGTTGAACAATGATTAATATTAAAATATTTTAACTAATATTGTTATACTCTAGTAATATTGTGAACTTAATTCAATCAAAATAAATTGTAAAACTTGATTAATATAAAATACATAACGTATTTTGGTATAGAAGAGAAATTGATCCCAAATCTTAACATTCATGAACTTGTTTGTGTGTTATGTTTTAACGATGTGGAGGACAACAATCATTTATTCATTTCTTGCCCTCTTTCGAAATTAATTTGAAAGAAGATTACGGATTGGGTCGACATTGAGTCGTTACATTGTGATAATGTTTATTTAGTGGTATCGTAACTAAATTATTTTCAATGATGTTATTGATAATATTACGACACTGTGCATAGGTCAATCCACTTGTCGTGGTGGTGGTTAGATTTTTGGTCCACATCAGTTGATAGATGTTCATATTATGATAGATATTCTTATTATGAATGCTATAAATATCTAACTTACATTGATAAATTGTTAAAAATGCTAAACAAAAAATATATTTATATTTTGCCCAAATATATTTCAACAGAATAACACATAAAAGATTAACACTTAAGATGAATATATAAGATATCATCTAACACATAGAATATTAAGAATCTTATAAGAATGAAGACTAATTAGTACTACATTTTGTTTTTTCCTAAGCAAATGAGATTGAATTAAAAATTATTAGGGGTGCTTAACCCAAGGTTACAAAAGAAACTAATGACAAGACAAGAAACATTTGTCCCAACTCTAAGATACACATTAAACCAATCCTACGAAAGCGACTTAATTGCACCTAAACCTTCAAAATTAGACAACATAATATCTTTAAAAAGGATATCATTCCTACACTTTCAAATCACCCAACAAATAGTCAAATAAAAAAAACCCAAATGTAAGGAAAAATGCGACTTACAAGCGAAATAAATAAATGTGACATTTGTATATATTACAATAAATGTCACAATTATAAAAATTATATTTTTAAAATAAATGTCACTTTAAATTTTTAATATATTTATAGATTTGATATTCTGATTATATATTTAATTAAGTACTCTGAATTTATTATCCCTACATATAAAATCAGCTCATATAGACTTCTCTTCACTTCATCTTACTTAACTTTATGTGTATGTTTGAAAATTAATAAAATCATAATCATGTTGAAATCATACGTATTAATATTAAATAATTTTAGGCTAAATGATTAAAATTTAAATAATTTTTTTAATTGTTTTTATATACACTTAGTTTTTTTTACCATTGAGTATTAACTAAAAGTGAAAGATGTTTTATTGAAATTTAGCAAAAAGAAAAGTTTTACATTTAAACCGATTGTTTATTAGAGTTAATCAAATTTATTTATTTTTGTTAATGAATAATTAATAATTATTTATAATTTTAACTTTTCATAAACAAATATCAAGATAGTCGTGCAACAACATGCGGACTCAACATAAAAGCGCAACACGAGATTTATGGTTAATTATAATTAATTTTTAAATGATAAAGATCATTTCACTGTTACAGGTAAAAAACCTTGTAATGGGTAAGTCTCGTAAGCAAATGTTTGAAATAAAAGAATAAAATAATTGATCCAGTGAAAAGTTTGAATTTAAAAATACAATGACATGAAGTCAAAGTCATAGATGATGGTTGAACAATGATTAATATTAAAATATTTTAACTAATATTGTTATACTCTAGTAATATTGTGAACTTAATTCAATCAAAATAAATTGTAAAACTTGATTAATATAAAATACATAACGTATTTTGGTATAGAAGAGAAATTGATCCCAAATCTTAACATTCATGAACTTGTTTGTGTGTTATGTTTTAACGATGTGGAGGACAACAATCATTTATTCATTTCTTGCCCTCTTTCGAAATTAATTTGAAAGAAGATTACAGATTGGGTCGACATTGAGTCGTTACATTGTGATAATGTTTATTTAGTGGTATCGTAACTAAATTATTTTCAATGATGCAATTGATAATATTACGACACTGTGCATAGGTCAATCCACTTGTCGTGGTGGTGGTTAGATTTTTGGTCCACATCAGTTGATAGATGTTCATATTATGATAGATATTCTTATTATGAATGCTATAAATATCTAACTTACATTGATAAATTGTTAAAAATGCTAAACAAAAAATATATTTATATTTTGCCCAAATATATTTCAACAGAATAACACATAAAAGATTAACACTTAAGATGAATATATAAGATATCATCTAACACATAGATTATTAAGAATCTTATAAGAATGAAGACTAATTAGTACTACATTTTGTTTTTTCATAAGCAAATGAGATTGAATTAAAAATTATTAGGGGTGCTTAACCCAAGGTTACAAAAGAAACAAATGACAAGACAAGAAACATTTGTCCCAACTCTAAGATACACATTAAACCAATCCTACGAAAGCGACTTAATTGCACCTAAACCTTCAATATTAGACAACATAATATCTTTAAAAAGGATATCATTCCTACACTTTCAAATCACCCAACAAATAGTCAAATAAAAAAACCCAAATGTAAGGAAAAATGCGACTTACAAGCGAAATAAATAAATGTGACATTTATATATATTACAATAAATGTCACAATTATAAAAATTATATTTTTAAAATAAATGTCACTTTAAATTTTTAATATATTTATAGATTTGATATTCTGATTATATTTTTAATTAAGTACTCTGAATTTATTATCCCTACATATAAAATCAGCTCATATAGACTTCTCTTCACTTCATCTTACTTAACTTTATGTGTATGTTTGAAAATTAATAAAATCATAATCATGTTGAAATCATACATATTAATATTAAATAATTTTAGGCTAAATGATTAAAATTTAAATAATTTTTTTCATTGTTTTTATATACACCTAGTTTTTTTTACCATTGAGTATTAACTAAAAGTGAAAAATGTTTTATTGAAATTTAGCAAAAAGAAAAGTTTTACATTTAAACCGATTGTTTATTAGAGTTAATCAAATTTATTTATTTTTGTTAATGAATAATTAATAATTATTTATAATTTTAACTTTTCATAAACAAATATTAAGATAGTCGTGCAACAACATGCGGACTCAACATAAAAGCGCAACACGAGATTTATGGTTAATTATAATTAATTTTTAAATGATAAAGATCATTTCACTGTTACAGGTAAAAAACCTTGTAATGGGTATGTCTCGTAAGCAAATGTTTGAAATAAAAGAATAAAATAATTGATCCAGTAAAAAGTTTGAATTTAAAAATACAATGACATGAAGTCAAAGTCATAGATGATGGTTGAACAATGATTAATATTAAAATATTTTAACTAATATTGTTATACTCTAGTAATATTGTGAACTTAATTCAATCAAAATAAATTGTAAAACTTGATTAATATAAAATACATAACGTATTTTGGTATAGAAGAGAAATTGATCCCAAATCTTAACATTCATGAACTTGTTTGTGTGTTATGTTTTAACGATGTGGAGGACAACAATCATTTATTCATTTCTTGCCCTCTTTCGAAATTAATTTGAAAGAAGATTACGGATTGGGTCGACATTGAGTCGTTACATTGTGATAATGTTTATTTAGTGGTATCGTAACTAAATTATTTTCAATGATGCAATTGATAATATTACGACACTGTGCATAGGTCAATCCACTTGTCGTGGTGGTGGTTAGATTTTTGGTCCACATCAGTTGATAGATGTTCATATTATGATAGATATTCTTATTATGAATGCTATAAATATCTAACTTACATTGATAAATTGTTAAAAATGCTAAACAAAAAATATATTTATATTTTGCCCAAATATATTTCAACAGAATAACACATAAAAGATTAACACTTAAGATGAATATATAAGATATCATCTAACACATAGATTATTAAGAATCTTATAAGAATGAAGACTAATTAGTACTACATTTTGTTTTTTCATAAGCAAATGAGATTGAATTAAAAATTATTAGGGGTGCTTAACCCAAGGTTACAAAAGAAACAAATGACAAGACAAGAAACATTTGTCCCAACTCTAAGATACACATTAAACCAATCCTACGAAAGCGACTTAATTGCACCTAAACCTTCAATATTAGACAACATAATATCTTTAAAAAGGATATCATTCCTACACTTTCAAATCACCCAACAAATAGTCAAATAAAAAAACCCAAATGTAAGGAAAAATGCGACTTACAAGCGAAATAAATAAATGTGACATTTATATATATTACAATAAATGTCACAATTATAAAAATTATATTTTTAAAATAAATGTCACTTTAAATTTTTAATATATTTATAGATTTGATATTCTGATTATATTTTTAATTAAGTACTCTGAATTTATTATCCCTACATATAAAATCAGCTCATATAGACTTCTCTTCACTTCATCTTACTTAACTTTATGTGTATGTTTGAAAATTAATAAAATCATAATCATGTTGAAATCATACGTATTAATATTAAATAATTTTAGGCTAAATGATTAAAATTTAAATAATTTTTTTCATTGTTTTTATATACACTTAGTTTTTTTTACCATTGAGTATTAACTAAAAGTGAAAAATGTTTTATTGAAATTTAGCAAAAAGAAAAGTTTTACATTTAAACCGATTGTTTATTAGAGTTAATCAAATTTATTTATTTTTGTTAATGAATAATTAATAATTATTTATAATTTTAACTTTTCATAAACAAATATTAAGATAGTCGTGCAACAACATGCGGACTCAACATAAAAGCGCAACACGAGATTTATGGTTAATTATAATTAATTTTTAAATGATAAAGATCATTTCACTGTTACAGGTAAAAAACCTTGTAATGGGTAAGTCTCGTAAGCAAATGTTTGAAATAAAAGAATAAAATAATTGATCCAGTGAAAAGTTTGAATTTAAAAATACAATGACATGAAGTCAAAGTCATAGATGATGGTTGAACAATGATTAATATTAAAATATTTTAACTAATATTGTTATACTCTAGTAATATTGTGAACTTAATTCAATCAAAATAAATTGTAAAACTTGATTAATATAAAATACATAACGTATTTTGGTATAGAAGAGAAATTGATCCCAAATCTTAACATTCATGAACTTGTTTGTGTGTTATGTTTTAACGATGTGGAGGACAACAATCATTTATTCATTTCTTGCCCTCTTTCGAAATTAATTTGAAAGAAGATTACAGATTGGGTCGACATTGAGTCGTTACATTGTGATAATGTTTATTTAGTGGTATCGTAACTAAATTATTTTCAATGATGCAATTGATAATATTACGACACTGTGCATAGGTCAATCCACTTGTCGTGGTGGTGGTTAGATTTTTGGTCCACATCAGTTGATAGATGTTCATATTATGATAGATATTCTTATTATGAATGCTATAAATATCTAACTTACATTGATAAATTGTTAAAAATGCTAAACAAAAAATATATTTATATTTTGCCCAAATATATTTCAACAGAATAACACATAAAAGATTAACACTTAAGATGAATATATAAGATATCATCTAACACATAGATTATTAAGAATCTTATAAGAATGAAGACTAATTAGTACTACATTTTGTTTTTTCATAAGCAAATGAGATTGAATTAAAAATTATTAGGGGTGCTTAACCCAAGGTTACAAAAGAAACAAATGACAAGACAAGAAACATTTGTCCCAACTCTAAGATACACATTAAACCAATCCTACGAAAGCGACTTAATTGCACCTAAACCTTCAATATTAGACAACATAATATCTTTAAAAAGGATATCATTCCTACACTTTCAAATCACCCAACAAATAGTCAAATAAAAAAACCCAAATGTAAGGAAAAATGCGACTTACAAGCGAAATAAATAAATGTGACATTTATATATATTACAATAAATGTCACAATTATAAAAATTATATTTTTAAAATAAATGTCACTTTAAATTTTTAATATATTTATAGATTTGATATTCTGATTATATTTTTAATTAAGTACTCTGAATTTATTATCCCTACATATAAAATCAGCTCATATAGACTTCTCTTCACTTCATCTTACTTAACTTTATGTGTATGTTTGAAAATTAATAAAATCATAATCATGTTGAAATCATACATATTAATATTAAATAATTTTAGGCTAAATGATTAAAATTTAAATAATTTTTTTCATTGTTTTTATATACACCTAGTTTTTTTTACCATTGAGTATTAACTAAAAGTGAAAAATGTTTTATTGAAATTTAGCAAAAAGAAAAGTTTTACATTTAAACCGATTGTTTATTAGAGTTAATCAAATTTATTTATTTTTGTTAATGAATAATTAATAATTATTTATAATTTTAACTTTTCATAAACAAATATTAAGATAGTCGTGCAACAACATGCGGACTCAACATAAAAGCGCAACACGAGATTTATGGTTAATTATAATTAATTTTTAAATGATAAAGATCATTTCACTGTTACAGGTAAAAAACCTTGTAATGGGTATGTCTCGTAAGCAAATGTTTGAAATAAAAGAATAAAATAATTGATCCAGTAAAAAGTTTGAATTTAAAAATACAATGACATGAAGTCAAAGTCATAGATGATGGTTGAACAATGATTAATATTAAAATATTTTAACTAATATTGTTATACTCTAGTAATATTGTGAACTTAATTCAATCAAAATAAATTGTAAAACTTGATTAATATAAAATACATAACGTATTTTGGTATAGAAGAGAAATTGATCCCAAATCTTAACATTCATGAACTTGTTTGTGTGTTATGTTTTAACGATGTGGAGGACAACAATCATTTATTCATTTCTTGCCCTCTTTCGAAATTAATTTGAAAGAAGATTACGGATTGGGTCGACATTGAGTCGTTACATTGTGATAATGTTTATTTAGTGGTATCGTAACTAAATTATTTTCAATGATGCAATTGATAATATTACGACACTGTGCATAGGTCAATCCACTTGTCGTGGTGGTGGTTAGATTTTTGGTCCACATCAGTTGATAGATGTTCATATTATGATAGATATTCTTATTATGAATGCTATAAATATCTAACTTACATTGATAAATTGTTAAAAATGCTAAACAAAAAATATATTTATATTTTGCCCAAATATATTTCAACAGAATAACACATAAAAGATTAACACTTAAGATGAATATATAAGATATCATCTAACACATAGATTATTAAGAATCTTATAAGAATGAAGACTAATTAGTACTACATTTTGTTTTTTCATAAGCAAATGAGATTGAATTAAAAATTATTAGGGGTGCTTAACCCAAGGTTACAAAAGAAACAAATGACAAGACAAGAAACATTTGTCCCAACTCTAAGATACACATTAAACCAATCCTACGAAAGCGACTTAATTGCACCTAAACCTTCAATATTAGACAACATAATATCTTTAAAAAGGATATCATTCCTACACTTTCAAATCACCCAACAAATAGTCAAATAAAAAAACCCAAATGTAAGGAAAAATGCGACTTACAAGCGAAATAAATAAATGTGACATTTATATATATTACAATAAATGTCACAATTATAAAAATTATATTTTTAAAATAAATGTCACTTTAAATTTTTAATATATTTATAGATTTGATATTCTGATTATATTTTTAATTAAGTACTCTGAATTTATTATCCCTACATATAAAATCAGCTCATATAGACTTCTCTTCACTTCATCTTACTTAACTTTATGTGTATGTTTGAAAATTAATAAAATCATAATCATGTTGAAATCATACGTATTAATATTAAATAATTTTAGGCTAAATGATTAAAATTTAAATAATTTTTTTCATTGTTTTTATATACACTTAGTTTTTTTTACCATTGAGTATTAACTAAAAGTGAAAAATGTTTTATTGAAATTTAGCAAAAAGAAAAGTTTTACATTTAAACCGATTGTTTATTAGAGTTAATCAAATTTATTTATTTTTGTTAATGAATAATTAATAATTATTTATAATTTTAACTTTTCATAAACAAATATTAAGATAGTCGTGCAACAACATGCGGACTCAACATAAAAGCGCAACACGAGATTTATGGTTAATTATAATTAATTTTTAAATGATAAAGATCATTTCACTGTTACAGGTAAAAAACCTTGTAATGGGTAAGTTTCGTAAGCAAATGTTTGAAATAAAAGAATAAAATAATTGATCCAGTAAAAAGTTTGAATTTAAAAATACAATGACATGAAGTCAAAGTCATAGATGATGGTTGAACAATGATTAATATTAAAATATTTTAACTAATATTGTTATACTCTAGTAATATTGTGAACTTAATTCAATCCAAATAAATTGTAAAACTTGATTAATATAAAATACATAACGTATTTTGGTATAGAAGAGAAATTGATCCCAAATCTTAACATTCATGAACTTGTTTGTGTGTTATGTTTTAACGATGTGGAGGACAACAATCATTTATTCATTTCTTGCCCTCTTTCGAAATTAATTTGAAAGAAGATTACGGATTGGGTCGACATTGAGTCGTTACAATGTGATAATGTTTATTTAGTGGTATCGTAACTAAATTATTTTCAATGATACAATTGATAATATTACGACACTGTGCATAGGTCAATCCACTTGTCGTGGTGGTGGTTAGATTTTTGGTCCACATCAGTTGATAGATGTTCATATTATGATAGATATTCTTATTATGAATGCTATAAATATCTAACTTACATTGATATATTATTAAAAATGCTAAACAAAAAATATATTTATATTTTGCCCAAATATATTTCAACAGAATAACACATAAAAGATTAACACTTAAGATGAATATATAAGATATCATCTAACACATAGATTATTAAGAATCTTATAAGAATGAAGACTAATTAGTACTACATTTTGTTTTTTCATAAGAAAATGAGATTGAATTAAAAATTATTAGGGGTGCTTAACCCAAGGTTACAAAAGAAACAAATGACAAGACAAGAAACATTTGTCCCAACTCTAAGATACACATTAAACCAATCCTACGAAAGCGACTTAATTGCACCTAAACCTTCAATATTAGACAACATAATATCTTTAAAAAGGATATCATTCCTACACTTTCAAATCACCCAACAAATAGTCAAATAAAAAAACCCAAATGTAAGGAAAAATGCGACTTACAAGCGAAATAAATAAATGTGACATTTATATATATTACAATAAATGTCACAATTATAAAAATTATATTTTTAAAATAAATGTCACTTTAAATTTTTAATATATTTATAGATTTGATATTCTGATTATATTTTTAATTAAGTACTCTGAATTTATTATCCCTACATATAAAATCAGCTCATATAGACTTCTCTTCACTTCATCTTACTTAACTTTATGTGTATGTTTGAAAATTAATAAAATCATCATCATGTTGAAATCATACGTATTAATATTAAATAATTTTAGGCTAAATGATTAAAATTTAAATAATTTTTTTCATTGTTTTTATATACACTTATTTTTTTTACCATTGAGTATTAACTAAAAGTGAAAAATGTTTTATTGAAATTTAGCAAAAAGAAAAGTTTTACATTTAAACCGATTGTTTATTAGAGTTAATCAAATTTATTTATTTTTGTTAATGAATAATTAATAATTATTTATAATTTTAACTTTTCATAAACAAATATTAAGATAGTCGTGCAACAACATGCGGACTCAACATAAAAGCGCAACACGAGATTTATGGTTAATTATAATTAATTTTTAAATGATAAAGATCATTTCACTGTTACAGGTAAAAAACCTTGTAATGGGTAAGTCTCGTAAGCAAATGTTTGAAATAAAAGAATAAAATAATTGATCCAGTAAAAAGTTTGAATTTAAAAATACAATGACATGAAGTCAAAGTCATAGATGATGGTTGAACAATGATTAATATTAAAATATTTTAACTAATATTGTTATACTCTAGTAATATTGTGAACTTAATTCAATCAAAATAAATTGTAAAACTTGATTAATATAAAATACATAACGTATTTTGGTATAGAAGAGAAATTGATCCCAAATCTTAACATTCATGAACTTGTTTGTGTGTTATGTTTTAACGATGTGGAGGACAACAATCATTTATTCATTTCTTGCCCTCTTTCGAAATTAATTTGAAAGAAGATTACGGATTGGGTCGACATTGAGTCGTTACATTGTGATAATGTTTATTTAGTGGTATCGTAACTAAATTATTTTCAATGATGCAATTGATAATATTACGACACTGTGCATAGGTCAATCCACTTGTCGTGGTGGTGGTTAGATTTTTGGTCCACATCAGTTGATAGATGTTCATATTATGATAGATATTCTTATTATGAATGCTATAAATATCTAACTTACATTGATAAATTGTTAAAAATGCTAAACAAAAAATATATTTATATTTTGCCCAAATATATTTCAACAGAATAACACATAAAAGATTAACACTTAAGATGAATATATAAGATATCATCTAACACATAGATTATTAAGAATCTTATAAGAATGAAGACTAATTAGTACTACATTTTGTTTTTTCATAAGCAAATGAGATTGAATTAAAAATTATTAGGGGTGCTTAACCCAAGGTTACAAAAGAAACAAATGACAAGACAAGAAACATTTGTCCCAACTCTAAGATACACATTAAACCAATCCTACGAAAGCGACTTAATTGCACCTAAACCTTCAATATTAGACAACATAATATCTTTAAAAAGGATATCATTCCTACACTTTCAAATCACCCAACAAATAGTCAAATAAAAAAACCCAAATGTAAGGAAAAATGCGACTTACAAGCGAAATAAATAAATGTGACATTTATATATATTACAATAAATGTCACAATTATAAAAATTATATTTTTAAAATAAATGTCACTTTAAATTTTTAATATATTTATAGATTTGATATTCTGATTATATTTTTAATTAAGTACTCTGAATTTATTATCCCTACATATAAAATCAGCTCATATAGACTTCTCTTCACTTCATCTTACTTAACTTTATGTGTATGTTTGAAAATTAATAAAATCATAATCATGTTGAAATCATACGTATTAATATTAAATAATTTTAGGCTAAATGATTAAAATTTAAATAATTTTTTTCATTGTTTTTATATACACCAAGTTTTTTTTACCATTGAGTATTAACTAAAAGTGAAAAATGTTTTATTGAAATTTAGCAAAAAGAAAAGTTTTACATTTAAACCGATTGTTTATTAGAGTTAATCAAATTTATTTATTTTTGTTAATGAATAATTAATAATTATTTATAATTTTAACTTTTCATAAACAAATATTAAGATAGTCGTGCAACAACATGCGGACTCAACATAAAAGCGCAACACGAGATTTATGGTTAATTATAATTAATTTTTAAATGATAAAGATCATTTCACTGTTACAGGTAAAAAACCTTGTAATGGGTAAGTCTCGTAAGCAAATGTTTGAAATAAAAGAATAAAATAATTGATCCAGTAAAAAGTTTGAATTTAAAAATACAATGACATGAAGTCAAAGTCATAGATGATGGTTGAACAATGATTAATATTAAAATATTTTAACTAATATTGTTATACTCTAGTAATATTGTGAACTTAATTCAATCAAAATAAATTGTAAAACTTGATTAATATAAAATACATAACGTATTTTGGTATAGAAGAGAAATTGATCCCAAATCTTAACATTCATGAACTTGTTTGTGTGTTATGTTTTAACGATGTGGAGGACAACAATCATTTATTCATTTCTTGCCCTCTTTCGAAATTAATTTGAAAGAAGATTACGGATTGGGTCGACATTGAGTCGTTACATTGTGATAATGTTTATTTAGTGGTATCGTAACTAAATTATTTTCAATGATGCAATTGATAATATTACGACACTGTGCATAGGTCAATCCACTTGTCGTGGTGGTGGTTAGATTTTTGGTCCACATCAGTTGATAGATGTTCATATTATGATAGATATTCTTATTATGAATGCTATAAATATCTAACTTACATTGATAAATTGTTAAAAATGCTAAACAAAAAATATATTTATATTTTGCCCAAATATATTTCAACAGAATAACACATAAAAGATTAACACTTAAGATGAATATATAAGATATCATCTAACACATAGATTATTAAGAATCTTATAAGAATGAAGACTAATTAGTACTACATTTTGTTTTTTCATAAGCAAATGAGATTGAATTAAAAATTATTAGGGGTGCTTAACCCAAGGTTACAAAAGAAACAAATGACAAGACAAGAAACATTTGTCCCAACTCTAAGATACACATTAAACCAATCCTACGAAAGCGACTTAATTGCACCTAAACCTTCAATATTAGACAACATAATATCTTTAAAAAGGATATCATTCCTACACTTTCAAATCACCCAACAAATAGTCAAATAAAAAAACCCAAATGTAAGGAAAAATGCGACTTACAAGCGAAATAAATAAATGTGACATTTATATATATTACAATAAATGTCACAATTATAAAAATTATATTTTTAAAATAAATGTCACTTTAAATTTTTAATATATTTATAGATTTGATATTCTGATTATATTTTTAATTAAGTACTCTGAATTTATTATCCCTACATATAAAATCAGCTCATATAGACTTCTCTTCACTTCATCTTACTTAACTTTATGTGTATGTTTGAAAATTAATAAAATCATAATCATGTTGAAATCATACGTATTAATATTAAATAATTTTAGGCTAAATGATTAAAATTTAAATAATTTTTTTCATTGTTTTTATATACACCAAGTTTTTTTTACCATTGAGTATTAACTAAAAGTGAAAAATGTTTTATTGAAATTTAGCAAAAAGAAAAGTTTTACATTTAAACCGATTGTTTATTAGAGTTAATCAAATTTATTTATTTTTGTTAATGAATAATTAATAATTATTTATAATTTTAACTTTTCATAAACAAATATTAAGATAGTCGTGCAACAACATGCGGACTCAACATAAAAGCGCAACACGAGATTTATGGTTAATTATAATTAATTTTTAAATGATAAAGATCATTTCACTGTTACAGGTAAAAAACCTTGTAATGGGTAAGTCTCGTAAGCAAATGTTTGAAATAAAAGAATAAAATAATTGATCCAGTAAAAAGTTTGAATTTAAAAATACAATGACATGAAGTCAAAGTCATAGATGATGGTTGAACAATGATTAATATTAAAATATTTTAACTAATATTGTTATACTCTAGTAATATTGTGAACTTAATTCAATCAAAATAAATTGTAAAACTTGATTAATATAAAATACATAACGTATTTTGGTATAGAAGAGAAATTGATCCCAAATCTTAACATTCATGAACTTGTTTGTGTGTTATGTTTTAACGATGTGGAGGACAACAATCATTTATTCATTTCTTGCCCTCTTTCGAAATTAATTTGAAAGAAGATTACGGATTGGGTCGACATTGAGTCGTTACATTGTGATAATGTTTATTTAGTGGTATCGTAACTAAATTATTTTCAATGATGCAATTGATAATATTACGACACTGTGCATAGGTCAATCCACTTGTCGTGGTGGTGGTTAGATTTTTGGTCCACATCAGTTGATAGATGTTCATATTATGATAGATATTCTTATTATGAATGCTATAAATATCTAACTTACATTGATAAATTGTTAAAAATGCTAAACAAAAAATATATTTATATTTTGCCCAAATATATTTCAACAGAATAACACATAAAAGATTAACACTTAAGATGAATATATAAGATATCATCTAACACATAGATTATTAAGAATCTTATAAGAATGAAGACTAATTAGTACTACATGTTGTTTTTTCATAAGCAAATGAGATTGAATTAAAAATTATTAGGGGTGCTTAACCCAAGGTTACAAAAGAAACAAATGACAAGACAAGAAACATTTGTCCCAACTCTAAGATACACATTAAACCAATCCTACGAAAGCGACTTAATTGCACCTAAACCTTCAATATTAGACAACATAATATCTTTAAAAAGGATATCATTCCTACACTTTCAAATCACCCAACAAATAGTCAAATAAAAAAACCCAAATGTAAGGAAAAATGCGACTTACAAGCGAAATAAATAAATGTGACATTTATATATATTACAATAAATGTCACAATTATAAAAATTATATTTTTAAAATAAATGTCACTTTAAATTTTTAATATATTTATAGATTTGATATTCTGATTATATTTTTAATTAAGTACTCTGAATTTATTATCCCTACATATAAAATCAGCTCATATAGACTTCTCTTCACTTCATCTTACTTAACTTTATGTGTATGTTTGAAAATTAATAAAATCATTATCATGTTGAAATCATACGTATTAATATTAAATAATTTTAGGCTAAATGATTAAAATTTAAATAATTTTTTTCATTGTTTTTATATACACTTATTTTTTTTACCATTGAGTATTAACTAAAAGTGAAAAATGTTTTATTGAAATTTAGCAAAAAGAAAAGTTTTACATTTAAACCGATTGTTTATTAGAGTTAATCAAATTTATTTATTTTTGTTAATGAATAATTAATAATTATTTATAATTTTAACTTTTCATAAACAAATATTAAGATAGTCGTGCAACAACATGCGGACTCAACATAAAAGCGCAACACGAGATTTATGGTTAATTATAATTAATTTTTAAATGATAAAGATCATTTCACTGTTACAGGTAAAAAACCTTGTAATGGGTAAGTCTCGTAAGCAAATGTTTGAAATAAAAGAATAAAATAATTGATCCAGTAAAAAGTTTGAATTTAAAAATACAATGACATGAAGTCAAAGTCATAGATGATGGTTGAACAATGATTAATATTAAAATATTTTAACTAATATTGTTATACTCTAGTAATATTGTGAACTTAATTCAATCAAAATAAATTGTAAAACTTGATTAATATAAAATACATAACGTATTTTGGTATAGAAGAGAAATTGATCCCAAATTTTAACATTCATGAACTTGTTTGTGTGTTATGTTTTAACGATGTGGAGGACAACAATCATTTATTCATTTCTTGCCCTCTTTCGAAATTAATTTGAAAGAAGATTACGGATTGGGTCGACATTGAGTCGTTACAATGTGATAATGTTTATTTAGTGGTATCGTAACTAAATTATTTTCAATGATGCAATTGATAATATTACGACACTGTGCATAGGTCAATCCACTTGTCGTGGTGGTGGTTAGATTTTTGGTCCACATCAGTTGATAGATGTTCATATTATGATAGATATTCTTATTATGAATGCTATAAATATCTAACTTACATTGATATATTGTTAAAAATGCTAAACAAAAAATATATTTATATTTTGCCCAAATATATTTCAACAGAATAACACATAAAAGATTAACACTTAAGATGAATATATAAGATATCATCTAACACATAGATTATTAAGAATCTTATAAGAATGAAGACTAATTAGTACTACATTTTGTTTTTTCATAAGCAAATGAGATTGAATTAAAAATTATTAGGGGTGCTTAACCCAAGGTTACAAAAGAAACAAATGACAAGACAAGAAACATTTGTCCCAACTCTAAGATACACATTAAACCAATCCTACGAAAGCGACTTAATTGCACCTAAACCTTCAATATTAGACAACATAATATCTTTAAAAAGGATATCATTCCTACACTTTCAAATCACCCAACAAATAGTCAAATAAAAAAAACCCAAATGTAAGGAAAAATGCGACATACAAGCGAAATAAATAAATGTGACATTTATATATATTACAATAAATGTCACAATTATAAAAATTATATTTTTAAAATAAATGTCACTTTAAATTTTTAATATATTTATAGATTTGATATTCTGATTATATTTTTAATTAAGTACTCTGAATTTATTATCCCTACATATAAAATCAGCTCATATAGACTTCTCTTCACTTCATCTTACTTAACTTTATGTGTATGTTTGAAAATTAATAAAATCATAATCATGTTGAAATCATACGTATTAATATTAAATAATTTTAGGCTAAATGATTAAAATTTAAATAATTTTTTTCATTGTTTTTATATACACTTAGTTTTTTTTACCATTGAGTATTAACTAAAAGTGAAAAATGTTTTATTGAAATTTAGCAAAAAGAAAAGTTTTACATTTAAACCGATTGTTTATTAGAGTTAATCAAATTTATTTATTTTTGTTAATGAATAGTTAATAATTATTTATAATTTTAACTTTTCATAAACAAATATTAAGATAGTCGTGCAACAACATGCGGACTCAACATAAAAGCGCAACACGAGATTCATGGTTAATTATAATTAATTTTTAAATGATAAAGATCATTTCACTGTTACAGGTAAAAAACCTTGTAATGGGTAAGTCTCGTAAGCAAATGTTTGAAATAAAAGAATAAAATAATTGATCCAGTAAAAAGTTTGAATTTAAAAATACAATGACATGAAGTCAAAGTCATAGATGATGGTTGAACAATGATTAATATTAAAATATTTTAACTAATATTGTTATACTCTAGTAATATTGTGAACTTAATTCAATCAAAATAAATTGTAAAACTTGATTAATATAAAATACATAACGTATTTTGGTATAGAAGAGAAATTGATCCCAAATTTTAACATTCATGAACTTGTTTGTGTGTTATGTTTTAACGATGTGGAGGACAACAATCATTTATTCATTTCTTGCCCTCTTTCGAAATTAATTTGAAAGAAGATTACGGATTGGGTCGACATTGAGTCGTTACAATGTGATAATGTTTATTTAGTGGTATCGTAACTAAATTATTTTCAATGATGCAATTGATAATATTACGACACTGTGCATAGGTCAATCCACTTGTCGTGGTGGTGGTTAGATTTTTGGTCCACATCAGTTGATAGATGTTCATATTATGATAGATATTCTTATTATGAATGCTATAAATATCTAACTTACATTGATATATTGTTAAAAATGCTAAACAAAAAATATATTTATATTTTGCCCAAATATATTTCAACAGAATAACACATAAAAGATTAACACTTAAGATGAATATATAAGATATCATCTAACACATAGATTATTAAGAATCTTATAAGAATGAAGACTAATTAGTACTACATTTTGTTTTTTCATAAGCAAATGAGATTGAATTAAAAATTATTAGGGGTGCTTAACCCAAGGTTACAAAAGAAACAAATGACAAGACAAGAAACATTTGTCCCAACTCTAAGATACACATTAAACCAATCCTACGAAAGCGACTTAATTGCACCTAAACCTTCAATATTAGACAACATAATATCTTTAAAAAGGATATCATTCCTACACTTTCAAATCACCCAACAAATAGTCAAATAAAAAAAACCCAAATGTAAGGAAAAATGCGACATACAAGCGAAATAAATAAATGTGACATTTATATATATTACAATAAATGTCACAATTATAAAAATTATATTTTTAAAATAAATGTCACTTTAAATTTTTAATATATTTATAGATTTGATATTCTGATTATATTTTTAATTAAGTACTCTGAATTTATTATCCCTACATATAAAATCAGCTCATATAGACTTCTCTTCACTTCATCTTACTTAACTTTATGTGTATGTTTGAAAATTAATAAAATCATAATCATGTTGAAATCATACGTATTAATATTAAATAATTTTAGGCTAAATGATTAAAATTTAAATAATTTTTTTCATTGTTTTTATATACACTTAGTTTTTTTTACCATTGAGTATTAACTAAAAGTGAAAAATGTTTTATTGAAATTTAGCAAAAAGAAAAGTTTTACATTTAAACCGATTGTTTATTAGAGTTAATCAAATTTATTTATTTTTGTTAATGAATAGTTAATAATTATTTATAATTTTAACTTTTCATAAACAAATATTAAGATAGTCGTGCAACAACATGCGGACTCAACATAAAAGCGCAACACGAGATTCATGGTTAATTATAATTAATTTTTAAATGATAAAGATCATTTCACTGTTACAGGTAAAAAACCTTGTAATGGGTAAGTCTCGTAAGCAAATGTTTGAAATAAAAGAATAAAATAATTGATCCAGTAAAAAGTTTGAATTTAAAAATACAATGACATGAAGTCAAAGTCATAGATGATGGTTGAACAATGATTAATATTAAAATATTTTAACTAATATTGTTATACTCTAGTAATATTGTGAACTTAATTCAATCAAAATAAATTGTAAAACTTGATTAATATAAAATACATAACGTATTTTGGTATAGAAGAGAAATTGATCCCAAATCTTAACATTCATGAACTTGTTTGTGTGTTATGTTTTAACGATGTGGAGGACAACAATCATTTATTCATTTCTTGCCCTCTTTCGAAATTAATTTGAAAGAAGATTACGGATTGGGTCGACATTGAGTCGTTACAATGTGATAATGTTTATTTAGTGGTATCGTAACTAAATTATTTTCAATGATGCAATTGATAATATTACGACACTGTGCATAGGTCAATCCACTTGTCGTGGTGGTGGTTAGATTTTTGGTCCACATCAGTTGATAGATGTTCATATTATGATAGATATTCTTATTATGAATGCTATAAATATCTAACTTACATTGATATATTGTTAAAAATGCTAAACAAAAAATATATTTATATTTTGCCCAAATATATTTCAACAGAATAACACATAAAAGATTAACACTTAAGATGAATATATAAGATATCATCTAACACATAGATTATTAAGAATCTTATAAGAATGAAGACTAATTAGTACTACATTTTGTTTTTTCATAAGCAAATGAGATTGAATTAAAAATTATTAGGGGTGCTTAACCCAAGGTTACAAAAGAAACAAATGACAAGACAAGAAACATTTGTCCCAACTCTAAGATACACATTAAACCAATCCTACGAAAGCGACTTAATTGCACCTAAACCTTCAATATTAGACAACATAATATCTTTAAAAAGGATATCATTCCTACACTTTCAAATCACCCAACAAATAGTCAAATAAAAAAAACCCAAATGTAAGGAAAAATGCGACATACAAGCGAAATAAATAAATGTGACATTTATATATATTACAATAAATGTCACAATTATAAAAATTATATTTTTAAAATAAATGTCACTTTAAATTTTTAATATATTTATAGATTTGATATTCTGATTATATTTTTAATTAAGTACTCTGAATTTATTATCCCTACATATAAAATCAGCTCATATAGACTTCTCTTCACTTCATCTTACTTAACTTTATGTGTATGTTTGAAAATTAATAAAATCATAATCATGTTGAAATCATACGTATTAATATTAAATAATTTTAGGCTAAATGATTAAAATTTAAATAATTTTTTTCATTGTTTTTATATACACTTAGTTTTTTTTACCATTGAGTATTAACTAAAAGTGAAAAATGTTTTATTGAAATTTAGCAAAAAGAAAAGTTTTACATTTAAACCGATTGTTTATTAGAGTTAATCAAATTTATTTATTTTTGTTAATGAATAGTTAATAATTATTTATAATTTTAACTTTTCATAAACAAATATTAAGATAGTCGTGCAACAACATGCGGACTCAACATAAAAGCGCAACACGAGATTCATGGTTAATTATAATTAATTTTTAAATGATAAAGATCATTTAACTGTTACAGGTAAAAAACCTTGTAATGGGTAAGTCTCGTAAGCAAATGTTTGAAATAAAAGAATAAAATAATTGATCCAGTAAAAAGTTTGAATTTAAAAATACAATGACATGAAGTCAAAGTCATAGATGATGGTTGAACAATGATTAATATTAAAATATTTTAACTAATATTGTTATACTCTAGTAATATTGTGAACTTAATTCAATCAAAATAAATTGTAAAACTTGATTAATATAAAATACATAACGTATTTTGGTATAGAAGAGAAATTGATCCCAAATCTTAACATTCATGAACTTGTTTGTGTGTTATGTTTTAACGATGTGGAGGACAACAATCATTTATTCATTTCTTGCCCTCTTTCGAAATTAATTTGAAAGAAGATTACGGATTGGGTCGACATTGAGTCGTTACAATGTGATAATGTTTATTTAGTGGTATCGTAACTAAATTATTTTCAATGATGCAATTGATAATATTACGACACTGTGCATAGGTCAATCCACTTGTCGTGGTGGTGGTTAGATTTTTGGTCCACATCAGTTGATAGATGTTCATATTATGATAGATATTCTTATTATGAATGCTATAAATATCTAACTTACATTGATATATTGTTAAAAATGCTAAACAAAAAATATATTTATATTTTGCCCAAATATATTTCAACAGAATAACACATAAAAGATTAACACTTAAGATGAATATATAAGATATCATCTAACACATAGATTATTAAGAATCTTATAAGAATGAAGACTAATTAGTACTACATTTTGTTTTTTCATAAGCAAATGAGATTGAATTAAAAATTATTAGGGGTGCTTAACCCAAGGTTACAAAAGAAATAAATGACAAGACAAGAAACATTTGTCCCAACTCTAAGATACACATTAAACCAATCCTACGAAAGCGACTTAATTGCACCTAAACCTTCAAAATTAGACAACATAATATCTTTAAAAAGGATATCATTCCTACACTTTCAAATCACCCAACAAATAGTCAAATAAAAAAAACCCAAATGTAAGGAAAAATGCGACATACAAGCGAAATAAATAAATGTGACATTTATATATATTACAATAAATGTCACAATTATAAAAATTATATTTTTAAAATAAATGTCACTTTAAATTTTTAATATATTTATAGATTTGATATTCTGATTATATTTTTAATTAAGTACTCTGAATTTATTATCCCTACATATAAAATCAGCTCATATAGACTTCTCTTCACTTCATCTTACTTAACTTTATGTGTATGTTTGAAAATTAATAAAATCATCATCATGTTGAAATCATACGTATTAATATTAAATAATTTTAGGCTAAATGATTAAAATTTAAATAATTTTTTTCATTGTTTTTATATACACTTAGTTTTTTTTACCATTGAGTATTAACTAAAAGTGAAAAATGTTTTATTGAAATTTAGCAAAAAGAA
Source organism: Lathyrus aphaca (assembly GCA_963966055.1). Lineage (NCBI taxonomy): Eukaryota > Viridiplantae > Streptophyta > Magnoliopsida > Fabales > Fabaceae > Lathyrus > Lathyrus aphaca. The sequence goes on from OZ014525.1 coordinate 269,068,365, forward strand.
AAGTTTTACATTTAAACCGATTGTTTATTAGAGTTAATCAAATTTATTTATTTTTGTTAATGAATAGTTAATAATTATTTATAATTTTAACTTTTCATAAACAAATATTAAGATAGTCGTGCAACAACATGCGGACTCAACATAAAAGCGCAACACGAGATTCATGGTTAATTATAATTAATTTTTAAATGATAAAGATCATTTAACTGTTACAGGTAAAAAACCTTGTAATGGGTAAGTCTCGTAAGCAAATGTTTGAAATAAAAGAATAAAATAATTGATCCAGTAAAAAGTTTGAATTTAAAAATACAATGACATGAAGTCAAAGTCATAGATGATGGTTGAACAATGATTAATATTAAAATATTTTAACTAATATTGTTATACTCTAGTAATATTGTGAACTTAATTCAATCAAAATAAATTGTAAAACTTGATTAATATAAAATACATAACGTATTTTGGTATAGAAGAGAAATTGATCCCAAATCTTAACATTCATGAACTTGTTTGTGTGTTATGTTTTAACGATGTGGAGGACAACAATCATTTATTCATTTCTTGCCCTCTTTCGAAATTAATTTGAAAGAAGATTACGGATTGGGTCGACATTGAGTCGTTACAATGTGATAATGTTTATTTAGTGGTATCGTAACTAAATTATTTTCAATGATGCAATTGATAATATTACGACACTGTGCATAGGTCAATCCACTTGTCGTGGTGGTGGTTAGATTTTTGGTCCACATCAGTTGATAGATGTTCATATTATGATAGATATTCTTATTATGAATGCTATAAATATCTAACTTACATTGATATATTGTTAAAAATGCTAAACAAAAAATATATTTATATTTTGCCCAAATATATTTCAACAGAATAACACATAAAAGATTAACACTTAAGATGAATATATAAGATATCATCTAACACATAGATTATTAAGAATCTTATAAGAATGAAGACTAATTAGTACTACATTTTGTTTTTTCATAAGCAAATGAGATTGAATTAAAAATTATTAGGGGTGCTTAACCCAAGGTTACAAAAGAAATAAATGACAAGACAAGAAACATTTGTCCCAACTCTAAGATACACATTAAACCAATCCTACGAAAGCGACTTAATTGCACCTAAACCTTCAAAATTAGACAACATAATATCTTTAAAAAGGATATCATTCCTACACTTTCAAATCACCCAACAAATAGTCAAATAAAAAAAACCCAAATGTAAGGAAAAATGCGACATACAAGCGAAATAAATAAATGTGACATTTATATATATTACAATAAATGTCACAATTATAAAAATTATATTTTTAAAATAAATGTCACTTTAAATTTTTAATATATTTATAGATTTGATATTCTGATTATATTTTTAATTAAGTACTCTGAATTTATTATCCCTACATATAAAATCAGCTCATATAGACTTCTCTTCACTTCATCTTACTTAACTTTATGTGTATGTTTGAAAATTAATAAAATCATAATCATGTTGAAATCATACGTATTAATATTAAATAATTTTAGGCTAAATGATTAAAATTTAAATAATTTTTTTCATTGTTTTAATATACACTTAGTTTTTTTTACCATTGAGTATTAACTAAAAGTGAAAAATGTTTTATTGAAATTTAGCAAAAAGAAAAGTTTTACATTTAAACCGATTGTTTATTAGAGTTAATCAAATTTATTTATTTTTGTTAATGAATAATTAATAATTATTTATAATTTTAACTTTTCATAAACAAATATTAAGATAGTCGTGCAACAACATGCGGACTCAACATAAAAGCGCAACACGAGATTCATGGTTAATTATAATTAATTTTTAAATGATAAAGATCATTTCACTGTTACAGGTAAAAAACCTTGTAATGGGTAAGTCTCGTAAGCAAATGTTTGAAATAAAAGAATAAAATAATTGATCCAGTAAAAAGTTTGAATTTAAAAATACAATGACATGAAGTCAAAGTCATAGATGATGGTTGAACAATGATTAATATTAAAATATTTTAACTAATATTGTTATACTCTAGTAATATTGTGAACTTAATTCAATCAAAATAAATTGTAAAACTTGATTAATATAAAATACATAACGTATTTTGGTATAGAAGAGAAATTGATCCCAAATCTTAACATTCATGAACTTGTTTGTGTGTTATGTTTTAACGATGTGGAGGACAACAATCATTTATTCATTTCTTGCCCTCTTTCGAAATTAATTTGAAAGAAGATTACGGATTGGGTCGACATTGAGTCGTTACATTGTGATAATGTTTATTTAGTGGTATCGTAACTAAATTATTTTCAATGATGCAAATGATAATATTACGACACTGTGCATAGGTCAATCCACTTGTCGTGGTGGTGGTTAGATTTTTGGTCCACATCATTTGATAGATGTTCATATTATGATAGATATTCTTATTATGAATGCTATAAATATCTAACTTGCATTGATAAATTGTTAAAAATGCTAAACAAAAAATATATTTATATTTTGCCCAAATATATTTCAACAGAATCACACATAAAAGATTAACACTTAAGATGAATATATAAGATATCATCTAACACATAGATTATTAAGAATCTTATAAGAATGAAGACTAATTAGTACTACATTTTGTTTTTTCATAAGCAAATGAGATTGAATTAAAAATTATTAGGGGTGCTTAACCAAAGGTTACAAAAGAAAAAAATGACAAGACAAGAAACATTTGTCCCAACTCTAAGATACACATTAAACCAATCCTACGAAAGCGACTTAATTGCACCTAAACCTTCAAAATTAGACAACATAATATCTTTAAAAAGGATATCATTCCTACACTTTCAAATCACCCAACAAATAGTCAAATAAAAAAAACCCAAATGTAAGGAAAAATGCGACTTACAAGCGAAATAAATAAATGTGACATTTATATATATTACAATAAATGTCACAATTATAAAAATTATATTTTTAAAATAAATGTCACTTTAAATTTTTAATATATTTATAGATTTGATATTCTGATTATATTTTTAATTAAGTACTCTGAATTTATTATCCCTACATATAAAATCAGCTCATATAGACTTCTCTTCACTTCATCTTACTTAACTTTCTGTGTATGTTTGAAAATTAATAAAATCATAATCATGTTGAAATCATACGTATTAATACTAAATAATTTTAGGCTAAATGATTAAAATTTAAATAATTTTTTTCATTGTTTTTATATACACTTAGTTTTTTTTACCATTGAGTATTAACTAAAAGTGAAAGATGTTTTATTGAAATTTAGCAAAAAGAAAAGTTTTACATTTAAACCGATTGTTTATTAGAGTTAATCAAATTTATTTATTTTTGTTAATGAATAATTAATAATTATTTATAATTTTAACTTTTCATAAACAAATATCAAGATAGTCGTGCAACAACATGCGGACTCAACATAAAAGCGCAACACGAGATTTATGGTTAATTATAATTAATTTTTAAATGATAAAGATCATTTCACTGTTACAGGTAAAAAACCTTGTAATGGGTAAGTCTCGTAAGCAAATGTTTGAAATAAAAGAATAAAATAATTGATCCAGTAAAAAGTTTGAATTTAAAAATACAATGACATGAAGTCAAAGTCATAGATGATGGTTGAACAATGATTAATATTAAAATATTTTAACTAATATTGTTATACTCTAGTAATATTGTGAACTTAATTCAATCAAAATAAATTGTAAAACTTGATTAATATAAAATACATAACGTATTTTGGTATAGAAGAGAAATTGATCCCAAATCTTAACATTCATGAACTTGTTTGTGTGTTATGTTTTAACGATGTGGAGGACAACAATCATTTATTCATTTCTTGCCCTCTTTCGAAATTAATTTGAAAGAAGATTACGGATTGGGTCGACATTGAGTCGTTACATTGTGATAATGTTTATTTAGTGGTATCGTAACTAAATTATTTTCAATGATGCAATTGATAATATTACGACACTGTGCATAGGTCAATCCACTTGTCGTGGTGGTGGTTAGATTTTTGGTCCACATCAGTTGATAGATGTTCATATTATGATAGATATTCTTATTATGAATGCTATAAATATCTAACTTACATTGATAAATTGTTAAAAATGCTAAACAAAAAATATATTTATATTTTGCCCAAATATATTTCAACAGAATAACACATAAAAGATTAACACTTAAGATGAATATATAAGATATCATCTAACACATAGATTATTAAGAATCTTATAAGAATGAAGACTAATTAGTACTACATTTTGTTTTTTCATAAGCAAATGAGATTGAATTAAAAATTATTAGGGGTGCTTAACCCAAGGTTACAAAAGAAACAAATGACAAGACAAGAAACATTTGTCCCAACTCTAAGATACACATTAAACCAATCCTACGAAAGCGACTTAATTGCACCTAAACCGTCAAAATTAGACAACATAATATCTTTAAAAAGGATATCATTCCTACACTTTCAAATCACCCAACAAATAGTCAAATAAAAAAAACCCAAATGTAAGGAAAAATGCGACTTACAAGCGAAATAAAGAAATGTGACATTTGTATATATTACAATAAATGTCACAATTATAAAAATTATATTTATAAAATAAATGTCACTTTAAATTTTTAATATATTTATAGATTTGATATTCTGATTATATTTTTAATTAAGTACTCTGAATTTATTATCCCTACATATAAAATCAGCTCATATAGACTTCTCTTCACTTCATCTTACTTAACTTTATGTGTATGTTTGAAAATTAATAAAATCATAATCATGTTGAAATCATACGTATTAATATTAAATAATTTTAGGCTAAATGATTAAAATTTAAATAATTTTTTTAATTGTTTTTATATACACTTAGTTTTTTTTACCATTGAGTATTAACTAAAAGTGAAAGATGTTTTATTGAAATTTAGCAAAATGAAAAGTTTTACATTTAAACCGATTGTTTATTAGAGTTAATCAAATTTATTTATTTTTGTTAATGAATAATTAATAATTATTTATAATTTTAACTTTTCATAAACAAATATCAAGATAGTCGTGCAACAACATGCGGACTCAACATAAAAGCGCAACACGAGATTTATGGTTAATTATAATTAATTTTTAAATGATAAAGATCATTTCACTGTTACAGGTAAAAAACCTTGTAATGGGTAAGTCTAGTAAGCAAATGTTTGAAATAAAAGAATAAAATAATTGATCCAGTGAAAAGTTTGAATTTAAAAATACAATGACATGAAGTCAAAGTCATAGATGATGGTTGAACAATGATTAATATTAAAATATTTTAACTAATATTGTTATACTCTAGTAATATTGTGAACTTAATTCAATCAAAATAAATTGTAAAACTTGATTAATATAAAATACATAACGTATTTTGGTATAGAAGAGAAATTGATCCCAAATCTTAACATTCATGAACTTGTTTGTGTGTTATGTTTTAACGATGTGGAGGACAACAATCATTTATTCATTTCTTGCCCTCTTTCGAAATTAATTTGAAAGAAGATTACAGATTGGGTCGACATTGAGTCGTTACATTGTGATAATGTTTATTTAGTGGTATCGTAACTAAATTATTTTCAATGATGCAATTGATAATATTACGACACTGTGCATAGGTCAATCCACTTGTCGTGGTGGTGGTTAGATTTTTGGTCCACATCAGTTGATAGATGTTCATATTATGATAGATATTCTTATTATGAATGCTATAAATATCTAACTTACATTGATAAATTGTTAAAAATGCTAAACAAAAAATATATTTATATTTTGCCCAAATATATTTCAACAGAATAACACATAAAAGATTAACACTTAAGATGAATATATAAGATATCATCTAACACATAGATTATTAAGAATCTTATAAGAATGAAGACTAATTAGTACTACATTTTGTTTTTTCATAAGCAAATGAGATTGAATTAAAAATTATTAGGGGTGCTTAACCCAAGGTTACAAAAGAAACAAATGACAAGACAAGAAACATTTGTCCCAACTCTAAGATACACATTAAACCAATCCTACGAAAGCGACTTAATTGCACCTAAACCTTCAAAATTAGACAACATAATATCTTTAAAAAGGATATCATTCCTACACTTTCAAATCACCCAACAAATAGTCAAATAAAAAAAACCCAAATGTAAGGAAAAATGCGACTTACAAGCGAAATAAATAAATGTGACATTTGTATATATTACAATAAATATCACAATTATAAAAATTATATTTTTAAAATAAATGTCACTTTAAATTTTTAATATATTTATAGATTTGATATTCTGATTATATTTTTAATTAAGTACTCTGAATTTATTATCCCTACATATAAAATCAGCTCATATAGACTTCTCTTCACTTCATCTTACTTAACTTTATGTGTATGTTTGAAAATTAATAAAATCATAATCATGTTGAAATCATACGTATTAATATTAAATAATTTTAGGCTAAATGATTAAAATTTAAATAATTTTTTTAATTGTTTTTATATACACTTAGTTTTTTTTACCATTGAGTATTAACTAAAAGTGAAAGATGTTTTATTGAAATTTAGCAAAAAGAAAAGTTTTACATTTAAACCGATTGTTTATTAGAGTTAATCAAATTTATTTATTTTTGTTAATGAATAATTAATAATTATTTATAATTTTAACTTTTCATAAACAAATATCAAGATAGTCGTGCAACAACATGCGAACTCAACATAAAAGCGCAACACGAGATTTATGGTTAATTATAATTAATTTTTAAATGATAAAGATCATTTCACTGTTACAGGTAAAAAACCTTGTAATGGGTAAGTCTCGTAAGCAAATGTTTGAAATAAAAGAATAAAATAATTGATCCAGTGAAAAGTTTGAATTTAAAAATACAATGACATGAAGTCAAAGTCATAGATGATGGTTGAACAATGATTAATATTAAAATATTTTAACTAATATTGTTATACTCTAGTAATATTGTGAACTTAATTCAATCAAAATAAATTGTAAAACTTGATTAATATAAAATACATAACGTATTTTGGTATAGAAGAGAAATTGATCCCAAATCTTAACATTCATGAACTTGTTTGTGTGTTATGTTTTAACGATGTGGAGGACAACAATCATTTATTCATTTCTTGCCCTCTTTCGAAATTAATTTGAAAGAAGATTACGGATTGGGTCGACATTGAGTCGTTACATTGTGATAATGTTTATTTAGTGGTATCGTAACTAAATTATTTTCAATGATGTTATTGATAATATTACGACACTGTGCATAGGTCAATCCACTTGTCGTGGTGGTGGTTAGATTTTTGGTCCACATCAGTTGATAGATGTTCATATTATGATAGATATTCTTATTATGAATGCTATAAATATCTAACTTACATTGATAAATTGTTAAAAATGCTAAACAAAAAATATATTTATATTTTGCCCAAATATATTTCAACAGAATAACACATCAAAGATTAACACTTAAGATGAATATATAAGATATCATCTAACACATAGATTATTAAGAATCTTATAAGAATGAAGACTAATTAGTACTACATTTTGTTTTTTCCTAAGCAAATGAGATTGAATTAAAAATTATTAGGGGTGCTTAACCCAAGGTTACAAAAGAAACAAATGACAAGACAAGAAACATTTGTCCCAACTCTAAGATACACATTAAACCAATCCTACGAAAGCGACTTAATTGCACCTAAACCTTCAAAATTAGACAACATAATATCTTTAAAAAGGATATCATTCCTACACTTTCAAATCACCCAACAAATAGTCAAATAAAAAAAACCCAAATGTAAGGAAAAATGCGACTTACAAGCGAAATAAATAAATGTGACATTTGTATATATTACAATAAATATCACAATTATAAAAATTATATTTTTAAAATAAATGTCACTTTAAATTTTTAATATATTTATAGATTTGATATTCTGATTATATTTTTAATTAAGTACTCTGAATTTATTATCCCTACATATAAAATCAGCTCATATAGACTTCTCTTCACTTCATCTTACTTAACTTTATGTGTATGTTTGAAAATTAATAAAATCATAATCATGTTGAAATCATACGTATTAATATTAAATAATTTTAGGCTAAATGATTAAAATTTAAATAATTTTTTTAATTGTTTTTATATACACTTAGTTTTTTTTACCATTGAGTATTAACTAAAAGTGAAAGATGTTTTATTGAAATTTAGCAAAAAGAAAAGTTTTACATTTAAACCGATTGTTTATTAGAGTTAATCAAATTTATTTATTTTTGTTAATGAATAATTAATAATTATTTATAATTTTAACTTTTCATAAACAAATATCAAGATAGTCGTGCAACAACATGCGGACTCAACATAAAAGCGCAACACGAGATTTATGGTTAATTATAATTAATTTTTAAATGATAAAGATCATTTCACTGTTACAGGTAAAAAACCTTGTAATGGGTAAGTCTCGTAAGCAAATGTTTGAAATAAAAGAATAAAATAATTGATCCAGTGAAAAGTTTGAATTTAAAAATACAATGACATGAAGTCACAGTCATAGATGATGGTTGAACAATGATTAATATTAAAATATTTTAACTAATATTGTTATACTCTAGTAATATTGTGAACTTAATTCAATCAAAATAAATTGTAAAACTTGATTAATATAAAATACATAACGTATTTTGGTATAGAAGAGAAATTGATCCCAAATCTTAACATTCATGAACTTGTTTGTGTGTTATGTTTTAACGATGTGGAGGACAACAATCATTTATTCATTTCTTGCCCTCTTTCGAAATTAATTTGAAAGAAGATTACGGATTGGGTCGACATTGAGTCGTTACATTGTGATAATGTTTATTTAGTGGTATCGTAACTAAATTATTTTCAATGATGTTATTGATAATATTACGACACTGTGCATAGGTCAATCCACTTGTCGTGGTGGTGGTTAGATTTTTGGTCCACATCAGTTGATAGATGTTCATATTATGATAGATATTCTTATTATGAATGCTATAAATATCTAACTTACATTGATAAATTGTTAAAAATGCTAAACAAAAAATATATTTATATTTTGCCCAAATATATTTCAACAGAATAACACATCAAAGATTAACACTTAAGATGAATATATAAGATATCATCTAACACATAGATTATTAAGAATCTTATAAGAATGAAGACTAATTAGTACTACATTTTGTTTTTTCCTAAGCAAATGAGATTGAATTAAAAATTATTAGGGGTGCTTAACCCAAGGTTACAAAAGAAACAAATGACAAGACAAGAAACATTTGTCCCAACTCTAAGATACACATTAAACCAATCCTACGAAAGCGACTTAATTGCACCTAAACCTTCAAAATTAGACAACATAATATCTTTAAAAAGGATATCATTCCTACACTTTCAAATCACCCAACAAATAGTCAAATAAAAAAAACCCAAATGTAAGGAAAAATGCGACTTACAAGCGAAATAAATAAATGTGACATTTGTATATATTACAATAAATGTCACAATTATAAAAATTATATTTTTAAAATAAATGTCACTTTAAATTTTTAATATATTTATAGATTTGATATTCTGATTATATATTTAATTAAGTACTCTGAATTTATTATCCCTACATATAAAATCAGCTCATATAGACTTCTCTTCACTTCATCTTACTTAACTTTATGTGTATGTTTGAAAATTAATAAAATCATAATCATGTTGAAATCATACGTATTAATATTAAATAATTTTAGGCTAAATGATTAAAATTTAAATAATTTTTTTAATTGTTTTTATATACACTTAGTTTTTTTTACCATTGAGTATTAACTAAAAGTGAAAGATGTTTTATTGAAATTTAGCAAAAAGAAAAGTTTTACATTTAAACCGATTGTTTATTAGAGTTAATCAAATTTATTTATTTTTGTTAATGAATAATTAATAATTATTTATAATTTTAACTTTTCATAAACAAATATCAAGATAGTCGTGCAACAACATGCGGACTCAACATAAAAGCGCAACACGAGATTTATGGTTAATTATAATTAATTTTTAAATGATAAAGATCATTTCACTGTTACAGGTAAAAAACCTTGTAATGGGTAAGTCTCGTAAGCAAATGTTTGAAATAAAAGAATAAAATAATTGATCCAGTGAAAATTTTGAATTTAAAAATACAATGACATGAAGTCAAAGTCATAGATGATGGTTGAACAATGATTAATATTAAAATATTTTAACTAATATTGTTATACTCTAGTAATATTGTGAACTTAATTCAATCAAAATAAATTGTAAAACTTGATTAATATAAAATACATAACGTATTTTGGTATAGAAGAGAAATTGATCCCAAATCTTAACATTCATGAACTTGTTTGTGTGTTATGTTTTAACGATGTGGAGGACAACAATCATTTATTCATTTCTTGCCCTCTTTCGAAATTAATTTGAAAGAAGATTACGGATTGGGTCGACATTGAGTCGTTACATTGTGATAATGTTTATTTAGTGGTATCGTAACTAAATTATTTTCAATGATGTTATTGATAATATTACGACACTGTGCATAGGTCAATCCACTTGTCGTGGTGGTGGTTAGATTTTTGGTCCACATCAGTTGATAGATGTTCATATTATGATAGATATTCTTATTATGAATGCTATAAATATCTAACTTACATTGATAAATTGTTAAAAATGCTAAACAAAAAATATATTTATATTTTGCCCAAATATATTTCAATAGAATAACACATCAAAGATTAACACTTAAGATGAATATATAAGATATCATCTAACACATAGATTATTAAGAATCTTATAAGAATGAAGACTAATTAGTACTACATTTTGTTTTTTCCTAAGCAAATGAGATTGAATTAAAAATTATTAGGGGTGCTTAACCCAAGGTTACAAAAGAAACAAATGACAAGACAAGAAACATTTGTCCCAACTCTAAGATACACATTAAACCAATCCTACGAAAGCGACTTAATTGCACCTAAACCTTCAAAATTAGACAACATAATATCTTTAAAAAGGATATCATTCCTACACTTTCAAATCACCCAACAAATAGTCAAATAAAAAAAACCCAAATGTAAGGAAAAATGCGACTTACAAGCGAAATAAATAAATGTGACATTTGTATATATTACAATAAATGTCACAATTATAAAAATTATATTTTTAAAATAAATGTCACTTTAAATTTTTAATATATTTATAGATTTGATATTCTGATTATATATTTAATTAAGTACTCTGAATTTATTATCCCTACATATAAAATCAGCTCATATAGACTTCTCTTCACTTCATCTTACTTAACTTTATGTGTATGTTTGAAAATTAATAAAATCATAATCATGTTGAAATCATACGTATTAATATTAAATAATTTTAGGCTAAATGATTAAAATTTAAATAATTTTTTTAATTGTTTTTATATACACTTAGTTTTTTTTACCATTGAGTATTAACTAAAAGTGAAAGATGTTTTATTGAAATTTAGCAAAAAGAAAAGTTTTACATTTAAACCGATTGTTTATTAGAGTTAATCAAATTTATTTATTTTTGTTAATGAATAATTAATAATTATTTATAATTTTAACTTTTCATAAACAAATATCAAGATAGTCGTGCAACAACATGCGGACTCAACATAAAAGCGCAACACGAGATTTATGGTTAATTATAATTAATTTTTAAATGATAAAGATCATTTCACTGTTACAGGTAAAAAACCTTGTAATGGGTAAGTCTCGTAAGCAAATGTTTGAAATAAAAGAATAAAATAATTGATCCAGTGAAAAGTTTGAATTTAAAAATACAATGACATGAAGTCAAAGTCATAGATGATGGTTGAACAATGATTAATATTAAAATATTTTAACTAATATTGTTATACTCTAGTAATATTGTGAACTTAATTCAATCAAAATAAATTGTAAAACTTGATTAATATAAAATACATAACGTATTTTGGTATAGAAGAGAAATTGATCCCAAATCTTAACATTCATGAACTTGTTTGTGTGTTATGTTTTAACGATGTGGAGGACAACAATCATTTATTCATTTCTTGCCCTCTTTCGAAATTAATTTGAAAGAAGATTACGGATTGGGTCGACATTGAGTCGTTACATTGTGATAATGTTTATTTAGTGGTATCGTAACTAAATTATTTTCAATGATGTTATTGATAATATTACGACACTGTGCATAGGTCAATCCACTTGTCGTGGTGGTGGTTAGATTTTTGGTCCACATCAGTTGATAGATGTTCATATTATGATAGATATTCTTATTATGAATGCTATAAATATCTAACTTACATTGATAAATTGTTAAAAATGCTAAACAAAAAATATATTTATATTTTGCCCAAATATATTTCAACAGAATAACACATCAAAGATTAACACTTAAGATGGATATATAAGATATCATCTAACACATAGATTATTAAGAATCTTATAAGAATGAAGACTAATTAGTACTACATTTTGTTTTTTCCTAAGCAAATGAGATTGAATTAAAAATTATTAGGGGTGCTTAACCCAAGGTTACAAAAGAAACAAATGACAAGACAAGAAACATTTGTCCCAACTCTAAGATACACATTAAACCAATCCTACGAAAGCGACTTAATTGCACCTAAACCTTCAAAATTAGACAACATAATATCTTTAAAAAGGATATCATTCCTACACTTTCAAATCACCCAACAAATAGTCAAATAAAAAAAACCCAAATGTAAGGAAAAATGCGACTTACAAGCGAAATAAATAAATGTGACATTTGTATATATTACAATAAATGTCACAATTATAAAAATTATATTTTTAAAATAAATGTCACTTTAAATTTTTAATATATTTATAGATTTGATATTCTGATTATATATTTAATTAAGTACTCTGAATTTATTATCCCTACATATAAAATCAGCTCATATAGACTTCTCTTCACTTCATCTTACTTAACTTTATGTGTATGTTTGAAAATTAATAAAATCATAATCATGTTGAAATCATACGTATTAATATTAAATAATTTTAGGCTAAATGATTAAAATTTAAATAATTTTTTTAATTGTTTTTATATACACTTAGTTTTTTTTACCATTGAGTATTAACTAAAAGTGAAAGATGTTTTATTGAAATTTAGCAAAAAGAAAAGTTTTACATTTAAACCGATTGTTTATTAGAGTTAATCAAATTTATTTATTTTTGTTAATGAATAATTAATAATTATTTATAATTTTAACTTTTCATAAACAAATATCAAGATAGTCGTGCAACAACATGCGGACTCAACATAAAAGCGCAACACGAGATTTATGGTTAATTATAATTAATTTTTAAATGATAAAGATCATTTCACTGTTACAGGTAAAAAACCTTGTAATGGGTAAGTCTCGTAAGCAAATGTTTGAAATAAAAGAATAAAATAATTGATCCAGTGAAAAGTTTGAATTTAAAAATACAATGACATGAAGTCAAAGTCATAGATGATGGTTGAACAATGATTAATATTAAAATATTTTAACTAATATTGTTATACTCTAGTAATATTGTGAACTTAATTCAATCAAAATAAATTGTAAAACTTGATTAATATAAAATACATAACGTATTTTGGTATAGAAGAGAAATTGATCCCAAATCTTAACATTCATGAACTTGTTTGTGTGTTATGTTTTAACGATGTGGAGGACAACAATCATTTATTCATTTCTTGCCCTCTTTCGAAATTAATTTGAAAGAAGATTACGGATTGGGTCGACATTGAGTCGTTACATTGTGATAATGTTTATTTAGTGGTATCGTAACTAAATTATTTTCAATGATGTTATTGATAATATTACGACACTGTGCATAGGTCAATCCACTTGTCGTGGTGGTGGTTAGATTTTTGGTCCACATCAGTTGATAGATGTTCATATTATGATAGATATTCTTATTATGAATGCTATAAATATCTAACTTACATTGATAAATTGTTAAAAATGCTAAACAAAAAATATATTTATATTTTGCCCAAATATATTTCAACAGAATAACACATCAAAGATTAACACTTAAGATGAATATATAAGATATCATCTAACACATAGATTATTAAGAATCTTATAAGAATGAAGACTAATTAGTACTACATTTTGTTTTTTCCTAAGCAAATGAGATTGAATTAAAAATTATTAGGGGTGCTTAACCCAAGGTTACAAAAGAAACAAATGACAAGACAAGAAACATTTGTCCCAACTCTAAGATACACATTAAACCAATCCTACGAAAGCGATTTAATTGCACCTAAACCTTCAAAATTAGACAACATAATATCTTTAATAAGGATATCATTCCTACACTTTCAAATCACCCAACAAATAGTCAAATAAAAAAAACCCAAATGTAAGGAAAAATGCGACTTACAAGCGAAATAAATAAATGTGACATTTGTATATATTACAATAAATGTCACAATTATAAAAATTATATTTTTAAAATAAATGTCACTTTAAATTTTTAATATATTTATAGATTTGATATTCTGATTATATATTTAATTAAGTACTCTGAATTTATTATCCCTACATATAAAATCAGCTCATATAGACTTCTCTTCATTTCATCTTACTTAACTTTATGTGTATGTTTGAAAATTAATAAAATCATAATCATGTTGAAATCATACGTATTAATATTAAATAATTTTAGGCTAAATGATTAAAATTTAAATAATTTTTTTAATTGTTTTTATATACACTTAGTTTTTTTTACCATTGAGTATTAACTAAAAGTGAAAGATGTTTTATTGAAATTTAGCAAAAAGAAAAGTTTTACATTTAAACCGATTGTTTATTAGAGTTAATCAAATTTATTTATTTTTGTTAATGAATAATTAATAATTATTTATAATTTTAACTTTTCATAAACAAATATCAAGATAGTCGTGCAACAACATGCGGACTTAACATAAAAGCGCAACACGAGATTTATGGTTAATTATAATTAATTTTTAAATGATAAAGATCATTTCACTGTTACAGGTAAAAAACCTTGTAATGGGTAAGTCTCGTAAGCAAATGTTTGAAATAAAAGAATAAAATAATTGATCCAGTGAAAAGTTTGAATTTAAAAATACAATGACATGAAGTCAAAGTCATAGATGATGGTTGAACAATGATTAATATTAAAATATTTTAACTAATATTGTTATACTCTAGTAATATTGTGAACTTAATTCAATCAAAATAAATTGTAAAACTTGATTAATATAAAATACATAACGTATTTTGGTATAGAAGAGAAATTGATCCCAAATCTTAACATTCATGAACTTGTTTGTGTGTTATGTTTTAACGATGTGGAGGACAACAATCATTTATTCATTTCTTGCCCTCTTTCGAAATTAATTTGAAAGAAGATTACGGATTGGGTCGACATTGAGTCGTTACATTGTGATAATGTTTATTTAGTGGTATCGTAACTAAATTATTTTCAATGATGCATTTGATAATATTACGACACTGTGCATAGGTCAATCCACTTGTCGTGGTGGTGGTTAGATTTTTGGTCCACATCAGTTGATAGATGTTCATATTATGATAGATATTCTTATTATGAATGCTATAAATATCTAACTTACATTGATAAATTGTTAAAAATGCTAAACAAAAAATATATTTATATTTTGCCCAAATATATTTCAACAGAATAACACATCAAAGATTAACACTTAAGATGAATATATAAGATATCATCTAACACATAGATTATTAAGAATCTTATAAGAATGAAGACTAATTAGTACTACATTTTGTTATTTCATAAGCAAATGAGATTGAATTAAAAATTATTAGGGGTGCTTAACCCAAGGTTACAAAAGAAACAAATGACAAGACAAGAAACATTTGTCCCAACTCTAAGATACACATTAAACCAATCCTACGAAAGCGACTTAATTGCACCTAAACCGTCAAAATTAGACAACATAATATCTTTAAAAAGGATATCATTCCTACACTTTCAAATCACCCAACAAATAGTCAAATAAAAAAAACCCAAATGTAAGGAAAAATGCGACTTACAAGCGAAATAAATAAATGTGACATTTATATATATTACAATAAATGTCACAATTATAAAAATTATATTTTTAAAATAAATGTCACTTTAAATTTTTAATATATTTATAGCTTTGATATTCTGATTATATTTTTAATTAAGTACTCTGAATTTATTATCCCTACATATAAAATCAGCTCATATAGACTTCTCTTCACTTCATCTTACTTAACTTTATGTGTATGTTTGAAAATTAATAAAATCATAATCATGTTGAAATCATACGTATTAATATTAAATAATTTTAGGCTAAATGATTAAAATTTAAATAATTTTTTTCATTGTTTTTATATACACTTAGTTTTTTTACCATTGAGTATTAACTAAAAGTGAAAAATGTTTTATTGAAATTTAGCAAAAAGAAAAGTTTTACATTTAAACCGATTGTTTATTAGAGTTAATCAAATTTATTTATTTTTTTCAATGAATAATTAATAATTATTTATAATTTTAACTTTTCATAAACAAATATCAAGATAGTCGTGCAATAACATGCGGACTCAACATAAAAGCGCAACACGAGATTTATGGTTAATTATAATTAATTTTTAAATGATAAAGATCATTTCACTGTTACAGGTAAAAAACCTTATAATGGGTAAGTCTCGTAAGCAAATGTTTGAAATAAAAGAATAAAATAATTGATCCAGTAAAAAGTTTGAATTTAAAAATACAATGACATGAAGTCAAAGTCATAGATGATGGTTGAACAATGATTAATATTAAAATATTTTAACTAATATTGTTATACTCTAGTAATATTGTGAACTTAATTCAATCAAAATAAATTGTAAAACTTGATTAATATAAAATACATAACGTATTTTGGTATAGAAGAGAAATTGATCCCAAATCTTAACATTCATGAACTTGTTTGTGTGTTATGTTTTAACGATGTGGAGGACAACAATCATTTATTCATTTCTTGCCCTCTTTCGAAATTAATTTGAAAGAAGATTACGGATTGGGTCGACATTGAGTCGTTAGATTGTGATAATGTTTATTTAGTGGTATCGTAACTAAATTATTTTCAATGATGTAATTGATAATATTACGACACTGTGCATAGGTCAATCCACTTGTCGTGGTGGTGGTTAGATTTTTGGTCCACATCAGTTGATAGATGTTCATATTATGATATATATTCTTATTATGAATGCTATAAATATCTAACTTACTTTGATAAATTGTTAAAAATGCTAAACAAAAAATATATTTATATTTTGCCCAAATATATTTCAACAGAATAACACATAAAAGATTAACACTTAAGATGAATATATAAGATATCATCTAACACATAGATTATTAAGAATCTTATAAGAATGAAGACTAATTAGTACTACATTTTGTTTTTTCCTAAGCAAATGAGATTGAATTAAAAATTATTAGGGGTGCTTAACCCAAGGTTACAAAAGAAACAAATGACAAGACAAGAAACATTTGTCCCAACTCTAAGATACACATTAAACCAATCCTACGAAAGCGACTTAATTGCACCTAAACCGTCAAAATTAGACAACATAATATCTTTAAAAAGGATATCATTCCTACACTTTCAAATCACCCAACAAATAGTCAAATAAAAAAAACCCAAATGTAAGGAAAAATGCGACTTACAAGCGAAATAAATAAATGTGACATTTATATATATTACAATAAATGTCACAATTATAAAAATTATATTTTTAAAATAAATGTCACTTTAAATTTTTAATATATTTATAGATTTGATATTCTGATTGTATTTTTAATTAAGTACTCTGAATTTATTATCCCTACATATAAAATCAGCTCATATAGACTTCTCTTCACTTCATCTTACTTAACTTTATGTGTATGTTTGAAAATTAATAAAATCATAATCATGTTGAAATCATACGTATTAATACTAAATAATTTTAGGCTAAATGATTAAAATTTAAATAATTTTTTTCATTGTTTTTATATACACTTAGTTTTTTTTACCATTGAGTATTAACTAAAAGTGAAAAATGTTTTATTGAAATTTAGCAAAAAGAAAAGTTTTACATTTAAACCGATTGTTTATTAGAGTTAATCAAATTTATTTATTTTTGTTAATGAATAATTAATAATTATTTATAATTTTAACTTTTCATAAACAAATATTAAGACAGTCGTGCAACAACATGCGGACTCAACATAAAAGCGCAACACGAGATTTATGGTTAATTATAATTAATTTTTAAATGATAAAGATCATTTCACTGTTATAGGTAAAAAACCTTGTAATGGGTAAGTCTCGTAAGAAAATGTTTGAAATAAAAGAATAAAATAATTGATCCAGTAAAAAGTTTGAATTTAAAAATACAATGACATGAAGTCAAAGTCATAGATGATGGTTGAACAATGATTAATATTAAAATATTTTAACTAATATTGTTATACTCTAGTAATATTGTGAACTTAATTCAATCAAAATAAATTGTAAAACTTGATTAATATAAAATACATAACGTATTTTGGTATAGAAGAGAAATTGATCCCAAATCTTAACATTCATGAACTTGTTTGTGTGTTATGTTTTAACGATGTGGAGGACAACAATCATTTATTCATTTCTTGCCCTCTTTCGAAATTAATTTGAAAGAAGATTACGGATTGGGTCGACATTGAGTCGTTACATTGTGATAATGTTTATTTAGTGGTATCGTAACTAAATTATTTTCAATGATGCAATTGATAATATTACGACATTGTGCATAGGTCAATCCACTTGTCGTGGTGGTGGTTAGATTTTTGGTACACATCAGTTGATAGATGTTCATATAATGATATATATTCTTATTATGAATGCTATAAATATCTAACTTACTTTGATAAATTGTTAAAAATGCTAAACAAAAAATATATTTATATTTTGACCAAATATATTTCAACAGAATAACACATAAAAGATTAACACTTAAGATGAATATATAAGATATCATCTAACACATAGATTATTAAGAATCTTATAAGAATGAAGACTAATTAGTACTACATTTTGTTATTTCATAAGCAAATGAGATTGAATTAAAAATTATTAGGGGTGCTTAACCCAAGGTTACAAAAGAAACAAATGACAAGACAAGAAACATTTGTCCCAACTCTAAGATACACATTAAACCAATCCTACGAAAGCGACTTAATTGCACCTAAACCGTCAAAATTAGACAACATAATATCTTTAAAAAGGATATCATTCCTACACTTTCAAATCACCCAACAAATAGTCAAATAAAAAAAACCCAAATGTAAGGAAAAATGCGACTTACAAGCGAAATAAATAAATGTGACATTTATATATATTACAATAAATGTCACAATTATAAAAATTATATTTTTAAAATAAATGTCACTTTAAATTTTTAATATATTTATAGCTTTGATATTCTGATTATATTTTTAATTAAGTACTCTGAATTTATTATCCCTACATATAAAATCAGCTCATATAGACTTCTCTTCACTTCATCTTACTTAACTTTATGTGTATGTTTGAAAATTAATAAAATCATAATCATGTTGAAATCATACGTATTAATATTAAATAATTTTAGGCTAAATGATTAAAATTTAAATAATTTTTTTCATTGTTTTTATATACACTTAGTTTTTTTACCATTGAGTATTAACTAAAAGTGAAAAATGTTTTATTGAAATTTAGCAAAAAGAAAAGTTTTACATTTAAACCGATTGTTTATTAGAGTTAATCAAATTTATTTATTTTTTTCAATGAATAATTAATAATTATTTATAATTTTAACTTTTCATAAACAAATATCAAGATAGTCGTGCAATAACATGCGGACTCAACATAAAAGCGCAACACGAGATTTATGGTTAATTATAATTAATTTTTAAATGATAAAGATCATTTCACTGTTACAGGTAAAAAACCTTATAATGGGTAAGTCTCGTAAGCAAATGTTTGAAATAAAAGAATAAAATAATTGATCCAGTAAAAAGTTTGAATTTAAAAATACAATGACATGAAGTCAAAGTCATAGATGATGGTTGAACAATGATTAATATTAAAATATTTTAACTAATATTGTTATACTCTAGTAATATTGTGAACTTAATTCAATCAAAATAAATTGTAAAACTTGATTAATATAAAATACATAACGTATTTTGGTATAGAAGAGAAATTGATCCCAAATCTTAACATTCATGAACTTGTTTGTGTGTTATGTTTTAACGATGTGGAGGACAACAATCATTTATTCATTTCTTGCCCTCTTTCGAAATTAATTTGAAAGAAGATTACGGATTGGGTCGACATTGAGTCGTTAGATTGTGATAATGTTTATTTAGTGGTATCGTAACTAAATTATTTTCAATGATGTAATTGATAATATTACGACACTGTGCATAGGTCAATCCACTTGTCGTGGTGGTGGTTAGATTTTTGGTCCACATCAGTTGATAGATGTTCATATTATGATATATATTCTTATTATGAATGCTATAAATATCTAACTTACTTTGATAAATTGTTAAAAATGCTAAACAAAAAATATATTTATATTTTGCCCAAATATATTTCAACAGAATAACACATAAAAGATTAACACTTAAGATGAATATATAAGATATCATCTAACACATAGATTATTAAGAATCTTATAAGAATGAAGACTAATTAGTACTACATTTTGTTTTTTCCTAAGCAAATGAGATTGAATTAAAAATTATTAGGGGTGCTTAACCCAAGGTTACAAAAGAAACAAATGACAAGACAAGAAACATTTGTCCCAACTCTAAGATACACATTAAACCAATCCTACGAAAGCGACTTAATTGCACCTAAACCGTCAAAATTAGACAACATAATATCTTTAAAAAGGATATCATTCCTACACTTTCAAATCGCCCAACAAATAGTCAAATAAAAAAAACCCAAATGTAAGGAAAAATGCGACTTACAAGCGAAATAAATAAATGTGACATTTATATATATTACAATAAATGTCACAATTATAAAAATTATATTTTTAAAATAAATGTCACTTTAAATTTTTAATATATTTATAGATTTTATATTCTGATTATATTTTTAATTAAGTACTCTGAATTTATTATCCCTACATATAAAATCAGCTCATATAGACTTCTCTTCACTTCATCTTACTTAACTTTATGTGTATGTTTGAAAATTAATAAAATCATAATCATGTTGAAATCATACGTATTAATACTAAATAATTTTAGGCTAAATGATTAAAATTTAAATAATTTTTTTCATTGTTTTTATATACACTTAGTTTTTTTTACCATTGAGTATTAACTAAAAGTGAAAAATGTTTTATTGAAATTTAGCAAAAAGAAAAGTTTTACATTTAAACCGATTGTTTATTAGAGTTAATCAAATTTATTTATTTTTGTTAATGAATAATTAATAATTATTTATAATTTTAACTTTTCATAAACAAATATTAAGATAGTCGTGCAACAACATGCGGACTCAACATAAAAGCGCAACACGAGATTTATGGTTAATTATAATTAATTTTTAAATGATAAAGATCATTTCACTGTTACAGGTAAAAAACCTTGTAATGGGTAAGTCTCGTAAGCAAATGTTTGAAATAAAAGAATAAAATAATTGATCCAGTAAAAAGTTTGAATTTAAAAATACAATGACATGAAGTCAAAGTCATAGATGATGGTTGAACAATGATTAATATTAAAATATTTTAACTAATATTGTTATACTCTAGTAATATTGTGAACTTAATTCAATCAAAATAAATTGTAAAACTTGATTAATATAAAATACATAACGTATTTTGGTATAGAAGAGAAATTGATCCCAAATCTTAACATTCATGAACTTGTTTGTGTGTTATGTTTTAACGATGTGGAGGACAACAATCATTTATTCATTTCTTGCCCTCTTTCGAAATTAATTTGAAAGAAGATTACGGATTGGGTCGACATTGAGTCGTTACATTGTGATAATGTTTATTTAGTGGTATCGTAACTAAATTATTTTCAATGATGCAATTGATAATATTACGACATTGTGCATAGGTCAATCCACTTGTCGTGGTGGTGGTTAGATTTTTGGTACACATCAGTTGATAGATGTTCATATAATGATATATATTCTTATTATGAATGCTATAAATATCTAACTTACTTTGATAAATTGTTAAAAATGCTAAACAAAAAATATATTTATATTTTGCCCAAATATATTTCAACAGAATAACACATAAAAGATTAACACTTAAGATGAATATATAAGATATCATCTAACACATAGATTATTAAGAATCTTATAAGAATGAAGACTAATTAGTACTACATTTTGTTTTTTCATAAGCAAATGAGATTGAATTAAAAATTATTAGGGGTGCTTAACCCAAGGTTACAAAAGAAACAAATGACAAGACAAGAAACATTTGTCCCAACTCTAAGATACACATTAAACCAATCCTACGAAAGCGACTTAATTGCACCTAAACCGTCAAAATTAGACAACATAATATCTTTAAAAAGGATATCATTCCTACACTTTCAAATCACCCAACAAATAGCCAAATAAAAAAAACCCAAATGTAAGGAAAAATGCGACTTACAAGCGAAATAAATAAATGTGACATTTATATATATTACAATAAATGTCACAATTATAAAAATTATATTTTTAAAATAAATGTCACTTTAAATTTTTAATATATTTATAGCTTTGATATTCTGATTATATTTTTAATTAAGTACTCTGAATTTATTATCCCTACATATAAAATCAGCTCATATAGACTTCTCTTCACTTCATCTTACTTAACTTTATGTGTATGTTTGAAAATTAATAAAATCATAATCATGTTGAAATCATACGTATTAATACTAAATAATTTTAGGCTAAATGATTAAAATTTAAATAATTTTTTTCATTGTTTTTATATACACTTAGTTTTTTTTACCATTGAGTATTAACTAAAAGTGAAAAATGTTTTATTGAAATTTAGCAAAAAGAAAAGTTTTACATTTAAACCGATTGTTTATTACAGTTAATCAAATTTATTTATTTTTGTTAATGAATAATTAATAATTATTTATAATTATAACTTTTCATAAACAAATATTAAGATAGTCGTGCAACAACATGCGGACTCAACATAAAAGCGCAACACGAGATTTATGGTTAATTATAATTAATTTTTAAATGATAAAGATCATTTCACTGTTACAGGTAAAAAACCTTGTAATGGGTAAGTCTCGTAAGCAAATGTTTGAAATAAAAGAATAAAATAATTGATCCAGTAAAAAGTTTGAATTTAAAAATACAATGACATGAAGTCAAAGTCATAGATGATGGTTGAACAATGATTAATATTAAAATATTTTAACTAATATTGTTATACTCTAGTAATATTGTGAACTTAATTCAATCAAAATAAATTGTAAAACTTGATTAATATAAAATACATAACGTATTTTGGTATAGAAGAGAAATTGATCCCAAATCATAACATTCATGAACTTGTTTGTGTGTTATGTTTTAACGATGTGGAGGACAACAATCATTTATTCATTTCTTGCCCTCTTTCGAAATTAATTTGAAAGAAGATTACGGATTGGGTCGACATTGAGTCGTTACATTGTGATAATGTTTATTTAGTGGTATCGTAACTAAATTATTTTCAATGATGCAATTGATAATATTACGACACTGTGCATAGGTCAATCCACTTGTCGTGGTGGTGGTTAGATTTTTGGTCCACATCAGTTGATAGATGTTCATATTATGATAGATATTCTTATTATGAATGCTATAAATATCTAACTTACATTGATAAATTGTTAAAAATGCTAAACAAAAAATATATTTATATTTTGCCCAAATATATTTCAACAGAATAACACATAAAAGATTAACACTTAAGATGAATATATAAGATATCATCTAACACATAGATTATTAAGAATCTTATAAGAATGAAGACTAATTAGTACTACATTTTGTTTTTTCCTAAGCAAATGAGATTGAATTAAAAATTATTAGGGGTGCTTAACCCAAGGTTACAAAAGAAACAAATGACAAGACAAGAAACATTTGTCCCAACTCTAAGATACACATTAAACCAATCCTACGAAAGCGACTTAATTGCACCTAAACCGTCAAAATTAGACAACATAATATCTTTAAAAAGGATATCATTCCTACACTTTCAAATCACCCAACAAATAGTCAAATAAAAAAAACCCAAATGTAAGGAAAAATGCGACTTACAAGCGAAATAAATAAATGTGACATTTATATATATTACAATAAATGTCACAATTATAAAAATTATATTTTTAAAATAAATGTCACTTTAAATTTTTAATATATTTATAGATATGATATTCTGATTATATTTTTAATTAAGTACTCTGAATTTATTATCCCTACATATAAAATCAGCTCATATAGACTTCTCTTCACTTCATCTTACTTAACTTTATGTGTATGTTTGAAAATTAATAAAATCATAATCATGTTGAAATCATACGTATTAATACTAAATAATTTTAGGCTAAATGATTAAAATTTAAATAATTTTTTTCATTGTTTTTATATACACTTAGTTTTTTTTACCATTGAGTATTAACTAAAAGTGAAAAATGTTTTATTGAAATTTAGCAAAAAGAAAAGTTTTACATTTAAACCGATTGTTTATTAGAGTTAATCAAATTTATTTATTTTTGTTAATGAATAATTAATAATTATTTATAATTTTAACTTTTCATAAACAAATATTAAGATAGTCGTGCAACAACATGCGGACTCAACATAAAAGCGCAACACGAGATTTATGGTTAATTATAATTAATTTTTAAATGATAAAGATCATTTCACTGTTACAGGTAAAAAACCTTGTAATGGGTAAGTCTCGTAAGCAAATGTTTGAAATAAAAGAATAAAATAATTGATCCAGTAAAAAGTTTGAATTTAAAAATACAATGACATGAAGTCAAAGTCATAGATGATGGTTGAACAATGATTAATATTAAAATATTTTAACTAATATTGTTATACTCTAGTAATATTGTGAACTTAATTCAATCAAAATAAATTGTAAAACTTGATTAATATAAAATACATAACGTATTTTGGTATAGAAGAGAAATTGATCCCAAATCTTAACATTCATGAACTTGTTTGTGTGTTATGTTTTAACGATGTGGAGGACAACAATAATTTATTCATTTCTTGCCCTCTTTCGAAATTAATTTGAAAGAAGATTACGGATTGGGTCGACATTGAGTCGTTACATTGTGATAATGTTTATTTAGTGGTATCGTAACTAAATTATTTTCAATGATGCAATTGATAATATTACGACACTGTGCATAGGTCAATCCACTTGTCGTGGTGGTGGTTAGATTTTTGGTCCACATCAGTTGATAGATGTTCATATTATGATAGATATTCTTATTATGAATGCTATAAATATCTAACTTACATTGATAAATTGTTAAAAATGCTAAACAAAAAATATATTTATATTTTGCCCAAATATATTTCAACAGAATAACACATAAAAGATTAACACTTAAGATGAATATATAAGATATCATCTAACACATAGATTATTAAGAATCTTATAAGAATGAAGACTAATTAGTACTACATTTTGTTTTTTCCTAAGCAAATGAGATTGAATTAAAAATTATTAGGGGTGCTTAACCCAAGGTTACAAAAGAAACAAATGACAAGACAAGAAACATTTGTCCCAACTCTAAGATACACATTAAACCAATCCTACGAAAGCGACTTAATTGCACCTAAACCGTCAAAATTAGACAACATAATATCTTTAAAAAGGATATCATTCCTACACTTTCAAATCACCCAACAAATAGTCAAATAAAAAAAACCCAAATGTAAGGAAAAATGCGACTTACAAGCGAAATAAATAAATGTGACATTTATATATATTACAATAAATGTCACAATTATAAAAATTATATTTTTAAAATAAATGTCACTTTAAATTTTTAATATATTTATAGATTTGATATTCTGATTATATTTTTAATTAAGTACTCTGAATTTACTATCCCTACATATAAAATCAGCTCATATAGACTTCTCTTCACTTCATCTTACTTAACTTTATGTGTATGTTTGAAAATTAATAAAATCATAATCATGTTGAAATCATACGTATTAATACTAAATAATTTTAGGCTAAATGATTAAAATTTAAATAATTTTTTTCATTGTTTTTATATACACTTAGTTTTTTTTACCATTGAGTATTAACTAAAAGTGAAAAATGTTTTATTGAAATTTAGCAAAAAGAAAAGTTTTACATTTAAACCGATTGTTTATTAGAGTTAATCAAATTTATTTATTTTGTTAATGAATAATTAATAATTATTTATAATTTTAACTTTTCATAAACAAATATTAAGATAGTCGTGCAACAACATGCGGACTCAACATAAAAGCGCAACACGAGATTTATGGTTAATTATAATTAATTTTTAAATGATAAAGATCATTTCACTGTTACAGGTAAAAAACCTTGTAATGGGTAAGTCTCGTAAGCAAATGTTTGAAATAAAAGAATAAAATAATTGATCCAGTAAAAAGTTTGAATTTAAAAATACAATGACATGAAGTCAAAGTCATAGATGATGGTTGAACAATGATTAATATTAAAATATTTTAACTAATATTGTTATACTCTAGTAATATTGTGAACTTAATTCAATCAAAATAAATTGTAAAACTTGATTAATATAAAATACATAACGTATTTTGGTATAGAAGAGAAATTGATCCCAAATCTTAACATTCATGAACTTGTTTGTGTGTTATGTTTTAACGATGTGGAGGACAACAATCATTTATTCATTTCTTGCCCTCTTTCGAAATTAATTTGAAAGAAGATTACGGATTGGGTCGACATTGAGTCGTTACATTGTGATAATGTTTATTTAGTGGTATCGTAACTAAATTATTTTCAATGATGCAATTGATAATATTACGACACTGTGCATAGGTCAATCCACTTGTCGTGGTGGTGGTTAGATTTTTGGTCCACATCAGTTGATAGATGTTCATATTATGATAGATATTCTTATTATGAATGCTATAAATATCTAACTTACATTGATAAATTGTTAAAAATGCTAAACAAAAAATATATTTATATTTTGCCCAAATATATTTCAACAGAATAACACATAAAAGATTAACACTTAAGATGAATATATAAGATATCATCTAACACATAGATTATTAAGAATCTTATAAGAATGAAGACTAATTAGTACTACATTTTGTTTTTTCCTAAGCAAATGAGATTGAATTAAAAATTATTAGGGGTGCTTAACCCAAGGTTACAAAAGAAACAAATGACAAGACAAGAAACATTTGTCCCAACTCTAAGATACACATTAAACCAATCCTACGAAAGCGACTTAATTGCACCTAAACCGTCAAAATTAGACAACATAATATCTTTAAAAAGGATATCATTCCTACACTTTCAAATCACCCAACAAATAGTCAAATAAAAAAAACCCAAATGTAAGGAAAAATGCGACTTACAAGCGAAATAAATAAATGTGACATTTATATATATTACAATAAATGTCACAATTATAAAAATTATATTTTTAAAATAAATGTCACTTTAAATTTTTAATATATTTATAGATTTGATATTCTGATTATATTTTTAATTAAGTACTCTGAATTTATTATCCCTACATATAAAATCAGCTCATATAGACTTCTCTTCACTTCATCTTACTTAACTTTATGTGTATGTTTGAAAATTAATAAAATCATAATCATGTTGAAATCATACGTATTAATACTAAATAATTTTAGGCTAAATGATTAAAATTTAAATAATTTTTTTCATTGTTTTTATATACACTTAGTTTTTTTTACCATTGAGTATTAACTAAAAGTGAAAAATGTTTTATTGAAATTTAGCAAAAAGAAAAGTTTTACATTTAAACCGATTGTTTATTAGAGTTAATCAAATTTATTTATTTTTGTTAATGAATAATTAATAATTATTTATAATTTTAACTTTTCATAAACAAATATTAAGATAGTCGTGCAACAACATGCGGACTCAACATAAAAGCGCAACACGAGATTTATGGTTAATTATAATTAATTTTTAAATGATAAAGATCATTTCACTGTTACAGGTAAAAAACCTTGTAATGGGTAAGTCTCGTAAGCAAATGTTTGAAATAAAAGAATAAAATAATTGATCCAGTAAAAAGTTTGAATTTAAAAATACAATGACATGAAGTCAAAGTCATAGATGATGGTTGAACAATGATTAATATTAAAATATTTTAACTAATATTGTTATACTCTAGTAATATTGTGAACTTAATTCAATCAAAATAAATTGTAAAACTTGATTAATATAAAATACATAACGTATTTTGGTATAGAAGAGAAATTGATCCCAAATCTTAACATTCATGAACTTGTTTGTGTGTTATGTTTTAACGATGTGGAGGACAACAATCATTTATTCATTTCTTGCCCTCTTTCGAAATTAATTTGAAAGAAGATTACGGATTGGGTCGACATTGAGTCGTTACATTGTGATAATGTTTATTTAGTGGTATCGTAACTAAATTATTTTCAATGATGCAATTGATAATATTACGACACTGTGCATAGGTCAATCCACTTGTCGTGGTGGTGGTTAGATTTTTGGTCCACATCAGTTGATAGATGTTCATATTATGATAGATATTCTTATTATGAATGCTATAAATATCTAACTTACATTGATAAATTGTTAAAAATGCTAAACAAAAAATATATTTATATTTTGCCCAAATATATTTCAACAGAATAACACATAAAAGATTAACACTTAAGATGAATATATAAGATATCATCTAACACATAGATTATTAAGAATCTTATAAGAATGAAGACTAATTAGTACTACATTTTGTTTTTTCCTAAGCAAATGAGATTGAATTAAAAATTATTAGGGGTGCTTAACCCAAGGTTACAAAAGAAACAAATGACAAGACAAGAAACATTTGTCCCAACTCTAAGATACACATTAAACCAATCCTACGAAAGCGACTTAATTGCACCTAAACCGTCAAAATTAGACAACATAATATCTTTAAAAAGGATATCATTCCTACACTTTCAAATCACCCAACAAATAGTCAAATAAAAAAAACCCAAATGTAAGGAAAAATGCGACTTACAAGCGAAATAAATAAATGTGACATTTATATATATTACAATAAATGTCACAATTATAAAAATTATATTTTTAAAATAAATGTCACTTTAAATTTTTAATATATTTATAGATTTGATATTCTGATTATATTTTTAATTAAGTACTCTGAATTTATTATCCCTACATATAAAATCAGCTCATATAGACTTCTCTTCACTTCATCTTACTTAACTTTATGTGTATGTTTGAAAATTAATAAAATCATAATCATGTTGAAATCATACGTATTAATACTAAATAATTTTAGGCTAAATGATTAAAATTTAAATAATTTTTTTCATTGTTTTTATATACACTTAGTTTTTTTTACCATTGAGTATTAACTAAAAGTGAAAAATGTTTTATTGAAATTTAGCAAAAAGAAAAGTTTTACATTTAAACCGATTGTTTATTAGAGTTAATCAAATTTATTTATTTTTGTTAATGAATAATTAATAATTATTTATAATTTTAACTTTTCATAAACAAATATTAAGATAGTCGTGCAACAACATGCGGACTCAACATAAAAGCGCAACACGAGATTTATGGTTAATTATAATTAATTTTTAAATGATAAAGATCATTTCACTGTTACAGGTAAAAAACCTTGTAATGGGTAAGTCTCGTAAGCAAATGTTTGAAATAAAAGAATAAAATAATTGATCCAGTAAAAAGTTTGAATTTAAAAATACAATGACATGAAGTCAAAGTCATAGATGATGGTTGAACAATGATTAATATTAAAATATTTTAACTAATATTGTTATACTCTAGTAATATTGTGAACTTAATTCAATCAAAATAAATTGTAAAACATGATTAATATAAAATACATAACGTATTTTGGTATAGAAGAGAAATTGATCCCAAATCTTAACATTCATGAACTTGTTTGTGTGTTATGTTTTAACGATGTGGAGGACAACAATCATTTATTCATTTCTTGCCCTCTTTCGAAATTAATTTGAAAGAAGATTACGGATTGGGTCGACATTGAGTCGTTACATTGTGATAATGTTTATTTAGTGGTATCGTAACTAAATTATTTTCAATGATGCAATTGATAATATTACGACACTGTGCATAGGTCAATCCACTTGTCGTGGTGGTGGTTAGATTTTTGGTCCACATCAGTTGATAGATGTTCATATTATGATAGATATTCTTATTATGAATGCTATAAATATCTAACTTACATTGATAAATTGTTAAAAATGCTAAACAAAAAATATATTTATATTTTGCCCAAATATATTTCAACAGAATAACACATAAAAGATTAACACTTAAGATGAATATATAAGATATCATCTAACACATAGATTATTAAGAATCTTATAAGAATGAAGACTAATTAGTACTACATTTTGTTTTTTCCTAAGCAAATGAGATTGAATTAAAAATTATTAGGGGTGCTTAACCCAAGGTTACAAAAGAAACAAATGACAAGACAAGAAACATTTGTCCCAACTCTAAGATACACATTAAACCAATCCTACGAAAGCGACTTAATTGCACCTAAACCGTCAAAATTAGACAACATAATATCTTTAAAAAGGATATCATTCCTACACTTTCAAATCACCCAACAAATAGTCAAATAAAAAAAACCCAAATGTAAGGAAAAATGCGACTTACAAGCGAAATAAATAAATGTGACATTTATATATATTACAATAAATGTCACAATTATAAAAATTATATTTTTAAAATAAATGTCACTTTAAATTTTTAATATATTTATAGATTTGATATTCTGATTATATTTTTAATTAAGTACTCTGAATTTATTATCCCTACATATAAAATCAGCTCATATAGACTTCTCTTCACTTCATCTTACTTAACTTTATGTGTATGTTTGAAAATTAATAAAATCATAATCATGTTGAAATCATACGTATTAATACTAAATAATTTTAGGCTAAATGATTAAAATTTAAATAATTTTTTTCATTGTTTTTATATACACTTAGTTTTTTTTACCATTGAGTATTAACTAAAAGTGAAAAATGTTTTATTGAAATTTAGCAAAAAGAAAAGTTTTACATTTAAACCGATTGTTTATTAGAGTTAATCAAATTTATTTATTTTTGTTAATGAATAATTAATAATTATTTATAATTTTAACTTTTCATAAACAAATATTAAGATAGTCGTGCAACAACATGCGGACTCAACATAAAAGCGCAACACGAGATTTATGGTTAATTATAATTAATTTTTAAATGATAAAGATCATTTCACTGTTACAGGTAAAAAAACTTGTAATGGGTAAGTCTCGTAAGCAAATGTTTGAAATAAAAGAATAAAATAATTGATCCAGTAAAAAGTTTGAATTTAAAAATACAATGACATGAAGTCAAAGTCATAGATGATGGTTGAACAATGATTAATATTAAAATATTTTAACTAATATTGTTATACTCTAGTAATATTGTGAACTTAATTCAATCAAAATAAATTGTAAAACTTGATTAATATAAAATACATAACGTATTTTGGTATAGAAGAGAAATTGATCCCAAATCTTAACATTCATGAACTTGTTTGTGTGTTATGTTTTAACGATGTGGAGGACAATAATCATTTATTCATTTCTTGCCCTCTTTCGAAATTAATTTGAAAGAAGATTACGGATTGGGTCGACATTGAGTCGTTACATTGTGATAATGTTTATTTAGTGGTATCGTAACTAAATTATTTTCAATGATGCAATTGATAATATTACGACACTGTGCATAGGTCAATCCACTTGTCGTGGTGGTGGTTAGATTTTTGGTCCACATCAGTTGATAGATGTTCATATTATGATAGATATTCTTATTATGAATGCTATAAATATCTAACTTACATTGATAAATTGTTAAAAATGCTAAACAAAAAATATATTTATATTTTGCCCAAATATATTTCAACAGAATAACACATAAAAGATTAACACTTAAGATGAATATATAAGATATCATCTAACACATAGATTATTAAGAATCTTATAAGAATGAAGACTAATTAGTACTACATTTTGTTTTTTCCTAAGCAAATGAGATTGAATTAAAAATTATTAGGGGTGCTTAACCCAAGGTTACAAAAGAAACAAATGACAAGACAAGAAACATTTGTCCCAACTCTAAGATACACATTAAACCAATCCTACGAAAGCGACTTAATTGCACCTAAACCGTCAAAATTAGACAACATAATATCTTTAAAAAGGATATCATTCCTACACTTTCAAATCACCCAACAAATAGTCAAATAAAAAAAACCCAAATGTAAGGAAAAATGCGACTTACAAGCGAAATAAATAAATGTGACATTTATATATATTACAATAAATGTCACAATTATAAAAATTATATTTTTAAAATAAATGTCACTTTAAATTTTTAATATATTTATAGATTTGATATTCTGATTATATTTTTAATTAAGTACTCTGAATTTATTATCCCTACATATAAAATCAGCTCATATAGACTTCTCTTCACTTCATCTTACTTAACTTTATGTGTATGTTTGAAAATTAATAAAATCATAATCATGTTGAAATCATACGTATTAATACTAAATAATTTTAGGCTAAATGATTAAAATTTAAATAATTTTTTTCATTGTTTTTATATACACTTAGTTTTTTTTACCATTGAGTATTAACTAAAAGTGAAAAATGTTTTATTGAAATTTAGCAAAAAGAAAAGTTTTACATTTAAACCGATTGTTTATTAGAGTTAATCAAATTTATTTATTTTTGTTAATGAATAATTAATAATTATTTATAATTTTAACTTTTCATAAACAAATATTAAGATAGTCGTGCAACAACATGCGGACTCAACATAAAAGCGCAACACGAGATTTATGGTTAATTATAATTAATTTTTAAATGATAAAGATCATTTCACTGTTACAGGTAAAAAACCTTGTAATGGGTAAGTCTCGTAAGCAAATGTTTGAAATAAAAGAATAAAATAATTGATCCAGTAAAAAGTTTGAATTTAAAAATACAATGACATGAAGTCAAAGTCATAGATGATGGTTGAACAATGATTAATATTAAAATATTTTAACTAATATTGTTATACTCTAGTAATATTGTGAACTTAATTCAATCAAAATAAATTGTAAAACTTGATTAATATAAAATACATAACGTATTTTGGTATAGAAGAGAAATTGATCCCAAATCTTAACATTCATGAACTTGTTTGTGTGTTATGTTTTAACGATGTGGAGGAAAACAATCATTTATTCATTTCTTGCCCTCTTTCGAAATTAATTTGAAAGAAGATTACGGATTGGGTCGACATTGAGTCGTTACATTGTGATAATGTTTATTTTGTGGTATCGTAACTAAATTATTTTCAATGATGCAATTGATAATATTACGACACTGTGCATAGGTCAATCCACTTGTCGTGGTGGTGGTTAGATTTTTGGTACACATCAGTTGATAGATGTTCATATTATGATAGATATTCTTATTATGAATGCTATAAATATCTAACTTACATTGATAAATTGTTAAAAATGCTAAACAAAAAATATATTTATATTTTGCCCAAATATATTTCAACAGAATAACACATAAAAGATTAACACTTAAGATGAATATATAAGATATCATCTAACACATAGATTATTAAGAATCTTATAAGAATGAAGACTAATTAGTACTACATTTTGTTTTTTCCTAAGCAAATGAGATTGAATTAAAAATTATTAGGGGTGCTTAACCCAAGGTTACAAAAGAAACAAATGACAAGACAAGAAACATTTGTCCCAACTCTAAGATACACATTAAACCAATCCTACGAAAGCGACTTAATTGCACCTAAACCGTCAAAATTAGACAACATAATATCTTTAAAAAGGATATCATTCCTACACTTTCAAATTACCCAACAAATAGTCAAATAAAAAAAACCCAAATGTAAGGAAAAATGCGACTTACAAGCGAAATAAATAAATGTGACATTTATATATATTACAATAAATGTCACAATTATAAAAATTATATTTTTAAAATAAATGTCACTTTAAATTTTTAATATATTTATAGATTTGATATTCTGATTATATTTTTAATTAAGTACTCTGAATTTATTATCCCTACATATAAAATCAGCTCATATAGACTTCTCTTCACTTCATCTTACTTAACTTTATGTGTATGTTTGAAAATTAATAAAATCATAATCATGTTGAAATCATACGTATTAATATTAAATAATTTTAGGCTAAATGATTAAAATTTAAATAATTTTTTTCATTGTTTTTATATACACTTAGTTTTTTTTACCATTGAGTATTAACTAAAAGTGAAAAATGTTTAATTGAAATTTAGCAAAAAGAAAAGTTTTACATTTAAACTGATTGTTTATTAGAGTTAATCAAATTTATTTATTTTTGTTAATGAATAATTAATAATTATTTATAATTTTAACTTTTCATAAACAAATATTAAGATAGTCGTGCAACAACATGCGGACTCAACATAAAAGCGCAACACGAGATTTATGGTTAATTATAATTAATTTTTAAATGATAAAGATCATTTCACTGTTACAGGTAAAAAACCTTGTAATGGGTAAGTCTCGTAAGCAAATGTTTGAAATAAAAGAATAAAATAATTGATCCAGTAAAAAGTTTGAATTTAAAAATACAATGACATGAAGTCAAAGTCATAGATGATGGTTGAACAATGATTAATATTAAAATATTTTAACTAATAATGTTATACTCTAGTAATATTGTGAACATAATTCAATCAAAATAAATTGTAAAACTTGATTAATATAAAATACATAACGTATTTTGGTATAGAAGAGAAATTGATCCCAAATCTTAACATTCATGAACTTGTTTGTGTGTTATGTTTTAACGATGTGGAGGAAAACAATCATTTATTCATTTCTTGCCCTCTTTCGAAATTAATTTGAAAGAAGATTACGGATTGGGTCGACATTGAGTCGTTACATTGTGATAATGTTTATTTTGTGGTATCGTAACTAAATTATTTTCAATGATGCAATTGATAATATTACGACACTGTGCATAGGTCAATCCACTTGTCGTGGTGGTGGTTAGATTTTTGGTACACATCAGTTGATAGATGTTCATATTATGATAGATATTCTTATTATGAATGCTATAAATATCTAACTTACATTGATAAATTGTTAAAAATGCTAAACAAAAAAGATATTTATATTTTGCCCAAATATATTTCAACAGAATAACACATAAAAGATTAACACTTAAGATGAATATATAAGATATCATCTAACACATAGATTATTAAGAATCTTATAAGAATGAAGACTAATTAGTACTACATTTTGTTTTTTCCTAAGCAAATGAGATTGAATTAAAAATTATTAGGGGTGCTTAACCCAAGGTTACAAAAGAAACAAATGACAAGACAAGAAACATTTGTCCCAACTCTAAGATACACATTAAACCAATCCTACGAAAGCGACTTAATTGCACCTAAACCGTCAAAATTAGACAACATAATATCTTTAAAAAGGATATCATTCCTACACTTTCAAATTACCCAACAAATAGTCAAATAAAAAAAACCCAAATGTAAGGAAAAATGCGACTTACAAGCGAAATAAATAAATGTGACATTTATATATATTACAATAAATGTCACAATTATAAAAATTATATTTTTAAAATAAATGTCACTTTAAATTTTTAATATATTTATAGATTTGATATTCTGATTATATTTTTAATTAAGTACTCTGAATTTATTATCCCTACATATAAAATCAGCTCATATAGACTTCTCTTCACTTCATCTTACTTAACTTTATGTGTATGTTTGAAAATTAATAAAATCATAATCATGTTGAAATCATACGTATTAATATTAAATAATTTTAGGCTAAATGATTAAAATTTAAATAATTTTTTTCATTGTTTTTATATACACTTAGTTTTTTTTACCATTGAGTATTAACTAAAAGTGAAAAATGTTTTATTGAAATTTAGCAAAAAGAAAAGTTTTACATTTAAACCGATTGTTTATTAGAGTTAATCAAATTTATTTATTTTTGTTAATGAATAATTAATAATTATTTATAATTTTAACTTTTCATAAACAAATATTAAGATAGTCGTGCAACAACATGCGGACTCAACATAAAAGCGCAACACGAGATTTATGGTTAATTATAATTAATTTTTAAATGATAAAGATCATTTCACTGTTACAGGTAAAAAACCTTGTAATGGGTAAGTCTCGTAAGCAAATGTTTGAAATAAAAGAATAAAATAATTGATCCAGTAAAAAGTTTGAATTTAAAAATACAATGACATGAAGTCAAAGTCATAGATGATGGTTGAACAATGATTAATATTAAAATATTTTAACTAATAATGTTATACTCTAGTAATATTGTGAACATAATTCAATCAAAATAAATTGTAAAACTTGATTAATATAAAATACATAACGTATTTTGGTATAGAAGAGAAATTGATCCCAAATCTTAACATTCATGAACTTGTTTGTGTGTTATGTTTTAACGATGTGGAGGAAAACAATCATTTATTCATTTCTTGCCCTCTTTCGAAATTAATTTGAAAGAAGATTACGGATTGGGTCGACATTGAGTCGTTACATTGTGATAATGTTTATTTAGTGGTATCGTAACTAAATTATTTTCAATGATGCAATTGATAATATTACGACACTGTGCATAGGTCAATCCACTTGTCGTGGTGGTGGTTAGATTTTTGGTACACATCAGTTGATAGATGTTCATATTATGATAGATATTCTTATTATGAATGCTATAAATATCTAACTTACATTGATAAATTGTTAAAAATGCTAAACAAAAAAGATATTTATATTTTGCCCAAATATATTTCAACAGAATAACACATAAAAGATTAACACTTAAGATGAATATATAAGATATCATCTAACACATAGATTATTAAGAATCTTATAAGAATGAAGACTAATTAGTATTACATTTTGTTTTTTCCTAAGCAAATGAGATTGAATTAAAAATTATTAGGGGTGCTTAACCCAAGGTTACAAAAGAAACAAATGACAAGACAAGAAACATTTGTCCCAACTCTAAGATACACATTAAACCAATCCTACGAAAGCGACTTAATTGCACCTAAACCGTCAAAATTAGACAACATAATATCTTTAAAAAGGATATCATTCCTACACTTTCAAATCACCCAACAAATAGTCAAATAAAAAAAACCCAAATGTAAGGAAAAATGCGACTTACAAGCGAAATAAATAAATGTGACATTTATATATATTACAATAAATGTCACAATTATAAAAATTATATTTTTAAAATAAATGTCACTTTAAATTTTTAATATATTTATAGATTTGATATTCTGATTATATTTTTAATTAAGTACTCTGAATTTATTATCCTTACATATAAAATCAGCTCATATAGACTTCTCTTCACTTCATCTTACTTAACTTTATGTGTATGTTTGAAAATTAATAAAATCATAATCATGTTGAAATCATACGTATTAATATTAAATAATTTTAGGCTAAATGATTAAAATTTAAATAATTTTTTTCATTGTTTTTATATACACTTAGTTTTTTTTACCATTGAGTATTAACTAAAAGTGAAAAATGTTTTATTGAAATTTAGCAAATAGAAAAGTTTTACATTTAAACCGATTGTTTATTAGAGTTAATCAAATTTATTTATTTTTGTTAATGAATAATTAATAATTATTTATAATTTTAACTTTTCATAAACAAATATTAAGATAGTCGTGCAACAACATGCGGACTCAACATAAAAGCGCAACACGAGATTTATGGTTAATTATAATTAATTTTTAAATGATAAAGATCATTTCACTGTTACAGGTAAAAAACCTTGTAATGGGTAAGTCTCGTAAGCAAATGTTTGAAATAAAAGAATAAAATAATTGATCCAGTAAAAAGATTGAATTTAAAAATACAATGACATGAAGTCAAAGTCATAGATGATGGTTGAACAATGATTAATATTAAAATATTTTAACTAATATTGTTATACTCTAGTAATATTGTGAACTTAATTCAATCAAAATAAATTGTAAAACTTGATTAATATAAAATACATAACGTATTTTGGTATAGAAGAGAAATTGATCCCAAATCTTAACATTCATGAACTTGTTTGTGTGTTATGTTTTAACGATGTGGAGGACAACAATCATTTATTCATTTCTTGCCCTCTTTCGAAATTAATTTGAAAGAAGATTACGGATTGGGTCGACATTGAGTCGTTACATTGTGATAATGTTTATTTAGTGGTATCGTAACTAAATTATTTTCAATGATGCAATTGATAATATTACGACACTGTGCATAGGTCAATCCACTTGTCGTGGTGGTGGTTAGATTTTTGGTACACATCAGTTGATAGATGTTCATATTATGATAGATATTCTTATTATGAATGCTATAAATATCTAACTTACATTGATAAATTGTTAAAAATGCTAAACAAAAAAGATATTTATATTTTGCCCAAATATATTTCAACAGAATAACACATAAAAGATTAACACTTAAGATGAATATATAAGATATCATCTAACACATAGATTATTAAGAATCTTATAAGAATGAAGACTAATTAGTATTACATTTTGTTTTTTCCTAAGCAAATGAGATTGAATTAAAAATTATTAGGGGTGCTTAACCCAAGGTTACAAAAGAAACAAATGACAAGACAAGAAACATTTGTCCCAACTCTAAGATACACATTAAACCAATCCTACGAAAGCGACTTAATTGCACCTAAACCGTCAAAATTAGACAACATAATATCTTTAAAAAGGATATCATTCCTACACTTTCAAATCACCCAACAAATAGTCAAATAAAAAAAACCCAAATGTAAGGAAAAATGCGACTTACAAGCGAAATAAATAAATGTGACATTTATATATATTACAATAAATGTCACAATTATAAAAATTATATTTTTAAAATAAATGTCACTTTAAATTTTTAATATATTTATAGATTTGATATTCTGATTATATTTTTAATTAAGTACACTGAATTTATTATCCTTACATATAAAATCAGCTCATATAGACTTCTCTTCACTTCATCTTACTTAACTTTATGTGTATGTTTGAAAATTAATAAAATCATAATCATGTTGAAATCATACGTATTAATATTAAATAATTTTAGGCTAAATGATTAAAATTTAAATAATTTTTTTCATTGTTTTTATATACACTTAGTTTTTTTTACCATTGAGTATTAACTAAAAGTGAAAAATGTTTTATTGAAATTTAGCAAATAGAAAAGTTTTACATTTAAACCGATTGTTTATTAGAGTTAATCAAATTTATTTATTTTTGTTAATGAATAATTAATAATTATTTATAATTTTAACTTTTCATAAACAAATATTAAGATAGTCGTGCAACAACATGCGGACTCAACATAAAAGCGCAACACGAGATTTATGGTTAATTATAATTAATTTTTAAATGATAAAGATCATTTCACTGTTACAGGTAAAAAACCTTGTAATGGGTAAGTCTCGTAAGCAAATGTTTGAAATAAAAGAATAAAATAATTGATCCAGTAAAAAGTTTGAATTTAAAAATACAATGACATGAAGTCAAAGTCATAGATGATGGTTGAACAATGATTAATATTAAAATATTTTAACTAATATTGTTATACTCTAGTAATATTGTGAACTTAATTCAATCAAAATAAATTGTAAAACTTGATTAATATAAAATACATAACGTATTTTGGTATAGAAGAGAAATTGATCCCAAATCTTAACATTCATGAACTTGTTTGTGTGTTATGTTTTAACGATGTGGAGGACAACAATCATTTATTCATTTCTTGCCCTCTTTCGAAATTAATTTGAAAGAAGATTACGGATTGGGTCGACATTGAGTCGTTACATTGTGATAATGTTTATTTAGTGGTATCGTAACTAAATTATTTTCAATGATGCAATTGATAATATTACGACACTGTGCATAGGTCAATCCACTTGTCGTGGTGGTGGTTAGATTTTTGGTACACATCAGTTGATAGATGTTCATATTATGATAGATATTCTTATTATGAATGCTATAAATATCTAACTTACATTGATAAATTGTTAAAAATGCTAAACAAAAAAGATATTTATATTTTGCCCAAATATATTTCAACAGAATAACACATAAAAGATTAACACTTAAGATGAATATATAAGATATCATCTAACACATAGATTATTAAGAATCTTATAAGAATGAAGACTAATTAGTACTACATTTTGTTTTTTCCTAAGCAAATGAGATTGAATTAAAAATTATTAGGGGTACTTAACCCAAGGTTACAAAAGAAACAAATGACAAGACAAGAAACATTTGTCCCAACTCTAAGATACACATTAAACCAATCCTACGAAAGCGACTTAATTGCACCTAAACCGTCAAAATTAGACAACATAATATGTTTAAAAAGGATATCATTCCTACACTTTCAAATCACCCAACAAATAGTCAAATAAAAAAAACCCAAATGTAAGGAAAAATGCGAC
The DNA here is from genome assembly GCA_963966055.1 of Lathyrus aphaca. Taxonomy (NCBI): domain Eukaryota; kingdom Viridiplantae; phylum Streptophyta; class Magnoliopsida; order Fabales; family Fabaceae; genus Lathyrus; species Lathyrus aphaca. The sequence continues at coordinate 269,109,406 of OZ014525.1, forward strand.
TTACAAGCGAAATAAATAAATGTGACATTTATATATATTACAATAAATGTCACAATTATAAAAATTATATTTTTAAAATAAATGTCACTTTAAATTTTTAATATATTTATAGATTTGATATTCTGATTATATTTTTAATTAAGTACTCTGAATTTATTATCCTTACATATAAAATCAGCTCATATAGACTTCTCTTCACTTCATCTTACTTAACTTTATGTGTATGTTTGAAAATTAATAAAATCATAATCATGTTGAAATCATACGTATTAATATTAAATAATTTTAGGCTAAATGATTAAAATTTAAATAATTTTTTTCATTGTTTTTATATACACTTAGTTTTTTTTACCATTGAGTATTAACTAAAAGTGAAAAATGTTTTATTGAAATTTAGCAAAAAGAAAAGTTTTACATTTAAACCGATTGTTTATTAGAGTTAATCAAATTTATTTATTTTTGTTAATGAATAATTAATAATTATTTATAATTTTAACTTTTCATAAACAAATATTAAGATAGTCGTGCAACAACATGCGGACTCAGCATAAAAGCGCAACACGAGATTTATGGTTAATTATAATTAATTTTTAAATGATAAAGATCATTTCACTGTTACAGGTAAAAAACCTTGTAATGGGTAAGTCTCGTAAGCAAATGTTTGAAATAAAAGAATAAAATAATTGATCCAGTAAAAAGTTTGAATTTAAAAATACAATGACATGAAGTCAAAGTCATAGATGATGGTTGAACAATGATTAATATTAAAATATTTTAACTAATATTGTTATACTCTAGTAATATTGTGAACTTAATTCAATCAAAATAAATTGTAAAACTTGATTAATATAAAATACATAACGTATTTTGGTATAGAAGAGAAATTGATCCCAAATCTTAACATTCATGAACTTCTTTGTGTGTTATGTTTTAACGATGTGGAGGAAAACAATCATTTATTCATTTCTTGCCCTCTTTCGAAATTAATTTGAAAGAAGATTACGGATTGGGTCGACATTGAGTCGTTACATTGTGATAATGTTTATTTAGTGGTATCGTAACTAAATTATTTTCAATGATGCAATTGATAATATTACGACACTGCGCATAGGTCAATCCACTTGTCGTGGTGGTGGTTAGATTTTTGGTCCACATCAGTTGATAGATGTTCATATTATGATAGATATTCTTATTATGAATGCTATAAATATCTAACTTACATTGATAAATTGTTAAAAATTCTAAACAAAAAAGATATTTATATTTTGCCCAAATATATTTCAACAGAATAACACATAAAAGATTAACACTTAAGATGAATATATAAGATATCATCTAACACATAGATTATTAAGAATCTTATAAGAATGAAGACTAATTAGTACTACATTTTGTTTTTTCCTAAGCAAATGAGATTGAATTAAAAATTATTAGGGGTGCTTAACCCAAGGTTACAAAAGAAACAAATGACAAGACAAGAAACATTTGTCCCAACTCTAAGATACACATTAAACCAATCCTACGAAAGCGACTTAATTGCACCTAAACCGTCAAAATTAGACAACATAATATCTTTAAAAAGGATATCATTCCTACACTTTCAAATCACCCAACAAATAGTCAAATAAAAAAAACCCAAATGTAAGGAAAAATGCGACTTACAAGCGAAATAAATAAATGTGACATTTATATATATTACAATAAATGTCACAATTATAAAAATTATATTTTTAAAATAAATGTCACTTTAAATTTTTAATATATTTATAGATTTGATATTCTGATTATATTTTTAATTAAGTACTCTGAATTTATTATCCCTACATATAAAATCAGCTCATATAGACTTCTCTTCACTTCATCTTACTTAACTTTATGTGTATGTTTGAAAATTAATAAAATCATAATCATGTTGAAATCATACGTATTAATATTAAATAATTTTAGGCTAAATGATTAAAATTTAAATAATTTTTTTCATTGTTTTTATATACACTTAGTTTTTTTTACCATTGAGTATTAACTAAAAGTGAAAAATGTTTTATTGAAATTTAGCAAAAAGAAAAGTTTTACATTTAAACCGATTGTTTATTAGAGTTAATCAAATTTATTTATTTTTGTTAATGAATAATTAATAATTATTTATAATTTTAACTTTTCATAAACAAATATTAAGATAGTCGTGCAACAACATGCGGACTCAGCATAAAAGCGCAACACGAGATTTATGGTTAATTATAATTAATTTTTAAATGATAAAGATCATTTCACTGTTACAGGTAAAAAACCTTGTAATGGGTAAGTCTCGTAAGCAAATGTTTGAAATAAAAGAATAAAATAATTGATCCAGTAAAAAGTTTGAATTTAAAAATACAATGACATGAAGTCAAAGTCATAGATGATGGTTGAACAATGATTAATATTAAAATATTTTAACTAATATTGTTATACTCTAGTAATATTGTGAACTTAATTCAATCAAAATAAATTGTAAAACTTGATTAATATAAAATACATAACGTATTTTGGTATAGAAGAGAAATTGATCCCAAATCTTAACATTCATGAACTTGTTTGTGTGTTATGTTTTAACGATGTGGAGGACAACAATCATTTATTCATTTCTTGCCCTCTTTCGAAATTAATTTGAAAGAAGATTACGGATTGGGTCGACATTGAGTCGTTACATTGTGATAATGTTTATTTAGTGGTATCGTAACTAAATTATTTTCAATGATGCAATTGATAATATTACGACACTGTGCATAGGTCAATCCACTTGTCGTGGTGGTGGTTAGATTTTTGGTACACATCAGTTGATAGATGTTCATATTATGATAGATATTCTTATTATGAATGCTATAAATATCTAACTTACATTGATAAATTGTTAAAAATTCTAAACAAAAAAGATATTTATATTTTGCCCAAATATATTTCAACAGAATAACACATAAAAGATTAACACTTAAGATGAATATATAAGATATCATCTAACACATAGATTATTAAGAATCTTATAAGAATGAAGACTAATTAGTATTACATTTTGTTTTTTCCTAAGCAAATGAGATTGAATTAAAAATTATTAGGGGTGCTTAACCCAAGGTTACAAAAGAAACAAATGACAAGACAAGAAACATTTGTCCCAACTCTAAGATACACATTAAACCAATCCTACGAAAGCGACTTAATTGCACCTAAACCGTCAAAATTAGACAACATAATATCTTTAAAAAGGATATCGTTCCTACACTTTCAAATCACCCAACAAATAGTCAAATAAAAAAAACCCAAATGTAAGGAAAAATGCGACTTACAAGCGAAATAAATAAATGTGACATTTATATATATTACAATAAATGTCACAATTATAAAAATTATATTTTTAAAATAAATGTCACTTTAAATTTTTAATATATTTATAGATTTGATATTCTGATTATATTTTTAATTAAGTACTCTGAATTTATTATCCCTACATATAAAATCAGCTCATATAGACTTCTCTTCACTTCATCTTACTTAACTTTATGTGTATGTTTGAAAATTAATAAAATCATAATCATGTTGAAATCATACGTATTAATATTAAATAATTTTAGGCTAAATGATTAAAATTTAAATAATTTTTTTCATTGTTTTTATATACACTTAGTTTTTTTTACCATTGAGTATTAACTAAAAGTGAAAAATGTTTTATTGAAATTTAGCAAATAGAAAAGTTTTACATTTAAACCGATTGTTTATTAGAGTTAATCAAATTTATTTATTTTTGTTAATGAATAATTAATAATTATTTATAATTTTAACTTTTCATAAACAAATATTAAGATAGTCGTGCAACAACATGCGGACTCAACATAAAAGCGCAACACGAGATTTATGGTTAATTATAATTAATTTTTAAATGATAAAGATCATTTCACTGTTACAGGTAAAAAACCTTGTAATGGGTAAGTCTCGTAAGCAAATGTTTGAAATAAAAGAATAAAATAATTGATCCAGTAAAAAGTTTGAATTTAAAAATACAATGACATGAAGTCAAAGTCATAGATGATGGTTGAACAATGATTAATATTAAAATATTTTAACTAATATTGTTATACTCTAGTAATATTGTGAACTTAATTCAATCAAAATAAATTGTAAAACTTGATTAATATAAAATACATAACGTATTTTGGTATAGAAGAGAAATTGATCCCAAATCTTAACATTCATGAACTTGTTTGTGTGTTATGTTTTAACGATGTGGAGGAAAACAATCATTTATTCATTTCTTGCCCTCTTTCGAAATTAATTTGAAAGAAGATTACGGATTGGGTCGACATTGAGTCGTTACATTGTGATAATGTTTATTTAGTGGTATCGTAACTAAATTATTTTCAATGATGCAATTGATAATATTACGACACTGTGCATAGGTCAATCCACTTGTCGTGGTGGTGGTTAGATTTTTGGTACACATCAGTTGATAGATGTTCATATTATGATAGATATTCTTATTATGAATGCTATAAATATCTAACTTACATTGATAAATTGTTAAAAATTCTAAACAAAAAAGATATTTATATTTTGCCCAAATATATTTCAACAGAATAACACATAAAAGATTAACACTTAAGATGAATATATAAGATATCATCTAACACATAGATTATTAAGAATCTTATAAGAATGAAGACTAATTAGTATTACATTTTGTTTTTTCCTAAGCAAATGAGATTGAATTAAAAATTATTAGGGGTGCTTAACCCAAGGTTACAAAAGAAACAAATGACAAGACAAGAAACATTTGTCCCAACTCTAAGATACACATTAAACCAATCCTACGAAAGCGACTTAATTGCACCTAAACCGTCAAAATTAGACAACATAATATCTTTAAAAAGGATATCGTTCCTACACTTTCAAATCACCCAACAAATAGTCAAATAAAAAAAACCCAAATGTAAGGAAAAGTGCGACTTACAAGCGAAATAAATAAATGTGACATTTATATATATTACAATAAATGTCACAATTATAAAAATTATATTTTTAAAATAAATGTCACTTTAAATTTTTAATATATTTATAGATTTGATATTCTGATTATATTTTTAATTAAGTACTCTGAATTTATTATCCCTACATATAAAATCAGCTCATATAGACTTCTCTTCACTTCATCTTACTTAACTTTATGTGTATGTTTGAAAATTAATAAAATCATAATCATGTTGAAATCATACGTATTAATATTAAATAATTTTAGGCTAAATGATTAAAATTTAAATAATTTTTTTCATTGTTTTTATATACACTTAGTTTTTTTTACCATTGAGTATTAACTAAAAGTGAAAAATGTTTTATTGAAATTTAGCAAATAGAAAAGTTTTACATTTAAACCGATTGTTTATTAGAGTTAATCAAATTTATTTATTTTTGTTAATGAATAATTAATAATTATTTATAATTTTAACTTTTCATAAACAAATATTAAGATAGTCGTGCAACAACATGCGGACTCAACATAAAAGCGCAACACGAGATTTATGGTTAATTATAATTAATTTTTAAATGATAAAGATCATTTCACTGTTACAGGTAAAAAACCTTGTAATGGGTAAGTCTCGTAAGCAAATGTTTGAAATAAAAGAATAAAATAATTGATCCAGTAAAAAGTTTGAATTTAAAAATACAATGACATGAAGTCAAAGTCATAGATGATGGTTGAACAATGATTAATATTAAAATATTTTAACTAATATTGTTATACTCTAGTAATATTGTGAACTTAATTCAATCAAAATAAATTGTAAAACTTGATTAATATAAAATACATAACGTATTTTGGTATAGAAGAGAAATTGATCCCAAATCTTAACATTCATGAACTTGTTTGTGTGTTATGTTTTAACGATGTGGAGGAAAACAATCATTTATTCATTTCTTGCCCTCTTTCGAAATTAATTTGAAAGAAGATTACGGATTGGGTCGACATTGAGTCGTTACATTGTGATAATGTTTATTTAGTGGTATCGTAACTAAATTATTTTCAATGATGCAATTGATAATATTACGACACTGTGCATAGGTCAATCCACTTGTCGTGGTGGTGGTTAGATTTTTGGTACACATCAGTTGATAGATGTTCATATTATGATAGATATTCTTATTATGAATGCTATAAATATCTAACTTACATTGATAAATTGTTAAAAATTCTAAACAAAAAAGATATTTATATTTTGCCCAAATATATTTCAACAGAATAACACATAAAAGATTAACACTTAAGATGAATATATAAGATATCATCTAACACATAGATTATTAAGAATCTTATAAGAATGAAGACTAATTAGTATTACATTTTGTTTTTTCCTAAGCAAATGAGATTGAATTAAAAATTATTAGGGGTGCTTAACCCAAGGTTACAAAAGAAACAAATGACAAGACAAGAAACATTTGTCCCAACTCTAAGATACACATTAAACCAATCCTACGAAAGCGACTTAATTGCACCTAAACCGTCAAAATTAGACAACATAATATCTTTAAAAAGGATATCGTTCCTACACTTTCAAATCACCCAACAAATAGTCAAATAAAAAAAACCCAAATGTAAGGAAAAGTGCGACTTACAAGCGAAATAAATAAATGTGACATTTATATATATTACAATAAATGTCACAATTATAAAAATTATATTTTTAAAATAAATGTCACTTTAAATTTTTAATATATTTATAGATTTGATATTCTGATTATATTTTTAATTAAGTACTCTGAATTTATTATCCCTACATATAAAATCAGCTCATATAGACTTCTCTTCACTTCATCTTACTTAACTTTATGTGTATGTTTGAAAATTAATAAAATCATAATCATGTTGAAATCATACGTATTAATATTAAATAATTTTAGGCTAAATGATTAAAATTTAAATAATTTTTTTCATTGTTTTTATATACACTTAGTTTTTTTTACCATTGAGTATTAACTAAAAGTGAAAAATGTTTTATTGAAATTTAGCAAATAGAAAAGTTTTACATTTAAACCGATTGTTTATTAGAGTTAATCAAATTTATTTATTTTTGTTAATGAATAATTAATAATTATTTATAATTTTAACTTTTCATAAACAAATATTAAGATAGTCGTGCAACAACATGCGGACTCAGCATAAAAGCGCAACACGAGATTTATGGTTAATTATAATTAATTTTTAAATGATAAAGATCATTTCACTGTTACAGGTAAAAAACCTTGTAATGGGTAAGTCTCGTAAGCAAATGTTTGAAATAAAAGAATAAAATAATTGATCCAGTAAAAAGTTTGAATTTAAAAATACAATGACATGAAGTCAAAGTCATAGATGATGGTTGAACAATGATTAATATTAAAATATTTTAACTAATATTGTTATACTCTAGTAATATTGTGAACTTAATTCAATCAAAATAAATTGTAAAACTTGATTAATATAAAATACATAACGTATTTTGGTATAGAAGAGAAATTGATCCCAAATCTTAACATTCATGAACTTGTTTGTGTGTTATGTTTTAACGATGTGGAGGACAACAATCATTTATTCATTTCTTGCCCTCTTTCGAAATTAATTTGAAAGAAGATTACGGATTGGGTCGACATTGAGTCGTTACATTGTGATAATGTTTATTTAGTGGTATCGTAACTAAATTATTTTCAATGATGCAATTGATAATATTACGACACTGTGCATAGGTCAATCCACTTGTCGTGGTGGTGGTTAGATTTTTGGTACACATCAGTTGATAGATGTTCATATTATGATAGATATTCTTATTATGAATGCTATAAATATCTAACTTACATTGATAAATTGTTAAAAATGCTAAACAAAAAAGATATTTATATTTTGCCCAAATATATTTCAACAGAATAACACATAAAAGATTAACACTTAAGATGAATATATAAGATATCATCTAACACATAGATTATTAAGAATCTTATAAGAATGAAGACTAATTAGTACTACATTTTGTTTTTTCCTAAGCAAATGAGATTGAATTAAAAATTATTAGGGGTACTTAACCCAAGGTTACAAAAGAAACAAATGACAAGACAAGAAACATTTGTCCCAACTCTAAGATACACATTAAACCAATCCTACGAAAGCGACTTAATTGCACCTAAACCGTCAAAATTAGACAACATAATATGTTTAAAAAGGATATCATTCCTACACTTTCAAATCACCCAACAAATAGTCAAATATAAAAAACCCAAATGTAAGGAAAAATGCGACTTACAAGCGAAATAAATAAATGTGACATTTATATATATTACAATAAATGTCACAATTATAAAAATTATATTTTTAAAATAAATTTCACTTTAAATTTTTAATATATTTATAGATTTGATATTCTGATTATATTTTTAATTAAGTACTCTGAATTTATTATCCCTACATATAAAATCAGCTCATATAGACTTCTCTTCACTTCATCTTACTTAACTTTATGTGTATGTTTGAAAATTAATAAAATCATAATCATGTTTAAATCATACGTATTAATATTAAATAATTTTAGGCTAAATGATTAAAATTTAAATAATTTTTTTCATTGTTTTTATATACACTTAGTTTTTTTTACCATTGAGTATTAACTAAAAGTGAAAAATGTTTTATTGAAATTTAGCAAAAAGAAAAGTTTTACATTTAAACCGATTGTTTATTAGAGTTAATCAAATTTATTTATTTTTGTTAATGAATAATTAATAATTATTTATAATTTTAACTTTTCATAAACAAATATTAAGATAGTCGTGCAACAACATGCGGACTCAACATAAAAGCGCAACACGAGATTTATGGTTAATTATAATTAATTTTTAAATGATAAAGATCATTTCACTGTTACAGGTAAAAAACCTTGTAATGGGTAAGTCTCGTAAGCAAATGTTTGAAATAAAAGAATAAAATAATTGATCCAGTAAAAAGTTTGAATTTAAAAATACAATGACATGAAGTCAAAGTCATAGATGATGGTTGAACAATGATTAATATTAAAATATTTTAACTAATAATGTTATACTCTAGTAATATTGTGAACATAATTCAATCAAAATAAATTGTAAAACTTGATTAATATAAAATACATAACGTATTTTGGTATAGAAGAGAAATTGATCCCAAATCTTAACATTCATGAACTTGTTTGTGTGTTATGTTTTAACGATGTGGAGGAAAACAATCATTTATTCATTTCTTGCCCTCTTTCGAAATTAATTTGAAAGAAGATTACGGATTGGGTCGACATTGAGTCGTTACATTGTGATAATGTTTATTTAGTGGTATCGTAACTAAATTATTTTCAATGATGCAATTGATAATATTACGACACTGTGCATAGGTCAATCCACTTGTCGTGGTGGTGGTTAGATTTTTGGTACACATCAGTTGATAGATGTTCATATTATGATAGATATTCTTATTATGAATGCTATAAATATCTAACTTACATTGATAAATTGTTAAAAATTCTAAACAAAAAAGATATTTATATTTTGCCCAAATATATTTCAACAGAATAACACATAAAAGATTAACACTTAAGATGAATATATAAGATATCATCTAACACATAGATTATTAAGAATCTTATAAGAATGAAGACTAATTAGTATTACATTTTGTTTTTTCCTAAGCAAATGAGATTGAATTAAAAATTATTAGGGGTGCTTAACCCAAGGTTACAAAAGAAACAAATGACAAGACAAGAAACATTTGTCCCAACTCTAAGATACACATTAAACCAATCCTACGAAAGCGACTTAATTGCACCTAAACCGTCAAAATTAGACAACATAATATCTTTAAAAAGGATATCATTCCTACACTTTCAAATCACCCAACAAATAGTCAAATAAAAAAAACCCAAATGTAAGGAAAAATGCGACTTACAAGCGAAATAAATAAATGTGACATTTATATATATTACAATAAATGTCACAATTATAAAAATTATATTTTTAAAATAAATGTCACTTTAAATTTTTAATATATTTATAGATTTGATATTCTGATTATATTTTTAATTAAGTACTCTGAATTTATTATCCTTACATATAAAATCAGCTCATATAGACTTCTCTTCACTTCATCTTACTTAACTTTATGTGTATGTTTGAAAATTAATAAAATCATAATCATGTTGAAATCATACGTATTAATATTAAATAATTTTAGGCTAAATGATTAAAATTTAAATAATTTTTTTCATTGTTTTTATATACACTTAGTTTTTTTTACCATTGAGTATTAACTAAAAGTGAAAAATGTTTTATTGAAATTTAGCAAATAGAAAAGTTTTACATTTAAACCGATTGTTTATTAGAGTTAATCAAATTTATTTATTTTTGTTAATGAATAATTAATAATTATTTATAATTTTAACTTTTCATAAACAAATATTAAGATAGTCGTGCAACAACATGCGGACTCAACATAAAAGCGCAACACGAGATTTATGGTTAATTATAATTAATTTTTAAATGATAAAGATCATTTCACTGTTACAGGTAAAAAACCTTGTAATGGGTAAGTCTCGTAAGCAAATGTTTGAAATAAAAGAATAAAATAATTGATCCAGTAAAAAGTTTGAATTTAAAAATACAATGACATGAAGTCAAAGTCATAGATGATGGTTGAACAATGATTAATATTAAAATATTTTAACTAATATTGTTATACTCTAGTAATATTGTGAACTTAATTCAATCAAAATAAATTGTAAAACTTGATTAATATAAAATACATAACGTATTTTGGTATAGAAGAGAAATTGATCCCAAATCTTAACATTCATGAACTTGTTTGTGTGTTATGTTTTAACGATGTGGAGGAAAACAATCATTTATTCATTTCTTGCCCTCTTTCGAAATTAATTTGAAAGAAGATTACGGATTGGGTCGACATTGAGTCGTTACATTGTGATAATGTTTATTTAGTGGTATCGTAACTAAATTATTTTCAATGATGCAATTGATAATATTACGACACTGTGCATAGGTCAATCCACTTGTCGTGGTGGTGGTTAGATTTTTGGTACACATCAGTTGATAGATGTTCATATTATGATAGATATTCTTATTATGAATGCTATAAATATCTAACTTACATTGATAAATTGTTAAAAATTCTAAACAAAAAAGATATTTATATTTTGCCCAAATATATTTCAACAGAATAACACATAAAAGATTAACACTTAAGATGAATATATAAGATATCATCTAACACATAGATTATTAAGAATCTTATAAGAATGAAGACTAATTAGTATTACATTTTGTTTTTTCCTAAGCAAATGAGATTGAATTAAAAATTATTAGGGGTGCTTAACCCAAGGTTACAAAAGAAACAAATGACAAGACAAGAAACATTTGTCCCAACTCTAAGATACACATTAAACCAATCCTACGAAAGCGACTTAATTGCACCTAAACCGTCAAAATTAGACAACATAATATCTTTAAAAAGGATATCATTCCTACACTTTCAAATCACCCAACAAATAGTCAAATAAAAAAAACCCAAATGTAAGGAAAAATGCGACTTACAAGCGAAATAAATAAATGTGACATTTATATATATTACAATAAATGTCACAATTATAAAAATTATATTTTTAAAATAAATGTCACTTTAAATTTTTAATATATTTATAGATTTGATATTCTGATTATATTTTTAATTAAGTACTCTGAATTTATTATCCTTACATATAAAATCAGCTCATATAGACTTCTCTTCACTTCATCTTACTTAACTTTATGTGTATGTTTGAAAATTAATAAAATCATAATCATGTTGAAATCATACGTATTAATATTAAATAATTTTAGGCTAAATGATTAAAATTTAAATAATTTTTTTCATTGTTTTTATATACACTTAGTTTTTTTTACCATTGAGTATTAACTAAAAGTGAAAAATGTTTTATTGAAATTTAGCAAATAGAAAAGTTTTACATTTAAACCGATTGTTTATTAGAGTTAATCAAATTTATTTATTTTTGTTAATGAATAATTAATAATTATTTATAATTTTAACTTTTCATAAACAAATATTAAGATAGTCGTGCAACAACATGCGGACTCAACATAAAAGCGCAACACGAGATTTATGGTTAATTATAATTAATTTTTAAATGATAAAGATCATTTCACTGTTACAGGTAAAAAACCTTGTAATGGGTAAGTCTCGTAAGCAAATGTTTGAAATAAAAGAATAAAATAATTGATCCAGTAAAAAGTTTGAATTTAAAAATACAATGACATGAAGTCAAAGTCATAGATGATGGTTGAACAATGATTAATATTAAAATATTTTAACTAATATTGTTATACTCTAGTAATATTGTGAACTTAATTCAATCAAAATAAATTGTAAAACTTGATTAATATAAAATACATAACGTATTTTGGTATAGAAGAGAAATTGATCCCAAATCTTAACATTCATGAACTTGTTTGTGTGTTATGTTTTAACGATGTGGAGGACAACAATCATTTATTCATTTCTTGCCCTATTTCGAAATTAATTTGAAAGAAGATTACGGATTGGGTCGACATTGAGTCGTTACATTGTGATAATGTTTATTTAGTGGTATCGTAACTAAATTATTTTCAATGATGCAATTGATAATATTACGACACTGTGCATAGGTCAATCCACTTGTCGTGGTGGTGGTTAGATTTTTGGTACACATCAGTTGATAGATGTTCATATTATGATAGATATTCTTATTATGAATGCTATAAATATCTAACTTACATTGATAAATTGTTAAAAATGCTAAACAAAAAAGATATTTATATTTTGCCCAAATATATTTCAACAGAATAACACATAAAAGATTAACACTTAAGATGAATATATAAGATATCATCTAACACATAGATTATTAAGAATCTTATAAGAATGAAGACTAATTAGTACTACATTTTGTTTTTTCCTAAGCAAATGAGATTGAATTAAAAATTATTAGGGGTACTTAACCCAAGGTTACAAAAGAAACAAATGACAAGACAAGAAACATTTGTCCCAACTCTAAGATACACATTAAACCAATCCTACGAAAGCGACTTAATTGCACCTAAACCGTCAAAATTAGACAACATAATATGTTTAAAAAGGATATCATTCCTACACTTTCAAATCACCCAACAAATAGTCAAATAAAAAAAACCCAAATGTAAGGAAAAATGCGACTTACAAGCGAAATAAATAAATGTGACATTTATATATATTACAATAAATGTCACAATTATAAAAATTATATTTTTAAAATAAATGTCACTTTAAATTTTTAATATATTTATAGATTTGATATTCTGATTATATTTTTAATTAAGTACTCTGAATTTATTATCCTTACATATAAAATCAGCTCATATAGACTTCTCTTCACTTCATCTTACTTAACTTTATGTGTATGTTTGAAAATTAATAAAATCATAATCATGTTGAAATCATACGTATTAATATTAAATAATTTTAGGCTAAATGATTAAAATTTAAATAATTTTTTTCATTGTTTTTATATACACTTAGTTTTTTTTACCATTGAGTATTAACTAAAAGTGAAAAATGTTTTATTGAAATTTAGCAAAAAGAAAAGTTTTACATTTAAACCGATTGTTTATTAGAGTTAATCAAATTTATTTATTTTTGTTAATGAATAATTAATAATTATTTATAATTTTAACTTTTCATAAACAAATATTAAGATAGTCGTGCAACAACATGCGAACTCAACATAAAAGCGCAACACGAGATTTATGGTTAATTATAATTAATTTTTAAATGATAAAGATCATTTCACTGTTACAGGTAAAAAACCTTGTAATGGGTAAGTCTCGTAAGCAAATGTTTGAAATAAAAGAATAAAATAATTGATCCAGTAAAAAGTTTGAATTTAAAAATACAATGACATGAAGTCAAAGTCATAGATGATGGTTGAACAATGATTAATATTAAAATATTTTAACTAATATTGTTATACTCTAGTAATATTGTGAACATAATTCAATCAAAATAAATTGTAAAACTTGATTAATATAAAATACATAACGTATTTTGGTATAGAAAAGAAATTGATCCCAAATCTTAACATTCATGAACTTCTTTGTGTGTTATGTTTTAACGATGTGGAGGAAAACAATCATTTATTCATTTCTTGCCCTCTTTCGAAATTAATTTGAAAGAAGATTACGGATTGGGTCGACATTGAGTCGTTACATTGTGATAATGTTTATTTAGTGGTATCGTAACTAAATTATTTTCAATGATGCAATTGATAATATTACGACACTGCGCATAGGTCAATCCACTTGTCGTGGTGGTGGTTAGATTTTTGGTCCACATCAGTTGATAGATGTTCATATTATGATAGATATTCTTATTATGAATGCTATAAATATCTAACTTACTTTGATAAATTGTTAAAAATGCTAAACAAAAAATATATTTATATTTTGCCCAAATATATTTCAACAGAATAACACATAAAAGATTAACACTTAAGATGAATATATAAGATATCATCTAACACATAGATTATTAAGAATCTTATAAGAATGAAGACTAATTAGTACTACATTTTGTTTTTTCATAAGCAAATGAGATTGAATTAAAAATTATTAGGGGTGCTTAACCCAAGGTTACAAAAGAAACAAATGACAAGACAAGAAACATTTGTCCCAACTCTAAGATACACATTAAACCAATCCTACGAAAGCGACTTAATTGCACCTAAACCTTAAAAATTAGACAACATAATATCTTTAAAAAGGATATCATTCCTACACTTTCAAATCACCCAACAAATAGTCAAATAAAAAAAACCCAAATGTAAGGAAAAATGCGACTTACAAGCGAAATAAATAAATGTGACATTTATATATATTACAATAAATGTCACAATTATAAAAATTATATTTTTAAAATAAATGTCACTTTAAATTTTTAATATATTTATAGATTTGATATTCTGATTATATTTTTAATTAAGTACTCTGAATTTATTATCCCTACATATAAAATCAGCTCATATAGACTTCTCTTCACTTCATCTTACTTAACTTTATGTGTATGTTTGAAAATTAATAAAATCATAATCATGTTGAAATCATACGTATTAATATTAAATAATTTTAGGCTAAATGATTAAAATTTAAATAATTTTTTTCATTGTTTTTATATACACTTAGTTTTTTTTACCATTGAGTATTAACTAAAAGTGAAAAATGTTTTATTGAAATTTAGCAAAAAGAAAAGTTTTACATTTAAACCGATTGTTTATTAGAGTTAATCAAATTTATTTATTTTTGTTAATGAATAATTAATAATTATTTATAATTTTAACTTTTCATAAACAAATATTAAGATAGTCGTGCAACAACATGCGGACTCAACATAAAAGCGCAACACGAGATTTATGGTTAATTATAATTAATTTTTAAATGATAAAGATCATTTCACTGTTACAGGTAAAAAACCTTGTAATGGGTAAGTCTCGTAAGCAAATGTTTGAAATAAAAGAATAAAATAATTGATCCAGTAAAAAGTTTGAATTTAAAAATACAATGACATGAAGTCAAAGTCATAGATGATGGTTGAACAATGATTAATATTAAAATATTTTAACTAATATTGTTATACTCTAGTAATATTGTGAACATAATTCAATCAAAATAAATTGTAAAACTTGATTAATATAAAATACATAACGTATTTTGGTATAGAAGAGAAATTGATCCCAAATCTTAACATTCATGAACTTGTTTGTGTGTTATGTTTTAACGATGTGGAGGAAAACAATCATTTATTCATTTCTTGCCCTCTTTCGAAATTAATTTGAAAGAAGATTACGGATTGGGTCGACATTGAGTCGTTACATTGTGATAATGTTTATTTAGTGGTATCGTAACTAAATTATTTTCAATGATGCAATTGATAATATTACGACACTGCGCATAGGTCAATCCACTTGTCGTGGTGTTGGTTAGATTTTTGGTCCACATCAGTTGATAGATGTTCATATTATGATAGATATTCTTATTATGAATGCTATAAATATCTAACTTACTTTGATAAATTGTTAAAAATGCTAAACAAAAAATATATTTATATTTTGCCCAAATATATTTCAACAGAATAACACATAAAAGATTAACACTTAAGATGAATATATAAGATATCATCTAACACATAGATTATTAAGAATCTTATAAGAATGAAGACTAATTAGTACTACATTTTGTTTTTTCCTTAGCAAATGAGATTGAATTAAAAATTATTAGGGGTGCTTAACCCAAGGTTACAAAAGAAACAAATGACAAGACAAGAAACATTTGTCCCAACTCTAAGATACACATTAAACCAATCCTACGAAAGCGACTTAATTGCACCTAAACCTTAAAAATTAGACAACATAATATCTTTAAAAAGGATATCATTCCTACACTTTCAAATCACCCAACAAATAGTCAAATAAAAAAAACCCAAATGTAAGGAAAAATGCGACTTACAAGCGAAATAAATAAATGTGACATTTATATATATTACAATAAATGTCACAATTATAAAAATTATATTTTTAAAATAAATGTCACTTTAAATTTTTAATATATTTATAGATTTGATATTCTGATTATATTTTTAATTAAGTACTCTGAATTTATTATCCCTACATATAAAATCAGCTCATATAGACTTCTCTTCACTTCATCTTACTTAACTTTATGTGTATGTTTGAAAATTAATAAAATCATAATCATGTTGAAATCATACGTATTAATATTAAATAATTTTAGGCTAAATGATTAAAATTTAAATAATTTTTTTCATTGTTTTTATATACACTTAGTTTTTTTTACCATTGAGTATTAACTAAAAGTGAAAAATGTTTTATTGAAATTTAGCAAAAAGAAAAGTTTTACATTTAAACCGATTGTTTATTAGAGTTAATCAAATTTATTTATTTTTGTTAATGAATAATTAATAATTATTTATAATTTTAACTTTTCATAAACAAATATTAAGATAGTCGTGCAACAACATGCGGACTCAACATAAAAGCGCAACACGAGATTTATGGTTAATTATAATTAATTTTTAAATGATAAAGATCATTTCACTGTTACAGGTAAAAAACCTTGTAATGGGTAAGTCTCGTAAGCAAATGTTTGAAATAAAAGAATAAAATAATTGATCCAGTAAAAAGTTTGAATTTAAAAATACAATGACATGAAGTCAAAGTCATAGATGATGGTTGAACAATGATTAATATTAAAATATTTTAACTAATATTGTTATACTCTAGTAATATTGTGAACATAATTCAATCAAAATAAATTGTAAAACTTGATTAATATAAAATACATAACGTATTTTGGTATAGAAGAGAAATTGATCCCAAATCTTAACATTCATGAACTTGTTTGTGTGTTATGTTTTAACGATGTGGAGGAAAACAATCATTTATTCATTTCTTGCCCTCTTTCGAAATTAATTTGAAAGAAGATTACGGATTGGGTCGACATTGAGTCGTTACATTGTGATAATGTTTATTTAGTGGTATCATAACTAAATTATTTTCAATGATGCAATTGATAATATTACGACACTGCGCATAGGTCAATCCACTTGTCGTGGTGGTGGTTAGATTTTTGGTCCACATCAGTTGATAGATGTTCATATTATGATAGATATTCTTATTATGAATGCTATAAATATCTAACTTACTTTGATAAATTGTTAAAAATGCTAAACAAAAAATATATTTATATTTTGCCCAAATATATTTCAACAGAATAACACATAAAAGATTAACACTTAAGACGAATATATAAGATATCATCTAACACATAGATTATTAAGAATCTTATAAGAATGAAGACTAATTAGTACTACATTTTGTTTTTTCATAAGCAAATGAGATTGAATTAAAAATTATTAGGGGTGCTTAACCCAAGGTTACAAAAGAAACAAATGACAAGACAAGAAACATTTGTCCCAACTCTAAGATACACATTAAACCAATCCTACGAAAGCGACTTAATTGCACCTAAACCTTAAAAATTAGACAACATAATATCTTTAAAAAGGATATCATTCCTACACTTTCAAATCACCCAACAAATAGTCAAATAAAAAAAACCCAAATGTAAGGAAAAATGCGACTTACAAGCGAAATAAATAAATGTGACATTTATATATATTACAATAAATGTCACAATTATAAAAATTATATTTTTAAAATAAATGTCACTTTAAATTTTTAATATATTTATAGATTTGATATTCTGATTATATTTTTAATTAAGTACTCTGAATTTATTATCCCTACATATAAAATCAGCTCATATAGACTTCTCTTCACTTCATCTTACTTAACTTTATGTGTATGTTTGAAAATTAATAAAATCATAATCATGTTGAAATCATACGTATTAATATTAAATAATTTTAGGCTAAATGATTAAAATTTAAATAATTTTTTTCATTGTTTTTATATACACTTAGTTTTTTTTACCATTGAGTATTAACTAAAAGTGAAAAATGTTTTATTGAAATTTAGCAAAAAGAAAAGTTTTACATTTAAACCGATTGTTTATTAGAGTTAATCAAATTTATTTATTTTTGTTAATGAATAATTAATAATTATTTATAATTTTAACTTTTCATAAACAAATATTAAGATAGTCGTGCAACAACATGCGGACTCAACATAAAAGCGCAACACGAGATTTATGGTTAATTATAATTAATTTTTAAATGATAAAGATCATTTCACTGTTACAGGTAAAAAACCTTGTAATGGGTAAGTCTCGTAAGCAAATGATTGAAATAAAAGATAAAATAATTGATCCAGTAAAAAGTTTGAATTTAAAAATACAATGACATGAAGTCAAAGTCATAGATGATGGTTGAACAATGATTAATATTAAAATATTTTAACTAATATTGTTATACTCTAGTAATATTGTGAACATAATTCAATCAAAATAAATTGTAAAACTTGATTAATATAAAATACATAACGTATTTTGGTATAGAAGAGAAATTGATCCCAAATCTTAACATTCATGAACTTGTTTGTGTGTTATGTTTTAACGATGTGGAGGAAAACAATCATTTATTCATTTCTTGCCCTCTTTCGAAATTAATTTGAAAGAAGATTACGGATTGGGTCGACATTGAGTCGTTACATTGTGATAATGTTTATTTAGTGGTATCGTAACTAAATTATTTTCAATGATGCAATTGATAATATTACGACACTGCGCATAGGTCAATCCACTTGTCGTGGTGTTGGTTAGATTTTTGGTCCACATCAGTTGATAGATGTTCATATTATGATAGATATTCTTATTATGAATGCTATAAATATCTAACTTACTTTGATAAATTGTTAAAAATGCTAAACAAAAAATATATTTATATTTTGCCCAAATATATTTCAACAGAATAACACATAAAAGATTAACACTTAAGATGAATATATAAGATATCATCTAACACATAGATTATTAAGAATCTTATAAGAATGAAGACTAATTAGTACTACATTTTGTTTTTTCCTTAGCAAATGAGATTGAATTAAAAATTATTAGGGGTGCTTAACCCAAGGTTACAAAAGAAACAAATGACAAGACAAGAAACATTTGTCCCAACTCTAAGATACACATTAAACCAATCCTACGAAAGCGACTTAATTGCACCTAAACCGTCAAAATTAGACAACATAATATCTTTAAAAAGGATATCATTCCTACACTTTCAAATCACCCAACAAATAGTCAAATAAAAAAAACCCAAATGTAAGGAAAAATGCGACTTACAAGCGAAATAAATAAATGTGACATTTATATATATTACAATAAATGTCACAATTATAAAAATTATATTTTTAAAATAAATGTCACTTTAAATTTTTAATATATTTATAGATTTGATATTCTGATTATATTTTTAATTAAGTACTCTGAATTTATTATCCCTACATATAAAATCAGCTCATATAGACTTCTCTTCACTTCATCTTACTTAACTTTATGTGTATGTTTGAAAATTAATAAAATCATAATCATGTTGAAATCATACGTATTAATATTAAATAATTTTAGGCTAAATGATTAAAATTTAAATAATTTTTTTCATTGTTTTTATATACACTTAGTTTTTTTTACCATTGAGTATTAACTAAAAGTGAAAAATGTTTTATTGAAATTTAGCAAAAAGAAAAGTTTTACATTTAAACCGATTGTTTATTAGAGTTAATCAAATTTATTTATTTTTGTTAATGAATAATTAATAATTATTTATAATTTTAACTTTTCATAAACAAATATTAAGATAGTCGTGCAACAACATGCGGACTCAACATAAAAGCGCAACACGAGATTTATGGTTAATTATAATTAATTTTTAAATGATAAAGATCATTTCACTGTTACAGGTAAAAAACCTTGTAATGGGTAAGTCTCGTAAGCAAATGTTTGAAATAAAAGAATAAAATAATTGATCCAGTAAAAAGTTTGAATTTAAAAATACAATGACATGAAGTCAAAGTCATAGATGATGGTTGAACAATGATTAATATTAAAATATTTTAACTAATATTGTTATACTCTAGTAATATTGTGAACATAATTCAATCAAAATAAATTGTAAAACTTGATTAATATAAAATACATAACGTATTTTGGTATAGAAGAGAAATTGATCCCAAATCTTAACATTCATGAACTTGTTTGTGTGTTATGTTTTAACGATGTGGAGGAAAACAATCATTTATTCATTTCTTGCCCTCTTTCGAAATTAATTTGAAAGAAGATTACGGATTGGGTCGACATTGAGTCGTTACATTGTGATAATGTTTATTTAGTGGTATCATAACTAAATTATTTTCAATGATGCAATTGATAATATTACGACACTGCGCATAGGTCAATCCACTTGTCGTGGTGGTGGTTAGATTTTTGGTCCACATCAGTTGATAGATGTTCATATTATGATAGATATTCTTATTATGAATGCTATAAATATCTAACTTACTTTGATAAATTGTTAAAAATGCTAAACAAAAAATATATTTATATTTTGCCCAAATATATTTCAACAGAATAACACATAAAAGATTAACACTTAAGACGAATATATAAGATATCATCTAACACATAGATTATTAAGAATCTTATAAGAATGAAGACTAATTAGTACTACATTTTGTTTTTTCATAAGCAAATGAGATTGAATTAAAAATTATTAGGGGTGCTTAACCCAAGGTTACAAAAGAAACAAATGACAAGACAAGAAACATTTGTCCCAACTCTAAGATACACATTAAACCAATCCTACGAAAGCGACTTAATTGCACCTAAACCTTAAAAATTAGACAACATAATATCTTTAAAAAGGATATCATTCCTACACTTTCAAATCACCCAACAAATAGTCAAATAAAAAAAACCCAAATGTAAGGAAAAATGCGACTTACAAGCGAAATAAATAAATGTGACATTTATATATATTACAATAAATGTCACAATTATAAAAATTATATTTTTAAAATAAATGTCACTTTAAATTTTTAATATATTTATAGATTTGATATTCTGATTATATTTTTAATTAAGTACTCTGAATTTATTATCCCTACATATAAAATCAGCTCATATAGACTTCTCTTCACTTCATCTTACTTAACTTTATGTGTATGTTTGAAAATTAATAAAATCATAATCATGTTGAAATCATACGTATTAATATTAAATAATTTTAGGCTAAATGATTAAAATTTAAATAATTTTTTTCATTGTTTTTATATACACTTAGTTTTTTTTACCATTGAGTATTAACTAAAATTGAAAAATGTTTTATTGAAATTTAGCAAAAAGAAAAGTTTTACATTTAAACCGATTGTTTATTAGAGTTAATCAAATTTATTTATTTTTGTTAATGAATAATTAATAATTATTTATAATTTTAACTTTTCATAAACAAATATTAAGATAGTCGTGCAACAACATGCGGACTCAACATAAAAGCGCAACACGAGATTTATGGTTAATTATAATTAATTTTTAAATGATAAAGATCATTTCACTGTTACAGGTAAAAAACCTTGTAATGGGTAAGTCTCGTAAGCAAATGATTGAAATAAAAGATAAAATAATTGATCCAGTAAAAAGTTTGAATTTAAAAATACAATGACATGAAGTCAAAGTCATAGATGATGGTTGAACAATGATTAATATTAAAATATTTTAACTAATATTGTTATACTCTAGTAATATTGTGAACATAATTCAATCAAAATAAATTGTAAAACTTGATTAATATAAAATACATAACGTATTTTGGTATAGAAGAGAAATTGATCCCAAATCTTAACATTCATGAACTTGTTTGTGTGTTATGTTTTAACGATGTGGAGGAAAACAATCATTTATTCATTTCTTGCCCTCTTTCGAAATTAATTTGAAAGAAGATTACGGATTGGGTCGACATTGAGTCGTTACATTGTGATAATGTTTATTTAGTGGTATCGTAACTAAATTATTTTCAATGATGCAATTGATAATATTACGACACTGCGCATAGGTCAATCCACTTGTCGTGGTGGTGGTTAGATTTTTGGTCCACATCAGTTGATAGATGTTCATATTATGATAGATATTCTTATTATGAAAGCTATAAATATCTAACTTACTTTGATAAATTGTTAAAAATGCTAAACAAAAAATATATTTATATTTTGCCCAAATATATTTCAACAGAATAACACATAAAAGATTAACACTTAAGATGAATATATAAGATATCATCTAACACATAGATTATTAAGAATCTTATAAGAATGAAGACTAATTAGTACTACATTTTGTTTTTTCATAAGCAAATGAGATTGAATTAAAAATTATTAGGGGTGCTTAACCCAAGGTTACAAAAGAAACAAATGACAAGACAAGAAACATTTGTCCCAACTCTAAGATACACATTAAACCAATCCTACGAAAGCGACTTAATTGCACCTAAACCTTAAAAATTAGACAACATAATATCTTTAAAAAGGATATCATTCCTACACTTTCAAATCACCCAACAAATAGTCAAATAAAAAAAACCCAAATGTAAGGAAAAATGCGACTTACAAGCGAAATAAATAAATGTGACATTTATATATATTACAATAAATGTCACAATTATAAAAATTATATTTTTAAAATAAATGTCACTTTAAATTTTTAATATATTTATAGATTTGATATTCTGATTATATTTTTAATTAAGTACTCTGAATTTATTATCCCTACATATAAAATCAGCTCATATAGACTTCTCTTCACTTCATCTTACTTAACTTTATGTGTATGTTTGAAAATTAATAAAATCATAATCATGTTGAAATCATACGTATTAATATTAAATAATTTTAGGCTAAATGATTAAAATTTAAATAATTTTTTTCATTGTTTTTATATACACTTAGTTTTTTTTACCATTGAGTATTAACTAAAAGTGAAAAATGTTTTATTGAAATTTAGCAAAAAGAAAAGTTTTACATTTAAACCGATTGTTTATTA
The DNA here is from genome assembly GCA_963966055.1 of Lathyrus aphaca. Lineage (NCBI taxonomy): Eukaryota > Viridiplantae > Streptophyta > Magnoliopsida > Fabales > Fabaceae > Lathyrus > Lathyrus aphaca. The sequence goes on from OZ014525.1 coordinate 269,133,052, forward strand.
GAGTTAATCAAATTTATTTATTTTTGTTAATGAAAAATTAATAATTATTTATAATTTTAACTTTTCATAAACAAATATTAAGATAGTCGTGCAACAACATGCGGACTCAACATAAAAGCGCAACACGAGATTTATGGTTAATTATAATTAATTTTTAAATGATAAAGATCATTTCACTGTTACAGGTAAAAAACCTTGTAATGGGTAAGTCTCGTAAGCAAATGTTTGAAATAAAAGAATAAAATAATTGATCCAGTAAAAAGTTTGAATTTAAAAATACAATGACATGAAGTCAAAGTCATAGATGATGGTTGAACAATGATTAATATTAAAATATTTTAACTAATATTGTTATACTCTAGTAATATTGTGAACATAATTCAATCAAAATAAATTGTAAAACTTGATTAATATAAAATACATAACGTATTTTGGTATAGAAGAGAAATTGATCCCAAATCTTAACATTCATGAACTTGTTTGTGTGTTATGTTTTAACGATGTGGAGGAAAACAATCATTTATTCATTTCTTGCCCTCTTTCGAAATTAATTTGAAAGAAGATTACGGATTGGGTCGACATTGAGTCGTTACATTGTGATAATGTTTATTTAGTGGTATCGTAACTAAATTATTTTCAATGATGCAATTGATAATATTACGACACTGCGCATAGGTCAATCCACTTGTCGTGGTGTTGGTTAGATTTTTGGTCCACATCAGTTGATAGATGTTCATATTATGATAGATATTCTTATTATGAATGCTATAAATATCTAACTTACTTTGATAAATTGTTAAAAATGCTAAACAAAAAATATATTTATATTTTGCCCAAATATATTTCAACAGAATAACACATAAAAGATTAACACTTAAGATGAATATATAAGATATCATCTAACACATAGATTATTAAGAATCTTATAAGAATGAAGACTAATTAGTACTACATTTTGTTTTTTCCTTAGCAAATGAGATTGAATTAAAAATTATTAGGGGTGCTTAACCCAAGGTTACAAAAGAAACAAATGACAAGACAAGAAACATTTGTCCCAACTCTAAGATACACATTAAACCAATCCTACGAAAGCGACTTAATTGCACCTAAACCGTCAAAATTAGACAACATAATATCTTTAAAAAGGATATCATTCCTACACTTTCAAATCACCCAACAAATAGTCAAATAAAAAAAACCCAAATGTAAGGAAAAATGCGACTTACAAGCGAAATAAATAAATGTGACATTTATATATATTACAATAAATGTCACAATTATAAAAATTATATTTTTCAAATAAATGTCACTTTAAATTTTTAATATATTTATAGATTTGATATTCTGATTATATTTTTAATTAAGTACTCTGAATTTATTATCCCTACATATAAAATCAGCTCATATAGACTTCTCTTCACTTCATCTTACTTAACTTTATGTGTATGTTTGAAAATTAATAAAATCATAATCATGTTGAAATCATACGTATTAATATTAAATAATTTTAGGCTAAATGATTAAAATTTAAATAATTTTTTTCATTGTTTTTATATACACTTAGTTTTTTTTACCATTGAGTATTAACTAAAAGTGAAAAATGTTTTATTGAAATTTAGCAAAAAGAAAAGTTTTACATTTAAACCGATTGTTTATTAGAGTTAATCAAATTTATTTATTTTTGTTAATGAATAATTAATAATTATTTATAATTTTAACTTTTCATAAACAAATATTAAGATAGTCGTGCAACAACATGCGGACTCAACATAAAAGCGCAACACGAGATTTATGGTTAATTATAATTAATTTTTAAATGATAAAGATCATTTCACTGTTACAGGTAAAAAACCTTGTAATGGGTAAGTCTCTTAAGCAAATGTTTGAAATAAAAGAATAAAATAATTGATCCAGTAAAAAGTTTGAATTTAAAAATACAATGACATGAAGTCAAAGTCATAGATGATGGTTGAACAATGATTAATATTAAAATATTTTAACTAATATTGTTATACTCTAGTAATATTGTGAACATAATTCAATCAAAATAAATTGTAAAACTTGATTAATATAAAATACATAACGTATTTTGGTATAGAAGAGAAATTGATCCCAAATCTTAACATTCATGAACTTGTTTGTGTGTTATGTTTTAACGATGTGGAGGAAAACAATCATTTATTCATTTCTTGCCCTCTTTCGAAATTAATTTGAAAGAAGATTACGGATTGGGTCGACATTGAGTCGTTACATTGTGATAATGTTTATTTAGTGGTATCGTAACTAAATTATTTTCAATGATGCAATTGATAATATTACGACACTGCGCATAGGTCAATCCACTTGTCGTGGTGTTGGTTAGATTTTTGGTCCACATCAGTTGATAGATGTTCATATTATGATAGATATTCTTATTATGAATGCTATAAATATCTAACTTACTTTGATAAATTGTTAAAAATGCTAAACAAAAAATATATTTATATTTTGCCCAAATATATTTCAACAGAATAACACATAAAAGATTAACACTTAAGATGAATATATAAGATATCATCTAACACATAGATTATTAAGAATCTTATAAGAATGAAGACTAATTAGTACTACATTTTGTTTTTTCCTTAGCAAATGAGATTGAATTAAAAATTATTAGGGGTGCTTAACCCAAGGTTACAAAAGAAACAAATGACAAGACAAGAAACATTTGTCCCAACTCTAAGATACACATTAAACCAATCCTACGAAAGCGACTTAATTGCACCTAAACCGTCAAAATTAGACAACATAATATCTTTAAAAAGGATATCATTCCTACACTTTCAAATCACCCAACAAATAGTCAAATAAAAAAAACCCAAATGTAAGGAAAAATGCGACTTACAAGCGAAATAAATAAATGTGACATTTATATATATTACAATAAATGTCACAATTATAAAAATTATATTTTTAAAATAAATGTCACTTTAAATTTTTAATATATTTATAGATTTGATATTCTGATTATATTTTTAATTAAGTACTCTGAATTTATTATCCCTACATATAAAATCAGCTCATATAGACTTCTCTTCACTTCATCTTACTTAACTTTATGTGTATGTTTGAAAATTAATAAAATCATAATCATGTTGAAATCATACGTATTAATATTAAATAATTTTAGGCTAAATGATTAAAATTTAAATAATTTTTTTCATTGTTTTTATATACACTTAGTTTTTTTTACCATTGAGTATTAACTAAAAGTGAAAAATGTTTTATTGAAATTTAGCAAAAAGAAAAGTTTTACATTTAAACCGATTGTTTATTAGAGTTAATCAAATTTATTTATTTTTGTTAATGAATAATTAATAATTATTTATAATTTTAACTTTTCATAAACAAATATTAAGATAGTCGTGCAACAACATGCGGACTCAACATAAAAGCGCAACACGAGATTTATGGTTAATTATAATTAATTTTTAAATGATAAAGATCATTTCACTGTTACAGGTAAAAAACCTTGTAATGGGTAAGTCTCGTAAGCAAATGATTGAAATAAAAGATAAAATAATTGATCCAGTAAAAAGTTTGAATTTAAAAATACAATGACATGAAGTCAAAGTCATAGATGGTGGTTGAACAATGATTAATATTAAAATATTTTAACTAATATTGTTATACTCTAGTAATATTGTGAACATAATTCAATCAAAATAAATTGTAAAACTTGATTAATATAAAATACATAACGTATTTTGGTATAGAAGAGAAATTGATCCCAAATCTTAACATTCATGAACTTGTTTGTGTGTTATGTTTTAACGATGTGGAGGAAAACAATCATTTATTCATTTCTTGCCCTCTTTCGAAATTAATTTGAAAGAAGATTACGGATTGGGTCGACATTGAGTCGTTACATTGTGATAATGTTTATTTAGTGGTATCGTAACTAAATTATTTTCAATGATGCAATTGATAATATTACGACACTGCGCATAGGTCAATCCACTTGTCGTGGTGTTGGTTAGATTTTTGGTCCACATCAGTTGATAGATGTTCATATTATGATAGATATTCTTATTATGAATGCTATAAATATCTAACTTACTTTGATAAATTGTTAAAAATGCTAAACAAAAAATATATTTATATTTTGCCCAAATATATTTCAACAGAATAACACATAAAAGATTAACACTTAAGATGAATATATAAGATATCATCTAACACATAGATTATTAAGAATCTTATAAGAATGAAGACTAATTAGTACTACATTTTGTTTTTTCCTTAGCAAATGAGATTGAATTAAAAATTATTAGGGGTGCTTAACCCAAGGTTACAAAAGAAACAAATGACAAGACAAGAAACATTTGTCCCAACTCTAAGATACACATTAAACCAATCCTACGAAAGCGACTTAATTGCACCTAAACCGTCAAAATTAGACAACATAATATCTTTAAAAAGGATATCATTCCTACACTTTCAAATCACCCAACAAATAGTCAAATAAAAAAAACCCAAATGTAAGGAAAAATGCGACTTACAAGCGAAATAAATAAATGTGACATTTATATATATTACAATAAATGTCACAATTATAAAAATTATATTTTTAAAATAAATGTCACTTTAAATTTTTAATATATTTATAGATTTGATATTCTGATTATATTTTTAATTAAGTACTCTGAATTTATTATCCCTACATATAAAATCAGCTCATATAGACTTCTCTTCACTTCATCTTACTTAACTTTATGTGTATCTTTGAAAATTAATAAAATCATAATCATGTTGAAATCATACGTATTAATATTAAAAAATTTTAGGCTAAATGATTAAAATTTAAATAATTTTTTTCATTGTTTTTATATACACTTAGTTTTTTTTACCATTGAGTATTAACTAAAAGTGAAAAATGTTTTATTGAAATTTAGCAAAAAGAAAAGTTTTACATTTAAACCGATTGTTTATTAGAGTTAATCAAATTTATTTATTTTTGTTAATGAATAATTAATAATTATTTATAATTTTAACTTTTCATAAACAAATATTAAGATAGTCGTGCAACAACATGCGGACTCAACATAAAAGCGCAACACGAGATTTATGGTTAATTATAATTAATTTTTAAATGATAAAGATCATTTCACTGTTACAGGTAAAAAACCTTGTAATGGGTAAGTCTCGTAAGCAAATGTTTGAAATAAAAGAATAAAATAATTGATCCAGTAAAAAGTTTGAATTTAAAAATACAATGACATGAAGTCAAAGTCATAGATGATGGTTGAACAATGATTAATATTAAAATATTTTAACTAATATTGTTATACTCTAGTAATATTGTGAACATAATTCAATCAAAATAAATTGTAAAACTTGATTAATATAAAATACATAACGTATTTTGGTATAGAAGAGAAATTGATCCCAAATTTTAACATTCATGAACTTGTTTGTGTGTTATGTTTTAACGATGTGGAGGAAAACAATCATTTATTCATTTCTTGCCCTCTTTCGAAATTAATTTGAAAGAAGATTACGGATTGGGTCGACATTGAGTCGTTACATTGTGATAATGTTTATTTAGTGGTATCATAACTAAATTATTTTCAATGATGCAATTGATAATATTACGACACTGCGCATAGGTCAATCCACTTGTCGTGGTGGTGGTTAGATTTTTGGTCCACATCAGTTGATAGATGTTCATATTATGATAGATATTCTTATTATGAATGCTATAAATATCTAACTTACTTTGATAAATTGTTAAAAATGCTAAACAAAAAATATATTTATATTTTGCCCAAATATATTTCAACAGAATAACACATAAAAGATTAACACTTAAGACGAATATATAAGATATCATCTAACACATAGATTATTAAGAATCTTATAAGAATGAAGACTAATTAGTACTACATTTTGTTTTTTCATAAGCAAATGAGATTGAATTAAAAATTATTAGGGGTGCTTAACCCAAGGTTACAAAAGAAACAAATGACAAGACAAGAAACATTTGTCCCAACTCTAAGATACACATTAAACCAATCCTACGAAAGCGACTTAATTGCACCTAAACCTTAAAAATTAGACAACATAATATCTTTAAAAAGGATATCATTCCTACACTTTCAAATCACCCAACAAATAGTCAAATAAAAAAAAACCAAATGTAAGGAAAAATGCGACTTACAAGCGAAATAAATAAATGTGACATTTATATATATTACAATAAATGTCACAATTATAAAAATTATATTTTTAAAATAAATGTCACTTTAAATTTTTAATATATTTATAGATTTGATATTCTGATTATATTTTTAATTAAGTACTCTGAATTTATTATCCCTACATATAAAATCAGCTCATATAGACTTCTCTTCACTTCATCTTACTTAACTTTATGTGTATGTTTGAAAATTAATAAAATCATAATCATGTTGAAATCATACGTATTAATATTAAATAATTTTAGGCTAAATGATTAAAATTTAAATAATTTTTTTCATTGTTTTTATATACACTTAGTTTTTTTTACCATTGAGTATTAACTAAAAGTGAAAAATGTTTTATTGAAATTTAGCAAAAAGAAAAGTTTTACATTTAAACCGATTGTTTATTAGAGTTAATCAAATTTATTTATTTTTGTTAATGAATAATTAATAATTATTTATAATTTTAACTTTTCATAAACAAATATTAAGATAGTCGTGCAACAACATGCGGACTCAACATAAAAGCGCAACACGAGATTTATGGTTAATTATAATTAATTTTTAAATGATAAAGATCATTTCACTGTTACAGGTAAAAAACCTTGTAATGGGTAAGTCTCGTAAGCAAATGATTGAAATAAAAGATAAAATAATTGATCCAGTAAAAAGTTTGAATTTAAAAATACAATGACATGAAGTCAAAGTCATAGATGGTGGTTGAACAATGATTAATATTAAAATATTTTAACTAATATTGTTATACTCTAGTAATATTGTGAACATAATTCAATCAAAATAAATTGTAAAACTTGATTAATATAAAATACATAACGTATTTTGGTATAGAAGAGAAATTGATCCCAAATCTTAACATTCATGAACTTGTTTGTGTGTTATGTTTTAACGATGTGGAGGAAAACAATCATTTATTCATTTCTTGCCCTCTTTCGAAATTAATTTGAAAGAAGATTACGGATTGGGTCGACATTGAGTCGTTACATTGTGATAATGTTTATTTAGTGGTATCGTAACTAAATTATTTTCAATGATGCAATTGATAATATTACGACACTGCGCATAGGTCAATCCACTTGTCGTGGTGTTGGTTAGATTTTTGGTCCACATCAGTTGATAGATGTTCATATTATGATAGATATTCTTATTATGAATGCTATAAATATCTAACTTACTTTGATAAATTGTTAAAAATGCTAAACAAAAAATATATTTATATTTTGCCCAAATATATTTCAACAGAATAACACATAAAAGATTAACACTTAAGATGAATATATAAGATATCATCTAACACATAGATTATTAAGAATCTTATAAGAATGAAGACTAATTAGTACTACATTTTGTTTTTTCCTTAGCAAATGAGATTGAATTAAAAATTATTAGGGGTGCTTAACCCAAGGTTACAAAAGAAACAAATGACAAGACAAGAAACATTTGTCCCAACTCTAAGATACACATTAAACCAATCCTACGAAAGCGACTTAATTGCACCTAAACCGTCAAAATTAGACAACATAATATCTTTAAAAAGGATATCATTCCTACACTTTCAAATCACCCAACAAATAGTCAAATAAAAAAAACCCAAATGTAAGGAAAAATGCGACTTACAAGCGAAATAAATAAATGTGACATTTATATATATTACAATAAATGTCACAATTATAAAAATTATATTTTTAAAATAAATGTCACTTTAAATTTTTAATATATTTATAGATTTGATATTCTGATTATATTTTTAATTAAGTACTCTGAATTTATTATCCCTACATATAAAATCAGCTCATATAGACTTCTCTTCACTTCATCTTACTTAACTTTATGTGTATGTTTGAAAATTAATAAAATCATAATCATGTTGAAATCATACGTATTAATATTAAATAATTTTAGGCTAAATGATTAAAATTTAAATAATTTTTTTCATTGTTTTTATATACACTTAGTTTTTTTTACCATTGAGTATTAACTAAAAGTGAAAAATGTTTTATTGAAATTTAGCAAAAAGAAAAGTTTTACATTTAAACCGATTGTTTATTAGAGTTAATCAAATTTATTTATTTTTGTTAATGAATAATTAATAATTATTTATAATTTTAACTTTTCATAAACAAATATTAAGATAGTCGTGCAACAACATGCGGACTCAACATAAAAGCGCAACACGAGATTTATGGTTAATTATAATTAATTTTTAAATGATAAAGATCATTTCACTGTTACAGGTAAAAAACCTTGTAATGGGTAAGTCTCGTAAGCAAATGTTTGAAATAAAAGAATAAAATAATTGATGCAGTAAAAAGTTTGAATTTAAAAATACAATGACATGAAGTCAAAGTCATAGATGATGGTTGAACAATGATTAATATTAAAATATTTTAACTAATATTGTTATACTCTAGTAATATTGTGAACATAATTCAATCAAAATAAATTGTAAAACTTGATTAATATAAAATACATAACGTATTTTGGTATAGAAGAGAAATTGATCCCAAATCTTAACATTCATGAACTTGTTTGTGTGTTATGTTTTAACGATGTGGAGGAAAACAATCATTTATTCATTTCTTGCCCTCTTTCGAAATTAATTTGAAAGAAGATTACGGATTGGGTCGACATTGAGTCGTTACATTGTGATAATGTTTATTTAGTGGTATCATAACTAAATTATTTTCAATGATGCAATTGATAATATTACGACACTGCGCATAGGTCAATCCACTTGTCGTGGTGGTGGTTAGATTTTTGGTCCACATCAGTTGATAGATGTTCATATTATGATAGATATTCTTATTATGAATGCTATAAATATCTAACTTACTTTGATAAATTGTTAAAAATGCTAAACAAAAAATATATTTATATTTTGCCCAAATATATTTCAACAGAATAACACATAAAAGATTAACACTTAAGATGAATATATAAGATATCATCTAACACATAGATTATTAAGAATCTTATAAGAATGAAGACTAATTAGTACTACATTTTGTTTTTTCATAAGCAAATGAGATTGAATTAAAAATTATTAGGGGTGCTTAACCCAAGGTTACAAAAGAAACAAATGACAAGACAAGAAACATTTGTCCCAACTCTAAGATACACATTAAACCAATCCTACGAAAGCGACTTAATTGCACCTAAACCTTAAAAATTAGACAACATAATATCTTTAAAAAGGATATCATTCCTACACTTTCAAATCACCCAACAAATAGTCAAATAAAAAAAACCCAAATGTAAGGAAAAATGCGACTTACAAGCGAAATAAATAAATGTGACATTTATATATATTACAATAAATGTCACAATTATAAAAATTATATTTTTAAAATAAATGTCACTTTAAATTTTTAATATATTTATAGATTTGATATTCTGATTATATTTTTAATTAAGTACTCTGAATTTATTATCCCTACATATAAAATCAGCTCATATAGACTTCTCTTCACTTCATCTTACTTAACTTTATGTGTATGTTTGAAAATTAATAAAATCATAATCATGTTGAAATCATACGTATTAATATTAAATAATTTTAGGCTAAATGATTAAAATTTAAATAATTTTTTTCATTGTTTTTATATACACTTAGTTTTTTTTACCATTGAGTATTAACTAAAAGTGAAAAATGTTTTATTGAAATTTAGCAAAAAGAAAAGTTTTACATTTAAACCGATTGTTTATTAGAGTTAATCAAATTTATTTATTTTTGTTAATGAATAATTAATAATTATTTATAATTTTAACTTTTCATAAACAAATATTAAGATAGTCGTGCAACAACATGCGGACTCAACATAAAAGCGCAACACGAGATTTATGGTTAATTATAATTAATTTTTAAATGATAAAGATCATTTCACTGTTACAGGTAAAAAACCTTGTAATGGGTAAGTCTCGTAAGCAAATGATTGAAATAAAAGATAAAATAATTGATCCAGTAAAAAGTTTGAATTTAAAAATACAATGACATGAAGTCAAAGTCATAGATGATGGTTGAACAATGATTAATATTAAAATATTTTAACTAATATTGTTATACTCTAGTAATATTGTGAACATAATTCAATCAAAATAAATTGTAAAACTTGATTAATATAAAATACATAACGTATTTTGGTATAGAAGAGAAATTGATCCCAAATCTTAACATTCATGAACTTGTTTGTGTGTTATGTTTTAACGATGTGGAGGAAAACAATCATTTATTCATTTCTTGCCCTCTTTCGAAATTAATTTGAAAGAAGATTACGGATTGGGTCGACATTGAGTCGTTACATTGTGATAATGTTTATTTAGTGGTATCGTAACTAAATTATTTTCAATGATGCAATTGATAATATTACGACACTGCGCATAGGTCAATCCACTTGTCGTGGTGGTGGTTAGATTTTTGGTCCACATCAGTTGATAGATGTTCATATTATGATAGATATTCTTATTATGAAAGCTATAAATATCTAACTTACTTTGATAAATTGTTAAAAATGCTAAACAAAAAATATATTTATATTTTGCCCAAATATATTTCAACAGAATAACACATAAAAGATTAACACTTAAGATGAATATATAAGATATCATCTAACACATAGATTATTAAGAATCTTATAAGAATGAAGACTAATTAGTACTACATTTTGTTTTTTCATAAGCAAATGAGATTGAATTAAAAATTATTAGGGGTGCTTAACCCAAGGTTACAAAAGAAACAAATGACAAGACAAGAAACATTTGTCCCAACTCTAAGATACACATTAAACCAATCCTACGAAAGCGACTTAATTGCACCTAAACCTTAAAAATTAGACAACATAATATCTTTAAAAAGGATATCATTCCTACACTTTCAAATCACCCAACAAATAGTCAAATAAAAAAAACCCAAATGTAAGGAAAAATGCGACTTACAAGCGAAATAAATAAATGTGACATTTATATATATTACAATAAATGTCACAATTATAAAAATTATATTTTTAAAATAAATGTCACTTTAAATTTTTAATATATTTATAGATTTGATATTCTGATTATATTTTTAATTAAGTACTCTGAATTTATTATCCCTACATATAAAATCAGCTCATATAGACTTCTCTTCACTTCATCTTACTTAACTTTATGTGTATGTTTGAAAATTAATAAAATCATAATCATGTTGAAATCATACGTATTAATATTAAATAATTTTAGGCTAAATGATTAAAATTTAAATAATTTTTTTCATTGTTTTTATATACACTTAGTTTTTTTTACCATTGAGTATTAACTAAAAGTGAAAAATGTTTTATTGAAATTTAGCAAAAAGAAAAGTTTTACATTTAAACCGATTGTTTATTAGAGTTAATCAAATTTATTTATTTTTGTTAATGAAAAATTAATAATTATTTATAATTTTAACTTTTCATAAACAAATATTAAGATAGTCGTGCAACAACATGCGGACTCAACATAAAAGCGCAACACGAGATTTATGGTTAATTATAATTAATTTTTAAATGATAAAGATCATTTCACTGTTACAGGTAAAAAACCTTGTAATGGGTAAGTCTCGTAAGCAAATGATTGAAATAAAAGATAAAATAATTGATCCAGTAAAAAGTTTGAATTTAAAAATACAATGACATGAAGTCAAAGTCATAGATGATGGTTGAACAATGATTAATATTAAAATATTTTAACTAATATTGTTATACTCTAGTAATATTGTGAACATAATTCAATCAAAATAAATTGTAAAACTTGATTAATATAAAATACATAACGTATTTTGGTATAGAAGAGAAATTGATCCCAAATCTTAACATTCATGAACTTGTTTGTGTGTTATGTTTTAACGATGTGGAGGAAAACAATCATTTATTCATTTCTTGCCCTCTTTCGAAATTAATTTGAAAGAAGATTACGGATTGGGTCGACATTGAGTCGTTACATTGTGATAATGTTTATTTAGTGGTATCGTAACTAAATTATTTTCAATGATGCAATTGATAATATTACGACACTGCGCATAGGTCAATCCACTTGTCGTGGTGGTGGTTAGATTTTTGGTCCACATCAGTTGATAGATGTTCATATTATGATAGATATTCTTATTATGAAAGCTATAAATATCTAACTTACTTTGATAAATTGTTAAAAATTCTAAACAAAAAATATATTTATATTTTGCCCAAATATATTTCAACAGAATAACACATAAAAGATTAACACTTAAGATGAATATATAAGATATCATCTAACACATAGATTATTAAGAATCTTATAAGAATGAAGACTAATTAGTACTACATTTTGTTTTTTCATAAGCAAATGAGATTGAATTAAAAATTATTAGGGGTGCTTAACCCAAGGTTACAAAAGAATCAAATGACAAGACAAGAAACATTTGTCCCAACATTAAGATACACATTAAACCAATCCTACGAAAGCGACTTAATTGCACCTAAACCTTAAAAATTAGACAACATAATATCTTTAAAAAGGATATCATTCCTACACTTTCAAATCACCCAACAAATAGTCAAATAAAAAAAACCCAAATGTAAGGAAAAATGCGACTTACAAGCGAAATAAATAAATGTGACATTTATATATATTACAATAAATGTCACAATTATAAAAATTATATTTTTAAAATAAATGTCACTTTAAATTTTTAATATATTTATAGATTTGATATTCTGATTATATTTTTAATTAAGTACTCTGAATTTATTATCCCTACATATAAAATCAGCTCATATAGACTTCTCTTCACTTCATCTTACTTAACTTTATGTGTATGTTTGAAAATTAATAAAATCATAATCATGTTGAAATCATACGTATTAATATTAAATAATTTTAGGCTAAATGATTAAAATTTAAATAATTTTTTTCATTGTTTTTATATACACTTAGTTTTTTTTACCATTGAGTATTAACTAAAAGTGAAAAATGTTTTATTGAAATTTAGCAAAAAGAAAAGTTTTACATTTAAACCGATTGTTTATTAGAGTTAATCAAATTTATTTATTTTTGTTAATGAATAATTAATAATTATTTATAATTTTAACTTTTCATAAACAAATATTAAGATAGTCGTGCAACAACATGCGGACTCAACATAAAAGCGCAACACGAGATTTATGGTTAATTATAATTAATTTTTAAATGATAAAGATCATTTCACTGTTACAGGTAAAAAACCTTGTAATGGGTAAGTCTCGTAAGCAAATGTTTGAAATAAAAGAATAAAATAATTGATCCAGTAAAAAGTTTGAATTTAAAAATACAATGACATGAAGTCAAAGTCATAGATGATGGTTGAACAATGATTAATATTAAAATATTTTAACTAATATTGTTATACTCTAGTAATATTGTGAACATAATTCAATCAAAATAAATTGTAAAACTTGATTAATATAAAATACATAACGTATTTTGGTATAGAAGAGAAATTGATCCCAAATCTTAACATTCATGAACTTGTTTGTGTGTTATGTTTTAACGATGTGGAGGAAAACAATCATTTATTCATTTCTTGCCCTCTTTCGAAATTAATTTGAAAGAAGATTACGGATTGGGTCGACATTGAGTCGTTACATTGTGATAATGTTTATTTAGTGGTATCGTATCTAAATTATTTTCAATGATGCAATTGATAATATTACGACACTGCGCATAGGTCAATCCACTTGTCGTGGCGGTGGTTAGATTTTTGGTCCACATCAGTTGATAGATGTTCATATTATGATAGATATTCTAATAATGAATGCTATAAATATCTAACTTACTTTGATAAATTGTTAAAAATGCTAAAAAAAAAATATATTTATATTTTGCCCAAATATATTTCAACAGAATAACACATAAAAGATTAACACTTAAGATGAATATATAAGATATCATCTAACACATAGATTATTAAGAATCTTATAAGAATGAAGACTAATTAGTACTACATTTTGTTTTTTCATAAGCAAATGAGATTGAATTAAAAATTATTAGGGGTGCTTAACCCAAGGTTACAAAAGAAACAAATGACAAGACAAGAAACATTTGTCCCAACTCTAAGATACACATTAAACCAATCCTACGAAAGCGACTTAATTGCACCTAAACCTTCAAAATTAGACAACATAATATCTTTAAAAAGGATATCATTCCTACACTTTCAAATCACCCAACAAATAGTCAAATAAAAAAAACCCAAATGTAAGGAAAAATGCGACTTACAAGCGAAATAAATAAATGTGACATTTATATATATTACAATAAATGTCACAATTATAAAAATTATATTTTTAAAATAAATGTCACTTTAAATTTTTAATATATTTATAGATTTGATATTCTGATTATATTTTTAATTAAGTACTCTGAATTTATTATCCCTACATATAAAATCAGCTCATATAGACTTCTCTTCACTTCATCTTACTTAACTTTATGTGTATGTTTGAAAATTAATAAAATCATAATCATGTTGAAATCATACGTATTAATATTAAATAATTTTAGGCTAAATGATTAAAATTTAAATAATTTTTTTCATTGTTTTTATATACACTTAGTTTTTTTTACCATTGAGTATTAACTAAAAGTGAAAAATGTTTTATTGAAATTTAGCAAAAAGAAAAGTTTTACATTTAAACCGATTGTTTATTAGAGTTAATCAAATTTATTTATTTTTGTTAATGAATAATTAATAATTATTTATAATTTTAACTTTTCATAAACAAATATTAAGATAGTCGTGCAACAACATGCGGACTCAACATAAAAGCGCAACACGAGATTTATGGTTAATTATAATTAATTTTTAAATGATAAAGATCATTTCACTGTTACAGGTAAAAAACCTTGTAATGGGTAAGTCTCGTAAGCAAATGTTTGAAATAAAAGAATAAAATAATTGATCCAGTAAAAAGTTTGAATTTAAAAATACAATGACATGAAGTCAAAGTCATAGATGATGGTTGAACAATGATTAATATTAAAATATTTTAACTAATATTGTTATACTCTAGTAATATTGTGAACATAATTCAATCAAAATAAATTGTAAAACTTGATTAATATAAAATACATAACGTATTTTGGTATAGAAGAGAAATTGATCCCAAATCTTAACATTCATGAACTTGTTTGTGTGTTATGTTTTAACGATGTGGAGGAAAACAATCATTTATTCATTTCTTGCCCTCTTTCGAAATTAATTTGAAAGAAGATTACGGATTGGGTCGACATTGAGTCGTTACATTGTGATAATGTTTATTTAGTGGTATCGTATCTAAATTATTTTCAATGATGCAATTGATAATATTACGACACTGCGCATAGGTCAATCCACTTGTCGTGGCGGTGGTTAGATTTTTGGTCCACATCAGTTGATAGATGTTCATATTATGATAGATATTCTAATAATGAATGCTATAAATATCTAACTTACTTTGATAAATTGTTAAAAATGCTAAAAAAAATATATATTTATATTTTGCCCAAATATATTTCAACAGAATAACACATAAAAGATTAACACTTAAGATGAATATATAAGATATCATCTAACACATAGATTATTAAGAATCTTATAAGAATGAAGACTAATTAGTACTACATTTTGTTTTTTCATAAGCAAATGAGATTGAATTAAAAATTATTAGGGGTGCTTAACCCAAGGTTACAAAAGAAACAAATGACAAGACAAGAAACATTTGTCCCAACTCTAAGATACACATTAAACCAATCCTACGAAAGCGACTTAATTGCACCTAAACCTTAAAAATTAGACAACATAATATCTTTAAAAAGGATATCATTCCTACACTTTCAAATCACCCAACAAATAGTCAAATAAAAAAAACCCAAATGTAAGGAAAAATGCGACTTACAAGCGAAATAAATAAATGTGACATTTATATATATTACAATAAATGTCACAATTATAAAAATTATATTTTTAAAATAAATGTCACTTTAAATTTTTAATATATTTATAGATTTGATATTCTGATTATATTTTTAATTAAGTACTCTGAATTTATTATCCCTACATATAAAATCAGCTCATATAGACTTCTCTTCACTTCATCTTACTTAACTTTATGTGTATGTTTGAAAATTAATAAAATCATAATCATGTTGAAATCATACGTATTAATATTAAATAATTTTAGGCTAAATGATTAAAATTTAAATAATTTTTTTCATTGTTTTTATATACACTTAGTTTTTTTTACCATTGAGTATTAACTAAAAGTGAAAAATGTTTTATTGAAATTTAGCAAAAAGAAAAGTTTTACATTTAAACCGATTGTTTATTAGAGTTAATCAAATTTATTTATTTTTGTTAATGAATAATTAATAATTATTTATAACTTTAACTTTTCATAAACAAATATTAAGATAGTCGTGCAACAACATGCGGACTCAACATAAAAGCGCAACACGAGATTTATGGTTAATTATAATTAATTTTTAAATGATAAAGATCATTTCACTGTTACAGGTAAAAAACCTTGTAATGGGTAAGTCTCGTAAGCAAATGTTTGAAATAAAAGAATAAAATAATTGATCCAGTAAAAAGTTTGAATTTAAAAATACAATGACATGAAGTCAAAGTCATAGATGATGGTTGAACAATGATTAATATTAAAATATTTTAACTAATATTGTTATACTCTAGTAATATTGTGAACATAATTCAATCAAAATAAATTGTAAAACTTGATTAATATAAAATACATAACGTATTTTGGTATAGAAGAGAAATTGATCCCAAATCTTAACATTCATGAACTTGTTTGTGTGTTATGTTTTAACGATGTGGAGGAAAACAATCATTTATTCATTTCTTGCCCTCTTTCGAAATTAATTTGAAAGAAGATTACGGATTGGGTCGACATTGAGTCGTTACATTGTGATAATGTTTATTTAGTGGTATCGTATCTAAATTATTTTCAATGATGCAATTGATAATATTACGACACTGCGCATAGGTCAATCCACTTGTCGTGGCGGTGGTTAGATTTTTGGTCCACATCAGTTGATAGATGTTCATATTATGATAGATATTCTTATAATGAATGCTATAAATATCTAACTTACTTTGATAAATTGTTAAAAATGCTAAACAAAAAATGTATTTATATTTTGCCCAAATATATTTCAACAGAATAACACATAAAAGATTAACACTTAAGATGAATATATAAGATATCATCTAACACATAGATTATTAAGAATCTTATAAGAATGAAGACTAATTAGTACTACATTTTGTTTTTTCATAAGCAAATGAGATTGAATTAAAAATTATTAGGGGTGCTTAACCCAAGGTTACAAAAGAAACAAATGACAAGACAAGAAACATTTGTCCCAACTCTAAGATACACATTAAACCAATCCTACGAAAGCGACTTAATTGCACCTAAACCTTCAAAATTAGACAACATAATATCTTTAAAAAGGATATCATTCCTACACTTTCAAATCACCCAACAAATAGTCAAATAAAAAAAACCCAAATGTAAGGAAAAATGCGACTTACAAGCGAAATAAATAAATGTGACATTTATATATATTACAATAAATGTCACAATTATAAAAATTATATTTTTAAAATAAATGTCACTTTAAATTTTTAATATATTTATAGATTTGATATTCTGATTATATTTTTAATTAAGTACTCTGAATTTATTATCCCTACATATAAAATCAGCTCATATAGACTTCTCTTCACTTCATCTTACTTAACTTTATGTGTATGTTTGAAAATTAATAAAATCATAATCATGTTGAAATCATACGTATTAATATTAAATAATTTTAGGCTAAATGATTAAAATTTAAATAATTTTTTTCATTGTTTTTATATACACTTAGTTTTTTTTACCATTGAGTATTAACTAAAAGTGAAAAATGTTTTATTGAAATTTAGCAAAAAGAAAAGTTTTACATTTAAACCGATTGTTTATTAGAGTTAATCAAATTTATTTATTTTTGTTAATGAATAATTAATAATTATTTATAATTTTAACTTTTCATAAACAAATATTAAGATAGTCGTGCAACAACATGCAGACTCAACATAAAAGCGCAACACAAGATTTATGGTTAATTATAATTAATTTTTAAATGATAAAGATCATTTCATTGTTACAGGTAAAAAACCTTGTAATGGGTAAGTCTCGTAAGCAAATGTTTGAAATAAAAGAATAAAATAATTGATCCAGTAAAAAGTTTGAATTTAAAAATACAATGACATGAAGTCAAAGTCATAGATGATGGTTGAACAATGATTAATATTAAAATATTTTAACTAATATTTTTATACTCTAGTAATATTGTGAACATAATTCAATCAAAATAAATTGTAAAACTTGATTAATATAAAATACATAACGTATTTTGGTATAGAAGAGAAATTGATCCCAAATCTTAACATTCATGAACTTGTTTGTGTGTTATGTTTTAACGATGTGGAGGAAAACAATCATTTATTCATTTCTTGCCCTCTTTCGAAATTAATTTGAAAGAAGATTACGGATTGGGTCGACATTGAGTCGTTACATTGTGATAATGTTTATTTAGTGGTATCGTAACTAAATTATTTTCAATGATGCAATTGATAATATTACGACACTGTGCATAGGTCAATCCACTTGTCGTGGTGGTGGTTAGATTTTTGGTCCACATCAGTTGATAGATGTTCATATTATGATAGATATTCTTATTATGAAAGCTATAAATATCTAACTTACTTTGATAAATTGTTAAAAATGCTAAACAAAAAATATATTTATATTTTGCCCAAATATATTTCAACAGAATAACACATAAAAGATTAACACTTAAGATGAATATATAAGATATCATCTAACACATAGATTATTAAGAATCTTATAAGAATGAAGACTAATTAGTACTACATTTTGTTTTTTCATAAGCAAATGAGATTGAATTAAAAATTATTAGGGGTGCTTAACCCAAGGTTACAAAAGAAACAAATGACAAGACAAGAAACATTTGTCCCAACTCTAAGATACACATTAACCCAATCCTACGAAAGCGACTTAATTGCACCTAAACCTTAAAAATTAGACAACATAATATCTTTAAAAAGGATATCATTCCTACACTTTCAAATCACCCAACAAATAGTCAAATAAAAAAAACCCAAATGTAAGGAAAAATGCGACTTACAAGCGAAATAAATAAATGTGACATTTATATATATTACAATAAATGTCACAATTATAAAAATTATATTTTTAAAATAAATGTCACTTTAAATTTTTAATATATTTATAGATTTGATATTCTGATTATATTTTTAATTAAGTACTCTGAATTTATTATCCCTACATATAAAATCAGCTCATATAGACTTCTCTTCACTTCATCTTACTTAACTTTATGTGTATGTTTGAAAATTAATAAAATCATAATCATGTTGAAATCATACGTATTAATATTAAATAATTTTAGGCTAAATGATTAAAATTTAAATAATTTTTTTCATTGTTTTTATATACACTTAGTTTTTTTTACCATTGAGTATTAACTAAAAGTGAAAAATGTTTTATTGAAATTTAGCAAAAAGAAAAGTTTTACATTTAAACCGATTGTTTATTAGAGTTAATCAAATTTATTTATTTTTGTTAATGAATAATTAATAATTATTTATAATTTTAACTTTTCATAAACAAATATTAAGATAGTCGTGCAACAACATGCGGACTCAACATAAAAGCGCAACACGAGATTTATGGTTAATTATAATTAATTTTTAAATGATAAAGATCATTTCACTGTTACAGGTAAAAAACCTTGTAATGGGTAAGTCTCGTAAGCAAATGTTTGAAATAAAAGAATAAAATAATTGATCCAGTAAAAAGTTTGAATTTAAAAATACAATGACATGAAGTCAAAGTCATAGATGATGGTTGAACAATGATTAATATTAAAATATTTTAACTAATATTGTTATACTCTAGTAATATTGTGAACATAATTCAATCAAAATAAATTGTAAAACTTGATTAATATAAAATACAAAACGTATTTTGGTATAGAAGACAAATTGATCCCAAATCTTAACATTCATGAACTTGTTTGTGTGTTATGTTTTAACGATGTGGAGGAAAACAATCATTTATTCATTTCTTGCCCTCTTTCGAAATTAATTTGAAAGAAGATTACGGATTGGGTCGACATTGAGTCGTTACATTGTGATAATGTTTATTTAGTGGTATCGTATCTAAATTATTTTCAATGATGCAATTGATAATATTACGACACTGCGCATAGGTCAATCCACTTGTCGTGGCGGTGGTTAGATTTTTGGTCCAACTCAGTTGATAGATGTTCATATTATGATAGATATTCTTATAATGAATGCTATAAATATCTAACTTACTTTGATAAATTGTTAAAAATGCTAAAAAAAAAATATATTTATATTTTGCCCAAATATATTTCAACAGAATAACACATAAAAGATTAACACTTAAGATGAATATATAAGATATCATCTAACACATAGATTATTAAGAATCTTATAAGAATGAAGACTAATTAGTACTACATTTTGTTTTTTCATAAGCAAATGAGATTGAATTAAAAATTATTAGGGGTGCTTAACCCAATGTTACAAAAGAAACAAATGACAAGACAAGAAACATTTGTCCCAACTCTAAGATACACATTAAACCAATCCTACGAAAGCGACTTAATTGCACCTAAACCTTCAAAATTAGACAACATAATATCTTTAAAAAGGATATCATTCCTACACTTTCAAATCACCCAACAAATAGTCAAATAAAAAAAACCCAAATGTAAGGAAAAATGCGACTTACAAGCGAAATAAATAAATGTGACATTTATACATATTACAATAAATGTCACAATTATAAAAATTATATTTTTAAAATAAATGTCACTTTAAATTTTTAATATATTTATAGATTTGATATTCTGATTATATTTTTAATTAAGTACTCTGAATTTATTATCCCTACATATAAAATCAGCTCATATAGACTTCTCTTCACTTCATCTTACTTAACTTTATGTGTATGTTTGAAAATTAATAAAATCATAATCATGTTGAAATCATACGTATTAATATTAAATAATTTTAGGCTAAATGATTAAAATTTAAATAATTTTTTTCATTGTTTTTATATACACTTAGTTTTTTTTACCATTGAGTATTAACTAAAAGTGAAAAATGTTTTATTGAAATTTAGCAAAAAGAAAAGTTTTACATTTAAACCGATTGTTTATTAGAGTTAATCAAATTTATTTATTTTTGTTAATGAATAATTAATAATTATTTATAATTTTAACTTTTCATAAACAAATATTAAGATAGTCGTGCAACAACACGCGGACTCAACATAAAAGCGCAACACGAGATTTATGGTTAATTATAATTAATTTTTAAATGATAAAGATCATTTCACTGTTACAGGTAAAAAACCTTTTAATGGGTAAGTCTCGTAAGCAAATGTTTGAAATAAAAGAATAAAATAATTGATCCAGTAAAAAGTTTGAATTTAAAAATACAATGACATGAAGTCAAAGTCATAGATGATGGTTGAACAATGATTAATATTAAAATATTTTAACTAATATTGTTATACTCTAGTAATATTGTGAACATAATTCAATCAAAATAAATTGTAAAACTTGATTAATATAAAATACAAAACGTATTTTGGTATAGAAGACAAATTGATCCCAAATCTTAACATTCATGAACTTGTTTGTGTGTTATGTTTTAACGATGTGGAGGAAAACAATCATTTATTCATTTCTTGCCCTCTTTCGAAATTAATTTGAAAGAAGATTACGGATTGGGTCGACATTGAGTCGTTACATTGTGATAATGTTTATTTAGTGGTATCGTAACTAAATTATTTTCAATGATGCAATTGATAATATTACGACACTGCGCATAGGTCAATCCACTTGTCGTGGCGGTGGTTAGATTTTTGGTCCACATCAGTTGATAGATGTTCATATTATGATAGATATTCTTATAATGAATGCTATAAATATCTAACTTACTTTGATAAATTGTTAAAAATGCTAAAAAAAAAATATATTTATATTTTGCCCAAATATATTTCAACAGAATAACACATAAAAGATTAACACTTAAGATGAATATATAAGATATCATCTAACACATAGATTATTAAGAATCTTATAAGAATGAAGACTAATTAGTACTACATTTTGTTTTTTCATAAGCAAATGAGATTGAATTAAAAATTATTAGGGGTGCTTAACCCAAGGTTACAAAAGAAACAAATGACAAGACAAGAAACATTTGTCCCAACTCTAAGATACACATTAAACCAATCCTACGAAAGCGACTTAATTGCACCTAAACCTTCAAAATTAGACAACATAATATCTTTAAAAAGGATATCATTCCTACACTTTCAAATCACCCAACAAATAGTCAAATAAAAAAAACCCAAATGTAAGGAAAAATGCGACTTACAAGCGAAATAAATAAATGTGACATTTATACATATTACAATAAATGTCACAATTATAAAAATTATATTTTTAAAATAAATGTCACTTTAAATTTTTAATATATTTATAGATTTGATATTCTGATTATATTTTTAATTAAGTACTCTGAATTTATTATCCCTACATATAAAATCAGCTCATATAGACTTCTCTTCACTTCATCTTACTTAACTTTATGTGTATGTTTGAAAATTAATAAAATCATAATCATGTTGAAATCATACGTATTAATATTAAATAATTTTAGGCTAAATGATTAAAATTTAAATAATTTTTTTCATTGTTTTTATATACACTTAGTTTTTTTTACCATTGAGTATTAACTAAAAGTGAAAAATGTTTTATTGAAATTTAGCAAAAAGAAAAGTTTTACATTTAAACCGATTGTTTATTAGAGTTAATCAAATTTATTTATTTTTGTTAATGAATAATTAATAATTATTTATAATTTTAACTTTTCATAAACAAATATTAAGATAGTCGTGCAACAACATGCGGACTCAACATAAAAGCGCAACACGAGATTTATGGTTAATTATAATTAATTTTTAAATGATAAAGATCATTTCACTGTAACAGGTAAAAAACCTTGTAATGGGTAAGTCTCGTAAGCAAATGTTTGAAATAAAAGAATAAAATAATTGATCCAGTAAAAAGTTTGAATTTAAAAATACAATGACATGAAGTCAAAGTCATAGATGATGGTTGAACAATGATTAATATTAAAATATTTTAACTAATATTGTTATACTCTAGTAATATTGTGAACTTAATTCAATCAAAATAAATTGTAAAACTTTATTAATATAAAATACATAACATATTTTAGTATAGAAGAGAAATTGATCCCAAATCTTAACATTCATGAACTTGTTTGTGTGTTATGTTTTAACGATGTGGAGGACAACAATCATTTATTCATTTCTTGCCCTCTTTCGAAATTAATTTGAAAGAAGATTACGGATTGGGTCGACATTGAGTCGTTACATTGTGATAATGTTTATTTAGTGGTATCGTAACTAAATTATTTTCAATGATGCAATTGATAATATTACGACACTGTGCATAGGTCAATCCACTTGTCGTGGTGGTGGTTAGATTTTTGGTCCACATCAGTTGATAGATGTTCATATTATGATAGATATTCTTATTATGAATGCTATAAATATCTAACTTACTTTGATAAATTGTTAAAAATGCTAAACAAAAAATATATTTATATTTTGCCCAAATATATTTCAACAGAATAACACATAAAAGATTAACACTTAAGATGAATATATAAGATATCATCTAACACATAGATTATTAAGAATCTTATAAGAATGAAGACTAATTAGTACTACATTTTGTTTTTTCATAAGCAAATGAGATTGAATTAAAAATTATTAGGGGTGCTTAACCCAAGGTTACAAAAGAAACAAATGACAAGACAAGAAACATTTGTCCCAACTCTAAGATACACATTAAACCAATCCTACGAAAGCGACTTAATTGCACCTAAACCTTAAAAATTATACAACATAATATCTTTAAAAAGGATATCATTCCTACACTTTCAAATCACCCAACAAATAGTCAAATAAAAAAAACCCAAATGTAAGGAAAAATGCGACTTACAAGTGAAATAAATAAATGTGACATTTATATATATTAAAATAAATGTCACAATTATAAAAATTATATTTTTAAAATAAATGTCACTTTAAATTTTTAATATATTTATAGATTTGATATTCTGATTATATTTTTAATTAAGTACTCTGAATTTATTATCCCTACATATAAAATCAGCTCATATAGACTTCTCTTCACTTCATCTTACTTAACTTTATGTGTATGTTTGAAAATTAATAAAATCATAATCATGTTGAAATCATACGTATTAATATTAAATAATTTTAGGCTAAATGATTAAAATTTAAATAATTTTTTTCATTGTTTTTATATACACTTAGTTTTTTTTACCATTGAGTATTAACTAAAAGTGAAAAATGTTTTATTGAAATTTAGCAAAAAGAAAAGTTTTACATTTAAACCGATTGTTTATTAGAGTTAATCAAATTTATTTATTTTTGTTAATGAATAATTAATAATTATTTATAATTTTAACTTTTCATAAACAAATATTAAGATAGTCGTGCAACAACATGCGGACTCAACATAAAAGCGCAACACGAGATTTATGGTTAATTATAATTAATTTTTAAATGATAAAGATCATTTCACTGTTACAGGTAAAAAACCTTGTAATGGGTAAGTCTCGTAAGCAAATGTTTGAAATAAAAGAATAAAATAATTGATCCAGTAAAAAGTTTGAATTTAAAAATACAATGACATGAAGTCAAAGTCATAGATGATGGTTGAACAATGATTAATATTAAAATATTTTAACTAATATTGTTATACTCTAGTAATATTGTGAACATAATTCAATCAAAATAAATTGTAAAACTTGATTAATATAAAATACATAACGTATTTTGGTATAGAAGAGAAATTGATCCCAAATCTTAACATTCATGAACTTGTTTGTGTGTTATGTTTTAACGATGTGGAGGACAACAATCATTTATTCATTTCTTGCCCTCTTTCGAAATTAATTTGAAAGAAGATTACGGATTGGGTCGACATTGAGTCGTTACATTGTGATAATGTTTATTTAGTGGTATCGTAACTAAATTATTTTCAATGATGCAATTGATAATATTACGACACTGTGCATAGGTCAATCCACTTGTCGTGGTGGTGGTTAGATTTTTGGTCCACATCAGTTGATAGATGTTCATATTATGATAGATATTCTTATTATGAATGCTATAAATATCTAACTTACTTTGATAAATTGTTAAAAATGCTAAACAAAAAATATATTTATATTTTGCCCAAATATATTTCAACAGAATAACACATAAAAGATTAACACTTAAGATGAATATATAAGATATCATCTAACACATAGATTATTAAGAATCATATAAGAATGAAGACTAATTAGTACTACATTTTGTTTTTTCATAAGCAAATGAGATTGAATTAAAAATTATTAGGGGTGCTTAACCCAAGGTTACAAAAGAAACAAATGACAAGACAAGAAACATTTGTCCCAACTCTAAGATACACATTAAACCAATCCTACGAAAGCGACTTAATTGCACCTAAACCTTCAAAATTAGACAACATAATATCTTTAAAAAGGATATCATTCCTACACTTTCAAATCACCCAACAAATAGTCAAATAAAAAAAACCCAAAAGTAAGGAAAAATGCGACTTACATGCGAAATAAATAAATGTGACATTTATATATATTACAATAAATGTCACAATTATAAAAATTATATTTTTAAAATAAATGTCACTTTAAATTTTTAATATATTTATAGATTTGATATTATGATTATATTTTTAATTAAGTACTCTTAATTTATTATCCCTACATATAAAATCAGCTCATATAGACTTCTCTTCACTTCATCTTACTTAACTTTATGTGTATGTTTGAAAATTAATAAAATCATAATCATGTTGAAATCATACGTATTAATATTAAATAATTTTAGGCTAAATGATTAAAATTTAAATAATTTTTTTCATTGTTTTTATATACACTTAGTTTTTTTTACCATTGAGTATTAACTAAAAGTGAAAAATGTTTTATTGAAATTTAGCAAAAAGAAAAGTTTTACATTTAAACCGATTGTTTATTAGAGTTAATCAAATTTATTTATTTTTGTTAATGAATAATTAATAATTAATTATAATTTTAACTTTTCATAAACAAATATTAAGATAGTCGTGCAACAACATGCGGACTCAACATAAAAGCGCAACACGAGATTTATGGTTAATTATAATTAATTTTTAAATGATAAAGATCATTTCACTGTTACAGGTAAAAAACCTTGTAATGGGTAAGTCTCGTAAGCAAATGTTTGAAATAAAAGAATAAAATAATTGATCCAGTAAAAAGTTTGAATTTAAAAATACAATGACATGAAGTCAAAGTCATAGATGATGGTTGAACAATGATTAATATTAAAATATTTTAACTAATATTGTTATACTCTAGTAATATTGTGAACTTAATTCAATCAAAATAAATTGTAAAACTTTATTAATATCAAATACATAATATATTTTAGTATAGAAGAGAAATTGATCCCAAATCTTAACCTTCATGAACTTGTTTGTGTGTTATGTTTTAACGATGTGGAGGACAACAATCATTTATTCATTTCTTGCCCTCTTTCGAAATTAATTTGAAAGAAGATTACGGATTGGGTCGACATTGAGTCGTTACATTGTGATAATGTTTATTTAGTGGTATCGTAACTAAATTATTTTCAATGATGCAATTGATAATATTACGACACTGTGCATAGGTCAATCCACTTGTCGTGGTGGTGGTTAGATTTTTGGTCCACATCAGTTGATAGATGTTCATATTATGATAGATATTCTTATTATGAATGCTATAAATATCTAACTTACTTTGATAAATTGTTAAAAATGCTAAACAAAAAATATATTTATATTTTGCCCAAATATATTTCAACAGAATAACACATAAAAGATTAACACTTAAGATGAATATATAAGATATCATCTAACACATAGATTATTAAGAATCTTATAAGAATGAAGACTAATTAGTACTACATTTTGTTTTTTCATAAGCAAATGAGATTGAATTAAAAATTATTAGGGGTGCTTAACCCAAGGTTACAAAAGAAACAAATGACAAGACAAGAAACATTTGTCCCAACTCTAAGATACACATTAAACCAATCCTACGAAAGCGACTTAATTGCACCTAAACCTTAAAAATTAGACAACATAATATCTTTAAAAAGGATATCATTCCTACACTTTCAAATCACCCAACAAATAGTCAAATAAAAAAAACCCAAATGTAAGGAAAAATGCGACTTACATGCGAAATAAATAAATGTGACATTTATATATATTACAATAAATGTCACAATTATAAAAATTATATTTTTAAAATAAATGTCACTTTAAATTTTTAATATATTTATAGATTTGATATTATGATTATATTTTTAATTAAGTACTCTTAATTTATTATCCCTACATATAAAATCAGCTCATATAGACTTCTCTTCACTTCATCTTACTTAACTTTATGTGTATGTTTGAAAATTAATAAAATCATAATCATGTTGAAATCATACGTATTAATATTAAATAATTTTAGGCTAAATGATTAAAATTTAAATAATTTTTTTCATTGTTTTTATATACACTTAGTTTTTTTTACCATTGAGTATTAACTAAAAGTGAAAAATGTTTTATTGAAATTTAGCAAAAAGAAAAGTTTTACATTTAAACCGATTGTTTATTAGAGTTAATCAAATTTATTTATTTTTGTTAATGAATAATTAATAATTAATTATAATTTTAACTTTTCATAAACAAATATTAAGATAGTCGTGCAACAACATGCGGACTCAACATAAAAGCGCAACACGAGATTTATGGTTAATTATAATTAATTTTTAAATGATAAAGATCATTTCACTGTTACAGGTAAAAAACCTTGTAATGGGTAAGTCTCGTAAGCAAATGTTTGAAATAAAAGAATAAAATAATTGATCCAGTAAAAAGTTTGAATTTAAAAATACAATGACATGAAGTCAAAGTCATAGATGATGGTTGAACAATGATTAATATTAAAATATTTTAACTAATATTGTTATACTCTAGTAATATTGTGAACTTAATTCAATCAAAATAAATTGTAAAACTTTATTAATATAAAATACATAATATATTTTAGTATAGAAGAGAAATTGATCCCAAATCTTAACATTCATGAACTTGTTTGTGTGTTATGTTTTAACGATGTGGAGGACAACAATCATTTATTCATTTCTTGCCCTCTTTCGAAATTAATTTGAAAGAAGATTACGGATTGGGTCGACATTGAGTCGTTACATTGTGATAATGTTTATTTAATGGTATCGTAACTAAATTATTTTCAATGATGCAATTGATAATATTACGACACTGTGCATAGGTCAATCCACTTGTCGTGGTGGTGGTTAGATTTTTGGTCCACATCAGTTGATAGATGTTCATATTATGATAGATATTCTTATTATGAATGCTATAAATATCTAACTTACATTGATAAATTGTTAAAAATGCTAAACAAAAAATATATTTATATTTAGCCCAAATATATTTCAACAGAATAACACATAAAAGATTAACACTTAAGATGAATATATAAGATATCATCTAACACATAGATTATTAAGAATCTTATAAGAATGAAGACTAATTAGTACTACATTTTGTTTTTTCATAAGCAAATGAGATTGAATTAAAAATTATTAGGGGTGCTTAACCCAAGGTTACAAAAGAAACAAATGACAAGACAAGAAACATTTGTCCCAACTCTAAGATACACATTAAACCAATCCTACGAAAGCGACTTAATTGCACCTAAACCTTCAATATTAGACAACATAATATCTTTAAAAAGGATATCATTCCTACACTTTCAAATCACCCAACAAATAGTCAAATAAAAAAACCCAAATGTAAGGAAAAATGCGACTTACAAGCGAAATAAATAAATGTGACATTTATATATATTACAATAAATGTCACAATTATAAAAATTATATTTTTAAAATAAATGTCACTTTAAATTTTTAATATATTTATAGATTTGATTTTCTGATTATATTTTTAATTAAGTACTCTGAATTTATTATCCCTACATATAAAATCAGCTCATATAGACTTCTCTTCACTTCATCTTACTTAACTTTATGTGTATGTTTGAAAATTAATAAAATCATAATCATGTTGAAATCATACGTATTAATATTAAATAATTTTAGGCTAAATGATTAAAATTTAAATAATTTTTTTCATTGTTTTTATATACACTTAGTTTTTTTTACCATTGAGTATTAACTAAAAGTGAAAAATGTTTTATTGAAATTTAGCAAAAAGAAAAGTTTTACATTTAAACCGATTGTTTATTAGAGTTAATCAAATTTATTTATTTTTGTTAATGAATAATTATTAATTATTTATAATTTTAACTTTTCATAAACAAATATTAAGATAGTCGTGCAACAACATGCGGACTCAACATAAAAGCGCAACACGAGATTTATGGTTAATTATAATTAATTTTTAAATGATAAAGATCATTTCACTGTTACAGGTAAAAAACCTTGTAATGGGTAAGTCTCGTAAGCAAATGTTTGAAATAAAAGAATAAAATAATTGATCCAGTAAAAAGTTTGAATTTAAAAATACAATGACATGAAGTCAAAGTCATAGATGATGGTTGAACAATGATTAATATTAAAATATTTTAACTAATATTGTTATACTCTAGTAATATTGTGAACTTAATTCAATCAAAATAAATTGTAAAACTTGATTAATATAAAATACATAACGTATTTTGGTATAGAAGAGAAATTGATCCCAAATCTTAACATTCATGAACTTGTTTGTGTGTTATGTTTTAACGATGTGGAGGACAACAATCATTTATTCATTTCTTGCCCTCTTTCGAAATTAATTTGAAAGAAGATTACGGATTGGGTCGACATTGAGTCGTTACATTGTGATAATGTTTATTTAGTGGTATCGTAACTAAATTATTTTCAATGATGCAATTGATAATATTACGACACTGTGCATAGGTCAATCCACTTGTCGTGGTGGTGGTTAGATTTTTGGTCCACATCAGTTGATAGATGTTCATATTATGATAGATATTCTTATTATGAATGCTATAAATATCTAACTTACATTGATAAATTGTTAAAAATGCTAAACAAAAAATATATTTATATTTAGCCCAAATATATTTCAACAGAATAACACATAAAAGATTAACACTTAAGATGAATATATAAGATATCATCTAACACATAGATTATTAAGAATCTTATAAGAATGAAGACTAATTAGTACTACATTTTGTTTTTTCATAAGCAAATGAGATTGAATTAAAAATTATTAGGGGTGCTTAACCCAAGGTTACAAAAGAAACAAATGACAAGACAAGAAACATTTGTCCCAACTCTAAGATACACATTAAACCAATCCTACGAAAGCGACTTAATTGCACCTAAACCTTCAATATTAGACAACATAATATCTTTAAAAAGGATATCATTCCTACACTTTCAAATCACCCAACAAATAGTCAAATAAAAAAAACCAAATGTAAGGAAAAATGCGACTTACAAGCGAAATAAATAAATGTGACATTTATATATATTACAATAAATGTCACAATTATAAAAATTATATTTTTAAAATAAATGTCACTTTAAATTTTTAATATATTTATAGATTTGATTTTCTGATTATATTTTTAATTAAGTACTCTGAATTTATTATCCCTACATATAAAATCAGCTCATATAGACTTCTCTTCACTTCATCTTACTTAACTTTATGTGTATGTTTGAAAATTAATAAAATCATAATCATGTTGAAATCATACGTATTAATATTAAATAATTTTAGGCTAAATGATTAAAATTTAAATAATTTTTTTCATTGTTTTTATATACACTTAGTTTTTTTTACCATTGAGTATTAACTAAAAGTGAAAAATGTTTTATTGAAATTTAGCAAAAAGAAAAGTTTTACATTTAAACCGATTGTTTATTAGAGTTAATCAAATTTATTTATTTTTTTTAATGAATAATTATTAATTATTTATAATTTTAACTTTTCATAAACAAATATTAAGATAGTCGTGCAACAACATGCGGACTCAACATAAAAGCGCTACACGAGATTTATGGTTAATTATAATTAATTTTTAAATGATAAAGATCATTTCACTGTTACAGGTAAAAAACCTTGTAATGGGTAAGTCTCGTAAGCAAATGTTTGAAATAAAAGAATAAAATAATTGATCCAGTAAAAAGTTTGAATTTAAAAATACAATGACATGAAGTCAAAGTCATATATGATGGTTGAACAATGATTAATATTAAAATATTTTAACTAATATTGTTATACTCTAGTAATATTGTGAACTTAATTCAATCAAAATAAATTGTAAAACTTGATTAATATAAAATACATAACGTATTTTGGTATAGAAGTGAAATTGATCCCAAATCTTAACATTCATGAACTTGTTTGTGTGTTATGTTTTAACGATGTGGAGGACAACAATCATTTATTCATTTCTTGCCCTCTTTCGAAATTAATTTGAAAGAAGATTACGGATTGGGTCGACATTGAGTCGTTACATTGTGATAATGTTTATTTAGTGGTATCGTAACTAAATTATTTTCAATGATGCAATTGATAATATTACGACACTGTGCATAGGTCAATCCACTTGTCGTGGTGGTGGTTAGATTTTTGGTCCACATCAGTTGATAGATGTTCATATTATGATAGATATTCTTATTATGAATGCTATAAATATCTAACTTACATTGATAAATTGTTAAAAATGCTAAACAAAAAATATATTTATATTTAGCCCAAATATATTTCAACAGAATAACACATAAAAGATTAACACTTAAGATGAATATATAAGATATCATCTAACACATAGATTATTAAGAATCTTATAAGAATGAAGACTAATTAGTACTACATTTTGTTTTTTCATAAGCAAATGAGATTGAATTAAAAATTATTAGGGGTGCTTAACCCAAGGTTACAAAAGAAACAAATGACAAGACAAGAAACATTTGTCCCAACTCTAAGATACACATTAAACCAATCCTACGAAAGCGACTTAATTGCACCTAAACCTTCAATATTAGACAACATAATATCTTTAAAAAGGATATCATTCCTACACTTTCAAATCACCCAACAAATAGTCAAATAAAAAAACCCAAATGTAAGGAAAAATGCGACTTACAAGCGAAATAAATAAATGTGACATTTATATATATTACAATAAATGTCACAATTATAAAAATTATATTTTTAAAATAAATGTCACTTTAAATTTTTAATATATTTATAGATTTGATTTTCTGATTATATTTTTAATTAAGTACTCTGAATTTATTATCCCTACATATAAAATCAGCTCATATAGACTTCTCTTCACTTCATCTTACTTAACTTTATGTGTATGTTTGAAAATTAATAAAATCATAATCATGTTGAAATCATACGTATTAATATTAAATAATTTTAGGCTAAATGATTAAAATTTAAATAATTTTTTTCATTGTTTTTATATACACTTAGTTTTTTTTACCATTGAGTATTAACTAAAAGTGAAAAATGTTTTATTGAAATTTAGCAAAAAGAAAAGTTTTACATTTAAACCGATTGTTTATTAGAGTTAATCAAATTTATTTATTTTTGTTAATGAATAATTATTAATTATTTATAATTTTAACTTTTCATAAACAAATATTAAGATAGTCGTGCAACAACATGCGGACTCAACATAAAAGCGCTACACGAGATTTATGGTTAATTATAATTAATTTTTAAATGATAAAGATCATTTCACTGTTACAGGTAAAAAACCTTGTAATGGGTAAGTCTCGTAAGCAAATGTTTGAAATAAAAGAATAAAATAATTGATCCAGTAAAAAGTTTGAATTTAAAAATACAATGACATGAAGTCAAAGTCATATATGATGGTTGAACAATGATTAATATTAAAATATTTTAACTAATATTGTTATACTCTAGTAATATTGTGAACTTAATTCAATCAAAATAAATTGTAAAACTTGATTAATATAAAATACATAACGTATTTTGGTATAGAAGAGAAATTGATCCCAAATCTTAACATTCATGAACTTGTTTGTGTGTTATGTTTTAACGATGTGGAGGACAACAATCATTTATTCATTTCTTGCCCTCTTTCGAAATTAATTTGAAAGAAGATTACGGATTGGGTCGACATTGAGTCGTTACATTGTGATAATGTTTATTTAGTGGTATCGTAACTAAATTATTTTCAATGATGCAATTGATAATTTTACGACATTGTGCATAGGTCAATCCACTTGTCGTGGTGGTGGTTAGATTTTTGGTCCACATCAGTTGATAGATGTTCATATTATGATAGATATTCTTATTATGAATGCTATAAATATCTAACTTACATTGATAAATTGTTAAAAATGCTAAACAAAAAATATATTTATATTTAGCCCAAATATATTTCAACAGAATAACACATAAAAGATTAACACTTAAGATGAATATATAAGATATCATCTAACACATAGATTATTAAGAATCTTATAAGAATGAAGACTAATTAGTACTACATTTTGTTTTTTCATAAGCAAATGAGATTGAATTAAAAATTATTAGGGGTGCTTAACCCAAGGTTACAAAAGAAACAAATGACAAGACAAGAAACATTTGTCCCAACTCTAAGATACACATTAAACCAATCCTACGAAAGCGACTTAATTGCACCTAAACCTTCAATATTAGACAACATAATATCTTTAAAAAGGATATCATTCCTACACTTTCAAATCACCCAACAAATAGTCAAATAAAAAAACCCAAATGTAAGGAAAAATGCGACTTACAAGCGAAATAAATAAATGTGACATTTATATATATTACAATAAATGTCACAATTATAAAAATTATATTTTTAAAATAAATGTCACTTTAAATTTTTAATATATTTATAGATTTGATATTCTGATTATATTTTTAATTAAGTACTCTGAATTTATTATCCCTACATATAAAATCAGCTCATATAGACTTCTCTTCACTTCATCTTACTTAACTTTATGTGTATGTTTGAAAATTAATAAAATCATAATCATGTTGAAATCATACGTATTAATATTAAATAATTTTAGGCTAAATGATTAAAATTTAAATAATTTTTTTCATTGTTTTTATATACACTTAGTTTTTTTTACCATTGAGTATTAACTAAAAGTGAAAAATGTTTTATTGAAATTTAGCAAAAAGAAAAGTTTTACATTTAAACCGATTGTTTATTAGAGTTAATCAAATTTATTTATTTTTGTTAATGAATAATTAATAATTATTTATAATTTTAACTTTTCATAAACAAATGTTAAGATAGTCGTGCAACAACATGCGGACTCAACATAAAAGCGCAACACGAGATTTATGGTTAATTATAATTAATTTTTAAATGATAAAGATCATTTCACTGTTACAGGTAAAAAACCTTGTAATGGGTAAGTCTCGTAAGCAAATGTTTGAAATAAAAGAATAAAATAATTGATCCAGTAAAAAGTTTGAATTTAAAAATACAATGACATGAAGTCAAAGTCATAGATGATGGTTGAACAATGATTAATATTAAAATATTTTAACTAATATTGTTATACTCTAGTAATATTGTGAACTTAATTCAATCAAAATAAATTGTAAAACTTGATTAATATAAAATACATAACGTATTTTGGTATAGAAGAGAAATTGATCCCAAATCTTAACATTCATGAACTTGTTTGTGTGTTATGTTTTAACGATGTGGAGGACAACAATCATTTATTCATTTCTTGCCCTCTTTCGAAATTAATTTGAAAGAAGATTACGGATTGGGTCGACATTGAGTCGTTACATTGTGATAATGTTTATTTAGTGGTATCGTAACTAAATTATTTTCAATGATGCAATTGATAATATTACGACACTGTGCATAGGTCAATCCACTTGTCGTGGTGGTGGTTAGATTTTTGGTCCACATCAGTTGATAGATGTTCATATTATGATAGATATTCTTATTATGAATGCTATAAATATCTAACTTACATTGATAAATTGTTAAAAATGCTAAACAAAAAATATATTTATATTTAGCCCAAATATATTTCAACAGAATAACACATAAAAGCTTAACACTTAAGATGAATATATAAGATATCATCTAACACATAGATTATTAAGAATCTTATAAGAATGAAGACTAATTAGTACTACATTTTGTTTTTTCATAAGCAAATGAGATTGAATTAAAAATTATTAGGGGTGCTTAACCCAAGGTTACAAAAGAAACAAATGACAAGACAAGAAACATTTGTCCCAACTCTAAGATACACATTAAACCAATCCTACGAAAGCGACTTAATTGCACCTAAACCTTCAATATTAGACAACATAATATCTTTAAAAAGGATATCATTCCTACACTTTCAAATCACCCAACAAATAGTCAAATAAAAAAACCCAAATGTAAGGAAAAATGCGACTTACAAGCGAAATAAATAAATGTGACATTTATATATATTACAATAAATGTCACAATTATAAAAATTATATTTTTAAAATAAATGTCACTTTAAATTTTTAATATATTTATAGATTTGATTTTCTGATTATATTTTTAATTAAGTACTCTGAATTTATTATCCCAACATATAAAATCAGCTCATATAGACTTCTCTTCACTTCATCTTACTTAACTTTATGTGTATGTTTGAAAATTAATAAAATCATAATCATGTTGAAATCATACGTATTAATATTAAATAATTTTAGGCTAAATGATTAAAATTTAAATAATTTTTTTCATTGTTTTTATATACACTTAGTTTTTTTTACCATTGAGTATTAACTAAAAGTGAAAAATGTTTTATTGAAATTTAGCAAAAAGAAAAGTTTTACATTTAAACCGATTGTTTATTAGAGTTAATCAAATTTATTTATTTTTGTTAATGAATAATTAATAATTATTTATAATTTTAACTTTTCATAAACAAATATTAAGATAGTCGTGCAACAACATGCGGACTCAACATAAAAGCGCAACACGAGATTTATGGTTAATTATAATTAATTTTTAAATGATAAAGATCATTTCACTGTTACAGGTAAAAAACCTTGTAATGGGTAAGTCTCGTAAGCAAATGTTTGAAATAAAAGAATAAAATAATTGATCCAGTAAAAAGTTTGAATTTAAAAATACAATGACATGAAGTCAAAGTCATAGATGATGGTTGAACAATGATTAATATTAAAATATTTTAACTAATATTGTTATACTCTAGTAATATTGTGAACTTAATTCAATCAAAATAGATTGTAAAACTTGATTAATATAAAATACATAACGTATTTTGGTATAGAAGAGAAATTGATCCCAAATCTTAACATTCATGAACTTGTTTGTGTGTTATGTTTTAACGATGTGGAGGACAACAATCATTTATTCATTTCTTGCCCTCTTTCGAAATTAATTTGAAAGAAGATTACGGATTGGGTCGACATTGAGTCGTTACATTGTGATAATGTTTATTTAGTGGTATCGTAACTAAATTATTTTCAATGATGCAATTGATAATATTACGACACTGTGCATAGGTCAATCCACTTGTCGTGGTGGTGGTTAGATTTTTGGTCCACATCAGTTGATAGATGTTCATATTATGATAGATATTCTTATTATGAATGCTATAAATATCTAACTTACATTGATAAATTGTTAAAAATGCTAAACAAAAAATATATTTATATTTTGCCCAAATATATTTCAACAGAATAACACATAAAAGATTAACACTTAAGATGAATATATAAGATATCATCTAACACATAGATTATTAAGAATCTTATAAGAATGAAGACTAATTAGTACTACATTTTGTTTTTTCATAAGCAAATGAGATTGAATTAAAAATTATTAGGGGTGCTTAACCCAAGGTTACAAAAGAAACAAATGACAAGACAAGAAACATTTGTCCCAACTCTAAGATACACATTAAACCAATCCTACGAAAGCGACTTAATTGCACCTAAACCTTCAAAATTAGACAACATAATATTTTTAAAAAGGATATCATTCCTACACTTTCAAATCACCCAACAAATAGTCAAATAAAAAAAACCCAAATGTAAGGAAAAATGCGACTTACAAGCGAAATAAATAAATGTGACATTTGTATATATTACAATAAATATCACAATTATAAAAATTATATTTTTAAAATAAATGTCACTTTAAATTTTTAATATATTTATAGATTTGATATTCTGATTATATTTTTAATTAAGTACTCTGAATTTATTATCCCTACATATAAAATCAGCTCATATAGACTTCTCTTCACTTCATCTTACTTAACTTTATGTGTATGTTTGAAAATTAATAAAATCATAATCATGTTGAAATCATACGTATTAATATTAAATAATTTTAGGCTAAATGATTAAAATTTAAATAATTTTTTTAATTGTTTTTATATACACTTAGTTTTTTTTACCATTGAGTATTAACTAAAAGTGAAAGATGTTTTATTGAAATTTAGCAAAAAGAAAAGTTTTACATTTAAACCGATTGTTTATTAGAGTTAATCAAATTTATTTATTTTTGTTAATGAATAATTAATAATTATTTATAATTTTAACTTTTCATAAACAAATATCAAGATAGTCGTGCAACAACATGCGGACTCAACATAAAAGCGCAACACGAGATTTATGGTTAATTATAATTAATTTTTAAATGATAAAGATCATTTCACTGTTACAGGTAAAAAACCTTGTAATGGGTAAGTCTCGTAAGCAAATGTTTGAAATAAAAGAATAAAATAATTGATCCAGTGAAAAGTTTGAATTTAAAAATACAATGACATGAAGTCAAAGTCATAGATGATGGTTGAACAATGATTAATATTAAAATATTTTAACTAATATTGTTATACTCTAGTAATATTGTGAACTTAATTCAATCAAAATAAATTGTAAAACTTG
Source organism: Lathyrus aphaca (assembly GCA_963966055.1). Taxonomy (NCBI): domain Eukaryota; kingdom Viridiplantae; phylum Streptophyta; class Magnoliopsida; order Fabales; family Fabaceae; genus Lathyrus; species Lathyrus aphaca. The sequence goes on from OZ014525.1 coordinate 269,171,583, forward strand.
ATTAATATAAAATACATAACGTATTTTGGTATAGAAGAGAAATTGATCCCAAATCTTAACATTCATGAACTTGTTTGTGTGTTATGTTTTAACGATGTGGAGGACAACAATCATTTATTCATTTCTTGCCCTCTTTCGAAATTAATTTGAAAGAAGATTACGGATTGGGTCGACATTGAGTCGTTACATTGTGATAATGTTTATTTAGTGGTATCGTAACTAAATTATTTTCAATGATGTTATTGATAATATTACGACACTGTGCATAGGTCAATCCACTTGTCGTGGTGGTGGTTAGATTTTTGGTCCACATCAGTTGATAGATGTTCATATTATGATAGATATTCTTATTATGAATGCTATAAATATCTAACTTACATTGATAAATTGTTAAAAATGCTAAACAAAAAATATATTTATATTTTGCCCAAATATATTTCAACAGAATAACACATAAAAGATTAACACTTAAGATGAATATATAAGATATCATCTAACACATAGATTATTAAGAATCTTATAAGAATGAAGACTAATTAGTACTACATTTTGTTTTTTCCTAAGCAAATGAGATTGAATTAAAAATTATTAGGGGTGCTTAACCCAAGGTTACAAAAGAAACTAATGACAAGACAAGAAACATTTGTCCCAACTCTAAGATACACATTAAACCAATCCTACGAAAGCGACTTAATTGCACCTAAACCTTCAAAATTAGACAACATAATATCTTTAAAAAGGATATCATTCCTACACTTTCAAATCACCCAACAAATAGTCAAATAAAAAAAACCCAAATGTAAGGAAAAATGCGACTTACAAGCGAAATAAATAAATGTGACATTTGTATATATTACAATAAATGTCACAATTATAAAAATTATATTTTTAAAATAAATGTCACTTTAAATTTTTAATATATTTATAGATTTGATATTCTGATTATATATTTAATTAAGTACTCTGAATTTATTATCCCTACATATAAAATCAGCTCATATAGACTTCTCTTCACTTCATCTTACTTAACTTTATGTGTATGTTTGAAAATTAATAAAATCATAATCATGTTGAAATCATACGTATTAATATTAAATAATTTTAGGCTAAATGATTAAAATTTAAATAATTTTTTTAATTGTTTTTATATACACTTAGTTTTTTTTACCATTGAGTATTAACTAAAAGTGAAAGATGTTTTATTGAAATTTAGCAAAAAGAAAAGTTTTACATTTAAACCGATTGTTTATTAGAGTTAATCAAATTTATTTATTTTTGTTAATGAATAATTAATAATTATTTATAATTTTAACTTTTCATAAACAAATATCAAGATAGTCGTGCAACAACATGCGGACTCAACATAAAAGCGCAACACGAGATTTATGGTTAATTATAATTAATTTTTAAATGATAAAGATCATTTCACTATTACAGGTAAAAAACCTTGTAATGGGTAAGTCTCGTAAGCAAATGTTTGAAATAAAAGAATAAAATAATTGATCCAGTGAAAAGTTTGAATTTAAAAATACAATGACATGAAGTCAAAGTCATAGATGATGGTTGAACAATGATTAATATTAAAATATTTTAACTAATATTGTTATACTCTAGTAATATTGTGAACTTAATTCAATCAAAATAAATTGTAAAACTTGATTAATATAAAATACATAACGTATTTTGGTATAGAAGAGAAATTGATCCCAAATCTTAACATTCATGAACTTGTTTGTGTGTTATGTTTTAACGATGTGGAGGACAACAATCATTTATTCATTTCTTGCCCTCTTTCGAAATTAATTTGAAAGAAGATTACAGATTGGGTCGACATGGAGTCGTTACATTGTGATAATGTTTATTTAGTGGTATCGTAACTAAATTATTTTCAATGATGCAATTGATAATATTACGACACTGTGCATAGGTCAATCCACTTGTCGTGGTGGTGGTTAGATTTTTGGTCCACATCAGTTGATAGATGTTCATATTATGATAGATATTCTTATTATGAATGCTATAAATATCTAACTTACATTGATAAATTGTTAAAAATGCTAAACAAAAAATATATTTATATTTTGCCCAAATATATTTCAACAGAATAACACATAAAAGATTAACACTTAAGATGAATATATAAGATATCATCTAACACATAGATTATTAAGAATCTTATAAGAATGAAGACTAATTAGTACTACATTTTGTTTTTTCATAAGCAAATGAGATTGAATTAAAAATTATTAGGGGTGCTTAACCCAAGGTTACAAAAGAAACAAATGACAAGACAAGAAACATTTGTCCCAACTCTAAGATACACATTAAACCAATCCTACGAAAGCGACTTAATTGCACCTAAACCTTCAATATTAGACAACATAATATCTTTAAAAAGGATATCATTCCTACACTTTCAAATCACCCAACAAATAGTCAAATAAAAAAACCCAAATGTAAGGAAAAATGCGACTTACAAGCGAAATAAATAAATGTGACATTTATATATATTACAATAAATGTCACAATTATAAAAATTATATTTTTAAAATAAATGTCACTTTAAATTTTTAATATATTTATAGATTTGATATTCTGATTATATTTTTAATTAAGTACTCTGAATTTATTATCCCTACATATAAAATCAGCTCATATAGACTTCTCTTCACTTCATCTTACTTAACTTTATGTGTATGTTTGAAAATTAATAAAATCATAATCATGTTGAAATCATACATATTAATATTAAATAATTTTAGGCTAAATGATTAAAATTTAAATAATTTTTTTCATTGTTTTTATATACACCTAGTTTTTTTTACCATTGAGTATTAACTAAAAGTGAAAAATGTTTTATTGAAATTTAGCAAAAAGAAAAGTTTTACATTTAAACCGATTGTTTATTAGAGTTAATCAAATTTATTTATTTTTGTTAATGAATAATTAATAATTATTTATAATTTTAACTTTTCATAAACAAATATTAAGATAGTCGTGCAACAACATGCGGACTCAACATAAAAGCGCAACACGAGATTTATGGTTAATTATAATTAATTTTTAAATGATAAAGATCATTTCACTGTTACAGGTAAAAAACCTTGTAATGGGTATGTCTCGTAAGCAAATGTTTGAAATAAAAGAATAAAATAATTGATCCAGTAAAAAGTTTGAATTTAAAAATACAATGACATGAAGTCAAAGTCATAGATGATGGTTGAACAATGATTAATATTAAAATATTTTAACTAATATTGTTATACTCTAGTAATATTGTGAACTTAATTCAATCAAAATAAATTGTAAAACTTGATTAATATAAAATACATAACGTATTTTGGTATAGAAGAGAAATTGATCCCAAATCTTAACATTCATGAACTTGTTTGTGTGTTATGTTTTAACGATGTGGAGGACAACAATCATTTATTCATTTCTTGCCCTCTTTCGAAATTAATTTGAAAGAAGATTACGGATTGGGTCGACATTGAGTCGTTACATTGTGATAATGTTTATTTAGTGGTATCGTAACTAAATTATTTTCAATGATGCAATTGATAATATTACGACACTGTGCATAGGTCAATCCACTTGTCGTGGTGGTGGTTAGATTTTTGGTCCACATCAGTTGATAGATGTTCATATTATGATAGATATTCTTATTATGAATGCTATAAATATCTAACTTACATTGATAAATTGTTAAAAATGCTAAACAAAAAATATATTTATATTTTGCCCAAATATATTTCAATAGAATAACACATAAAAGATTAACACTTAAGATGAATATATAAGATATCATCTAACACATAGATTATTAAGAATCTTATAAGAATGAAGACTAATTAGTACTACATTTTGTTTTTTCATAAGCAAATGAGATTGAATTAAAAATTATTAGGGGTGCTTAACCCAAGGTTACAAAAGAAACAAATGACAAGACAAGAAACATTTGTCCCAACTCTAAGATACACATTAAACCAATCCTACGAAAGCGACTTAATTGCACCTAAACCTTCAATATTAGACAACATAATATCTTTAAAAAGGATATCATTCCTACACTTTCAAATCACCCAACAAATAGTCAAATAAAAAAACCCAAATGTAAGGAAAAATGCGACTTACAAGCGAAATAAATAAATGTGACATTTATATATATTACAATAAATGTCACAATTATAAAAATTATATTTTTAAAATAAATGTCACTTTAAATTTTTAATATATTTATAGATTTGATATTCTGATTATATTTTTAATTAAGTACTCTGAATTTATTATCCCTACATATAAAATCAGCTCATATAGACTTCTCTTCACTTCATCTTACTTAACTTTATGTGTATGTTTGAAAATTAATAAAATCATAATCATGTTGAAATCATACGTATTAATATTAAATAATTTTAGGCTAAATGATTAAAATTTAAATAATTTTTTTCATTGTTTTTATATACACTTAGTTTTTTTTACCATTGAGTATTAACTAAAAGTGAAAAATGTTTTATTGAAATTTAGCAAAAAGAAAAGTTTTACATTTAAACCGATTGTTTATTAGAGTTAATCAAATTTATTTATTTTTGTTAATGAATAATTAATAATTATTTATAATTTTAACTTTTCATAAACAAATATTAAGATAGTCGTGCAACAACATGCGGACTCAACATAAAAGCGCAACACAAGATTTATGGTTAATTATAATTAATTTTTAAATGATAAAGATCATTTCACTGTTACAGGTAAAAAACCTTGTAATGGGTATGTCTCGTAAGCAAATGTTTGAAATAAAAGAATAAAATAATTGATCCAGTAAAAAGTTTGAATTTAAAAATACAATGACATGAAGTCAAAGTCATAGATGATGGTTGAACAATGATTAATATTAAAATATTTTAACTAATATTGTTATACTCTAGTAATATTGTGAACTTAATTCAATCAAAATAAATTGTAAAACTTGATTAATATAAAATACATAACGTATTTTGGTATAGAAGAGAAATTGATCCCAAATCTTAACATTCATGAACTTGTTTGTGTGTTATGTTTTAACGATGTGGAGGACAACAATCATTTATTCATTTCTTGCCCTCTTTCGAAATTAATTTGAAAGAAGATTACGGATTGGGTCGACATTGAGTCGTTACATTGTGATAATGTTTATTTAGTGGTATCGTAACTAAATTATTTTCAATGATGCAATTGATAATATTACGACACTGTGCATAGGTCAATCCACTTGTCGTGGTGGTGGTTAGATTTTTGGTCCACATCAGTTGATAGATGTTCATATTATGATAGATATTCTTATTATGAATGCTATAAATATCTAACTTACATTGATAAATTGTTAAAAATGCTAAACAAAAAATATATTTATATTTTGCCCAAATATATTTCAACAGAATAACACATAAAAGATTAACACTTAAGATGAATATATAAGATATCATCTAACACATAGATTATTAAGAATCTTATAAGAATGAAGACTAATTAGTACTACATTTTGTTTTTTCATAAGCAAATGAGATTGAATTAAAAATTATTAGGGGTGCTTAACCCAAGGTTACAAAAGAAACAAATGACAAGACAAGAAACATTTGTCCCAACTCTAAGATACACATTAAACCAATCCTACGAAAGCGACTTAATTGCACCTAAACCTTCAATATTAGACAACATAATATCTTTAAAAAGGATATCATTCCTACACTTTCAAATCACCCAACAAATAGTCAAATAAAAAAACCCAAATGTAAGGAAAAATGCGACTTACAAGCGAAATAAATAAATGTGACATTTATATATATTACAATAAATGTCACAATTATAAAAATTATATTTTTAAAATAAATGTCACTTTAAATTTTTAATATATTTATAGATTTGATATTCTGATTATATTTTTAATTAAGTACTCTGAATTTATTATCCCTACATATAAAATCAGCTCATATAGACTTCTCTTCACTTCATCTTACTTAACTTTATGTGTATGTTTGAAAATTAATAAAATCATAATCATGTTGAAATCATACGTATTAATATTAAATAATTTTAGGCTAAATGATTAAAATTTAAATAATTTTTTTCATTGTTTTTATATACACTTAGTTTTTTTTACCATTGAGTATTAACTAAAAGTGAAAAATGTTTTATTGAAATTTAGCAAAAAGAAAAGTTTTACATTTAAACCGATTGTTTATTAGAGTTAAACAAATTTATTTATTTTTGTTAATGAATAATTAATAATTATTTATAATTTTAACTTTTCATAAACAAATATTAAGATAGTCGTGCAACAACATGCGGACTCAACATAAAAGCGCAACACGAGATTTATGGTTAATTATAATTAATTTTTAAATGATAAAGATCATTTCACTGTTACAGGTAAAAAACCTTGTAATGGGTATGTCTCGTAAGCAAATGTTTGAAATAAAAGAATAAAATAATTGATCCAGTAAAAAGTTTCAATTTAAAAATACAATGACATGAAGTCAAAGTCATAGATGATGGTTGAACAATGATTAATATTAAAATATTTTAACTAATATTGTTATACTCTAGTAATATTGTGAACTTAATTCAATCAAAATAAATTGTAAAACTTGATTAATATAAAATACATAACGTATTTTGGTATAGAAGAGAAATTGATCCCAAATCTTAACATTCATGAACTTGTTTGTGTGTTATGTTTTAACGATGTGGAGGACAACAATCATTTATTCATTTCTTGCCCTCTTTCGAAATTAATTTGAAAGAAGATTACGGATTGGGTCGACATTGAGTCGTTACATTGTGATAATGTTTATTTAGTGGTATCGTAACTAAATTATTTTCAATGATGCAATTGATAATATTACGACACTGTGCATAGGTCAATCCACTTGTCGTGGTGGTGGTTAGATTTTTGGTCCACATCAGTTGATAGATGTTCATATTATGATAGATATTCTTATTATGAATGCTATAAATATCTAACTTACATTGATAAATTGTTAAAAATGCTAAACAAAAAATATATTTATATTTTGCTCAAATATATTTCAACAGAATAACACATAAAAGATTAACACTTAAGATGAATATATAAGATATCATCTAACACATAGATTATTAAGAATCTTATAAGAATGAAGACTAATTAGTACTACATTTTGTTTTTTCATAAGCAAATGAGATTGAATTAAAAATTATTAGGGGTGCTTAACCCAAGGTTACAAAAGAAACAAATGACAAGACAAGAAACATTTGTCCCAACTCTAAGATACACATTAAACCAATCCTACGAAAGCGACTTAATTGCACCTAAACCTTCAATATTAGACAACATAATATCTTTAAAAAGGATATCATTCCTACACTTTCAAATCACCCAACAAATAGTCAAATAAAAAAACCCAAATGTAAGGAAAAATGCGACTTACAAGCGAAATAAATAAATGTGACATTTATATATATTACAATAAATGTCACAATTATAAAAATTATATTTTTAAAATAAATGTCACTTTAAATTTTTAATATATTTATAGATTTGATATTCTGATTATATTTTTAATTAAGTACTCTGAATTTATTATCCCTACATATAAAATCAGCTCATATAGACTTCTCTTCACTTCATCTTACTTAACTTTATGTGTATGTTTGAAAATTAATAAAATCATAATCATGTTGAAATCATAAGTATTAATATTAAATAATTTTAGGCTAAATGATTAAAATTTAAATAATTTTTTTCATTGTTTTTATATACACCAAGTTTTTTTTACCATTGAGTATTAACTAAAAGTGAAAAATGTTTTATTGAAATTTAGCAAAAAGAAAAGTTTTACATTTAAACCGATTGTTTATTAGAGTTAATCAAATTTATTTATTTTTGTTAATGAATAATTAATAATTATTTATAATTTTAACTTTTCATAAACAAATATTAAGATAGTCGTGCAACAACATGCGGACTCAACATAAAAGCGCAACACGAGATTTATGGTTAATTATAATTAATTTTTAAATGATAAAGATCATTTCACTGTTACAGGTAAAAAACCTTGTAATGGGTAAGTCTCGTAAGCAAATGTTTGAAATAAAAGAATAAAATAATTGATCTAGTAAAAAGTTTGAATTTAAAAATACAATGACATGAAGTCAAAGTCATAGATGATGGTTGAACAATGATTAATATTAAAATATTTTAACTAATATTGTTATACTCTAGTAATATTGTGAACTTAATTCAATCAAAATAAATTGTAAAACTTGATTAATATAAAATACATAACGTATTTTGGTATAGAAGAGAAATTGATCCCAAATCTTAACATTCATGAACTTGTTTGTGTGTTATGTTTTAACGATGTGGAGGACAACAATCATTTATTCATTTCTTGCCCTCTTTCGAAATTAATTTGAAAGAAGATTACGGATTGGGTCGACATTGAGTCGTTACATTGTGATAATGTTTATTTAGTGGTATCGTAACTAAATTATTTTCAATGATGCAATTGATAATATTACGACACTGTGCATAGGTCAATCCACTTGTCGTGGTGGTGGTTAGATTTTTGGTCCACATCAGTTGATAGATGTTCATATTATGATAGATATTCTTATTATGAATGCTATAAATATCTAACTTACATTGATAAATTGTTAAAAATGCTAAACAAAAAATATATTTATATTTTGCCCAAATATATTTCAACAGAATAACACATAAAAGATTAACACTTAAGATGAATATATAAGATATCATCTAACACATAGATTATTAAGAATCTTATAAGAATGAAGACTAATTAGTACTACATTTTGTTTTTTCATAAGCAAATGAGATTGAATTAAAAATTATTAGGGGTGCTTAACCCAAGGTTACAAAAGAAACAAATGACAAGACAAGAAACATTTGTCCCAACTCTAAGATACACATTAAACCAATCCTACGAAAGCGACTTAATTGCACCTAAACCTTCAAAATTAGACAACATAATATCTTTAAAAAGGATATCATTCCTACACTTTCAAATCACCCAACAAATAGTCAAATAAAAAAAACCCAAATGTAAGGAAAAATGCGACTTACAAGCGAAATAAATAAATGTGACATTTATATATATTACAATAAATGTCACAATTATAAAAATTATATTTTTAAAATAAATGTCACTTTAAATTTTTAATATATTTATAGATTTGATATTCTGATTATATTTTTAATTAAGTACTCTGAATTTATTATCCCTACATATAAAATCAGCTCATATAGACTTCTCTTCACTTCATCTTACTTAACTTTATGTGTATGTTTGAAAATTAATAAAATCATAATCATGTTGAAATCATACGTATTAATATTAAATAATTTTAGGCTAAATGATTAAAATTTAAATAATTTTTTTCATTGTTTTTATATACACTTATTTTTTTTACCATTGAGTATTAACTAAAAGTGAAAAATGTTTTATTGAAATTTAGCAAAAAGAAAAGTTTTACATTTAAACCGATTGTTTATTAGAGTTAATCAAATTTATTTATTTTTGTTAATGAATAATTAATAATTATTTATAATTTTAACTTTTCATAAACAAATATTAAGATAGTCGTGCAACAACATGCGGACTCAACATAAAAGCGCAACACGAGATTTATGGTTAATTATAATTAATTTTTAAATGATAAAGATCATTTCACTGTTACAGGTAAAAAACCTTGTAATGGGTAAGTTTCGTAAGCAAATGTTTGAAATAAAAGAATAAAATAATTGATCCAGTAAAAAGTTTGAATTTAAAAATACAATGACATGAAGTCAAAGTCATAGATGATGGTTGAACAATGATTAATATTAAAATATTTTATATAATATTGTTATACTCTAGTAATATTGTGAACTTAATTCAATCCAAATAAATTGTAAAACTTGATTAATATAAAATACATAACGTATTTTGGTATAGAAGAGAAATTGATCCCAAATCTTAACATTCATGAACTTGTTTGTGTGTTATGTTTTAACGATGTGGAGGACAACAATCATTTATTCATTTCTTGCCCTCTTTCGAAATTAATTTGAAAGAAGATTACGGATTGGGTCGACATTGAGTCGTTACAATGTGATAATGTTTATTTAGTGGTATCGTAACTAAATTATTTTCAATGATACAATTGATAATATTACGACACTGTGCATAGGTCAATCCACTTGTCGTGGTGGTGGTTAGATTTTTGGTCCACATCAGTTGATAGATGTTCATATTATGATAGATATTCTTATTATGAATGCTATAAATATCTAACTTACATTGATATATTGTTAAAAATGCTAAACAAAAAATATATTTATATTTTGCCCAAATATATTTCAACAGAATAACACATAAAAGATTAACACTTAAGATGAATATATAAGATATCATCTAACACATAGATTATTAAGAATCTTATAAGAATGAAGACTAATTAGTACTACATTTTGTTTTTTCATAAGCAAATGAGATTGAATTAAAAATTATTAGGGGTGCTTAACCCAAGGTTACAAAAGAAACAAATGACAAGACAAGAAACATTTGTCCCAACTCTAAGATACACATTAAACCAATCCTACGAAAGCGACTTAATTGCACCTAAACCTTCAAAATTAGACAACATAATATCTTTAAAAAGGATATCATTCCTACACTTTCAAATCACCCAACAAATAGTCAAATAAAAAAAACCCAAATGTAAGGAAAAATGTGACTTACAAGCGAAATAAATAAATGTGACATTTATATATATTACAATAAATGTCACAATTATAAAAATTATATTTTTAAAATAAATGTCACTTTAAATTTTTAATATATTTATAGATTTGATATTCTGATTATATTTTTAATTAAGTACTCTGAATTTATTATCCCTACATATAAAATCAGCTCATATAGACTTCTCTTCACTTCATCTTACTTAACTTTATGTGTATGTTTGAAAATTAATAAAATCATCATCATGTTGAAATCATACGTATTAATATTAAATAATTTTAGGCTAAATGATTAAAATTTAAATAATTTTTTTCATTGTTTTTATATACACTTATTTTTTTTACCATTGAGTATTAACTAAAAGTGAAAAATGTTTTATTGAAATTTAGCAAAAAGAAAAGTTTTACATTTAAACCGATTGTTTATTAGAGTTAATCAAATTTATTTATTTTTGTTAATGAATAATTAATAATTATTTATAATTTTAACTTTTCATAAACAAATATTAAGATAGTCGTGCAACAACATGCGGACTCAACATAAAAGCGCAACACGAGATTTATGGTTAATTATAATTAATTTTTAAATGATAAAGATCATTTCACTGTTACAGGTAAAAAACCTTGTAATGGGTAAGTCTCGTAAGCAAATGTTTGAAATAAAAGAATAAAATAATTGATCCAGTAAAAAGTTTGAATTTAAAAATACAATGACATGAAGTCAAAGTCATAGATGATGGTTGAACAATGATTAATATTAAAATATTTTAACTAATATTGTTATACTCTAGTAATATTGTGAACTTAATTCAATCAAAATAAATTGTAAAACTTGATTAATATAAAATACATAACGTATTTTGGTATAGAAGAGAAATTGATCCCAAATCTTAACATTCATGAACTTGTTTGTGTGTTATGTTTTAACGATGTGGAGGACAACAATCATTTATTCATTTCTTGCCCTCTTTCGAAATTAATTTGAAAGAAGATTACGGATTGGGTCGACATTGAGTCGTTACATTGTGATAATGTTTATTTAGTGGTATCGTAACTAAATTATTTTCAATGATGCAATTGATAATATTACGACACTGTGCATAGGTCAATCCACTTGTCGTGGTGGTGGTTAGATTTTTGGTCCACATCAGTTGATAGATGTTCATATTATGATAGATATTCTTATTATGAATGCTATAAATATCTAACTTACATTGATAAATTGTTAAAAATGCTAAACAAAAAATATATTTATATTTTGCCCAAATATATTTCAACAGAATAACACATAAAAGATTAACACTTAAGATGAATATATAAGATATCATCTAACACATAGATTATTAAGAATCTTATAAGAATGAAGACTAATTAGTACTACATTTTGTTTTTTCATAAGCAAATGAGATTGAATTAAAAATTATTAGGGGTGCTTAACCCAAGGTTACAAAAGAAACAAATGACAAGACAAGAAACATTTGTCCCAACTCTAAGATACACATTAAACCAATCCTACGAAAGCGACTTAATTGCACCTAAACCTTCAAAATTAGACAACATAATATCTTTAAAAAGGATATCATTCCTACACTTTCAAATCACCCAACAAATAGTCAAATAAAAAAAACCCAAATGTAAGGAAAAATGCGACTTACAAGCGAAATAAATAAATGTGACATTTATATATATTACAATAAATGTCACAATTATAAAAATTATATTTTTAAAATAAATGTCACTTTAAATTTTTAATATATTTATAGATTTGATATTCTGATTATATTTTTAATTAAGTACTCTGAATTTATTATCCCTACATATAAAATCAGCTCATATAGACTTCTCTTCACTTCATCTTACTTAACTTTATGTGTATGTTTGAAAATTAATAAAATCATAATCATGTTGAAATCATACGTATTAATATTAAATAATTTTAGGCTAAATGATTAAAATTTAAATAATTTTTTTCATTGTTTTTATATACACTTATTTTTTTTACCATTGAGTATTAACTAAAAGTGAAAAATGTTTTATTGAAATTTAGCAAAAAGAAAAGTTTTACATTTAAACCGATTGTTTATTAGAGTTAATCAAATTTATTTATTTTTGTTAATGAATAATTAATAATTATTTATAATTTTAACTTTTCATAAACAAATATTAAGATAGTCGTGCAACAACATGCGGACTCAACATAAAAGCGCAACACGAGATTTATGGTTAATTATAATTAATTTTTAAATGATAAAGACCATTTCACTGTTACAGGTAAAAAACCTTGTAATGGGTAAGTTTCGTAAGCAAATGTTTGAAATAAAAGAATAAAATAATTGATCCAGTAAAAAGTTTGAATTTAAAAATACAATGACATGAAGTCAAAGTCATAGATGATGGTTGAAC